>CM069858.1:59844660-61148410 GCA_036172795.1 Pelodytes ibericus | reverse complement strand
AGACTGGATTGCAATTAAGAGTTGCACTCTTATTGCATATGTGACAATATGTAGTATGACTTTTTGGGAGTACTTAAATAGATCACTTAAATAGTCGTCAAAATTCTGAAAAATTTATAAAGTTTAAAAAAATGAATTCATTAATCAAATCCTAACCTACTTGACATTAGCTTTAGGCTTCAATAAAAGACCACCCTTAACTTAAGCATTATATTTCCTTTAATTCCTGGAATATACACAATCCCTATAATTTATAGTGAAATGTAAGATCATTAAGACTATCAGAATTACTAGATTGAAATAAAAACCATCTTATAGCTTTCACCAATACCCATAGTTATAACAACTCCTTTAATAGAATACATTTTCTCTGTACACTACAGGGGCCATTCACTAAAAGGTGATTTGCAGGTGAGATGTTGGTGAACTGAGGTGAGATGAACATTTGCTTAGTGGGGGGGGGTGGGGGGAGGGGTTTGATGAAATGGTTAGATGAAATGTTCCTCTCACCTAAACTCACCTTCTAGTGAATAGCCCCCAATGTGATCAATAAAATTCTAGTGAACAGTCCTAAAACATTATATGCTATTTAAAGTGACAGTTCCACCTACAGTGTCTGAAAAAAATTTGCACTGCATCACGTGGCGTAAAGAAAGTGATTATTTAATTAATTTAGTTAATAAACATGTGAAATGTGTTTCAATTTAAAGCTACAGGAAAACAGTAAATGGTTTTAAACTAAAAATATTTTTTACATGCATAAAAAAACATGTAAAACATACAGAAAACTGTCCCTTTAACCATAGATTGAGAACAATTACCTGGTGGTGTCACTTCTCTCCATTTCCCTAGATACAACAAAGTGTCACATGTAACAAGTGAACACGTAACAAGTGAACATGTAAGCAGTTCTTTACAATAGTTTTTAAATAGCACTAAGATTCTCAGACACACAAAGTCAGATACTCTAAACCTAAGGACAATCTCAAGAAAGAAGCCACAAGAAATCAACGCAAAAGATTTAGACACACGACATTAACACATAGAAATAAAGGGATATCCTACAAATGGGGTTTCCCAGCTAAATTACTGATTTTGTATAATGCGAAAGTATTCACAATCAATGATCCACTGGAAGATTTGGCTAAACTGGCCATACCTATATAAAGATATTATATTGGATGCTTGTTAAAGTGAGGGTGTTTTTTTTATGTCTTTTTCTTTACATCTATTACCAATGTCAGTACCCATGTCCTTATGTGTTCTCAAAGTTCTGTGGTTAAATGTAATTATGTTGGAATTTTCAATCAAATTATTAACTTAACAACTGGAGCTAATTTGTAGTCATTATTGACTAATACATCATCATAGGATTTTATTTTACTTCTATAGGTTTTTGTAAATCTAAAACATATCTCCAGTGACTCCATATCTCTAAATTTCTAAGTAGAACACATTGTTTTTTCTTTAATCAAGGGCAATCAGAATTTTTGAACGATGATGTTTATATTAGTAGACAACCTGTTGTAAAAGGACCAACACATAAAACATGCAGCCCAGAACTTCTTCAGTACAGGACTCATCACAGATCGGTAAATATCACTTAACATGTGATCTTTGGAAATGTTGCATTTTAGATGATTCATTATCTTTCAAAGTGGTAGGGATGTGGATTTATCTAGTTTTTACAGAGAACCCTTAATCTGTTTTATTGGCTGCTCAATATAACATAGCTTAGCTTTTTAATTCCCCAAAAATAGTCCAATCCATTACATGTACTCTAAATATGTAGTTAATGGCATGTATTGATTAGAACTCTGTTAATTATGTCTATCCAGCCTACTATAATGGAAACGTTCCACTGTAGTATACAGTAGAGTGTGAACACATTAATATACAATTTATGTTATATTATACAACTCTTGATATTTGCTGAAGAGAATCTGTAAATAGTTTATATTTTTAGAAAATCATGTAAAGGATTAATTCCACTTCCCAGGTTGCCTTCATATGATGGAAAAGTTGATTACTGTTGATATAAATAAGATTTATCAGGGTTTCATTTTAATAAAGATTTTTTTTTTCTTACATTTACTACCTTTTGTTAGAAAGTATTCATGTAAAGAGATTGTTTAAAACTGAATGATTCTGTTTTGATCAAACGGAAAAAGTAGAAAAATGCTGGCACTGGCATCCACTAGAGGATCTTTTTATTTTTTGTTTATTCATATTTATCAATGAATATACTTATTATGCTTATCAAGTGGTTTATTTGGAATTCTCCCATACCTGAGCTAAGAAAGATTTTCTATTTTCTATTGGGATTTTAGTATGGTTATAATTTAGCACTTCAACAAAAACATCTCCAAATCTATGATATGTGCTTTTGTAATGGCATCCCTCAATCTTTACTTGTTTTAATCAAATTAGTGCATTGTAAATACAGGTGAAACCCATTTAAACGTTGGGTTCGGTTCCAATGATATTGCCTGTTGGCACGGAATATTCCTGGATTTGCCAGTTAAAATGTAAGGAAGCTTTTATCAATAAATGGTGATGTTCGCAGTTCAAAGACTCGCATAGTTATCCTGATACTTTTGCATTTGGATCCCAAGTCTTGCGCTTCGAAGAGTTTCACCTATACAGGTATATTTTTCTGGCAGTTTATGACCTCTAAGTCAAAACATACTGACCTTGCTGGAAAGTGCTGGTTTTTCTTTGCCTGAAAACTCATTCTGTCTTGAATGAAGAAACTCAAAATCTTGAAGTGACAATTGACAACCTGCACAATGCAATGCTGATTACAGATATCAACATTACACCGCTCATGTAACAGAGAAGGGTGGAGACCGTTTGATGTCGATGAGTTAGTTAAACTAGGTTTTTCATTATAAGTGTTCTTCTTTGAAATCTCCGTGCTTTTAAAACAGATATTGATTACAATATTACTTTACACTCTACATACATTTGGATTTAGCAAAGGATGTCCTGTGTGCATGTGTAAGAATAACAAGACAATCCAAGCGGTGTGGGTGCTTCATATTTTCATCTAAAAATGGTGTTATATTACCATACATGACAAAACAATAAACCATACAGGAGGCTTATTTAGAAAGGTCAGTGCTAACAAAATTGGTCTGAGAAACGTGCATTGTGTATTGAGCTAACAATATTAGTATGCCTTGTAAAGTTTTACTAGCCCTATTTTTACTGGTGCTGCCATTTATGATAATTTTTTTAGTATATTCTAAACATGGGGTGTCCAAGTTTTTTGCAGTGGACCATTTTACAAGAAATGTGTGTGTGCAGGCCGCATTAATTTTTCATTGAGACCAAATTATATATGATATATTTTTATATATATATATATATATATATATATATATATATACACAAACACATATAAAATTCACATTAATATGCACTGTGTTAGTATATTACAGACTCCACAGCAATAAAGCTCACACCCACACTGCATATTACTGTATCACAATACACGATAAGACTGCCAGCAAAAAGAACCTCACAATTATACCAGTGGCGGATGCTCCATATGTGCTAGGTGTGCACCGCACACAAATTACCATACACACAGACACACTTATACACACACCCTTACACACAGATACCCTTACACACATACACACACAGAAACCCTTACACACACGCATACACACATTTCTTTTATTTATTTTTTTTACCAAAAAATGTGATATGTGGGTTTTCCACGTCCCTGCTCATTTACCTTTTATTTGCAGGGAGGGGGATGGTTCAAGCACACCATCTGCCTCCAATTCGTGCAGCAACCTTCTGAGCGCCTCAATGTCACCTGACACAAGGCTCTCCAGCAGCTCCAGAGAGCAAGGGGGCGGAGCAGGAACTGGCGAGCTGCGCTCTCCCCTGTACGCCCGATGTAGTCATGGGACGGAGGTGCGGTTACTGCATTCAATCTCATACGGGTCGCACCGCCATGTGATGCGGGCTGATCTAGACAGTTGTAGATGTTCTCCAGTAGTTTTACTGCTCTTATCAAAATAACACAAACTAGGAAAAAGGTAACTGAAATAATTTTGATGCCTCAGGAGTATATTAAAAATATTTACTACACTGATTGAAAAAGTTCTCACATAACATTCCAAGAGAATCTTCATCCAGAAGGCTGGTTTCACATAGTCAGTGAGAAATATTAACTTAATCTGTATATGTCTAATTTCAGACTCTAATTCAATGTATGGACTTGCATGCATATACCTGCCCATTTCTTGTCTTCTAATTTATCAACTTTACTTCAGAAAAGAGAGTAAGAGAGAGAGATTGCTTTTAAAGTATGGCCTGCAAATGTAGATCATTTCTGTTGGGATTATGCAAGGTTGTGTTTATTCTGTCAACAATATTTTGAAGTTTTACTTCACTTTTATCAGCCTAAGTATGCAAATATACAACTAAAGCTGATTAGAATGAAAGAAAGCTAACTAATGCAAAAATAAATTCAATAGGCATTGAGGGCTATTCAAAAAAACGTGAACTGACAAATAAACTGCAAGTGGCCTGCAAACATGAGGCATTAATAGAGTTGGAAAAAATATCCAAATTGCTTGTCTTTAAAACTCAACCTTGACTTTTCCAGTACATTTACCAGCTCATAACAGTTCACATTTTATTTGTCAGTTCCCATTGTGTAATGCATGTGGGTGTTCCTTCTCTCTACCAGTTTTACCCAGAACCACCTAGGGTATATGTGTTATGGGTTCTTCATATTTAGGTCTATGTAAAAAAAATGCATCTCCATAGATTCTAGCAATTGACCTGAAACTAGAAGTTGGCCTCTGCGATGCTTAATACTTTTAGTTGTTTAGTAACCTTTGCAGACTCTCAAGCAGTAATAGAGTGAACCTGTTTATATATATATATGTGCATCTCAGGTTCTATACAAAAACTATGTTTCCTGTGTTTTAACAAAGCACAAATATCCTGCCTGATAAGAAAGGCACGAAGAAGAAAGACCAGAGTAACAGGGAAAGAGAGCTTCTGATAGTAACTGAAACTTTGAAATGTTGCCTGCAAAATCTTGGCTAAGTGAATGAGCGTATCTGTGAAGTCCAGTGAAGAAAGCCAAAAATTATGCTGCCAAAAACAGTTGAGCATTGTTCAAAGGGGACATATCCATTTTCTTTTGAGATATTGAAGAGTTTGTTCTGCTTACACAAAGGTAGAACTGGACTGGCAAGACTCCAAGTGAGTTTGTATTCTTCATACCATTGTTCAGTCACTGAAAGCAGGTGCTTTTACAGGACAGGAACGAAACAGGAATACACATGAGCAGGAGGGTTTCAAATGGGCGCTGTACAGGATATTTCTACAAATTAGCTTCCTCTAAAGCTCTAAGTAACGCCTTGTTTCCCCTCATCCATAATTAAAGGAGACATCACACAATAAATTATAAACTGCACATGCAGAATAATCCCTTCATATTTTAAAGATGGAGAGACATACTCACAGATCTAGAACACTAATGTCCAACTGGCGGACCGCAGACCAGATACAAGGGTGTTTGTGCAGTCACACCCTGGCCAACAAACCATAACATCTGTTGGATTACCTCATGATATTGTAAGGAGGTCCATGGAGGAAGTTTATGCAGTAACCAATGTATAAAATGTATAAAACCCCCACACATAAAAGTCATATCAGAATGGGTTCTATACATACAAAAAAGATAACACCAGAATAGGACTTTTTATACTGGGCATGTGACAAAATTCTTAAACAATAATTAGATAATGTTTCTATTTTGGTGGACTCTGGTCTTTTTCTGGCAGTTCAAATTTTATAGATACAGGACACTGAATATGGAGCACTATTTTCCTGATGGAAATACCTTTAAATATTACCTTATATTCTTCTCATGTGTAGTTTTAGGACTGGTATACCGATTGCCTATCAGCAAATCCATCTCAACACATTAAACAGAGATCCACAAAGGAATTCAGTTTTAATAGCACATGGTACATACACAGAATTTAAGTATATACAAACCATAGCATCACAGACAAACTTTTTAATGACTTCTTGTACACAAACATATTGAGTGCTTGAATCTAGTATGCCCAGTCATTGTAGTAAACCATGCATGTCAGTACCTCCACCAGAAAAAGCGATCAGTCCATGACAAAGAAATGAAGGGTTTGCATTACATAGCTCTTGCAGAGCTGTTGAATACTGAGGAATATGTGCCAGATAGTTTGTGGAAGATGAATGCAGCACTTTTACATTCCGGCCGATGACTTCATCATTTAGAACCATTGAAGAACGAGCAGATAGTATCTTGCACTTTGTGATGGTAAGTGTTACATTTAAAAATGTCCACAGCTTTATCCAGCTGTATGTGACTTGATCTTTCTCTTCCCTTCTTTGTGGTTATTCTTTGTCAGTTTGTAATGCAATTATGCGAGGATTATTTTCAAGTGCAAGCCGTGCACCAAAGAAACATCTGAGAAATCTAAAAAGTATGCATTTAACAATAGTTACGAGGCATTAGGGATTACACATTAGCTAAGGTCTTCATTCATTACAGACTATGAAGAGCTTTTCAACTAAAGCAGTATTAAAGAAAGAACACAGCTTGATTTGTACAACATTTATACATGTTCAGATCCTATTCGGCATTTTCTGTGCATTGAGTCTAAAGGAAAGATTAAAGGTACAAGTTTAACCCTCCATCACTTTCTCTTATGACCAGTACATCCACGATTACAAATGAGTTGAGGAACTCCATATGTCTGCCCTGATCACCCAAGCACTCCTCTTGTCAGTGCAGATTTATCTTGTATTATTTCTTACAAGCATTATTTCATTTTCACACATGGAGTAGAAAATTGCCCTCTTTCAGGTGTTAGAGGACCCTTGGCCAGGGCCGCCACCAGGAATTTCAGGGCCCCTTACTGAACACATTTTCTGGGCCCTTTCAACCCCCCCCCCCCCCCCCCGCCCTGGACAATATCTCCCACTCGCCCCACCTACCCTCACAAGTATGTTATCCAGGTCTAGTGTAATATGGAGGGTGGTTGGGAGCAGTTGGTCAATATGTCAGTATTTAGCCATTTAATATGCCAGTATTTTATACTCAATATGCCAGTAATATTCAGCCACTCAATAAGTCAGTGTTTTGACACTCAATATGCCAGGATGTAGCCACTCAATATGCAAGTATTGTGCCACTCAATGTGTCAGGATTTAGCCACTCAGTATGCCAGGATTTAGCCATTCAATATGCCAGGATTTAGCCACTCAATATGCCAGGATTTAGCCACTCAATATGCCAGGATTTAGCCATTTAATATGCCAGGATTTAACCACTCAATATGCCAGGATTTAGCCACTCAATATGCCAGGATTTAGCCACTCAATATGCCAGGATTTAGTCATTTAATATGCCAGGATTTAGCCAATCAATATGCCAGGATTTAGTCATTTAATATGCCAGGATTTACCCACTCAGTATGCCAGGATTTAGCCACTCAAAATGCCAGGATTTTGCTTGTTTTATGCCACCCTCCTCCCCCCTTCCCCAGTACTTAACTCCAGTCGCATTTTTTTTTTTTGGTAACTTTATTGAAGCCGCCGGGCCCAGGATGCCAGTATTGCCCATCACCCCCTGATGGTGGGCCTGCCTTTGGCAACAACCTTTTTTGTTACCCTTATTACCCAGTTTGTTTTCTACCCTCCACTCCACTCTTTTCTATTTCTTCCCTCTCAAGACATTTTCCCATTCTTTGTTTGATGATGTTTTTTTCATCTACTCCACTCCAATCTTTCCTGGGAGGTATGGTTTAGCTGAAGAGATCTTTAGGTACCACTACCATTCTCTACTCTCTATTAAATCTCTTCCTTGAGATTCTCTGATGCAATGCTGTTTCTTATGTACTGTGAGTGCAGTCTAAGTGGTTGTATCATGGCTATGGATACAGCATACATAGAGCAGTACAATGCAACAGTGAGTTACTTCAGTGAGTGCAGAGACCTTTGCACCAATGTGCTTTATCACTAACATGGATAGAAAATATTCCTACTCATTCAACAATCTCCACACTCCAGCTGTAACAGAGTTATAGACATAGAGTCAGGCATAGTATTTTCCTTATGCCTGACAACCAAATGATTAAGGGAAGAATTAATAAGTGTCTCCAAAGCCAGTGTGCATTGTGTCCATTGGATAAAGTAGCCCTGGGTTCAGGAATATTTCAAGTGTATTTTTGTTAATAAAATACATGTTATTTAAAAAGGTAAGCATGGTAAGGGATGCAGGCCCATCTATGGGGAGATTGATGTAACCTACATAGATCCTTTTGTAGGTCTCTGAATGTTGACTGGGGCCTCATTTATTTCCATTGGTTCTATGGATGACTGTGCCTCTGTTTCATGTAGCAGACACAGAATGCTTATATTTGGCTGTGCATTCACTAGGTCCTGGTGCCATTTTGCTCTGTGTGTTTGTGAAGTGATTAAGATGGCATGTTTGTTGTGAATTTGAAGTAAATACACATACTGTGTATGTGGGGGTTCTGCAGGTAAACCTTGCTTATTGCGTGCCTTGATAAGACATACTACACATCACACAGCAGGCAGCATGCCAGACACACATCATAAAATCTTTCATCATCAGACAGTTTTGCGATAATGCAGAGCAGGACTGCCACAACTTATTTTTAAACAGACAAGACACACTGGAAATCCATGGCTGGGAGAACAAAAGCCATCATTGTAAGCTAAACAACCTCTCATAAAAGTAAAAAGTAACCTTTGTATTCATAAATCATTTAGCCCAATTAGCATGAGCTGAAGTTGCATACTTGCACAAATACAAGCACATCCACAGGGAACACATAATATCTTACAGAGCATGTTAGCGTGTATAATCCTTTATATTTAAAAAAAAAAAAAATTGCATTTTCAGTTTTTTTGCTGCAGGATTTTTCTTCGGTATTTATTGGAAAATGCACACTCATTTGGTGTTTCACCAATTACCTTAATTCCATTGTACATGAAAAAATGGTTCTCCGTAAGCTAATGTGATGTAAAGAACATAAATAAGAGTGGATAAAGTTGTTAATTACATAATTAATTACTGAGATCATTAGGGCTCTGTGTTGTTTCCTGAAGATTGACTTTGCCTCTAAAAAAGGAATACTGAGGGATTAATGGAATAATAAAGTATTCCTTTTTTAGAGGTATATATATATATATATATACACACACACACACACACACGTATTTAGATATGGACATCTACTGCTAACTTGTGCAAAACATGGTAATATTTGCAGTGATACAGGTAAATTGTCAACCATTGTTTGCTGTTGCATTTTACGCACCTGATAAGATGTAAAGTTTTCATTTGATTTCCTTATATGTTATTAGGTGTGTAAAATGCATCAGCAATCAGTGGTTGGTGTGTACCAGGCTCTAATAATTCTTCAAGGGACTACAGTGGACTCAACCTACCATTTAGTTTCAGTATATACTGAACACACTCCAATACATATTTTTCCACTTAAAAAAATAGATTTTAAGAATACCCTTACAAGATACCTATAAATCTATATCATTAACAATCAGTATGTATATGGGATCCTATTATGTTTTGTATTGTTGTGTAATTTGCTGTCATGTTATGACACAAATACCAATAACAGGCTGACATTATAGATCTCCGAGTATTACGCACAATAACAGTGCTCAATTTAACATGTTTTATATACTAAGACTCTTGGGTCTGTTCACTAAAATTCATCTTTGGGGGTCACCCGGCACCCGAATTTGACTTAGAGGAAAAAACCCAGGTTTGAGTCTAATGGGAGACAAAATGATCACAGCTATTTTTGAGATGCCGAATGTGACTTAGTCTCAAAATGAAAGTCGACTTCCAAAGTCGAATTCTAGTGAATAGACCCAAGAGACTTAAAAAGACAATTTGACATCGAACTGATAAAGCGTATTCAACACACCTACTGCTACAGCTAGCTGTCTGTGACAGTTAATAGGTCTTTGCTCTTAATAAGAATATTTCACGGTTCAAAAGGAAAGTCGTTTTTTTCTCTTTTGGTCTGGTCGGTGCTGTTGCTCTCTCCTACTTTGTATTAATTAATGCTTTAAAAACATAATTAGTTAGATTAAGGCTGATTTAAATTGACAAATTTGGCAAAGTCACCAGGTTTGTCCGTGCACCATGCATAGTTAAGTCAGTAAGATAAAATGTTTATCGCTCTTCAGCTCACATGCACCTCACTTTTAGTGCATTTTTTTTATCAGTCCAAGTTTGGTCATAGTGTCACCTACTTTAAAATTTATAGCTGATTTCATATTTGTTCTAGTACAGTTTACTATTAAATTGAATCTAGACAAATAGTGAAATATTGTCCAGATACACTTATCTACAGATAACAGTTATATTTAGACTTTTTTCTCTCTTGTCCAAATGCTCATATTGATATGTAGAAAATGACACATTGTTCTTATCTTGTTATACTATTCCATATGAATACATGTTTTCTTTTTATAACATTAGAATACTATATCTATTAAATACACAAGAAAGACTTTTATCAATGGCAGCTGAAACAATAAATGTTTATGGCCTTATGCAATATGTCTAACTTTTCTAATATTCTTATAAGACATGAGTAATATCACTTTGCTGGTTTAATACAGCCTGTATGTATCTGGGGTATTTATAATTTACATGATAATGTTGAAGTATACAGTAAATATTTACAGATATGAGAGACCGTGGCAAAGATTTTCAGTCTTTCTTTTTCAGTGAGAACTGTGGTGATCTGATGAGCTAATTTCACAAATCAGACACCGGTATTGCTGGAAAAATTCTCCAGCTTGCCTGTCTTTCCAACACAGCTATTAATGCATGAGTATTACAATTCTGTTTTATAGGTCGCCAAAGGTCATTGTTTAAAAAAAAAAAAAACTGTTTAGGGACTGACCTTTATACCATCATGTATTGCCAGCAGTGTGTGTGGAGCCACGTACAGTAAGTATGGGATGTTTGACAGACAGAGGTAGACTTTGTTTTGAAAGCTTCCAATCAAAAAGCAGAATAGAACAGATAAAACACATGCAAGAGAAGGTCAGCCTCTAATGAAATGCGTGTTACCTGTATCTTAACGAATGTGGATATATTCATCAAACAAGATATTACATTTGCTAGATTTGTTGGTGGTGACATGATAAGTGTGAATGAATCACCAAATAAATCATGCATGTTTATGAAGAGCAATTGCAACAAGCACCTGAATGGAAATCATCACCCACAATTTCCGACCCTTATGTTACACAGATGGATGAGCATGCTGTGTGTTGGAGGGATCAAGGATATTAAAGGCTGCTAAAAGCCTATGTTTGTTGTGTGATGCACTGTATCAGAACAAATGGCAATTTTGAATTTAATACAGTTAAAATAACATATAAAGTAAACCTTAAACTAATGTTAGTATTGGTGTGTTGTCTATACAGCAATAGGTTCTGTAATATGCCATTCCTCTTTACAACAATTGGGCAAACATTGGTAAAGAATTTATTATGACATGTTCTGCCCAGTCATTCATATATTAATTACCGGAATCACCGGAGTGTGGAGACGTTTATTTGTTTAAAGGAACAGTCAAGCTGAACAAAACTGAATAGAACCGTGAATTGAAATAAGATTTTGATTCATGTTCATTCTTTTCAGGGTAAGTCTGAGAGAAATGCTGTAAAGTTGTTGGCCTTGTGCCTTGTGGTAATGTGAGCACCCTGACTTGTCTAGTAAGCCTCTGTGCCATAGTAAAGGACAGGTTTCAGTCCGGTCTCTCTTTTTCATAAAGAAAACATTGGGATAATTTTTCCATTACTTTTGCCTGTGCTGGACATTCACACTGGTCCAGCTTTCTTCACTGGCTGGGTCCATTCAGTGAAACTACTGGGGAATGGGTAAAGTTTTTAATATTGGGCCCCCTCTCATCTCATTCTTACCCACAAAAAAATAAGTAATAATAAAAAAAATAGCTGTAAGAGAAACTCTTACCTATCATATATGCATTTCCCCACATTTTTCTCTAAATGTACCTTTTGGCAGTTTTTGTCCATTGAGTTCTCCACAAAGGGGAAAACTTACCCTGGCTGTATGGCCTCCTTTAACTGTGGGCCCTGGGAAAATGCCTATGTTGCCATTAAATAAGGTAGCCCTGCCCTTAATGTAGGTGAGCTCACAGTGACAATACTTTTAAGGGACAAAGCTTTTAAGGCAGTTTTTACCACATTTTGTTTTGTGCTATGAAAATACTACTGTTCTAAAATGATTCTACAATCATAAATGAAGCTCTGTTATTCCAAGACAAAGATGTCTGCCATTACATCAATCGTCTTACATGATTGCCGGTTATGAACATATATCAGGGTCCAACTGATTTAACTACCCATTAACTCTCATTAGTACTATCACTGTGCAGTTTTGTTTGCATGAACTGTTTTGGATTGCTTTTATATTACTGCTAAATAACAAACTATTACCTATTTATAACAAGCTGTCCTTCGCTATTACTGTAAATAAAAAATAAAAATGTAATCTACGAATGATTGAATCTTGCAGTTCATATTTCCCTTTTAAATGAATAGACAACTTTATGAAATTTGCATGTAATAGGATTGATAATACATATAGTCCAGCTAAGATTCATTAATAGTTCTGCTATTTCAGGAGAATACAATATATTAAGGTGCCAGCTTAGTTCACTACCCACATATTTTATTGAGATTGTTCTGCTCTAGAAAAGACAGCTGTATTACCCAATCTTTCCTTCTATTAGCTAAGGTCATTTTAGGTTACAACAATATGCTTGGTTTGATTCCAAGAATGGACTATTTTTTTCTTACCCATTGTCAAAACCGCTGGAATTTCACAAGCTGCCCATGTGGCACAGATAATTTTTAAGTCTTAAGGTCTTCAAACAAAAGCATTTTGAAAAATTGACAACACAGGGAAAGTGATGAAGTGGGGTCTGGGAGAGTTATAAAGTATCAGCCATGCTGAAATCCCTCAAGTAGCAAGTTAGACAGCTCCTGCACAGCTTTCCCACACAGCTTTGACAAAGCTCATCAGCAAATGACCTGCAAAACCCTCTGACAGTCCAGTAAAAATGCTCTCTAACTATGGGCAGCAAACTGAGCTTAATTGTACTGAAAGACAACAGAATGCTTGTGAAACAAGGTAGCCTATTTGGTTTGTGCCTTGGAAATTGGCATGCCAAATTCAGTTGTTTTTTGTTTTCTTTTACTTGACTGGATATAAAGGTTTTTTGTTGCAGTTTATATTTGCTGCTAAAATTGTTGAATTATTAGAATACCCGTCAATCCACTAAGAAATTTAAAAATACCAAAAAAAACTAATAGCTGGAAGTCATCTTTACAAATTAGGATCCATGTATACAACTTTTGATAGATATATTTCCATACAAAAAGCACTCATATACAGTAAAATAGTGAGAGCCATGTACTCAAGGATTAACAACACTAAAGTCTTTCAAGAGTAAGAAAAACTAACTAAAAAAAATGAAAAATAAGGTTCCTTCACCAAAAAAAACATATATAACAGTGACCAGTTTGGGTTATAGCACACTTAAGAAGCAAATACTTTTTTACAAAAATAAATAGTAAACATTCATGTAAAGTTAAATCTCATCTCTAATTAAAGTGTATGCTCCCCATTCCTCATGTGCAATTTGATATCATGGATGTCAATAATGATTCCTCAATACTTCGACCAAAATACATCCCATAACGTCATGCAGTATGTAATCGCTGTGTTACTCTAGTCTAGCTGGGTAAACAAGTTCAAAAGCTAGGAATCCATACCACTCCAAAAGGCTGCACGCATGGATGTTGCATATCCTTCATTAGTGTAAGATTAAGCTTCAAGTGGCAAATGAGGGCCAAGGACTCCTGACTTACCTGTCTACTACAGAATATGTAACCCATAACAAATATTTATAGAAATGGAATTTAGAATCATGGAGAGAACCTTTCATTGTTTGTCTTGATTAGAGTATAGTGTCCATCTCCCTAATTTATTTGCTATTGTTATTTATTTTCCTATATTCTGTCATGCCTGTTGTGGTTTGATTGTCTTTCAGATAGTTTAATTTTCTCCCATTACTCTCCATTCGCTTTCATTCATCTTGCTAGACTTAAGGTTGCTTATATTTAGCTTTTTCTGAACATAATGTTAGCAAATGAATCTGAATGTCAAACAAGTCCATAGGAGCATGTATATCATATGAGTAAATCTAAGACTCTATATGCCACATTGGTGCTTTCAGTTTATTGCTCAATCCCCTGGAACAAAAATGGTCAAACAACTGATTTTTCTAGTAGTAGCTTTGTTTGTTTACTATTTTTGGTAACAAAAAATATTTACTCCTAGGCATGTCTGGTCAGTACATAGTTATGTAGCAATAAGAGAAATCTTGTTTAAATGAGTTCCACATGATGAGAAATATATTTATTCTTTCTTATGTTTTTTTTTCCAACCTTGCAGACGTCTTGCAGGAAATGACCTGACATACATCCCCAAGGGAGCTTTCGCAGGGCTCAACAATCTCAAAGTGCTGTGAGTAGAAGGAGCATTTGTTGTCAAAGTTCCGATTACGCTTCTCCATCCCTGCAGGCCACTAATTAAACTATTATTGTTAATATAGCTTGAACATTTGAACTGAAGTGCTTGCAGTTGTAAATCTTGTATGTATAATATATATTTAAAAGTGTGTCAGGAAGGAGACCGCACTCAAGGGGCTGTCTTAAAAAATATTGTGTTTTATTCATGGAGAAATGTCAGTTCAGTTCCTGGACTGTATTTTTTTTATTACTAGACATATATATATATATACTGATACTCAATTCTTCAATATATACATACACGTATATAAACCACTAAAAATATCCTTCTATTTTATTTTAATTATGTCCATTAAAAAAACATCAAATGGATCAGAAATACAGTGTAGACACTGTTAAGGTTGTAAATGACTATTGTAGACTAGAAATGCCTGATTTTTAATAGAATATCTACATAGGTATACAGCACAACCATCACTTCTGTGTTTCAATGGCACGTTGTGTTAGCTAATACAAGTTTATCATTTTAAAAGGCTAATTGATCATTAGAAAACCCAACTGTTGTGCTGATTAAAGAACCAATAAAACTGACCTTCTTTAGACTAGTTGAGCATTCGTGGGTTTGATTACAGGGTCAGAATAGCCAGAAACACAGAACTTTGTTCTGAAACTCTCCAGTCTATTTTTGTTCGTAGAAAAAAGGGTATTGCATCCAAAAAAATGCTGAAAAACCTAAGGTCTTGTACAATGCTGTGTACTACTCCCTTCACAGAACAGCACAAACTGGCTCTAGCCGGAATAGAGTGGGAGACTCTGGTGGATAACTGAGCAAGAGGACAAGTACATTATAGTGTCTAGTTTGAGAAACAGATGCCTCACAGGACCTAAACTACCAGCTTCATTAAATAGTACATACAAAACACTGGTATCAATGTACAAAGTGAAGAGGATGACTCCAGCAGGATGCTGGTCTAATAGTCAGAGTTGCAAAAGAAAAAACCATATCTCAAAAATGCCAATAAAAAGAAAAGTTTAATATGGGCAAAACACAGACACTGGAGGTAGACAGGAATAAAAGTGTTATGAACAGACAAACCAAGTTTGTGGTGTTTGGATTACAAAGAAGAACATTCGTCAGATGCAGACAAAATGAAAAGATTCTGGAAGAGTTCTTTGGTGGTGGTAAAGTGGGAGATTTGTACAGGGTAAAAGGGATCTTGAAGAAGAAAGGCTAGCACTGCATTTTTCAACAACGTGCCATACCCTGTGTATGGCACTTGATTGGAGCCATTCTTCTCCTTCAACAGGACAATGACCCAAAGCACAGCTCCAAACCATACAATAACTATTTAAGAAAGAAGCTGTCAGCTGGTATTATAATGTCTATAATGAAGTAGCCAGAATAGTCACCAGATCTCAAGCCTATTGAGTTTTTTACAGAGCGGCTTGACCGTATACTATGTGAGAAGCACCCATCAAGCCAATCCAACATGTGGCATGTACATCAAGAATCATAGGGTAAAATGCTAAGGCTGTAATTGCTGCAAATGGAGGATGTTTTGCCAAAACCATTATTTCTAACCTTGTCAATGTCTTCACTGAATTTCGTATCATTTTGCAATTGATTTGATGTATGTTTTCATGGAAACGCAACCAAAAAATAAAGGACATACCACAGTTGAAATATAAATAAAATAAACTCCTAAATGCAGTAACAGCACCAGTCAAATTACTTCTCCAATACTCATTAAAAAATGAGTATATGTTTTTCATAAGCATCCCTGTGATGCAAACACATGCAGTTCATTACAATTGAGATGCCTGCTGCATAGGCAGGGATCAGTGGCCAATGAGTTACGGCTAGAATTATGGGCACTGCAAGCGTTAAGATTAGATTTGGGGTTGGGGTTGGGGCCAGAAGGTCACTTTGGAGAAAATGGTTAGAAAACAAAAAAACACTACTTTTGTTCATTGCCCTATAACTTGCAGAAACAACATAAAAACCTGAAAACATGCATATTTCTAAACTCAGGAAAATCTTAGAAACTGTATTGATTTTTGATAGTAAATTATATTATGTGATGAAAATAATGGTATCTAAAGAAAGACTTTTAATGGCGACAAAGACAGTATATAATATGTTTGGATATATTAAATGAGAAAGAGGAAAATTACAGCTAAACACAAACATCACACAAATGTTAAAACAGCCATTGTCCAGAATGACCAAAAATTTCCTAAACGGCCAGTCCTTAAGGGGTTAATTACAGGATGTGTTATGGTGCATGTGAGCATCTGGCGATGACATCATGGATTCTTTTATTATTTTACATTGTCTTCTTAGTTTTCTTTTTATGTCATTGGGTGACATCCTGTTCTTATTCAATTGAAGGGGGTCACATATGAGACATATACATAGATGTACATTTCTTGTGTTAATCTACTTTATGTCAAGTAGAAAGCAAGTGTCTGAAATGTAACAGTTGTGTAATTTGTGTAAAGAGAAGATGAAAGGCTTTTTCAATTAAGTAAAAAAATTGAGCTTGTAAGCTATGACTGTGTAACCAGTAACCTATGTCTTCATGTGGAGACCACCTTAGCACCACACATGATGAACCATCCCTTAATTCTGAAGCTGGAGAAAAGTAAAAACACATCTTTCTGCTTGATGTATACAACTGCAATGGGTAAATGATTGTATTTTATAGCCCTGGTGTTCCTGAATTAAACTATGAAGGGCATTATATAATAAGGGGTGCAACAGATTCAGGGGAGACTGCAGGTCTTTAACCTTTGTTGACCTTTAACATCCACAAACTTCAACAATTGTCCTTTTATGTGTGGTCCAAAGCTAATTGTCATTAAAAAAAAAAAATAGTGTTAAATATGGCATACCAAGTAATCTGTGAGCTACAAGGAAATACAATACAATGTTTAAATTATCTTCTTTACATATTAAGAGCACCGTTTTAGATATCATGTGAAATGTAGTTAAAACCTAATTATTAAAACTTGGTTCTTTATTAGGGTAACTACGTGGCCATTTTACTCAGGAACCGTCATGAAAAAATCATAGTTCAGGGCTAGATAGGCAAATATAAACACCACAGGCTGATCTATATTGTACTGATTACGGCTCTGGAATTCACATTTACCATAAGCATCCCTGATTAAAATGGCTAGGTGATCAACCTTAGCTGGGATAGCCAGGGATTGGTACTTACAGTAAATACATTTTTTCAGTTTATAAAATGTTTATTCCAGACCTGTAATCAGTCAAATATAGACTGCCCTTCAGTCTATAGTTGACTGATTATCCTACTGGATTCAACCCAATACTACCCTGCAGTATGTATTTTTCATGGGTGGCACTGAAAAAAAAAACCTGTTGGCACTGTGTATGCTGACATATGGAGTTTCCTGCATATTAAATGATGGGACTGATCAGTGCACAGCTGCCAATGGGCATAATATGTCCTTTGGTGGCCATAAAATCAGGTAGAGTCTGAATTTATGCCTGGGCCCGATTCTTCTTTTATTCCGCAGATTCTCACACAATTTTTAGAACAAGAATGTGTTCTTTTGAAATGCAGCTGAGTAAATATGCCTGTGTAGTATGTTGTTATTTCTATTGTGTCATTGGCAACAGCTTCTGTACACAGTTTGTTTCCAAGCAGGTGAATACCTGCAGTCCTGCAGGAATCTGCATGCTGATGCATCCAATTCTAATTCAGACTCACCTTTCACAGTCTGTAGTGATTTTACAGAGCAATGTTTAAACCTATAGGGATGTTCCTGTCATAACAGAGGACAGTGCCAGGTGGATTTGCTCACATCTTCACGGGAAAAACTTTATAAAAATAATGATTTACCTGTAATATACACATATGTTTTATTTGCTTTATGCATTTCCTTTACACACGGAATAAACAAGATTTATGCATGCACAAATAATAAAAAAAACTTGAAACTAAATGGTTTTCTATATATGGTTTTTATATATTTAATCATCCCTGGTAGAAAACAAATTTGAAGACGTAAGTTTGTTATAACTTTTTGTATAACTCCCTACACTTTGGTAGATAACGCAAATTCCTGTGAGTCTGCTTTATACATTGGCGCGCATGCCGATTGTGGCAGTATTTGGCGCAATCTTCGTGTACGCCATGTTTATAAATGCCCTCCATTGTTTCTACGTCACATAAGATAATAAAGTTGAGATTATATTTATAATATTTTTCTTGGACTTGTGTAACACTAAAAGGACAACTGTCCTTTCAAGTGTAGATGATTTATTAAGAAATGATTTAATGAAAGAATACAGATTAAGCACCTTAGTGACCCTTCTCTACTCCGTATAGTTTTTTCTCAGGGGACAGACATGTTGTTTCCAATCTTGGGTCAGTTCTTCACTCACCTTGGTTCAGGTGAAGAAAGATTTGACCCATCTGACCAAAGATTCTAAACAAAATGGCTCCCTCCTGGTAGAGCCATGTGGAGTAAAGATCACTCAATAATCTACTTTATTTATATATTTAAAACATTTCTGTATAAAATGTCTACACTTGATGCCATCTTTCAATTAAACAGAATTTCATTGTGTACTATAGTTTTGTTTAAAGGGACCTTATGGTATTTGTAATTGAATTATTATATTTTTTAATAGTTATGTTATCTGTCTGTTTTATGTTTAATCCTCTTTTGTAGGAAATGGTTTTACTTTAAATTGTTTTATTAAAAAACGTGTCTCATTAGTGTCTTAATCAAGGGCATTTCCTTTTATGTACCAATGCTACCTCTACCCCCCAGACTTGCCTAATGCTCCCTCGAACCACCACCCCAGCCTTTCCCAGTGCTGCCTCTCCCCCCCTCCAAACGCTGTCTCTCTCACCCTCCCTCTCCCCTGCTTTATCTCTCTCTTTCCCCTTCCCCCAAGTGCTGTCTCTCTCCCCCCCTCCCTCCAAATTTTTCTCTCTCTCCCCCTCTCCCTCCAAACAATTCTCCCCCCCCCCTCCATCCAAACACTTTTCTTGCTCTCTCTTCTACCCCCCCTCCCCCTCCCCTTGTCTTTCTCTCCCCCCTCCCCTTGTCTCTCTCCCTCTCTCCTCCCTTCCCTTGTATTTCTCTCCCCCACCTCCCTTCCCCCTCCCCCTCACCTTGTCTCTCTCTCCCTAGTGGGGGCAGCCGGGGGAGGTCTGCACGTATCGTGCAGACATCCTCCATGCTGCTCGACACTTCGTCTATTATGATGGGCAGCTGATGGAAGGTCCGGGCTTCATCATAGAAGTCCCGACAGACGTGCCGCGGGCAACGGAGGATGTCTGTGCACATTGCACAGACATCTACCGGCTGTTAGCGAGGGGGACCCTCGATTTGAGGTCAGACTATAAGACGCCCTCGATTAAAAGACGAGGTCGTTTTTTCAGAAAAAAAATTCTGAAAGAAACCTTGTCTTATAATCGAGCAAATACGGTACGTTTTCACTAAAATAGTTAGGATATTATTCATGGTTTAAAATTTGTAATACAACTCATCTGAACTATTATATTGCCCATAAAAATCTACTGGTTGTAGCAATATAAGCTGCTGCCTAGCCAGATGTCTACATGGATAATTAATACTTTTTCAACCACATGATGCACAAAGTATAGTAAACGGCAGAGATCTGTATTGCAGGGTAACAAAAGACATAATAAGGATTGGCTTGGGATAAACATTGCACACCAGGCTGCAAAAAAACTTACACAATGGTGTCTATTCACTAAAAGGTTTGATCTCACCAATTTAACTATCGTGCAGGGACAAACCTGGTGAGTTTTCCCCACTATCACCAGAATTGTCCCTGCACAATGTATATCTTAAAAGTGAAAGTGTTCATTTTGTGTTATGTTTTGTGTGTGGATTATATACAGGTTAGTTTCCAATTATTTTTATTTCTACTTTTTTTCACATACTTCTCACTGTCACCTGTTTCAAGCGCTGTGCAATTTCTTCTTTTCTAAAAATACACTAAACCATAACTTTTTTTTAGTTATGATTGTGCACCATTCAAAATACATTGCAAGAGCAATGGCTTGGGGCCTTACATCTTTCAGAACATTGCTCCGTGGCAGCAGTGAGAGGCGGTCTGGTGGCCTGCTCTCTCTGTCATTGGTGTGTGTGCATCAATCATGTGGCACACAGCAAATCAAAAGAGATGAGCATCCCCTCCCCAGTTCATGAAGAACCAGTCTCAGAGAGACTTCCAAGTCAGATGAGAATCACTTCTAATTGGTGCTCCTTAGGAGCACTGTTCAAAGCCATTTTAACCAGACAGAGGTTACCTTCTTAAAAAGATCTGTATTGCAGGATAACAAAAGACACAATAAGGATTGGCTTGGGATAAACATGGAGCACCAGGCTGCAAAAGAAACTTACACAATGGTGTCTATTCACTAAAAGGTTTCATCTCACCATTTTAACTATACATCGTGCAGGGACAAACCTGGTGAGTTTCCCCCACTATCACCAGAATTGTCCCTGCACAATGTATATCCTAAAAGTGAGATTAAATGTTCATCTCACCTCAACCCATCTGCAACTCACCTTTTAGTGTATAGACCCCAATGTTACTTCAGTCTGGGGTTAAATGAAGCAGTAAATAAAAAAGGAATACCATAGTACTTTCCATTCAATTTAAGACATTCCCTTGCTGGGGCCTCTCTTGTGCCAGATGCCAGTTATAGTTTGGTAAGTGTTGGTGTTCCTTGAGGAGTGTACTATCTGTTAGGATCTTATCTTTCTCCTGCACATTTATAGAGCAGCTAGCTTTGAGAACAAGAGATTTATGTCCCCATTCACATCCAAGGCAGCCTATCGGTTCTGGATGGGCTACGTCTCCCATAGCTTTCTGACTGGCTGTTGGTGATGGGATTAATTTTCAGAGACAGTTATAAGTCAACACTTCCCCAGCTTTCCTTTGAGCATTGTATAGTAATGTCTTTCTATAGAACAGAAATAATCACCCTGTTTGTGTTGTTATCCTCAGAATGTTGCAGAACAACCAGCTAAGACAAGTCCCAAGTGAAGCCTTTCACAACCTGCGCAGTCTTCAGTCCTTGTAAGTATAGACAAAAGGGGTATGGTCCCATTACTTATAGATATGTATCAAAATGTCAATCCGAAATAATGTATATGTATTTGTGTATTTCTAGTACTGTGCAAAAGTTTTAGGCACGTGTGAAAAAATTCTGTAATGTAAGAATGCTTTCAATAATAGACATGTTAATCGTTTATTATTATCACTTAACAAAATGGAAAGTGACAGGAGAAAAATCTATATCGTATCAGTATTTGGTGTGACCACCCTTTGTGGTCTAAACAGCATCAATTCTTCTAAGTACACTTGTACACAGTTTATTAGAATTCTGCAGGTAATTTGTTCCATCATGGAGAACTAAGTACAGTTGTTCTGTGGATTTAGTCAGCCTCCATTGACTCTCTCTTCATTGAATCCCGGAAAGAATACATGATGGTAAGATAATGACTCTGTGATGGCCATATCATCACTTCCTGGACTCCTTTGTTTTTCTTTATGCTGAAGGTAGTGCTTAATGGCTTTGGCTATATGTCTGGGGTGATTATGCAGACTGTATGTTAAAGATACAAATGAATGGGGATGAGCACTCTATAGAACTAATAGGCAAGAATTGTAGTTATTTCTAATAGAAATATATAATTGAATGTTGGAAATATATTAACATATAACATATATACAATGTGTGTGCATCAACAATTCACAGAAAACGTAAAATCATAAATTAACAATATCATTGGTTATGATATTATATGATAACTATACGTCTTTATGGAATTTGGGGACATCTGGCAACACACCAGGCCCCCATTTTTTGATGTTCACTTTGATGTTTGATGTTCACTTTGGGACTCTCAATCTGACGCGTTTCTCTGAACACCGCTTCCTCAGAGGTAAACGTAATATTTAAAAAAAACACAAACAGTTCTTGGTTATTCAGAATGTGGGGATTCTACCGTCCTTCACAGCAGCTCCACATAGTTTGCAGGGAATTTACCTTAAACCCTGTTTAAGTCTTTTGAATGTGGAGAGCTCACCCTCCTCTGTTGTGCTTTTACGTTCACTTCATTGGTGACACAGTGTGCTTTCAATTCTGCCAAAGGCTTCTATCCGCAGGTGATCTTCACTTTTTACTATTTTGAGGGAATGAAGCAAACACACATTTTTCCGCCATTCACTCGTGATAACTCTATATTCTGTAAAATAATAATGGTGATGATTAGTGTGCTCATTGACTTCTCAATGATAGGTTAAAAAATAATAACCTTAGGAGTATATAATGATGATGCAATAGGGCTTTCAACACTCAGACATACGTGTAAAAAGGACAAAAAACATATAACCAGGGCCGGTCTTGCATGGGTCACATGGGGCAATTGACCCACTTGGCATCCAGACAAGGGCAGCAAGAAATGGAACTTTTTGGGGTCATGATCCAGGAATTGGAGGTTTAAGCCATCACATGGGGACGGCATGCCACCACCTCTGCTCCATAGCATGTAGTCCCTTTTTACTGCTGTACTGCAAGCAAGCTGCCGTTCCATCTCATGTTTATCTTCCCTTTGGAGTAAGAGCACCGGGTGTCACATCCCAATTCTCAGAAGAAAAGCGCTATCGGGCATTATGATATGAAATATGTGCAAAGAAACTCTCAAATTACATTAAACATATATATAGCGCAGGTGGGCTCATCCTCTCATGGCCATTGGAGGTAACTAAAAAACCTCCATTTGTTTAAAAATACATAGGGATAAAGGAGAAAGCGCAGGTAACTTGTTTTTCTTTGGTTTTTACTATATATTGGGGCTGATGTGTACTGTAGTCATTGCAGCCGCCCAGTGATGGGAGTGAGCGCAGGACTTTTCTTTCTGCATTTATATATATAATATAACCTATGTATACTAAACATATATTTGTACAAATATATATATAAAAATATAACATATATATGTGTGTTTAGATAGATAGATAGATAGATAGATAGATAGATAATTTGCATTGCTTTTATATTGCACATACAGACAAAATTGCTCTAATATTACACATATCTGCATGGTGTGTCTCCATAGTCGAGAATATAAATTGAAAAAATTATTAAAAGGCAACATAATTCCAAAAAGTAGATAGAATAAAACAAAGGTAAAAAAAAAAAAAAGTATAGGTACTCAAGGAAAACTGAATAAGTTGAATTCTGCATTCATTCCTTGAGTATTTAATGTGTTTTTAAAAAAAAATATGTTTATTACCTTTATGCTGACTTGCCATTTCTTTCCATTTCTCTGAGAATGCATGTGGGAGAAGAAGATTGGAGCAACAGTATATATTGCTGATGAGATTCTGGTCACATGCAATAATACCAGCACTGTGCCACAGTATACCATACATTATTATGCTATGTGTTTTCTTGTCCTTTTTCCTCACATTTATATCTGAGTGTCAAAAGCCCTATTGCATCGTCATCCTATACTCCTATCATTGTTTTCTATTATTATGAAATCATTGAGTGCTCTAATCAACACCATTACTATTTTACTGTATTTACAGCTTTTTTTTTGTGATTAAGAGAGTCACATATATCCAGTGTGGCTCAAGCACCAATTATTTCTTTCTGCATTTCCTTCAATATTCCATCTAAAGATAATCTAATAAAATAAAGAGATAGTGCTAAAATAAACACCAAAAACAAGACATATATTTATTAAAATAGAAATAGTTTATTGTACATCACAAGATAAAATACATATAAGGTAAAAAAAAAAAAAACACACAAGTCCAGTGCCACTATAAGATAAAATACAAACAATGGTCACATGGACAGATATAAATGACAACAGAATATAACAGCATAAAAATATACAAAATGGGAAAAGGGGAATAAAATAAAATAAATACAATCTTACCCAATGCTTTTTTGTTCACCTGGCCAGGTATAGAACATATGTATAAAATATACACTATTGCACAAACACAAAAAGGAAGGACGCGTTTCGTGAAAACTTCTGCACCTACACCCCCCTGAAAATTTCTCTCCACATTGATTTTGTGTGAGGTTGTGGGGGGATTATATACGGGTTAGTTTCCAATTATTTTTATTTCTACTTTTGTTCACATACTTCTCACTGTCACCTGTTTCAAGTGCTGTGCAATTTTTTATTTTCTAAAGATAGACTAAACCATAACTTTTTTTTAGTTATGATTGCGCACCATTCAAAATATATTGCAAAAGCAATGGCTTGGGGCCTTACATCTTTCAGAACATTGCTCCGTTGCAGCAGTGCGAGGCGGTCTGGTGGCCTGCTCTCTCTGTCATTGGTGTGTGTGTGTGTGCATCAATCATGTGGCACACAGCCAATCACGGGAATAGAGATGAGCATCCCCTCCCCAGTTCATGAAGAACCAGTCTCAGAGAGACTTTCAAGTCAGATGAGAATCACTTCTAATTGGTGCTCCTTAGGAGCACTGTTCAAAGCCATTTTAACCAGACAGAGGTTACCTTCTTAAAAAGAGGATTGTGTGAATTTATTACTTCTTTAATACTTAGGTGAGACCTAAATAGTTGTCAGCTATGTATAAGTATGATATACTAGTTATCATCTGTAAAGGTTTGGCATACTACACGTGATCTGCTTAGAAACCTCCAAAATGAAGTGTACACTTCCAGTTACCTCTTGCAACATGTTACTCAGATTGTGAGATTGACCATTAGAACTTGATAGTTGTATGGCTAAATGCATGACAGCCAACAAATTAAAGAGCCCTGCTTGCAAGCTTACCATCTAGAGGGAGTGGGGGACAAGAGACACATTAGAGTGAAAAAGTCAACGGTTAGGGTGATGGTAGTAACAGTAATTGGGACAGTTAGAGCTAGGTGTGTTTGGTCAGAGATTTATTAATGTGTGTTTAGTATTTGGGGACACTATACCTCTTTAACACTAAGCCTTTATGTGTAATAAAGGGTGTAATTATTACTAAACCTGCAAACTAAGTGTGAAATTGCAATGAGCAAAGATGTACACTGTAACTGACATCTGCACTTGAAATTTTGCCATAAAATCTCCTCACGTCTGTGAGCTTAAGCACTCACAGCTCATTTAAAGCAAATGTTGCATTTAACAAGCATCACTGCAACAGCTACAAACAGTTGTGATAACTAATGGTTACGTTATTCTAACATCATTTTGTTCTTTCAACTTACAACATGGGCCAATTTGACCTGTCTGTCAATTAAAGAGACAGTCCTGCCTCAAAAGAAAAATAATAATAATGGATTAATGTTTAGTTATCCTTATTTTTTAAAATAAAATATGCATTAATCAGTTATATATTCTGAATCGATCAGTAAAGTACTTACCTACAGAGCAGGAAGTTACAGCATGCTCTCCAGGGCTGGATCTTCCTCTTTTTTTCAAAACCCATCACACAGCACATTTAGAAATCACTGCTGATTTCAACTGAAGGGGTGTGGTGGCCACATAAGGGGACCACACTATGCACAGCTTTCACCATCCACAGTCTGTTTATGTGGTACCAATGGCACATTTGTGTGGCACATTGGCAAGTCAGGTGTTAAAACCTGGGACTGTGAGGTGCAGAAGGTAAAGTTGGCAGTTACTAGAATGTACATGGAACATAGCCAGTCCTAGGAACATAGCCAGTGCTGGGACTATTCTTTTCAATGACGATGCGCAGTTCTACACACCCACCGAGAATTGTTTTTAAAACTAGACAAGACAAAGTTTTAATTTCTATATAGTTGAGTGAGGTGTCCCTTTAATCTCTAAAATCCAAAAATCATTGCCCTTCACATCAAAAAATGAGCTTTTATACTTTACATTTCTTAATATAGCGCCAACTACTTGGCACAGAGCATAACAGGGAATGGCAGACTGACTAATACATGAGGTCCTGCTTGCAAGCCTGCAATCTATAACCATAAAAAAAATGTCATACTATTTTCTGATGTTGCAGTTGAAGGGTTAAATGAGACTGCAGTACCCTCCTGTCCTTAAGTACTCTAAAACATCTTTTATGAACAGAGGCAAAGAAGAAACTCCAGCAGCTATAAATCGGCACAGTAAAGAGTGGGATCTTGTGTCTGCATTGGGGAAAATGACATTTATCAGCGTGAATGCTAAACAACTGAGTCGCAGACATGAGATTGAACGATTATGGCAGAAAAGCACTCTGACTGGAGGAAGATCACTGGGAGAAATGGTGTCTTTTGAGAACAAGAAAACTAGGATTTCTTTGTTCATTCAGGTTGGGTGGTGCCCCTCGCATAAAGGTGTGCCGAGCATTCGTTTCCTGTTTCATGCTGTCTAGCAATTTTCTGTTCACCAGGTGTCTTTTCCAGTTCTGGTTTGCACATGGAATGCCATTTCTGAAACAAGTTCAACAATTAGGAGGACAGTGGATGGGGTTAAGAGCTTTAAGGCAACAAAGTAACCTTCACAAAGCTTGCCCCCAAATGGAAGCTTTTGTCAGCATGTGCATTTGAAGTTGGTAATGTTTTGTGTGTGTTTTGTGTAGCAGGAAACATCGAGATCAGGTAACTTCCATTAAAATAAATGAGCAGCTGTGAAATGGTAAAAACCTGGTAGTAGTTAATTCCCTATCACAACTACTATCTTGTCCTTTGTTACCTGAGGTAAATTAGCTGAGTTTTATTCCATTTTAGAAAGTACTGCAGAGAGAGTGAATTAGAGCGCTAAGCTGCCATACAGGTCATTTAGTGTCTCAAATATCACACAACTCCAATTCAAGAGCCTGTAAGAAAATACGTCATATAGCCCAGTTTAATTATGCTCACCCTTTAGTTACTTTCTCACCTAGTATGAAAAACAAAGAAGATTCTTATACTAGACGCTTACAGAAGCAATGGTTTCACACTATTTTGCTTATCTGTTCACAAAGTTATAGATATTTTGACTGACTTCTATCCACAAGATTATGCGGATTAAGTGAAGCCAGTGCAAGCGTTCCTCCTAAATATAGGCAGCTTTCCTGTTAATTGAATGTATCTTAGATTTTATATATGGGAATCACAGAATCAAGAGTATTTTTACATGTTACCAGCTTGTGTGTGTAACACATCTTAATGGCCAGGTCCATATATATTATATATACTAGAAAGCATCAGTAGAACTATATTTTTTGCACTGTCCCTTCAGTTTAATGACAACTCTTAGCAGAAAGTTAAGTTATTTAAATGAAAGATCACATCAAGAAATGGTTTAATGAAAGAATACAAATAATGTACCCTATTTGATTATATAGCTCTATCGGGGTTAAGACATATTGGTTAGATCTTCCCTCACCTAACCCATCCGAATATTCTAAACAAGATGTCTGCTCCCTGTTAGCTATACAAGCTGAAAGAGTTCTTTAAGGTACTTTATTTGTACTGGTATTCTTTCATTAAAGCATTTTTATTTAAAAGGCCTAATTATTTAGCTAAACATAACTTAATTTTCTGCTGACAGTAGTTGGGATATATATCTGGAAAATCATAGATACATAGTTAGTAGCTGAACTGTACTCCAACTTAAGGAGCAAAGGGTTGGACTCAGTTCTTCGCTTTGTTCTCTTGAATTGTAGCATCATGTTATATCATATATTTAGTGACTTACCTTGTTTTCACATAGAACATATAAACCCTTTACTGGTTACCAGTATTTATAACTTGAAGACTTGTTTTTTAATGAGTTGACAGTTTCCAGCCCATGTTTTCAACTATAAGCCTGTTACAACCAAACCTTCCAATTATTTGTATGCTGCCTATTGCATAGACTTGGAGAATATGTTGATAGACAATAAATAAACGGATAATACAAATAACTTTAGCTGTGACAGCAGGACAAACACAAATCAACGTATCATTAAATTAATGCTAATATTTTGCACACATTTTGAGACTGTGAGATTCAGGACCACATTTTATGTGTGGAATATCATTCCTTTTATAAAAATCTTGGACGTCTGCTTCTACTGCTTTAAACCTTAGTAATTAAGTAATTACATTGTATTAACATAAATGGGTTTCTGTCACTAATATAAAAAATAACCTCTTTAAATGATCTAAATAAACCTCTTTTGCTGGGTTTCACTTTGGGTACATTTTGGCACTGTGCATATTGCTATTACAGACTTATAAGTGCAGTGCATTAACACCATAAGGGATTCAGGTAAACTGCTGTAAAATGTGAGGATAATTAACATGTACATATACAATGTTTATACTCTGCGGCACATTGAACTAACAGCTTCTAATCAAAACACCAGGCACGATCCATTCCCTGAAATAAAAATTGTCTTTTGCCCCAGGGTGGAAGTGATGGAAACATCTAAACATTTCAAGCTTGTCCATTTGTTGATAGAAGTCTGACTTGTTTGGATTTATAATCTGCATTTTCATTGCAAACAGTGTCACAGTTTTGACGCCTCCATTTTAACTGCTGAGACCTTGTGAGTCTTCCAGTGATAGGCTGCTCAGAAAACTGTTTTACCAGCTGTGTTTTCCTCAGACACATGCTATTCGTCTGAAAAGAGTTTTTCCTCTGGTTAACCATTTGTCGTTTTGGTTTCGAATAAATCTGTAACAAAACGTTTCAGGCACTTTTACAGTTTATTTGGTTGCAGTAACATACATAAATGTCCTCTAGCTGCCTTCAAGATACACAGTTGTAGGCACAGTTACCTCACTGTTTCTGTAGATTATACAACATGTTTAAAGCAAAGTATTGTTTATGTTTATGATTGTGTTGCATTACCAGTAATTTGTACTGAACTTGTAAGATTTGCAAAACTATAGAAAAAAATAATAAGTAAGGAGTATGCCCTCCAATAAGTAATTTGGCAGTGCTTTACTTGCATATAATAAGTGCATGCTTGGAAACAATATTTTCTTGCTATTTTGGACTTTGTAAATTAGTTGACACCACAGTTAATTGTCTGTACGTAATCTATATGAATTATTCATTTTTCATTCATCATTCACCTACTTCACACCTACAACTAGACAGAATTAGTCTATCACTTCCTGCAAACTTTGTTCCACCAAACTCTCCTCTAGCACCCAGACTTCAAACACTGCTGTCATTGGGAGGCAAATTTATAATTGCTGATTAGTTTGTTTGTCAGACTGTCCCAAAACATGTAAAACTTTAACCAAACAGTAAATGGACATCTCTGAGGTAAGGTCATTCAAACTAATTTATCAAATCATTGTTTAATGAATAATCAGTATTTTGTATCATCATCACCTCAGCATTCATTTTGGCCTCTGGCTGCACCACTTTCCCCATACTATATCCATGGCCTTCTTAATCCTCTTCATCTACATTTACATCTTGCTTCAAATTATAATAATATTTTCACTAATAATTTTCCACAATCGCAAAACATCACAGGCTTCCAAGCAAAATAACTCCATGTTTCCATTTCATAATATGTTGATAAAGCTGGTCTTTTTCACTTTGCTGGTTTTCAGTCAAAAATTTCAAAGGTGCCATTTGTGGTTTTAAAATGAATTCTCTTCCTTTGGTTGTACTGTATCATTAGAAGAGGCACAACAGCTGGAGAGAGAGAACATACATGGCCATCTGTCAAGAGGGAAAACATTGGGCATTGTATAATTGCCTAAAGCATGAACGCTGGAGGTTAGCAAAGATCATGTTGGCAGCAGAAGGGACAATTATTAACATTTTAACCCAAGCAATGATTTAGTAAATTCCATTACATTATATTACTCTGTTCTATTAAATGTCTTTGTAATGCACATTAGAGTTAATAAAAGGAACAATATCTTGTATATCATGATGATTGCAAATGCTTTCATGGACTGCGCTGGTGCTAGAAGTGCCAGGCCCAGAGCAATTTCCGCAACGCTGACATTCGATAGGAGTTTTACATACTGGCACACGGAGCAATAGGACTGCTACTACATGCTACGTCCACACGCTCCTTTTTTTATACATAATCCCCTCAGACTTACACATATTTTCCTTCATTGATCTTATTGTGTAAAACATTTGCATTTTTAAAACATTTTTAACTGTAAACCAAAACTTATGGTGTGAGTTGGCTAAAATATAAATACACTGATATTTATTCAGTAGAAAAATCAAGCACATGTTCATCTGCTACCAATCATGTACGTCCGCTTCTGCTTTTGTTTTCCTGTTCCCATGTAGATTACATCTTTGTGTCTTCTTTTTCTCTTTCTCTTACTGCATATTTATATTTTGTCTTTTGAAAAGGTTGTGTGTGTGTGTGTGCATGTGTGTGTGCTCAGTTATTGGGAGACAGTCAACCAGTGAAAACCAGTGGTGCTGTTTGAGGCGGAGGTCAAAAAAAGAATGGAGCTCAATCAGGAGAAAGGGGCTCTGTAATACAGTACTTGTTCATGATATACATGTATACAATAACTATAACACATAGTGCCATGTGTCCTGGTTACATACTAAGGACTAGCTTAGCCAAACTTTGACCAACTAATGAAGGCAATTCACTAAAGCACTTATAAGTGAACTGCAATAAACAGGCATTAATAGCTGAGTTGTATAGATAGACAAGTGGGATAAATTTTCCAACTCAGCTATCAGTGCCTTATGTTTGCAGTTCACTTGTCAGTGCTTTATCGAATAGCCCTCATTATTAATATTTGAAATGTTGCGTATTTATGTTGTTCACATTGTGAGACTCGAGCCTATTTAATTTTCCTAAATCTTAGTAATTTTGTTTCAATTTGATTTTTCTTTTAGGCGCTTGGACGCAAACCACATCAGCTTCGTTCCTCCGAACTGCTTCAGTGGCTTGTATTCCCTGCGTCACCTTTGGCTGGATGACAATTCATTGACAGAAATCCCTGCAAGGGCCTTAGAAAGTTTGTCTACTTTGCAAGCTATGACTTTGGCACTGAACAAGATCCACCATATACCAGACCATGCGTTCAGCAATTTATCAAGTCTCGTAGTGCTGTAAGTTTCTCTTTGAATGCTAGTAGCTACCAATAGTTATTAAGTAGATGGCCTTTTATAATTAACATTAATTAAAGATTTCTATTATCTATCCGAAAAAAACAAGATAAAGACTGAGGGGACTATTCACTTAAAGAGTTACAGGTGAGATGAAGTGAGTTGAAGTGAGATTAACATTAAATCTCTTCATTTTAGCTATTCATTGTACATGAACAAACCTGGTGAGTTTCCACCACTACACAAACTCACCAGGGTTGTCCCTGCACACTGGATTGCTAAATTGGTGAGACATGTTCATCTCATCTCAGTTCACCTCATCTCACCTGCAACTCACCTTTTAGTGAATAGCCCCTTTAGTATCTTTATTTATCACATTTGTGTAAGAACATACTGGAAGAAACATAGGGTGTCCATGATGTAAAATTCGGGTGCAGACTTATTTCAGAAAAGATTGAACATATATATTTGAGAATATTATTTAGTTCTTTTTCAATACCAGCACAGTGCTTTTTAGTTTGCTTTAAAAGCATGTATTGTGCTATTATTAAATAAATGCAAACAGAATGTATGCTTAATTTTTTTCATAAACTCTGGTCAGACTGGTATTTATATAGCTGCCAAAAATTCATGGGGGTGCTTCTTAAAAAACATGAAGCTTGGAGCGTATTACCTAGCTTTCCTTTTAATAGCACAGTTTCTATCATCTCTCAGGAAATTGTATGCCAGCAGGAATTTCCATTGCTGGATGGTAGAAATAGCTCTGCTGTAAAATGTGCTGAAGGCAGATGTATATTGTTTTCTTGGTTTTTTTTCTGTTTTATACCTTCCTGTTTTTTTTTATATTTCTCTTATTGCATCAAGCCTCAAGAGACAAATAAGAGAAAGCTCATATATATATATATATATATATATATATATATGTATAGCAAGACCTATATCACAGTTTAATATGTTCCTAATAATTAAAAAAGTAGACCTCATTTTGTATACTTTTACTTTTAAGGGATACTGAACTCGGTTCACTGACATAAGTTACTTATTAGTGGTTTTTGACTCACAATGTTCTGCTGCAGTCTCTAGTATTCAATGACTAAAGCTTTATTTAATTTTTAACAGGTCATTAAATAGAAACAACTGTCACCTAAACAGTAGATATGTAGTATATATAATTACCTACATTTCCGAATGGCAAGTAAATGTGTATTTAAAGCGAAATATTAAGCATAAAATCCCCTAATTCTGAAATATGTCTATATGATATAGAGACACACGAAGGGAGATTCTGAGGTAACACATGACATAGAAGACAAGAGATAGAAAGAGAAACATATAGAAACATAGAATGTGTCGGCAGATAAGAACCATTTGGCCCATCTAGTCTTCCCGATTTTCTAAATACTTTAAACCCCTGTTAGGGTTGCCCCCCAGCCGGTATTTTACCAGCAGGCCAGTAAAGAAATGGTTTGCTGCCAATGTTAAGTCTATTGAGGCACCAGCAAGGCCAGTATTTTTTTGTGGAAAAGGTGGCAACCCTACTCCCTGGTCCTATCTTATATGTAGGATAGCCTTGTGCCTATTCCACACATGGTAGAAATATAATTCCCAAGTGAGTAATTTAAGATTAGTGTGCAATTTAAGATTAAAAATCATAAACAATCTTGACTGGAATGTTCGTACAGGTTGAGTACCCCCTATCCAAAATGCTTGGGACCAGAAGAATTTTTGATAACGGATCATTTTCACTAACAAGGTTGTTGGCTCCTCAGGTCTGCACATGTGCCATTGTATTACACTTTGTGGACGTGGGGGAACCTGAGCATGCATAGAAAGGATATATCACAGCTTAAGGGGGCTGGACACTGAATAAAGCGTTGTGTGCTTGCATTCTGACAGGTCCGTGTGGAATTTGCAACTTGTGGCAAAATCCCAAAAATGTTTTGGATAATGGATCATTTCAGAGAACGGATTTCTGGATAAGGGATATTCAACCTGTAGTACAATTCTGTACTCTACAGCAAGTGATTTTTAAAATCATGATATTTTACATTCCCAAACCTTATGTCGGTATTGGATTGCACCATATATTTGCCAATGCACTAGCATGTTATTTAAACAAATGATTTTGTGTCATTGGTATACTCAATGTATTTCTATTCTTCTTCTTTAAATAAAACATTTTGTTAAAAAAAAAAAATCATAAAATAATAAACAGTTAAGACACAGTATTTTGGATGAATATTTAGCTGTTAAATCTAAAATGTTTATTCCTGCATAAAAATGGTGAGGAGAATTAAGATAAGTAAATTAAGTCAATTAGGACACTGGAATATTCTTGGTATTATCAGACGGGGAAGGTTTGACGTATCTCCACCTTTTCTTGAGTGTGTGTGATGGATGCCAAGTAGCTACTCCCTGTTATGGCATGTCCTTTATGGCATGACCTTCAACCTAGTGGGGCCCCAAGTGGCAGAGGCTAAAGGGCATACTGTCACTGTATTTTTGTTATATGTTTTTAATTATGCATTCTATGCTAACCTTTAAGTTGTGCACTTTTTGTTTGTGGTTTTTACATCTTCTGTGAATTTGTATTGTTTCACTCATTGGACTGCATTGTTGGTTTACTTTCAGATGCACACCAAATATATGTGATCGACACAGAGACCAAGTTATAGATTGTATTACTGATGTGAATAAATATATTCAATATGTGGTCTTTAATGATCCTTAAGTATCAGTATTTTCTACTACAGCAGTGAAGCAGTTAAGAAATATTCCCATCTTCTGCACTTATGCTTTGGACCCAAAACAGCCGCCAATCTTTTTTGAGGGAAGAAAGTGAAAGCCCAAGTAGCATGCCCTCCAATAAATTCTTTGGCAGTGCTTGACTTGCATACAATAAGTGCATGCTTAGAAACACGTTTCTTTAGAAGCGTTCATTCAGGAAGTTTGCATAGGTTCACTGTGCGCAGCATGCTCTCCTGACTGTGCTTTTAATGTTCCCCTGCAGTCATCTCCATAACAATAGGATCTACTCCCTGGGAAAGAAATGCTTTGACGGGCTCCACAGTCTGGAGACTTTGTGAGTTGACCTCTTATTTGTTTCAGTCCTTTCACTGTTTTCATTGATATTCTAAAAAGAATAAAAATAGCTCAAAAGCCAAACATGCTTTTTGGCTTGCCTAATTGTCTAGTGTTTGGTCTGATTGTTCATATGATGACTGCATAAAACAAATCCTGTACCTATTGACAATACCTCGGAGGTATGCCTTCTGCATCTCCTGGAACCATTACTCAAAGCAAAGAAGGTCTATCAAAAGCTTTGAGGGGGAGAAATTCCAACATACAAGCATATACTGGTTTAGGAAACTGTCACAATAACTTTCTTAAAGCAAAAATATAAACCTGGATAATATGTTGAAAACATGTATGACAATAGACCAAACCTATAGAGTGTGTAAATAATGAACATGTTAAAATATTGATGTGAAAATGTTTATACAACTTCTGCTATAGTTCATGACTATAATGATTTTATTTTGTAATAGTTCCATAAACAGCAAATATTTAACTTATATCATCTTTCAAAAGAATAAATGTGAATGTCAATATGTTGCTTATGTTTAGTGCCAGTGTGTAGGCATTCCTGGGCCTGATTTTTTTAATACATGGCTTGCCCTAGTGTTAAATGTGCCAGTGAAGATCTCTAACTCCTGATGTTTGTTGGGAGTTAATAATAACATACATTGGCTTACACTGTAACAGCCACTATTAGTTGCTATAAATGCTCGTGCCCATTTTATAAATTTCTCTGCCATTGAACACAGATTTAATTTCAACAAAAATAATCTTTATAATTGTGCTGTTTCTCTTCTGTTAATTATCACTTTGACCATATTTCATCCTACATGTCTCTTTATAATATCTATGCATTGGCTTATTGTTCTTGCTGCGGTTTCATCACAGGTAAATTAAAAGTGGATTTTATTTCATCTCTTCCGAAATAATTATTCCGTCTTTAAATTACAAGTGGCACCAGCAAGCTTAAAAAGGCTTAAACAAAATACGTCTTTTTCTCTTTTTGGCAGTACATCCTCAGTAGTAGTGGTTTTCTTTTCAGAAGGATTATACACACAACAAAAAATCTTCAACAAGAGTTGCTAGGCCTCGGATAGTGTCTAAAAGATTGTTTTTAAAATACATTTATAATAACTTGTTAAATCCAGAGATTAATCTTAGTTTCCTCCGTAGTAAAACAAATAACATATATATATATATATATATATATATATATATATATATATATTTATATATATATATAATGAAACCACCCAGATGAAGACCAAAAGGAGATGCTAGATTATAGGGCTAGACTGGGCCTTTCATTTATGCATTGAAAATAGTCAGCTTACTTTACCACACTAAGATTATGGGGCATATGTATCAAGGCAATTGTAGGGTAAAGTATTGGCTTCATATGTATCAAAGTAAACACCATGTCCAGCTGAAAACAGCAGGATGCTTTTCTTCATATATAGCTGCACATTTGGGTTTGGAATTTAATTTACCAAGCCTTGAAAGGACAGTGAATCTACATGTTTCAGATACTAACTCAGTAATACTGTCTATGATGGATGACAGGTCCTAGTTTTTGAGGTACAGTTAAGCCTCGCTATAGAGTGGGGCTAGGGATCCAAGGACTGACATTGCAATGTTAACAGGATCACCACGTGAGTCCCACGATCTCCCTTCCCACCTTCTGCAGAAATTTGGACGTTAAAGAGAGATCTGGGGCCCTTATGGCTCAATGGGAGTGCTCTAACGCGGTTTACCTGTATTTTTAAAAGTTATACACTATCTCACTCCCTCTCTCTATATATATATATACACACACACACATATATATATATATATATATATATATATATATATAAAGGTTTTGTATATTATGGGATGTATAAGAGGAATTGCCTGCAGTTGTGAGAACAGCGTTGAGTTCTATTTAACCGAAAAGGGTCATCTACGCATTGTTCACATAATTTGTGATGTTCCTCCATTACTGTCTTTCAATTTACTCCCTTAAGGGAGTGGCGCCATATCAGTACCTATATTACTGCACCACTCTTCAGCATCTTCAACAATCAAATGGGGAGAGGTGGCAAGGGAGGGGCACAGATAAATATAGTAAGATTACATGGCTATGTTGGTACTTTATTGCTTAAATATTCAGTCATACAATTTAGATTTAGTTGCAGCCCCCAAAAAGTCTGGGTTACAAGAGTAGTCATCATTCCATTCAGAGTGGACTGTGTACAGTTCAGATAATCTCATTTTTAAATTGCAAGCAGCGAACACTAAATGTTAACCACAAAAGACAGGCTAACACAATAATATATATAATCATAAAGTTAATGTATAATTGATCAATCTGTTTGAAAATAGGGAGCTGACTTCATAAATGTGACTTGCTAGGAAACAATGGTAAAATACGTTAAAAAAAATCTATCACTCACATTACAATGGGACGTACTATTTGTTTGGAATTAAACAAATAGCATTCATAGTAATCTTGAAAGTGTCAATTGGTGGGGGCATATTATATATAAGTTTATGTTTAGATCTTTGAATAAATGTAGTAATGTAAAGTCCAGGATTTAGGGATTACCCAGTTGTGTCGAAAGTGTTTTTTTTTTATTTATTTTAAAACACTCAACACACAACTAGGTAATCCATAAATCCTGGACTGTTGGGTGGGCCTTGAGGACTGGGTTGGGAGCCAGTGCTCTATTGGGATGAGACAGATTAGGGTACCTTGCTTACAGTATCCATCTTCATTTTAGGGATTTGAACTACAACAATCTAGAGGAATTTCCTTCTGCCATCAAAGCCCTGAAGAACCTTAAAGAGCTGTAAGTATAATACACTTGTTGCATAACGTTCATGAGCTATGAGCACCAAGCTTGTAAGGCAGCGTGTTCCAATGAAGCGTTATTTTAAATACATTAACACACATGATATGTATTTCTCAAGTGTCTTCACTTACAGAAAATGTCCTAGTCTTTCATTCACACTCTTTGATGTTCCTCTGGTGAGATTTTAACCCTCACCTTGCCATCGGTGGGATAGCTCATCTTGTTATTCTTCCCTCTCACAATGAGAGTCTTATATCTTTTTATTCTGTCTTTTTTTTTTTCTTTTTAGGGGATTTCATAGCAATGACATCAAGAGTATCCCTGAACAAGCATTTATTGGCAACCCTTCACTCATCACAATGTAAGCTAAGTACAAGCAAAGACAGACACATATAATTACCATTTACAACATTACATAAATAGAAACATATACAAAGTGCACTTAACTGCCTAAATTTGAAGTTATAGTTTTCTCTTCATGAAATGTTTTTCTATTTAATTATATATTTATAACATGTGCTTATGAATAACTCACTGTTACAAGAAAAGGAGCCATATTCTCTAAACTGGGCTAATACCCATGTAGATAAATAGACTCCGTGGGAGCTATTAGCTACAACTGAACTAACAAGTAAACTGCAATAATCAGACATTGGTGGGTGCATTGCAAAATATCTTCCTACTTGCTTGTATTTATAACTCCATTTGATTTTTGATTTTCACATAAATCATATTACTGGAATTTCAAACAAGTAACTGAGTTGGAAATATTGTCCTTTTTAGCTTCATTGGAGAATTTGTCCGATTCAGCTATATTGACTTAAAGTTTCAAATTCTCATCTCAGTTTCCTGCAAGTCTCTATTCATTGAGCAGACCCTGGGGTGTTGTTTGTAAACATTTTACATATGGTGCCCTATATGACAGAGGGCATTACATATCTTGTGCAGATCCAATCATGACGTACAAATCCTGATGCTTTGGGAACGTTACTAATTGGAGTAGGCTACATCTTCAAATTAGACACACACTGATCACAAGCTGTAGTTTAAAGATGAAAGCCGAACAGTTAGAGGATCCGCACTGATGGAGGTAAGAAAGCATTTGATTAGTGTTAAACAGAAATAGGAAATACAATTGATATATTCCAGTCAGACATAATCACATTCGATACAGGCCTTGCATTAAGTATGAATGAAACTGAGACAATTGTTTCGAAAGTTTAGAGTCATTTGAAGGAAAAACAAAATTTGCCTCAGTGTGGCTGCATAATCCCATAACCAAAACCACATTCCACACTGGAATGATTAGACAATTGAGCAAGACATAAAACAGTTCACAATGCTGGGAAATCAAAGAAGACAATTGTAATTCAGATGCTGAACAGCACACAATGTTGAAAAGCATAACCCCAAGGGTCAGAACACCCAAAATCGAAGCTACAGGATTTTAACCAATTCAATCCTATGTACGGCTACAATTAAAAATGAATTACTTATTTATTCTACGCTGGCAAATTTAGTATCGTTCTGACTTTGAGAATATAATAGGTCTGTGCTGAGCTGAAACACCTTGAATTTTATTTTAAAAAAATTAACTCCATTTTTAAATTAGAATAAACCTGCTTTGCCGATCTTCAGTGAAAAAGAGCAATATTCTTATTCCGTATTAATATAAAGCCTGCCATGGTGATGGCTACTTCCATCCCCCTCATTACGGTTTCCCTCCTTTTCTAACAACGGTAGATTCCTTGTTCACATGTGGCTCTGTAATGACATCACAGGGGTGAATTATAACAGTATACTGGTAGTCTGAAGTAACATTGTTTAATTTAGCTCAGCTGAATACCTTATCTTTTATTTTTTTATGGCTTGATACTGGTGATACAGGTCTTTGTGATGTGAGTGGGTTTATTTTACACATAACACATCCTGAGACACACCACAAACACATAGCCCGAGTAAATAATTCAGTAACAAACAGCTTCTCTTTTTCTCCATCTAATTAAGGAGTACGCGTGTAATTCGATTTTGTAACAAATTCGTTTTAGCTTTTTTTAGATGTTCATTTTTCATGATATTCAGACCTGCACATATTACTGTTCTAAATAATAACAATGTATTTAATCAAGAAAGGGACCGTGACTTAGTCTCTCATTTTATCAGAAGAAATCATCAGAAACGTATATTTTTTTACTCTTGTTTTAAAGAGACTTGTACATAATAAGTGGTGTTGAAGTGTACACATTACCACTTGTGAAAACAAGTTTTTTTACGTGATGCTCCATTATGTAATTAAATAATAAGCCGCGAGGAATAACATAGGAATTGTCACAGCTTATTACAGTTTAGTAAATCCCTTTCTATAATTCACTGGAAAATATATTATGCAGACAGTATGAACCAGGACATTTAAGACAGGCTTGTGTATTATTTTATACACAATTAAAAACAGGTAACAGGACAGAATATGGCAAATCAGGTCAGTCAGATCACATGTGCTGTATCTGACATAATTGTGTACAGCTTAAAAAAAGCAGGACTCCAGATTTAGGCCAAGGTTGCTAAGTACTCCAGGTAGGAGAGCTTGCAGTACAGTGGCTGGATGAAATTAACAGGATCTATTTATGTATGGATGTGGATGTATCTGTATCTAGTGCCAAGAATGCATTATGAAAATTATACAATACAAAACTGAAACACTGAATGCAACTCAATAGATACATGAAATATAATAAGGTCAGTAAGTACAAAGAAGGTTTGAAAATATTTAATCAACTGTCACATATCTTGACCTGCCTTTGACCATCATAGAAACTGGGCAGAGAACCTCCCACATTGGTTCTAATGCATTTGGCAAATTCCATCACTGGAGAGCTATCAGACAGCATTCCAGTCATTGCTCTCTGCACCCTGTGCTGCCCATACATTCCCCACTAGAGATGCTATACATGTGTTATATATTGTACTCATTTGTTTTTGTCTGAAGCAGAATAAAAAAAAATGCTAAAGTAGTTAATCTGTCAAAAAAAAAGAAAAATTGAGCTGTTTACTAAAGCAAATGGCAAATTTAAATCAGGGTTGCACAAGCTCTATAAAATTGGTAAACAACCTGACTTTGGGGCCCTGGTTTTACCATAAGTTACTGGGCGTTCTTATTTGTTACAGGGAAGGAATACTTTGTTTACATATGTATGTATATGTGAAGTGATATGCTATACAGCTCCCCCAGGTGGGTAAAATGAGAAATCACACCATATGGGAATTGATTACAGAAAAACACAGTCAGGGGCTAAGATTAACTGCAGGAATATTGTGTCTACAACTTCATTTTACTTTCTATTTTATGAAAACTAAAATCAAGAAACAGCCACAAGCAGAAAAGAGATAAACAAAGATTGTGAGCTTGAGAGCACTGCTCTCTACCTCATGCATTAGTCTGTCTCTGTCTAATGTAGTATGTAGTTGCCTACTATGCTCTGTACAAAGTGCTGCCTAAATTGTTGGTGCTATGTGAATAAATGATCATGTAATATATAGAAGAGTATAGACATACCCCAAAAAACCTATGTTATTCATGTTCTTTACTAGTTAAACTATTGACTTTACTGGTCTGTGCACAGCTTAGTATAGAGTTTGTTTCTCTCTAGCAGCTCCTGTTTGCTATGGTTAAGTCATGCTACAAGCAGCAAGCTGACAAGCTATTACTGAGAAACAGGTGGCTGCTTACAAAAAATATATATATATGTGTGTGTGTGTGTGTATTTATTTATAGTTATTTAAAACCAATTAATAATCAAACCATATCAAATCTATCTTGGTACGTGTTGGGTGTGTTTTACAATTCCAAATGCAATGTACCCTTCAAAAAAAATATATATATATATATATATTTATATTGGACATATATATGCTGTGTTGAACAAGTTTAATGGTTTGGCATGGAACACTATATGCAATTGGCCATAATGGTCATTTATCTCAACAACCACCTACCTCCTGTTTAATTCATCTATTATTATAAATATGTTGGAAATATTTATTTTTTTAAACCAGTTTGAAGTGGATGTCAAGTGCATTCTGGGAAAATATATGTGGTTAATATCACATTGGAAATGCAGTGCACAGATGCATGTTTGTTGATTTATTTTATACTGACTGGCTTTGAAACAAATACACTATTGTCCTGACTCTGAGACTATAATAGGTCTGTTCCAAGCTGCAACACCTTGCATTCTATAAAAATGAAGTCTCCAATCCACATAAAAAAGTTGAATAAAACGGTTTTATTGATCTCAAGTGAAAATAACAATATTCTTACTCCAAATTAATATGAAGTCTGCCATAGTGATGACACTTCCTTCCCCCACAATACCATTTCCCTCTTTTCAAAGGTGACATCATAGGGGTGAATTATAACAATATACTGGTAGTGTGAGGTAACAATGTTTAATTTAGTTACAATAAATAAATGAATAACCTAAAAAATATTTTAAAAAATGAGTAAAAGAGATAGAGATCATTTTTTGTTACAACAGAAAAAAAGACTGACATAATTAGCTTTAGATCATCTCCACTGATTTATAACGATTTTACTGTACTATTAATATTTTATTTTTTTTATGTAGTCACTTCTACGACAATCCAATTCAGCTTGTTGGAAGATCATCATTTCAACATTTACCTGAACTTAGAACACTGTGAGTTTGGATTTTAAAGTCAATATTTGTTCTGATTTTTTTTTAATCATTGCAACTGAGATTTGGTAGAATTATTTTGTGAGGCGTAACAAATGGCTAGGGCAGGCTCTTACAAGTGACCAGGATGTCTGTGTCGAGATAACAAATATATTGGAATAAAACTGACAGGGGTGGGAAACAAATAAATCTCCACAGGAAATCAGGAAGTGAAATATGGTGCAGAATAAAAAACTGTTGACTCCACAAAATGAGAATCAGTGCATGTCTTTATTGTCCTTCTTATTCTACTTGAATATCATGAAGTATGGATTGTGATTAGGATAATAGGAGTCAGAGTGACCCAGTCACCTAAATATTATTTATACTGTGAATGTATAACATAAAGCATGTTCTATACATCGTGCTAGCAGAATTGCAAGCTAATGCATACATTAAGAAAAAATTGTGTTTAAAATGTGTCTCCTGTTTATGACATCAAATGTCGTTTCATGCGTAAATAAACTAAATGCATTTTTTAAATATTATGTTTCAGTTTCCCCTCAGTAGCAAAAGATGCGACATTATATCATCTGTTAAGATACACAGTTTATTAATGATATTTGATTTTGCTTTAAGGATTCTGAATGGTGCCTCGCAAATCACAGAATTTCCTGACCTAACAGGAACAACAAGCCTGGAAAGCCTGTAAGTCATTCATTAGAGTATTTGAAACACTATTGTCCTTTAATTGATTACACAAAGACAAATGTACTGTACTTTTAACAGGACTCTAACAGGAGCAGAGCTGGCTTATCTCCCTGACGCAGTGTGTGACCAACTGCCCAACCTCCAAGTGCTGTAAGTTTCCTTTGTGGTTCCTGATTACTGATGTAGACGTATGGTTAGATTTTTCTCTTAATTTTTGTGATATATATATGTATATATTTCATTTCTTTTTTTTTGATATTGATATTTTTCTCATTAGCTCCAATGAGTTAGAGCAACATTTAGCATCAGGCATTCCAGTACAGGAGATCAGGCATGATCTTAAATGGAAACGCATGGTGCAAGAGTTCTAAAAGTGGAGTAATAAGCAATAGACTTGCCAACATGTACCGGCAGACAGAGCAGAAACCATTATTATGTTTATGGAGGCAATAGCATGGCTGGTATATATTACTTTTTTTAAGACAAGGTGGCAGCCCAAATAAGGTCATGGTTTCATGTGGATTACTCCATGTTTAGAATTTTGCTCCAGAATTGCACTTTAGGTATATAATCCCAAATTAGAGCAATACATATACAAATATTGTAGTAGAAGGCATGCAAACATACCTGAGCTGGAACAATTCTCCCCTTCAGCTGAATTGTACATTGGGCTAAAGCAGTGCTTCTCAAACCTGTCCTCGGGACCCCCCAACGGTCCAGGATTTAGGGATTACCCAGTTGTATTTAAATAAGAATATGTAGAACACCTGGTATGGTTGCTTAATGGTTAGGGAACCATACCAGGTGTACATATTCTTATTTAAATACAATTGGGTAATCCCTAAACCCTGCACCGTTGGGGGGTCCTGAGGACAGGTTTGAGAAGCACTGGTCTAAAGCATGACATTCACATCTCAGTTCCCGGCAATTCTCTCTTTATTGAATAGACCATTAAAAATAACAGAGGATGTTCATGCTGTAGAATCTTTCTGTCAGTAGCCTAGTTACATTATGTAAATATTAGGTGCTAGTAGAGCAGCTTAATAATAATATTTCTACCAACAGATAAGGCTATTTTATCCAGATTCTGGTCCAGCAGTGCACACTAGTGCACAATATAGACTCCTTAAAAAACAGCAAAAGAATCCGATTTCAGGGCAGATTATCTATGTGTTTTAGTGAGGAATGTAACACTTTTAGGCACATTGGAATATGGGCCCTTAATTAAATGCTAAACCCTGCTATGTGCATGCCATGTCTTCACAGACTGGGGATGTGGGGGGGGAATCTTTTTATGAAATCTGTCTGTGCTTGTTAAGATACGGTTCAAAGGCATTGAATGAGCCAAGAAATATTGAGAGCAGCTATGAAAGACCATCGTTTATTCATTTTTTCCCAGCAATTAAAATAAAGAAAATTTGTAACACAGGACACAGAACACTCAGTTGCTCATTTACTGGAGACATATTGTATGCTTAAGGCTCTTTGTGTATGAAAATCATTGACTGTTACTGTGTTTCTGCACACCATAAAGTTTCTTTCTGTACATCAGGCCTGCTATTCACATCGGGCAATTAAAATTCACTAGAGACAAATCTTCCCAGCTGCAGACCATAGAGGAATCTAGAGTCGTCGTCCCCCCCCCCCCCCCCCCCCCGTCACCCAATATGATCCGCTGGGTTTGTAACATCAAACACTAAAAGTGAGGCACTGACAGCCACGCAGGCCGTGAGCTGTGTTTCGCTTAGCTCCATACAGATATAAATTAGAAACTAGAGCTTTCTCTCCAGTGATGTGAAGCAGCTTTCCAGTGAGGTTTGATTACAAAGACTAAGCATTAAGGGGTGGGATTGTTCAGGACAGAGGTAGCAAATACTAAATCATTTCCTCAGAATCTCTTGGATTTGGTGGCTCTGACTGTTTTACAGATGCTGGAAATCCAGAGAATCTAATCCTGTCACTTCTCGCACACGAACACTTGTAAGGTTATTGTTTATGATCCTTATTTTTGCTACTACTTTGCATACAACAGCAGGACAAATCCTTTAACTGTTCTGCACTCTGATTTTGTGCATCTACATACTTCACACTAAGCAGGCGACTCCTATATTATACAAAAAAATTAGAATTTGTGCGCTATTCCCAAACACTTCACACTTAGGTTACCCTATCAAATGAGGCAATCCTCTCTGTGTTATGCAAAGGGAAATAAATAAATAAAATATTATAGTGTAGTATTTAGTATATAAAATTGATTCTAAAAATAACTCTAGATCCACTCACATGTTCCTGAGCAGTATTCTGCTCAGTATTAATCACCAACGGGAGCCCCTCGTGGGGTCTTGAATCCAATGTGATTCCAGAAGAAGACTCCAGCAGCGATATGTAGCCAAAAGAGACAAGGGAAGGAAGAAAATCTCAAGGAAAGCACATTTATTACGTATAAAAACTATATAAAATCTTACATTTAAACAAGTAATGTCCTGCAGAAAAATGCATATGGTGCAAATCAAAGGCAGAGTGTGAAATATATCTCTTGAAGCGTCCTATATTAGTTCCCAGCCATAGTGACTGTATTTAGATTGGGAACTACTTGTATTAAAAAGGTCCACTTGTCGTGGCAGATTTGCCAAATGCAACAAATAGCTTTATTATATTTAAAGGGACTGTATCATCTAAACATTGTTTTACTATGAATGTAAAGAATAAAAGATGACTTTAAATGATCTATACATTGTCTTAGCAAAATTGCAAGCATATGCCTAAATTAGGAGAAAAGTGTGTTTTAAATCTGTCCATGTGGTATCTTGTTTATGACATCATCAGTGGCCTGATATGAGAATTAACTGCTTTTCAATGGGAAGTGTGTAATTTGCATATTAAGCCACAGGTGATGTCATAAACTAGAGACTCCACAGACACATTTAAAACCCGTTTTCCTCATAATGTAGGCATTTGGTTGCAAGTTTCCTAACAAAATGTATAGCTCATTTTATATTCTCTACATTCACAGTAAAAACAGTGTTTAGATGATACAGTCCCTTTAAACCTAGAACTGCCTAAGTACAGATACCAAATCTGCAGTACAGGCCTGGTACTAGGGTAAACACATGTCCCGAATTTCCCAAAGGGACTCCATGTCCTGGGCTACCTTGTTGCAGGAGAGCTCTGAGTGAAGGAGAGGCTTCTCAACTCCTTTACACAGAGCTCAGTGTAAGCTGCAGAAGTCTGCCTGCAGCCAGCATCAGGTACAAAACCCATACTCTCTCTGTGCTTGTGTGTGTGTGTGTGTGTGTGTGTATGTATATGTTACTTTGTGTGTGTGTGTATATACATGTTACTGTGTGTGTGTGTGTGTGTGTGTGTGTGTGTGTGTATGTTACTGTGTGTGTGTGTGTGTGTATGTATATGTTACTGTGTCTGTGTGTGTGTGTGTGTGTGTGTGTGACTGTGTATTGTCCACAATATATTGAAATTTTGGATGAATGTGCCAGGGTGCATGAGGAGCTGGTAAATTCATCATCCAAAACGTGGCATGTGTGAGTAATACATTAATTTATTCAGCAAATAAATCAAAAGGCAGACAGGGGAAGCAAAGGCAGACAGGGGAAGCAAAGGCAGAGTAACCATAAGTAGAAAGGCCTTATAAGTTTCAAGCTGCACACAGTTCTTAATCAGAGACCTGTGTGGCCCTGGCACTTTCATCTAAAATGGGAATATAATGTCTGCACGGCTGAGACACTAAATGCCCTGAGTGACAGTCAGGGGCAAGAACACCCAGTTATTTGATTAATACATATATTTTTGCTATTTTATTTTCGTCCAGCACAGTTGCGTTTATGTTTTGGTGTTCTCCACCATAAAGTCCAGTAAGATGTCGGTGCCTACCATTTCACATGGATATGTTGTTGGCTTGTTGCAGTCAGTTGTACATCAGGTTGAGGGTCATTGGTCACTTCAAACTTTGCCTATGCTATTATTATTTTAAACAAAAAACACAGCCTAAGCATGTAGCAATTCTGAAAATCAGTAATGATCAAATTGAACATCCAATATCCAGGACATGAAAAGATTTGGTCACTTAGTCATGTAGAGATCTATGAAAAACCTGTTACCATTTTTTTTATTTTTTTTTTTAATCTTATTTTTTTTTTACTTTTTTCTGAAGGTAATATTAACATTTTACACCAAGGCTAGAGCAGTTTTCCTGGCACTTAAGCAACATCATTGGTGTATATTCTAACTTTGAGTCTTGCCAGTGATGCGAATAAGAGAGGGTAACTGAGCACAATACATACACACATAGTTAAGTGCTTGTGACATTTGATAAGAATTAGACATGCAAGACTTAACTGTAGACTTGCAATGTTTAAAGCCCTACCGCAAGCCATGGTTTATTTTTCCTTGAAAAGCTAAAAAGGTAATTTATGACAGTGGCTATTAGATCATTGGGAATGCATATGGTGTTCCTTTGCTAGGCATTCCGTGTATTCCTACTGATTACAATTTATTGTTTTTTGTCCGTATGTGAATGTTGTAATTTTTTCCTCAGATATGACATAGATATTACTTGTTTAACATCAAGAGGATGTGATTTATAGCTGTGTTGTGATTTCCTTCACTTATGGCTCTATCTGCACATTCTGCACGGGAATTGAGCTGAGTTCCACATATACATGTATAGATATAGCATAAATATGTTTTATAGTAACTATGTTAATAATATCTATTTTTACATCGTTTTTTTCACTCCCAGAAGAATTAGAGAGGCTTAGTATTTCACTGAGTAATTTCTATTACCCACCTTATTGGTACTCATTTTATGTACCTTAGAATAAAGAACGGCTGACTTGATGTTGTCTGAACCTGCAATCCTCAAGTTGCAGGTATTGCATGTGGAGAATTTAGCACTGATTTATCGCGGTTCAGTTGTTTCTTAGGCGGCAACCTGACATGTTTTCCATTGGTATCTGTGAAAGCTCTTCCAACAGTTTTACATGACTGATTAGCTGCTCTGTAGTTAGTAAAGGTAAAATAATAGGTTATTTAACTGGTGATCCATTTGATACAACAAGGGACAAAACCAACTAGCTTTCTTGTTGCTATATCTAGTGGTGTATGTTGGTTTTGTGCTGCCCTAGGCAGACAAAATTTGGGCACCCCCACCCACGTTGCACACCTACGACATGCTCTATCACCCACATTGCACACCCACGACATGCCCCATCACCCCATTACATGCCCCCATCACCCACATTGCATTCACACTAAATGCCTCATCGCCCCCGTTACATGCCATTACATACCCTCATTACATACCCCCACCATGTCCATTACATGCCCTCATCCCCCTGATTAATTGGAAGGAGCTAAAGCTTGCCGAACGGTGGGGGAGGAAGCGAAAATGTTTGAAGCACCAGAAGTGTGCTTTATACCCTCTAGCAAAGTGCCGCCCTCTGGCAAAGTGCCTTGTTTGCCTTGTGGAAGATACACTACTGGCTATATCATTCAATATGTTCACTCCTGAATGTGAGACACTTGCTGACAAATGGCCAAAAATGAAAGGGAAGCTTTTATTTTGGATATTCCTCCAATCATGTTCCTCTAACTCTGACGAACCCACCGATGCAAGACCAAGTTCAGGTCTGCTTTTATAAAACAAGTGATTCTAAGCAAAGCTCTTCTGCAGTACATAAACACAACACGAATAGTTACAGGGAAATATACAGATGTGTTTACCAAATATAATACAACCAGTTTTGCCTTAGTAGCTAAAGACAGTGTGAATTAAAATTAACATACAATGATTAAGCCCTTGATAATAATGATAAAGATTTTGATGTAACAAGAAAAAAAAACAAGGAAAAACAAGCATTTTGCATAGTTTCTTCTCCAACCAAACTTGAGGGTAATACAATACCAATGGGAAGGCAAGTAAATGAGGTCTACTTTTACTTCCCCTTGTCTGCATGATGGGAAAAGTGTTTTCCAACATGCTCGGTAACTGAATGATTGATTATTTGGATGTATGTGGAAGGATGAATGCTATTGACAGAACTCTCTTTGGTCTGTTCACTAAAAATCGACTCTGGAGGTTGACTTTCATTTTGAAACTAAGTCAAATTCAGCACCTGAATTTGACATACTCTATAAAATGAAAGTCAACCTCCAAAGTAAAGTTTTAGTTAATAGATCCAACTAAGCTGTTTTTAGAGAGACTAATGGGGCTGTTCACTGAAAGGTGAGATGAGGTATCAGGTGAGTTGAAGTGAATAGCACGTGAGTTGAAGTGAATAGCACGTGAGTTGAAGTGTATAGCACGTGAGTTGAGGTGAGATGAACATTTCATCTCACCAATTCAGCTATACATTGTGCAGGAACAAACCAGATGAGTTCACTTAGCGAGGGAACTAACCAGGTTTGTTCCTGCACAATGTATAGCTGAATTGGTGAGATTAAGTGTTCATCTCACCTCAACTCCCCTGCTATTCACTTCCACTCACCTGCCATTCACTTCAACTCACATTTTAGTAAATAGCCCCACTAGATTTTATGTGACTGCATGTCCAGTCAGTTTGGCGCATTTCAGATTGACTCTGTATAAAATCTGAGGTGACCAAATGTTAACAGGTGAACATGAAGAAGTTAATAAATCTGCAAATATGCCCTACATTGTTGATTCCAAATAAAACACTACCACTAGGTTTAAATGACACAAACTATTATTTATTAGTTGTAGTGAAAAAAAATAAGTAAAACATTTTATAAATGTCATCATGTTTAATTCTAAATTGTGATGCTTGTTCTAATTGTGCATGAAAAAAACAGATTTACATTCAAACAAGATGAGCGCAAATTGTTTCAGATCATACATAGAAGCACTTCTAGGAAACTTTGTATACTCAGAGATGAGTTCCTAACCAAAAAGCACATCTCTGACTGTCTCAGCATAAATCATGAAATACTCCTATGATCGGAACGGTTATGCATGTGTCTGAATCTCATGATCCTCAGTAAATACACTGAGCATCTCTAGAGAAATAAATCCAGATGTTTCTGTTTCATTTATTAATTGTACCTGGCTTCTGTCCAGAGTTCCATGATAGTGATTGACTACCATGCATTGATATTTATGCGTTTAATATGATGCAAGGTAGCATTAGTGCACTTAAGATGAAACTTAATATGCTTTAAGATAGACTAGAAATGTCAGATATTCTGATTTCTAGCTGAATCACAGGCATTTTAGACTTATGGAAAATGATTCCACATTTGAGCAGCTTTGGAAGAGAAGGCAATTGAACCCGTCTCTGTTCAGGTAGTGCATGAACTTTCCAGGAAAGATGTGGTGACCTAATTAGGCAATGTGAAATATATGCCAGGTCCATTAATTCTAGTCTGTTTATCACTGTTGTGAATAGTGTAATTGCATTGGTGGACGAGTGAATACAGTGAATTATACAAGCAGGGCCACCATCAGAAATCGTGGGGCCCCTTACAGACCAAATTACTTCTTTCAATTTTGCCCTTACATCCCTTGCCATAGCGCCTCCTGGCACACCCAGGACTTACCCCCAGCCTGAATGCACTTTGTATCCAATGGACATGCCCCATCACCCACTATGCACACCCAGGACTTACCCCAGCACCCCAAGACATGCCCCATCCCCATATTGCACACCATGAATCAAGAAAGAAAACAGTCTAGTTTATAGTTATAGGCTGATCATCTATATAAGAGCATTTGCATTTATTTAACAGAATTTCATGGTCAACTGTATAAAAGATTACAAAATTCTAGTTAGAAAACTAAGTAGAAATCTCTGCTATAGTTTAAGTCTAAAGGTCTAATAAATTGCAGGTCATTGAAATGGGAATTTCAAACTTTAGGCAACAAATCTCCAATGCAGCTGATACTCCCATTATTCCAACTCAGCTACTTTGCCTAAAGTTTCTCAAAGCAAAACTATAGCAAACCTATAAATATTCTTTTTGACCATGTAATATGTTATAACAAAAAAAGATTTAATATTGTTTATGTTGTAATTATTAATATGGAATAAAAATGAAAACTTGAATGAAATTAATCATAAATAGCAAAGATTTTTTTTTTTTTTAAATGTAAAAAATAATTGAGTTGGAAATTATAATCTGTTTTGTCATACCTTTTGAAAGTATTTAATTCGGTTTTCAAATTGACCATAGTTCACAGTTTAGTGACTAAACCTCAAAGAATGTAAAAACCTGAATTTAGTTTGTGTGTGCTACTATCAGAATATATTTATTTCCTTCCTGTTGCCTATAATAGCTCGGTTTTTTTATGGTTCTAAATAACTGAATAATAAAAAAACTATTTGCACAAGAGCTATTCTGGTTGCAAAATCATCTACTTTGTGTTTTTGTTTATTTCAGAGACTTATCTTATAATCATATAAAGAGTTTGCCAAGTTTTACAGGATGTCAGCGACTTCAGAAAATGTAAGTATTGCTGTCCACTTGTTTTACCATAAAAATCATACACTTAAGACCACTTAAGCATTTCACAACATGTCACTGCAATGATATCTACAGTTCACTGGGGTGGATAGCTGAGCATGCACTCTGAGTTGTCATTCTGGTGGTGAAAGAATTGTTATGTTCCATAAAATCCATGGAATTTCACACTTTAAAAAAATAAAAATCTACTTCTAAATGTTCTGTTCTTTCAGAGATCTGCGTCATAACGAAGTCTATGAAATTAGTTCCACCACCTTTCAGCAGCTGGATGTCCTGCGTTCCTTGTGAGTGCTCCACAAATCTCTGCTTGTTTGAGCCTACCTTGCTGTTTTCTCTTAACCACTGTAATTAAATATGTCAAATGCTCGAACCAATTTAATAAGCTTCAGAAAACTGCGAAGAGCTTCGTTTAGAACATGCCATTCTTGTTCCACAGTTTGTTAGCCAGTCACCACTGAAAAGGCTGGATTTCTTGCACTGATGGTCGCAAAGACGAAGGAGATATGTGACTTTTCTGAAAGCACTCACCTTTATCTTTATAAATGTGTTTTCTGAACAAAGCACAATTCATTTCCTTCCTGATAACATTTATCAGCGTTGGGTATTCTTGTTTCATTTGAATGAGATTGAAATATTGGTCTGGATTGGCATAAATTTTAACAGGAGTCAACTTGCCTAATATGTCAAGACTGTGAGAACCACAGTTGGGAAACCTGTAAAACAACTATAGAAGGATCGCAACTCACATCATCCTGAACATACCTTTAGTGTAATAGGTGTCTCAGCCTTGCTACAAAAGTATATAGTCGGGGAGGTTCCCTAAGCAAAAGGTTAGATCATGACCCCATGCGTGCTGTTTGTTACCTCTCCATAACTTTCCCTGTAGGATTGGGCCTAAGCAAGTCAGGGAAACTTGTTCTGTGATCTTCCAGTTATGCAAATGAATGTATATTGTTTTATCCCTACTTTTTTTTTAAATCTAAAAACTTGTTTTAATTTCACTAGAGTTGAATTGACATGATCCTTTTACCTAGTAGCAATTTGTGGAATCCAGTCTAAAAGCGAATCCACTGGTACATTTCTAAAGTATAGGGAATAAATCATAATTATTGGCAAACATCTGTAGCTGTTTTTCATCCATTTAAATATGAACTTTCTGAAAATTGTTTGAAATGTTGTGTAAAATGTTTTTATGGAACAAAACCATATGCTTAATGTAGGCCTAAAGGGTCCTTTCTGAACAATGTGGGAGGTGGTAGGTTTCTGTTCTTTTTTTATTGTATGTTGTTTTTATTTATTGTTTATGATTAGCTAATCTGGGCATTAAGAAATTTGAAGCAGACCGCGTACTTAACTGCATTCATTATGTTACAATGGGTTCAAATCTTTCAATTACTGTATTTTGTCTACAGAGATTTGGCTTGGAACAGAATTGCCATTATCCATCCTAACTCCTTCTCATCTTTGCCTTCCCTTATAAGACTGTAAGTACTGTAAAAAGCACAGTGCATATTGTTTTTTTCCGGCTGAAATATATTCAGGGGGTTTAGACTAGTTGAAGAGTTTCTCAATATAATTCCACATTTAATGAGCTCTATAAGAGAGTATGAACCTCAAACTTTGATTAACCTAGGGTTACTACCCAACCGGTATTTTACCGGCAAGCTGTTAAAACATTTGCTTGAAGCCATGTTAAAGGGACAGTCTAGTCCCCAAACTCACGTTGGGGCAAGTTAAAGACTACCGCTTCTATAGTGCACAGGATATTTTTTTCATGTGATTTGATGCAGGCATTCTGCATAAACATTTATAATATTTGACTCAAGCCTTCCCCCAGTGACTACTCTGCGTGTTTACTGCAGGTGCGGCAGCACTGATTATATAGACACTGAGGATATACAGTTCTGTTTTATTTAGTCACTTTCGGTACCGCTCGAATTGAATACATTATGTGGACTGTGATAGACTTGCTTTAGACATGTTTTCCTGAAACATATATATGATAAAGTATAATCAAGTCATTCTCAGCTAGACGCTGCAGTATATCTGTACAAAGTAAAAAATATTATCACCAAGAATAACAGTCGCACACGATTGTTTATGAAAAAATAGCTTGCAGGCTGTTATAATCACAATAAACTGTGTTAAACATTTTTCCAAGTGTATATTGCGATTTTATTTTACTGCTAGTCAGGTTTGTTATACTGTGTAACCAAGCACATGTTTGTAACTGAAAAATTCTAAAATACTGCCTAACCTAGTACTTAAAGAACAACAGTCTAGGCATTTGAAATATAAATGCTTAAATGCAAATAAAGTACCTTATCAAGTCCTCTTTGCTTGTAGGCTCTATCTGACCCATCTGACCCAAGATTGTAAACAATATGTCTTCCCCTGATAGAGCTATATGTAGAAAAGAGGACTCAGTAATGTACTTTATTTGTATTCTTTCATTAAAGCATTGCTGTTTAAAATGCATACACTTGATACAATATTTCAATTAAACAGAACTTATTTTTTTGCCAACAGTTTGACACTTTAATATACTGAATATAAATGTTTCATTTTGTTCTATTTCATCAGGGACCTTTCTTCCAATCATTTAACCTCTTTCCCTGTAACTGGGCTGAATGGTTTAACTCATCTAAAACTGACAGGAAATTCAGCACTTCAAGTACTGATCCCATCAGAGCATTTTCCAAAGCTCAGGTAAGCATGTTACAATGACGTTAACATTTATTTAGATAGCGCCAACAATTTATGTAGCGCTCGGTACAGGGCGTAGAGGGGAACTACATACTGATACCTGAGGTAGAGAGCCCTGCTTGTACTCATCCTCCAACTGGGTGCTTTCACCTGCTTCCATTAACCTTGCATCGCAGCCATATGTCATTGTATACAACATAGTTTCTAACCATATTGACCTTGTATATCTCCGAATATACACAAAATCTTCATTGCTCCAGGAAATATATTCAAACACCGAACCAGATTAAGCAGAGTGGCAAATTAACCGCTTCTCTCTCATATCACATACATTCAGTACTAAATATGCATTGTCATATATTGCTTGCTGTGATGTATAGCAGGGACTATATCATTTCATGCTACAATTGACTGTCTATCCATCTATCTATTAATCTATAATAGATATATCTATAATTCTTCTCTAGTAGTTTTCTGTTGGTTGATATGGTACAGCCCTATCCCTTAAGTCACATGATGCATATTTTACAACACAAACAAACCCAAGTGATTTATTTATGTACTTATTTTATTTATTTTTGGATTTGTCAAAAAAGTCAACTATTGCTTGTACACCCAGCCTTGATCTGTATATAATATATCTCTTTATATCATGAAGTTTAACATTTGCCATTAACCTGACTTTCTCATAATTTGAGGCAGACATGGATGACCATTTGCCATAGCACTACATGATATGGTTAGTACATGCAGCCATCATAAAGAATGAATAAGCAGAATATGAGAGCCTGTATGAAAAGAAAAGGGAGGGATTTAATCTCAGTCATTTTCTCCTTTATAGGATATCAATTATCTCCATCAACGTATGTTGCCACTTGTAGTGCCCAATGAATGCTTGGAAAGAACACACAGTCCTCTCAAAAGAAAGATACTTTAAACATTGGCACAGAAATCAGCAAAATGAAATGCTCACTGAGAATTTAATATTCATGAAAAAGAAAAACATGTTTATCCATATACAAAACATTGAGCTGTTCAATGAGGTTTTTTTTTTTTTATCTTAGGTCACTAAATTCCTCAGATAATGCAAACTATAAGCCAACAATACATGATAACAAATGTCATTGAATAGAGCTACAATGTCTGTGTTACATTACATTAACAGTTATTTATATAGCACCAACAATTTACAGCATAAAGGGGAACTACATACTATGTAAGACGAACAGCGACAGACTGACACATGACAAAGAGAGCCCTGCTCTCACGCTTACAATCTAGAGGGATAACACACACAACGTATCATGCCAATGTTAAGTCAATGGAGACAATAACGAGCCCAGTATTTTTTTGATGACATGGGGAGGTGGCAACCCTAACACAACACTCACACAATTATTCTACCAAGGAACATACAACCCGCCTGTTTTTGTCCTTTTTGTTACTGATAGTGAGCTCTTTTTCTGGTATCCTAGAACTTTTTCACAATGTACATCATAATCCTTGTGCATGACAGAGGCACTGGTGGTTACTCTGGCCCACATAGGGTTAAATAATGGCAACAAGAACAAAAAAAGACAAACCACCACACCAGGAGGAGAGGGAGTGCTTGTAAAAACAGAATAATTGTTTCCTGTGTTCATTCATTGCAATTATCTGATTCAACCCATAATTCAGATTGGGAATGCAATGCTAGTGACACATTCCTTCTGTGCCTTTGTACACTTAAATAAATAATGATGCACTAAATCAGCCACTTGCTGAAAACATGTAAAAGATAGTGAGGAGATTTATACCAGAGTGGAACAGTAATTGTAGGAGTTCTTACAGCTCTTTATAAGAAAAGATTACATAAAATAACTGCAATTAAGAAGGGCAAATAAAAGTCACATAGTCAAGGAAGAATCAAAGCAGAGGCAGTAAATACTTTGCTATAAAGACACACACAGTCAATGCAGAATAAGAGTGAAGACATTCCATGTATCCATTTATTTTAAACTGGGTGCCCCCCTGATCACCATTCAAATGACAAACAGTGTGCATAACCGCTTTCTGAACTTCTTTTTTAAACAAGCCATCAACCATTTGGTATTTTTTCTGTTTTGAAGTCTTACACATCCAAACATTACCTTTTTTTTCTTATTATAAATAAATTGCCAACAGGTTTTAGTCCATTTAAATGACTTTCCAGTCCCCTTGTACTTAACTAGCTTACCGTAAAAGATCAGTTTCCGTGGGTCGCAGCACACGTTTATTCAGTGTAAGACGTCATTGTTTGGCAATTGTACTTTTATTCCTGGGATTTAAATCAAATAGGATTGTTTTAATAAAATTGAACAAACTATTTTCAATTCAATGAGTTCAGATGTCACTACAGTCTTTGCTGACTACCTTTTTACTCTTGCAAAACTTTTATAAAACTGGTCTTCTTCAACTCTTAATTGAAAAGTAGGTGTGTGGTAACTTATTTGTAGCCATTAAAAAAAAAGTCATGTAAACATGGCACCTGGATTGTTAGCAGACCACCCAAGATGCACCACAGGCAATGCAGTGTCCAAGGGGGTGTGGCTTTGGAGGGTGTGTGTCAGAGATACTGGAAGTGCAGCATTTGTTCTCAGTTGTCCTGAACACCAGAGAATAAAACCATGGCCGCAGGATTGCAGTTCCAAATTGAGGCTGCCCCCGCCTTTTCCTGATAACATTGAAAGCAGGTTCATACAAACAAAAAAGTGGTTGCAAAAGTAATCAAACAGCTTGCACAAAGTCGAGCTCCTTTCCAAATCTTTTTTTATCATTCAAATCTGATTATCGAGAAGGTCTGAGTACATTTTAAATTTCTAAACAGCATATTAGTCTGAACTGCATTTTGCACGCGACTTTGTTAGATTTGGTGATCGTGTTATATATCAGATCAACTCCACTTTCAGACAATCACAGAGTAAAAATAGCAATTGGAGGCTGCTTTTTGGGCAAGAAATAGTTCAAACGCTATATTGTTTTCTAACATTAAAGTATTACCAACTACACATTAGTTGATTCCACATTCTAGAGATAGCTCAGTTGATTAATGCACCAGTTGTAGAGGTGTTCGCAGACTTTTGATAAATATCCTATTACATTTGCTAATAATAACATGTATTACCACCTGCTCTCTTTCAGAGAGATGCGCTATATAAAAGGTTATAATTTATTAGTATAATCTAAATGTAAAATATATATAGAAATAAATGAAAATAATTATAACAGTGCCTGCTTCCATTACAGGGTCATGGAGATGCCGTATGCCTACCAGTGCTGTGCTTTTGGGCCCTGTGAAAGTCTCTCTAAACACTCAAATCAGTGGAACAAAGATGACAACATCAGCGTAGATGATGCCTTTCGAAAGGATGGAGGGATTTTACATCTTCAAGGTAGGAGAACATTACATCACTCGTTAAACGCAATTGACACAGTTTCACTCAGACACACATTGAATTAGATTGTTTAGAACCCGAGAGATTTTCAGTAGAAATTACATGAATGCATAGTTTAACTGCACATGTGGACATCCAAGCAGATAGATAGATAGCACATTGAGAACGAAGATAGCAAACAACAGCAGGTTTAGATGTACCATCTACATTAATTGATACTCCTTTAATTAATAACATTTTTCTCTATTATCCTGAGATGTAAATAAGTATATTTGATGATCATGTTTTTAACATAAGACTTCATTTGTGCTGACTTAAGATTAAAGTAAAAACTTAAAGTTTAGAAGTGAAACTTAACATAGACTTGTTAAGGTGATAAGGTGAAATATTTTTTGTAATTTTCACTCTTAGAAATACCTTACTGAGTACATGTATACATTAGTGTTTTAGTTTGCTTAGAGGAAGCTAGTGTTAACAAGATAGTGTACCCTCCTCCTAAGTAAACCCATCATGTATCTTTAGAGATACATCCAAGTTTTCTCTTACTTCTGCCTCAGAGCTAAGGCACAGCCGGTCAGGAGGCTGGCACTCTGACCCTCGTCAGCTCGTGCACAGCCAATCAGAGCTGGGGTTCATCCCCAATCAACTGATCAGGGTCTGGGTGGAGAGCAGTCTCTCTCTGCTTGTGCAAAGAGAGACCCTTGTTTTTACATAGGATCATCAGCAGAGGGAATTTAGTTAATGTCCCTTCTGCTGATCCCACTCTGATATCTGTACTAGCAGAGAGAGACAGTCGCCGATAGGACTGGATTGCATACTTCCTAGGGAATCCTCTATTTAGAGGAATATCATTGTTTCACTAATCCTGACTACTTAAGCTTTAAAGTACCAGGCAAAGTAATATATCAAATGTGTCCTCCACAGATGATCGTGACTTTGAGGATTTCCTTCTTGACTTTGAAGAAGATGTAAAAGTCCTCCATTCAATACAATGCACGCCATCACCAGGTAGAGTGATCGCTCTATTATTTTGTTTGGCTGTATGATTTTGCTTTTTGAGTAGATTTACAATCAGGTATTCACAATTCCCTTGTTTGAAAAATGTAGTGAGTAATGAACGTACTAATGTATCGCCAGACTTGTGTATGGTTAACTTATCATAACTGGAAAGTACTGATTTCATAATCAGGCTTCAGTAATTAATTGGTAACCTATGACCCAATATTTGCAAAGATTTCAAGTAAAAAAGTTTGTATTTTATACATTTTGTTACATTTCTATTTTTCTTTTTTGTCTTTTACATATAAAAGCTGAGATTATTCGAAATGTATATGATCAGAAAAATGCTATTAGGAAAAGAATATAAGAATCATTTGTATTCCTTTTTTAGCTTTTCGTATGCCCTTCCCCTTAACTCTCACACGTTTATTATAATTTCTAACAATCACTCAATCATTTCGGAACACTGAAACGTATTGACAATAAACAAGAGTTTAATAATATTTTAATTCATCCCAATTATATTTTTAAAAGTAACACTGCACCAATGTTAAATATTTATACTACAACATAACACATTGGGCTGCATACTGGAGAATCCAAAACATATTTAAAGATGAATAGATGCACCACCTATTGGTCTGTCAGACTGTCAGTCAAACAGGCAAGCCATTATTAATGGAGCTCAGTAAACAAGTTCTTGTATGTTAGACTGACAGTCTGACATACCGGTAGGAAAGCTCCTGCACAGTCCATGCCGGCAAGATGCCAATGGTAGACGTAAGTCCGAGTGCTTGCTTATATCTCTATTTAATTATTAATATACTTAAATAAAATATGATACAAAAATAATTCAAAAAGTGAATAGATCAAGACAACAAAAAACTATTTATTTTTAGTTTTCAAATATTGTCATTACTCTCTCTTTTTGCATGTGGCTATGCATTTTCATTACTAATTGTCTCTTCTGTCGATACAGGACCATTTAAACCATGTGATTACCTGTTTGGAAGTTGGCTGATCCGAATAGGAGTCTGGCTCATTGTTTTCCTGGCCTTTATTTGCAATGCCTTGGTGATTTCTACAGTCTTCCGACCTCTGTCCTATGTTCCATCCATAAAGCTTCTGATTGGCCTCATAGCCATTATGAACACACTGATGGGCCTCTCCAGTGGTGTGCTGGCAATTATTGATGCATTGACTTTCGGCAGCTTTGCTCAGTATGGTGCTTGGTGGGAAAGTGGAGTAGGTTGTCGAATAACAGGTTTCATGTCTGTTTTTGCAGCAGAGACTTCCATCTTCCTTCTTACAGTAGCTGCTCTTGAGCGTGGGTTTTCTGTAAAATGTACCACCAAGTTTGAAACCAAAACTTCCTTTCTAAGCGTGAAACTTTCCATTGTCTTTTGCTTTATCCTGTCTTTGATTATTGCCCTTTCTCCATTGCTCAGCGGAAGTGATTATGTGACTTCTCCATTATGCTTTCCTTTGCTGTTTGGAGATCCTTCCTCAATGGGCTTCATGGTTGCTTTGGTTCTTCTAAATTCCCTTTGCTTTCTGGTAATGACTGTTGCCTACACCAAACTTTACTGCACACTAGAAAAGGGTGAACTGGAAAATGTTTGGGACTGCTCTATGGTGAAACATATAGCTCTTCTGCTCTTCACTAATTGCATCCTCTACTGCCCTGTAGCTTTCTTGTCCTTTTCCTCCTTGCTAAATCTCACTTTTATTAGCCCAGAGGTGATTAAGTCAATTCTCCTGTTGATTATCCCATTACCCGCATGTCTAAATCCTCTTCTTTACATACTCTTTAATCCACATTTCAAGGAAGATATTGGAGGGTTGAAAAGTTCAGACATGCTCTGGAGAGGATCCAGACAGACAAGTTTAGCTTCCATCAATTCTGAAGATGCAGAGAAACAGTCTTGCGATTCCACACAAGCACTTGTAACCTTCACAAGTTCCAGCATATCCTATGACTTACCAGCCAATTCTTCATCATCATATCAAATAACTGAAAACTACAAACTTTCGGCTGTGGCATATGTTCCGTGCCACTGAAATTACGGCACATAGCTAAAAGATCGGCATCTCCAGAACATTACTGCTGGATACCATGAACCATAAGTGACTCCATACCAAGGAAAGAAAAAATATTCATTTCATCTTTCATCTAGCAGATAAACGTGTTTTACATACAGCTCAGGTTTAACTTGCATTTGTGCCTTGCTATTTCCCCTACTTCAGGCATTGGACATGTTGTTGTGCATATTTTTGCATTTTTAATCTTTGCTACCTGATCACCAGGCAGTTCTACTAATGTGCCTCTTTAATAGTGGACACTTTTTAATGAAAAATGCCTACATTAATGCTTCATTATTGCAAGTATGTTGTGGTACAGTAAAAGGGAAGAGGTGTTTATGTCCCAAGACCATATTTTACTTCATTCATAGCATTGTGTCACACAGAACTACACATGTTAAGATGTACAATGTATTTCACTTTATTATTTTTATAATGATCATCCCACCCTGAGTGCTGTCACTGTGTATATTTCATTTGTCTTCTTTCATCCTTATTGTATTTTATTATGAACCTCTGTTGGAACACATTCATTTGCCATCAAGGTATTTACTAGGAATATTTTCCCCATCTCTCATGTTCCTTTGAAACCAGCCATCATTGCTCTGAAATGGGATACAAGGATAGATGTTCTCACTTTTAAACCTATATATCATTATAGGATTCCTTAATAGTAATAGTTCTTATGCAAAAATAAATTATTGATATTGTTTTTTATACATATTATATATATATATATATATATATCTATATAAATATATTATTTTCTGTATATTATTGAAGGTGAACGATTAATTGTTATGAAAGCACATTTGTTAAAATCCCTCTCATGTCTGAAAAGCTAGTTGTCCTGCTATGACTTTTATCACATGATCCAAGTGTTGGTGACCATTGTATTGGCCTTAACAGAACAAAGAAATGTTTGGAATTGAAAGGCGTATGTTCAGCTAGACCAGCTTTCCCATGATTGCTAAACTACAATGTTTATGACGATCAACCAACATTTGCTTGGACACAAGGATCAATGGGATTATAGTTCAATAACAGATGGGGAGCTACATGTCGACTATCCTGAGATAGGCCGATGTGGTGGCAAGGTGGTGAGCGATCTTTGGCATTAAATGATGTGTTTACTGCTGAATGTCACATCACTCATAGTGTGGGGGATCAGAATAACAGTTTTAGTAAATATATAAGTTTAACAATCTTAGAAGCAATGCTGCTCTATTACAATGTACTTTGTTTGTGGGGGGAGGAGGGGGCTCCTGTTGGGCTGAAGGTGGAGGCTAGTGAAGGGTAAGATGTTACTTTCATTTGTTCTTGCTATGTGGATGACCTTTCAGAGAAAAGAAATGGATAATGGTATATTATAAATGAGACTTTCGGGTTATCTTAATCCTATATCTAAGGGAGTTTTCTGAAGTAGTTCTGCATGCCTCCTGAGCATGATTCCATAAACAATATTGGATTAAGTGAAGGATCAGTAGACCGTTGCACATATGCATTACTGTGTTTATTTAGATTTCATTTAACCGGGTTCATCTGTGCTGCAGGATTTCATACGAGCTAGATATTTCAATTGGTTCCTATTTTGTATAAATAACCAGTTTTCCTTATTAACAGTCACATTCACGTTTCCCTTTTCTTAAGTGTCGTATGTTAAAAAGTGACTTATTGTAATGTGTTTAAAATAGATTTAAAGTAACAGCAGGTTTCCTTTTGAAACTGTGCACCACAAATTCCGCACAATCTACAAAATATTTAGACAAAAGTTTCAACACAATTCCACTTTATTTGTTTAGGAATTTGCCCAGGAAAATCAGAACACCATGATTCGTTCTCTAACCCGCTGCTCTCATTGATTAATGGTTAACACATGATGTACCAGGCAGACTCCAAATATCAGCCAAGAATTCTGGGAAATGTGGCTGACACCACAATATTGCTATTGTAAATTATTTCTCATGTGTCAGCTTTTATCAGCACTCCTAACCCTTTTAATAATAGACCTTAAGAAGTTTATTATAAATAAAGAATAAAAAAAATAAGCTATTCTAATTCACAGCGCAGAGCTGTTATATTATTCTTGTTTAATTCTTGTATAACTTGAAATAAGTTGTTCTACATCTTTATTCATTATCTAAAGTCACATGAATTGTATGTTAAAGAAGTTGATCAATGCTAACAAATCTCTGTGCTTCTGATCCAAGGCAATTTTAGGCCTCATGCCTGACTGGTACTACATTTCCCAAGCATGTGTTGTCAGAGCATCATGGTTTATTTGTGCATAAGCCACTTATATTGATATGAAGATTAGAATCACAGGATGAGAGAATTTTTTTTTTAAATGATAGCAAATGAACAATATCTAAAGAAGCAGGTATTTTTAAATATGTAGACATTATGATCCATCTTTTCTGATATTCCTAGCACAATTTGTCCATTTGAAATTAAGTTTTTTTAGCCTTGCTTCCTTAAAGGAGAACTAGCATCCAGACAGACAGTCACCAACAGGACCCGGCTGCCTGCTTCCCAGGGAAGCTGCCAGTCAGATATCATTGTTTCAATAATCCTGACTACTTAAGCTTTAAAGTACCAGGCAAAGTAATATGTAAAACGTGTCATGACAGTTTATCCTCATACTAGGATGACTTCACTAGTGGTGTACAAACCAAAAACATAGTAAAATAAATACTAAAGATCCCAGAGCTGAGCAGATTTATCCAAAATACATATCCTCTTCCCCCAAATGCCCAGGAATTACTTCTCATTTAAAAGTAAACTTATTATATGTTTGAGTCTAGGCATCCAAATACAGCTCTTCAGCTATTGATGAGCTACAAATCCACACAAAAAAAACTGAATTGTAGAGAATCATGGTAGCTATAGTTCAGAAACAGCTGCATGGCCACAGTTGGACCTCTACATTTTAGTGAATGCGAACTATACAATACACTACTGTAACTTGGTATAAATTGCTTGGATTCAGTGAGACCTTTCAGGTTTCTAATAATAACAAACTACAGTCATAGACTTCATTGATCTCAGAACAGAAGCTATACTTTAATATTCTATGTTTCAAAATTTCAATGAGATTAAAACTTGTTTTAAAGAGGTCAGTTTCTCTGTTACGTTTCAAATTACTCTTAAATGTTGCATTTATTACAAACAATATAATAACTAGATATCACCTAGACAAGGTGTGGAATTGTCAGTAGATTTCTTTCTGACAACAGAAGAAGAGGTTGAATAATATTCCAGATTAAAAAGACATAACTAGCATTAGGCTTACATATAATAACATGCAATCCCTAAGGCAAAGTCACTAACAATCACACTTCAATTTTGTTTATTTTTTTTTTTCTTTTACTCCTTGGAAACGGGACCAGCTTATTTTAAGATTTCAAAAAAAACCAAACAACAACATTAAAATAAATAAAGACAGTAAGCGCTACACATATACATAGATACTATGAGGTTTTATTTTTATAAGCATGTTTGGAATATTGTGATTATACATTATAACATGGAATTGAAAAGTAAATCAAATAATTTTTTTATGAGATTTGTAAATATACTACTGTATTTATTACTTCAATAAAAATACAATAACATCATATGGTATAAGTGGAAAATGATGGCATCAAAATGTGTTTTCTGCTCTTTCATTTTTACTGAGGTTTTCATGTGTAAATATTGTATATAAAAGTCTAGTGCCTGTATATAGATGACACTTGCTTTTTTTATTGGTGTAACAAATATATGCAATTTGTAATAAAAAAAAAATTGTGATGAAATAAATATGTCAATTCATGCAAACCAAAGATAAATGTTATATTATAAACGAGCATTTGCACACATTATCTACAATAGAGGTGTGACATCAATGGACCATGAGTTAAATGTGTTCCTTCTGACATCATAATTACTACATCATTTTAATACATAAGAATAAAGGCCACAGGCTGCCACTCGTGTCTATGAAAATCTGATACTGACAGCAGACTCCATATGTAGCTATGCAATAAAAGATATTATGAATGTTCCATATCATTGCAGGCAGCTACCCCACTGGATGGTTGCAGTTGCCAATGTCGCCAAGTTAGAAAAATTCTCCAATGGAGCTGAATGGGAGATTTTGTTCCAACTCAGCTACTCTGACCTTAAGTTTGAAATTTCCATCTCAATTCCCTGCAATTCTCTCTTTATTGAGTAGACCCTTTGATTACATATCTGCTGATGGAGCACTGCATCTCCATACTCTCTTGCCAGCCTCTTATCTCTCTTATCTGAAGGCCATCAGCAGTTGGGGGGCTACATTTTTAAACCCAGGACCTAGAAAGACTGAAAATTTGTATTTTTCCCTTGATACACTATGCCATGGTCGCCATTTATACACTTTCTTTACTCCTAAGGATAACTAACAAATCCTAAAGATATTTTTATGTTGAACGCTCTCATCATTATTATTACAACTGGCTTGGAACTTTTTTTAAAGACAAGATGGCGCCCTTGGTATGATGTACCATATTGTTTTAATGCCATTTGTCTTGGGGGGTTTAGTCATGTTTAGAATGTAACAAAAATATAGTTGTGCATAAAAAAAAAAAAACACTTTAAACCATCTAACCAGACATCGCATGGCTTAGGAAATAGTTCGGGGAATCAAGTCCTCTTCATTAAATAAAGACATTGATTTATATAAGCTTGAAGACTAAGAGTAGATAGGAAAATTGGTATATTAAATGGATTACTTTGTTTTTAACTTCCTTCATATTATGAATGTCTATGTTTTATTCGATAATGGCTCATTTTGATGACATCACACACATCTGGATGACATCCCACATTGGAACTGCAGACTTCCATAGTAGGTTACCAGAAGAAATGATTGACAAATGGTGATTATAGTAATTGCTTAATTGTTTCAGGCTTTTTCTTGTTTATATGAAAAGATCTGCTGACACCACAGATGACTTAAACCAGCAACTTTCTATAAAGTACACTTTATACTTCCATCAGTAATTGTTTCTAATATTCTTTCCTTCCATATTTGTGTGAATTATATAGTAATTTACACATTCCCACTTTCATTATTGTCATTCAGCAATACAAACATCTGTCAATCCATTTCATTAGGGGTTTGTAACCTGTAACTCATTTAAAACCCTAAATATTGAACATGCTCCCATTCAATACATTTACCTTTGTGCTCCAGTTTACATTGAAAAAGGTTGTCTTTCATCAGTTGCTCTCCAAACTTATAAAAAGCTTAATTTTTCTAAAATGTACAATCATGGCATGGATACTTTCTCTGTATTATCTCATTATTAAAATTCCTGAATTGCTGTCTACACTACATTTTGCACTAGATTACCAAACATGTATTTTGCATCTGTTTTATATTTTAAATTACATTGATTTTTTTCAGGGTAAGGCTAGCAGCTATAGAAATCTATAGGGGATATACAGCGTGGTTTCTATCAGAAAGTAGAAAAGCTTCAGAGGAAATTCTATTGTAATTTTAGCAGTGACCCCTAAATACTAATTACTAAATACTAAGTAACTTTCAACTCAAAAGTAGATGTGTGCGTTCTTTTATAATGATGTAATTGATCCAAGTGGGGACAAAAACTATTAGCACATGGTTTACATATTTAATTTAGTATGAGCAACTTATGTTGGAAAAAGTAAAGGTTGGTAAAATGATGAGAGAGTTTGTAATGCAGAATAATATCCAAGATATGCACAACGAAGCAAATGATGAAAACAGGATATTTTAGGATAATTCATGAATTATAAGTCTAATATGTAATAATTCTTGCTCAGATTATTCTTGATTTTTCCTTGAATCTTTCCCTTTAACCCATAAAATACCATAACATGTTCTGTCATATGGACAGGCTGCAGCTTTTTTCTAATTTACATCATAGATGACATCACAAATAGGGTTGCCAGTAAAAAAAAATTGGCTTCAGGCCAATGTTATATCGAGGCAGAAGCAAGGTCGGTATTTTTTGGAAGAAAAGTCGGGACTCCTAATCATAAACCAAAGAGCAGAGATCCAGAGTTGTATCTCTGTTTGTCTAACATAGTCTGTAACTTTCGTTTATGCTCTGTACCAAGCACTGAGTATACTGTTGGTGCTATTTAAATAAATGTTAATATAATGTAATCTGCATTGCAATATTTTTTTGGAAGCCATGCAAGTTTAATGTGTCTTTTGATATGCTAATTAGATAGCATATGCGGCATAGTCAGGAACTAATTCAATTATTGATTGATATATATATATATACTGAACATTACGGTTTTTGGACCCCGGACCCGAACACGGACATTCCACTGTATGTTCGTGTTGGAGTTCGGGGTTCGGCGATTACATTGTATGTAATGCTATTGGGAAAAATATTCTAATTGTTTTGGGTGCTAAATAGTACATTTGCGTTTTGTGGTGCACTTCATATCTGAGAGTCAAATAGAACAGTCTAATACTGTGCTTACAGCGCACTTTGAAAAATTTGAATTGTTTTGGGTGCTAAATAGTACATTTGCGTCTTGCGGTGCACTTCATATCTGAGAGTCAAATAGAACAGTCCAATACTTTGCTTACAGCCAGGGCCGGCCTTAAGTGTCCCAGCGCCCTGTGCGGGCTTCCCCCGTGGCGCCCCCCCCCCTCCCCCCCTATGTATGTGTCCCTTCCCTCTTCCTTGCCACGTCTGTCTCGCTCTAACTCCCCCATACCTGTTTTCTCTCTCTCCCTCTGTTCTGTCTCTCTCCCCCCCTCCCCTGTTCTGTCTTTCCCCCCCAGACCCCCGTGTTCTGTCTCTCTCCCCCCTCCCCCTGTTCTGTCTCTCCTCCCCCTGTTCTGTCCCCCCCCCCGTTGTCTCTCCCCGCCAGACACCCGTGTTCTGTCTCTCTCCCCCCAGACACCCGTGTTCTGTCTCTCTCTCCCCGTTCTGTCTCTCTCTCTCTCTCCCCCTCCTCCTGTTCTGTCTCTCTCTCCCCCTGTTCTGTCTGTCTCTCTCTCCCCTTGTTCTGTCTGTCTCTCTCTCTCCCCCTGTTCTGTCTCTCACTCCCCCCATTCTGTCTCTCTCTCTCCCCCTCCCCTTGTTCTGTCTGACTCTCTCTCCTTGTTCTGTCTGTCTCTCTCTCTCCCTCCCCCTGTTCTGTCTGTCTCTCTCCCCCTGTTCTGTCTGTCTCTCTCTCCCCTTGTTCAGTCTGCCTCTTTCCCCCCCCCCCTCCCCTTGCCTGCAAATGTTGATCAGGGAGGGGGCGGAGCTAACCGGCTGAGCGGTGTAGCTCCGCCCCCACCATGTGAAGCAGAGCAGCGTCTGCTTCACGGGGAGCTGTGGGCAGCAAAAGAAAGTGCTGCTCGGCTCCCCATGCTTAATGCAGGCATGGGGAGCCGAGCAGCACTTTCTTTTGCTGCCTGCAGCTCCCCGTGAAGCAGGAGCTTCTCTGCTTCACAGGGTGGGGGCGGAGATACACCTCTCAGCCGGTTAGCTCCGCCCCCTCCCGGGATCTAGCAGAGCATGCCGAGCAGAGGGCTGGTGAGGGGGGATCTTACAGCGCACTTTGAAAAATTCTGGCAACCTCCTCCTCCTTCAGTGCCGCTTCCACCTACACCGCCACGGTTACCGCCTCCTCAACCTATGGGTCACTTAGTATAAACTGAAAGAGAATACCCTGCACTCCAACCCTCTCTCAAATGGATAATTCTGTTGATCCTCCTGGCAGACATGCTTTAGATTTATGTTCTTCCAAAACTAAAATCAAAGATTCCATCTACTGCTATTTTATTGCTCAGCTGTATTTTTAATTTATATGTATTTTATGTTATTTGAAGTTATTTCCCTATCCCTTTTTACTTCCTTTTGCAGCCCTCTAGCCCTTTCCAGGACTTTTTTTAGAGGCATTTTAGTGCCCAAAAGTTCGGGTCCCCATTGACTTCAATGGGGTTCGGGGTCAAGTTCGAACACGAACCCGGATTCTTTTCCGAAGTTCGGCCAAACCCGCCGAACCCGAACATCCAGGTGTCCGTTCAACTCTATCCTCTACTTTTATAACTCTTCCAGTGACTTGCTTTAGCCTCTTTGAATTACAATCTTCAATTGTTCTCTGCCCTCCATCCAGGATGTGAATCAGTTAGGATGGATGCTGTGGTTGAAGACTGTGATTCAGGTTGTTCTTGGGAAAGCATTGCTATCCCTCAGAATTTTATGTTGCTATGTTTTTCTATCTTAATAAATATCTTTTAAACAGGGATAAACCATAGAAAAAAATGTAATGTGACAGAAAGACACTTTTGTCTAATTTTGAACTGTTATTCACCTCTAGAGCATTGCAATCGCTTCAAAAGATCTCGGGCTATTGCCCATTGCAGATTTGATAAAAGTGGAGTAGAAGCTCACATGTTTGAGGAGGCTTATAAATTATTTATATGATGTCAATAGGTAATAGGTATATATAATGAAAACAATCAATGCATATAAAGGGTTTTTATGATGCTGATTAACAGTAGGAATATAGACGCAATGACCAATAGATATAATTAAATTATCTATCCCATGCCAAGGAGCAGTAACTTTACAATCAAGGCTTTATACGAATAGAAATATCTAAATTATGCAAATGATTCCAATGAGAGGTAAATGCACCCCAAAAATGCATAAATAAACTTTGTATAAGATGCCAATGAGTAGTAAATGCATAATTGTAATGCATAAATAAAATTTGTATATGATGCCAATGAGCAGTAAATGCATAAACTTGGTATATGATGCCAATGAGCAGTAAATGCATACACTTGGTATATGATGCCAATGAGCAGTAAATTCACAAACTTTAGATATGATGCCAATGAGTAGTAAATGCACAAACGTTGTGTATGATGCTAATAAGCAATGAATGCATAAACATTTTATATGATGCCACTGAGCAGTAAATGCAGAAATTGTGTATATGATGCCAGTAAGCAGTAAATGCAAAAATGTTATATATTATGCTAGAGAGCATTAAATGCATTAATGGAATGCATAAATAACCATTGTTTAAGATGCCAATGAGTAATAAATACATACATACAATTTGTATATGATGCCAATGAGCAGTACATGCATAAACCTGGTAATGATGATATTGGGGACAGGGGGTTAGTGATTATGATGATGGAGGGGATAGAGGGGTTAGTGACATGCTGTGGGCAACAAGGAGGCGATGATGCTAATGCAAGGGATGGGATGATGATTTTATGGTGACAGGAAAAGATAATGACATTGTCTGTGAGGGGATGGTAATGCTGATGCTGGGGGATAGCAGGATGCTGATGATAATTTTGGGGAGACAGGGGGCTGATAATATTGGGAAAGGGGACTAATGATTATGATGATGGAGGGACTGGAGGGTCAATCATTGTGATGTTGGGGTAAAAGTGGGGCTGATGATGATATTAGGAAGACAAGGAGGCTGATTAAGATGTTGGGGACAGAGGGGTTGTTGATGATGATGTTGGGGTAATAGTGGGATTGGGCTGATGTTATGATTTTGGTTGGCAAAGACGGGATGATAGTGCTGAGGCTGACAGGATGATGATAATGCAAGGAATGGGATGATGATTTTATGGTGACGGGATGGTGATGACATTGTTGGAGGTGAGGGGATGGTGATGCTGGGTAAGAGTGGGATGATGGGGAGAGAAGGATGGCGATGATGATGTTATTGGGGAGTGAGAGGATAATGACAATGAGGTGGAAAAGAGAGGGAGATGATGACAATGTTGTGGGAAAGAGAGGGTGATGATGATGATGTGGGCTGATGATGTTGGTGAGGAGAGGGAGGGATGATAACGATGCAAGGATAGGCACTGCCAACCAGGTTGGAACCTTGGATGAGGGACCATGTAAGCTTTTTTCCACATTTATTTCCACCGTTTGTGGTATGTATCAGTACATTAAAGTCACTCCACACCAAAACAATTCACAGTAATGTGCCGTTGTGATAGTGTATCACACAACATGCAGTAATGAGCAGCTAAAACTCCTTAGTATGAAACTAGTATGAAAAAAACCCTGCTTCTTGCTGCTAAACTTTTTGATAGTTTTATCTAGAACCGTTGTACCATATCCATGGCTCCTGGAAGTAACTAAGCTGGCTCCTGAATTGGTGTGTTTGGTTCATAAAATCTACAAATATTTTTTTAAAGCCCTGCCTTATTTCATCCTTGGCCTTGAACTTGTTGCGTGTATTAACCTTTACCACTTCTACCAGAAAGCTATTCTGTGCATCCCGATATTGCATGTTGTTAATTTAGTCGTCGGGGAGCACCAAATAAAATCCTGAGCCTAGTTGTCAAAGCAATATTTTTTATTTTGCTATACCTAGTTCAATATTCATACTTTTCAGGATAATCCTTTTTACATGAGTGACTGATTCAAAGAACAGGTGAAGAAGATAATAATGTAAGGAAATTAAAACCAAACCTTTCAAACAAATAAATACATCTAAAAATAACAGTAGTCATATTGTATTTCATTTGTAAAAAGTCAGAAATGTGTTTACAATCTCTTGCAATCTCAACTTTTAACATTGTCAACATAAGACTTTAAGTGCACTAATCCTGTTCTGTATCCTAGGAAATGGATGGATTCAGTTAGAGGTCAAACAATAGCTTCAATTTGAACAATTCTACACAGATAATCACTTCACTTCATATCTTGGCAAGAAAAACTTTTGGACAGAAGTACAATCAGCGCCAACATTTGTCAAATGTTGATATACACGATTCGATTTTCCATGGTGATAGTTAAATTGCCATAGTTTTCCACTATTATTTCTATAGTCATTTTATACATAATGATACATACCTCTTTGCTTATCCTTCAGCTATTAGTTTATGTTTTTGAAGGCTGTAAACATTTCCCAAACTTAAAATAACAAATTGACTTTCTCCCTTGTAAAATGTAAGGTTGAACCCCCTGATTTTACATAGGTTTCCATGGGCAGACTACACAAGATTAGAAGGAAAATTTAAAAAGAGGGCTTAGTGGGACTGGGTGAGTTTGCTGGCTGAGGGGTAAGTAGATGATGATATGTATCTTGGCTAGGGAGGCTATGTAACTGACATGTTTGGTACTCCTAGTAATGATAAGCACATTGAGAATAATAAATTATGTCCTTTTCTTTAATACTGTGAAAAATATCTTAAATATTATTTTGTGAAGTACATCTTTCCGTCCATGTAAGGATACTTCATTAGAGTTAGTGTTAGACAAGAGTGCAGGTTAGAGGGTGTCTAAGATGAAAATAAGAGAATAACCCCCACAATTTTTGGCAGAAATCAAATCTAAACCCCAGTCGTGTTCACAGGACATCGGCATGCTGCTTTTGTGGTCTACACAACCTCAGACCTGCCACGTGCCTCTAGACTATGCATCAAACTTCTCAAAAGATTCTGACTATAATGTATTCTCAACTCGGGTGGTAGGTCCAGACCCTCAATCATCACCCCGAAAGCGCTCCACAACCAAGAACAACGGTATGTAAACTGCTCCAAGTAACAGCTCTGCACTTTTTTATCTGGAGATGCTGAAAGAACTCATCTCTGCCTAGAATGTGGAGTTGTTTGAATGATCCAATGGGCAAAGATGAGTTTTGAGTAGTGTTGAGCTACGATTTTTGGACCCCGGACCGGAACACGGACATTTCACTGTATGTCCGGGTTGGAGTTCGGGGTTCGGCGATTAATATCGCCTTAAATTTAAAATTACTAGTGACTGGACAGCTATTGATGCCCAGTCACTAGTAAAATACCCCCCCGCCCTGGTCCCCACCCATTGCCGGCGGATGGGGTCCCTAAAAAGAATGAGGGGGGGACCTAGTGTCCCCCCCGGTCCCCACCCATGGCCGGCGGCTGGGTTCCTAATAAGAATGAGGGGGGGGGGCCTAGTGTCTCCCCCCTCCGGTCCCCACCCATGGCCGGTGGATGGGGACCCTAAAAAGAATGAGGGGGGGTACCTAGTGTCCCCCTCCCCTGGCCGGCGGGTGGGGACCCTAAAAAGAATGAGGGGGGGACCTAGTGTCCCCCCCGGTTTTGCCGGCCATGGGGGGGGGACAATAGGTGTCCCCCCTAATTCTTTTTAGAGTACAAACCCGCCGGCCATGAGTGGAGACAGTAGGTCCCCCCCTCATTCTTATTAGGGTCCCCACCCACCTGCCATGGGTGGGGACACTAGGTTCCCCCCCTCATTCTTTTTAGGGTCCCCACCCGCCGGCCCTGGGTGGGGACACTAGGTACCCCCCTCATTTTATTTAGGGTCCCCACCCGCAGGCCATGGGTGGGGACCGGGGGGGACTGTAAGTTCCGCCCCTCATTCTTTTTAGGGTCCCCACCCGGCGGCCATGGGTGGGTACCGGAAGGGGACACTTGGCTATTGGCTTTCTATAAACCGAAATAGAGTCCCCATTCATACGAAAATTGACCTATTCGTATGAATGGGGACACTCTTACCCACATTTTACTTCATTTTGCATCCCTCTAGCCCTTTCCAGGACTTTTTTAGAGGCATTTTAGTGGCCAAAAGTTTGTGTCCCCAATGACTTCAATGGGGTTTGCGTTCGGGGTCAAGTTCGAGCACGGACCCGGACATTTTTTTCGAATTTCGGCCGAACCTGCCGAACCCGAACATCCAGGTGTCCGCTCAACTCTAGTTTTGAGGTCTGGCCACCTTTGATAATTCCTCTGAAGAAAATAAAAATATTGGAAGATCTTGAATTTTGGACAGGTAGATCAAAGCATTTTAGATTTTTCTGGTTATTGGATTCAGGAAAAAAAAATATAGGTAGTGTTTTTTTCTCTGTGAAAATGTAGAACCTTTGGAACAAACTCTGTGGGGAAAGGACAAGATGATCAGATTAAAAAATGGTCAAAAAAGGTTAATTGATAGAAAGTACTTGAAGCACTCTAACGCTTCTGGCTAAGGTAATGGCTAAAAGAAAAGCAGTCCTCTGAAATAAAAGAGGCAGTATGAGTTGATTAAGTACAACATTAAGATCCCAGGGTACAGGCTAGGTCTAATTCTGCTAATGGCTCTGGTGAATCTTCTGTAGACTTCTAAGGAGGCAAAGTTCATGTCTAGAGTGGAGAAATCTGGACCTTGATAGTAGCTGTAGATAATCCAAACTCCCTTGAAGAGAATCTAATAACCAAAAATGTGAACATAACATAGGGCTTTTTTTTTTTTTATAATATAAATTCTTTATTGTTTTCAGAAGAGACATACAAAATAATCGTATATACAAAGGAGATGCATATTACGGAGACAATGAGTAGGAGAAAGAGAAAGAAAAGAAAGAAGAGAAAAAAAAAAAAGGGTGTGCACGCCGGGAGGAGACAGACAGGGATGGAGAGTGAATCTCCCCAGATGGTGTTAAATCATATATTATTCATATATCGTTCAGGGCACCGGATTCGGATGATGCAGGTATAGGCTATCCAATTTGTCCAGCCACTGATCATAAAGACCAAACCTATAGGGGGATAGCTGGTCTGACCACGCCAACCCTCTCTCCATCCAAAGTTGGTGTCTCAGTTGGTGCATAAGCTGATTCTTTTGAAAAGGAATACTTGATTTCCATCTACGGGCTATTAAGATCTTAACCGCAACCAGACAGTGTAGCGCCAGAGGCAGGAGCGAGGGGGGGGATCAGCCTCAGGTTTAGGTGAAGCAAAGCTGATTCTGGGCGGAATGGCATACTGCTCCCCGTAATCCCTGAAAAATACTCAAAAGCCCATTCCCACAGAGGTCTAATAGACAAACAACCCCACCACACATGCAGGTATGAACCCCCTCTCAATCCACACCTCCAACAGTTATTTGGATAGTCCTGGTACATTTTGGCCAGCCTATTCAGCACCAAATACCACCTGTTAATCAGTTTAACATAGGGCTTATTCCTGAAGTTCCTCACCAAGAAAATCGTTTGTATATTTTAGGATATCTAGAGGAAGTGACTAGCTTCTTACTTCTCAGTAAGGTCACTGTGAATGAGCCTGAGAAACCTCTTTACTTTAGGATAATTTCAGTCTTCAGGCTGTCACTCTTCGTGAACTCCAGGCATGACAGCTAATCCTCCTTTACTTTAGAAAGTCCCTTATTAGGGGAGGACACAAGGGACCTTTAGCACTGGAATTAATTAACTCCAACTGTCAACAGATAAAATACCTGGTTCTGAACATTCCTAAAAAAAAACAAAACACTCAGATTCCAATTGGTGTATGAGAAACCTGTGACTCTATAAATGATACACTGAGTTACACACACATGCACAGTGGGTCCCAGTGCCACCTTAGAGACATTTGAAGACTCCAAACATGAATGCTTACTACGTGAACGTCTTTGGGTATTCATATTCATCACTACGAGAGCCATCTCCCCCTCTGGCTCGTTTTTGCAGCATTTAAGAGAGGATGGTGTGGGAGGACCAGGGTCTGTATAGCAAAGTAAACATTGAAAACATTTCCATAGCAAGGGGAAAAAAAAATACAATAACAATATTTTTAGTTAACGTATTCACTTTAATGTACATTCATTATTTTATTTGGGGAGGGGGAACTAGTCTTTTAAGAAGAAATCAGTAGCTAAGACAGCAGGAGTTTTGAGCATTGCAGGGGCCTGATTAATGTGACGGCAAACAGTTAATGGAGACATCTCGCTTCTGAACTGATCTGATGCCTTAACTAACTCCCCTTGTCAAGTACACACCATCACTACCACTTTATAGTCTTGCCGTAATTGAAATATGCAGTATACTTCAATGCCAAAGAAGCAGCCCGCCACCTTCCAAACTAATATAATGGCTGGTAATATTCTTTTTCTCTCTCTCTTGTTTTCCTCATTTTTATCCTTTTCTTGACACTGTAGAATCTGGTTTCAGCACTGCTCACTTCATTTAGGCAGCAGACCAAACTAGATAATGATGTTCATGCTACCAAAGTCATATTTCTGCAACAGTTCATTACTTTTCTGCTGCTTTTGATACTTTCTTTTTTTATCATATATTTTCTGTGCTTGTCTGACATATGTTTTTGTTTCTAAATCCATCTTCAAAATGTTCCGTTTAATTTCAAGAGTATTCCATGTGCATATCTTTATTTTGCATGGGTTTCATTATCTCACTTGAAAGTGCCCCCCCTGCAATTTCACAGTTCATTAACATTTGGACAATGATGCATGTCATGTATTGGTATTTTTATAACTGGATAATATGGATACCATGGAGACTTCATGATAGTGCTACAAAAATGAATTTGTAACTATGTTATCCACCAAGGTTCCATAGCTTACCATGTTCTCCAATACCATTTTAATATTATTTGAAAATGAAAGAGCACATTTCTACGTGATAAGTAATGAAATGTAAGACTCTTCTAAGCTAACTACCATAAACCCAATCTCACATAGTGTAATGGGTGGTAGCAGCATTTATAAATGATGCAGCACAAAGGGCAGCCATGATTTAACTTGGCTGTAGAGATATTCACACTTCAAACTTAGGTCCAGCTCAAACACCTTAATGGTTGTTTCACATTTCAGAAAAGAAGTGGGTCAGACTTTCTTGTATATGGAATGACTTTCAGATACGATCAAATCATTCCCTTGAGTACAATCCTTGAAAAAGACGAAATCCAAGCTTGAAAAGTGTTCCCCCCTTCCTGACACGCTTTACAGATGAAAAAATAGGAGGAAGAGCCACATATCTTCCCTATCAAAGATGAAAAATAAGATCCCTTTTTCTAAGAGAGCAGAGCCAGAAATACAAAAGAGCTGGTTAAAACATTGAATGGTTTCCAAAATCTGTGGAATACAAAGGGCAATGGATGACTACTTCATAGTAGAAAACAAAGGATTCAGCAAGCCAGTATGCGCACCTTTTCAACCCTTTTTCAGTAAGTCCAAAAGAATTAACGGTGTGTTGTATGAAGCCATAAAAAGCAAAGTTTATTGATAGAAGATTAAAATCATAGTTGGAGAGATACAATCTCATGCGTTTCGCCACACGGCTTAGTCATAGATGACTACTTCATTAACCTACAGCTGAGATGAGTTAACCTACAGCTGAGATGAACTAAGGTAATATATTCTGAGATCCTTTAAGTGACATGTGCTACTCCAAAAACGCATTGGGAGATGCATCTAATTTAGTGCTAATTTTAATCGAAAACGAAGTTAATAGGACTATTGCATTTACCTATTTGGACTTCTGGTTCCCATAAATGTTTGCCAAAGCCCAGTCCCCTGACTCTGTCTGCAGCTGGATTGTCTGAGACACAGTCTACCCATACCTGTTTGCCCGCTGGAACAATGCCCAGCAAACTGCATAGGAAGAGGATACTCCTCCATCTGATTCGCCTGGTACTGTCATGTGAGTGAATCTCCTCCCAACTCCCTAGCAAGTTAACTTAACACTATGTAACAGCCTTCTCAGAACTGTCCCCCTCTGCTGGAGAGTTAGTCAACTAAAATCTAATGGAGATGTAGTTGATGAAAACTAAAACAATTTGGATGACTAAAATACGATTAAACATATTTAAAAGACTGACAAAAAACGAAATAAAAATGTCCCATCATAATTAAAACTAGTCTGAATGATGACTTTCCTTTCTACATTCATAATGAAAATATCCAATATTGTAGCTCCATTAGGATTTTTCTGGTAATAACTTGAAGTGTGAGTGACTGGAACGAGCATGTCACCTCAAAATAATTCCAGTGTAAAAATGTTGTTTTTATTAAGTAAAGCAAAACATCTAAATGAAATACACAATATATGGGAGAGTAATAGACAACACAGATTTGAAGGTGAATATGTGGCATGTTGCTCACAATTACACATAATTTTTCAAGTTAACTTTAAATTACCCAAATATTGAAAGGTTTGGGCAGTCCTGCCCAATAAAATGGCCCATAGTTTAAGAAGGACAAAGTGGATACGACCTGCCTCAGAACTATTTAAAAAAATAAATAGCCTCTAATTCTTAACTGGACATGTGTTCACTCCACAAATAGACCATTAGAGACATATATATTACTCAAGAATTAAGGAGTCTACTCAATAAAGAGAAAATTACAGGGAACTGAGATCAGAATGTCAAAAATAAAAACAAAGTAGGAAAAATTCTCACATTCAACTGCACTGGAGAATGTTTCCAACTCGGTTACTTTTGGCCTAAAGTTTGAAATTCACATCAACTCTCTCTTTATTGAGTTGACCCTATAATAAAGATATCAAATAAACTGGTTGGACAATCATGTTCCATGTGACTTCATTCTTAGGCAGTAAGCCTTTATAATCTGGTAGCCTAGTTAACTGAAATAAGCATATAAAGAAGGATTTCTTTTCTTTCATAGATGTAAAAAAAAAAAAAAAATCATTACCATCTGGAAAGCATTTGGTCATCTTAAAAGAATTTGTTTTTAGTTCAAATTCAGTTCTAAATTGACAGCTGTCCATGTCATCAGATCACAGTCACAGATGGAATTTATTTGGCTATTTCATAAACGGAACAAGTGTTGAGTGTGGCCGAAACCAGTTCTTATTACAGAGAGAGTTTATATCACAAATATTCCGAATCTTTACAACTTGTATAATTCCACAACAGACACATTCATTTTAGTGTCTCTAGTCATACAAAGAATACAATATGTAGAAGCATATATGTAATAGAAAAGGCCATCCACACAACACAAGCTATAGAAGATTGGAGATAGGCCTTATATAGCTATTTCTTGCTTAGCCTGTCCCTTTGCTAAAGTGCAACAGTAAAGGCAAATCCTAAACTAGCTGTACTGATTACATTGGAACTAGATCAGTCCTACATTAATCACTGAATAATCATCTAACTTAACTATTGGGCACCTGTAAGTTTTTCAGCTAATTAATTCAGTTCTATAAAAAGAGCATTAGAGACAACCAAGACATATCTCCAGCACACATTCATCCAATCAAAACTCACTAACATGCACAGGACCATCCATTTATTAAGCTCACTCTTATCAACTATATGAATGACTCTCAGCTAAAAATAGTATGGTCACCATAGCCGGGAAAATGCGCTACCATGGGATTTTAATAGTGTATTTATAACAGCTTTGAAGGCTCGGACAGAGCAGTAGCAAGGGTGAGGCGACTGAAGTTGCACAGTGAGTATAGCGCTAATACGAGTTCCTCCAAAGTCCGGATGTATTCGGATCACATCATTGGCATGCAAGTACCTGCATTTCAAGCTACTTGGGTAGTCCCAATGTGACTCCGCAAATCAGACATCATAGGTGATCCCACACTGATAGCCAAAATGCGCCAAGTAAAGTGGTATATTCGGTCCTCCAAACAGACTACCATGAGGAGGACTTCCGCTTATTTTGGAAGGATAAGAGCTATTACAAATAGAGCAGAGTTCCTCTCCTAAAAATCAATGGGAGGACAAAACCTTCCCGAAATGGCCAGAAGTGTAATAAATAAAATAAATTAAATACATAAAATAATTTATTACAATTTTATGTTTATACCATTATAACTGTATATGAATATTTGTGGTTAAAATATGTTTACTTTAACTCTTCTTAATTTTTCTATTCAGTTGTACAACTAAAATGTGGTGAATTGATATTTGCAAATTTCGTATGTTTCCGGCATGTTCAGGGGTGATAAATATTGAGTAACTGAAAGTCTTTGGTTTTTATAATGAAATTATCACGATATGAATGCTTAAGATGCTTTGGATTTGAAACAGCTGATTCAGATCGAAATTCAAGGATATTGAGAAACCAGATTTTGTAGATTTAAGAAATTTGGCTGACTTGCCTGATCCAAATAAATCATGGGCCAAATTGGGCTATATTGTGTAGACTCAACGGTTACATGCTGAATGTGAACCATAACATAGAAGTCCTCTAGGTGAGAGGACATCTAGTAACTTGGAGAGTAATAAAAAAAATAGTCAACGGGAACATTACATTCCGTCTTTCTTGTTTCCTTCATCTAGCTTATTACTCCTGACCGTGCCCATATTGAGAGGTCCTGAAAAAAAATGGCTAGACAGTACAATGTATATGCATATTTTAGGATGTGCTGTAACGGTCTATCGCAAAAGGATACAGTGAAGTTTCATGCAATATGTAATCATAGCCGAGAAGGTTCCAGATACCACCATGAAGACAGGGTAGTGTGAATCAAAGGCAGTTTTAGCCAAAAAAAAATGCACAAAATGGATTCCAATAATTAATTAGCCAGGCATGATTCCCCTTTCGGACACTACTAGTAAACTGAAAAAAACCTCTTAAATCCTTTTTTTAAACAATTGTTTTTAAACATTTTGACATCTTCTCATCAGATGCTTTGTATATTCAAAGATTATTGTGCATGTTGCATAAAAATGTAACTGGCTTTTAATAGGGAAGACAGATTTGCTCTGTATGTCTAGATTACTGTTGGGTTTCATATAAAATGTGTTCAAAGTGGTTGGTAAAACAGTTTCCTAACACATTATAATGTAAACGTATGTTGATCAACACTAGAAGTTTAGCCTGTGAACAGTGTGTGCTCTTAACTATGTATTAGGTCTGCCAATAAAGTCATATTTTAAGTCGTAATATGTTAAACAAGCCTCATTATTTTTCAAAACACATCTAATGTTATGGGAAAAACAAAACCAGTTGAGCCTTGTAAAATATAAAAAGCAGATGAACTTGATAGTATTCCATGAGAACATTTAACCCAAGGTCTAGTAGATAATGGTTTTATATTTAGCCCTATCAAAATTCTTGGTTAAATGCCATAAGACCCCACACTTCCACCTAACTACCGTCCTATATGCCTTCTCCCCTTCGTGTCTAAGAGAACTGTGCACTCGCTACTAAGACTTTTTTGACTGCCAATGACCTACTTGACCCTTTTTAATCTGGATTTAGACCCTTACACTATTGAATCAGCCCTCAATAGAGTATCAAATGAACTACTTTCTGCCAAATCTAGAGGCCACTTCTCAGTGATGATCCTCTTAGATCTCTCTGCTGACTTTCACACTGTTGACCACTACATTCTTAACAGATTATACTCGTTTGGCATCAGCGGTACGGCACTCTCTTGGAACGGAGTAGTGCCTAACTGAACGCTCTTTTTCAATGTCGCTTGCTGAAGCGACACACCTGTTCCGCAAGGATCGGTCCTTTGGCAACATTGTCAAATTCCACAGAATTAAAGAAGAACCATTTGACATCGTAACATTGTTTCACTTGGACAAAATTACTATTATTAAATATATTACTATTCACCAATTCACTTTTTTTTTTAGCGCTCCAGTCACGTCTACATTAGTTTAGTTCAAGGCTGTTGTAATTGGGTTAGAGCATTATTTTTTTTTACACATTCATTTTATTTACATACATTTCTATGTAGCGCCTACAATGGTCCCATTTTGTAGAGCTGTATATGGGCTTGGTGACTGACCTAGCGATACAGTATCAGTACATCTTCAAACACATAGCTGCACTATCAAGTTAACCACAGCCTGAATCATACATGTACCTAGAACACAATTGGCTTCCTAGAAGTGTGAAATAAGTCAATTTTACTAAGAATTTATTTTCTGCTGCTCAGTAGAAACTGCTTTTTAGGGAAACTGTACCTTTTTGTGCACTTATTATATATTATATTATTATATCCTTGTGTTCGGTAATGTTAACACATTTAAGATTTCTGTTGAAAGATACTAGTTTTTTGACACTATCTGAAGTTAAACAGCACAATTTCAAATGATTATTTCCCTTGATTCCAACAGTTGGAACCGCTTGGCATCAATTTGGAGATTTAGATACTTTGTGATGACCCAAGATGCAACAATCTGTGGCCCTTGGATTCTTCTTAGTCTTCCACGCCATATTTCTGACTGGTTATGGTCATAAAAACACTTAATTCCACAATTCAATTGTTTTTCTGTTTCTTTAAATATGTGTATAAGGTGTATTTGGTGCATAGCCAGTTACTGTATGAAGTAAACACGACAGTCGAGCTCCATCTTGTCTGCCCCCCCCCCCCCCCCCATGTGAGAGATACAGACACATTTTTATACCCCAGAGAAATAAGGAGCAAATAAAGGCCTCAATACAGTTCCTTAACACAGAGATGTACTTAACTCTGAGAATATCATAATTTGAGAAGTTTTTATTTTTGTTTATTACTCCAAAACATTAACAAAGCCCAAAGGATATTCTGCATACTGCAAAAATACAACATGGCTCCATTACCAACGCTTTATCAAGTGGGGCAATTATGATAACTCATGTATTAACGGACTACCTTTTTTTAAACTAATTAAAAATGTGTATTTGGCTCCTTAACCTTATTACCAATTGAAAAATATCTTGCATCTGAATTACCCAGATGCTTTGAATATTCAATTTCCTACCTCATGGAAATAAGTCCTCAATGGATGTTTAACCAACATTTCAGTACAGTGGATGTAAAATGTGTCAATGAAACGAATAGTCAACAAAAATAAAAACATGACAAGATTTTTTGTTAAAAAAATTGAATTATATTTAAAATAGGTATGTATAAACAGTTGCAATACTACACATGGTAGTATAATACAAAACATTTTTCATTATATACTGTACTTTAAACTGTTAAACTTTATTATAAATTAAATATCTTCACAAAGAAAATTGCACATAATTGACCACTCTTCAGTTCTGATGCACTGGCTTTTGAAATAGAATTTTTTTTTTTCGTTCAAGTTTAACAGTCTCTGCTTAGAGTCCAGATTGCAGAATGTAAAACAAAACCAAAACAAGATATTAAAAAAAGAAAAAAAAGAAAAAAGAAAAAAAATCCCTCAAGTGCACTTCGCAGACTGATGGCCTTGGCAGCCTTTAAGACCTGCTGCTTTTTTTTATATTTCTAACACTTATAAGAATCTCTCCCCTTCCCTCCCCCGCACAATTTTTTTTATTCTAAATTGTCCAAATTTGGTAGGATTTAGAATCTGAGGCTGACTGATTGTGTGTCAAACAGCAGCCTCAATATCTATTCCAATACTCAAGGTCTCACAGGCATCAGTGAGAGAGTCAAGCAAGTTAGAAAACATCACAACAAATGGGGATTGCAAAATAAATGGATGGGGTAGGGAGGAGAATAAACACAAACAGACAGAAACAATAAAAAAAGCAGTCACTTTGATAAACCATACTTACGTACTTTATGATGTAAAGAGAACCTTGCTGGGCCCAGAAGGCCAGTATTCACTTCTCCAGTTTGAGAAGGGCAGTATACATGGTCTCCATGGTATAGATAGCATTGTTGAATCAGAATAGATCTGCCACACACAGACTTAAAAAGGAGCCACACTAATGTTGGATCTTTTTGGCAATTAAGAATAGGACTTTGGCCTGACTGCAGTCAGCGTTCAGCGATTCTTGCTTTCTGCGTTTAAATTTAAGAGCTCATCTAGGCTGACTCCAACCTCTTGGCACTTGGAAACTAGTTTTCTCAGGTTATCAGTTTTACCTCCTCCTGATGCTTCAAACAAGAGTTGCTGCAAAAGATGGGGAAGCAAAGGTGATTAAGCCAAAGTCTGAGAGAACCTCTGTGGACATGGCAAACAAACTTAAAAAAAAATAAAATAAAAAAAGAAATATATATAATCCCATTAGAAACAAAGAACGGGTGAAAACATTACATCTTTCCAGAGTGCAGCACACAGGGGCAGCGTCTCCAGTGCTCTTTGATAAAGGTGGCGGACCTGCAAAATAGGGTACAATTCAGGGAGGGGAAAGAAAATACATATTAAATAGAATAGAATAAGCCCAATAAGCTCACCCTTGCTAATGTATATAAATGAAAACTATTAATGTAAATAATATAAAATGTGCTGTGACAGGCATACATTTAGACTGTTTAAAGTTTATGGGCGTTTAATAATGAAAAGAAGACTAAATACAACTGTTTTTGTTTTTTATAGTGCACAATGCAAATGGACTCTTACCTCTTTCTCTCCCTTCATGAATGATTCCACAGCAATGGCTCTAAGGAAAAGAAAAAAAAAAAAAAAAAAATGTAAGACATTAAATGTCTGTGTTTATATATCACAAACATTTGAAACACATTCATGTACAGGCCTAAAACACTACAGCGTTGACAAGATTAAGTTCATTCAAATTTACAATACACTTGTGCAAGGAAGACATTAGTGAGGTGCACACAATAGCGGACGACTAATCCATACAGAACTTTGAGCACTAGCCCTACAAAATCACACTTTATATTTACCTGCATACTAAAGAATTGAAATAAAAACAAAAGAAATCCCCACAAATTGAAGAGAGATTTTGTACATTACATTTTCCAGATGGGCAGGCACATTGGGAAGTTATATGTAAACATCTTGGATTGCATTTTCACAATCTGAATATTGTTCTCCTCCAACTCTTGCTTAAGTACCCTAAAAAAAAAAGAAATTAAAAAAAAAAAAAACCACCACACAATAGTTACGCCAAATGTGAGTTTACATTAGAAAATTAAGACTTCAGAACAAAATACTACTATCATCTTACAATGTAGACATATGTATTTTTTAAGTGACTTATCTCAGTAACCCAGATTCTTCAAGTGTATACATTTATATCAATAGAAAGGTCAAACACTCAATAGTGCTAAACACCAGCTGTCATTGGATAAAATTTAGCACACTCCAGAAAAAAGCTCTGACGATGCTGCTCTATTGCCTCGATGTCGAGGCATTGGGCAGCACCGAAATTTCAGCTTTGGGGAGCAGAGCGATCATGGGGGCCATATTGCAGGAGCAGCATGCTCCTGCAATATGGCTGTTGCCCTTTTGCGGGTAGAGCTTCGGAAGTGAAAAAAATGAATTCACTTCTGACACTGATGCTATTGCTTGACTGCCCCTAGAGGCCTAGAAAAAATTTATAAACTATTTAGAAAGGGTCTTTTTTTAATGATTGTATTTGTGTAAATTATTTAGGTCAAAAGTTTTTTTTAATTTTTTTCATCATATTTTATTATTTTTTGCATTAAATTATAAGATATGATGAATAGTATCTAATGAAAGCCCTTATTATGACAAAATCAACAATTTGTGTGGGTACAGTATGTGAGAAAAGAAGAAAATTACAGCTAAACACAAACACTCCAGAAATGACAAAACAGCCTCGCCACCAAGAGAAAAAAGGTCTCGTCACTAAGCGGTTAATCTGGTCTTAGAAATATCCAAGCTCGGAACCAATTGGTAAATAAAAACAAATGCGGTAAATCAGAGATGTAAAATGTGTCAGGTGACAAAAGAATAAAATTAGTTTCCAGACTTGCCTATTGTCCAGACTTATACATATATAATTAAGTAAAATCAGTATCCGCTTTTTACTTGGATCATAAAAAGGAACAGTTTAACAGTATTTTAAGAAAAGTTAAACAATTTACATTATAAATGTGGTATTTAGCTAGACTTTTTTTTCTTTACACAAACCTGGAGCTGAACAAATGCAGGTAAACATTAAAAGTAACTCATTAAAAGTAACTCACCTGAGTGCAAGTCCAAGATTTGTAGGCATCATGGAAGAAAAGCGCTCCAATATTTTAGAATGCTGTGTGTTTGGAACACAACTTAAATAAAAGTATATGACCTGAAAATTGCAGATAACAAATGGGTAAACTGAAAACAAAAAATTGTGGCCTTACTTGGCAATTACTTAAGTATTTTACAAAGGAATTAACCAAAAAAAAAATAATTGTCTATTAAGTTTTTTAAAATGAGACTATGGAATAATCACGACCACTGCAGAAATAGCCCTGGGCTTTGGCAGTTTTATCATGGCATGTTTCAGACTCCATCTTGATACCCAGAGGTGACAAGCCTTGTAAAACTCCATAGTGCTCACAGCCTCTCTGCATTACATATTACAAATGGTAATGTCAATCATCAATTCCCCTTTAACATTAAAGTGTACTTGATATGTCAGTTATTTTTTTTATAGTTTTATTTTTAAAAGTACTCCGTGTTTGTACACTGAGACTAGTTGCCCTCTTGTGGCTAGAGCTTCGGATGCGAGAAAAAAAAATTCACTTCTGACACCGATGCTGTTGCTTGACTGGCCCTGGAGGCAGCCTGCCAATAGAAGACTAGTAGTTTATAATTTTGACACTAGCAAGTGTTTCTTGTTAAAGAAGAAAATGTTAAGCCAAATTAAAACACAATCGGCCTCTGGAAAACAAAACGGAACAAAAAATGCCCAGGCTTTTCACCTGCTGAATACCAAAAAGAACAATTACTCAACCACGTAAAAAAAAAAAAAAAAAGCAAAAACATTAAAGTAAAAAAAAAAAAAACTACCTTTTCACGTGTGTAAAGCAAAACCAGCTCTGCATGTTGAGACAAGTAGCATCAGGTCAATAATCAAACAAAAGGGTGGGGGGAATTCTTACCCTATTGTGAAACTCATAGTTGGTCCAGTAATCAGCTGTGCTAATAGGGGTGGGATGTTGTGTTGGAACAGTCATCAAACATCTATTAACTAAGTCCGTAAAATGCTTAAATTCTTGAGCTTTATTTTTGGATGCGATGATTTTGCTGTTAGTAAAGACAAGATAACTGAAAAGAGAAATAGCCGATAAATATTGTGGTAGGTATATAGGTGACCCTTCGTCCATTATAACATGCACACCTAAATATACTCACTCCATCCACAGCTTCTCAAGTATGTCCTGCTGCATTACAGACCCCAATGCGGCTTCATAGGCATCTTCTGCACCACTACTGTTTGGGTGAAGAGACTGCCACAGACTAGGAGAAAAGGATTTCAGTCAAAATCTGCCAAAATAACTGGACATTGTCGACTAGTTTTCCTCTGTCTGTTTTATATATATTTAACACTGCACATAAAATTGCCTAAAAGTAGCCAAACAAATTTACAATGATATTGCAGCAGCACTGTATCTTTCTCACCAGAACACAAGCCACAGGTATGGTCTTTGAGAAGCTGAAATGTCAAGAGATCCACCCTCTGTGCACACTGGTGGGTTGGCAGTAAATGGTGTTGTGAAATTCAGCAGATTCCTAAATAGAATAAATAAAAGATAAGTTTACACATCGTCAAAGGAAGACTAACTGCATACCTTAAAAGGACATTAGGACATGTCTGATATGCATTTATTAATACAAAAGCAATGATCGGTGATAAGAATGATAACCAGAGTGTTGGCAACATGGGTGTGAACATTTCGTACCCAAAAATTTTTTTTTAAAAAAAACATGAAAAATGATCCACTTTGGAAATTGGGACTGTACTATAATGGCAACCTACAGAAGTATTCATAAGAAATGTATATTCAAATGTATAAGGTCCTTTACATGACCAAACTATAAAACCCAGCATATGATACATTTACAGTCATCATAAAGAACCTACCTCAAAATATCTGTAGGATTATGTTGCTTCATATCAACACCATTACAAAATGACAGTAAAAAGGTTTGCATTAAGGATGGAATGCAACCAAAGTGTCCCTGTGAGCAAAGACAAGACAGAGGAAGTGAATACTCAAAATATATAACCAACTAGCTTCTGGCTACTTGCTGAAAATCTTACCTGCGCAACTAGGAACTTGCATCCATAATAGAAAAGCTGTGCGTTCCCTGGATTATCCCCGAATGCAGAAATCCAAACATTCATGCCATCATCGGGATGCCCCATCTTCAAATACACGGAACAGAGGATTTCTAGGATTTCACAGTTAGAAGCAGACGATTCCAGAAGTTCTTTACAGAGATCCAGAGCTGCAGCATGACTAAAATAAAATGCATACATATTAAAAAACACTTCAATCATTGTTGTTGGTCAAAAAAGCTGTATGACAAAATGCTTACTGGTTCTGTAGGAGATGAAGTGACAGCATATTCTTATAGAGTGGCAGACAAACATCTGTTCGCTCCTTGGCTGCCATGTTTTCTTCTGAACATGAAGACACAGCAGCTAACAAAAAAAACAAAAAACAAAAAAAAAAAAAAGACATAATGGAGAAATTTCTGGAGACAAAGTTGTAAGATCTTATTAATTTAGGTATAGAGAGCAGTTACAAACAACAAAAACATTGATAAAGTTCTGTAAGTGGCATCTCTTTAAAATTCACAGAATCTGCTTATAAATCCTAATGCACATTGATGGCAAACAAATGAAAGTCCAGAGTGGAAACCACATGGTACATTCTAGAACTGGGAGGGAGAAAATATATTCCGTAACACATAAAACATGTTGGGAAGTTACACATGTCGAAGGAAACCTCAATTTCTGCACCAGTGGGGAAACTAAAAATTAAAAGATATGAAATGTTAATACACATGCCAATTAGTATGTATGTGACAAACCTTCAAATACAGCAAGCAGCATATCAGGTTCGGTCGTAACACTTTGGGACGTCACCCAAGGTATTAGAAACGGCTCTTTGTTAACTATCCGGGAGGGATTGGCGTTTGCTGGGTCATAGAAGTTAGCAGGTAGACTACTGAACTCCAACAGATGAACATAAGAAAGCCATGCTAAGCAGCGATCCTGAGGAGTGAGATGATCTCCTATGCTCTTCTCGTTAGGAGACTTTAATGCAGTCTGTAAAGCACATTAGAAAACAGTACATTTTACAACAGTAAAGAGATTAGTAAAAATTAAAAATTGAAAGTTATCAAAGTGCACAAATAGCAGATGGGACTACCATTAATTCATCATGGGTGCATTTAGGTAAGTCACAGCCCATCTGTTCCTTTCACACTCCAATTACATTTTCCTAGGAGTGCAAAGTATTTTTGCTGCAGACTGGACTGACAACCTGTACACATTTGCTTTAACTTCTCACAGTGTGCTGCCTTAAAGGGAAGTAACATGAAGAACCAAGAGAATTAAAGTGCTTCAAGGGTTTTGGTTTTTAAAAATGATCACAGGAACATGCCAAATGAAAAACTGCTTATGTTTAGTGTGTTTCTTTACAGTTCATTACTAGAACTTTAAAAAAAAAAAAAAAAAAAAAAAAACTGCTCAATTGGATGGAAGCCAAGATTGTCTGATGTGCAACACAAGAAGGTGCCATGGTTTCCGCCACTTGAAGCTGAAAATGGCCAGTATTGACGTTTTACCTGGAGAGAGAGCCTAAATCAAAGTAAAAAAATGGATACCTGGCGGAGCAGCAAGGCATTTCCATTCAGCACAGAGATAAGGGAATCCCACACATGACACATGTGCATTTATCTTGTAGACTAAGAGTATTGAAATTCTAAGATATAAGGTCCTACTTCTGGATTTAACGGAATACTTTGTTTCATTTTTGTGCCATGCCTTTGTCACGTCTCCAGGATGCTGTACACATAAAAATAACAGGAGTGTTGCCCAAGAATACTTTATATTGTGACTATGATAGATCAAAAGGGTATACTTATCACCTATAGCTGCCTGCGTCTAATACAAATATGTAAATAAAAACTAATACAACAGAAAATGTGCTACTGTATATGTTCTAGATACTGATATTGCCCCCTTTGTCTCTAGCACTTGTGAGTGCTATTTCAGATATAATGGCTCTAGTGTTGAGGGCAGTGTAGGACAATAATCCCCACCATCCATTAGAAAACACTTATACCCACCTCACAGGGCATCCGGTCGTATGGGCTGCAAGGGATATTTACAAGCAAATAAGCATAGTGCATCAAGTAGTAGTCAGATAATTTATTGGCCCCCACAATATAAAGTCTACTTTAGAAATGAATAAAAACATTGTAGCAAAATAGGGCAAAACCGCACAAGGAGGTTGGAAAGATTGCTGCAAAGTGAACCAACACAGATTGCTTCATTGCCTACTGGATCAAACGCTTGATGTTACATGCAAGTGTATTTTGCTACAAAGCGGTTTTTATTCATTTTTAGATTAAGCTTTATATTGTTGGAGCCCATTAATTGTTTGAACGCTACATGCTCCACTATGTTAGTTTCCCATTCTCCCTTGCAACACATACTACTGAACTCCCTGTGAAGAGAATAAGTGTCTTATGGATGGTGGGGATTATAGTTCCATACTGCCTACAACACTAGATCCAGTATATCAGGCTTTAGCACATGTGAGTGCTATAGCAAAGAAGGCAAGATCAGTATCTATAACGTGTACAGAGTTAAATATTTTCTGTTGTATTTATGTATGAGACACACGGCCAGCTAGAAGCAATAAGTATACATGGTTTGTGCTATCTGTTACAATATAGTATGTTTGCACAACACTTGTTATTTTTAGCTTTGATCTGTGTGTTGGGTGCACACTAGTGTCTGCGGTATACATTTGTTTATTTTGACAGACACACACACACACACACACACACACACACACACACATTTTTCCTGTACTTTATTTATACAATTTAATCTAAGTTTATATTTTGAAAAGGCATCCTGTTCACCTTTTACAATTCTGTACACATGCACAGTAGCTAAACAAACATCCAGTCCCAAAGAATACTAGGTTTCAAACAGCTCGGACACAATTGTTTCAGGAACTGACAACCAACATATACAAAATTAGCTGTGGTCGACTAGGACGCCAATAGTGCAGAGTATCATGGTTCACTGACGAAGTACTGAGTAATCCTATAAAGCAATTTAAAAAATAAAATTGCCTACCTGTAACAGTGCGAGAGCATTTTGGAGTCTGCCTGTGAATAGACTCAGATGGACCCGACACAGCAATGTCTCAAGGAGCTGCAGAGAAAGCAGATCTGATTTTCCGTCTTTCTCTAAACTCTCCATAAGGTAGCACAATATCCTGCTGCACACCACATCCTTTCCATCAAATGTATTCTCAAACTCCAGAAACTGTACAAAAGAAATAAGATGAGTTGGTACCTTGAGCCGTAGAGAAACAAAGAGGCAAAAGGAGTGAAGTTGATACCATTATTGGCTAACTGAGTAGTTTAGTGTGCAAGCGTTCAAGACCGTTTACGCCTCTTCAGGCATGTTACACACTTAAATGTGAAAAACCTTTGTTAAATGCAAGCCATCCTTGTTTAGAATGGAAATCTGATAAGATCAACCCAAATTCTCTGAATTCAGTATACTGCCATGCACATCGCTAAACAAATTCAAGTTACCGTATTTGCTCGATTATAAGACGACCCTGATTATAAGACGACCCCCCAAACTTTGTATATTCCTTTAGGAAAAAAAACTAAAAGCCTGAATATAAGACTACTATATAGGAAAAAAAAAGTTTAACTTGTATATATGTAAATTGCTTTTTAATATGTAATAAAAAATTGATATTATACAAATGTATTTCTTGTTTTTATTTCCTTGCGGCCTCTCTCCCTCCCCCCTCCAGTGTAGTCTCTCTCTCTCTCTCTCTCTCTCTCTCTATTCCCCCCCCCCTCTCTCTCTCTCTCTATCCCCCCCCCCCCTGTCTCTCTATCCCCCCCCCCCCCCTGTCTCTCTATCCCCCCCCCCTGTCTCTCTATCCCCCCCCCCTGTCTCTCTATCCCCCCCCCCTGTCTCTCACTATCCATCTCCCCCCTTTCCCTGGTGGCTAGTGGGGGCAGCTGGGGGATGTCTGCACTATACGTGCAGATATCCTCCATGCTGCCCGACACCTCCGTCTATTATGACGGACAGCTGGTCCGTCATAATAGACGGAGGTGTCGGGCAGCATGGAGGATATCTGCACGTATAGTGCAGACATCCCCCAGCTGCCCGCTTTTCCTTGGTGTCTAGTGGGGCAGCAGAGGAAGTCTGCGCGATGAGCGCAGACCTCCCCTGCTGCCGCCCGGCACGCTCGCCGGGACTTCTGTGACGAAAGCGGAAGTTCCCGGCTTCTTCACAGAAGCCCCGGCGGTCGTGCCGGGCGGAAGCAGGGGAGTCTGCGCTCGTTGCGCAGACATCCCCTGCTGCTAGAGAGGGGGATCCAGGTCCCCTGCAGCTCTGCTGGGGACCTGGATCCCAGTCTTATAGTCTGACCTCAATTTGAGGTCAGATTATAAGACTACCTCGAATGTAAGACGAGGGGGATTTTTCAGAGCATTTGCTCTGAAAAAAACCTCGTCTTATATTCGAGCAAATACGGTATTACATGAAGATCAAGATGAAATCTGTCATGGTCTCCCCAAATAAAACTTTCATGAAAAGATTCCCACTTCTTTAAAGAACTGGAGTTTTGTTTATCGTGAACTGTGCAATATCACATCGCACACAGTTCAGGACTTCTACGAAAGCATTTCAAGAGGACTGATGCAGTTTTGAAGACAAGATGTGGCCCTATTTATTCTGTCCTTCATTTATTTATGGTTTGCTTGTGAACAAAAAAAATGGGGATATTTAGTAATCAATACTCACGGTCCACCAGATTTGATATGAAGGTGCATATTCAATAGCAGTCTCACACATTTCTTGAAGCTCCTCTCTGGCTCCTCTTTTGGAAAAAAGTTTGAGGTAATGGCGCCAGATCTCAGAGTTTTCTCTGTTGTGTTCTAGGGCTCGAGATAATACATTCAGCGCGGAATCTAACCTTTCGGATGGGGTGCTAAATAAAAGAACCCAATTCAGCTTTTAAAAAAACATCAAATTCATTGTCAATTTGTTTTTTTACACCCAATAGCAGCGAAAACTAGGGCCTTGCCCATTTGCTTGTTGCATTGTCAAAGAAAAATATGGTGCCTCCATTTAGACACAAATCTCAAGCAGCTTCCATTTATTCTATATAAACACACACACACAGACACATTTCGCGGGGAGCTGCATCAGGTCACGTCACCACCGCCAACCTCTCCATAATATTGAACCCTTATTAAAAAATTTAAAAACATTAAAAAAAAAAGGTTTGTTTCCCACATGGCTGAAATTGTCATTCACATGCATATGAAAATGTAGTGACTTTCATGAAGACTATTTTACATTTAATTACTTCATGGGAATTTTTCATGCTATAAATATTATTACTGTCCAAAAACAGTAATGTGTGTGTGAAGTGGTGGAGACCTGGAGACACACGGGATACCAATAGAAATAAGTCCCCAAAGATCGAGGAATGTAAACTGCAGATTTGCAAAAGAGAAAAAAAAAAAAAATTACCTACCATTCATTTTGATTTAAACACTTGTATGCCAGCTTGATCCACAGCTGGATACCCTGAGGGTTTTCAAGTACACTTGCTTCCAGGTTGGAAATGTCATCGGTCTCATTTGTAAAATAACGAATGTCGTCTGGAGTGACAACAGCATCTTGAATGTGCAACTTTGTTTTGGGCTCAGGTGGATGTGCTATATATTGGGGACAAAGTCCAATTTAAAATAATCAAAGTTAAAAGAGAACACATTCTGCAACACAAATAGAGTGCCATAAGAATTTGTTTTTAGATTCACGTCAAAGGAATATTACTTTTAGAATTGTTGATGCATCTACAAAATAGTACATTTTAGTAAATAGAGATTAATGTTGTGGAGCTTTCTTTTAAATATACACAAATGTTTTAACAGTATGTGCCAGTTGGGCGCAAGACACTAGTTACTAGTAAAATACATTACATAAAGATATGCTTGGCTGTAAAAACGCCATAAGGTAGCAGCAGATTGCAACTAAAAAAATGCTATGTGCATAGGTCTTGCATGGATTCACCACTATTTTGCTGAATAGTGCAACACGGTGTTGGAAAGGAGCCTTCATTTATTATGGATTTTAAAAGCAGATAAAATGCTTACCAGAATTGACCACTTTTGAAGTATTCTTGTCATCATCATCATCACTACAGCTAATGTCGGTTACTGGCTTTTTCCAATACATTGGCCTCCATTTTCTTTTCTCTTTACAAGTAGTGTGTGGTGGTGCTGTTGGGGGAAGAGGTTATTATAGTTTCCTTATTGTTTAAGAACCCGTTTTAGCTACATCTTGGTTGTCTCTATATGCCGAGGTACAATTTCACAACATTATTCAACTAATAAAACGTAAAGCTAAAGATTAGGTCCTGCAGAATTATGAATTGAAGTACCCAGCAAAATAAAAAAAGGGATGTGAATTCCAAGCAGAGGGTCATGTGACCCTGGCTGACATCAGGCACACACAGAAAACACAAAAAGGAACATGTCTGTGCACCGCACAGACACCATGCAGCCAGCATAGAACTGGTGAGGGGAGATCTTTTGGATTTCCCCAGCCAGCTCCTCTGCTGGAAAGCTTCCCCCCCACTTAAGGAGGCCCATGACAGGTGCATTGCTCTGTCACCCCTATAGCAGCCCGGATTCCAACAACAGAGAGTAGATCTGAGATAGAAACCTTGCAATGGGCTCTAATCCCTTGCTGTTTGATGTGTAAATTTATTTCTGCTATGACGCATCTCATGTAAATGTTGGCAAGTTATAGCTAACATTTTGCAATAGAAAAAAGCACACAAATCAGGCGTGCACAAATGTAATACAGAAAAGCATTCACAGATTTGCACCCCACTATTTAGTTCATAGGCAGATGTATGACATCTGTATAACTTCCACAAGCCAATACAGGTCTTTTCTTTATCCCACCTGTCCTCATTCACTAGATCATATGGTGATTTGTTTTAGGAAAAGCATTTTTGCATGGGTTTCTCAGATTTATTTTTTTTAAAACAAAATGTACAGGACTTAAAAGGCATAAGCTGGAGACTTACTGTGATTTTGGCTTTCATTAACATAACTAACAAGCAGAACAGACATCTGGTCCATTGACATGCGATCAATATTCACACCAAAGACTTTATCAACATACTTTTCTGAAAATGAAAGACTGGGCATTAGTTGGAACTTGATGATCAGGGTTGAACATTAAATACATACTGGTAAATACCATGGGAAACTAAAGTATATGGACACTGTTCAGGTACATGCAATTCAACACACATAGGAAGGTATTAGCAAGTAATGTAAAGCACATACTGCTTTGCTTCTAATACCAATCATGTAGGATTGTAGTGTAGTGTAGTCCACACTCTTCTTCACATACAGAGCAGATATTGGATTGATAAGTTTCATCCCTCACTCTTTGCCATAGCAGTGGGTCAAAGAAAAACCGATCAACAAGTCTGCCTAGGAATGAGTGATTCCCCACATGCAGCAGGCTGCATGACATGAGCTGGGGGTATTCTAAAAGACGGCTTACCAGCAGCAATCGTAATCTCCTCATGTGTGTTTTTTTCAGAGCAGCCAATTAGGTCCAGATTGTATGACAAGATATCTTGAAACAGTTGCTGCCTGCTCAGCGTACAATCACGCATGTGCTGCCTTGGAGAAGGAAAAAAAAAAAAAAGAGTTGTCAAACTTGTTAATGCAGAGAGCCTCATACCATGCTGAAGTGGACATTATTCATTTATTGAGGCAATAGAACCCATAAACTTTTAGCCAGAATAAAGGCTGCACAAAAAAAACACTTCACGGCCACATACCGCCTGTGGGCCACCATTTGACCATACACACACACACACACACACACATATATGACAGGGGCGTCAAACGTGCGGCCCACATGAGCTCTGCTGCGGTAGCCGCACCTCAAACTGCTCACCGCACAGGATGTTGTGTCGGGGTAACAAAGTTCCCAACACAGAGTGGTGCAGCTGTTGTGTGCATAACCCCTCCTCTACCCTGCGCTTGAGGTCATGCACAAGGGTCAGAGGGAGGGAAGAAGCGCACCAGCAGCATGAAGGTAACTGGGAGCCCACGGCCTCGGGGGATCAAGGAGCCCACAGCCCCATTTAAAAAAAGCAAAAAACAGTTTGGTAAGTGTGTGTATAAATGTGTATGTGGGGTAATTATGTGTGCAGGTGTATGTGTATAAATGTATGTGACTGCTGCACATAGACAGACAGACAGACATACACACACAATTATGTACATTCTCTGAATGAATAACAATTAATGTGGCCTATGCACTCATACATTTCTAGCGAAGTGGCTCTGCAGAATAAACTTGGGACACTGCTGATATATGAAGTAAATTCTCAAAAGGAATTATATTTAAAAAAAATAAAAATAAATAAAAAAAAAGGGTTTACCAAGCAATGTTAAACTACTTACCATTGACATTCATCATCATTACACGTGCCAGTCAAATCGAAACGACAGAAAAATGTTTTGGGCTCGATCATATTGCTATAAGACACAGAGCTCAACAGCAGCTTTTCCTTTGTTCGAAAATATGGACTAAACCTGCCACAAGTACAGAAAACCACATCAAAGAACTGCACTCCTAGACATAGGAGTTCACACATTACAAAACACAAAACTGATTAATCATTGAGATAAATACTTGCTGCCACCCACCAGTGCCATTGGAGACAAATACCATCCATCATGCAAACCGCATGGATTGGCAGGGGACTGACATATATGCATAATGTTGTTTGCAAAAACACTATGAAAGGAAATCGTATTACATGATGACCGAGAAAATTTGTTTAATGCTTAAAGAGCCTCATCATTTTGGGATGGTAGGTAATGTTCATACAATGCATTAAGAATTGCACAGTAGTTATTTTGCAAATAGAGGAACATTGTTATGAATGCAGAAAATATGGTGAAATACTGCCATCTTGTGTACATAGAACATATGACAGCACAACAACTGAAAGCACACTCTCCCGTGGATCGTACATGTATGTACCTTTACTACGCGTGGCAGCACAGTCTTTAATTTTCTGTAAATAACTTTCTTTCCTGAACACCAAAGCATCACTTGGCTAAACATTGGTATACACATATAAACACATGGTATAGTGGGTAAAGAAAGGGTCACAAACATGCCAAGCAAGAGTACAGCCTGCTCCTTCACACAAAATCAGAGAACATTGCCATGTCCACCTAATGTAGGGCCAACTTGGTTACAATACACAGGTAGTTGGAAGGGTTTGAGGGTGCAGAAAGTCAGAATACAGGGAGCATAAAATACAAATAGAAAGCACAAACGTATAAACCAACTGCATATTAACCCTTTAAGGACCAGGGATTTTCCTGGGCCAAGGACCAGAGCGTTTTTCAATTTTTAATACGCGGTTTTTGAAACATAAATTTCCTCTCTCTCATTTAACGTACCCATACAAGTTATATGTTGTTTTTTAGAGGACAGTTAGAGCTTTCTTTTGATACCCTATACATAAAAATGATTTACATTTTAGTAATAAAAAATACATATAAAAGAGGAATCTTTTGAGGAAAAAAAAGTTTTTCCCCATTATTTTCCCAATAATAAGCTACATAACTAGTGCAACACTAACCCACTTATCCCCCCTAATTAACTAACTAATAAAAAAGAAAAATATTGGTTCCCAAACCCCCCATAACAAAAAAGACAGAAAAAAACTCTGAAGAGTGCGATGTCAGATCAGTAAAAATCATGCAACAGGCATGCAGGGGTTAAATTTTATTAAATATATTAAAATTACCTTTATTTATTCAAAAAAACTTTATAAATTGTAAAAATAAAAAAAATCTGTTAAAAAAAAAAACTAAATGAGGGCCATAAAGTGGAAGGAAACTGATCACAGTTAAAAACTGATCAGCAATGAAAGGGTTAATTTTTTTTTTTTTTTTTTTAACCTATGTGTGTATAATTAATTTATTTTTACTTACAGGTCACTCTCTGTGCTTCACTATAAGAATGTGAAGCACAGAGAGTGAATTAGAGGCAAAGTCAGTGTGTGAACACACTGACTTTGCATCTAATTTGCATGTTATCGCGGTGATGACTAAATCACCGCGATCACATGGCCGGAAACTGACCGATCGGGTCCAGGAGCTTTGCCTCGGGTGCGAGGCTTAGTCCTGGACCCGTTGCAGACTAGCTGGCGGTGCCCACGGAGCGCACCGCCGGCTAGACTGCATGACGAGTTAACTCGTCATAAGGTCGCTAACGCTGCGGCTCTTATGACGAGTTAACTCGTCATAAGGACGGGAAGGGGTTAAGTGGTGTGTATGAGAAAGACTCACAAAAACTCTACATGTTTCTCCAGGTGCTGCAGAGCTGAAGAAACCAAAAAAGCTTTCTTCAGCTCTACAGCACCTGGAGAAACACGTAGAATTTTTGCGATTTCGTAATTTCAAGCCACATCTGAAGCCTTACCCCTGTTTGTGGACTTCTTATTCATATGCCTGTCGAAATGTGATGTCTAAGTGGAAATTTCACATGAAGGCTACCTTTTAAACTATTTTACTGCTCTGTTTGTCCATGTTTTTATCCCCATTTGTGCAGATAAAATAGAACTACTTTTTAGTACCTCACTGCTCCTCAAGGCCTGTTATTTCACATGAGTGCTTCTCATACATACCACTTAATACACAGTTGGTTTATAAGTTTTTGTACTAAATGTGTTTTCTATTGGTATTTTATGCTCCTTGTATGACATTCTGCGCCCTCAAACCCTTCCAACTACCTATGTTATATATACAGCACATTGAGGAGTGCAGAGAGTGGCAGCGTCTGTCTAAAAGGGTATTTACAGTTCTTTTTACTGTTGTTGTTAATACACTATTTAAGCACTTACAATACACAGGTCATGTAACGACAAAACTTGATACGAGAAGTTTAAAATGGTCAGCAGTTCATTCTAGTAGCATCATGATTCTTCAGTGCCACGTACAACTTGAAAATCTTAATCTGATAGAGTGTTATTTACTTAAACCATAGTGCTCCTCCCGTAGACCCTCTGACTGTGTGACACAGTATAGCTTGCAGGCTTCCTGCCACATGCCTACACCATAGATGAGTGACAGCCAATGTTACTGCCCATTTAACCATGTTATGACAAGTTGGTGCATTACTGCTCATCTAGCCATGTTTTGACAAGTTGGTGCATTACTGCTCATCTAGCCATGTTTTGACAAGTTGGTGCATTACTGCTCATCTAGCCATGTTTTGACAAGTTGGTGCATTACTGCTCATCTAGCCATGTTTTGACAAGTTGGGGCATTACTGCTCATCTAGCCATGTTTTGCCTAGCTGGGGCATTACTGCTCATTTAGCCATGTTTTGCCTAGTTGGGGCATTACTACTCATTTAGCCATGTTTTGCCTAGTTGGGGCATTAATGCCATGTTATGCCTAGTTGGGGCATTACTGCCATGTTATGCCTAGTTGGGGCATTACTGCTCCTTTGGCCATGTGCAGCAAGAGTTTTTGTTTAAACTAGGACATGCACCTTGTGGTATATTTAACTGCATATTCCCTTATGAGCATGGTCAGCAGAGTTATATATTGGTTTGCATGGACTGTCTGACAATATAAAATGGCCATTAGCAGAGATGTCTACACAGGGTCAGTCAAGTTTTACACAAGGGTAAAACTGTTGAGAAACACTGTGCTGGACATTCAGAGGTCATTTGAAAGCACATATATCTCCCAGGAAAAAATAAGTTTGAAACGGGGAACCATGCTATGTAACTAAAGAATTATCAAAGGCCATTGAAGAAATTATTTTCAAAACACCCTTTACCTGTAGGACTTGAAAACTAATAAGGGACTTCTATATGGTCCAAAAGGTAATGGTCTTGTGTCAGTCTGTTTGGTTTGTGCTGAAATCAAGTCCACATCCACAGATACTTCCTGAAATAAAATAAGCAAAGAATGTGTGTTATTTACAAAAAAATAGAACAAAGAATGCTCACTTTGTGTTTATAGGAGTCACACAGTCAGAAAGAGACACCTTTAAACAAAAACTAATTACCTTCCCTGAGGAACATTTGTCATGAGACAACAATAATTCAGTGCCTTGTGAAAGCAGATCTTCAAAGTTATCAGAAAAGGAATGTAATCTTTTCAGTTCCTCAATATTCAACCCCAAGAAAAGTTCTGGTCCCTCAGTTGATATTTTGGAAGGTTTTGTATTTCCCTCTTTGCTGGGTGTAGGTTCACTGTGCTTCAAGTTCGGCTTGGTGAAGGAGTTGGATTCACGGAATGAGCGCCTTCTCTCCTTCACAGAGGTAGACAACACCTCATCCTCAAGGTCATTTTCCTCGGTATCTAATGTTATTTTGTCCTGAGAGAGGTCATGAAGTGAAGGTTGTGGTAACACAAATTCAGGCTGCTCTTCTATAACAGGCGACGTGTGCACAGCCTGCTCTTTGACTTTGCGGGCTTGCATTTCTTTCAGTTTTTGAATCTTGAGGGCATATTCCTGCTCTAGCTCTTGCAGTCTTTTTTTTTCCATTGCGATTGCCTCTGCTGATTGCCTTTTAGGACTGCCTATAAGGCTAGTATCAGTTTTGAACACTTTAGTTGCCTTCAGATGAAAAAAAATAAATAAATTAATGGAAATAAAAAAAATTAAAAAAAAACAAGCAAACAAATGGGAATAGTGTTATAGACTTCAAAAGGAGAGATGTGTTGCACCATGTGTGTTTCATGAATCTAACAAAACCCCAATTTTATACAATACGTTTTCACTCAATCCTTCTGAGCTTCACTTACATACCTGCCAAGAGTCCAGTTTTTTGAGGAACTGGCCCGTCAATCCTAAGCATATCTATACGATTATGGCTTGTGCACAGGAGGTATAAGCACTCTATGCCCACTGGAGAGAAATAGCCTCAGGAACAATCTAATGACCCACAAGGCTGGCCACCTCACAGTTTGGGACCAGATGACCGTTGGCAGGTTTGCATTTCAAGAGACAGAAGAGATGGTAACACAGGCCTTCCCTCATTTTTATACATATAGCATTTTATTTTTCATACAAAAAACCGTTGTACATCTGATTAGGCTCTATATTACTGTAAGAATTACACAGCAAAACATGACTTACACCACTGCTCTTCTGCTCCAGTTTTCTCTTTCCTAGTTCTTGACTAGCTAGTGCTTTAGCACGTGCCAGTTCTTCACCATACTTTACAGCAAGATTCCTTTTCTCCTGAACTCTGTGCTGAACTTTGGTGATCTAATGAGAAAGATATCTATAAATTATACACACACATATAAATTGGATGAGAGATAAAAGAGCATCACTAAATTTACCATGGATATCTTGTGTTTTTGACAGCTCACGAAAGTGGGAAATAAAGATTTGGAAAGTGAGATGAGGAACAAGATTTTTGTTGTTGTCAGCGATGACCAAAAACTGGCAGTAGAGCTATTTTAGTTCACAATAGATACCAACAATCTTGGGGTCAGATGAAGGACACATGACTATATCTTACCCATATGGCCCAAGATGTGTGCTATACAAGCAGAGGGCTCAACAACAAGGTACTTTATTCGAATTCTTTCATTAAAGAACTTCTATTTAACATTCCTACATTAAATGTACTCCTTTTAATTAAAACATAACTTTATTTCCCCCCCTGAAAGTTGTCCTATAAAAAGGATAAACCATACCTGCTCCTGAAGTTTCTTTAAAAACATTCGATTTGCATTGAGGAATTTCTCCGTTGCTTGCATCTGCTCAGTGAGCCTGGCAATCTTCAGTTCAGCTGTTTTTATGGATTCTTTTTTCTTTGCCTCTTGTTGCAAGAGATTTTTTAAGACTGATTCATCCTTTATTAACAGCATGCTGTTTCAAATAAAAAGTAGCAATGGTCCTTTTAAAAATATGCATTGTAAGAATAAAGAATGTACATAGAAACATAAAAAAGGTGCTCCAAAGAATACATATTAGAAAATAAATAAATACACATACACAACCTAAAAGTGGTTCACAAGTACCAATAATTGATAATCTGTTCCCCTACTGACACACAAAGCTATAGTGCTCACCTTAAGCAAATTTAAAAGATGTCAGTGACCGGCTAGAGATCTTGATGCCAGAGATGTGCAGCATTGTAAATTTAACGGAGTAATCACTGTAGGTTACTGGGAACTGCAATGGCAAGTAGGTCAGACATGTATCCTCTTTATAGGTGGAGGAACATGTATTAACTGCTACAAAAGCTACCATAAAGAGTGCACTTTCATTGGTCAGCACTCACAGGGGACATTGGTCACTAATGCATGTTTTATCAGATCTGTCACATGGAAAGTTACATAGTTAATTTTATATCTCTGTCATTGAGAAAACCATATCAACAGGTTGCAGGATGGCCAATAGTCTGCCCTAATAGTAATCTGGGTGCAAGACACATGCTACATAGCAACCCATGACACTAAATAAATGTCTACAAGTTCACAAGTAGCCAACTTGGAATAACTGCTAAACTTACGTTTGTTTCATATGCCTGCCTTCAGCTTCAGTGACCTTCGGATTTATATCTGGTTTCCGATTTACTTCTATTTCAATATCAGAGTTAGCTGGTGATGCGCTTGCTCTGGATTGGTCAGACTTCATGAGCTTATGTTTTTCCCGGCTGATTAAGAGTTAAAAAAAAAAAAAAAAAAAAAATTATTTCTACATCATGCATGATTATAGCAACAATTAATTTTTAAGTGGCCAATTACTTGGCTATCTCTTCCTTCAAGAGCCTGTACTCCATTTTCTTTTCATCTGGCAATGCTTCTGGAGTCCTCATGGGATCGTTCTCTTTTTCAGACTTAGAAGGAGCTTTTGGTTTGGTAGCCTACCAAATAAAGAAAAAAAAATTAAAAAAAAAAAAAAGGTACAGCATAGAACATTTTAACTCAAACGTTGGATTCCTTGTGCGATATGCTAGTTTCAGTTTAAAAAACAAACAAACCCTTGACAGTTACACAAAATGTATGTTCTGAATCTCTGAAGCGAATCCTGTAAAGTTTGAATTGGAAATAGTAGCATGGACTTGAAGTGAGTAAGACATTTCAGTTAAAATGCTATAGTACACTAATTACCTCCACAGTTCTTCTTGCTTCTTTGATCATGGACTCAAGGCCGCCAAAAACAGGCAGTTTCGGACTAGGCAGGTCCCCATCAGATTCACTGTCATCAGAGGCATTTAACGTCACAACGACTGACTTGTGTTTAGGGAGCTACAGCAAAATAGAAGATTTTGATGGGGAAAAAAAACAAAAACCAATTGCGGTCACCATCACCACACAATGTACAGTAGTATAACTTTAGGTTATTATATAATGCAAACATACAGCCATTGGGTAAATGTAAATAAAGTAGCATAGGCTGTTCTCAGATTTAATCCCTTAGTGACAGAGTTCTATGCTGCATGTGATGTGCCTTGAAGACCTGAACTCCTTTATTATTTTTTAAGTTTTCTTAAATGATTTTCTTTCCTCATGTTCAGTACACCTATACAAATTAGATATTTTTAAAGGACTGATTGAGCATTCTTGTGATACCTTTTCATCATATCATTTACTATAAAAAAAAAAAAATCTAATATTTAATTTTTTTCTTCAAGTTTTAAAAACAATAAGCCTCAGGATATATATACACGGCCAAATGGTCCTCAAGCACCATAATTTGCCAGTGGTTCTCAACCTGTCTAACATCTGGACCTACATTTTTCCTATGGTCATGAAGTCAAGACCAAAAATAATTTAATTTCTGAAACATTACAATTTATTCTACATAATGCAAAATGAATATATGCACTGTTCAAAACATGAAACAACAACACATGGCTTCTTTGCAAAATGAATAGTCTATTAAATCGCAGTGCAAGTGAAAATAAAAGGGTTATTTAGCTAAAAAAAAAAAAAGCCATTAAAACAGATACTAATTAGAACTAATGGGAAAGCTGGGGATGCTTTTTTTCTCTTGAAAAGGTGTATCAAAGTCTGGGGTGATGGTAGGCAAAGCTTCCTAAGGGTATGTTCGATGTCCATTCTGTTCCTATATTTTGCCTTCAGCTGGAATAGAGCTGAGAAGCCACTCTCACCAAGATGGCACATTAAACAGTCCCTGTTCTCTATCTGCCACATCAAAATTCACTTGAATTTTTAAGTTGTATCCCGCCAAATTAATAGTAAAAACTTTGGCTGTTTCCTAATCCTAGAGGGGTTACTGGAATTGAATAAAAAAATAAACCCACCATCCATTCCTTGGCGGGCTTCTCAGCTTCAATCAAAAGTTATACCTTTATGACAAAGCCGAAGCACACTCAGTGACCTACTCCACACCAGCTTGTCGTGACCCACTTTTAGGTTGGGACCCACCAGAGAAGCACTGACATATACTATTAATTGAATGACCACAAACATGATGGGATGTCAGGCCAAGTATAAGTATCATTACTGGATTGTACAAAAATGTTTGCATTACTTCAAAACATACCTTAATGACACGCCTGATGGGTCTCAGCACCCTAACAATCTGAGTGGCTGATTTGCGATGGGCAACACTGTTAATGCTAGCGGTTGATAAGGTGTTCCTTGGCACAGGCATAATATTGGTTAGAGCAGGAGGCGATGGAGGTCGACTGTTGCTAGTAGGTTCCTAGAAAGTAAGAGAAAAGATTTAATATAACAGATGTACCAAGTGTTAAAATAAATAATACCTCAATATTAAAGGTGCAGTATAGCCAACAGTTTTAATGATGGGACACCCGCAGGTCACCAGTTCAATCATTACTATTAAGAGAAGTTTGCCTCTGATTGCAGCAACCAAATGGTTTGCAGTCTCCTGTGTGCCTGGGTTCAGTATGTTGTATAAAGAGTGGGAAGATTATTGGGAGGGGCTGGAAAGGATCCAGATGCCTTGATCCATATTGACACCAATGACAAAATAAGAGGAAAATGAATCCTAAAGAGCTAACTTTAGAGACTTGGGTAGAAAAAGAAGGACATGGACCACCAAGGTAGTGTAGAGATACTGCCTGTGCCATGCACTACACCAGAAAGACAGTGGGAAATTCGGGAGCGTAACGCATGAAGTCTTGGCACATTCACAAACCAGTTACAGTTTTTCTTAAAGCAACATAAACCACTGCAGATTAAAAGTAAAAAAAAAAAAAAAAAAAAAAGTTAAACATGTTATCATTTTACACAAACATTGTGCTCAGCCCACACTGCATCAACTCCAAGTACTTCAATATTAAGGGGTCTGAACACTAAACATTTTCTTTACGGGAGCTTATACTCTTCAACCATCCTGTTTTATTGAGACACGTCTGCAATTTATATGTTTTTTCTGGACACCTTTTATGAGTACCTGAGATGGGTGCTGGATTCAGAACCTTGATAATCTATATTGTCTAGGCAGTTTAAAATGTTCCAATATAGTGCGAAAGCAACATAAAGAAACCATAACAGGCTAGTTGCTTCTTAACCCTTTAAGGACCAGGGATTTTCCTGGGCCAAGGACCAGAGCGTTTTTCAATTTTTAATACGCGGTTTTTGAAACATAATTTTCCTCTCTCTCATTTAACGTACACATACAAGTTATATGTTGTTTTTTAAAGGACAGTTAGAGCTTTCTTTTGATACCCTATACATAATGATTTACATTTTAGTATTAAAAAATATAAAAGAGGAAATTTGAGGAAAAAAAAGTTTTTCCCCATTATTTTCCCAGTAATAACCTACATAACTAGTGCAACACGAACCCACTTATCCCCCCTAATTAACTAACTAATAAAAAAGAAAAATATTGGTTCCCAAACCCCCCATAACAAAAAAGACAGAAAAAAACTCTGAAGAGTGCGATGTCAGATCAGTAAAAATCATGCAACAGGCATGCAGGGGTTCAATTTTATTAAATAAATATATTAAAATTACCTTTATTTATTTAAAAAAAAAACTTTATCAAAATTGTAAAAATAAAAAAATCTGTTAAAAAAAAAAACTAAATGAGGGCCATAAAGTGGAAGGAAACTGATCACAGTTAAAAACTGTGATCAGCAATGAAAGGGTTAATTTTTTTAGCTCTGTATTTAATTAATGTATTTTTACTTACAGGTCACTCTCTGTGCTTCACTATAAGATTGTGAAGCACAGAGAGTGAATTAGAGGCAAAGTCAGTGTGTGAACACACTGACTTTGCCATCTAATTTGCATGTTATCACCGCGATCACATGCCCGGAAATGCAGAAAATCGGGTCCAGGAGCTTTGCCTCGGGTGCGAGGCTTAGTCCTGGACCCGTTGCAGACTAGCTGGCGGTGCCCACGGAGCGCACCGCCGGCTAGACTGCATGACGAGTTAACTCGTCATAAGGTCGCTAACGCGGCGGCTCTTATGACGAGTTAACTCGTCATAAGGACGGGAAGGGGTTAATATCTGCATTTCTACAGAGCCTTAAAAGGTGTATAACAAAGCACACTCCATATCAAGAATGACATAGCTCTCTTTAAGGAGTGAACATTGATTCTTACAGATGCTCTATGAGAACTGCCATATTGTGCACAATGTATACATTTAATACAATAACATACTGTAAAAACACAAGGAGAACTCTACCTCAGGCTTGTACACCCTTTTAGTGGCTAATGACTTCAGTAGCTCCTCACGAAGCAGCATTTCTTCCTCTTCCTCCTCATCTGCAAATGGAGGTTTAGGTGGCTGTTCGGGCTCTTCTGGTGGAAGTGGGGGAGGTGTAATGGACATTTCAGGAGATGTTCGGGAAAGCTCATCTTTATAAAATTCACCTAGTGGCGGAGGAGGCTAAAAAATACACCATGACATTAGTAAATTTACTTCAATATGGATAACAGACACTTTTAGCTTTTGGATTCAAACTACATGGAGAGTGGTCTAAAGGTGGCATATATTCCCCATTTAAGTGTGCACTGAAGCCTTTTTTTGTAAGGATGTGTGCATGTTCATACATTTTGTATTTTGTTGTGCAAATAGGTGCTGTACTGCTGTACTTCTAGAAAAACCTAGCCACCCTGAATCATTAATGCTCATATAACAATTCATACTTATTCGTACATAAAACATAGAAGGACTTGCTTGCTACCTTCAATGTAGTGTGGAAAAGGAGTAGGGGCGGGGGAGTGATGCTGCTAGAAAAAGAGCAGGGAATCAAAAAAAAAAAAAAGTATTGCAAACATGAGTGAGAAGAGATTAATAAAGAATACCTTAGGCCAAGGGAAGAAAATAAGATTGATTTGGCCAAATATATTTTTTTTTGATAAGGCATAAAAGTATTGATAAGGTAAATACAACCTAGTACTACAGGAAATGGTACACTTTGTAGCAGCCAAATAAGTAGGACATATTTAAAAGGGATTTAAATAAAGAGTTAAAGCATCCAACATGGCATTTTTAACACTTTAGGTTCTCAATGGTTTTCAGTGAAAATTGAATTAATTTTACAAACAGGTCTTGTTCGCAACAAAATAATAAAAACTTACCCAAAGCGCAGAAGAGAACTGCTCAGTAACACACAATACTGATGGGACACATTCTACAGCCTCACTGGAATAAGGAACCCTTGTGGGAGACGACCCTTAAAAATGGGAAAACAAATGGCCCCGTTTTAGAATTCTAATGGTTGCATTTAAATGGAAAACATTTCTTGATGGTATGTATTAAATATTACACTCAATTGGACTTTGGAAATCATGCCAGCAGTGACTGAAAAATAAGAACAGTGCTAAATTCAGAGTGATGCTTCACATTACGGTTAATTCCTGCCTCAAGCTGGGTCAAATAGCTGAAATTCTACAAGCAATACCCATAAAATCGACAATGGATAAGACCCAACTGCTTTAAATACTCTGTTAAGATGAAAGTCAAGGTGAGCCAGGTTCTGCTGGGTGTACTTCTGCATTGTAGCCATAATCACACAAGCATTAGCATCTTGACTTTGGTCCAAAATAACAAGGCATTAGTGAACAGACCACTTCAGTGTCTTTAGGTCTATTAAAAATGAATGAGAAATAATCCAAGAATGACATTTCTCCTCAGTATGAACTTAAGCTGCCAGCTGGAGATTATTAAGGATAATACACAAGCACTGCTTTGCTCAAGGTTACTTAAGAAGCTCAGTGGATCTTCACGGGCTTAAGCCCAAAGTTAACATGTACGTTTTGTATTTGTGGGCTCCCTTATTTGGAGATTGGAGCATCATACTATAATTTGTCCTGTATCACTAGCACCATTAAGCTGATGAATGCGATACGCAAGACTCAATATTGGAACAAACATTTCACCATATTAGAATTTAAAAAAAAATTAAAAAAAACACAACCTCACAAAACATAAGATCTCTAGATTATGTACCGAATGCAGAAATTTAGGGGAGGGTAATTCTAGTTTCCACACAAAGTAAATACCTGGGGAATTTGTTTCACTATCAGTCTCCATGGCAACTTCTTCATAGTTGTCATACTGGTAAATCCCTCCTGCACCTTCCAAACACTGCTTATCTGAACGTCTGTGGTCTGTGTCTAAAGACTAAGAAAAAATAAATAAATAAATACAGAAAATGAAAAAACGGTCCATTAAGGCACTAGTTCACAATGGTAAAAATATTAGTTACGTTAATCATATTTTGGTTAGATATTTTGCAAACGCACGTACAGACATCACCAATTAGAACTTATTTCTTGCTGCTTCAAAATACCGTATTTTCCGGCGTATAAGACGACTTTTTAACCCAGGAACATTTTCCCAAAAGTCGGGGGTCGTCTTTTTACTTACCTCGTTGCTGCTCTGCAGGTCCGCGCAGCCATGAGGGAAGCGTTGTGTGCTCCCCTCCAGCCGCGCGACTTCAATAAAAGTTTGTTAAAACTTTTTTTTTTTTTTTAAACAAAATTTATTGAAGCTGCGCGGCTGGAGGGGAGTGCACAACGCTTCCCTCACAGCCGCACGCACCTGCAGAGCAGCAACGAGGTAAGTACTGGGAAGGGGGGGTGTGTCAGTGTAAGGGTGTGTGTGTGTGTAAGTGTGTCAGTGTGTCAGTGTAAGGGTGTGTGTGTGTGTGTGTGTGTCACTGTCAGTGTAAGGGTGTGTGTGTGTGTGTGTGTGTGTGTGTGTCACTGTCAGTGTAAGGGTGTGTGTGTGTGTGTGTGTGTCACTGTCAGTATAAGGGTGTGTGTGTGTGTGTGTCACTGTCAGTATAAGGGTGTGTGAGTAAATGTCACTGTGTCAGTGTAAGGGTGTGTGTGTGTGTGTGTAAGTGTGTCAGTTTAAGGGTGTGTGTGTGTCACTGTCAGTATAAGGGTGTGTGAGTAAATGTCACTGTGTCAGTGTAAGGGTGTGTGTGTAAATGTCACTGTGCCAGTGTAAGGGTGTGTGTGTAAATGTCACTGTGCCAGTGTAAGGGTGTGTGTGTAAATGTCACTGTGCCAGTGTAAGGGTGTGTGTGTAAATGTCACTGTGCCAGTGTAAGGGTGTGTGTGTAAATGTCACTGTGCCAGTGTAAGGGTGTGTGTGTAAATGTCACTGTGCCAGTGTAAGGGTGTGTGTGTGTGTAAATGTCACTGTAGGAGAAAATGCGCGTTGGAAGAGGGGTAGTCTTATAAGGCGAGTATATCCTAAACTCTATATTTTAACTGGAAAAGTTGGGGGTCGTCTTATACGCCCAGTAATCTTATACGCCGGAAAATACGTTACGTAAGAGAAACTCACCTTGCTACGTTTAGTCTTCTCCCCGACAAGCTTCATAAACCTGTTATATTGCTCTTCTTGATTTGAAAGATCTCTAATCTTTCGTATTTCCTCTTCTCTTTTTCTTCTTTCCTCTTCTTCTGCCTGCTTCTTCTTTTCCTCCTCTTCCTTACGTTTTTCTTCAGCTTTCTGTTGTTGCAATTTCTTCCAGGCTTTTGTTTGCTGCCTTCGAATTGCCTGTTTAGCTTTAGAACAAAATTTAAAAAAAATGTTTAAAAATACTTTTCAAAAGTTACTGAAACTACTATAAAAGAAAATAGATTCGCCTTAACTGTAACCACCTAACATCACTGTAAAATAGCTTTTAGAGAGTTACATTGAATTTAAAGTGGTTTGTGTTTAGATCTCTTCAGCTGACTCTTGCCAAGAAAGGGGGGGGGGGGGGGTGAAACTGTCAGAGCAAAAAGGTTTTAAAACCGATTTAAATGAATCAATTAATCACTAAAGTGGCATTAGTACCTCTTCACTGTATACCTATTTAAGCACTTCACTAACCACAGATTAATATTCTAAATGTTTTTGTCCCAGACATGCTTTCAGAATTGACTAACATTTCTATTTGTTCATGTTTTACCTGCATAGGCCGGAGAATTCCCTTTTCGCGTTAAATGTGAATTTGTGGTACTCTTCTCTTTTGGCAATTCTGCTTTTGGTTTTGTGGTTAGCTTCTCCTTGCTTTCCTTCATTACCAATTGTTCTTTTTGCTGCCATTTCTTACTTGCAGATTGCAAAGCCAGAAGACGCAAATGGAGTTCTGATAACTCTTCCTCCTCCTCAACAGGTTTCTGAATAAGACAGAGGCAAGGACTTAAGTTTAAAAGATAGTCAGACATAAGAGAACTTTTCATAAGTGGAAAAATAATGTTTAATCCATCCATCCTGCTCAACTGAAGTCCAAAGACCACAACCAACAGTAAGTATCAGCAATAAAACACAGCAGACACCGATGTGTCAAATATTTCCAGCTCTATTAGGTTTCAAACAGCAGTACCAGCTATTTTAAATTTCCCAAATTCTTGGGCCACTCGAAAACTTCAAAGTTCAAAATAGTAACAGACATATGCCAATGAGAACTTATTCAGATTTAATGATATGCTTACTTTATTTGTTTCCTCTGTGGTTACACTATCACAGGAATCCCCTTGTTCGATAATAACAGCATCTACAAATGAGGAAGCAGTTATTGGCAAAATGCAAAATCCTGGCAAGGTTATCTTGAAGTATTTGTAATTAAATGTTATGGAGCAGTTATAACTCCAACCAAATCCCCTTATCCCTTGAAGCCAATATATGAAACTATTAATCTACGTTACACGATATCATACATTTCAGCTCAACAGGACAGGGATATGTTTTCTGAAGTTTTCATAGCCATTGTAGCTCCTCATATGTGAGGAAAGACTTCAGCAAAGCCAATTTACTCTGTTGATGGCAACATATGAAGATTCAGCTGTAGCCTTATATGGTATATTAACCCCTTCGTGACGCATGGTGCTTGCGTCCCAAACAACGCAAGCACCAAAACGTCACGATTTGTTCCTGGCCACCGATCACAAGGTGATCAGTAGCCAGGAGCACTCTGGCAGAGACCCGATCAGGGTCTTAATAGACCCTGTGGGTCACTGCCAAAAAAATCACGAGACCTCCGGATGTCACGTGTGACGTCACGGAGGCGTGCCCGAACCCGGAAGTTCCGGCACAGCGCGATTTAGAGAAATGTAGCTGGTGCTCGCTTTAAACACCGGCTACATTTTCCCTGTCAGACTGAGGCCACTCAAAGTGGCCTCATCTGACAGGTGGGATCCCGCTGTAAGTGCCTGCAGTGGGATCCGAAAAGATCTCATCGCGGGGTGCCGCGATGAGCTGTTTAGTACAGGACGTACTATGCCGTCCTAACGACTTTAAGGCACTTAAAGTCAGGACGGCATAGAACGTCCCGTCACGAAGGGGTTAAAGAATCCATAATTACACAAAAGCACTAGAAATCTAAAACATGTGCCTAGAGCAATCTCAAACGACAAGTAAACAAATGGTCCCTTAAAAATTCTCCAATGTCACCGTATGAGAGTTTTTCCAACTCTGATTTTTTGGCCTTAAGTTTCAAATTCCCATCTCATTTCCTCACAGTTCTCTCTTTATTGAATAGATCCGTTAGATACAAGACAAATTTAAAAGAATTACAACTGTGGCATCAGCCACAGGAAATTCATAAATATCACATATAAACACTGTCAATCCTAATTCCAAAAGGTATGAAAATGTCTAAATTAAAAAAAGGTCCAAAATCTGAAATACTATAAACTGGTAAATTAAAAAGTTCATCACAGTCTCAATGCTGCCATCTCAAGTAGGAGGAGACATCTATGACAAATTAAAAAGAAGAACAAACAGCAGTATTAAAAATACATTAGACAATTTGGTGAGTGTGCTTAATTATATTTTAAGTACCAGGCTTTCACGCAATAGATCTAATTTGTATATTTTAACAGTTCCAATTTATATTATCCTTGTTGATGTTTTCAAAACTTACAAAAATAAAATACATTTTCTAAAACATATGCTTTTCACCACCTAAATGAAACCAGTGTAAAATAGATAAATATCCTGCACAATACTAAATTGTCAATTGCTGGCAACTAAACAATGTAATACCTTGTTTGGGTACTGAAGCGTCATTGGCAATCTGAACTGTTTCTTCAACAATTTTTTGTTTCTTTTGTTCAATAAAAAGTTTTAACTTTTTATTAAGAGGCTTTATTTCAAAGGCCTGAAATACTTTAACTGGCGGCTTTACTTTCTCTGCTGGGGGAGGTACTGTTACATTGTTATCTACAATACTTTTTTCTTCTTTCTCAACCGTCTCCACTGCGGTAGGTACCACAATTTCCACTTCTTTGACAACCTCTTCATTGATAGTCAGGGCTATTTTCTCATCCTTATTAATGGATTCAAGTTCAAGTTTTATCTGCTTATATTTTAGAAGCAGATCTTCAAAGCTCTCATCTTCACAGTTTTCATTTCTTGCCAAGTGAGATTTTCTAAGAGGAGATCTAACAAAACTTTTAACTGAGAAAAAATGTTAAGAAAATAAAATGCGTATCTTGATTACTTTAACAAAAGTATTTGTCCTTTCTTATTCTGTATTATACCAATATATTACACCATTGCTAGTATAATATTATTATTATTACCAAGTTAATGCATCAGGAAAAATGTGTTGCCTCATACATTTCTTACAGAGTATTTAACAGCCTGAGGACAGAGCACAAAGTACTTGTCAATGGAGTTGTACGTTTCAGGTGGCAGAAATACAGCAATTGAAAACCAGGGATGTTTTCAAAGTAGTAAATAACTTATGGACTTAATCAACTAGCAATAACTCTTAAATTTTAGGCCTATACATTTGCAATAACTTGTCTATGAAACAACCTTTAACAACTGTAATTGTGTTTCTATGTAAAATATCACTTCAAGCATCCTAGTTCCCGTGATAAGGGGCACAACGTACTGTGTAAAAAATTTAAAAAAAAAACACACAAAAAACATGTGACATAGGCCTGCATAACATCACAGGTCTGAATGGCGCAACTATCCGTTGAAATGACACTACGGTGAATTTATTTTCTACTTACTTTTAAGCAGTTTCTACTGTGAAATAGTTTTTAGAGCAATACAGAATTAAAATCTCAAACCTGGAACTTTATCAACGTGATTTTTAAAAAAAAATGATGCTTCTTTAAATCTATTTACCTCTTGCACTTTTTCAAGAAAACCAACGCAAAACTGATGTGACTTCCTGCTGTATAGTCTTAAGTGCTCTTTTGAAAGACTCATTGATATTTGTTTTACAACTTAAAAAATGTCACCCCAGGTAATGTTTGTTTAAATAAATCTGTTTACCATGATTTATTAAATAGGGGATGAAAAAATAATTTACAATCAATATAAAATGATGTTTTATTACCTTTTTGCAGTGCTTGCCTCTCTGGTAAACACTGCCACTTTATCTCTTGACTTGGGTCAGAACTCAGATGATCCAACCTAAGCTTTTGGAAGTTGCACTGTGTGTGGCCTGTAATAGAGCTACAGGGAGAGATTCTAATCACAAGCAAATTCTCCTTTAACAAGCATATCCCTGTCCCGTTAACATGGCTCCAAGATGAATGACAAGGGAGGGACTTTCAAAGGATTGGGTTGGATCAAAGTAAAAAGGACATCATGGCAGCGCTTGCAGGAGAGGTAAGCACTGCAAAATAGGAAGAAAAACACCAAGTTTTATTTGACATTTTTTTCATCCACTATATACTAAATTTGGCAGATTTAAACAAACATCTTAATGAGGGCAACAGTTTTCCTTTATGCATAATAAAAATCGCAAAATAAGACATGGTTCCTGTTTTTCTAAGAGTGAAATAGAAGGATTTCTAAACACAAATTGTAAATCCATGTAAACACTTACAACCATTTAGACTGTTTAATGTTAAATAGCATTTAAAATGTTCATGTATTGTTCTTTAAACATTACTTGTTCAAGCAGACAAAATCTGCATGTAATAGTTACTCTACTCCTATACAAATATTTAAATTTTGTTTAACAAATATTTAACAAAATGAAGGTGCAGGTATAAAAAGTAATAATTCTATACTGTATCATTGATGGCTAACTATTGTCCCTGTCAAGTGTGGCTGAACATGTAGTCCACGTGTGTCAAATGTTAGCCATTACTGAGCAATATCTGACCATTTCTCATGAGGACATTTATAGAAGACATTCAAGTCAGTGCTTTTTTTTATTAACCCATTAGCAGTATGCCTAATACAAGGATACGTTTTCTAGGGGAGAGCTCAGGCCAGCTGGAACTGCTGCTCTGCCTCTGACAGCTGTTTTTCACCGCTCGATCGCTCCAGGCCCGGTCGCAGAACTGTCCCCCTCTTCCACGGGGCATGCGGCCACGGAAGCGGAATCGACCCAACGTGTTGTGGCTGCGCTCCCAGAACGATGGTCTCTGGCTGCCATCTCCGGACGACTGGTGCTGCACGCGGGGCGGGGGCCGATACTGTTCCTTAGGCCTGTAACCGTGTTGGGGGAGCCTATGAGGGTGCTGTCTGTACAGGTAACTATGCCCGCGGTTATTAGGCCTGGGTCTGACGGGCAGTGGGCTATCAGGTCGGATGCTGTCATCGCTAATTTCTCCGTCCTCCAGCTCCCCTTCTTCCCTCGGTGAAGCAGCGCGAGGCTGGGGGTCAGACATGGCGCTGAGGAGCACCCACTGTACAGTGTCTGCAACTACTGCAGATGTTTCGCTGTGTGTGGGAGAACTCGGCCCGACCGCTCAGGAAGTGCAAGATAACAGTCTCGCGAGACCGGCTCCAGTTACGTCATGAAACGTAAGTGAAATTTTCTGGAGAGGAAGTTCTGTGAGTCAGGATCTAAGGAGTGTAGCGTTCAATGCTCAGCGCATGCGCAGTGTGTGTTATTGCCCAACTGAAAGTTTGTCCAATAATTTATTTAGTGGTATTGCCTCTTAGCTTAGAAGTATTTGGAAATTTAAAAAACAAAACACGTTTCTATGAATTTGAGATGACATGACAGTGGATTAAAAGGGTTGGGCACTCTATGAATGAAATAATGTAAGCCCCCCCCCCCCCCCCCCCTAAAAATAATAAGTTCACTTAAGTTAATTACTGACTCAGTTGAAAAACAGTATGTGGTTGTTTAAATGTAATTTTCCCCTTTACCATTTAACACACCCATACAAGTTATATGTTGTTTTTAAAAGGACATACCACATACATAAATATAATCTGTAATTTAGTATTCAAATTACAAATAAAAAGAAATACAATATTTTAAAAAACATGTTTTTTCATCATTTACACATTAATCTTGACAGTCTGCTGTGTGATGCTGCAAGAAAGCACCCCATTTTGTGTTCAGCAACCTCTCCCGAGTACAGGGATACCACCCATGCATAAGCTGGTTAGGTTATTTGGGGGCTAAAAGGTCACATTTGGGAGGTGCACATTTTGAATTTCACACTTGGAATTTTGACATGCTCTCAACCTGGGCCTATGTCCCATTTGGGACATATTTGAAGCCGGCCAGTGTATTTTACCTACACAAAACCATATATTTTTGAAAACTACACACCCTGGGCTATTTCAAATGGTGGTATTTTAACACTTTCCATGCACTAATTCTACCACCAGCCTTTGTCGAACTTTTGGGTAGTAATTTCTTTTCCCATACATTGTACTTCAGGCATGAATTCACAGATGCTTTTATGTGTCACTGCCAAACAACACCACACTATGTGTTCAGCAACATCTCCCGGGTACAGGGATACCACCCATGCATACGTTTGTTGGGTTGTTTTGGGGTTAAAAGGCCACATTTGAGAGGAGCACATTTCGAACGTAGAATTTTGACATGTAGTCAGCCTGCGCCTGTGTTCCATTTGGGACATTTTTGAAGCTGGCCAATGTATTTTAACCCCATAAAACCATATAGTTTTGAAAACTAGACACCCTAGGGTATTTCAAATGGTAGTATTTTAAAACTTCTTATGCACTAATTCTACCACTAGCCTTTGTCAAACTTTTGGATAGTAATTTCTTTTCCCATACATTGTACTTCAGGCATAAATTCACAGATGCTTTTATGTGTCACTGCCACACAACACCACACTATGTGTTCAGCAACATCTCCCCGGTACAGGGATACCACCCATGCATACGTTTGTTGGGTTCTTTGGGGGCTAAAAGGCCACATTTGAGAGGAGCGCATTTCCAACGTAGAATTTTGACATGTAGTCGCCTGCGCCTGTGTTCCATTTGGGACATTTTTGAAGCTGGCCAATGTATTTTACCCCCATAAAACCATATAGTTTTGAAAACTAGACACTCTAGGGTATTTCAAATGGTAGTATTTTAAAACTTCTCATGCACTAATTCTACCACTAGCCTTTGTCAAACTTTTGGGTAGTAATTTCTTTTCCCATACATTGTACTTCAGGCATGAATTCACAGATGCTTTTATGTGTCACTGCCAAACAACACCACACTATGTGTTCAGCAACATCTCCCGGGAACAGGGATACCACCCATGCATACGTTTGTTGGGTTGTTTGGGGGCTAAAAAGCCACATTCGAGAGGAGCGCATTTACAACTTAGAATATTGACATGTGGTCAGCCTGCACCCATGTTCCATTTGGGGCATTTTTGTAGCCAGTCTATTCAATTTACCTTCATCAAACCATATAGTTTTGATAACTAGAAACCTAGGGTATTTTATTTGGTGTCCTTTCAGGCATTTGACGCAGCCATTTTATTGCCAAACTTGGGAATATAATTTTTTTGGGGAATGCTGCTATGTTGCTTATGTGCAGCTAAGGACAAAAAAAGGGACACCATAGGTCTACCACATGTGACCTATAGAAATAAATAAATAGAAACACAACACTTACTAAGCTGCAGTAAGGAAATTACTGTGCCTTTAGATCACTAATGCATTAAATGTTCTAATATCACCTATATGGATGTGACTCTACACAGAGTTTAGATAAGAACATGTACATAGAAATAGAAAGTGAGTCCACAAACAGTCCGTCCAGTAGAATGGTGTCAATGAATGCCTAAAAAGGACGGAGATAGAGAAAACATAGCGTAGTCTGTATAAGGTAAATTGTACAGACATGCAGTTTAATGATATAAAACTTACAAGATAATTAAAAACGTCAGACACATCATAAATATAAAATAAACAGCAGCTTAAACGATTTTTAGCTTGCAGATGAATCGCTCCTGCTTCTAAACTCTGAAACTGGAAGTGTACAGCCAAAAGTTGCGATGTCCGTCAATCAAAAGCCCATCGGCTTGAGGGAACTCCGCATCGACCAGCTCAGCAAATGTTCCAGGAGGCGCGAGGATACTTGCTCTGTTGTCTTGAACCCTTCACTAATTTGTTTTTAGCAGTCTGTCTCCATTTTGGACCAGATCTCGCTAAATTGAATAGACCCTTAAATATAAGGGAAACTAACATTTTAACTTCCTCCAAGGGAGGAAGTATTGAAATCCCATTATTGGCTAGTTTTCTTTCTATTACCTTTAAAACACAACCTTTGTAGCCTTCTTGAAGTAGACGTCCCAAGAACAGAAAAAAGCACCCAGGCACATGAAATATAGACGCTTAAAATGTGAAAAGATTGAACAATCTAGTTATAATATACAAGGCAAAATGTAAGCATCGGAGACCTATATATTGTGCAAAATAACAAGTGAAAAAATGATGAAGGCGGAGACCAAAAATAATCAGTAGGCAAAATTGCAGCGATAAAAGACAAAACGTGTAGGGTGAAATAATTCACTTCACATAGACCACTCAAATCAGTATTTTTGCTCATCCCTGATCTATTTATTTCTCTATTCTTTTTTAATAGACATCTCAACAGGCGCAGATGAATCTGCAGCTACCGTCGGCCCCTCGGATGTAGCTCGTGTATTTCCAGGGCTTTGAGTGCTGCCTGTTCGCAGCACACCCCCGGAAATAGACGACACCTATCACTCAGGTGCACGATATGAACCTGCATCCCAATCCATATCTCCCATGTGAATCGGGACACCAGGGGGCAGAGCTTGGTAGCTAGAGTGACAGCACTGTGCAGTGGCTTCTTCTCCTGTGCCCCAGACTCTTTATAGCGCTGTTTTTAATCCCACTACCCTGCCTAACTCTACCTCTGTCCTGAAAAGCGGGACAGAGGTAGAGCTCAGCAGGACAGACCCCAAAAACCAGGACTGTTCCACCAGAAGCACAGTGTCACATTCACACATACATGCCTCCCAACTATCCAGCCTTGGAGGCTCTGTCCCACTAAGCTCTATCTCTGTCCTGCTTTTCATGATAAAGGCAGAGTTCAGCTGGGCAGCAGGAGGGAGAATCTGCCTACTGCGTATGTGCAGTAGCGCCAACAACTTCAGTGGCAGCGCTGACACTCCCTAGGGGGGGGGGGGGGGGGATTATGCACATGTTCCCCCAATTATTTGCTAGAATTGTTATGCAAAAAAAAAAATCGATTAGAATGACCGATTTTCTTCGTGCTTTTACTTTTAATTCTGCTATAATCGCTATGTAATTCATGCACCACACTAAGGCATCATTCTAGAGCTTTATTGACAAAAACGGAAGTGACAAAACCAAAAGTTTAGCAATACAAGCCAGGATGTAAAACTGTGAAACCTTTTTGTCAAATTATTTTGTTTCATGCCAAAAAAACGCCGTTGTACGCAGCACTTGCTTCTTTCCAGTGTCGTTTGTAAATATCTTCTGTACAGTTTAGAATTGTGTCAGGTGTACCGGAAGTGGATTCATTTGACAAACTAGCGGAGTGGGGTTTTGTATTGTGAGGCTCGTGCTAAATTCTAGTACCGGGAATGGATACTATTCTGCAAGTTCACCAGTGTTCATACCCGAGTGGCGTGAGGAGCAGACACGGGCTGAAATCGTTAAAACAGGTAAGGCGTTATTTCTAATAAACGGGCTTCGGGCCGAACCGATGTTAGCACGTGACAGTAAATCCGGCTTATGTTTTTTTCCAGCGCACGTGATGAAACGTTATGTTTCGCATTTACCCCTGCCTCCTGTGCGCAGTTATATAACTAGCACTCATTTGTTTGTAGTCTGCTCCTGCTAAACGGGTTGTGCATGGCAGATATGGATTTCCTTTGTGTGTAGATAATAGATAACTGCATTTGTGGCTTTAACGTTATAATGTTAATTAACTGGCTTACAGTTTAATGTCTGTTAAACGTGGTTGTTTAAAAAGTGGGTGGAGCGTCACTACTGGGAACAATACACCCCAATTTGCCTGGGAACAATACACCCCAATGTGAAATTTTTCATGCTATTCTTTCCCCTGTAATAAACAAAAAACACTGATTTGTATGTGTGACTGACTGTATATGTGTGTGTCTGACTGTGTGTGTGTGTGTGTCTGACTGACTGTATATGTGTGTGTGTGTCTGACTGTATATGTGTGTGTGTGTGTGTCTGACTGTATATGTGTGTGTGTGTGTCTGACTGTATATGTGTGTGTGTGTCTGACTGTATGTATGTGTGTGTGTGTCTGACTGTATGTATGTGTGTGTGTGTCTGACTGTATGTATGTGTGTGTGTGTGTGTCTGACTGTATGTATGTGTATGTGTGTCTGACTGACTGTATGTGTATGTGTGTCTGACTGGCTGTATATGCCTGTGTGTGTGAGAGTGACTGGCTGGCTGTATATGCCTGTGTGTGTGTGACTGACTGGCTGTATATGCCTGTGTGTGTGTGTGACTGACTGGCTGTATATGCCTGTGTGTGTGTGTGACTGACTGGCTGTATATGCCTGTGTGTGTGTGTGACTGACTGGCTGTATATGCCTGTGTGTGTGTGTGTGTGACTGACTGGCTGTATATGCCTGTGTGTGTGTGTGACTGACTGGCTGTATATGCCTGTGTGTGTGTGTGTGTGTGTGTGTGTGACTGACTGGCTGTATATGCCTGTGTGTGTGTGTGTGTGTGTGTGTGACTGACTGGCTGTATATGCCTGTGTGTGTGTGTGACTGACTGGCTGTATATGCCTGTGTGTGTGTGACTGACTGGCTGTATATGCCTGTGTGTGTGTGTGACTGACTGGCTGTATATGCCTGTGTGTGTGTGTGACTGACTGGCTGTATATGCCTGTGTGTGTGTGTGTGACTGACTGGCTGTATATGCCTGTGTGTGTGTGTGTGACTGACTGGCTGTATATGCCTGTGTGTGTGTGTGACTGACTGGCTGTATATGCCTGTGTGTGTGTGACTGACTGGCTGTATATGCCTGTGTGTGTGTGACTGACTGGCTGTATATGCCTGTGTGTGTGTGTGTGTCTGACTGGCTGTATATGCCTGTGTGTGTGTGTCTGACTGGCTGTATATGCCTGTGTGTGTGTGTCTGACTGGCTGTGTGTGTGTGTGTGTGTGTGTGTGTGTGTGTGTGTGTGTGTGTGTGACTGACTGGCTGTATATGCCTGTGTGTGTGTGTGTGTGTGTGACTGACTGGCTGTATATGCCTGTGTGTGTGTGTGACTGACTGGCTGTATATGCCTGTGTGTGTGTGTGTGTGTGTGTGTGTGTGTGTGTGTGTGTGTGTGTGTGACTGACTGGCTGTATATGCCTGTGTGTGTATGTGCCTTTGTCTGGCTCCTAAAAGTCAGTTACGTTTGTCAAGCCCTGATCTATGCATCAAGCAACACCATAATTTGGCCACCCAGGGCACCAAGCTCACTCCATGGAAAGATAATGGGTGCCATATTAGATGGCAGCATGTCCGTAGATATAGGTTTAGGGTTATAGTAGTGTTAGAGTTATGGTAAGAATTAGGATTAGATTTAGGTTTGGGTTTAGGATGATCATTAGGTTGAGGTTAAAAGGTCACTGTGGGATAAAAATAGTTAGGAACAAAAAATGGTACTTTTGGTTATTGCCCTATAACTTGCAGAAAAAACATGCAAACATGTTTCTAAACTCAGTACAAATATTAACCCCTTCACGACCGATGACGGTCCTGGACCGTCATAGGGAAATCTCCCTTCGTGACCGATGACGGTCCAGGACCATCATGCAGGTCCGATCGCGGTATGTACGCTGGCATACCGCGATCGCACTAACAAAGACATGGCCGAGTGTCTCGATACGGAGACCCTTCAGCCATGTCGGTTGAGGACCCCCCGGAAACATCCGGGCACTGTGACAGCCAATCACAGCGCCCTGATGTTAATAGCTGTCAAAGCAGGTGCCTGCTTTGACAGCTATTGTCTCTCCCTGCTCCATGGTGATCGTGGGGCAGGGAAAGACTAAATATAGTGTGTCAAGTCTCCCCCTGGTACCCCCCAGTAACAACCAGCCCAAATAATTTTTTTTAATAATTCTAGAGTTAGAATTAGGGTTTGTACTAACCCTAACCATAGAGTTAAGGTTAGAGTTAAAAAAAAAAAATGTAAAAAAATGTAAAATTAAATAAAAAAATTTAAAGTGATAATAATAAATTGTATAAAAATAAGAAATTATTCCATAGAGGACCAATGACATGTTATGTCTGTGGTCCTCTAGGGATATTTTTTTTTAAAAAGACTGCTAGTGGGGCCATTGCTTTGCATTGGCCCCCAGCAGTAGATAGGGGCCCGCAGCAGCTGGATATATGATCCATGCAGCCGCAAGATAGCAAGGATGGAAAAAATCGGTGCTTCCTACTGTAGACTACATTTCCTATTCTGCTACGGTAGCTTTTGGCTGGCTGAGCATGATAGGAAATGTAGTCACAAGCATTACATAATAAATACACGTTTTAAAGCTGCAATAACCGTATCCTAAATTTTGCCCTGTACCTGCCACATAAACCTAGCAAACCTATACATGTGGGGTACCACTATACTCAGGGGAAGTTGCTGAACATATATTGGGGTTTTGTTTGGCAATAAAATAGAACAGCCCCTTTAAATTCATACCTAAGTTTCAAAGTGTGTGGAAATAAAACACACACAAAATTACTACGCCAAAACTTGTCAAAGATTGGTGGTAAAATGACAGAGTGAAAAGTGTCAAATTAACCCAAGTTGAATGCCCTGGGATGTCTACTTTATAAAAAATGTGTACATGTGGGGGGTTATTCAGCGATTCATGTCCGATATCGGTGTTAGTGTCACTAACGCTAATTTTTTTTTAAAAAATGGTTTTGAAACGGCTATATGCTACTTGTATTTATTAACCTAAAACATGCAAAAAAACATATAAACATTGGGTATTTCTGAACTTTTTTTTCATTAGCTTTTGGACCTTAGTAAAAGAATTTACAAAAGAAAAGTCAGGAAAAGTGTTTATTTTTTTTAATTTTAACCATTTTTTACTATTTTTTTCACAATACAATAAATGATATGAACAAAATAATGTCATGAAAAGAAAGCCCTTCTTGTCCTGAAAAAAACTATATATAATATGTGTGGGTACAGCAACCGACAAAGAAGAAAATTAAAGCTAAATACAAACACCTCAGAAGTGATAAAACAGCCTCGGTCACTAACGCACAACATTCCAAAAACAGCCTGGTCATGAAGGGGTTAAAAACTAATTTTACTTTTTGTAATTGTGTAAAATATTTTTCAGGTCAAATTTAGAAAAGGTGTTTTTTAAATCGCGTTTAAAGTTAATTGTAGGTATACAGATACATTTCTTTTAAAGGCTATTACACCTACATTGCATTTTTCTTGTTTTCTAAACATTGTATATGTTTTTGTTAACCCCTTCGTGACGCATGGTGCTTGCGCCAAAACGTCACGATTTGTTCCTGTCCACTGATCACAAGGTGATCGGTAGCCAGGAAGACTCTGGCAGAGACCCGATCAGGGTCTTAATAGACCCTGTGGGTCCTTGCCAAAAAATCGCGAGACCTCCGGACGTCACGTGTGACGTCACGGAGGCGTGCCCGAACCCGGAAGTTCGGGCACAGCGCGATTTAGCAAAATGTAGCCGGTGCTCGCTTTGAGGACCGGCTACATTTTCCCTGTCAGACTGAGGCCACTCAAAGTGGCCTCATCTGACAGGTGGGATCCCGCTGTAAGTGCCTGCAGTGGGATCCGAAAACAGCTCATCGCGGGGAGCCGCGATGGGCTGTTTAGTACAGGACGTACTATGCCATCCTAATTACTTTAAGGCACTTAAAGTCTCAGGACGGCATAGTACGTCCTAACGTCACGAAGGGGTTAGTGTATACTTTTTTTTTTTGAAAACTACAATTTTCCTGTAGTTTGTTTATTGAAAAGAATTTTGCTAAAACTGCTAAATCCTCTCACATGCTCACTTTGAGAAAGTTTTTTTTTTTTTAAATCTAGTATTATAAATGTATTAATGCCTGGGGAAGGGGCCTTGCAATCATTCTCTGTTAGTTAATACATGTATCACTTTAAAACAAAAATGTGCTTCCTATTTCCATGGCTTACCCTGTACTCTCCCTTTATCTAGTACTTTATAATCAAGTTCTCACTGTTAAAATCATTTTTTTTATTTGTGTGATATGCAAGGCAGGGGAGGTGGGATTTGATTTCGGCATGGTTTCAACTCTTTTTGCTGTGATGTAATACGAGGAGGGTCCTGGTAGATCAGCAGAACTGTTACTATAGCAACAACAGTAACTATAGCAACAACAGTAACTGTATAAAGTTAAACTTTATACAGTTTTTATTCATTAGGAGTCAAGAGGAAAAAAATAGACAGATTTTTTTTTATTTACTTAAAGGGACTGTCTAGTGCCCAAAATGCCTCCTCAACATTTTAATGCATATTAAAGTACTTTCAAAGTACTTTAAAATGCATATTTGATATTTTGCATTACTTTAAAAAATGAAGATATTACACTTAGATAAAAATGCACATTTGCAGAGGTTCAGGACGGCCCACTCAATGAGGGTGTGCCTTAGGCTTCTAAGGGAGTGGGGGGGGGGAGCGTTGGTGTTGTGAGCTCACTGTGCCTGGGGCTAAGCAAGAGGAAAGGCCATCCTGCAAGGCTCAGGTGGGTGAATATATCTCTCTTATCTGTCAGTGAAGTATTCTGACAGATAAGTTGAGGCAAGCTCAGTTACAAAGGTCTTCCTGACAGCTCAGCGTGCCTGTTACCATGGAGACGCATGTCTCCAACCAGGCAAGGATAGCTAGTGCAGGGGGTGCCGGGAGATAGCAGTAGATGCGCACGGGGTGGGTGGGTAAAATGTGAACTGCGCTTGCGCAAGTCGGTACATATGTATGCATGCAGTACCGAGAGCTGTCACCTGTGGAGAACTTCTATGGTTAGTATTTTTTTATTTTTTTAAAGAAAATAAAAATGTAAAATAAAAAACTAAAAGTGACAGTCTAGTTCACTCTTTGGTGCCTACAAGTTGCACCAAAGTCATATAGGTGACTAGACTGTCCTTGCTCCAAATAAAATTTAAGCTCCAAATGAAATTTAAGATACTACAGGTATAATAGTACATTTAATGTTAATTTATAATCATTGCATGCTTTTATGTTAGAAATTACTTTTATCCCAACACAACAGTAATGTGTGCCATTTCTCTGTAGGTTACCTGTTAAGGCATCCTCATGCAGTTTACTCAAGACCAGGTGTATAAGGAATATTTAAACATGATGATGAACATTATCATTCTGTGCATGGTCCTCTGCATATCTCTGTCCTTCTGGATAATTTCGATTACAGCAAGTACATATTACGGTAAGTCTTTTTGATTTTTATTTGCATTTATCATTTTTGAATTTGTAGGACACGGCTTTCTGTAAATATGATTCTGCTAGAGCATGTAAAAGAAGTGTTTAAACAGAACACCCCATGTGCACTTCAACCATCCGCAACAATCGCCTGTCTCCTGGTATTAATATTCTCATCTAAGGGTGAGATATAGCAAAGGAAATCTAAACTGCATTCTCTTTTAGAGAGATGAAGCAAATAGTTGCCTCACTGATTATTCAATTTTAAAAAACTGCTTGATCTTTAGTAACACAAGTTAATATGAAATGTATTCTTGCAAAATAGATTTCCAACGTCAGGCTGCCTGCTCTTCACATTCCCGATATTAGAGTATCTACAAAACATGCACTACATTCCGACATGTTATGGCACAAATAAAAATGCGAAATTAATGATCTATCTAGATAAAGAAGTACTAAGTAAGTGTAAAATTGTTTTAATGCCTCCAAAGAGTACAATCTGTTATGATTATTAGATACAGCTATACTGAGCACGTGGCTATGTATGTAAGCTCAACCTGCTCCATGAAGGTGCAATAGGAATATTATAATTTGGCTGGCTGTAGCAGATTTGTCAAAATCTAGCTAGTCTGTAACCTAATATGTTATATTTACATTATTACGAGGTTTGAAAGTGGTACTCCTTTCTTTTTTTTCTGTAATATTAGAAAATCTTTATTATAATGGAGACATTTCTGTTGAATGCACTTCAGACATTATGTATATATATGTATGGTCAGTATTATGAAGCTGAGCACTGAGATGGTGTGTACACTTTGTTTTACATATCAGAATTCCAAACAAATCTATGAAGTATGACTGTTTTAGCAATTGCTTTACCCTCTAGTTCAATCCTGGCAAAATAACAGTCCATCTGAGGAAACTATAGGTTCATTTTTTTTTTTTTAAATCGGCCTCTTTGGAGGATAAACTTCAAATTTTAAAAATGTCAATTCTAAAATGGCCACCTCAGCACACAAAAAAAAAGAAACTCTGGTCGTGTTGCCACTTGTAGTGGTAATGTTCTGTTTGAAAATGCAAACACAATAAAATATTAAGTATCTTAAGTCTTCTCATCACATATTTTTGTGTGTGTTTAATTTAACAGGTACACTCCGGCCAATCTCTCCTTTTCGGTGGCTGCTTTCTGTAGTTATTCCCATTGTTATTACCGTTCATGGAATAAAAAAGAAGAGCTTGGATAGTAGTGGAGCACTTGGAGGTGAGTTTTCATGAAGATGTTTTCTATTTAATTAATGTTGTGTTGAATGTTCTCAATGGCTCCTTGTTTTACTGAATTGTAGCTGAAATAAGCCTTTCTGTGGGCTCATTTCAGTCAGTTAGTGCACCTCTTAATATTTTACATGCAAAGGAAAGCTGATTGATTATATCATAGACATGCAACTCTCTTTGCCACACAGCAGTTAGTAAATGTATCCAAATGTTTGTTTTCTTTCGTTATTATTACTATAATGCAACTTGTGCAGCTGTACTGAGCAGCATCCATATGTAAAATGAAGGCCAGTTGACTGCAGGAGACCTTCACACTACTGAAGATGCAGTAAAGATATACATACAATATATATAGTAAAAAAATACATACAAATGCTAAAATCATAATCTAATATGATCTATGTTTTTAATAAGATTACTTTTTTTTTTTTGTAGCTAGTACTGTGTTGTATGTTTGAATTTATGTCACAATGGATTTACTTCTTTGTATGTATGCAATTAGGAGGAATAAGTTAATTGTAATATCCAGTGATCTAAAATCGCACATATTGTATTCACATATCAATTATCTGTTTTACAAAAAAGTAAATAAAGTATTTTTAACAATGTGTAACACATGCATCATCTAGATTGTATGTTTGTGAGCAGGACTCTTCCTTGTCCTGACTACATTTTAATAGGGTTTGTTACTCACCTTTTAGCTCTGTAACAAGTGCTGCATAAACTGTTGCCATAAATAGGCCAGATTCCTCACCTTGGCCTCCAGAACCAGGTCTGAACATAAATGAACCTTCATTGAAAGTTGTGGCGGAGCACAGAATGTGACGTACATTTCTACCTCCTGTATCCCTCAAAGAACTAGAGGACTTATATTGAAGAAAGGTGAAACATCCCTCTTCTAAAGGGTGAAAAACCAGCTGCTAGTGGACTGCATCTCCCATACTGCGATGTCAGCCTCTTGGTCAACAGAGGATTGTGGGAAATGTAGACCATCAGCAGCTGAAGGACCACAGTTTAACACCCCCATGCTACTCACTGGTTTGTATGACAGCATGCCCAGAGGGTTTATGGTGTTCCAAAATCAACCTAATTAGGTTAGATATTTCCATTATTAATGTATAAACACTACTAACCTCACATTTAGCAAGCTTTTGAATTGGCCAATTTGTCTGTATTGTGCCTTCAAACTAAAGGACATTTCACAAATTCCCCTTTTGGTGAGAGTACTTACCTTAGTGATATTTTTTCATAAAAGATTAGTCATAAAGGCCCTATACCAAGCAGGGCCCTGCAATGATTTGGCAATAAATCATTAAAGATATATAAAAAAAGTTCCACTGTCGGTATGGGATGTTTGAGATTCAGTTATTCTTGTTCCCTGTCTTTTATGAATGTTTGGTCATTTGTTATTCATTACTTTTTTTCCCCACTCTCACATTTAAATCAGAAATATTTGTTGTTCAATTCTAACTTGCCCAGATGTAGCAACCTGATATTGAAACTGGGTAAAGCTATGTATCCTGTTACCATGAGTAGAGAAACACATACCTAGTTAGGGGTGGTGTGTGTGTGTGTGTGTGTATATATGTATATTATATACAGGAATTTACTCTGAATTCATCCAAATATATCCAAAATGATAAATTGCACACACACCTGTCAGAGTGCAATCACCCAAGATTTTAATAAGTGCCCAGCTCCCTTAAGCTGCAATATAGCCTTTCCATGCATGCTCAGATTCCCCCACGCCCACAAAGTGTAATACAATGGCACATGTGCAGACCTGACATGTCAACTACAGGTTGCCAATTATTACTCGCATTACAGCCACATCACAGTAAAAGGTATTTATTTGCTCCATACAGTATTTGCACTGATACTACTGTATTTCTTTTTATTTTTTTTTACTTTTAATACTAGTGTATTTCATGTGAGCTGAGAGGCTTTAATGTATCTTGCCTGAAAATGATCCATTATTCTAAATACCTCTGGTCCCAAGCATTTTGGATCAGGGATACTCAACCTGTACTTTTATCCCCTTATCGTTCCAAAAGTTTTTCACTAGTAATCTGATCTAGTAAGACTCTCATAGGCTATATATGTCTGGTACAGGGCCGCCATCAGAAATGTCAGGGCCCCTTACTGAGAATCATTCTGCCTCTCTCGCCCCCAACCTCTCAAAGTCATTTGATCGAGTTCTTTGTATATCATGCCAATGATTTAAATGCCCCATTACCAGCATTGCACACCCAAGACTAAATATTCCATAGCCAGCTTTTCCATTAATATGCCACAGTTTCCCTATTAATATGCCACATTTTCCCTATTAATATGCCACATTTTCCCTATTAATATGCCACAGTTTCCCTATTAATATGCCACAGTTAGTATGTCCATTAAAATGCCACAGTCAGTATGCCCATTACTATGCCACAGCCAGTATGCTCCTTAATATGATGCCGCAACCAGAATGCTTCTTAATATGATGCTGCAGCCAGTATGCCCATTAAAATGCCACAGCCAGTATGCCCATTAATACATGGTCTGGTATAAAGGACCTTTTACTCTGTACCAGTGTAACTATTATGATATGAGTCACTACACCTATAAATACGCTTATATATTTTTCAAATTGATCCGTGAAAAGGCAAGTGTTTGTGTATTCAGAATTGGACGCCTTACATTAGGGTATTTTCTCTGTTACTAAAGTGACTTTTATTCTCGCACCTAAGAGTTACCAAGTATGCTGTGAATGTAGCAGTTCACGGCATTGTAGTTATATGGTTTACCTTGTTGCAGAACCAGATTTTGATACATTTGTATTTCCTGTCCTCACACTAATTGGTTTATGGGGCTTGGTAACCTTGGTCTCATACTTTTCTAGTATATTGTGTTTAGATGTTGGTGAACTTCCTGTGTTTTTAAAAAAATATTTCATCAAATAAAATGTAAGTTTTATTTCTCATTCTCAGACAGAGAAATATATTTCCTTTTGGTTATCCCTGTTACCAGTGTCACCTAAACAGTAACTCTTTGTTCAAATAAAAAATGGGCTAGTCTAACATTGTATACTATATACAAATGGTGATTACTGTACAAGAAATTTAGCTTACATAGAAACAGGATAAAGAATGTTTTGACAGCATCTTTTACAAGTTTTGCAGGCTATTAAAATTAATGGAAGTTGATGAATGCTGACATACCACAATATGTTATAGCCTGGGCGCAGCAGTTTGCAGCCCCTTATAAAGGTAGGATGGTGGTTTGTCTGTTTTAAAAGCAGAGAAGCTGTTTGTGTTGCGTTCCTGATCTGAACATATGACCACAACCAGGTTTTGTAATCAACTGAGCCTAAAATGGCTAAGAGTGGGAGGACTTCAGAGGTCAGTTTGGGAGCAGGAGGCTCCAGAGCTCCTAGGATGGGAGCCTGTATTACTGAATGAGTAAAGAGAAAGGGCAGTTCATAACCACCAGTATGGGGTAAGCATTTCGCAGCAGTGAGTACACTCAAAAGAAGGACCTGGAAGTATTTTTTTCAGATGGTCAGAGATTTAGCTGACAAGTTATTTTGCATTATTTTGAGTACAATAAATCACTTTAATATGAATAACCAGTTTCCAGTACTTGCTTCCCTGCATTATAGCATGTAGCCCACATTAAAAAAGGTGACAGAGTAAGCCTTGGGGGTTGGTCTTGTCACAAGCACCATCAGATTTCCCTAATCCATGCATCTGCTTCCATTTCTGATAGCACTATATAAATGTGCATTTCTTTTAACCTAAATCTATAGTACAAACTGTGTTCAGGTGACCGAGATGCTTTAGGAGAATGCAGCGCACCACCAGATTTATTTTAGGAATCCTTTTAATTGCTATCTTTACTTGGTAACACCAACATAAGTGTACACGTACAAGAAATCGTTTGCCAATTGTAATCATTTGCTTTTTAACTTGCAGGACTTATTATTGGGTTCATCCTCGTTGTGGCTAATTACAGCTTTTTTTCATCTTTATTGGTATTCTTTTTCACTTCTTCCAAACTCACTAAATGGAGAGGAGAAATTAAGAAGCGCTTTGACTCTGAATATAAAGAAGGTAATTAAATGTCATTTATTGCTGTTTGAAGAGCACTTCTAGAGACCAGCATTTAAAAGCTATGCATAGATAAGCATCTATAACTATAACTTAATGTTGTAGTTGAATACTTCTTTAAACTCTCTACCATATTGTTTGTGCTATTCAAATAAATACTACTGTATTTGGTAGAAACCATGCAACAGGATATCTGTGTCAATAGACCAGCCCCATATTGATCTGTCAGATATTGAAGCCTCTGATGCACCGTCTACAAACAACCAATGAAAGAACTGGTTAATTGCTAATAGTTCTTGGTTTCTTCTCTTCTTAACTGATAATGTCTTTTAAACTGTTGGTGACATAGGATGTGCCAAGCATGTCCTTGGCAATCACTTCCTTGCTGAAGTTGGGCATGCCTTGCACGCCCTGCCTTTCGATCTCTGTATTCCCACTGGCATTGGGCAGCAGTGATCAGACTAAAACAGACATGGCTGAAAACCTCTGGACTGAGGCACTCCAGCCATGTCTGCAGAGGCCTCCTCCACATCGAATCACTATGGCATCAAATCACAGCAATCAGATGTGTTTAGCTGTCAAAGCCACTGCCTGGTTCTGACAGCTTAAATCTCTTCCTGCCTCACAGAAATCATGGGGCAAGAGTTACTAATTACAGCATGTGCAGCTTGCCCAGGTCCCCCCATTAAACTCCCCAGAAACGATATATAATTTTTTCTCAAACTGGTCTTAGGATAGATACAATGTCACTATAGATAATTCTGGGGGAAATGGTCAGCAAAAAGCAAAACATGGGGTGTTTCCAAACTCAGGACAAATACTAGAATCTATTTAGCAGTTTATTTAATTTGGTATTTAACAGAGTATGAGAGAAAATGTAAAAATGTGAGTAAGTGGACAAAAACGGCAAATTCATTTTTAGTTCTGAAATGTTGTCATTACTCCATTTTTTATGATGGAGTTCAGTATTGCAAACAATAAGATGTTTTGGTTTAAATGTGTTTTAATATACTTTTTATATGACATTGGTTAAGGTTGGCCACATAAATGTAAAATTAACATATATTTTTTTTATCTGATTACATGTGTTTTAAAGAGCAATTTAATGCTGAAGATTTTTTTTTTTTTTTTATTCTTCATTGGACTAGAATGCGAAAATGACATGTCAGCCCGGTAGTCTTAGAATTCCACAATAAATAGAATTGATTTTGATTGGTGTGCTCTGCAGGATCATCTTTTAAAAGGAGTAGTAATAAAATCTGTGTGATTTGAAGGGATGTTGGAAGTGTTAAGTCCCTAAATTTTTTTTTAGAATGATAAATTATTCGCTATATAATTATTCATTATGTATTTCTTTTTTCAGGAGGTCAGAGGAATTGGTTGCAGGTTTTCTGTAATGGTGGTGTACCTGCAGAGCTTGCGCTGCTCTACATGATAGAAAAGGGCCCTGGTGAAATCCCTATAGACTTCTCCAAAGAGTACACTGCTTCATGGATGTGTTTATCACTCCTTGGAGCCCTGGCGTGTTCAGCTGGAGATACATGGGCTTCTGAAATAGCACCTGCACTCAGCAAAAGATCTCCTCGATTAATAACAACTTGGGAAAAAGTACCTATTGGTAAGATAACATTGAATTCATTTGAATTGTTTTCCCAAAGGCCTACACAAGATGATTGACTGTTAGTTATAATTTCAACAATTAGTGTCACTCTTGACCAGCTCATGCAGTTAAATTATTTATTTGCAATGTATGTAAATTATTTATTTAGAAACATTAACTGTACTGAGCACCAAGCCGAATACATGATTATAGTTTTTAAGGGACTATGGTAACTGACTGGCACCAAATGATACACATTTATGATACAGCTATACACACAAAAACATAATGAGCTATATGATGTTGTCAATCAAAGTCAATCAAGACCACATAATGTCATCAGTGCTGCTGGAAGTGGGGTTGGAAATGGCTAATGAGTCCAGTCTGAGCCCAACATGTCTGTAACAGTAGGGACATGGTTTTGCCACCGGCTAGCCGGGGAAGCAAGAGCTGCTAGCCCTGGATTTACACAGTTACTGTTGAGTGAAATGCAGAGGAGGGTAGGCAGAATGACTGCTGCATAGACTTTGTTTGGTAACAATGAAGAAACCTTTCCAATCCCAGATGTTTGATTGAAGCCTCCCAAATGCTGCACTTGTTCTGACTTCTATGGTACACTATTTTAAACAATGTTTCAGGTGACTATGTTACCTTTTTATGCTTTTTGAAAAATAAACTGTAAACAAGGCACTCCTAAAAGTCTTGCAAAAATTAAATAACAAAATACTGCAATTTGGGTCAATCCTCTTTTTTACACCCCAAACACACAAACAATATAGTGGAGCACACAAAATAGAAATTCTAAATAAACATCTAGCTGTACAGCACTGTGACACTTCCCTCTCTTCTTATAATCCCCAAAAAGCTACTGTGAAGCACCTCATCAACTTAGTAATGTCAACGACAGTGCTGGGAAATTCTTCCTTTGTGGTACTGTATGCTGCTCTAGCTCAAGCACAAGTCTTCAGTTCTTGACCATGTAAAGCAGAGAACAGACAGGGAGAGAATAATATAATAATACTGTCAAATCCAAAGTAATGTAAAGACCTACAGGGCTCTGCTGTATAGGACATGTTTCACTTCTGTACTGAAGATGCCAATGGCTGATCTCAGAACTGTTGATGTTTGCTGTAACTGGATGCTAATCCTGTTTGAGCAATATTTAGGGTTTACAGGTTTGGTTGGAAACACCCCATTGCTGAAAGTAAGCATATCTATGAAGCTTTTTTTTTAAATTAGGATTATATAGTATTAAGTGCTCTATTATCATCACAGCTGTTTTCTGCTTTACATGTGACAGATATGGAGACTTGTGTTGGATTGTTGCTCTGACTTTATTAAGCAGATGTGCTGATTCAGAGTAGCATGTATGACTTCAGGGGGGACTGTATTGAAAGGGGTAACCCAATGCTATGCATAAAAACACTTGGTGCATAAAAACACATGTTGTATAATTATTTATATATTTTGCATATTGTTTTGTACACAAAGAAACACTTGTAACTGCAGGAAATTAGTTTGCCCCACTCTTCTCTCCTTTCCCTTTCTATGTGTGAGCTCTAAGAATAAGTAACTGTATTTTTCACCTGCCATAATATTTTTAATGCAAACTAATACTATTCATTGATCAAATGATTATCAATTTCTTTCTAGGTACCAATGGAGGTGTCACTCCAATAGGACTTATTTCAAGCCTTTTTGGTGGAATGAGTGTTGGTGTAGCATATTTTGTTACCCAGCTTTTGCTTGTGGCTGATTTGGACATTGCTGCCCCACAGTGGCCCATAATAATTTATGGTGCAATGGCAGGCCTGGTTGGATCAGTTATAGACTCCTATCTGGGAGCAATCATGCAATATTCAGGTATGCTTCTTTCTATTAACTACAGAATTGAATTGGTGGTTGTACATAATTTGTCTTGAACCGGACTCTCCTATATTATATGGCTTGGCACTGATAAAAAGTGCTATGGTAAGACATTCCTCAAACCCCCAATCTATAGTTCGATAATGGACATACCAGGTAAGTCACGAAAATTACTTCCAGTTATTGCCTTCTAAGTTGCAAAAAACAACTGAAACACATGTAAACATTAGGGATTTCTTCAATATTAGAATCTACTTGGCAAGCTTTTGTTCACTTTTTCTATTTTTTTACAAATTATATGATCAACATGGTATTTAAAGAAAGCCCTTTTTATGCTAAAAAAAAATGAATGTAGTTTGTGCTCTTACATTTAATGAGCGAAAGGACAATAACGGCTATACACAAATAACATAGAAGTGTTAACATTGTCACAAAGGGTACAACATTTTCCACCCACCTATAGTGTCCAAGAAAATATTTTTTGCTCTGACAACAGACTTTCTATCTCTCTAAGCCCTCCATATTGGATGTCACTAAATTTCAAAACCCTTTAAAATAATTTTCATTATAAAGCTATAGGAATTGTTTTAAAGTAAACATAAGTGAATATTACATATATTAAAAATATACCGCCTGTAGAAAATAAGCTATTTAGAACTGCTTTTTATAGATTAATAACCATAAATCATGAAAAGGAACTGTTTGAATACTGTAATAACTTTTAATCAATAGATGTGCCAGCAGTTTTACTGACGGGCACAAACCAAAAATTTATTTTCGTTAAATCCACAGAATCTTTCCCCCTTCCCCCCCCCCCCCCCCCCCCCCCCACAGTGACCCTAGAATGGGGATAAAATTTGGGTGAAATACATTTTTTCATTGAGTTCTTGTTGAGTTTGATGTTTTAGTATATATTTTGTTTGTGTGTGCTATAAAAGACTGAGAATTTGGGTTAAACTTTATTCTGAAGTAACAGTAATATTTAACAAAATATATATTTTCTGCTGCTCATTATTAATAAACGTATTATTTTTCAGGTTATGAAGAAAATACAGGAAAGATTGTAAATCACCCAACAAAGGACTCCAAGCTAATATCAGGAAAGCCTATACTGGACAATAATGCAGTGAACCTGTTTTCATCTATCCTTGTAGCACTGCTTCTCCCTGGTGTTGCATGCAGTTTGTGGCCAAGAGCTTAAAATTGTGACCTGTAATACACAAAGAACTGTGGAACAAAACATATGTCTGCAAAAGATTCTGCAGTTAAGGATTGTTGTATAATAGTAATCACCTTGTATAGTAATATGGTTTTAACAAATCTGACATACTCAGATCACAATTTAGTTTCCCCCCCCACTGTTCATATAAAAATACAAATGTCTTCTTTTATTTGGCATGTGTATTGGTGTTACAAAACTACAGTCTTGCATTAATTGGGTGACTGCTTTCCTGTTCCATTGGAGTGCAAAGAAATAGACCTACAATGATGGCAGACAGGACAGATACCAGCCATAGAGAAATGTAATTGTGTCGCAGTGGGTAGATGTGAGTGCATCTCATCCTGCAGCCAACCTGAGGGAGGAAGAAGATTTCACTTTATGCATTTGATTTGATTAGATTTGGTCAGCAAATGTATAAATTAATGTTCAGACCAGCCTGAAGAAGTTGGTGGATGACTGGTCAACCTTTAGAACGAACAAGAGTAGTATGCATGATAGGAAGTCTTGGAAAATCTGTATGAAATATACTGGAGAAATAGGTTAAACTTTTTCTTTGCATTCCACTCTATAGAAACTGCACTCTGTGTGGGGTAAATTTTGATGTATGCAAATTTTAAATCCTGTTAACACAATGTAATTTTAACCCTAAAGTCATTAGAAACCAGTTAATCTGGTTACACATTAATCGACTTATATCCAAAGTTTAAATTGTTGTCCAGGGAGAAAGTAATGCAACTTTGAATTGTGTGATGGATAAAGCTGTTTGCAAAAAGCAGACTATGGCTTGTGTCAGAAAAATTTCTTTTCATTTGAGTTCTTTATATATCTGTGTGTGGTATGCAAAATTATGAACTTTGATCTGTGTTTAAAGATAATAACAAAGCAAATGTGTTTGGAAAGCTTGTACTCTTCCCCCCCCCCCCATTTTTTTTAAGTCACTATTTTTAATTGCGGTGATTTTGCTAAAGTAAAATGGTTCAATTAACTATTTTTTTTATTATTAACATACAATTTTGTTGTCTACAAGAGGTGATCCATCGCACATCACCTAATTTTTAATTTCTTTATTATTCTACTTTTAGCACTGCTTTATTTACAAGTGCAGATGTACAAATGTGAACAGCTTTATTCTCACACCATCAAAATAGCAAATTATTTTCTTACGTAATTAAAATTTACAGTTTGTTGTTGCACTGGAAATGGTAAGGTTGAGGTATGTGATTTTTTTCATGTTGTGTATTTGCATATTGTTTTCTCTGTCTGCTCCTGAGGGAATTAGTGACTACTGATGCAATAAATTATCAGTTTAGAGCAATATCATTTCTGTTTACATAAGTTCAGTTGTCATTTGTAGTCGGAGTTGTTTATTTTGCTATATAAGCACATTTACTTTCAATGTTTTTGTTTTTTCTTACTTGGACCAGCTTAAACATTGTTTATACTGAAGTCTGCAGAGAAAAAAAAAAAGGGATCTTACACAGTGTGTTAGCAAACTTTCATGTAAATGCATAAAATAAGAGAAATATTATTTTAATGTGTCTGTGGTATATCCTACTTATGACATCATCTGTGGCTTTATATGCAAATGGAAATGTGTCATTTCCATATCTAGCCACAAGATGATGTCATAAGTAGGAGACAATAAAGACACATTTAAAACACTTTTCTCCTAATTTCTGCATTAGCATGCAATTTTCTTAACCGGATCAGCATTTTTTAATCTCTACATTTACAGTATAATGTTTAGGTTCACATTCACTATTATTGAGATTATTATTATTATTGATTATACATCTTAGTCATTCCCTGTGTTTAATGTGCTGTTTATTATTTCAAATAACCTACAAAAAAAAAGAACAAGCATTATGATTTTCCATTAAACTTATAGTATTAAGGGAATATATTGGTGGGATTGTTTTCTTCTGTTAATAGAGATGTGGGCTGTATACAATCATATGAATAATTATCGTTTTAGATTATATATTCTATTACTGGGACACTCTTTTCCTTCCCCATTTAATATTGTCGTAAATTGTTAGAACATGCCAATAAAAGCAGAAAATAACTTCAACCTGCACTAATGATACATTCCGAGTCCCTGCAAGTTATTAGTAGTGTATATTACTGCCAAGCCATGCCTACAAAGCTAAGGATGTATTCAATAGACAGAAAATTGGCAGAGAGTTGTAAAATGCAGGTCAAAAATCAAACTTGGAAAAATAGCTGCAATTTCTCTATATTGGCCTGTGTTTTGCAACTTGGTGGTGTCAAAAATTGGAAATGGCAACACGTTTGTTCTAAATCTGTACATGTGCTTTGAATTTTGCCAATACAAATAAAACGGGATGGAGCACCTATTAGGGCTGATACATTACAAAAGGGTGATATAAAGAATAGGTTTAGATGGTAACATAGGTTGCTCAGGGATCATATAACCTATAACATGTAATTTATCATAATGACAGTTTAGAGTGGTATTAAGATATACATATGTGACTTGCATCATTCATAACATAACTGTATTTCCTGTAGAGATATGATTATGGTTTTTTCCATTAACATAACTTTTTGAAGCATTAATAAAAACTACTGGATCTGAAGCTGTTTGTTTTTTTTAAAGAAATAAATAAAATAAGAAATACTAAATATCTCTGTGCTATTTTTTTTTAACAAAAACTAGTTTGAACTGCAACCGAGTCCTTGATTATTATCTGTATACCATAAGGAAATATTATGTTGTCACTTGTTTATAGATCTTTATAGACTAACCCTCTGGCTAAAATTAAAATCAAATATTGGCTTTGATCTTTGACCTTGACAGGCATCCACTTTGATCTCGCATATCAGACCTATTCAAGCTTCTATTTGGAAGCTCAAAGATTTGTTTGCTACATGGCAGAAAAATGAGAGTGAGAGCCATTATTGACATTGGTTGCATTGCGGTAAGCTCATCCACAAGTATTCTATGGTATTGACATCTTCATCCAAGTTGACCAATATTTTATATATATTTTGCTGGGTTTCACTAATGCGAATTGTTACCTGGAGGTAGTCGGTAGGATTGTTAGCACATGGTGCAATTAAAATAGACTGGTATATTCAATAAAATGTTGGAAATCGTAAAAATGTAACAATCTCCTATCTAATGCAGTACACATTTCTCGTTCTATAAATAGATAATGATTACATTAATTGTTTTAAAGGTAAAGTGTCCTTTAAAGAACATTCCTGCCACAGCTGCATTACTGGAGAACTGGATGTCTAAGCTGTAATGCAATATCATTTGAATTTCTCCTATCTATTCATTGTTGTCACCTTGCATATTTGTTCTGCTTTACTTTCAAGTTTTCAAATGGCACACAAGTGGCAGTGATTAATCAGTTTAAATGTGACTTTAAATTTCAGACGTCTGCCCTTTTAATGTTGGTGTTTTAACTGCAAAATTATGTTGCATTTATATTTATTACTGTTAATTATATAAAAACCTGGCTCATTGAACTTAAATAGTTTTTTTAAAAGATCTTTAATTAAACACTGTACGGTCAATCCATCTTTATTATACGGATTATCTTTAATGCCTGCTGCTAAAGCTGTCAAAAGTGTTGTATAGCACTGTTAACCATGTGAAAAGCAGCAACTTTTATTAGGATTTTGGTGCTATAGTTTTTTTTTTTTTCATCATCTTTCAGATTAGCAATTTACTGTCATTTTAAATTAATATTGTTTTGTCTTTTTGAAAGATAAGTCAGTTGTAATTTTCTGCGTATATAATTACTAAATAACACTGCTAGAAATATTCTTAGCTCATAGAAGATAACATATTGTCATTATCCAATTATCTAATACATTTGTTAAAATAACGGCATGTCTTACAGTTGAGCAGTCAAGTGTGTCGATAAAGGTGCTACCAACAAGCATTCCACATAACTCAGTGCCAACTTACTCCAATTCTTGAGGTCATTAAAATTCTAGATTTATGGTAAATATGGCATGTTTTTAACAAATAGATTATTTTAATGTCCATCAAAAAAAAGTATCCTTATTTTACATATATACCCAACAATCAAAATGTCAAACTTTTAACAGTGTTGGGAGAAAATGAAGATAACTATTTAGATATGTTATTTCATACTTTCTTAGTGCCTACAGGTACCAAACTAAAATCCTAGCAGTTTCACATTCGATCCTAGAGGGGCTCATTTTGATGCAATGTTGTTTTTGTGAGCGCAGTGCAAGGGAATCCGCTTGATAATGGCAATTGTTTATTGCCGAAATAAGGTCGTCCCTTTTTGGTCTGCTATGAACTTGCTTATTTATAGCTTGGTGTTTTGTGTAGTCTTTAGCCTTCTGTTTATTTTGAATAATAAAATAGCTGGATATGCTCAACGATATGTTATTTTATATGTTGGTCTTTCTTGCTGTACCAAAAAAATGTAGATAATAAATAAGTACATGTAACCTAGTTGCTATAATACCATATTGGTTTTTTGTCTTCTCCATTGTTCAGGATAGTCAAAAACCTCTACTGCTTATGCTGAAAGGCCCATGCATGCCACTTCCACCCTCTCAATAAAGTACTAAACACTTATAAATTGCTGTCTTTCTTATTTAAAGGGTCACAGTCTAAACGTTTATACTGTGATTATAGAGAATAGAAAATTGATGAGTGATCAATACCCAGGGTAGTGGACTCCATTTCCCTTGACGCTTTGCCAGCATTACAGGTGTAAGAGTGATGGGTGATGTAGTCTACAATATCTGAAGTGCCAAGGGTTGCCTACCTGTGATCTATACATTCTATCCAGCCTTTTTGTTGTTGCACAGGTGTTCGCACATACTAATGGTAATTTCTGTACATTGCTGCTGTCCCCTGTGGCACTTTCCAGGCAGAAACAGTAGGCACATAATCTAATTACACCTACAATTTTGCAAACATTAATTGCCTTATAGTTGGTTGCTGGGATCTTCATAGTTTCTCATGTAAACAGACATGGAAGAAAATACGTAAAGATGCATATAGTGTGATATAATAAGAACAGAAATTGGCGTGAAATATATTTAGTGATTGCACACAGACCCAGATGGGTCAAAGCCCATCATGTACACGGCTGGAAAGCCACTCCTCTCCCTCTTCTTGATATGCGGATGTTGTAAGTAAAAAACAGCAGAGGAGCAGGTGTAAATATAAAAATGTAATGAACACAGAACAAGTAGTATCTCACATGAATAGACTGGAGTCTTCAGCTGGTGAACAATCCAGAGACCGCAACATGTAATCTAATAGCAAAGGCATCCACTTGTTTCATTTATGAGTTATTTGATTTTTTTGTAATGGCAATTGTGCGGTAATAACCAGTGTTAGCGACTCATTTTTAATAAACAGAGGAATTTAATCAAGGTCATAATGGCAGCCATGAGTCAAAGTGTTAATTACTATTAAACGTCTGGTGGGCGTCTAGCAGAAGCATCCAGCTGAGCTCAGGAATCCACTTTCTTCTCAAAACCTTTTTGATTACATTTTTTAACATTCAAGAGAGCATTTATAAAACTCCCTCTAGGACAGTGGTTCTCAACCTGTTTTAACCTCAGGATCCACAATTGTCCTTGGTCATTAAGTCACGACCCCAAAATTATTTAATTTCCAAAACATAATTTATTCCATGAATCAATTGGTACACACTGACTTCTATCTTTCACATCAAGGGCAATCTACAATTTACAAATCTAAGGCAAATTTTACCCTAAAGTAAATGATGAAGCCTCTGCCATTTCCTAATCCTAGGGTTATTACTGAAAGAGATATCAGCGGCACTAGTGAAACAACACCTTCCTTGGCGGGCTACTCAGCTTTAGATGGTGAAAGTAGTGTGTGTCATCGCTCATCCCCCCCAGTGAAAAGTTAGAGACTTTTTGACTAAATATGAAGCAGACATCCACAACCCACACCCCACCAGCTCGTGACCCACTATTGGATCAGGACTAGAGTTGAGCGAACACCTGGATGTTCGTATTCGAACTTGAACCCGAACCCCATTGAAGTCAATGGGGACACAAACTTTTGGGCACTAAAATGCCTCTAAAAAAGTCCTGGAAACGGCTAGAGGGCTGCAAAAGGAATTAAAATGTTGGTAAGAGTAGGACAAGTGCCCTGTCAATGGGGACTCTATTTCGGTTTATAGAATAGCATTACATGTAATCTATAAACCGAATGTCTTTTGGTTTATAGACTTTCGGTTTATGGAATAGAAACATAGAATGTGTCGGCAGATAAGAACCATTCGGTCCATCTAGTCTGCCCAATTTTTTTTGAGTACTTTTATTAGTCCCCCGTTCCCGGTCTTATAGCTAGGATAGCCTTGTGTCTATCCAACGCATGCTTAAAATCCTTGACTGTGTTTACCTCTACCACTTCTGCTGGAAGGCTACTCCATACATCCACTACCCTCTCAGTAAAGTAATACTTCCTGATATTACTTTTAAATCGTTGCCCCTCTAATTTAAGACTATGTCCTCTAGTTGTGGTAGTTTTTCTTCTTTTAAATATACTCTCTTCCTTTACTGTATTGATTGCCTTTATGTATTTAAATGTTTCTATCATATCCCCCCTGTTACGTCTTTCCTCCAAGCTATACATGTTAAGATGCTTTAACCTTTCCTGGTAAGTTTTATCCTTCAACCCATGAACCAGTTTAGTAGCCCTTCTTTGAACTCTCTCCAAAGTATCAATATCCTTCTGGAGATACGGTCTCCAGTACTGCGTACAATACTCCAAGTGAGGTCTCACCAGTGCTCTGTACAATGGCATGAGCACTTCCCTCTTCCTACTGCTAATACCTCTCCCTATGCAACCAAGCATTCTGCTAGCATTTCCTGCTGCTCTATTGCATTGCCTACCTACCTTCAAGTCCTCTGAAATTATTTCTCCTAAATCCCTTTCCTCAGATGTTGAGGTTAGGACTGTACCAAATAGTCTATATTCTGCTTTTGGGATTTTATGCCCAAGGTGCATAATCTTGCACTTGTCCACATTAAATGTCAGTTGCCACTGCTCTGACCATTTTTCTAGTTTAGCTAAATCATTTGCCATTTGGCTTATCCCTCCATGAATATCAACCCTGCTGCAAATCTTTGTATCATCAGCAAAAAGACATACTTTGCCAACAAGACCTTCTGCAATATCGCTAATAAAAATATTAAAGAGAATGGGTCCAAGTACAGATCCCTGAGGTACCCCACTAGTAACGAGACCTTGCGTCGAATATACCCCATTGACTACAACCCTCTGTTGCCTGTCACTCAGCCATTGTCTAATCCATTCAACAATATTGAAATCCAAACTCAAAGATTTCAGTTTATTGATAAGCCTTCTATGTGTGACAGTGTCAAAAGCCTTACTGAAATCTAGATAAGCAATGTCTACTGCACCACCCTGATCTATTATTTTAGTCACCCAATCAAAAAAAAATCAATAAGATTAGTTTGGCATGATCTTCCTGAAGTAAACCCATGCTGTCTCTGATCTTGAAATCCAAGCGACTTTAGATGTTCAACAATCCTATTCTTTAACAAGGTTTCCATTATTTTTCACACTACTGAAGTAAGACTTACTGGTCTATAGTTGCCCGCCTCCTCCCTACTACCTTTCTTGTGAATGGGCACAACATTAGCTAATTTCCAATCTTCTGGAACTACTCCCGTTAACAATGATTGGTTAAATAAATCTGTTAACGGTTTTGCTAGTACACCACTAAGTTCTTTTAATAACTTTGGATGTATCCCATCAGGTCCCATCGACTTATTTGTCTTTCCTCTAGACAGCCGAAGTAAAACCTCTTCCTCTGTAAACTTACATCATGCATCAAAAGACTCATTAGACTTTTTCCCTAAATGAGGTCCCTTACCCTCATTTTCATTTGTAAAAACTGAACAAAACTATTCATTAAGGCAGTCTGCTAAGCCTTTATCCTCTTCTACATGGCATCCTTCTTTTGTTTTTAATCTAACTAATCCTTGTTTTAATTTCCATTTCTCATTTATGTATCTAAAAAAATGTTTTATCCCCCTTTTTCACTGACTGGGCTATAGTCTCTTCTGTGTTTGCTTTGGAAGCTCTTATAGCTTGCTTTTCCTCTTTCTGCCTACTCTTATAGATCTTTCTATCTTCCTCACTCTGAGTATTTTTATAATTACTAAATGCTTGCTTTTTATTTTTTACTATTTTAGCCACCTCTGCAGAGTACCACAGTGGTTTCTTCAATTTTTTGCTCTTACTGACAAGCCTTATGCAATTTTCTGTTGCCTTCAGTAGTGCAACTTTTAGATAATCCCATTTCTCCTGGACTCCATTTAAATTGCTCCAGTTTGATAATGACTCCTTTACACCTAATCTAATTTTTAGAAAAGTCTGTGTAACAGATCCCTCTGTTTTGCATTGATCCACAATCTATGTTGTATCAGCCAACGTCCATGTTACCTGGGACCCTCTACCCTTTGTTTTATTCTATGATGTCCCATCATCCATCTTGCCTTGCACTTAAAGACAAAAACTGTTTCTGGCCCTTTAATTGTTAATATGTTTGTCCCCAAGTTGTGTGGTTCATACAGATATAAGTTTTATTCATGGTTTTATTCATGTGTGACACAAAATCATAAAGTTATAAAAATGTATAAGTTTGGAGATAATTGAGTAGATACTGTTAGAAATTCAATTATCTCCCAAGCAGAGGGGAGGGAATATGTGGGATGTAACCATTGTCTGATTGGTTGATGCCTATTTGTCTGTGGGCGTCTCCCTTGCCGGGGAGCACTATATAAAAGCAGAGTAACTGCAGTTAAACGGCAGTTATATTTCACCCTCAATCCAGAGTCTTGTCTCTTATTGGGGGTAACCGCTATACAGCTATTCACACTAGCTCGGGATGCTGAGAATCCTCCTCACTGATCGGGAAAAGGACACCCTCCAGCGGTTGAAACCCCTCTGCTACACGGGTTAACCGCAACAGTCTGTTTTTCTAAAATCTAAAACTTTTGTTTTTGTGTGGTGTAACTGCATCACTGTTCTTATATTAAACCACACTGTCTGGTGATCACTAGATCCTAAACTTTCACCTACAGTAAAATCTGATAACAAATCTCCATTTGTGAACACTAAATCTAGTATGGCCTGCTTTCGAGTTGGCTCCTCCACTACTTGTTTTAGAGATAATCCCAGTAGGGATGTAATGCTATTGCTATTCTATAAACCGAAAGTCTATAAACTGAATGTCTTTCGGTTTATAGCCGGTACGAACCCGAACAGTGCGGTTCGGGTTCGCTCAACACTAATCAGGACCCACCAGTTGAGAAACACTGCTCTAGGAGCATGTATATGTTTTGCACAAATTGGAATGCATAATATTGTGCTTGCAAGTTAATTCCAAAGATGTTGCCTACCTCTGGAAACATTTGACATCAAATATTTAGAAATTTCACCAGTTGGGCACTAAACTGTGCCTTCCATTTATGTACAGTATTTTAGAAGGAATTACATGCACAGATTTTGTGCAATTCAATTTCAGTTTGAAGGGCAGATGCTTTATTTCTATCACTAATTGCTTTATGAAGTGGTGTTGCACACACATACAGTATTGGTTGACAGGGCAGCCATCAGGGGGTGAAGGATGATACACTCGTCACAGGCCTGGTGTGCCCCCTGCCCTTTAAAAAAAAAAAAAAAAAAACAGGGCATCTGCCTACGGCCCACTCATTCCTTTGGGGCCCACGGCAGCAGAAAACTTAGGGCCCACGGCAGCAGCTGCCCCATTAAAGGGCCGGCCTGGTGGGGGCCCAGTGCAGCAGTTTTTTTTCTTTTCTTTACTGGAGCTTGATAGAAAGAGGTCTCAGCCAATCAGGTGAGACCTCTCAGCTCCCTGATTGGCTGAGAGTTTAGAAGCCTCTGGTGATTGGCTGAGACCTCCTTCACACAATGAGCTCAAAGCACAGAGAGGCAAGTTAAAACGCACAGTGTGTATGGATGTGGGTGTGTGTATGTCAGTGGGAGTGTGTATGTCAGTGTGAGTGACAGACTGTCTGTATATGTGTGTGATGGAGTGTGTGGATAAAAGGGTTAACTTCTGTGACACAGACCAGATTTCTTTCCAGTAAGGGTCCCTGAAATTTCTGATTGGCAGCCTGTCGGTTGATGTTGCTAGTGCTGACATGACCATTATTAATTCCCTCCTCACACCAACTATACCCTTTAATCTATTGGTAGCACCAGTAATATTTTTTGATTCTCTTTGTCCATGTCATGTGGCAGAGCATATCTGCATTTTTACAAATAAAGTACTTAGCAATGTAGAAACGGTTAATCAAAACGCTGGGAAAAAACACAAGTTGAATAAAAACGTTTGTTATAATGGTAATAAAGCTTTGGTTCTAGCTGCTTTAAACAGATTAATGTACCCACGACTATAAAAAAAAAAAATCTCTTTGTATTCGGTTGTGACATAAACAAATATGCAACTGCAGGTGGGTCTTCCAGCGGCTTTCAAATTTTCAAAACAAACACCGCGAGGAAAGGTAGTTGGGCGTCGCTAAGGAGACATCCAATCAGTGGAGAGCATTTTATGACAGGTCGCGCGCTTTGTTCGAAAAATCTATAAGAAGCAACGACAAGATCAGCTGTTTAGCATTTATGAGAAGCTGTAAGCAGGTATACATGGTATTACTTTTTGACGATCTAGTTTAATGCTTTTGAAATAGCTCTGATTAATGTCTGTGTCTGCGAACGTGATTCTCAGCTCTATAATACAGGTTATGATGCGTGTTGTGACTGATGTAAACCCGATTTTAGTAATAGCTTCTCTGTGTTCATTATTGTCTTCTGTTTGAAACTTGCGACTGTATATGTTGGCTAAAATCGCAATCCTAGTTATACAGAGCGAGTTATGTTGATGATAATTCATTGGGTATAACCATCACTTCAATTCCCCTTCCCCACCCATCTTTTTTTTAATTTTACCCCAGGCGCTGGAGCCATTTTTATGTATAATAACATAAGCAATGTGTAGGCTATACAGTCCCTTTTTTAATGGGTACTTGGGGTGTCAGATCTGTACTTTTTTTGACAGAACATGCCATTTTATCCTCTGCAGGCAGTTTTTGTTCTGGTCAGCCACTGGCTCTAGCAAGTGCAGAGAGAATTTTTTTTTTTTTTTTGCATGGGATCAGCAGAGAGGACCTTTTGAGAATGTTGGGTGGATTTTTTTTTTTTTCTCAAAGTTTCTCTGTCCTTTTTAATAGTGAGTAAAAGGTAAAGTAAAATATAAAAAATGTGATTTATGCAGAATGCCTGCATCAAATCACGCTAGGATAAAGCCTGTGCACTATATACGGTAAGCAGAAGTCTTCAACCTGCACCAAAGTCAGTTTTGGGACCAGACTGTCCCTTTAAACTGCAAATAAAAGCTAATACTTTTATTGTTGTTGCTACAGCAACAATCCTGCATCTTTTGTGTCCCCCTTATCGGTTGTTAATGACTTTAGAAGCATCTGTAAATTATCAATGTAAAAAGTGAATTGTAAAGTGTGTGCAACATACCAACAATTGGCTCTGTGAAACTGTCTTAACTGTCATGTTCCTAGATTTTCTGGTAACCATGTACTAAATGTCTTTGGGCATACTTTAGTTTATATAAGGTTAGGAAGTTATACCTCCTAAGACCCTATTTCCTCCTCTATTGCCCCCTCTTTCCTGGGAGCTTAGCATTTTTATTTTGTATGAGTGTATCACAGAGCTCCAGGCCAATTAAACCCACAATAAAGTGAGTTTAAATTGCAGTAAATGTGTGTTTTTTTTTTTTTTTTTAGAATTGTGTAAATAAAATCCTTGGTTCTTGTTCTAAATTACATTTCTCAGATTAAATAAATGAGATTAATTTAACAAGTTCTAGTAAAATCATGCCCACAACCACACCTTCAGCTCCTCCCACAAAAAGAAGTGTTCCTCTTTGGACATTTTAAATGTTGGGATGTATGGGAAGGTGTTTAACTGCAGTTGTCATGCTGTTTCCATACTAATTCTTTCATATTCCCAGAGATGTGTAGGACATCTAATTGGAGGGCTATTTATTCAATGATGTGGAACAGCACTAAAGCTGTCTATTAATAATCCTTTTTATTTAAATGTCCTTCCAGCAAGAAAATGTTAAACCTTAGAGTATAGTTGGGTTTGAATAACTTGCCTCATATTATGTGATTTGCAGATACTGTATAAATTAAGATGAACACCAACAAAGGTTTGCAGTCAAAAAGCCACCCAAATCAACAGCCAGTTACCCCCAGCATCACAAAGAGGAAGCAGATCCAACAGAGGTAAGTGGCCAAGTGCCAAGTCGGTCGATCTCTCTGAGGAAAGCAGACTAGTGTAAACACAAACCTTAGCATTTATTTGTTTTGTGGAGGGCAAAAATGCATTTCTGCAATGTCTTGTGGAAAATACATAAAAATAAAAAAGAAGATAATTATAAACAAAACATTAGGTCTTGAATTGGATGTCTTGATAGATGGTATCAATTTGCGGGAGATATACCCCAGAAATAAACCCAATATAAAATAATGCTCGGTTTTAAATGAAATTCCAAAGTCAGAGCAAGTTGCTGTTACAACTGTGTTTCATGGCTCTATTATCGCACCCAATAATTATCCTTTAATTCAGCAGCAGGATTGAGGCTTCTTCGTAAATGAAATGTAACTTCTTGGAATGTTATGGTCACACTGTATTCAAATGTAGCAATCCTATGTAAAGACAAAATACGAAACAAATGCCACAATAGTGTGTAAAAAAAAAAATCAGATTTAATAAAGGTTTACAGAGGCTTACTTTAAAGTGTGTGTGACTGACTGTGTGTGTGACTGACACTGTGTGTAAGTAACTCCCTAGTAGGAGTCTCTGTACATAATGGTATCCCTCCAACCTGCTGAACTTGGGATAGACACCAGTCCCTACTGCTGGATACTGTGCTGTGGAGTGACAGTCCCTGAGCAGGAGAGCTGCGCTCAACCACACCAAAGATCGTGGACACGGGAGGAAACCTGCTCAAAACACTGAAGAGCCAGCTACAGAGAGGAGGGAGCATGTTATATACCTTTCACTGTACGCCTTCTTTGTGTGCACACCCCCTCTGCTGTGGCCCTCATTTTTTTTTATCCTGTATTTGGACATCACTCACTTGTATCACTTGTATAATCAATGCAGATACTACTGAAAAGCCTTGTGCTATTGAATATACAGGTACCCGTTAATCCCAGAACAGTTTATGCATACAAATCGGAAATGCGGAATACAGGCATACAATAATCTACCTTTTAATCCTGAATACATAAGTACATACAAAAATACCTCGCCCTAAACCTAAAATGCTCAATTAAAAAAAAAAAACACATCATCGGTTTATGGAAATATTAGAGAGCTCAAATCCAATATAGAGAAGAAAAATCCATTTAGATATATATATAAAAAAAAAAAAACCATTATAATGAGAAATAAAAACAGAAATATAATATTACAAATGTAGGTAAGGGTAGTTTAAGTTTAAAATAGAAATTGAATATTAATTGGGGAAAAAAAGAGATGAGATACCAATTGGAAATAGTGAAAATCAACGAATTTAAAAAATAAAAGGGACACTCTCACTTCGACAACCGATATGTTTACAATAAAACAGTCCTTTTTAGAAATATATGCATTTAAAACCTTTTTGTGTAGACGTGGCTCTCAAATCTTTCCTCTTAACTCAAATAGCTGTATCAAAATATAATGTCTCTGAACTGTGTGAAGCTGCACATTAGACACATGGAAGTTTAGTAGTATTGGCTTCAGAAGCATCAGGTGATTCATATAAAGTAATCTTGATGTTTTTGACTGCCAACAGGTAAACAATGGGTCTTTCTGCTTTGTGTACTAAAGGCTATTTTCCAGTGTAACATATGTAATAAGTGAAACTTGAACAAAAATGTTTTTCCCCTCTTCCCCCTACTTCCCAGGCGCACATTCAGAAGCCCAACAGACAGTTTGATGTCTCCCTGTTCTCAGGTGCTACTGAGAGCAAAGCTTCAGGCTACAAAGTAAGTGGTTTTTGCAAAGTGCCTAAATGTTACTATATAATGCAGTGACATGTCTCCTCCGACAATTGTTAAAGAACCTTAAGTAGCCAGGCATCTCTCCACTGGGCTAAAGGTAAATGCTCTGGGACTGGACTCCATCTGAAATGTAATTTAAAAAAACTGTGCAAAAAAGAAAGAAAAAAACACAGAAATAAAAAATATTTGTACCCACAGATTTAGTGCAGCTCTTCAAAATACTCCTCTTGGCACTCAAATTACAATACACGGATAAAGTGTAAAAACACAATAGTGTAATTTGTCAAAACAAGAATAACTGTGAAATGGTGATACCCACAAATATATACTCAAACATGAGCCAAATGTAAATAACAAGAATGGGTCTTCAGTCTCCATATAACTCTTTTATTACTGTATAAAAGAGCAGTTAAATAAGGCCAGTCACTTACCGTATGGCACTGCAAAATTCCCCACATAAAGGAGGATCTCAAGTCCCAAAGAGGTCACCAAAGGAAGATGCTCTGCAGCAACCTACCTTTTTGCTAGATCAGCCCTTGCTTCTCCAGGAGAATGCCTGTAAAAAAAAAAAAAAACCCCTTTTTTTTAAACTGTAATTTAAAAAAAAAAAAATATATATATATATATATATATATATATATATAAGGCCCATCCTAGTTATTCATTTGGCTCTTATTTGTGAGTGTTTTGCCATTTCACATAACTTATTCTTATTTTGACATATTGCACTATTGAGTTTTTTTTTTTTTTTTCTTCTCATGTTTTACCTGCACTGTTCCTTTTTTTTTTTTTCTCTGCATTTATACAGAGTGGGCCGAATTTTATTAGAAGTCTGCAGAGTGACGCTGAACATCTCTTCATGTGACTACAGTCACTTTTAGTATATAATGTAAAAATGACCTACATCTTCTGGGGACAGCAACTTTTGAACTTTTTAAAAATCTGGTTTATGGCAGAAGGGGCCTTTAGCTTTAACTAAAATGCTAAGGGAAAGTGGCCATTTAAAAAAAAATAAAACGGCAATTTTATTTGCATAAAGATTCATTTTTACCATAAAACACTTTTCTATTGATGCTTAAAATTTGGGAGTTATGCAAAAAAGTGAAATCCACTCCCAAGGCAGTGGGTTCTTATTACCCTTATAATGCCCAGTTATAATTTAGTTGGAATTTTCTCTTTTAAAGGAAGGGAGTGCCCTGTACCGTTTATGGGGAAATAAATATTGGAGAAGCCGTTCATTCTGTAAACTAAAGAGACTAATATGAATTCTATTCTCCAAAAGAAAACTTGGCCTGCTAATTCTATAGCTCACCTTCCTAATCGCTCTTTGTGGGCTCGCCCCCATAGAGCTGGCTGAAACCATAGCACCCTGTAAAGTGGCAACTTGTGTTTCTGTTTAATTTTCTTCTTCTTTTTTTTTTTTTTTTTTTTTTTTTTTTAGAGGTCCAGACTTAAATGGAAAGAAGTCAATGCTGCAGTGTGATGGCAAAGAAAATGCACCCTCGTGAACATTTGGCACATTAATGAAGCTTGCTGAAGCACTTCTGCTTGACGTCTGGTGGTCTTCTAGTTCCCACTTTCTAAAGGTGTAACTGAAGGTTGAACACTAATTTTGTACTTTGTCAAATGCAGCAATAGGAAGTTGATTTGGTCAATGGTAATGCTAAGGTCCAACCGAAAAAGATGTTCATATATATTAAAGAACTTTTAGTTTGATACCTGCATACTGAAATCTAATATTCACTGTATATTGGGAATATATCTAAATGTAAGCAAAACCTATTAATAAATTATTTTTATTGGCTCTTCACATGTCCAGCTTTCTCCCAAATACTTTTTTTTTTTTTTTTTCTTTTAAATGGGTGCGTAGAGGAAAAGTAGTTTATACAGAGGTACAGTAATTTCAAAGTGGCAGTGTTTATTTCACATAAGGAACTGCATCCTGTTTAAAGTGCATTACTGTTATAAACTGTCTTGCATCACAATTTTTTTTTTCTTTATAAATATTGTAACGGACCGTCTACCAGACGAAGTAGACCCTCTGTCCGTTGTGGGAAATCACCTCCTTAGCCCCCACTTACAGCTCAGCATTCACCCAGCAAGTCTTTCCTGGGCCCTTGCTCTTTGTACCCAAATAGACAGGACATCTAGCAGTGTAACAACACAGACTTATAAAAAGACATACACATGACATCACAGACATTAGTATACAATGAAGGGGATGGAACTAAACATAGTTCTCCAACTAACTGGGGCTAGGAAAACATTAGACATTCAGACTGCAAACCAAATAGGAATTAACATAGAGTGAGTAGACCTAATTACAATGCACACAGTAATGTACACAACATAATCAGTTTACCAGTTAATCCAGAACAATGGATGGTTGGAGTAAACTATTGGAGTCACTGTCACACTATAAAACTTCAGAGTGGTCTACTCACAGAATTAAACATTACACATAAACCAATACACTAATAGAATATAACTAACTAACAATTTTAACGTATAGAGTTATGGTACATAAGCCAGGGTCCATAATCTACAGGGAGGTGTTAGGCCCTCAGGCCCCTCCAAGATCCCCAGTCAGGCAGGCTGTCAGAATTCACTTTGTGACAAATATAAAAAACTAAAGTTCTTGGGTTTTTGTGTAAAGACCTCTTCAGATGCTGTAACATCATTTAGATTTGGTAAAGTGTGTGTGTGTGTGTGTGTGAGAAATCTAAATATAGAGGGGGGAATGTAAATTGGTTTTCTGTTTAATAAAATCGCCATTAAACACTTGTGGACATGACTTTTTGGAATGTTGTACAGTTTAGGATAGGGCTGTTTTTACACTTCTGTAATGTTTTTGTGTTTAGTTGTAAATTTTCTCATTTACTGTATCCACACATGGTATATACTGTTAACTCCCATAAGGACTTTCTTGAGATACCATTGTTTTAATTGTCAGAAAATTTGCTATAAAAACCTATCAATTATGAAAAATGTTGGAAAAACACTTGTTTCCCTTAACTTTTACACATTTATTTTTTACATTTTAATTATCAACATACAAATATACATAATGTGGTTCTTATTCACAATTTTACAATAGCTATTCTTATTCTATTTTCATAGTTTTAGCCATTGTGTTTAAAAACACCCACAAGCAAGACAGATTAACAGTACAAAAATTAAAAAGGTGAAAAGAATGCCAAGAGACCACCTCCAGTGGAATTTCAGTTTATATTCGTGTTTTTTTTTTTTTTGAAACCATAACCTTAATGGGATCGGACCGCGTAATTAAGCCTATACTTGTAGTTTGAAATTTCTCTAGTCTTAATAGGTCCGTTAGAAATAAATCTATTGTGTAGTACCCTCGAGAACAATGTAAAGTCCCTTTCCACAGGATGCTGAACCCTCCAGATTTCGAAAAGATCATACTTTAGAAGGAGGTCTTGTATCAATTTACATCTGTTCTTATAGATTCTATTAGTTTTATTTGTATATTTACAAATGTCTTGTTTTTCACTTATAGTATTCATAACCCCCCCCCCCCCCTTGTTACTAGTAGACATTTTTAAGTCATTTTTTTTGAATATTTTTTTTTTTCCGTCAAAAATTGGGAAAATTCATTTATGTTGTTATATCAGTTTGCATTTATAAATGTGTAAAAGTTATATGTAAATAAAAACCTGCTAAATAGATTTTAATATTTTGTCCTGAGTTTTTAAATATCGTTTCACATGTTCTGTTTTTTTTTTTTTTTTTTCCCTCCCGTTTTGCAACTTATAGGGCAATAACTCAAATTAATTTTTTTTTTTTTCTTTTTCCTCCTACAGTGACCTTTTTGACCCCAACCTTGAAGCTTATCATTTTTTTTCCCCTGTAATGTTGATGACTTCCTCTAGAGGCTGTCTATCAACAGTGGAGAGTGAAGGTACTGATGTCTGATCATTTTACATTGCTCTTACTGGTTATAGGTGCTGCCTTCCGATATGGCACCTGCTATAATGCCTCGACATTGAGGTAGTACAGCAACACCCCCTCCGCGTTGTATGTGATTGTTGATCATTTTAACAGAGGATGTTCCATGCTGTCACTGCACTCAACTTATTGATAAGGGAGATTAGGAAGCTTTTTCGTGAAAATTATAAATGTAAGGCCAAAGTAGCAGAGTTGGATTTATCACCAGAGTGATTGTAGCAGCCAACAATCCAATGCGTGGGCAACACTGGAAAAATAGTAGAATCTATTTAGCAGGTTTTTTTCATTAGCTTATGTAGATGAGTAAAAGATTTTTTTTTTATAGTATATTATCAAAATAATGGTATCTAAAGTAAGCCCTTTGTGTCGTGCCCCCCCCAAAAAAAATAAATTGTGTGTACAGAAAATGACAAAAGAAAATTACAGCTAAACCTAAACAGCGCAGAAATGTTAAAATAGCCATTGTCCAGAATGACCAAAAATGTTTTAAAGGGCCGGTCCTTAAGGGGTTAATAAAAAGCTTAACAGGTGCACAGAAAACACATTTTCGATGGATATGCAGTTTGATATTGCAGAATAAAGTGTGTACAGACTTGCTGACCATGTTATTAGTGAATTGTTTTCATTTTATTATTTTGTGCTTTTTTTGCCCATGTTGGTGTTGGGCATTTATTGTCTTTGTGTTAAGATGTCTGTACCTGAAAGGTAATACATAAATTCAGTGTGCAAACATACAACATATTATCTTAACATTGTTTTTACATGGTTTTTAATTATTTTAGATTATTTTAAAAGCACCTTACTTAGATGAAAAATATTTGGTGATTTAGTCACAATATATAAATATATTTTACTTAGCCTACCACACCGCCAAAGTACTCCAAACTTAGTGAATCCTATGTCTATCTTACTTACATGGAACTGAATCTCTCAGCAGCTTGTCTGTGACATCTTTGTACCCAAACTTCCTATTTGTTAAACCTTTGTCCCCAGATTGTCAGTGAGATGTTTACCACAAATGACTTACTAGTGCCATCTTTGTTGCCAAGCAGCTTGTTAGAGTCATCACTGTCTCCAAACAGCTTGTCCAGCCCATCCTTGCTTTAATTATAACGGCAATTTGCTGGCACAGACTTCTTACCTTGCACTGTGTTTTCCTGCTCCGCACAGCAGGCAGATGTGTGGGAAGGTGGTATTTTATGTGCCCGTTGTGACATGCCACCCTAGGAATCTTCAGCCTGGATTTTTCATGTGACCTTTGTTCTCAGTGACAGTGGATATGCCCACTGTTCCACATTTGGCTGCTCCCACACAGAGCAGCACTACTTTGTATTCTACTACTTGAACTTAAGTTTCATGGTTATACGACAAGACTTCATTTGAAGATGGCACCTGGTGCATGGATTATCTGTCCTCGATGTTACCCTGGTGGGGATTACTGACTGACGTTTTTAAGGTTCCTTTTGGTCCCGGTGTCTGGTTAACGCGACACAATAATCATCGGCATATAATTTCCTTTTGTCTGGATACTCCTTTTCATAAGCAGGTGGTGTTTTTGCTTCACTAGGTGTGATGTCAGCATTTTTGGTGTTCAACTTTGCTACACACACACTATTGGGAGCTATTCACTAAAAGGTGAGTTGTGGTGAAATTAACATTTAATCTCATCAATCTAGCTATACATTGTGCAATCCTAGTGAGTTTACTTAGCAGGGACATGTTATTACCTGCGCAATGTTGGTGAGAAGGGGAATAGACCCCTTTTATGTGGACTTTTTAATACCATTCTGGACTGGGTCCTTAGGACATACTTGAAAAACAAATCTCAATGTATTCTTACTGGTAAGATACTAAATAAATGTATTTATTCATTGGAGCCACTGTATTCAGTGGCTATTATCTATCTACAGTGTTGGATGTAACATTTGATATTTTGATTTAAGGAGATATTCCGCTCCTTCTGTGGGTATCCCAAGACACCCACAAGATATATTTTTCTAACATTTATTGGCAGTACTCACCTGTGGGTTTACTCCCTCTTGGACAAGGTACCTATAGGACTTTAAGAAACATAGTTAGCTCCTCCTCATGTCTCCTATAAGAGCCCCTGTTACCTGGTATTCCACAGTTCCTTCTTGTCCCTTCACAGGGACGGATGGGTTACTGGACGTTTTTATTTTTTTCTTCCTTTTTTTCTCTTTCCCTGCAGGTGCGGCACACGGGCTGTTGCCAGGGGGAGCTCCATCAGGATCTGATCGCTGCCCGGGAGGCAAGCGTAGAGATCCCGCTCTTACCCTCTTCAGGGTTACAGAGCTAGTCTCTTTTGCTGGCTTTAGAGGCATCCAGGTGATGCTGGAAGTTTTCAGCAGGCTGGAGCCTGCGCACAGCGGTGGAACGCACGCCCGGGTGGCGTTCCACCTGAGATCCGCTCGCGCTACTGCGTATGTGCAGAGCGGATCTCACTAATGGTGCCAAATTTAAACCCTTTAAAGCTGTGCAACTCCTTCTGACCACATTGGATGCTTGTCAGGAAGGAGAAAATTGACTGAGAGGTTTAGTTAAGGTAAGAATAATGTGTTTTTATCCTTAGCTTACCTTTATTTTTATGCAGGTTAATTTTTTATTTGACAATTTTTGTTTAAAAAAAAAAACCAAAACAATTATTGTTTTTTGGGATTATGCAGATGTCCAGTCTAGATGACTCCCATGCCAAAAAAAGACTGTGTAAAACCAAACACTTATCTTGTACTGCCTGTATGGTTCCCTTACGGGATGGATGCAGACGGAAGTTTTACGCTACATTCTTTGCTGACCAATTAGAGCGTGAAAAACAGAAAGAAATGAAATCTTTCCTTGGTTGGTTCCAGGAGAACTTGGCACAAACTTTTGTTGCCCTTAATAAATTTGTGGCAGAAACACACTCTAAGCTTATCCTTAAAACTGGCTCTAAGACCACTGGCCGACATAAGAGACAAAGATCGCCGTCTAAGGGAGTCATCAGCTGAGGCAGAATCCTATGATTCCGAAGAGGAAAACTCTGATATGGAACGTTTCCCACAAAACGAATGTAAAAAATTTGTTAAAGAAGTTACATCAACGGTTCAGGATATGCAAGACATTCTTGTGTTAAAGGGTTTCCATTTATACCCAGAAATGTGGAGCTGATTAACAGAGAGTGAAAAAATCCTGCCAAGAGGGCATTAATTTCTATGAAAGCCAAACAGCTCTTTAAAACCCAACTTGACCAACAATGGGAAGAAATCCCAAAGGTAGATGTGCAGATTGCGCAACTGGCTAATAAAACAACTCTCCCCATAAGTGGCTGGGCTGAAAGATCCTATGGATAGACGGGCGGAAATCTCCTGCAGGAGGATTTACCAAGCAATGGGTTTCCAATGCAGAGCAAGTTTAACTGGAACAGCTGTGGCAAGAGCTCAGAACATATGGCTCCATTCCCTCAAAAGCATCATGGGAGAAGTCAGCTAATCAAAAGCCTCTAAATCATCGCTGTGCGATTTACCATTTGAAAAGGCAAAGCTATCTGGATCCTCATTAGAAGTAATGATTAAACAAATGTCTGATACAAAAAAAGCACTTCCCCGAGGGAGGAGAATGCAGTTGCGGAGGAGATATCCTTTCAAACCCCAAAGTGCACCGCAAACCTCTGAAAGATTTCGGATTTTCGTGCCCCAGCCGTGAATTTAAGTTTAATGACAACAAATTCAACAAGGGAGAAAAAAGAAGAAAATTCTGACAAAGTAGGAGGCAGACTCCTAGCATTCGGGGAAGCTTGGTAGAGAATCACCACCAACCCATGGGTTCTAAACACCGTCAAGACTGGATACGTAATAACATTTCTCAGTCCTCCTCCTCCACGCTTCCTCCTTTCCTTTTATCCAACAAAGGTCAGTAATGCTTCACTTTTGGCAGAGACTATTCAACTGCTTCAAAAAGACGTCATAGAACCAGTCCCACCATCACAACAGGGGCACTTACTACTGGTTGTTCCTAGTCCCGAAACCGGATGAATCTTCTCGTCCAATTCTGGACCTAAAAAAGGTAAACAGATTCATACCATACGTGAGATTCCGAATGGAAACTATCCTATCAGTCACCCACATCCTTCACCAGGGAGACGTCATGGCAACCCTCGATCGGAAGGATGCGTATCCCTATGTCCCCATGGCTTTCTCAAGTCGGAAATTCCTCAGGTTTGCGGTCAAATCAGGTTCCAGAATCCTTTACCTTTTGGTCTAGCTTCGCCCCCCCGTATATTCACGAAACTTCTGGCTCCAATCACGGCCTTTCTCATAGAAGCAGGCCTGTACGTGATCCCCCTACTTAGACGACTGGCTACTGAAAGCAACCTCCCCAGCTCTACACCACTCCAACATTCTCATGGCTATTTCAACGTTACAAGGCCTGGGCTAGATTATCAATTGGAAAAAATCCAGTATGTCTCCAGCAACGAGGATCCGTTTTCTGGGTTACTTAGTGGATTCCAATTCCCTTTCTATTTTTCTATCGGCCAGCCAGAAGAAAAAGATCAGGAAGGGGATCTCAGCCCTCCAGGTGAATCCATCATGCTCCGTCAAAAGGGCCATGAGAATCCTGGGCCTATTAACAGCAGCTATACCTGCAATCCGGTGGGCGAAGGCTCAGATGAGACCCCTCCAGCAAAAAATCTTGAGAAATTGGTCTCACAAAGAAGACGACATGGATTCAGAAATCAGCCTATCTCAGGAAATACGAACCCAGCTGTCATGGTGGAAACGGCCTCACATCCTAGCACAAAGGCTGTCGTTTCAACCAATTCATTTCGACGATTCTCACCACAGATGCCTCTGGGAAAGGGTGGTGAGCCCACCTACACTCCCTATTTCGGCAGGGTCACTGGTCCTCCCACGAAGCCGCCCAGTCATTCAATTTCAGGGAACTATTGGCAGTGTTACGGGCACTGTTAGCTCTGGCCCCATGGCTACAAGGCAATCGAGGTACAATCCGAAAATTGTACTACAGTATCTAAACCGCCAATGGGGTACAAGAAGCCTAACATTACAGGTCCTATGTTCCAGAATTATGGACTGGGCTCAACAACATCTTCTGGCTATTTCAGCAGTGCAAATCAGAGGTGAAGACAATTTGATCGCGGACAGTCTCAGCTGAGGGAAATGGACTCCGACCGAATGATCCCTACACCCGAAAGTTTTTCACGACCATACCAAAAAATGAGGACGGCCCAACAGATCTTATGGCCACAAAGACAAATGCGAAGGTCAGTTGTTTCGCCTCCCTTCATTCTTCGGACCATCAGTTCATCCTGGACGGCTTATCGATCCCACTTTCAGCTGACATACTTTTTTCTCCAGTGGCATTAATTCCTTGAATCCTACGAAAGATTCGTTCAGATCATGTTTTACCAATCCTGCCTTGCCCAAATAGAAGTTGTTTTTCAGACCTGAAGGCATTATCCCTGGAATATGCAGTTCTACCACACAGAGACCCACTGTTGGAAAATCAGCTTGTCCCAATAGAGACGTTACAGATGTTCCGGTTGATGGCCTGGTTGCTGCAAGGCTAATTCTCGCGGATAACGGGTTAACACCAGATTTGTTCAACGTCATCTTAAATTCGGTCAGACCATCTTCTTTGAGAATTTATCTCAGATATTGGAGAAAGTTTTTGGAATGGTCCAAGGTCAGGGATATTCCTGCGCAGAACCCAGTTGTCTCCTCTGTCCTGGATTTCCTACATGAGGGTTTCCAGTCCGGGTGCAGTGTGTCTACATTCAAAGGCCAGGTATCGGCGCTCAGTCATTTTTTGTTACAGGATCTGGCCTCACACGTCCTCATTAAACGTTTCTTTAAAGCTACACTTTTGAAGCGACCACCAAGCAAGAATCATTTTCCTAATTGGGACCTGACATTGGTTTTGGATGTACTTTGCTCCCCTCCATTTGAACCACTGGAAGTGATATCCCTAAAACTCCTCTCTTTAAAAACAGTTTTTCTTGTAGCTATTACCTCCGCTGAGTGTATTGGGGAACTTCTAAAATCTAGGGTTAGGGTTAGAATAGCTGTTAGGGTAACAATTAAATTAGGGTTAGCATAAGGGATAGCGTTAAAATTTAAAATATATTAAGGGTTAGCATAAGGGTTAGAGTCGGGGGTTAATTTAGGGTTCGGATTGGGGTCAAAAGGTCAATATAGGGAAAAAACACTATTTTTGTTTTTTTCCCCATAACTCGCAAAAAATGCAGAAAAACATGGAAACAAGCATATTTCTGAACTCGGGAAAACATTTAGAAACTATTTAGATGGGGTATTTTTTAATGATTGTATTTGTGTAAATAATTTTTTAGGTCAAATTTGGAAAGTGTTTTTATTTTATTTTTTCATCATATTCTACGATTTTTTTTGTAGTAAATTTTAACATATGATGAATATAATGGTAATGAAAGCCCTTCTTATGACGATAAAAACATATAATTTGTGTGGGTACAGTATGTGAGAAAGAAGAAAATTACAGCTAAACACAAACACCCCAGTAATGTAAAAACAGCCCTTGTCACCAAGGGAAAGTCAAGGTCAAAATGTCTTGTCACTAAGGGGTTAACCAGTTCTCAGTCACCTCCAGTCCCTAACTCTACAAGCCCCTTCCCCTAGTCAATATGGTTTCTGGAAAAACTACTAGAAGACTGGCTGTGGGGCAGGGCCGTCTTTAACGCGGGGCAAACGGGGCAGCTGCCCTGGGCCCAGTTACTCCTGGGGTGCCCCAAGGCAGCTGTCCCGTGGGGCCCCAGCCCCTTCTTTCCGCGTTCACAGCAAATTGCGCTTGTGAACGCTTTTTTCCGGCAAGCCCCATCCGATGGATGCGACGGCCGGAAAAAAAAACTGACGCCGGATGTGACATCGCGTCACATCCGATGACTGTTTCCCTCCTCCGTGTAAGAGGGAAGACTGCACGGAGGAGACATCCGGCGAGGGACACGGAGCAGTGAAGTGTAAGTACTAGGGAAGGGGGGGGGGGCGGGGGGCTGACTGGCATAATATTACAGGCATCTGACTGGCACTATATTACTGGGCATCTGGCTGGCACAATATTACTGGGCATCTGGCTGGCACTATATTACTGGGCATCTGGCTGGCACTATATTACTGGGCATCTGGCTGGCACAATATTACTGGGAATCTGGCTGGCACAATATTACTGGGAATCTGGCTGGCACAATATTACTGGGCATCTGGCTGGCACTATATTACTGGGCTCTGACTGGCACTATATTACTGGGCTCTGACTGGCACAATATTACAGGCATCTGACTGGCACAATATTACTGGGCTCTGACTGGCACACTATTACAGGCATCTGACTGGCATAATATTACAGGCATCTGACTGGCACAATATTACAGGCATCTGACTGGCATAATATTACAGGCATCTGACTGGCACAATATTACAGGCATCTGACTGGCACAATATTCCTGGGCTCTGACTGGCACAATATTCCTGGGCTCTGACTGGCACAATATTACAGGCATCTGACTGGCACAATATTACAGGCATCTGACTGGCACAATATTCCTGGGCTCTGACTGGCACAATATTACAGGCATCTGACTGGCACAATATAACAGGCATCTGACTGGCACAATATTCCTGGGCTCTGACTGGCACAATATTACAGGCATCTGACTGGCACAATATTCCTGGGCTCTGACTGGCACACTATTACAGGCATCTGACTGGCATAATATTACAGGCATCTGACTGGCACAATATTACTGGGCTCTGACTGGCACAATATTCCTGGGATTTGACTGGCACACTATTACTGGGCTCTAAGTGGCATAATATTACTGGGCTCTGAGTGGCACAATATTACTGGTATCTGACTGGCACAATATTACTGGGCATCTGACTGGCACACTTTTACTGGGCTCTGACTGGCACACTATTACTGGGCTCTGACTGGCACACTATTACTGGGCTCTGACTGGCCCAATATTACTAGGCTCTGACTGGCCCAATATTGCAGGCATCTGACTGGCACAATATTACTGGGCTCTGACTGGCCCAATATTGCAGGCATCTGACTGGCCCAATATTGCAGGCATCTGACTGGCACAATATTGCAGGCATCTGACTGGCACATTATTAGTGGGCTCTGACTGGCCCAATATTGCAGGCATCTGACTGGCCCAATATTGCAGGCATCTGACTGGTACATTATTACTGGGCTCTGAATGGCACAATATTGCAGGCATCTGACTGGCACAATATTACTGGGGTCTGAATTTCACAATATTCCGGGTATCTGACTGGCACAATATTCCTGGTATCTGACTGGCACAATATTACTGGGCTCTGACTGGCACAATATTACAGGCATCTGACTGGCACAATATTACTGGGCTCTGAATGGTACAATATTACTGGGCTCTTAATAGCACAATATTACTGGGATCTGACTGGCACAATAATACTGCGCTCTGAATGGCACAATATTACTGGCATCTGAATGGCACAACAATTATGGCATATGTGTGTGTGGGGGGGGGTAACATTGCGATGGATGGCGGGATTGCATGCAGGAGAGGGGGCAAAATTACTGGGGCATTTTAATGGGAAATAACACTTGAAAATGTACTGGGGCATACTAAATGCCAAATAACACTGGCATATTGGGAAAATTGGCTGTGGGATATTAAATGGCAAATAACACTGGCATATTATTGGCAAATTTACTAGCATATTATTGGGCAAATTGGCTGTGGGAATTTAAATGGCAAATAACACTGGCATATTATTGGGCAAATTGTCAGGGGCATATTAAATGGCAAATAACATTGGCATATTATTGAGCACATTGGCTGGGGCTTATTAATGGCAAATAACACTGGCATATTATTGGGCAAATTGGCAGGGGCATATTAAATGGCAAATAATACTGGATTAATATTGGGCAAATTGGCTGGGGCATATTAAATGGCAGAATAACACTGGCATATTATTGGGCAAATTGGCTGGGGAATATTAATGGCAAATTATACTGGCATAATATTGGGCAAATTGGCAGGGGCATATTCAGTGGCAAATACTGGCATATTATTGGGCAAATTGGCTGGGGAATATTAATGACAAAATAATACTGGCATAATATTGGGCAAATTGGCAGGGGCTGATTAAATGGCAAATAGTGGCATATTATTGGGGAAATCGGCTGTGACTTATTAATGGCAAATAATACTGGCATATTATTGGGCAAATTGGCAGGGGCATATTAATGGAAAATTATCCTGGCATATTATTGGGCAAATTAGCTGGGGAATATTAATGGCAAATAATATTGGCAATGTGTATGTAATGGGGTGATGGAGGCATGTAAATTGGGTGATGGGGCATGTCCTTGGTGTGCAACGTGGGTTATGGGTCAAGTCGTGGGTGTGCATCGTGGGTAGGGGGGGTGCCCAAAATTTGTCTGCCTAGGGCAGCACAAAACCAAGATACACCACTGGTAACACACCCTTGTTAATCTACACCATCCGATCCAAATCCTCTATACATATAGATACAACCTCCAAAGGGGCTTTCTTAGATATAGAGTTATTGATTTTTAAGTTTGTTTTTTTTTTATGCAAAAGTGAGAGGTCATAAGCTCTTTAATTATTACTGATTTTACATTGAGTAATTTATAATATTTAGAAGTTAACCAACACAGCAATGCAGGATCTATATTATTGCATCTAACTCTTTCGATATCATACCACCCAGTCTTCCTTCTGTCTGGTTGATTCCATGCCAGAATATGTGCCAGCTGGGAAGTGTCAGCAAGATTATATGGGTCGTGATATCCCAAGCCGTTTTGATACAGACCATGTCTAAGTTTTGGCTGACCAAACAAATTTTGAAACCAGTAAGTCCATTTCCTTTAGTGTGTTCTTAGAGATCCTAAAAGGTATTGTTCTAAAGACATAAAGGACTTTGGGAATTATATACGCTTTCAACACATTAACTCGACCTAACCAGGAAACTTCTAATTTTTCCCTTTGATTTAATGTTGTCTTCAGTTCAGATAAGAGTGCCAAGTGGTTTAGAGGACCAATTTTTTCCATTTTGGGACATATATTTATTCCTAAATAATCAATTGGTTCTGATCTTAAGGTAGAGGGTCCAAATTGTTTTAAAGATTGTTGTTGAGTAAATGTTAAATAAAGAGTTATACTTTGTGTTTTTAATAGATTTAGCTTATAGTTAGAAAAGGTACCATAGAAATCAACCACCTCTAGGAGGGCAGGGATTGTTACTTCAGGCTGAGACAGGGTCCGCATATAGCAGTGTTTCCCAACCCAGTCCTCAAGGCACACCTACCAGTCCAGGATTTAGGGATTACCTGGGTGTGTCTAAGGTGTTTTTACAAAGAAGAAAAAAAAAACACCTTAGACACACCCAGGTAATCCCTAAATCCTGGACTGGTAGGTGTGCCTTGAGGACTGGGTTGGGAAACACTGGCATATAGCATGATTTCATGTTCCCGATGACCTATCCCTATGCCCCAAATTACTTGAGATCTACACAAATATTCTGCAAAAGGTTCAATTGTAAAGGCGTAAAGGAGGGGAGCAAGAGGACAGCCCTGCCTGGTACCATTTTGAATAGTGAAATACAGGTATTACTCGAAAAATTAGAATATCGTGCAAAAGTTCATTTATTTCAGTAATGCAACGTAAAAGGGGAAACTAATATATGAAATAGACGCATTACATGCAAAGCATGATAGTTCAAGCCGTGATCTGTCATAAGTGCGATGATTATGGCTTACAGCTCATGAAAACCCCAAATCCACAATCTCACTAAATTAGAATATTCCATGCAATCAATAATACAAGGAGTGTACATAGAACAATATCGGACCTCTGAAAAGTATAAGCTTGTTTCACTTTTATAACTCATAAAGAAAATCTGCTTATTTGTCTATAGCTTGTTATATCCCTCTGTCCTAATAAATATTGCATAAAAAAAGGAGTGTGAACTTTTACTTTGCACTCAGTAGTTAGTTAATATTTGTATACCACCAGTAAGTTACTTAATTGGTGAAGACTGATATTTATATCAGTATTCATAATATTTATTTAACTCTGACTATTCCAGGTCCCTATTTGCACACACAACAATATTTTATTAAAATTAGACCAATTAATTACTTACAATGGCCTCTCAGCATCAAAGGAAAGTATGTACAGTACATATTTTTTGTATGTAATCATTTTGACTTCTGTGACTCACTTTATTGCGGAATTCAACTTATTGCAGTGGTACGGAACTGAACCCGCAATAACTGTGAGGTATGCCAGTATATAATAGGAAGACCTTCATGAAAGACTTCTCAGACATTGTGTAAAGTCGCAAATCATTGGAAGTTGTCCCGCCTGAAGACAAGCAAATACTGGAATACAATTCTCAAATAAGAGCAATATGCATTTCTGTCTCTAGGTGCACTGTACTGACATGGTTTCCGCTTAGTTTGGTTATGGCCAGTGTTCTGGCAATACGTCTGTGAATGCAGTCCTTACCATCGAGTGAACCATGCATGCGTGCGACTTTACAGGTCGGAGCAGCTACAGACTACCGACCGCCACACATGCGCGAACTTCTCAGCATAGGCTGAGATTACGACAACTATGCAAATAGATCATGGAGGTTAGGGTGAAAGTGAGGGTATTGATTAGGATTAACTCTAGGGGTAGGGGGCTAGGGTCAGAGTAAGAGGTTTATTGTGTAGATTAGCGCTAAACCTTGATGTACGAAAATGATGTGCACTCCACACTCCAATCAATCCAGATAAAAAAGGTGCTTTTAATTTGTGCAAAGCAGAATAAGCAAAAGTACAGACTATGAGATGGGGAAACCTTATCCCAAACCTATCCCCTTTGTGTAATGTATGTACCTAGGATGAAAAAAAGTATAATAGTTAACCCTAATTGTTACCCTCACTCTAACCTTAACCCCCATGGTCTAAAAGCGTTGTTATCGGCATCTCAGTGTGGTGGCTGATAGTCAGTAGTTCCTATGTGATCGGGAGCCAGCAACATAGAAGCAGAGACCCGATACAGAAGCTGTATGGCCCTGCCAACATACCACGATCTTCACATGTGAATTTGCAGATGCATGCCCACAGAGTTTCAGAAAAATGTAGCGGACGCTTACTTTGAGTAAGTCCCTGCACACAGCTCATTGTGGGGAATCGTAATGATCTGTTTTAGTCAGCACACTCTATACCAGCCTGTAGGTTTTTCGGTAAAATGTAGCAGACGCTCACTTTGAGTTTCAGCTAGATTTTCTGTGTCAGACTGAGGCCATTGAGTGGCCTCATCCGAGAGTGGGGACCCTGCTGCAAGTCCCAGGTCATTGTGGGATGTTCTATGCTGCCCTTCAAGCTTTAAGGCACTGAAAAGTAGGACTGCATAGTGTCCTACAGGCGGGAAGGGGTTAAATGACAGGTAAGAGTTATTTTTGTTGTTGCTTTTGAGGGAAAAGGGATTATCTATACTCCTGCATAGTTAAAATGTTCTTAACATATCCAGACTGTGTTGTTCCCTTAAAGTTTTAAAAAGCCATTTTAGTTTATTATTTACTGAATAAGAACTTTTATTTCAAGCATAATATTTGTATGTATGCTGCTTTTCATGTTCCCAGTGTAACAATGTGAACTTGTTTTTAATTTCCCAAACATTTCTATTTTATTCTGGGGGAAAAAAGGTTTTTCTCCATGACTTCCAAATTTCAGTAAATGTGACGTCTCTAGTGCTGACACTACCCCGCAAGTCCTCCTCTCTCTCCCTCCAGTATCCGCATAGCCTGATAGTGAAGTTGGCCAGTATATAAATTTATATAAACATTCTGGTGCTTTTCAGTGCAGTGTGCAGCACGCAAAGGTATACAAAACATACAATTACCACTAGTTTTCTTGAATTTTTTTGCATATCTTTGCTTACATAACAATTATACACTTTCACACACACATTACTGTGAGATATATTGTTTTTCCGCTGTGTGACGCGACACTCACATACACTGCACATTACTGTATTTTATATGACCAACTGCTTTCTGCCCTGGCCATCTGACCCACGGAACAGCGAAGTAAAGGACAATCATGGCAGCCACACCTCTAGTGGATAATATCACGCCCACATCACCCGCTGCCACGCCCACATAACAACCTCCCATGACAGCTCACGTGATGCAAAGAGTGACGTAAGAGGAAGAAGTCGCCATTTGAGAGAGGCGGAGGAGAGAGCTGTCGAATCTTTGGCCTGTCATAAACGCTGCTCTAAGCGTGAGCTCGTTTAACGGGTGTCTGCTCGCGGAGGGGAGCTCTTACAGGTGGTCCCGGGAGCCCGGTGCTGCGTCTGGTCTTGAGGGCGGCCTGGGCTCCGAGTGTGGTTGCGGTTACCTTCTCCAGTAGTCTCCATGGCGGCGGGAGGAGGAGCCGGGGCCAGCAAGACGTATTCGTTCAAGGTGGTGCTGCTCGGGGAGGGCTGTGTTGGCAAAACCTCGCTGGTCCTGCGATATTGTGAAAACAAGTTCAATGACAAGCACATCACTACTCTACAGGTGCGAGGAGGCCTGTGTGTACACGGAGCTCGGCAGAGCCAGAATTGTGTGTGTGTGAGTGCGTGTGCGCTGGGAGCTCTGCTGGTTTCACGGATTTGTTTGTGTGCAAGTAACTCTGCCCTGGCCAGGGATTTGTATGTGTGTGTGTACAAGGAGCTATGCTCTGGCCAGGGATTTGTTTGTGTACAAGTAACTCTGCTCTGGCCAGGGATTTGTTTGTGTACAAGTAACTCTGCTCTGGCCAGGGATTTGTGTGTGTGTGTGTGTACAGGGAGCTCTGGCGGGGTCAGGGATTTGTGTGTGTACCAGGAGCTCTGGCGGGGTCAGGGATTTGTGTGTGTGTACGAGGAGCTCTGGCCGGGTCAGGGATTTGTGTGTGTGTGTACGGGGAGCTCTGGCCGGGTCAGGGATTTGTGTGTGTATGGGGAGCTCTGGCCGGGTCAGGGATTTGTGTGTGATATAGCTATTCAAGCACATTAGAAATGTATTCCATTTGAATAAACATTATAAACTATATATGTTGCTTATCCAAATGGTAACTGGTAATTTTGGATAACAGATCATTTTGACCAATAAGATATCTTAAAGCCTTTAGAACCTCATGACTTACCGTAGTTTCAATGTAAATATTGTATAAAGCCAATAAATCACTTTTCTGTGATATGAGGCAACATTGGGAGCCTGCTATTGGTGTGTCAGGCCTGTACTTGTGTGTGGCATTACCCTTTGTGGGGGAATCTGAGTATGCGTGGAAAGGCTATATCACTGCTTTAGGGGGCTGGACACTGAATAAATGGTGTGTGTGTGTGTAATTTTCAACTTGTGGCAAAATCCCCCAAAACGTTTTTGTTAAATGGATTAAGGCACTGATACAATATGTAATATTTTTGCCACTGTAGCTTGGTGTGGGTCTTAAGTTTGCAGTTCTCCCTCTTTCCTGAATAACGCCCTTAGTGGCTCTTTATCGTTAGTTTTCGCTCAGTCTGTTTAGAACATTCTACTTGTAGTATGGCCAAATTGTAGTAACGTTGTGTAATGGAGTTACAATGTATGTTGTCAGCTGATAGGCGGCTTATGTGGAGCCGTCTGTGTAAATACATCTTTTGTGGTACAAACTTTATAAGATGAGGAGTCCCATTGCTAAAGCTTTTAATCAGCAAGTTTGGCTTTCAAAAGCCCTATTGTGGTATTCTATAAAATGTCTCGATTTCACTAGTGGTTGTGTGTTTCACACTTGTTGATGTGAAAAACAAGTGCAACGATCTAATACTATTTAGGATTGTTGCACTTGTTTTTCTGTTATGCCTGAGTAAGTACTAGTCTACAGCGCAAAACTCTTAAGATATCTTCTGGTCTGCACTGAGACATTGGTGACACAGAATGGTGATTAAAAATGTAAGATTTATTTATCAACCATGTTTTGGAGCTACTTTTTCGCAGTTTCTGCTCAATTCCATGTGGATTTCTTCTAGTGTAAACAACTAAGTTGTTCAGTTAAGGCTTGTGCTGCTTCAGTGCACAGACCAGAAAGGATCATCAGACACGTGTCAATTAATCTCTACCAGAATGATTGCACAAAGTGTAAACAAAATGTTATTGCTCACATGATGAGGATCATGTCATGCACCCACATTTTGTGGATTGCAGGTTCACTTTTGTTTGTGTGTGGAACATGGTGTAGATGGTTGTATAATTTTCATCTCCTTTATGGTAATTTTGTAAATGTGACTGTCATATTTCAAATTGCCCTTGCCTTCTGGTTTTCAAGAAATGTGGAGAAACTACCCTATCTTAAGTAATTTACTTTCTTCAGTTTTTCCTGGAAAGAAGGCTTTTGTAACACACAGAAGGAAGTAAAACATGCTATGATAAGTATGCATTAATATAGTGTGGATTTGAGATTTTCATGTATGTCCTGGGGATTTGACAATTTGGCCCAAGATCCAGGGGATGTTGCTAGATTTATTGCTAAACTGTTTTTTTTTTTTTTCTTCTTTTTTTTCTTTTTTACTGCTTTTATCGCCACATTGGAGTGTGTTTACTGAAACATAAGGAAAATGATCCAAGATGTTGACTAGTAAGAAAACCTTTCCTGGAATGAGTAACTGGCAAATTTGGTCAGCACTCACTGCTTGTAAAGCTGAAAAAGAAACTCGATTGAAGTGAAACAATGCCTAAAAATAAAATGAGTTTTGTAATGTAGTCTGTATTTGGCTTTTTTTTTTTTCTTCTAAAATATTTGGAATCCTGGAATTCTTTCAAACCACATTTTATGTTTCGGCTGGCTTAGTTGTGCAATGTACACTCATACAAGGAATATGTTTAGAAATCTTTTTCGTTTGAGTTTTTGTTTCATTACTACCCTCTCCACCGCTGCTTTCGGTGTGTGTTCATGCATTACTAAATTGCATGTGATCTGCTACAAGTTAAGTTATACCTGAATCAAGTTTGAGTGGGTTTATAGATGGACTAATACCAACATTTTACAACTTTGCTCGAGAAAGAAGATATTATTTTTTCACATGATGCTTATAGTGCTTTGAGAAGTACACATACCTCTGATCTTTTGGGAATAATGACCCATTGTTATTTGTTGGAGATCCTGTGAGCTGGAAAATAAGTACTTCCATAAACCATCAATATCTCAGCAGTGGTATAATTTACAATGAGTACACATCAGCTATGGCTATACATCACATTAACATTTATTTATATAGTGCAATTTACATAGCGCATGGTACAGAGCATAGAACTACATACTAAGTTAGACAAACTAGAACAGACTGGTACATGAGGTAGAGAACCCTGCTCGCAAGATTTCAATCTAGAGGAAATGGGGTCCATAAGGGATTGAAGAGGTCAGAGGGATTGAAGTTGTAGTAACAGTAGTGTGGATGGTTGGTACTAGGTGGGATAGGCCAAAGATGAATTGTGTGTTCCAGCTAGGTGGGATCAGCTAGAGGTAAAATGACCGGTGTTCTAGTGGGTTGGGTAGTAAGCTTCTTTAAAAAGATGAGTTTTGAGGGACTTTTTAAAGTTTGAAAAGGAGGAAGAGAGCTGGATGCTCTTTGGAAGGGAGTTCCAGAGAGAGGGGGCAGCTCGGGGGAAATCTTGGAGACGCGAGTGAGAAGTGGTGATGAGGATGGAGGAGAGCTTTAGTTCCATTTAGGAGCGCAAAGGTCGTGCAGGGAGGTATCGGTTAACAAGGGAGACAATGGAGGAGTGGACTGCTTTGTAGGTTAAAGACAGAATTTTTTATTTTATCCTTGGGACGGGGAGCCAGTGGAGGGCATAGCAGAGAGGAGCCACCGAATCAGACAGATGTGCAAATAGTAGTTATAGTAGTTAAATCTCTCCAGACCAATTTTTGCTGCTAGTGTGTATTTTGAATATAAGTTTTCAACACAAGACCCTTCCAATCTGATACAAAATTGGGATCAAACACATTTACAGTAAAAATCTAATTTAACCTACATATTTAAATGCAGTTTTACTGGCAAATATGTAGCTTAAATTGTTTTTCCTACCTGAGATGCACCTTGTCATTCACACCTTTTGATGATGACCAGTCCAGTTTAAGGTTTCTTACAGCCTTTTATACAATAGAAATCTGTAGATGGACATTAGCCCATGCAAAATAGAACTGTTGTGCTTTGGGGGTTTTTTTGGGGGGGAGGGGGGGGATTTAAAGGGCTGCAGGGCTAAACCCCTCCCACACCAATAAGGTAGATCCACCTACCTCCTATTGCGCACTGGTGTGAGTGACAGCCTCCATCCCCCCCATCGCAGCTACCGCCAATGAGAAGGGACCATCGGATGCCAGGCCACGCGCCCCCCGCCACCTCTGTAACTAAGGTGCTCAGGTTGGAAAAACAATTTAAGCTACTTATTTGCCAGTAAAACTGCATTTAAATATGTAGGTTAAGTTAGATTTTTACTTTAAATGTGTTTGATCCCAATTATGTATCAGTTATGCCCCCCCCGCCACCTCTGTAACTAAAGTGCTTGCCAAACGCGGCGTGCATCTTACTGGAGAGCGGGGATGCGGCCTGCTACGTGATGGTGTCACTCCCCAGGGGCAGACAGAGCTGTGGGAGGTAAGGGACCCGTGCCCCGTGCAGGATGGGGTCCAGGACCCTGACACCTGGATTAAAATGGAGGCGACTGTTTCTGAACAGATGTATAGGGGTTTTCACAAGTTGGTTGTTTGTCTAGGCTATAGAATATTCCTTGTTGTTTTAAAACATTTACCCATTCTCCTACATCCCTTTTCTCCCTTAATGGATGTTGCGATACTAGCCTTGAAACCAAACAATGACTTCTCCTGCACTGCGCAAAACAGATGATTAGCGGGCTCTTGTGTAAATGTGTGTAGAATGTCAATGACATTTCCATTGATTTTACACAATTTTCCTGTTTACTAATCACTGCTGTAAAAAAGAAAAAAAAGTGGTCACCCGCTTTCTGAATGAAGCAGATCACTGCACATGCTCCCTGCAATAGAAGGAATGTCAACAAAAACATGGGAGAGCTAGAGCAGGAACATTTTTAAATGTATGGGGGAAAAAAACAACCAGTTTGCATTTGGTAGTATGTAAGTTGTAGTTTCATGCCTAAAGTGTGTAGTTGTGGTCCTGTTTGAAGTTACAAAATGTATAATCTTTGTTGTCTCATCCTTTGTGTATACTGAACCTCAATGGGGATCACAACTTTTTTTATGAAAGTTCTTAAATATTTTAATTCCTTATCGAGTTGTGGGCTGTACATAGGCATGGTAGATTAGTTTCTGGAATTTATTTTCTAGTCAGGAGAACAAAATACATGAAGGGGCAGGAAGTCATAAGGTTTTCACAAGATGTGACTATCAACAATTTAGGCGTTGTTTTTTTTTCATTTCCTCTTCTGTTTTTTTTTTTCTTTTTTGAAAGACCACTTAAAAACAAAACAAAAATACCCCCCTGAAGTGTTGAATGCATTTTAAAGCTGATACTTTTAAAAATGCATTCATTACCTTAATTTTCTGTTTCTTAGATTTTTACAAAATATCATTACTGCTTTTTAAAACTAAAATAGTTTTGAATGGTAGGGACAGAATGTGACTGATGGGGGGGGGGGGGGGGGGGGATTGATATCCTACCATTTGTCTTCTAAGGGGTGTGACGTACATGCTAAATAATCTCAGACAATTTAGTGGGGAATTGTTATAAATGTGGAATTTGTTGAAAAGCACCTAAAATATGTACAATCCTTTTGTGTAATAGTTACCACAAATGCAATTTATTCCTGGATGACTGACTTTTTTTTTCACATTGCTGTCTCTGTCCAGATCTGAATCTAATTCTCTCTAGAGATAACTGCATCCGATTTAATGTCTACTTTATTGGCATGACCAAACACAATGTCTTCAGAGCATGTGGGAAAATGAATAGGAATAGGGATGTAGAGGTATAAGAGGTATATAATTACTGAAAGGATTGAGCATGAGACTTTTTGTATCTTTCTTACAATCCATCACTGTACCTATTCATTTTACATCTTCTCTAAGACTGCGAGATAACACCTCATATTCACCTATTAGTAATAAATGTGCTTAATGGCAGAACTTATTATTATACTACTCACTAGCATATGTATTTTACACTAACATGTTTCAGGTCAAAATCACTGTCACAATCTGGACACAATTCGCCCTTTGAACATTGCATCAGTAGATTGAACTATAAAAATGTCCTCACAATTTTTTTTTTTTTTTTTTAATCTATTTTCAGGCATCATTTTTAACAAAGAAATTAAACATTGGTGGAAAAAGAGTCAATCTTGCTATATGGGTATGTTTATTAAGTATCTTTAACGAATCTTTTTTTTTTTTTTTTTTTATTTGAGAAATGTATGTGTACTGTTTAGGGTTGCCTCCAGAAAAATACCGCCCATGCCACTGTCTGCATAGATTTAACATTGGCCCCAAACCAATTGTTTTACCGGCCTGCCTGTAAAATACCGGCCAGGTGGCAACCCTAGTACTGTTTAGTTATACAAGGCATAACTTATATACAAGGCATAACTTATTTTAGCCAACTGGCCACCTTTTTAAAGTGATACTAAACTTTACATCCAGTAATCCATATATTTAAAGTTCTCATTTTTTCTTAAACCGAGCCTTATACAGCTATTTTGACTCTGAAATGTTCAATTTTAAAAGCTCACCGTAATCCTCTCTTCTGCACAGGATACTGCAGGCCAAGAAAGATTCCATGCTCTTGGTCCAATATACTACAGAGACTCTAATGGGGCAATTTTAGTGTATGACATTACAGATGAGGACTCTTTTCAGAAGGTAAGTCTGTATTGACATCATGTAAAGACATAGTACAGATTATGAAGTTGCTTTTAATTTCATCCTTTTTTTTCAATGTATGAACTTGTTTTGTCTTTTGTGGTGTTTTTTTTTTATTTTTTTGGATGCCTCAATGTAATTGACTCTAAAGGTTAATAGATAACATATCCTGGGAGGCAATCACAGGGCTTCCATAGAGATGCATGGCAATAACAAACATGTGAAGGATGTGTGTGACTTCACAGGAGACTACAAAACAAATCTTTTCATGCTGTTCCCCTGCTTTTGTTTCTAAGGCTCCTCCGCATGTTTACCTTTGCAGTCGCATATTGTAGAATACGTTTGCGTTTTCTAAAGAAATGTGAACCCATTTTAAAGGACAATTAAACTTTGTTTATTTGTGACTGTGTTTTTCAACACTAAGTCAGTATAGTCCCTGCTAGGGACTCTAGGAATGTTACATCTGAATTGCATTTCTGACACAGCCTGTGTCGGGAGTGCAATTTGGAACCTACCCGAATGGTGAAATGTGTGCGCACCCAAATGCGGCTTTTTCCACCGCAGTATCATAGAAAACGTAGCTCCCATTGATTCTGCTTTAGCTGAACATCTGCCACTGCGCATCCGATCGCAGTTCACCATTTTGGGTATCTTATAGGATTTGCATTCCCGACACAGGCTGTGTCAGAAATGCAATTCGGATGCCACATTTGGGCTGGGGACTCTATCAAGCAAATAACAAATAAAGTAAGCCCTTCCCAAAAAATTTTTATAGTAAAATTAAAAAAGTTTTTAATTGTTGACTCGGTGTTAAAAAAAACAAAAAACAAAAACAAACAAACCCTGAGCCAAAAAAGAAAGTTTAGTTGTCCTTTAACTTGTGTACAGCCTTATGTCATCTCCCATGAATGGCAGTGGCATGTGACAAACACAAATCTACTTGGAAAATGTATTCACACAATGTAATAAATAAACAAACAAAAACACAGATGCTTGGGAGTAAAGCTACTTTGCTGACCATACTGGATGCAGAAAATAAGTGTTAATTTCGAAGTGTGGTGGGTTTTTTTTTTTTCCATATTGGTTAATTATCACAAGTAACTGTGTAAATATATTCTGAGCATTGTTGGAATTGTAGTCCATGACAGTGTGCTAAGGTTTAGGCATAATTGGTATAACTGGTTCAGCTCTGAGGAAGGACATATGCGGAAACTTATTGTTGAAGAATTTCAAGAGCTGTACCATGTGGCGCTTTATTGATTAAGATTTCAGACAGCCTGCATTGAAAATGGTACAGATTTATATTATTTTTAAATGCACGGATGTGTAATTTTGCACGGCGTAAGAAAATAAGAAAAAAAAAAACACTGTGCATGACCCAGTGTTTTTTTTTCTTTTTTTCTTACGCTACTGTGTTTCATGTTGTCAGACATTTTTGTCCATTTGTTTTGAAAGATCACTTAACGGTAAAATATATTTTGCAGGTAAAAAATTGGGTGAAGGAGTTAAGAAAAATGCTGGGGAATGAAATCTGTTTGTGTATAGTAGGTAAGTATTTTTATTTATAGACCTGCATTTTGAATTATTGCTACAAGAAGTGTTTTCCAGAGTAAGTACAGTAATTTGATTATAGGACAATTATAGTAGTATAAATTGTATATTTAAATCGGAATACATTTTATTTTATTTTATTTTTCGCCAACTGAGCTGTTTGCAAATTTGTTATTTCTTACAGGCAACAAAGTAGACTTGGAAAAAGAGAGGCATGTCTCCGTTCAAGAAGCAGAAGCGTAAGTTACTTTTTCTTATAATCCAGGTGTGTCAAATGGTTTTTATTTGAATTATTAATTGTGCCTGTTTTTAAAGGTATGCTGAATCTGTGGGAGCGAAACACTATCACACTTCAGCCAAACAGAATAAAGGGATTGAAGAACTCTTCCTTGATCTTTGTAAAAGTAAGTATTGTTTTGAATGTTTTTGCATAGGTGCATCGCCAATGTAAGAGCATTGCAGAGGACGTTACCCATAGCTTATGGTGTTGCGACCTTGGCTTTAGTAGGCATGGGTGGGGAATGAGGCATGATGCTAGAGTCAAAACCTGTGGCTGCAACAGCTGCAAACTCTGGGGATAAACCTGGTCATTTACCAGACTGTGCGTTCCAATTTACATATCTGATAATGGGTTTCTCCATATTATTGAATCTATAATTACGGCTGATATTTGTAGTTTCTAATCTGAAAATTGTATGGTGCAGTGTTACTCCCTAACTCTAAAAATGGACTGACAGCCTTTCACTTGTGTACTGGGTCTGCAATATTTAATGAGGTGCTTGAAATCATCTTTTATATGTTCATTAATACTTATTACAATCCTCAATAGTCCATTGCAAATGTATGACATGTTTTACTTGCCATTAATAAACTGTGTGTATGGGTTTTAATGGAAACAAGTAGCAATACAATGATATTCTTTATTGGCCAATTCTCAATATGACTGCAAACTTGCAAGTTGCTACTTCCCTTTTTTTTTTTTTTTTTTGTAATGAAGGAAAGTACCCAGTACAAAGTATCCTTTTTAATGCCACTCATTTACAGCAGGGGTGACAATCTGAGACTTTACAGCTACTTATGGTCTACATCTCCCATAATCTGATTGCGAAAAGACTGGTAGGGTATTATGGGAAATGTAGCCCTCCAACAGCTGGAGGGCTGTTTGGCTTCCCTGGTATACAGGGATCTGACATTTTTAATTTACCCAAGTCATAATAGTATAGTGAATACTATTATCTGCTTTCACAGGAATGATTGAAACTGCACAAGTTGACGAACGTGCAAAAGGCAATGGCCCAAGCCAGTCAGGAGCTGCCAGGAGAGGAGTACAGATCGTAGATGATGAACCACAGGCACAGAGTGCCGGAGGATGCTGTTCTGGATAATTGTATAAACTGTGAAGAATTCCCTCATCAGGAAGATTGCCATATTTCAAGTCACATATTCTTTTACCATTGGAGTAATAGAATGTAACAGTATTTAAAAAAACAAAAAACCCATAACCAAGCAGAGACCGAGTGCTATACTAGTGGAGTTTGTGACCAGAGAATTGGCGTTTTCTACAGCTGTTAACAGAGCAATTACCAATGGCCTTTTACATATGTTTTTCTTTCTTGAGGAATAATATGCATGTAGAAAAGACCTACTTAAAGCTTCATTTATATTCTTTTAAAATCTGATCCTTATTTAATAACTTATGTACATTGTTAGAAAGGTATGCATTTTTTGCAGCCCTTTTGTATTTTGTGGGAAACTAATTATTTCCTCTAAAATGCAAACTTATTTTGTTTTATTGGCAGATTCCTGTCATTCTGTTTTTTGCAGGGTTTGCACATGTCCTAACTGTCCACTTGGATTCTACTTCATCCTTTCTGTAAGTTGATCTGGTAAATGTGCACTGTACATTACATATTAAATATTTTATCTGCTTTTTCATGTGCAGAAATATGTACTAGAATATTATGAGCGTGACTTAACAAATGACAGGTTTTTTCTTTAATCAGACACTTGCACATCCCTTTCAGTCACAAAAGGCCTGAGACTCCTAAGTCTTTCATTTCAAGTTAACACGTAGGATGTGCTGAATATTTCCTATCAATTTCTGTGAAGTGTCTGGTTGTATAACTTTTTTGAAATGGCATCCCAAAAAAGAATTGCCAGTCTGCAGGCACTTCTAGAAAGAAAAGCAATCTGTAGGAGCAGGTAAAGATATGGTAATTGAAAAGCTACAATGAAGTGCACTTGGTTGGCAGTTATTAAAACCCTTTAGAACTACTAGCACACACAATAGTAAAATTTACACCTACTTTCAAAATGAAAAGTAATCTATTCCTAAAACAAAAAAAGATTTTATAATTTGACTTTTCCCTTGGAAGTAGCCAAATGTCAGTGTCCTCATAACTATTTTTTTGGTTAATATAAATGATTGTGGGGATAAGATTTGATTTGATGCACTAAAATGAGTTAACAGATGTATAGGTGATGGTGTTGACTTTGTCATTTTATTAGAAACTGTATTATTGTGTGGATTTTTTTTTTATTTGAAGATAAATACAGGTGATTTTTTTTTTCTGTGGTAAATCAGGATCTAAAAGATGTTTTACATTGCTCTTGTAGAATTGTAAAGGTGTAAAAGATCAGGTTAACTAAGACTGTGCAGGTATGGTACACTGAACATGCATTTGTAAAGCATGATGTATAACTATGCCAAAAGGAATACATGAATGCTTAGGAGTAACTGCAGCCCATTATAGATAAAGGACGAAGACCTAAATAATATAAAGGCACACAAATTAAATAACCATGCAAATATAGCAGGTTTTAATATTTCCAAATTAAACTTTAAGTACCATATTTGCTCGATTATAAGACGAGGCAAATGCTCTGAAAAATCCCCCTCGTCTTATAATCGAGGTCTCTTATAATCTGACCTCAAATTGAGGTCAGATTATAAGACATGGATCCAGGTCCCCAGCAGAGCTGCAGGGGACCTGGATCACCCTCTCTAGCAGCAGGGGATGTCTGCGCAATGAGCGCAGACTCCCCTGCTTCCGCCCGGCACGACCGCTGGGGCTTCTGTGAAGAAGCCGGGTACTTCCGCTTTCGTCACAGAAGTCCCGGCGAGCGTGCCGGGCGGCAGCAGGGGAGGTCTGCGCTCATCGCGCAGACTTCCTCTGCTGCCCCACTAGCCACCAGGGTAAATCGGGCAGCTGGGGGATGTCTGCACGATACGTGCAGATATCCTCCATGCTGCCCGACACGGCAGACTATTATGACGGACAGCTGTCCGTCATAATAGACTGCCGTGTCGGGCAGCATGGAGAATGTCTGCAAGTATCGTGCAGACATCCCCCGGCTGCCCCCACTAGCCACCAGGGATCAAGGTAAGGGGAAGGGAGGGAGGGGGGCAGAGAGACAGAGACAAGGGGAGGGAGGGGGGCAGAGAGACAGAGACAAGGGGAGGGAGGGGGGCAGAGAGACAGAGACAAGGGGAGGGAGGGGGGCAGAGAGACAGAGACAAGGGGAGGGAGGGGGGCAGAGAGACAGAGACAAGGGGAGGGAGGGGGGCAGAGAGACAGAGACAAGGGGAGGGAGGGGGGCAGAGAGACAGAGACAAGGGGAGGGAGGGGGGCAGAGAGACAGAGACAAGGGGAGGGAGGGGGGCAGAGAGACAGAGACAAGGGGAGGGAGGGGGGCAGAGAGACAGAGACAAGGGGAGGGAGGGGGGCAGAGAGACAGAGACAAGGGGAGGGAGGGGGGCAGAGAGACAGAGACAAGGGGAGGGAGGGGGGCAGAGAGACAGAGACAAGGGGAGGGAGGGGGGCAGAGAGACAGAGACAAGGGGAGGGAGGGGGGCAGAGAGACAGAGACAAGGGGAGGGAGGGGGGCAGAGAGACAGAGACAAGGGGAGGGAGGGGGGCAGAGAGACAGAGACAAGGGGAGGGAGGGGGGCAGAGAGACAGAGACAAGGGGAGGGAGGGGGGCAGAGAGACAGAGACAAGGGAAAGAGAAATAAAAACTAGAAATACATTTTTTGATATCAATTTTTTATTAAAAAAGCAATTTACATGTGAATATATACAAGTTTAACTTTTTTCCTATAGGGTAGTCTTATATTCAGGCTTTTAGTTTTTCCCTAAAGGAATATCCAAAGTTTGGGGGGTCGCCTTATAATCAGGGTCGTCTTATAATCGAGCAAATACGGTAAGTTAGTCTGTCTGTTACTTAAATCAAGAAGCTTCAGGGGTTTTTAATTATTTTGGATCAAATTCACACAAAATAAATCTTGGTCAACCCTGAAGCCCCATTTTATTATCTACTTGGATTAGGCATGCCTTCCTTATGTGTCCTGATTATGTAGTCATAATTTGAAAAAAGGTTGGACTTTTATTTACAGGCAGTGTGCATTACATAAATTAGTGATCTACAGGTGAAATGCACACTAGATGCACAAACATTTTGGGACACCTGACAAATACACCTACAAGGACTTTTAGGACATTGCTTTCTAAAAATGTAGACATTTATATATAGTTGGACCACCATTTTGGAAATACAGTCGCTTCCACTCTTTGAATCTTTTCCACAAGATTTTGGAATGCTTCTTTGGGAAGTTTTGCCCATTCATCCAGTAGTATTTGTGAGATCAGGCACTGTTGTTTGATGAGAAGGGCCTGGCTTGCAATTTCCACTCCAGTTCATCCCATAGGTGTTTGAGGTTGAGTCTCTGTCAGTCAAGTTCTTCCAAACCAAACTCATCCAGCTGCATCTTTATTGACCTTGCTTTGTACACTGGGGCACCAGTCATGATACAATAGAAAAGGGTCTGCCCATACCCCCCCTTCCCTCCATGATCTCCCACCCCAAGTGTCCAAAACACTATACGCCTTAACAGCCAATAAACCCTATTCTGTAAATTTATGAGGCTGTCTGCTTCGTGGCTGAGTTGCGACTGTTCTGGACACTTCCACTGTCCAATGATACCACTTGCAGTTGACCGTGGAGTATTGAGCGGGAATGACATTTCACAAACTGACTTCTTGCAAATGTGGCATCCTATAGCAGCACCATGCTTAGATAACCTATTCAAAACCTATTCCTCCCCCCCCCCCCCCCCCCCCCCCCCAAATGTTTGTAAACGCAGACTGCATTTGATTCTATATACCTGTGGAAATGGGTCTTTTCACACCATAGGACGGATCAGGTTCATTCTGCGGTGGAATGAGCAATGTAGACTAACCATTTTTGCATGTGGTCAAGGCATTAAGAAATGCTGAAATTCCCTGTAGAAGGCACCCATGAACACCCCATGGATCGAATGCGAGCACCATATTGGAGAGCAGCATGCCCCTCCAATATGGCACTGCCCTCTTGTGGGCAAAATCTATGGAAATTATGAGTTATCACCCAACACTGCAATACAAAAATGAACAGGCTGAATTAGCCTTTGATCTAGGGTTAGTATAAAGGTTCATGTTAAAATAAGGGTTAGCATATGGGTTAGGTTTGGGGTCAAAAGATCACTGTAGGAGAAAATGGTTAGGAAACAAAAACATGCTAATTTCAGTCATTGCCCTATAACAGAGGCGTCCAACGTGTGGGCCAAATGCGGCCCACCTGAGCTCTGCTCTGGTAGCCGCACCTCAAACTGCACACCGCACAAGAAGCTGTGAAAACGGGGAGCCCACAACCTCCACAAAGAAAACTGCTTGGTAAGTGTGTGTATAAATGTGGATGTGTGTGGGGGTATATCAATGTATGTGTGGGGTTAAGTGTATGTATGTGAGTGTGTGTGGGGTAAGTGTATGTATATGAGTGTGTGTGGAGTAACTGTGTGTGTGGGGGGGGGGGGGGTAAGTGTATGTATGTATGTGAGTGTGTGTGTGTGTGTGTGTGTGGGGGGGGGGGGGGGGTAACTATGTATGTGTATAAATGTGTATGTGTGCGTGGGGTAAGTGTGACTGGGTATGCATGTGTGTGTTTGTAGTTAATGTGACCACTGCACATTAGTGTGAAATATATATATATATATATATATATATATATACAAATACACACACATGTATATAATTATATATATTATTCTCTGAATGAAAAATGAATGCGGCCCACACACGCATACATTTCTAGCGAAGTGGCCTTTTGCAGAATATACTTGGACACCCCTGCCCTATAACTTGCACACAAAAAAAAAAACATACAATGTTTTCTATTTCAAAACTCAGGACAAAATTTAGAAACTATGGAGAGTGGGTCTTTTTTTTTTTTTTTTTACCATTTTTGTAAAAGATTTTTCAGGTCAAAGTTAGAAAAAGTGTTTTCTTTCATCATATTTTATGATTTATTTTTTGTAGTAAATTATATATTATGAAAATAATTGCCAACTATCACACTTTGGAGCTAAAAAAAAAATCCATTTTGTCTTAAAGTGTCACAGTAAAATATTGACTAAACACTTATTTTGACTATTTTGTATCCCATATATACAAGGAAAATGCTAATCTAATCTGGCTTTCTGTTTGCAAAAACGTTGCCATTGTGCAGATGTCCTACCTGTGTTTCACTGGTCAAGCTATGATGTTGTCAAACTTTAGAAATGCAATAGAAATTATTTTATGTTGACCATTGTAAATTGAAAGGAAAGTGATGTAGGACTGTATTTGGTTGATCGGTGAGCGATATGGAATAAGAAACATTTGGCCCAATTTCTGACAAAAAACATCTGAATACTTTCATTAGCCCCCTGGTCTTATCTTAAAGTTTTGTTTCATTTAGTCACTTCCTTTGCTGTTGGATAGAATACATTGCGTGGACTGTAATAGACTTGCTCTTGTACACAGTAGGATTTCAGTGTAACACATGTCTGATGACAACACTAGAGAGAATGGAAATTCCATTAATTTGAATGAAATTATTCTCATTCGTTCCTGCAGCAGAAAAAAGGAAATTACCTTTACTAGTGTGGGACAGTCCTGGTTTCTTGCAAACTGCTATAATTTCACAACTTCATCTAGCTGTAAGTATTTTATATTTTAAGCAATGTAAAACGTGCATTAATATTTGGAATTTTGGCCACCAGACAGTTCCTTTAAATAATTTGCCATATCCCTCCAGGAACATCAACACAGTTGCAAATCTTTGTGTTATCAGCAAAAAGACATACCTTACCATCAAGACCGTCTGTATTATCGCTAAGATAAAAAGAAAAAATCCCTGAGGTACCCCACTGGTAACAAGGCTCTGAATATATTCTATTGACTATAACCCATTGTTTCCCATCACACTGTCTAATCCATTCAACAATATTGGAATCCAGACTCAAAGATTGCAGTTTATTGATAAACCTTCTATGTGCGACAGTGTGAAAAGTCTTACTGAAATCTAGACACCACCTTAATCTATTAGTTCAGTCACCCAATCAAAAAATCCACACAATTCATTCTGGCATGATCTCCTGAAGTAAACACATGTTGTTTCTGATCTTGAAATCCATGTGCATCCTTTAGACACAGCCAGTATATTAACAAGAATATTAGAATAAAGGCATTGTGTAGAACCATTTAGTAAATGATCAATAGTTCTCCATTACATACCTTATTACAAATTAAAAAGACTGTAATCAGAAGTTCAAGGAGCTATTCTAATGAATAGTCATATAGGAATGTATAACATATTTACATAATACAATTCCTTGGAGTTAGTTTTTTTTTTTCAATATGCTTCTTTTATCTCACTTACTTTAAACTCTTTATGGAGTGAGTAATAGGATCAATGTTGTAACAAGGGTCTGTAAATAAAAATGAAGTCTACAAACATAATGTTCTTTCTATTACTAGCTCTAATAATAGTGGTGTTTAAGGAACACCTTACTGCTAATGCTCCAATTAAGGAGTACTTGACAGTGCCTCACAAAGGCATTTGCAGCCACAGAAAAGCTGCCCAGACAGATGTTATCTTTCTGAGCATAAGAGAGCTTGTGGTGACTAATAATTGATGTATATAAATAGTTACTTTTTTTTTTTTAAACAAATATAAATTAATAAACATTGTAAAATTTCCAGGAGTTGATTAACTTGTATAAAAGAAACTTATTTAGATTATATGTATCAGTTTTCCATAAACTTTTATCACTGTGAAACTATCTTATATTAAAGAGGTTATTACTTATTTAAAGTCATAAAGGATAACTATGAAATTTCTTGACACACTGATCTTGGGTTATCCTTCACTTTACAGTTCCACATTGATACGGTCTATACAAAATTTAAATAAAATTGTTATCACTCTTCCCCTTCGAAAAAAAGCTTTACTTTCGTTCGGCTATAAGCAACAGCAACTGATATCACCTTGCACATTAAATTTGGACATCTATTTAAATCTGCTGTCTTCTCCCTTGTCTCCATATGTGAATACTGTTCTTCATACTCCACACCTGATGTTGAGTCTTCTGACTACTACACCAACACTCTGAGCCTGGTCTTTATAGGCTTTTAAAAATGTGAGTTTGTTTCTTATAGGAGGATACATATTCCAACATTAGACAACATAGGACACTATATTTTGTTTTATGTGCCTTTTTCTCTTTTTTCAAGTTCAGTCTCGGTCAATACCATTTCTAGGATAAATTCTTTTATTTTATATATTAGTAAAATTATTTTGCGCACCCTCTATTTCTTTTTAATTGCTTTTTTTGGGTGTAACGTAGGGTTTTTACACAAGAGTGGTACTGCAGCATTCTAAAAAACACGTGAGCGCCACCTTTTTTCTTGTTTAGTTACGTGTCAGGGAGCCTTTTCCCTATATAATTGGGTGGCTGGCGGATTTTCTAGTTGGTCATGAACTATAGGGAGGTGAAAGGCTTAAATTTGCCATATATATTGTGATCCTCCAAAAGACTTAAAGCATCAGTGCAATAATCTTCCCTATTCTGAATACCCGTGTCTCCTCCCTGATCTGCCTCTCTAATTACAATGTGCGGGCATTCAATGCTATCTTTTCTACTTTCAACAAGTTACTTTTAAATGTAAATCCTGGTTGACAGAATTCTTCCAAATCGACCAGCACCACTTTATTGAAAGCTCTAATCATATTTCCTTGTGCATGCTGGGGATTAAAGGAGGTTTAAACCCACTCTGTCTAATCTTGGGCAAGATAGCCCCATCAGTTTTCCCTGCCTCATCAGTGAGGCTTGGGGTGTATCAACAACACCGTCTGATGTGGAAGTTGTCACTGATTGCTTCCACTGCTTATTCTAATGGCGGACGTTCCATGCCGTCACTCCGTCCTCATGGCAAAAAATGCCATGATGGCATGGAAAATCAATGCGTCGCAAAGGGGTTAAACAAAACAAACGAGGTAGAGGATTAATTTAGCAACACAATAAATAATATCAGCAAGCTAGCCCCTTCAAGATATGAGGAGTGAACAAATTAAAAACAAAGAAATACACTTTCTAATGCAGTTGGAACAATATATTAACAGAAATATATCAACGCACTTGAGGGACAGATATAATACCAGTGGACATAAAATTGTGCACTAAATAGATATAATTAATTGCTTTTAAAATAATAAACACTGGTTTAACAAAAATAGCCCACATCTCATTCTGAATTAAGTCCTGTAGGCTGTCTAGTTCCTATGGTGAATATCCAATATATTTCGACATGGCAGAGTTTTCTATGTAAATCCATACCTCCCAACTTTGCCCTCTGGGTGAATGGAGACGCTGGGGAGGGGACAGAGTCTGGGGAGGGGGGAGTCAGTGCTACCGCTCATGTGCGCTGTCACCCACTTTAGATCCTGGCATCTGAAGCCAGGATTGTTACCGTGCATGCACAATCAGCATTCTCTGGTGTCTGGGACACCTGAGAAAGTGAACAGGACCGCGGGATTGCGGTCCTGAGTCCTGCTATGCCACTGAGCTCTACCTCTGTCCCGAAAAGCGGCATATAGCTTCGAAATCGGGGCTGTCCCACGCAAAGCAGGACAGTTGGGAGGTATGTAAATAACCTCCTGGGGTGGATAAACTGACTTTTTTTTTCAATTACCTGGGAACTAAACATTTTAAACCAATAATATGAGTTAGGAATAGAGTGGAGCGGACACCTGGATGTTCGGGTTCGGCAGGTGCGGCTGAACTTCGGGAAAAAGTCCGGGTTCGGACTTGATCCCGAACCCCATTGAAGTCAATGGGGACACAAACTTTTGGCCACTAAAATGCCTCTAAAAAAGTCCTGGAAAGGGCTAGAGGGCTGCAAAAGGAATTAAAATATGGGTAAGAGTAGGACAAGTGCCCTGCAAACCTCGATCTCCAACCCGAACATACAGTGAAATGTTCGGGTTCAAGTTCATGGCACAGACACCGTAATGTTCGGTACGAACCCGAACAGTGCGGTTCGGGTTCGCTCAACACTAGTTAGGAAATGCTTTCCGATGGTAGACTTTCTTTCCGAACGCCACCTAAATTTGTTTCTTAATTTTGTTTCAGGGGTTCCCCCTGGCCAACAGACAGTCACTCAGTGCAGTTGCAAAATGCTGTTATAATTCATAAGCAAAACAATTTGTACGTAATGTAGTAAATTGGTCTTCTGGCATCCCAAACTGAAAGGTGGATGGCAATAGATGCGTGAAGAACAGTATTAATGGTGGGAGGTGTGTGATGAGTAAACCACTTGCTCCAAAAGTGAGTGATTAAGCAAATTAAATATCATTATGTGCATTTTACCCTGGCACCTGGTGGACTAAAGACAGGCAACTTGTGCTGCAAGAAGATAGCCAAAAAAATTGGGGGATTCCCACTAATGGACACTAAAAAGATAACATCACTATGCATCAGCCTCAAGGGATGTATTTAAATACACTCTATGTGGAAATATAAAGTGCAGAATAATAATTAAATTGCAAAACAAATAGTGCGATGTGCAATTATCACCACTTCTCCTTTCAGGGAACCTGTTCTTATTAGGCTGCACATTTTTATGTATTTTATGTAAGCCTTATTATATGGGGTCAGATAATGTTTTTAACTACTGTATTATGCTATATAGCTGCCCCTCTCTCTTGCATATCATCTACTGACCTATATAGCCATGATCTGGGAGTCAACCTTCTATAATCAGGAGCCTTTGTATATATACTATCTGGATGGTGGGGACTGAAGTCCCGCAACACGCTAATACCTAGAGCCGGTCTCCAACATGTGGCCCGCCAGAGATTGGATGCGGTAACTGCATCTCCGTGGGGCGCCTACATAGGGCGCCTTGTGTTGAGAGCAGATCGCTCTGATGCTGTCAGAGCTCTGCATGTCAGGTGACATGAAACTCAGAAACTCAGAAGATGGTGTGCCTGATCCAACCCCCTCCCTGCATATAAAAGGTAAATAAGCAGGCGGACAAATGGCACAAAAAATTTAAGAAATATGTACGTGTAAGGATGTATGTGTAAGTGTGACTGTGTGTAATTAATGCGAGGTTGTATTTTTTTTGCTGAAAATTTTTATTGAGTATTATGATACAGTAATGTGCAGTGTGAGTGTTATTGCTGTGGAGTTTGTGATCCACTCACACAATGCACATTAATGTGAATTTTATATATATATATATATATATAGATTTTTTTTTTTCTCTAAATGAAAAATTACTGTGGCCCACACACATATATATTTCTGGTGAAGCGGTCCACTAAAGATATAACTTGGACACCCAGTCTCTAGTACATGTGAGTCTAAGCCCACTGGGGGAAGAGTATCCATCATTTTGTATATATATACATTTTATAGTGTCACACAACACCTGTGATAAGATCATCTGTCTCCTGTCTTGGGTAAATCTCTGACACTAGGGACAAAGGGGCAGGAACTGCTCCTCATAAATAGGGATGCTACATATGTGATTTTAACTAATTTCTTCATTAACCCCTTCGCGACCGATGACGGTCCTGGACCGTCATGGGGAAAAACTCCCTTAGTGACCGATGACGGTCCAGGACCGTCATGCAGGTCTGATCGCGGTATGCACGCTGGCATACCGCGATCGCGCTATCAGCGGCATGGCTAAGTGTCTCGGTACCGAGACACTTCAGCCATGCCGGTTGAGGACCCCCCCTGAAACATCCGGGCACTGTGACAGCCAATCACAGCGCCCGGATGTTAATAGCTGTCAAAGCAGGTGCCTGCTTTGACAGCTATAGTCTCTCCCTGCTCCACGGTGATCGTGGGGCAGAGAGAGACTAAATATAATGTGTGAAGTCTCCCCCTGGTCCCCCCCCCCAGTAACAACCAGCCCCCCAAAGGATTTTTTTAATAAAAAAATAAAAAAGTTTTTTTTTTGTAATTTTTTCTTTTCCTGTTGTGCTAATCCTAACTCTTGGGTTAGGGTTAGAGTTCATCAAAACCCTAATCCTAGAGTTAGAATTAGGGTTTGTACTAACCCTAACTAAAGGTAAGAGTTAAATAAAAATAAAAAAAATGTAAAAAAATAAAAAATTAAAAATAATAAAAATAAATTGTATACAAATAAGAAGTTATTCCGTAGAGGACCAATGACATGTTATGTCTGTCTGTGGTCCTCTAGGGATATTTTATTAAAAAAAAAAAGTCTACTAGTGGGGCCAATGCTTTGCATTGGCCCCCAGCAGTAGATAGGGGCCCGCAGCAGCTGGATATTTGATCAATGCAGCCGCAGGATAGCAAAAATCGGTGCTTCCTACTATAGACTACATTTCCTATTCTGCTACGGTAGCTTTTGGATGGCTGAGCATGATAGGAAATGTAGTCACAAGTATTACATAATAAATACACCTTTTAAAGCTGCAATAACCATATCCTAAATTTTGCCCTGTACCTGCCACATAAACCTAGCAGACCTATACATGTGGGGTACCACTATACTCAGGGGAAGTTGCTGAACATATATTGCGGTTTTGTTTGGCAATAAAATAGAACAGTCCCTTTAAATTCATACCTAAGTTTCAAAGTGTGTGGAAATAAAACACACACAAAATTACTACGCCAAAACTTGTCAAAGATTGGTGAAAAGTGTCAAATTACCCCAAGTTGAATGCCCTGGGATGTCTACTTTATAAAAATGTGTACATGTGGGGGGTTATTCAGTGATTCATATCAGATATCGGTGTTACAGTGTCACTAACGCTAATTTAAAAAAAAATGGTTTTGAAACAGCTAAATGCTACTTGTATTTATTAACCTAAAACATGCAAAAAAAAAAGCAAAAAAACATATAAACATTGGGTATTTCTGAACTCAGGACCTATAGTCGAATCTATTTAGCACGTTTTTTCATTCACTTTTGAAGCTTAGTAAAAGAATTTACAAAGAAAAGTCAGGAAAAGTGTTTATTTTTTTTAATTTTAACCATATTTTACACAATACAATAAATGATATGAGCAAAATAATGTCATGAAAAGAAAGCCCTTCTTGTCCTGAAAAAAAAAACAATATATAATATGTGTGGGTACAGCAACTGACAAAGAAGAAAATTAAAGCTAAACACAAACACCTCAGAAGTGTTAACCCCTTAACGACAGGTGACGTGCCAGGCACGTCACGGCAAATCGAGGACTTGCCGACAGGTGACGTGCCTGGCACGTCATGCACTAAATGGAGTAAAAAAAGCGACCAGCGGTCGCTTTCTTTACTCTAATGGTGTTGCTACAATGCCTCTAGGTAGAGGCATTGTGCAACACCCCCCAAATGTGCAGGGGCGCGCTACGATCACTCCACGGAGTGATCGTAGCAGCCATTTAAAAATGGCTGCGCCCGCTGCACACATGTGCTTAGAAAGCGAACGATCGTTCGCTTTCTAAGCATCTCCGGTGTTGTTAAAGTGCCTCGCCAGCGAGGCACTTAACAACACCATGCTGCTCCCCAGAGCCGATGGTGGTCGCTCTCCTGAGCGACCCCATCGGCTCAGTAGAAGGGAACGCTGCCTGTACAGGCAGCGTTTCCCTTCTAATGGCAAGAGCATCGGAAGTGAAAGTATTTCACTTCCGATGCTCTAGGGGGAGCCAATCGATGCCGGCACAGCAGATCTATGTGATGATCTGATGAGCACTTACCATACTGTCAAAGGCAATATTACTAAATATTGCCTTTGACAAGTATTGATCTGCCTCCCTCACCTTACTACTTTTAGTAAGGGAGAGAGACAGATCAGATCAAGTAAAAAAATAAAATAAAATAATAAAAAAAATATTTAATAAAATTTTAAACACCAAGGGCTTTTATAAAAGCCATTTAACCCCTTCCCTGCCATTGATCGCTGTGTACGCAGTGATCATACACAGCAGCACATTTTTTGCTGTCTGTGCATTTTTTAGGGGTTATTTTTTTTTACTGTAATTCATTACAGTATAAAAAAAGGCTCTTTTAAGAGAGATTAACCCCTTTCTTGCCGTAGATCACTGCCTAATCAGCGATCTGACGCAAATGCAGCAATCTTGCTGCAGAAGCATTTTTAATTTTTTTAAAACTTTTTTATTACACCCGTCACGTGTTAATTATACCCGCTAGGGGACTACGTTTAACGTAAAAAATTTTTTTTAGCTGTCTGAGCGCATGTATAGCGATCAGTAACAGCTGATAAGTGACAATGGCGGGTTGGCGTTTGCTCAGATGAGCATCACCATTCGTCTGGTTAGATCAATATGTGTAAATATTTGATCTGACCCGTGTAGATCTGCCTCCCTCTCACTTGAGTTTTAGTGAGGGAGACAGAGCTGTATAATGTAAGTTTTTAATTATAATATATTTAATAGAATTGAGACCCAAAGGCTTTTATAAAAGCCGTTTCCAGTATTTAACCCCTTCCCTGCAATTGATCGCTGTGTACGCAGTGATCTTACACAGCAGCACATTTTTTGCTGTCTGTGCATTTTTTTAGGGGTTATTTTTTTTTACTTTGATTTATTACAGTATATCAAAGGCTCTTTTAAGAGCTATTAACCCCTTCCTTGCCGTATATCACTTCCTAAGCAGCACATATGGTCACTGCCTAAGCAGTGCATATGGTCACTGCCTAAGCAGCGCATATGGAGCAATCTAGTCGCAGAAGGATTTTTTTTGTCAGACTCGCTAGGGGTTAGTTATACCCACTAGGGGATTACGTGTATTCCTTTTGAAGCTGTCTGAACGCGTGTATAGCGATCAGTAACAGCCGATCAGTGGCAAAGGTGGTTTGGTGATTTCTCAGATGAGCATCACCATTCGTCTGGTTCGTAAATATTGTTCTGACCCATATGGATCTGCCTCCCTCTCCTCACTTGAGTTTTAGTGAGGGAAAGAGACAGATCTGTATAACATAATTTTTAAATTGTAATAAATTAAATAAAATGTTAATAAATTGTGAGTCCCAAGGGCTTTTATAAAAGCCATACCTTTTGTATAGTGTAGTTTATTAACCCCTTCCCTGCCACTGATCACTGCACAGCAGAACATTTTTTCTTGTCTGTGCATTTTTAAGGGTTAATTTTTTTGTACAGTACTACAAAGGCTCTTATAAGAGCTATTAACCCCTTCCTTGCTCTACATGTTCAAATTCCAAGTTTGAAAATCAAAAAGCGCACCTCTCAAATGTAGCCTTTCAACCCCTAACAAAGCTATGCATGGGTGGTATCCCTGTGCTCGGGAGATGTTGCTGAACATATATTGTGGTATTGTTTGTCAGTGACACATACCGAAATATGTGAATTTGTGTCTAAAGTGCAATGTATGTGGGAAAAAATACACAATAAAATGACTACCACAAACTTTGACAAAGGCTGGTGGTAGAATTGGTGCATGGAAAGTGTTAAAATAACACCATTTAAAATAGCCTAGGGTGTCTACTTTTACAAAATATATACTTTTTGGGGTAAAATACACTGTCCTACTTAAAAAAAAGTCCCAAATGAAAGATGGGCTCAGGCTGACTACACATCAATATTCCAAGTTGAAAATGCGCACCTTCACAATGTGGCCCTTTAGCCCCCAAACAACCCAACAAACCTATGCATGGGTGGTATCCCTGTACCCAGGATATGTTGTTGAACACATATTGGGTTATTGTTTGGCAGTGACACATACCAAAATATGTGAATTTATGTCTAAAATACAATATTTGTGAAAAAAAACCACACAAAAATTACTACCACAAACTTTGACAAAGGCTGGTGGTAGAATTAGTGCATGGAAAGTGTTAAAATACCACCATTTGAAATAGCGTAGGGTGTCTACTTTTAAAAAATATATGGGTTGATTGGGTAAAATACACTGGCTGGTTTCAAATATGTCCCAAATGGGACATGGGTGCAGGCGGTCTGCATGTCAAAATTTTAATTTGGAAAACCAAAAACTGCACCTACCAAATTTGGCCTTTTACTCCCCAAACAACCCAACAAACCTATGCATGGGTGGTATCCCTGTACTCAAGAGATGTTGCTGAACACTTATTAGGGTGTTATTTGGCAGTGACACATACCAAAATCTGTGAATTCATGTCTGAAGTACAAGGTTTGTGAAAAAAAAAACACAAAAAAATGACTACCACAAAGTTTGACAAAGGCTGGTGGTAGAATTAGTGCATGGAAAGTGTAAAAATACCACCATTTGAGATAGTCTAAGGTGTCTTCTTTTAAAAAATATATGGGTTGATGGGGTAAAATACACTAGCTGGCTTCAAATATGTCCCAAATGGGACATGGGTGCAGGCTGTCTGCATGTAAAAATTTCAAGTTGGAAAACAAAAAACTGCACCTCACAAATTTGGCATTTTAGCCCCCCAACAAACCTATGCATGGGTGGTATCCCTGTACTCAGGAGAAATAGTAGAATCTATTTAGCATGTTTTTTCGTTCGCTATTGTCGATGAGGAGAAGTTGTTTCAAATAAAAACAAAGAAATTTGTGTATTTTTTTTTTTTTACCATATTTTAATTATTTTTTTTAATAATATGATAAGATATGATCAAAAAGATGGCATCCATAGAAAGCCCTTCTTGTCCCGATAAAAACAATATATAATATGTGTGGGTACAGCAAATGACGAAGAAGAAAATTACTGCTAAACACAAACAGCACAGAAATGTTAAAATAGGCATTGTCCAGAAAGGACAAAAATGTTTCAAAGGCTCTGTCCTTAAGGGGTTAAAACAGCCTCGGTCACTAACGCACAACATTCCAAAAACAGTCTGGTCATGAAGGGGTTAAAACAGAGTTCTGCATTCTGCAAGGAAGCATGTAAAACTTAATTATTTTTTTTTAGATCTGGCAAATAGCCCATACAGCAACTAAAGTGAAGTTTAACTTTTAGGTAAAGTAAGCAATCCTCCTATCACCATAGACCGCGTCTTAGCTGGGAATCGTGGTCCACTAGAGCTGCGTAACTGATAAAGATACCTCACAAACAACCGTCTGTAACTGGAATACTGTTTCAAACTCTTGTGTGTAGATCTCAATGTTCTCATCTAATCACGTGCACTGACGGTGACCTGTCTTGTTTGAGTAACGTCACGGCGCACGCGCATCAGACACAAGAGGCCGTGTTTTGTTGAGGCACGTGAAGAGTGCGACGTCATCATAAACATTCTCGTAGGCAAGATGGCGTCTCCTGGCACCGGAAAGGTAACGGAAAAAGGGAAGCTGTGTAGTGTCCGTGAACCAGGAAGTAGCATTGTGCCACTGCAGGGATGGTCTGAAAGACCCTTTATTCGTTTGACAATTCCGGATCTGTGTACACTATAGTTATTGTATTAGTATACTGATATTTTTGACACTCCTACTGCTTTGAAGTATGTTTCCCTATATGCTCGGCAGACTGCCTGAGCATTATGGTAATTGTGGTAGAAATCAAGCATACGTATTCTACGAAAGTTGTTATTCCATCATGTATTGACCACTGACTTCGTTATTAGTCATGATTATTTATAAATATATTGTTCTTCATTTGGAGGACCTCTTCCCCAGTGACAGGTGTCCTAACTTTTTGACAAATTAACATATTTTGTATTATACAGGATGCCATTGCAACCAGGTGTAGCTCTGGTGAACAGATTGAAAATATTAAAACACTAGACAAACGACTGACAGTATAATATTTCTGCTAAAAATAATGCCTGTTTATGCAGAGCATTTGCTAACCTTTTCAAAAACGGTTTATTTTGTACTAAGGAAAGTACCCATTTAGAGTATGTCATGTCAAACCATGGGATATAGCTGATGATTTCTATATGATATAGCAACTGATTTATTCACGCTTACCAAAATCTATCTAAAATTAACCCCAACTCCTCTGGCTTCAGTAATTATGTATTTTATCATCGTTATAGGCAGCAAATCAAAGTTATTTTTGTCTTATACACTCATTTCATGTCTTGCATCACTACCCACATTTGTTAAAGTTTAATGCAGTGTTTCCATAAAATCATTCTGCTACAGTACTTGCCAAAATACTGCCTCTTGCTCTTAATGCAAACCTAGTGGTGACACCCTACAGTGACTTATCAATTCACACTTACTTTATACATGATGAACAGCCCCAAGTATCACCATATTGGTATAAGAATGGCTTTCTCCAGAGACCATTATTTTGAAAATATCCTATAATTTACTATAAAAAGATAATTAAATATTATTAGAAAATAAAATAACTTTCTTTTACTTGAAAAATCTTTTAGACATCTTCAAGTGCTAATGAAAAAACCTGCTAAATAAATTCTAATATTTTGTCCTGAGTTAGTGAATACTTAATTTTTCATTTATTTATTATAATGGAAATTTTAAGGCTATAATTACAACTAGCACGTTGTTATTTGTACATAAAGAGACTAAGGTTGTCAACAACCATCACTGTGATTGACTGTCACAGCATTCAGCTTTGATGGAGGGGGCTTTCGCCAACATGGCAGGTGTGCCTCAGTATTGATGCACTCAGCCATGTCAGTTTCAATCCGATTACGGTATGGCTGCACGACGTGCCTGGCGTGTCTTATATTGCAAGGGGGTTAAGTAAAAAAAATTTGTTTCTTTAGTCAGTGGTGGTCTGAAGCTGGGATCCATTGAAAACCATTTTTAAAATGTAACTTTTATGTTAACTTTAAAATAAAGTGGCATATTTTGCTGCCAGAAATAAATGATGATCTTGAAAATGTTGAAACATATTAGTATAATGTGAGCATACACCTTTATGTAAAAAAACACTTAAATGACAAATTGTGTTTTATTACATTACAGTATTGCAGCATTTGCTTCCCCTGATGAAGCCGCGCCCTCACAGAGTGAGCTGTGGTGAACTTTGCATCGGGCAGAGAGTCCTATCTGAAGTGTCACTGCTATAGCTACCATTTTGTATACTGACCGCTTGAAAAGCGATCTCTGAAGAGCGGCAGGCTAAACTCGGTTAAGCCATCCGAGCCAAGTCTGCTCCTATTTGTGAAGACAATGGAATGGTCCAGCACTCAGAAGTAGCGAGATCAAATATTTATTGTTGTAACCGCCAGTGGGAACGTTTCGACAAAACAGTCTTTGTCAAGCTCGTGCTGGAACATTCTGTTTGTTTTGATGTATTGGGGACCTGGTGGAGCCCCGTTTGAGCATCTAACAGTTGGGCGTGCTGTTTCACCACCTTTGTTGATGTATGCTCCTATTTGTGACACTTTTGGTTTTGACACCTATTTATTGCTGGCAGGGGCATTAGAACGCTCTCCTACAGGCTCCTGCTACGCGGACTTAGTGCTGTGGAGTAGAGCTACCTTCCTGTAAGATGAGAGAATTAGGATGTGTGCAGCAGCTGCTTCTCACACACACTAATATAAACAGACCTCTCCAAATCTTGTTTTGAATATTTTGGAGGATTTTCTTATCTTTTCCTACCACCTAGTGGGTGACCAAGATTTTATAATTCAAGCTTGTAGGCTTTTAATACCATGATTAACTGTTACCACCGCACCAGACTTAATATGAACAATTTGACAAGGAAAAAAATTCTAGCTTTTACTTCCACATTCAACCGTCACCTGTATATAAGTGCGTTGCTGGCATGGTTCGATGTCCTTCTTGCCTATTTCAGTTACCACCTGCTTGCTTGTAGTCCTATGTAATACTACAGAGCCACTTTTACAAAGAGAATTTTTAGACAAAGTGATACATTCAATAAACCGGTAAACTGGATTTTAGGTTGTATGGTCTGCATGAAACCGGTTGAAGCATAATCAGTGTCATTTTGTTTTTTATTAATTTGTCTCACTGTATAAAATGGCACTCTCTTCCAATAAGTCAAATTTGCTGGTATATAAAATGCAGCCCCTGTTTATGTTTTATAAAGCAGATGGAAGACTAGATGGACCGAATGGTTCTTTCTTATCTGCCGACACATTCTATGTTTCTATAAGAGCTCTTAAATAATCTTGTGGCCCATATTCTGTTTGGGATTTTTTTTTAAGTGTTCAATCCTCTTAACTGCCCTTTTGTTGTATTTTCTTAGTACATGGGTGTATTAACCCATGTATTAAGACCCTTGGCACTCCTGTTGCTGTGCTCCAATATTATCAGCTAGCTGGTGAGATGGGCATCCACAATGGGACTTGACAGCATCTGAAATGTCAATTTGCTTACGCCTTTTTCCTTAAAATTCAGCACAAACAGTGCAGTGATTTGTTCTTTAACTTGTCCAATGTTCTCTGCCTTCTTAGTGTCCTGTGTATTTTGAATTACTTTTATATATTTTATCATATGAACTTCTCTGTCAGTTTAGACACTATCGTAGTGTCATTTGTGCCCAGGCTATTACTGTTTCATTGATAATTTTGAACTTTTCAGAGAGACTGAAACACGAACCTCAGAGTCTCTGATGCAGATATTTTCAAAGTCCTGTATAAAGTGTTGCACAACTGGTTTTGGCAACAGTTAAGAATTAGTTTATGAACACTCCAGTGTCGGTTAACTAGCAGCGTAAAGTTCCTGTTGTGATTCTCTTGGCTCAGCTCCGTAAGACACACCCTGGGGAAAAGGCAAAGTGCCAAAGTCCTCATATTGCTATGAAAATGCGTGCGTTTGCTTTATGTCTCATTTGAAGTGTAATATTTCATTGTATATAGAATCAATTGTTCCTCATAGTGTGAAATTCCTTTTTTTAAATAGTGCTGCTGCAAACTGCTCAGTTAAGTCAGACATGTCAAGAGGACAAATGTGGCACAGACCCAAAGGTCAAAAATATCTATATGTTGTGATGAAGAAATGTTTTGCAGTTCAACAGTTTTAATTATTATTGTAAATCAGGGCTTGTCAAATAGTTGTAGACTTTCGGAGCCCAACAAATGTGTTCAGGAGCCAGCCTACTCCATTTTAGGAGCCAGTTATATGGTACTTCCACAGAATTCAATGTGAATAATATAAATGGTTAGGAGGCAGCAGTTAAGAAATTAGCAGCCATGACTCTGGGGATTTACTTGGGTTGCAGTAAGTTACATACACACTATTCACACATGCTAATGCACATACATGCTGAGATAAACCAGCATACACACATTCCCGCCCACATACTCACACATGACACACAAACTAATACAAACTAATACACACGCATAGGCTGACACAAACACCCATACATGCTCACCCATGAATACGCACACACACTAACACATGATTTCACTCACACACACATATGCACATGCTGGCACACAGATCAACAGAAACAGATGCTGAAACCCAAACATCCATGCTAATACTTATCCACACATAGGGTTGCCACCCAGCCGGTAATTTACCGGCAGGCCGGTAAAAAAAATGGCTTGCTGCCAATGTTAAGTCTATGGAAGCTATAGCAAGGCCGGTATTTTTTTGTGGAAAAGGTGGCAACCCTATCCACACATGCTGATACTCATTCATACAGAGATGCAGATACACACATTATATAGTTAGGCACTGGGAAGCAGAGTTGAGAGCAGGAGCTGCAGTGCTCATTCATACACAGAGATGCAGATACACACATTATATAGTTACTAGGTTGGCACTGGGAAGCAGATTTGAGAGCCGGAGCTGCAGTGCTCACTCGTACACAGAGATGCAGATACACATTATATAGTTACTAGGTTGGCACTGGGCAGCAGAGTTGAGAGCAGGGGCTGCAGTGCTCACTCATACACAGAGATGCAGATACACACATTATATAGTTACTAGGTTGGCACTGGGAAGCAGATTTGAGAGCCGGAGCTGCAGTGCTCACTCGTAATCAGAGATGCAGATACACACATTATATAGTTACTAGGTTGGCACTGGGAAGCAGAGTTGGGAGCAGGGGCTGCAGTGCTCACTCGTACACAGAGATGCAAATACGCACATTATATAGTTGGCACTGGGAAGCAGAGCTTGAGGCAGAAGGGGGCATCAATGCAGTGTTCTGGGCAGCTGGAAGTTCTCCCTCTATATACAGCCTGCATTGAAACTTTGGTGGGGTCATTGAGCCTCCTGAAGCAGAGGCAGCAGTGGTTATAAGGAGCTCCTTTCACTCCTCACAAGTGTTTCCCACAGCTGCAGCTACTACTACTAGGTGAGCAGCAGGAACAGGAAGCAGGGGTAGTACTGAAATGCTGGCTGCTCTGTGCTGCTTATCCCATACTTGGTGCCTTGTCTGATTAGTAGATAATAAGCAGCAGTGGGACAGTGTTCAAAACAGTCTTCTGGGCACCATGAGCCAGATTTTAGTCGCCCTGACATTAGCCTATCTGCTTATTTTGCTGTACTCCTCTAACCAACTTATTATTTTGAGTAAACAATGTTGTTATTAAGCTATTTTAATGAGGGATGGATTAGGCATTCTTAATGCCATCAAAAGGGCCACACATGCCTAAACCACCTCCAAATGTAGTACACCAAATTTCATTAGAATTTGAGTATATAAAACAGTGCAGATAACCACTTCAGAGCATTTCTAGAGCAGTTTCTTGTTCTATATTGCTAGTGCAATTGTGTTGGGGAAACCCCCCCACAACGAATACAAACTCCTTTTTACATAGTGCAAATGAAGTAGTTCGCTACATGCCTGTTTTTACATCTCAATCTAATCTACTTCTCATCTAAGATTATTTATAGGATGGTGATCCACACACATAATGTTTTTTTCTCTCTCTCGCCTTGGCAGGTGGTTTATGACCAGGAAGGTGTCTTCATACATTCATCTTGTGGAAAAATAGACGTGCAAGACAGTTTAATACCTGGGACCTTACGTGTTATTGAAAAGGTATTGTTGAAATTGCCGCATTTTGGTTATTTTCACTGATACCCAGAAGCAATTAATTACAAAAGCTGCTTCCTTCCATGTAGTTTTTGCTAAGACATACAATTTTTTTTTTCCACATTAAGAGACTTAAGAAGCTACAGGCACCTTTTTGTTGTATTTGTATTTAAATTACTTTGAATAGGCAGGATACATCTTTGTGGATGCACAAAACATGGCTTCTTATATTGTCTGACTTTAATATTTATTATCTTTCCACCCCTATATTTAGCAGTGCCTGTTCAGTAGTTGTAGCTTTTGTTAAAGGGACTGACTAGTGCCCAAAATGCCTTCTCCAAATGGTAATACGTATTAAAGTACCGTATTTGCTTGAATATAAGATGACCCTGATTATAAGATGACCCCCCCAAACTTTGGATATTCCTTTAGAAAAAAACCAAAAGCCTGAATATAAGACTACCCTATAGGAAAAAAAGTTTAACTTGTATATATTCACATGTAAATTGCTTTTTCATATTTAATAAAAATGATGATATGAAAAATGCATTTCTTGTTTTTATTTCCTTTTGATGCTGCCTCTACCCCCAGACTTGCCCAATGCTTTCTCTCTTACACTTAGATGCAATTGCACATTTGCAGAGGTTTAGGACAGCCCTATTTCATTTTCTCTGCTTCAGACTTCTAAGGTTTTTATTTTTTCTCAGCAGCAGCTAATAAGAATTTGAATGGGATATCCTGCTTCCCTGGTGATATAATCAGACAATGCATTGCACTATTAGAGATCCTTTATAAATTAGTTCTCTGTCACATCATAATGTCAGTCATGTTATCAAAACATTCCATCTCCCTCTAGCTCATATAAATAGCAACTGAATGTGGATAATAGGCATTCCATCTCTCTCTCTCATATAAATACTGGCTGGTTGAGGATCATAGGGTTCCCATTGCTCTCTCATATAAATACCAGCTGACTGAGGATGATGGGCATTCCATCTCTCATATAAATAACAGCTGACTACGGATGATGGGCATTCCATCTCTATGTATTACATATGCATTTGCCCTCATTGTCAATGAATAGGTTACCTTTGTCTGCCAGTCCATAATTCAGTACTGTGCTCAGAAGATATATTTTTTTCCAAAAATGCAAAAGTGTGGAGCTTAGCACCTGAGTCTTTATGGAAAAAAAGAAGTCGCAGGCATCAGTAAAAACCTTGCTCTTCCCTGATGATGAGATGGGCTGTCCGTGTTGATGCTAATCATTGATCCTAATTTTGAACATCACTTACGCATAGCCTATATATTTGAGATTAACATTCTCTTCACTAGACTTGAAAAAAGCTCATTACAGAGCTGAAACGTTGATTTTGTACGGAATAAATCCCTTTAACACGGAGTGCTTAGTTCCTGTATTTATTTATTTATTTATTTCAAGATGATTATTGGCTTTTACTGTACAGCTAATAGATCATAATATTATAACTTTGCTTGCTTTTAAGGATGCTGAAGTTATCGTAGATTGGAGACCACTGGAAGAGACTTTGGATTCTTCAAATATTCTTTGTGCTGTTAAGGTATGAATTTTGTTACAGTTTCAAAATAAACTGGATATAATTTTAAAATGTAAAAACCATTTAAAATAGGAACATATACTACAATATGATTTCAGGATTAAGAATTCTGTTCCAGACAATGCAAAAAAGTGACAGATATTCAACTTTAACTTTAGAATGCATAATAAAACTTTAATGAATCTATTAGATATTTTTATGCAGATTATAAAAGATAGCCTTTTGCTAACTTGTCCCAGGATTAGTCTACTAGACAGAAGTATATTAGATGTGCACTGGTTCCAATGACCTTTCCATGGGAGGGGTATTTGCAGGCGTAGCATGTATTACACCCCTTATCCCTGCATATAGGTTAATGGAAGAGAGCATCAGCTTACTCATGGTTATTGGAGGGCCATCACACTATTTAATTTTTGATAGCACAGGGATTTAACACTGAATTGTTTGATAAATGTTTCTTCTGATCATGACTGTTCACTTGGGTTTCCTGGAGGTTTCCATTTTGCCCTTTTTAATCATTACTGTTCAGATTCGGGCTATGATGAGTAGGCTGAATCACAGCTGAATAACTGCATCTGTTTATTTTTGTTCCCCATCTTATCCCAAAACGAAGGTGAACAAAGTGGCTGGTGACAATCTCCTTTAACTTGGACCTACAGTGAATCACCCCTAATTATACATGTTTCTAATATTTGACTTCTTGCTGTAGGATCTTGCTGCAAACTTGCAAATCATCAACTATTTAACAGTGAACTCGAGTTCAAGCTGACTAGGAAGTCTGCGGATCTCAGTTTTGAAAAGCATGTGGTTAAGCTTATTACAAGCCCTTTGTGTTGCTGCCTGTCAGGGATGATGTGAGACTATTTTTATTCAGAGAGGCCTCATTGTAATGTATCACTAGCAACTAGGGTCTACCAAATTTCATAGTGTTCCAGCAGGATTACAGTAGTAGTTTAAGAAAAGCTTCATTAGTTTGTCAGCAAAAATGCTACATAGACAATGGGTCCATCTCAGAAGTGTAAAAGATGGTTCTTTCCTATATTCCTATATAAAAGGTTATCATTTGGAACACTTATTGTGGTTACAGCCGAAAGATTATTATAATGTATTTAAAGATTGTCGTTCAAGTTATAAAATAAATCTTTACTTTCTGAAAAAGAGTCAGAAAGAAAAGAGGTGTTTTACATATACTTCCAAGAAACCTACCGATTGAAATGGTAGAGACAATTATAGACGGTATAGATCTGATAGAGTGGAAAGTTAAAGGACTGAATAAGATAGATGACATCTTCCACTGGGAAGCATGAAGACTTTTGGTAGTCTAAAAGAAGAGTTTATTTTACCAACAAAATAAATGTTTAAATAGCTTGCTGTTAAAAGTTGTATATCGTTAAAGGAAAACTAAACTGTTTTGAAAACGAGGAAGACAAATATTTAAGTATTTGAAGAAACGGAAGAAAGATTGATTCTCCCAGAATTAAAATCAAATGTTTTGAATATCTTAGAAACCCAAAAAGGGTATCTTGTTCCATCGATACTCAATAGGCCCTATTCAACAACACCTCCAGTTTTGATGAAGATGCTTAAATGACATTGGTACATATATACAACTCTAGAGCTTTTTTAAACATAATACATAAGGTGTTCATATTTATTTTAGAGAGTTCCCCCAAAAAAGCCCCAGCAGTGATTGTGCTACATATTGGATGGCCAATGCTAACGAATCTTGAGTATTATTTAGTCTCACTTATTCTAATGGTAGGTAAATGTACCCTTGCCAGGGGATGGAAGTCCTGAGAACTACCTCTGGAATAGCATAGATGGTCAGATATACTTGAAACAGAGAAATCTAAAAACCTATACACAAAAAAGTGATGGGAAATTTGGAATGGTTATCTTCAGTACTCGTTGATGTCTTAAGGCACAGATAGGTATGGAACACAGCACTTTTAAATGTATATCTTTGTAAAAAATATATTCTTTTAATGGCTTTTTTACTTTTATTTTACATATAATATTGTCAAATGTATTGAATATTAAGAGTAAATCTAAAAACAGTTATTTCCCATATTGATTCAACTTCTATTTTATTTGCTAGAATTAAATTGTGATAACAAAATAAACAAGCTTTTGATTATGTAAGGAAGTAATATTTATAGTATTGACAGTACTCTTTCATAAATACCTATCTATTGTATCATTCAGTTGTGTCATCTATGAGCTACAGAAGAATCAATATATTTTTTTTTAATTGCTTATGTTCTTTCTCACTTTTATACCATAGGACTCAAGCTCTGTAGTAGAATGGACACCGACTCCAAAAGAGGGAGTTCTCCATGGGACTTTACATCAAAACAGCTATGACGCTGAATGGGACATGGTCAATACAGTTTCTTTCAAGAAGAAGCAATTTACAAATGGAGGTCAGTATGAACAAATTCTTCCAATTCAAGTAAAATGTATAATGTGGCCCTTTTTCTGTGCTCATATTGGATCAAACCCTTTTTTTTCTAAAATAAATTCTTTGTGTATACATTTTAAAAGTATACAAACAAAAACAAATTATTCAGAACCAAAATATTACAAACGTGGGCAAGAGAAGTACCGTATTTTTCACTCCATAAAACACACTTTTTTTTTCCTCCTCAAAAGTAAGGGGAAATATCTGTGCGTCTTATGTGAAGATCGCGGAGATTGTGTGGCGTGGAGGACAGGAGGCTGCGGGGGTTCCTGTATGTGGTAAATTTCTTCCCTCCTGCATGGAGGGAAACTCTGGTCGCATTTTTTTTTTCTTTTTTAACTTTATTGAAGCCGCGCGGCTTCAATTAAGTTAAAAAAATAAATAAATGCGACCGGAGTTTCCCTCCTCCATGCAGGAGGGAAGACTGCACGGAGGAGAGGACCGGAGAGCAACAACTAGGTAAGTACTGGGGATGATGTAAAATTAATTGTGCTTGAGGTCATCAAATGAAACTCTCAGGTGTCGGGTCCCCAAGAAGGTGGGTACCCCTTATCTAAACTGACCCTTATCCAAAACTAACTTTGAATTTTCAATAATAAATCTACTCAGTCTGTACTATATTGGCACCATTTGCCCAGACAGAGCTTGTTTTAGGTTATAAGTCTGAGAAACATCCACAGCAATCTTGATGCCCAATAGGTCAAAGGCTATCTGAGATGTATAGGTCAAAGTTGATTGAAAGTAATTATGTCCTCCGGTAGATGAACAGAGAAAGCTACTGATTTGTCTAAATTAATCAAAAATCCTGAGACGGCAGAATCTATATTCAGTTTATGGAACAGAAAAGGCAAACAAAACATAGTTTATTGATATGACAGCAAAATACTGTCTGGTTAGGCTTTATATTAAGAATAGGGATAAGGCAAATGCCAATAGCGAAAGCAGACACTCTTGTTGGGCACCATTAGATATGAAGGACTGCCGAACTGCTCCCAGGATTGATGTAGCAGCTGATGATGTAGAGCATTTAAACAATTCAGAACAGTAGGTGAGAAGTTCCCATGTGTTTTAGGAAATGTAGTAGTTTCGTTTGCATTGTAGAACATGAAATTGGTGGGTTACATCTTAAAATATGCTTTTTGTAGGAGACTTTGGGCTATTCGTTGAGTGCAGATGGAACACTTCTTACCACCAATTTAGCTATACATTGCCCAGAGACAAACCCTGCTGAATGCATTGTTAAATCTTAAAATATGTAACAATGCATTAATGCATTATGTAGGGCAAGTTAAATTGTTCTAGCATGAGTAACTTACCAGCTTTAGACATTTTTGTAATGCATAGTTCACCCCTCGGCATTGCCTTTGACACCAAGCTTAAACGCTCATGTTGTATGCTCCTGAAGTGCACAGAGCAGGGTCTCGGAACCATGCTTCGTTTTGGACTCTCAATCTTGTTCTGAATGCGAGGGTGGTCCTCAAGGGCTGTTCTATTGCTAATGTTTATATAGATATAGATATAGAGATATATACATACATACATACATACATGCAAATTCTCATTTTCTGATTACTGTCAGTGCCTTGGATTTGTTGATCGAACACTAGGTAAACTAATTTAGTTGGTGTTTTGTAATCTGCCCAGGATTTTAATAAAATGGAGTAAAATATACCTGTATTTTTCTATGAGCTCTAGGGGCATATTACTGCTGCCTTTGTATAATTGAATGCTGAGCGTAGTTGGTTCTGCTTAGGAAATCGTTTTCTAACCGGATGGAGACTGTTCAACTGTAACTGTCCATAAGAAAGCTGTCGTGCAATTCCGATGTGGCATCCTCCATGCTGAAAACAGTCATAATAGTCACATGATGATAATTACAGATACTTTTACATTACTTTTGTAAGATGAAAACAAAAATATTTTGGCAATATTGTTTTTAAAAGTTTTAAAAACCTTTTCAGATGACCGTTTCACTTTAACAATATTTTTTCTGTTTGGAGCTAATTATTTTTTGGCAATCTAAAAATATTTGTACTGTATTGTTCTAGCTGATGCCATACCTTCCAACAGTGGATGAATAGGCTCATGCAACTTAAGGGCAAACACAGAATTGGCTCAAATTTAATCAAATCTGACGTTGCACTGCTGTCAAATCTTATATTGTTTTGAGAATTGGACTTTTGTACCAAACAAAACAAAAAAAAAAAGTAAAACCAAAATCTGATTTCTTTTATGTCTTGCAACAGCCCTGTTTGATATATGTATGTAACTGAAATATCGGTGAATCATTTTCGTTAACAGTCTTTTTTTGGTCTTTTATTTAATATTTTGTTGTTTGTTTGTAGGTGTACAGAGTCCTTTGAATTTCCAGAGCAAGTGGTCATTCCTCTTCAGCTTGACTGACCTGAAGTCAATTAAACAGAATAAAGAAGGCATGGGCTGGTCTTATTTTGTTTTCTGCTTGAAGGATGATGTTGTCCTTCCAGCTCTCCACTTCCATCAAGGAGGAAGCGAACTTCTGCTTGAATGCCTTGAAAAATATGTGGTGCTGTGTGAGTAAGTATCCAGTAATGCTGCAGGATGTTTTTTCCCTTTCCACTTGAATTGGCGGATTCATCACAATTCATAGGAAACAACTTTGTAACCGTACAAAGTTTGTCCTGGTATATTACTAGAATACACTATTTGGGCAAAAGTATTGTGACACCTGACCATTACACCAACAGGGACTTTTATGGCATTGCATTCTAAATTCATGGACCTTAATATGTAGTTGGTCCCCCCTTTGCAGATTCCACTCTTCTGGGAAGATGTTCTACAAGATTTTGGAGTGTTTGCCCGTTCATTTAGCAGAGCATTTGTGAGGTCAGGGACTGATGTTGTCTTGGTATTTTGAAGCATTCAAATTTCCCTTCACTAGAAGTAAAGAGCCAATCCAACCCTTGACCAAATGACCACATATTTCTCCGCCAACCTTTTACAGTTGGCACAATGCAGCTACTGCCAAACAGTGAAGACTCGACAGAACATGTTTTCCAGCAGTTTACAAGAGTTAACATAGTCTTCCTGGAAGGAAAAACAACAACTATTCACCATGGGTATATTTAAATGTTTTGTATCTGCAATAAATAATATTGCAGAAAAGATTGCGTATAGGTATAACTATCTGGTTATACCTTCTGTTTATGGATATAATTCAATAGTGTACTTATTTCTCTTTGGTACAAGAATTTATTTCTCTTTGGTCCCTTACCAAGTGAAAAAAGGAGGAATGTTTGATAATGATCTAGCACTCGGTGGATGATTTGAAATTGACCTGTATTTAGAATATGTAATACATTTGTTTTACTATAATTGATGCTGGTTTATCTTGTTATAAATTAATCTTTGCAAATTCTAATAACTTTTTTTTTATTTTTTATATCATACGATTTACATTTGCAGTTATTTCAAAGCCATATAGGTGGGCCATGCTCTGATGCGTTGGAGTATATCACACAGTGCCGTTCTGTAGTAACCATGTTGAAGCTCTCACACAGGCTAATGAGCCATCTACGAACTTTTGTTTGTGTGTCTTTTAACTGAAACTTTAATGAAAACAAACAAACCGATTAGGTCGTAGATATATCTTGTTCTTAAAAAAGCACGCAATTTAACGCAATCGTGTATCAACGTGTCTAAAATGTATTGTATTAATGGACGTGTTTCCTATTTATAACAGAGTGGGAAAAGATTTCAAATTTGACCCTTTCTGAATATTGGGTGGTATAAACACATGGCAGGGTAGACGGCAAGACGAACTGTGTGGGGAAGAGCCGAAATTCCAGCACCTGATTCTTTTTATATTGGCTCCACTGAGCGGCTGTGTAACCTGGAAATTCAGGACCGGCAGAGGTGGTACAGCCCCCCGATATGTCCGCAGTCTGTTTTATGCCAAACACGCAGGTAGTGCCATTATTTTGCTGATATCCACGTGAGAAGTGTTTATAAATCACTCCCCATGTTATTACATAAACAGTATATGTTGTGTGAATATGGAGTTTAGAGACAGTGCATACAGTTTCCTGTGTTCAAAGACCAAGTCATTTGGTCAAATAGTGGTAAATGCAGTTACCTATGAGCGATAGTCACTAAAAGCAAACTGTAAATTGCGCTGCAGAACCTGGCATAAATAGCTGTATTGGTACAATTCGCCTGCCTTTCTAGGTTTTTAACTTTGCTATTGATGCTTGTTTGCAGTTTGTCTGTTTTTATCAGAAGCCCTGTATGTGTTTTATTATCTAAATACTGTGTTTATGTTGTCTGAATGCTGGATCACTAGCACCATCTGCTGTTCAGAGATAGTTTAAGGGTTTGTTTGAATGAATACTAGGTTATCTGTGTTGCAATGGTTACGCAACTCCACTAAATAGGATAATGTCATGCATTTTTGCACTTCTGGTGTGAGAAGACTTTAGCACAGAGATGTCAGTCTCTTAGCTGACAGTGTTATGGGAGATGTGACCATTAGCAGCTAGAGTGCTGCACTTTCACATCCCTGTTCTAGCATATATTACGTGAATAACTGCTATAAGCAATCATAAAAATACATAACCTGCTTCAGGTATTTTCCAGTCATGTCTTTTTTTTATTTTTTTTATAGAAAGAAAGAAATATATATATATATATATATATATTTATTTAGATGAGATTGATTGGGGGGAAAAAAATACTACCTCTGACCTTTACCAATGCCGACAGCTGATTGGCTGCAAACAAAAAATATATAACAAGGTTTATCACATGCAGGCTTCAACCTCTCCCAAGAGTCAAGTAGGGATACACATTAGACAGAAGGATACATGCTGAGGATGTTGGCAGGAGAAGGACATTAAACAAATTGATCCATACACTGAGAAATGAATGGTCAAAGTCTGGGTGAGGTTTATCCATCACAATAAACCCTGCAGAGTCTGGGCGTGGTACTTGTGCATGTAGGCTTAACCATTATTAAGTCGGTGCCGTAGTGGTTTTAAGTGATGGAATTTCTCCCCAAGTGTTTGGAAGATTAAAAAACTTTAACGGCACATTATAGGCTCATACCTGAGCTCATTCCTGCTCCAGCTATGTCTTGTGTAGATGTCCAATTATATGCTAAGCAAACAAAGTACCCAATACTCCCCAGCACTTACTATCTGTACCTACATGGCAAGTTCCTAAAAATAGCTAGCCTGGTTTCTGAATTGCTCTGTTTTTCAGGCAAAAAGAGGGTGTGTGACAGACAGAACTGAATAGTCTGCACTGTGACAAGTGCCCAGTTGGCAGTGACTCCTGTTTTTCTGCTCACTTGCTCCATTATACAGTGAGAATATCCATTAAAGTATCAGACTAATTCTGCCTGTACAAGGCTGTCTAGACCAGAAATGTCTGGCAGTAGCCCTCTGCATGATTATTTATCAAGTCCTGTCATATAATTAATATGCCGTTTGTTCATATATCTCACCTCACATTTGTAAACGTTAATTTCTGTAGTGTCGCCTGCCAGAACTAAAACATTTTTTTTTTTTCCTTTCACAGTAGGATTTTTCCTATAGAGATGATTATAAATCAAAGCTGCAGTAAAAATATTAAATGGGCAGTCTAGTCTCCAAACTCACTTTGGTGCATGTTGAAGACTACTGCTTGTATAGTAACATAGTCATTTAGGTTTAAAAAAGACACAAGTTCATCAAGTTCAACCCTTCTACCTATCATTCCAGCTTTTGATCCAAAATAAGGTTATTTCAAACTTTTGCCTCCTTGGGGGAAAAATAGCTTCTTGACTGCAAAGGGCAATCAGATTTCTCCTTGGATTAATAAGCTCTATTATTAATGCTCATTCTATTATTAATAACCCTGTCAGTTCTGCTTTTCTATAAAAAAACAAACAAAAAAACAGCCAGACCATTTTTAGATGCATCTATTGTAGTTGCTAGCACTACCTCTCTTGGCAGTGAGTTCCATAACTTTATTGTACCGTAAAGAATCCCTTCTTTTGCTGTCTATGAAATCTTTGCTCTTCCAGTCTCAGGGGGTGACCTCTTGTTCTTTGTACATTTCTGTTAATGAACAGGTCCCTGGAGAGATCTTTATATTGGCCCTGCCCATATTTATATAATGTTATCATATCCCCTCTGAGACGCCTTTTTCCTAACGTATATAAATGCAAGTCTTTCTTCATAACTAAGATCCTTCAATTATCCATGTATATTAAGTATGTTTCTTTGTTATTATTTTTCCCATAATGCATAATTTTACATTTGTCTATATCAGGGCTTGACAAATTTAATTTACTTTTAGGAGCCAGAAAAAAAATCTAGGAGCCAGACAACGGCACATTCACAAAACCACACAGTCACACACACAGAGACAGTCAGTCAGTCACATTCATACACAGTCAGTCAGTCCATCGCATTCATACAAAGACAGTCAGTCAGTCACATTCATACAAAGACATTCAGTCAGTCACATTCATACAAAGATCCACACTTAGCCAGACACACACACACACACACACACACACACACACACACACACACACATCCACACTTAGCCAGACGCACAGACACACACATCCACACTTAGCCAGACACACACACACACACACCCACACTTAGCCAGACACACACACACACACCCCCACACTTAGCCAGACACACACACACACACACCCCCACACTTATCCAGACACACACACACACACACACACACACCCACACTTATCCAGACACACACACACACACACACACCCACACTTAGCCAGACACACACACCCACACTTAGCCAGACACACACACGCTTAAAGGAAAAGAGAAAGGAAAAAAAAAAAGAGAATGACTTCCCCTCCCTGCTGTTTTACCTTATTACACGGGAGGGACGATTTCTACTGCAGCTTGGCCCATGCCTGTCACACAGGCACAGACCGTCTGCATACTGCTGCTGATCGGTGGTATGTCACGTGACACCCGCCGATCCGACACTACAGCGCGAGGGGGCGGAGCAGGAAGCGCACACTCTGCTTACCCTCGCGCTGCAAAATAATAATACATTTTTTTTTTAAAACTACCGATAGTCTCAGGACGGTGGAGCTGCTGATCCTACCCGGGCGCCAGGTACAATTTCCTAGTCGCCATGGTGACCTGGCGCCCGGGCTTTGTCGAGCCCTGGTCTATATTGAACCTCATTTGCCACTTAATTGCCCAGTCCCCCACTCTGTCCAAATCCTGTAAAAAACAAACATCATGATTAGTATGTATTACCTTACCTAATTTAGTGTCATCAGCCAACACTGAGACATGGGTCTCCGCACAACTGGGGAGGTCATTAATAAACAAATTAAAAAGAGGTCCTAAAACAGACCCCTGAGGTACTCTGCACCCTGGTCCAATTTGAGGATTTTCCAATTACAAGAACCCTCTGCATTCTATCTTTTAGCCAATTTTCCATCCAAATACATACATTTGCCCCCAAATCTATTTCTCTGAATTTGTACCAACATTTGCCGCCAAACCTTTTTTTGTGGAACTGTATCAAACGCTTTAGCAAAGTCTAAATATATTACATCAACTGCCACACGTAGATCTATATTTTTACTGACTTCTTCATAGAATGTTTATTAAGTCTGTTTGACAAGACCTGTCTTTCAAAAAACCATGTTGACTTTTACTAATTATATTCTAATTCAGGATGTATTCTTGAGTGTATACCTTTAGAAATCCTTCAGATCTGCACAGGCTTTTTTTCCCACGCATTCTGCATAAATTAAATGTTTACTCTGCTTGTATACTACAGGTGTAGCAGCACTGAATATATAAACCCTGAGCAGATAGTTTTATTTCAATTACCGTATTTGCTCCATTATAAGAAGAGGTTTTTTTCAGAAATGTTTTTCAGAAAAATACCCTCGTCTTATAATGGAGGTCGTTTTATAATCTGACCTCAAATTGAGGTCAGATTATAAAACAGGGATCCAGGTCCCCAGCAGAGCTGCAGGGGACCTGGATCCCCCTCTCTAACAGCAGGGGATGTCTGCGCGATGAGCGCAGGCTCCCTCTGCTGCCGCCCAGCACGACTTCCGGCTTCGTCATAAAAGTCCCGGCGGTCGTGCCGGGCGGCATCAGGGGAGGTCTGCGCTCATCGCGCAGACATCCTCCGCTGCCCCGCTAGCCACCAGGGAGAATTGGGCAGCTGGGGATGTCTGCACCAGCTGTCCGTCATAATAGACTGCCCTGTCGGGCAGCATGGAGGATGTCTGACGTATCGTGCAGACATCCCCCGGCTGCCCCCACTAGCCACCAGGGATCAAGTTACAGGTGAGGGGGCAGAGAGAAAGGGGGAGGGAGGGGGGCAGAGAGACGGGGAGGGGGGGGGGGACAGAGCAACAAGGGGAGGGAGGGGGGAAGAGACAGAGCAGCAAGGGTAGGGAGGGGGGCAGAGCAGCAAGGGTAGGGAGGGGGGCAGAGCAGCAAGGGTAGGGAGGGGGGCAGAGCAGCAAGGGTAGGGAGGGGGCAGAGCAGTAAGGGGAGGGAGGGGGGCAGAGAAAAACAAGGGGAGGGGGGCAGAGCAGCAAGGGGAGGGAGGTGGGCACAGAGTAACAAGGGGGGGAGGAGAGACAGAGGCGAGGGGGGAGTCAAAGGGAGGGGGAGAGAGAGACAACACTAAGGGGGGGAGAGAGACAAAGCTGGGGGCAAGTGAAAGAGAGAGGCAGCATTGGCACATAAAAGGAAATAAAAACAAGAAATGCATTTTTTGATATAATTTTTTATTAAAAAAGCAATTTACATGTGAATATATACAAGTTTAACTTTTTTCCTATAGGGTAGTCTTATATTCAGGCTTTTAGTTTTTTTCCTAAAGGAATATCCAAAGTTTGGGGGGTCTTATAATCAAGCAAATACAGTAGTCACTTCCTGTGCTGCCAATGCAAAATATTGTCTGATTACATCACTAGAGAAACTGGATATTCCTTTTGAATGGAATTATTCTCATTGTTTCCTGCAGCAAAAAAAAAAAAAAGCGGAAATGATTTTTACTCCGCTAGTGTGGGCAGTCCTGGGTTCTTGCAAACTGTTGCAATTTCACAAATTCAACTAGGTGTTCGTTTTTCTTATATTTTAAGCAATGCAAAATGTAAAACATGCATTTTAAAGTACTTTGAAAGCACATTCATATGCATTAATATTTGGAAGATGCATTTTGGACACAAGTCCCTTGTGGCCTGTAGGATGCATTTTTTTACTTTTTTGTTAATATTATCTTAACAGATTATACTAAAAAGAATTGTATCTAGAAATAACATGTTTGTCTGACCCGATCAGTTATTTCTCCTATCCTTTCCTTTTTTGCCTTATGCATTTCTGAATTCCCTTTTAATGTCCTTCCCATATTTATATGTTGATACAATGTTACCTGCATAAACTGTTTTCAATGTATTACACCTGATGACTGTATAATATGTCTGACCAGTAACTCAATATAAAGCATTTGATATAATGGAGCAAATAGTTACTATGTATTCCTTGTGAGTTACATAGAAATGTGCCGGTTGCCCTCTCCTGTAAAAGTTACTCTCTTACTGGCAACTTTATGCATGGGAGATGTGTTTGATTTCCTCTCACCTCATAACGTGGTCCTATCCTGTTGTGTTGAAAATGAAGAGATAAAACTTATTAAAGATCCTATCTCACTCTTTAATAACACTCAAGGTAGTCCCAGTACTAGGGAAATAAGAAAATTCATTCTTTGCCCTAGCAAAACAATTGCTGATTATATCAGTGTGATTGCATTTAGTTCAGGAGAGTAATATCTGACCATTGGAATAGAGCTGTGCAGCAGAATAAACATATTGTTTTATGCAGGCAGCCACTGGGGCTTTCTGCCCTTCCTCTGTTATCTATCATGTCTTTTCATGGGGGTGAATATTAATAAAGCTTTGTTAGTTTAGCTGTTCCAACATCCACGATGCACCATGAATTGAAAATTACAAAAAGAATCATTTCTCCAGTGAGTTTCAAGTAGGTTTTTGAGCAAGACTTTTAAAGGTCCTTGCACTGTATATATGTTTTGTTTCAGTCTTTTTGCATCAGAATCTATGGCCTAAAAATTGCACAGCAAGTAGCTGTATTTATAACGGCAAGCAACACAGATAGACTGTGTAATAATTTCTAAAATGAAGTTGTTATTGTTTATAGCCTCACTGTTTTCACTGTTCAAGTCTCATGACTCTAATTTACATTTCGGCAGTAATTCAAATGAATAATCTTTATAGTATTTCTCACTGGAGAAGACACGTTTTTCATCTGCCCCTTTGTTTGTGTTCACATCTCATCAGTGCCTGAAAGCAGGTTTTTATGTCTTGCAATAAACTTCCTGTTAAACTCACTTTGCATTATTAGCCAATAAAAAGGAGCAATACAAAGTACAGATTTCAATATCTGAGTCGTAGTCTTGATTTATTAATGCTATGAGTTGCTCTATCTAGTAAGCTCAAAGTCATGGGTGCGTAAGGTCACCACACTAGTAGTGGGTTTCCTTGGCCTTAATTCAGAGATTGTGGACCTTGACTTTGAATCGTGTGTGTTTGTTTGTTTGTTTGTTTATTTAACGTTAGTTATATCAAATTCTTCAAAGTTAGTTACAGCTTAGTAGTTCTTCTTTGATCATCCCAACCTGATAAACCCACAGCTTCTGGTGCCTAACCCTCAACCTGGTGCTTTTCAATGAGGCTTGCATATTAAAGGGCCTGTTCCACCTAAATTATTTTCTAGATGTTGTACATGTTTTAACATTTGTAAAATGCACCAATTGTTTTTTTTTTTGTTTTTTTGTTTGTTGAAAATAACTTCAGTGGGATCTTTAAACTCAGTGACCTTTAACAGGAAGCAAGCAGTAGTTTTCATGCTCCTGTCTGAGAAATCTTATTCAAACAAATGTATATTTATATGGGTTGAAGTGGCCCAGTAAAGAATTTCTATGGCAAACACCATAATGTTTTGTTATTATATCCACTTATCTGAACTGATGTAAGTGATTTATGAAACACCCCAGGTAAAGACAAGGGCCTGTGATATTTATATTGGCATTTCTTCTTCAATGTTAGCGGCTTTTATTTATGCAGAAAACCATTGTTTTACATGACCTGCAATAGTTGTAAAAGAAGTGTGTGCTTTTTTTTTTGTCTTAATCTGCTATATGCTGTTCATTGGAATGGTATTTTTTTCTGCTATTTGAATTGTTTGCACAATTTGTTAACCTGTGCTTTAAATACTTGCAGATCTGAACAGGATGGTAGAGTTCTTCTTGTAAATAGTCACAACAAGAGCCTTTCTCAGTCTTTTGAAAACCTTCTTGAAGAGCCACAACATGGATTATTACAAGTAAGTATGCTTGTGACAGGAAGAAATTATGATATCCGTAGTCTTTTAACGGTTGTCCTTATTGTTAGTCCACATATTTTGTGTTTAGGACAGTTGGGTTGGCTTTATATTATTTTTATACTTTATAATGCACATCCAGATATAGTGCAGTGGCTGAATGGCTGCTATAGAGCCATTGGGGCACCAGAGTTGCCTTCCGCTCTAAAGTAGAAGTTTTACGGTGATGCTCAAGGTCTAGAGAATAGTGTCACAATCCCGCTTATATCTTGATGTGAATCCAGAGAACCGCACGATCGCTGGGCTTATTTGTATTTGAATTGTTATAACTACATATAGATTTTTCTAAAGAATTTGTAAAAATTATTTATATAGTTACATAGTAGTTTAGGTTGAAAAAAAGACTTGCGCCCATCGAGTTCAACCCTTATCATCCTTATCACATGACTCCATTAACAAACGTCATGCATTGAAAGTTTAGAGTTTGCTGGTCAAGGACATCTGACTACATATAGGTACTTCAGAAAAATGACTGAAATCATTGTTCTTGACATGAGTCTCACAAAGTGTTAAAACGGTGTTAAATATTTTTGCACATATATAACTTATGTTTAAAACTGACTTGTTGTGATGATTTGTTCACAGAAACTAAGAAAGGATCCATATGTAGCCACTATGGTTGGCTTCTCCAAAGTCACAAACTACCTATACGACACTATACGGGGTTCTGATCCGTCTACGCACCGCAGGCCACCTCAAGAAATGGCAGACTTCCTTGCAGATGCAATTCCAGATTTAAAAATAAACCAGCAAGAAGAGTCAGGATTTGAAGTAATAACTCGTGTATGTATTGACATCTTTAGACTTTTCCTGCCAGAGGCGGTAAAATACAGTAACTGTGCTCCGAGCAATGCATCTGTTTTTATTTACAAATGGAGGATGATCGTTCAGGACTCAGACATGTGTAAGTGATTTTAAGTTAGTAGACTTTCATGCCAGAAACGCAGCTGAAGACGGTAAGTCAAGAATCTCCATGCGGTGTAATGCTCAAAAGCCTTTATTTAAAGTGGCGCTAAAAGGTTGTTTTTTTTTTTTATTATACTTTTGCTTCGTTAATTGATGGAATTTAAAAAAAAAATGCAATGCCCTTGTGCTTTGCAAATGCAGCGTATTGTTTAGAGAAACTGTAGGTTTACATTGGCTGTGCCTCTGAAAGGGAGAGCTAATCAAAGCAGGTGTCGCCACTTCCATGTGTCATTGTCTGAAATGAGCAAACAGCGCTGTCCTAGTCCAAGCTTTCCTTATTGGATGTCTCTGAAAATAATTTCACAGACGCCTTTAAATTCACAGGAGATCTGTGAGTTGTTTTAAAGTAAACAAGTGCTTTTCACTGATGTTAGAAACACGTGCATTGTATTTAAAATAAGCAAGGTGGAATTGCCCTATTAACGAAGAAATACAAAATACTTCTGTGCAAGCCTACACCCAAACTCTCTGAATGGCATTGGAAGCTTACATTTGGTGGCAATGGAACTGCACATTGTACAGGTTTCGATTTTTGCACAAACAAATATAGAAACATAGAATGTGTCGGCAGATAAGAACCATTCGGTCCATCTAGTATGACCAATTTTTTTGAGTACTTTTATTAGTCCCCCGTTCCCGGTCTTATACCTAGGATAGCCTTGTGTCTATCCCACGCATGCTTAAAATCCTTGACTGTGTTTACCTCTACCACTTCTGCTGGAAGGCTATTCCATACATCCACTACCCTCTCAGTAAAGTAATACTTCCTGATATTACTTTTAAATTGTTGCCCCTCTAATTTAAGACTATGTCCTCTAGTTGTGGTAGTTTTTCTTCTTTTAAATATACTCTCTTCCTTTACTGTGTTGATTCCCTTTATGTATTTAAAGGTTTCTATCATATCCCCCCTGTTACGTCTTTCCTCCAAGCCAGGGCCGTCTTTAATAGTGATTGGACCCTGGGCAAGCATTTGCTTGGGCCCCCTGGACCCTGCCCCCTCCCCTGCATGCAATCCCGCCATCCATCGCAATGTTACCCCCCCCCCCCCCCACACACACACATATGCCATAATTGTTGTGCCATTCAGATGCCAGTAATATGGTGCCTTTCAGATGCCAGTAATATTGTGCCTTTCAGATGCCAGTAATATTGTGCCTTTCAGATGCCAGTAATATTGTGCCATTCAGAGCCCAGTAATATTGTACCATTCAGAGCCCAGTAATATTGTGCCAGTCAGATGCCTGTAATATTGTGCCAGTCAGATGCCTGTAATATTGTGCCAGTCAGATGCCTGTAATATTGTGCCAGTCAGATGCCTGTAATATTGTGCCAGTCAGATGCCTGTAATATTGTGCCAGTCAGAGCCCAGGAATATTGTGCCAGTCAGAGCCCAGGAATATTGTGCCAGTCAGAGCCCAGGAATATTGTGCCAGTCAGATGCCTGTAATATTGTGCCAGTCAGATGCCTGCAATATTGTGCCATTCAGAGCCCAGTAATAATGTGCCAGTCAGATGCCTGCAATATTGGGCCAGTCAGATGCCTGCAATATTGGGCCAGTCAGATGCCTGCAATATTGGGCCAGTCAGATGCCTGCAATATTGGGCCAGTCAGATGCCTGCAATATTGGGCCAGTCAGATGCCTGCAATATTGGGCCAGTCAGAGCCCAGGAATATTGGGCCAGTCAGAGCCCAGGAATATTGGGCCAGTCAGATGCCTGTAATATTGTGCCAGTCAGAGCCCAGGAATATTGTGCCAGTCAGAGCCCAGGAATATTGTGCCAGTCAGATACCTGTAATATTGTGCCAGTCAGAGCCCAGGAATATTGGGCCAGTCAGATGCCTGTAATATTGTGCCAGTCAGAGCCCAGGAATATTGTGCCAGTCAGAGCCCAGGAATATTGTGCCAGTCAGATACCTGTAATATTGTGCCAGTCAGATACCTGGAATATTGTGCCAGTCAGATGCCTGGAATATTGTGCCAGTCAGATGCCTGCAATATTGTGCCAGTCAGATGCCTGTAATATTGTGCCAGTCAGATGCCCAGTAATACTGTGGCAGTCAGCCCCCCCCCCCCTAGTACATACACTTCACTGCTCCGTGTCCCCCGCCGGATGTCTCCTCCGTGCAGTCTTCCCTCTTGCACGGAGGAGGGAAACAGTCACCGGATGTGACGCGATGTCACATCCGGCGTCAGTTTTTTTCTCTCTTTTTTTTCGGCCGTCGCATCCATCGGATGCGGCTTGCCGGAAAAAAACGTTCACAAGCGCAATGCGCTGTGAACGCGGAAAGAAGGGGCTGGGGGCCCACGGGACAGCTGCCTTGGGGCCCCCCAGGAGTAACTGGGCCCAGGGCAGCTGCCCCGTTTGCCCCGCGTTAAAGACGGCCCTGCTCCAAGCTATACATGTTAAGATGCTTTAACCTTTCCTGGTAAGTTTTATCCTTCAACCCATGAACCAGTTTAGTAGCCCTTCTCTGAACACTCTCCAAAGCATCAATATCCTTCTGGAGATACGGTCTCCAGTACTGCGTACAATACTGGAAATCCTTTTGGGATGTCTTTCAAAGCTTCCCATTTTAACCCTGGTTAGGTTTACATTTCCAAGCATGTATTTGTATGCAAAAACACTTGTGTCTGGTAGTGTTCAACCTATATATTGTACCGTCAGCTTTCCTGGAAATTGCTCCCAGTGTTCCACTACATAGGAAATAGGAGAATGATATGATGCAATATGCAATTCAAATTGGCAGGAACTACAGATATTTAATTCAATTCTATGAAGCAAAAAAAAAAAAATGAATGTATGAATAAACAAAACAAGTTTGAATGCGGTTGTTGCACGTACTGTATGATAATTCACTGATCATTGCGTATGACAAAGCCTCTTTAAAATTCCATTAACCAGAAACTTAATCTTTATACAATCTCCTCCTTTTTAAGACCATCCTTAAAAATAAAACCATAAGCGATGTGAAATAGTACAGATTTATGTTAAAGTGCCACTAAACTTCCCCCCCCCCCCCCCCCACTTGTGCTTCTATATTATCACTCAGAGCTATATAAACCCATTTTTTCCTCTAGACATAATTTAGTTTTCATTGTATTATATACAGTTAAGCACATATCTTAGCCTGAGATAATTATAAATAGGCCAGAACTGTACCCGGATGTGAGGTGAAATGGAATGTTTTTAAAATCTCATCTGCTGTAGGAATAATAGCTTTTTTTGTGTTGAATTATCACAATATGCTACAGAGAGTCACTCGCTTTACTATTGTTGAGACTTTTGTATGATTTCCTATTTTAGTAGGATTGATAAAATGAATAAACATGCTAGCAGTAAAGGGATTTTAAAGTATCCATTTAACAAAAACATTAACCATTTCTCCTTTGCCATATGAATGGAATGTATAACTAAAAGATAAAAATTACATGGAAGAAATCGAACACGTCTCCTTTTTATAGCCAAGTGTAAAGAAAAGAAAAAAACAAAATACAAATACAAGGAACGTGTCCACTTTTTATGTATATTTATGTATATTTATGTGTTTGTGTATATCTGTTTTTGATATGTACATTGAAAGAAATAATCAAATAAAGATTTAACATTTTAAAAAAGAAAAAATAAAATTTTTTTTACATTTTTACAGAGCTCCATAATTTGTTAATTTATGTATGTATGTAATATATATATATATATATATATATATATACATTTTTAAAGAGCTCCTTAAATTGTTAATTTATTTTATTTTTGAGGTGTATTTCTAGGGTGATATTTTATGAGTGAGCAGCTATTATGTTGCTACTAATTGTTTTGTGTATCTGAAAGCATAAAATGTGTTTTAGAGCCAAATAAGAACAATTTGCTGCCTTACTTATCTGTTTGTTCGTTATGGCTTTGATTGCTATCTGCCGTTTCCAGGAGCTGGCAGGATTAATTTCCCCATGCCTATTGGCAAACTTGCAAATGTGATGCCAAAATGTTCCCCATGCCTATTGGCAAACTTCCTTGTTATGGGAGGGGGTCCCTGGTTGTCCAATACAGTTGGTTCCTCCAGCTCTGCCACAGGCTTCTCCTTCTCTGTTTTGTGAAGCATGCCTGAATGAGTCAGAGTATCAGCATGCAGGAGCATCATGGGGCAGAGCAGGAAGTCTCTGCTAAAGGTATGTACCTTGCTGCATTATGCTACTAGAATTGCTGGACTGGATAGGGAACATTTCCCCAATTAGTCCAGTGTCAAAATGATTAAAAAGGGTCTAAAACTCCCTCCCTGGGATGTCCATGGTGTTGGCGTGTATTTAGCATCTTGGTGACAGAGGACGTTTCCGTTGAGGCATTCACCAACACCCAAATTGTTCAGGAGAGCTACTGCATTGACAATTGAGTCCCAATCGTAGACGCCATATTGAAAGGCAGCATGCTTTTCAGGATGTTGCCTGACTGTCTCTAAAGGAAGTCAACAACAGTACTGTAAAAGAAAAAAAAGTGCCATAAGTGTTATTTTTTTTGTTAGGGTTAACATGTCATTAAAAGTAATCCTCACACAAAATTGGGGCAAAAAGAAAAGCGCTAGTTGCAGTTATTGCCATGTGTCACTCCTACAGATCATTAGTTAAGGAGCCAGAGAAGCATTTTTAGGAGAGAGAAATGGAGGCACTTCTAGAAAGCGATATGAAATTTACTCCAGCGGTAAAATTTATAGAAGACTCCTTTTAGATTTTTTTTCCAGACAAGCATTGAACACTGCTATGTCCAGTGTAAGTCCACGAGGTTTAAATGAACTTTGTGTCTTGCGATCTTTACTTGAAATCCCAATGCCGCAATAATATCAGCAGGTATTCAACACACCTGTGTTATCTGCTAAAGAATCTGCTTTAAGTGATTAACTGGGTAATGGTATAGGAGTACCTACACTTTGAAAGTAAGAAAGAAAGAATAAAAAAAAAAATGTATTGCTGCAAAAGTAATTCACATGACTGTCAATGAATGAGAGCCGAGCTTTGTCCATAACTCTCATGAATGGAAAAGTATTCCTATTCATATTTTACATGCTAACTCTTCCTATACTATAATTCTTTCTATATGTTTCCCACAAACTATACTGGACGATCTGTAAAACCATGAGCACTTCTTGATGTACATTATGTCAGCATGTCTAAAATCAGAGAACAGGTATGAGTATTTTGACTTTTGGTTTGTGATTTTTGTGTGTATGTTGACAATGTAAACATGTTTCAGATTGATGTGGGCACACGTCCAGAGGTTCACCGGAGAGATCCAGTGTCAACATCTGAATGGTACAGCCACATGGATGCTGAAGGTACAATCAGGAATGTGGAGCACATACAGCACAGCATATTTAAAGGGGTAGGTTCATTTTATATCTTCCTGAATATTTTATGGTTACAGAGTCTCCCTGTCATAACCCTTGACTCCATCAGTGTGCAGAAAATGAGTTTATGTTTTATGTTCTAATAATATAGCTGTAACCCAGATATTGGGGCATTGGCCGTGATCATTCAGAACACCCACTCTGTAGGAGCTGTGTGTACTTAGCTTGTACTTTAGTCATTGTAAAATAAGAAGTCTCTCTCCAGGCTGCTATGTAGGCCTTCAGACTCGATAGTTCTTTCCTATGAGATAGCAGTACAAACCAAATGTTATGCCTTTCGCTATATAAGGTCTTTTAAGGTCGCACTAATCCCTGTGAGCACCAAGTGTTGACATCACTCTCAAAAGGAGACAGACACCTTTTTCTAAGTTAACACTGCTGGGTAAGTCTCATAGTGCCGGGGTGACACAGGACATCAGTTATGTTATTAGTAATCCAACCATTCTTACAATCGTATATTGTTGGCCGTTAAAAGGGGTTAAGAGTTTGTAATTTCCATCACAGGAATGACTAGGTTTCCAAGAGTTTCCAAGAGTCCATCTGGCGCAATACAAATATTTGAGATTAAATTACCTTTTAATTAAAAATATCAATGTATTATTTGCACAGGGCACATGTATATTATATTCATAGTACTGTTATATTTATCTGTACGTAGGCAATGAGTAACACAGCAGGCTGTAGTAAATTATGTACAACATAGACTAAGCTCCCTCTCTGTGTAACTTGTAACTGCAACAGTTATCAATGCAATAAATCACAGTGACAGCCATCAAGCAGCATTCCAAGGTGAAAGTCTCATACAATACCGTATATGCTTACTGTCACTGCCATGTTTGCATGTGACTCTACAGCGAGCTGTATTTGGAAATAACTGTCATTTTGATGATCACCAGGATTGCAAGCTGACCCATAGCGCACAATTATTGTGATGTTTGAATACAAACAATTTGAATTTGCGGCCAAAATACATTCACATATTCACCTCAAAGCCATTTTTCCTGATTAAAACAATCCTTTAAAATCTATGTTGTAAAAAATCCATGTGGGAATTCATAATCAATGGTTTGTTGTTTCTTCTATTTTCCTATCCTACATTCCTTTTATTGTGAGACACACCTGTGTTTCTGGATATTTTGCATGGCATGTGATGATATGAACAGATCTTACCTAAAATTCCTTTGTCTCTAGCTCTGAACAAAGTCTTGTATAGCAGACCAGATAATTGTGAATCACATTACCTTGTTACACTAACTGGCTACTATTGCAATTTCACATTTGACAGACCCAATTTTCTACCTTTCATAAGTAAACGGTTTCTATATGTGATGAAAAACAGCATAATATTTCACATTATGTTTCAATCTCTTCTGCTCAAGTTCACAGCTGTTTGTTTCAAAACAAATCATTTTTGTTTTGTTTCCCAATGTAAATGGTATGCTTGTACAGCATTTGAATTATAGCTGCTAGCAGACTCCTGTCCTCTTCTCGGTGACCTGTATTTACAACCGAAGCAGTCATTTTCTTCTCTGCATCATGCCATTACCCTGTTATGTACTCACTGCAGCCTTTTGATTTAAAACCATGATGATCCTTGATAACAAGTGTACAACATGCAACCATTTCTAATTCAAATCTGGTACTTTATTTCCCACAGGGGCTCAGCCATGCTCTGAGAAAGGAGGCTTGGAAATTTCTCCTAGGTTACTACCCTTGGGACAGCACAAGGGAGGAGCGAGCCAGTTTGCAAAAAAGAAAAACGTGAGTGACGTACCCATTTGTAGTCAGGAAATTGGATGTAAATATTTTGATGAACAGCGTATGCATTATTCAGATATGAGACCAAACCTCACATGGAAAACGTGCCGACTGGTTTCATATCATTTGTATGTCTACATCAGTGTGTAATGATGATGATTTATAAAGCAGGGAGGAGCGGTGAGGACACTTTGCAACCTCTGGGGGACTTTTTTTTAAATACCATTGCACATTTTACATACATACATATACATAACAGTTTGCCGGAGCTGCCTCTGTATCTATGCCAAACAGGCTTAATACTTTAAGAGCATCAGTGTCTCTAATATATGTGTGTAAATGAATATTTTTTTCTTAATAAGCTCTGAAATTCAATCATTCATCATGATATCATCATCATCATCATCTCATCATTATCTCATCATGATATCATCATCATCTCATCATTATCTTATCATGATGTCATAATCATCTCATCATGATATCATCATCATCTCATCATGATATCATCATCATCTCATCGTGATATCATCATCATCATGATAGTCCCATTAGGGTTCTAGTGCCTCATACATTAACTCTCTTTATCGTCGAAGGTACAGGGCAAATTCCTTACAATACTTGTGTAATCTGAAAATAATATTTTCTGATCGAACCTGAATGGTTGGGTTTCGAAATTCCAAGCCACTTTTATAGACTTAACTCCTTATTTTGTTATTTGAATATAATGGAATAGATCTACTCTCTTGTCCCTGTTGAAGTCATACGGATTTAAATGGTTAGATTCTGAAAAGATTTACGCTGCCAAGTTAATCTTCATGGGAAATTTGCTTTAAAAAAATAGGTTAACTATTTTTATATCTATGATGATAAATATTTAAATCCATAGGACTTCAAAAGGTGTCAGGAGAGTAAATTTATGCCATTTTTTTATATATATTTTTTTCCTTTATCCTGAAATAAACTATTTTTAGTGAGATAGCTTTACTAAATAAACAAAAAGAGATTGCATGTTTCTTTTCTTTTATAATTTCCTGATGCTGTTAAGTTATATTCAAAGCCAATTAAATAGTTTTACTTTCATTAGATTTATTCATCATTATTGTAGCTTCTGACCTGCATGTAGATTCTGCAATGAGTCACTCTTCCCTGCTCAGTCTAGTGCAAAGCATTGCACAATGTCATACTGACATGGGTTAGGACTCATTTTTACCTTGTGCTCGGATTCCCTGCTTGATGTACATGCACATTGTTTTTTTGTTACCGCTTGAGAGTTTGTGCTTAGTTTGCTTGCTTGGGGGGTGTGAGCTGTATTGCTCGTACTCCATTACCCTCATCTCTTCTGCTTATCACATTCGATTTGGCAGCTTTTACTGACTTCAAAAGGCTATAATCCATGTGTACAGATCTTTTCTTTCAGCATTTGCCAATTAAAGAAATAAAATGCCAAAACATATTCAATACTTAGTTAACGAATTGCAATAGTGAATAAAAATGGGGTTGGAGGGGTGGGGGTGTATTTATTTTGGTGATGAATCCACCAAAAGGAGAATAAGATTCAGTTTCAAATATATTGCTTACTTGCATATATATTGTAATGCCACAATACAAAATAACAGGCCAAATGTTTTTACTTGCATATAGGTATAATGTTTTTATGGCTTTGTCCGTTTAGAACGTTCCATGCGTTGAAGGTTCGGTGACCGCTTGGAACTTCCTTTTCAGTTGTAGATGTGTAAAATATTTGTAATGTAAAAGATAAGTAGAAAATAGCAAATTATGTGGTAAGATGATAATATGCATGGGTACAGTAAATGAGAGAGAAGAAAATGACAGCTAAACTCAAATCACGTTTGCACAGACCCATATGCCAACATCAAACACCTCAAAAGTATAAAACCAGCTTGTGTCCTAAACTGTACAACATTACAAAAACCATTGTGCCCTCAAGGGGTTAAACAAGATAATTGACAGAAATCTATTAAATGTCCACATATGTATAATAATGGTAAGTGGTACATGATTAACATTCTGTGACTATCAAACCGCAGCCTAGCATACCAATAAATCCATAATTATACTACAGATATCATCACAGAATGGTTTCATTCTTCTCCAGTAGGAAGCGCTTTATCATGAATGGCTAATCTACTATTTCATTAATGAGAAGTATAATTAAAATGTATATGTGATTTGGTTGTGTAATTACATATTGCCTCTTTCATCCTACTACACAATGTGCATCGTTTTTGTCCCTTTTATTTATTTATTTTTTATTCTAGTACAAATTACTTTCCCACCTTGGTTAGTTCAGTTTAGGCTTATCGGTCTTTATTCAAAGAATAATGAAAAGAATAATTCAAGCATTCAGATCACGTAAGTCTATACCTTTCAGATTGAGGCAGACCTTTCCTTACGTTTACGGTTCATTACATTAAATAGTTTTATTCTGCATTGGACAGTGTAGTCAGATTGCAAAAAAGAAGTTATTTGAAGCTGAATAAGATCGTGGTTTCTTCCTTAATTCCATTAGCTTCCCCCCACCCCCTGCGTGCACAGTCCTCTATAACCAGAACGGAAGTAATCTTCTCCTCCTGACATTTTTATTAGACCTTGCTGCTTCTTTGTAATTATAGTGCCATTTTGCAGCAAGGTCTATTGTCTTATTTTAGATTCTACAGAGACAGCAGCATAAACTGAGGGGAAGAATATTCCGAAATTAAATTGGAACTTGGGGAAAATCCTGTTTTTGATTATGTTGTTGATATTGAAAGTTTTCTTACACTATAGGTCTTAAATGTTCCTTTAAAAAAAAAACTCCAGTTGACAATCTCTATATTTCTTTACAGAGATGAATATTTTCGAATGAAACTTCAATGGAAATCAGTCAGTGAAGACCAAGAGAAACGAAATTCAAAATTGAGAGATTATCGAAGTCTAATAGGTATGTGACAAGGACAATTATTTGCAATGATCAAATTAATAAACAAATGTCCATTCTTTAATCTGAGATAGATATTTTACATTTTGGAGGTAATCTCATTTTTACAGACTTTTTTTTTTCTTTCTTTCTTTTGCTCTCATTTTACAGTATCATTTATTCTTTTCAAATTCTACTAGGCTTGATATTCCATTTGCTCATTTGCTCTGCCTCTGTAATGTCAAAGTAGAGGGCTTTAAAAAAAAAAAAAAAATAAATAAAAGACTTTAAAGAGAAAGTGTCTATCAAATAAATGTTCTTTTGCTTGACCATATCCTGACATTGACCTATTCCAATAATAAATCTGGGGTATGAAATATACAACCAACACTCTGATCACTATAACGTGAAGAGCTACATTGGTCAATGCACAGAGGCACATGGCAACTGATACTGAATTACCTTTGGGGTAAATTTCAAAAGTGAAATGTCACCCTATATCATAACATTGAACAAAATAACATTTTGGCTTTATTCCTCACTAACCCACCCAAATGTACTTGTTCTGCTTTATCTGCATTGTGATTGCATTATGTTGTAGGTAGATGATACTTGTGTGATTATTTGAAGGTAGCGGCAGTTCTATTGCAGTATATAATGTTTTATTTACATACACTAATATTGTATACCCTACTTAACACAACAATCCTTATTGGTCCCTAATGTTTTGGAGTAGCTTATATACATATATTTTACATCTTTTTTCTGGATCCAAAAATATCAGGTTGGCGCCTGAACTGGGGTGTCTAACTTCTTAATTCTGCAAGCATTTTTCAAGCCCTTTTTTATATTTTAGTATTGTACACCAATCTGCAAGCAAGTACTTGTTCTCTCTTATAACAATGCTAATATCTTTTTTTGTAAGGGTTTGCTTCCTTTGTTAGCTGCATGCAGTTATTTTGTTTAAAAAACCTGGCATAATTTCAAAGTTTAAGAAGCTCAATACATTTTGCCATGTTTGATCATATTTTTTTTATACCATGGTATATTTTTATGAAAGTAAAATGAAAACCTGCTTTAAGTAGCGTTGCCCTTTTAAATCATCTGAAGTGTCATGTAATGTATTCCTCCTTGGCATTCAAAGAGTAGCTGTCATACTAAGCTCTTCAAAGCTTGTTGGATATAAGTATGCTAGGATTCTGCATTTGGTAGATATGGTTGTGGTGAAAAATTAGTGGTTTCTTCCGCTCAAATATTTAATGTCATTTTCTTTTATCCATCACACTAGAAAAAGATGTCAACCGCACAGACCGAACAAACAAGTTTTATGAAGGCCAGGATAATCCAGGATTAATTTTACTACATGACATTTTAATGACATATTGTATGTATGATTTTGATCTTGGTAAGTAGATGTACACATAAATTTAAATCAAAAACATTCACCTTTAATTTACAAGTTTTCCTATCTTTGTGCATGTTTTGTCCATTTTTAAACCCTAGTGTGTGGTGTATGGAAATCCAAGGCTGGTGCAAGAATGTTTGTCTCCCACTGTGACCCTGTCTCAATGCTCCCAATAAATAATACATATAAAATGAAAGCATAAAAAAAAAACTTGCAGCAAATGCGGAATGGGTGTGAAAATGTATTGTATACACACAGACTTCCCTTTTAAAACAACATTATTAAAAGGTTCCCCTGTAAGTTATACTATATAAAGTATAAGAACCTTTACCAGATTACTGTCCACCTGGCCAGGTCACTTGAATAAAAATATATAGATAGAATACCAGACACCACTCACAACACTAACCCAGCATCCAAAATTTACCCCAGCACCCAGATTGCCCTCACTTTACTTGCTCGAGCACCCGGATCTTCGTCGGACTTGCCCCAGCGCCCCCCTGATCTTCACTGGACATGCCCCAGGGCCCCCTGGATCTTTGCCGGAATTGCCCCAACGCCCCCCGGATCTACCTCAGGACCCCGCCGATGCCGCATATTTCACTCCGTGACAGGAAGTCATGTGACACTCATTGCTCAGATCATCCAGTAGTGTGGCACGAATCATACACTCCCTTGAAAAAGTTCAATATTTTGGAGGGCGTGTAGAAAGGGTTAGTTTTATTAAGAAAAAGTAGTTGGCTGTATAACAATATCATATTTTAGATTAAAAGGTTCAGATCATTCAAAAAAATTATGTAATGCTCTCTTTAGGAAAATCTTACACCTGTGATATATTAACCCCTTCGTGACGCATGGTGTTTGCATCCCCGCAAGCACCAAACCGCCACGTTTTTTGTCCTGGCCACCTATCACAGTGTGATCGGTAGCCAGAAACACAAGGGCAGAGACCCGATCAGGGTATAACTAGACCCTGTGGGCCCCTGCCAGAAGATCATGTGACATCACGGAGGCATTCCCGAACCCAGAAGTTTGAGCACGGCGTGATTTAGGGAAATGTAGCCAGTGCTCGCTTTGAGCATCGGCTACATTTCCACTGTCTGACTGAGGCCACTCAAAGTGTCCTCATCTGACAGGTGGGATCCCGCTGCAAGTCCCTGCAGCGGGATCCAGACAAAGCTTATCACGGGGAGCTTCTATGAGCTCTTAAACACAGGACCTTCTATGTCGTCCTAGCGTCTTTTAGGCACTCTAAAATCAGGACGGCATAGAACGTCCTAGTGTCGGGAAGAGTTTAGAGCATTACAGTCAATAATAAATCACAGTTGCGTAATTAGTAGCAATATGTTATTGTCAGGGTTGCCAACTTTTCTTCAAACAAAATACCTGCCATGCAATTACACCTAAAGACTTAACAATAAGTATTTTTTTTTTTTTTCCAGCCATACTTTTGTATTACACTTTTGTCCCCTTTATAGATACTTTTCATTCATAGTCTAGCAGTTATTTAAAGCATTATAGTTCTATAAAGCTACATAAAGCTATAAACACTTTACACTTCATTGTACAATTCAAAACATTGTTTTTAGCCTTGATATATGCAATTCCTGATACTTAGAAACACGATATCCGTTATTTGTTTACAATACATAATGTATCAAACATAATTCTCTAAATGTTTTGATGGCATGCAGAATAAATTGTGCAGAAATGTGGATTTTCCCAAGAAAGATAGCACAATGTTAGACTCCTAACAAGATGACGGTATTCATTGTTATTGAACCAGAACAAAATGTAGAATTTTCATTTTTTTTTTTTTTATATTGGAAGCCAGCAGTATTATGGTGTAGCACTACATGATGCTGTGCTGTAAGATAACTAATCTCTTCTTAATTGTTGTTGATAGATTCATTTTAAAACAGCTGCTCAGATTCATTCTGGGAGCATGACCAGAAAATGGAAGCTGTACATAAAAGACAATTTAAATGAAATCTTCCAAACATAAAACATGTGATGCTGCTGCATGTTGGCAAGCTTTAAAAAGTTTCAATTATTTTAAATTTGTGAACAGTGCAATACTGCTAAATATTTGGGAAATCATACAAAAGCACGTGTAGTGCTCTGTTGCATGTGTGCATTTTGCGTACATTAGAGCAGACCTTTCCCACTTCTTTAGAATATTATAGTAACTCTTAAGAATTCTTTCTATTAAATATATAGGTATGTTTTTATATATTTACCATAATTCGTTTTGATGTCACAATTCTGTTGCATAGTAGTTTAGGTTGAAACAAAGGACCTGCATCCATCAAATTCAACCCTTTTCCCATTCATTGTTTACCGCTGTTGATCTAAAAGAAGGCAACTCCCCCCAACCCCAAACCCCCCCCCCCCCCCCCCCATTATCTCAGCTATTTTGAATTCTGCTTTCAGTGGCAAACAGCAATCAGATTTCCCCTTGGATCAACAAGCACTAAATAAATATTAATGCCTATACTAACATACACAGCCCTCTATGTTCTGCTTCTTTAAGCACATCTAATGTATTTGCTAGCACCGCCTCGTCGTGCAGTGAATTACACACCTTTTATTGTCCTTACTGTAAAGAATCCCTTTCTTCAAGTCTTAGCGGGTGATTGCTGTTGATATAGTGGCGTGGGCTAATGCATCATCTGTCGAATCTGTTCAACACTTTGGTAACAGGTTCAATACCCAGCAGGGTTGGCTCAGCCCTTCATGCTTCCGAGGTAGATAAAATGAGTCCAATTAAATTGGGTAATGGTGACATTGTACCTGAATGTACCTTTCCTGGTTAAACACTTTTGTTTTTTATTATATTATTATTTATATTTTGATATGAACATTTCAGCAGCATTACACTTTATGGACTTTAAAAAGAAGCGAGTACATTTAAAAGAAGAAAAACTACCACAACTAGAGGACATACTTAAATCTTTGCCCCTCTAATTTTAGACTAATATCAGGAAGTATTACTTTACTGAGAGGGTAGTGGATGTATGGAATAGCCTTCCAGCGGAAGTGGTATAGGTAAACACAGTCAAGGATTTTAAGCCTGCGTGGGTTGGCACAAGGCTATCCTAGCTATAAGATGGGGGACCAATAAAATTATTGAGAAAATTAGCAGACTAGATGAGCCGAATGGTTCTTATCTGCTGACACATTATATGTTTCTATGACCTCTTGATCTTTTTATGACGTCTTTAGAGAGCCCTTTGTATGGACCCTGCACATATTTGTAGAACATTATCATATTCCCTGTAAGATGCCATTTCTGTAGCTTGTACAAATTTGAACTTTTAGCCTTTCTTCAAAACAAAAACTTTAAAATTCCCCTCATTAGGTTTGTAGCCCTCCTCTGCATTTTTAGTTGACAAAAGGTGGGCTTGCTCCAGTCCTGAGTCAATTGGGTTGCCTGTTAACTTGGGTGCTGCAACAAAATAGGAGCCAATATGTGCTCCTGTAGGATCAACCCAAAAAAAGAAATCGGATTTGGAAAAAAGCATGACTAATGCTACATTTTCTGCATCTTTTTATATATACAAAATCTTGTGTGTTTATCAACGCCATTTACGGAAAGTTGAGCTAAAGAAATCTGTAGCATTGCCTTCATTTAGAAGCCTTGACGCAGGCTCTCTAATTTCATTGGCCCAGGTCTGCTGATGCTTGTAGTGTCACCAGGGATCTAGCGGTCTGTCTTTCTCTATGTCCCCATGTGTTGTATCCTTGTGATGTGTATTTCTTCCTGTATCTAATTATGGGTAGGCCTAGGAGGTGTTGTTTTTACTAGGCAGTTACTCTGCAGTCTTTGTGTGTGATGCTGCACTCTAAAACACGGGGAAGCTAGGCAGATTTTAATCTTCCTACTTATCCAAGCAAAAAATAAAATGTGGCTTTCCAATTCCTTTAGCATAGCAGTAAACATGGAATATTGACCTAGCTAAGGTTAACCTTTTTAGTTGCATTGGATCATAGTGTTTTGATATTCCAAAATATAAATGATTCATTTTGGAAATAGAATTTCTTCATGGTATTTGCAAAATGATGGAAAGGCATTTGGGAAGAAAATGAAATATATATTATTGTCAAGGATCTGCTTGAACAGCTTCCTACCCGACCAGTAGAACCATTATTTATTTGTAGATTCATTATATGTATATATTTTGAGGGTGGTGGAAGGGGGGGGGGGGGGGGGGGCGCAAAAGGAGCTAGCTATGGCACTGGCTGAAAGAAAGGCAGTCGAGGTGCCTCCACCATTTATTGGTTGTGTGGCGCAAGTGACACTCTCACACACCAGTGACGGAGAGGGACAACAACTCTCTGCTGTCATGGCTGTCAAATGCGTCAACCTTGCCTTTCATTTTGCAAAGACTAGGCAGGAATAGCTTTTAGTATTCCCTAAAAATCTGTTTTAATTAGGTAGAAGACCACCTAATGTGCACTATTGTGCACATTAGGTGGTCTTCTACCTAATTAAAACAGATTTTTAGGGTTTGGTCCCTTTTTAAATAGACAAAGAAAATGGTACATCTCCCTTTTTAATTAACCACTGCCATTTAAACATTTTTAAATTAAGTAGAATTGTTTAAGTGGCTTTTCCAAAATATGTTAAATAACACACTTTTTAATTTGGGGTTTCACTTACAGAGATATATATTACACTTCTTTAGGATGTTTTTTGGGGTGGTTTTATGCCTCCTGGCATGAAGTGAGTTACTTACAGACATGGTATTTTTCTTTCCATATTCAAGCAGCTGTTACACTTAATTAGAACCCAAGTCTAAAGCTTTAGAAGATGGAGTAGCGTAAATGTTCTACATGTTTCCTTTGATCCCATTTGTCATCTGTTAATCCTTTCGTTGCTGGAGGGGCTATATAGCACATATTCTAAACAATGCACAGGAGTGCCTTGTGGCTGCTTCAGCAATGTGTGTGTTAAATACCATGCTGGGATGATTTATCCCGATTGCTTCTTGTGTAATGAGAAATTGATTGTTGAGATATTATCAGGCTGACATTCAAATCCTCCTGTTTGTAACAAAGTATTCAGCTGTGACGGTAATGTCTCATATCCATTTTGGTTTCTGCTTTTGCCTTAGTCATGACAGACAAAGCATAAGAAATATGGAGGAAATTGTAATATGATGAATTGTTTGAGAATGTGGCAAATTTTTTAAATGAGCACTATTATACTTTTTGTTTTTTAGCATTCTGAATCTTTGGAACTTTTAAGGTTTTAAATGCAGTTTTCTCATGATATTTTGGATAATGATATAACTTGATTGTGTCTGTGGCAGTGGTGTATCTTGATTTTCGTGCTGCCCTAGGCAGACAAAATCCGGGCACCCCCCTACCCAAGCTGCACACCCACTTTACACACCTAAGACATGCCCCACCATTCACACTCCTACTCCCATCACACTCAGTCACACACTCCTACTCCCATCACACTCAGTCACACACACTGTCTCCCATCACACACACACTGTCTCCCATCACACACACACTGTCTCCCATCACACACACACTGTCTCCCATCACACACACACTGTCTCCCATCACACACACACTGTCTCCCATCACACACACACTGTCTCCCATCACACACACTCTGACTACCATCACACACACTCTGACTACCATCATACTCAGTCACACACTCTGACTCCCATCACACTCAGTCACACACACTGTCTCCCATCACACACACTCTGACTCCCATCACACTCAGTCACACACACACATTGTCTCCCATCACACTCGCTGCCGCCCCCCAAAATTTGCCGCCCTAGGCATCCGCCTAGGATGCCTCGCGGTAAATACAGCACTGGTCTGTGGTTTAATGTGTACAATATATAATGTGTATATATTATATATGAAGTGTATACTATACTGGTCATACGGTTACCACCTAATATGTGCGTTTATTTGTTGTTTGTAGGATACGTGCAAGGAATGAGTGATTTGCTTTCTCCTGTACTATATGTAATGGAAAATGAAGTGGATGCTTTTTGGTGCTTTGTGTCATATATGGATCAAATGGTAAGTGCACTGTAGTGAAATCTGTTCATATGTCACAAGCAAACTGTTCATTACTTTTTATTTTTGAGTGTCTTAATCTGTAACATGAGAATTTTGTGAGTACCTTACTATATGAATATCTTTATATATCTCCTCATCTCCCTCTCCTCCCCTCTTCATTCCCCTCTCTGCTCCTCTCTTCCCTCCCTCTGCTCCCCTCTTCCCCCCCTGTCTCCACCTGGGCAATTCACAGGGTGGCAGGGAGATGTCTGGGGTCGGATTAAGGAGCTATTCTTCCATAAGGGAGAGTTAATGGTCATGAAATCTTCTAACCAGGAGTCATTTAGTCTCCAGGAATTGGGTGGGAGTATAGTACAAAATGCTTTCCACTATTCCGTGATCTGACGAAGTTATCGTCTCATGTATGTGTGATGTGAGTAGGTTCAGTAAATTTTGAGCAGTGAGTATAAGATAAATACTTGAGTAGTTGTTGTCTGGAATGATCTCAATATGTCTGATGTAAATGTCTAAATACGGGTCATACATGGCATTAACATCTCCGTTTATGATTAAGCATGCCGTGGTTGGAAGGTCTAGGAGAAAGGTCAGGTGCATGTAGAATGATGTAACATGGGGTAGGGGCATAGATGTTAAGGAGATAGGCTTGCTAATGTCCCGTGCAGGTGGAGAAATCTGCCCTCAGGATCTTTAACCACATAGATGAGCTGTTAGTTTAAGCAGGGGTGCATTAAGAGGGGAACCGCACTATGTATGTGACATGGATTGATGATGCTGACATGCTTCTGGAGAGATTTATATTTGTTGAATAGCAAGTCCACATCAGAGTGGAGCGTGGTGTGGCCTCGTGGTGTTGCTCCAGTGGTTCCATGCAAGGTCCTAACTGTTGCACGTCAACTGCAAGGGATGCCATCCCTTCACTGATGTTTGATTTAACCAACACAATGAGGTCATAGAGGCCTGCAAATTCCTTCTTAGAACAAGGTGATTGTTTGTTCATTTTGGTGTTTAAGCCAGCAATGTGTGTCTCTTCTCCTTTTTTTTTATTTTTTATTTTTTTTTAAAGTAATATGCGACTGCATGTTGAGTTGTGTCCTGTGGTTGGTTTCTGCACATCTTTTCAGTGTAGTCCGATTAATGTGTGGTTCTTGATTACGAAGATGGCTTTTGTTGGTGGGATTTGCCAGAGCTAGCTCAAAACTTGGCCATCTTGCACAGGACCAACACACGGCCTTTTATCACCTAAATATTGTTTTCACTGTAATTGTAGAGAATTAAAATTGATGAACAAATATTTATACATTGTGTTAGCAAAATTGCAAGCAAATGCCTAAATTTGGAGACAAATGTGTTTAAAATATACCAATTACACATTTCCCATTGAACAGCAGTTCATTTGCAAATTAGAGCACAGGTGATGTCATACACAGGACACCACAGACACATTTTAAACACATTTTTCTCCTAATTTAGGCATTTGCTTGCATTTTTGCTAACACAATGTATTGATCAGGTTCAAACGTTTTTTTTATCCTCTACATGCACAGTAAGAACAATGTTCAGGTGATACAGTCCCTTTAATCTCTCTGTATAATACCAAATTAATGTATGCACATTTAAATGATGTGGCATTGTATTACATTATTTTTCACTGTTTTAGTTTAGTGTTTTAAGAGAAAGTAGATATTATGTAGTAAGAGAATCAATGCAAAATATTTGCAGCTGCAAAGTGAGAGTTGCAAGAATTGAAAAGAAACCCCATAGTGTACACTCAGACCATCGGATGATTTAAAGGCGAGAACTTTGTTTAATAAAGTATAATGCTCTACATTCCAGTAAAGAAATACCTAGGTTAGGTTTGGAATCTGTTTTTGTCTTATTTTGTCTAGAGACCTGATGGATAAATGCAGTCAGATAGTAGATCAAATAGATGCCATGTTGAATATAGTGACTGTAGGCAGGAGTCATAAATATTCAATGATCTTGTGAGCCAGTAAACTTCCTTCTGATGAACTGTTTGAGGTATTGAATGATATAATGGTTTGTTTGCAGAACCCCAGAAATCTGTGCCATTTACCTTATATTTCCACCAGCTAGCGTTCTATTGATTTCTATTCTATTGAGAATACCGTATATCGATTTGTGTATATGTTAAATACCTATTCCAGTATGTTATACCGTCACAATAATATGTTAGTGGCTTTCTGGATTTCATACCCGCACTCTGGTTCGAATGTCAGTGCATATTTTTATTTATAAAATATCAGAGTGAGGAAAAGAGGAATTGTACATGTAATAAAGAGTGGCTATTCACCTCACCACAGACCACTGGAGTGCCCTTTATAACAATATAATTGGAGCCCTAACTATCAAGCCTATCGATCTTGTCACTTACATATGTGCAGCAGACAGCTGCTGCATAGCTAAATGTTCACAAAGATGTATTATAGGAAATGGTCAGATCTGGAGATGAGAAACGGTGATGAAATGGAGAGCCGAGAATTCTGGTTAACCCTTTTATGGCTGCTGGGCAAGAAGAGAATGTTAAGATCCTCCCATGTTGTAGGATAAATCCCAACACTTAGAAGATAGTTTCTCCCTTCTAAGTGTTCTCTAGAGACCATAATGATTAAGAATAATGATCTGTGATGGTACCTTGTCTTGTCATCATTAACTTTACTTTGAAATGCAGTTAAGAGTGAACACACTAAACAGCATTTAAATCCCTTTAGCAGCAGGGTCCATACAAATCCTTGTACTCTGTATTACTATTGTTTATCTCCTTCTAAATTATATATGAAGACTTTACATGTATTTTAATTATATAATGAGCAAACTGACTAAATAATGCTGTGTATATGAAAACCACTTATAAACACTAGTTGCAGACAATGACTTCAGTGCTCTAAATATAATATAATTGCCAGAGCAACATGTATATAGCTAAAGCCACAACAAACATCGCAACCTGCCAACAACCCTATGTTACAATCTCAATGGATGCCTTTTTTTTTATTTGCCTTTTTTGTTTGTTTTTTAGCTAGTGTCTTGTTACAATGTTTTGTATCCATTGAGGTTCTAATATAAGGTTGTTGCCAGTATGTTACAATTGTTTTTAGCTAAATATAAATGTTGCCTAATGGGCTGAACATTGACAATTGAAAGACAGCAAGTGAAGTGTATTCAGACACGACACTGGCAGACATGTCCTATAACCTTTAAATCTCCGAAGACACCGCTCTTTGTATGGTGTTTATATGTGGTTTTAATATATGAAGAATTAATAATGAATTTGTAGAGAATCTCAAGTTGTCAAATGAATGGAGTTGATTTTAGTGTTATCCCCTTTATATACATTAAATCAGGGCACTGCACTCTGAGATTTGTGGACTATACAGTTATTTGTTCTTCAATTTACCAAAAGGTGTTCATTTTTTTTTTTAACTTTAATATGCATAAATTGGTGCATAATAATTTAAAGTTTGTAGCTGTTATAACGTAGTATTATGTACCAAAGTCAGATAGAAATGTAAAATAAATCTACAGATACACATTATTTTATATTTGTTTAATGTGGGGTTACTGTGAAAGAAAGCTAAATTATTCATTTATATTGTGGTATTGTTTTATGTTTTTTTTTACTTGACTAGCATCAGAATTTTGAGGAGCAGATGCAGGGTATGAAGACACAGCTAGTCCAGCTGAGTACTTTGCTCCGCTTTTTGGACAGCGGGTTTTGCAGTTACCTTGGTACGTATTTCTTTAAAAAAATTTGGCTCTTGATGCAGCATGCTGGCAGAGTTAATAAAGCGAGTTCAGCTGCTAACATCAAGGGGAATATGTGATCCTCTCAGTCATCCGGAAATCTTAAACTAACAAGAGTTGAAGGTTCTGTTGCCTTAAAGGCACAAGCATTGCTTATGCGTCATGGTCCTAGAAAAATATACAGGAATAACATCCACTTTAAACACAACCATATTCATCATTGTAGTGCAAAATATAATGTCAGTGTTTATGCCTCGAATTTTTAAAAGACTGGACTGTTCCTTTAAATGTGTATCAGGACAACAATTGAAAGAGGCATTTTCAAACAAATGTTCATCCTTTTAAGTTTCTTGTCATTTGCTAACTCTCGGTCCCACATACCAGTCATTTGAAACGGAAATGACCTTTTGATAAAAATGTGTATTATCGATGTGCAATTACAATCCACCAGGACTACTAACGGGCCAAGAATTAGACATTTCCACTTAATGTTGCTCTAAAAGGTATTTTTAACTTTTGCAAAAGTTAAAAATCCTTGTGCCACTGTTCAGTAGTAAACCTGACATGTATCTTTGCAGATATTGTTTTACTCTGAGCTATACCTCTCAGCTAAGGCAGATCTCAGTTGCATGCTGGTGAGATCAGTCAATCAGTGTGGTGTCTGTCAGAATTCGCTAGTGCAGAGGAGGCCTCTCTCCTGGAGGCATGTGTAAACGAAGGTCTCAAACTGCACTGTGAAACATCATGGCTGCCATTTCGAGAATAAACTGGAACGTAGCTTTTTTAAAAAACATACATGCCAGTTTATCAATTTGCTAGTGCTCATCATTTTTTCACTTGGCTTCTTCATTAGACGCAAAAGTGGGGGGGAGGGGGGGGGGGGGAGAAAGTCTCTTTAAACACAGAAGTCATTTTGACCTCCTTAAATACTGTTAACAGAATTGGAAGGAAATGCTATCACGTTTCATGGTCCTGAACTATCCATCATTACGCAGCTAACTGTCTGTTTATGGGTTCTTTCTTCAAAGACATAACCTGCATTTGGATGTAAAGCTTGAAACACTTTTTTGTATTTTTGTTTTTGTTGTTATACAGAATCTCAAGACTCTGGTTACCTGTACTTTTGTTTCCGGTGGCTTCTGATAAGATTCAAAAGGGAATTTAGTTTCCAGGATATACTCCGGGTTTGGGAGGTAAGAAAGTATTTGGAATTATGACATGCTTGTTCTTTTTAAAAATTCTATAGTATCAAGATTATAGTATAGCAACTTTAACTTTTGATCTTTAACCCTCTTGAAAACCACAGCTTCTTTGGCGTTTGTGTTATCTGTTCATTGAACTGTATTTGTCATTGAGTGTACTCACATGAATTATTTGTGTGTGTATGTATATATGTTATATGTAATGTAACCTTTTTTGGAACTTGTTTAATCATTACATGCCAGGATCGTCACTTGTATTGGTGACGGTTTTACTTTAACACATCGACCTGTTTAACCAACATCAAATGTATTTATTGCAGAAACCTGTATATTGTGTAATTGTTAATTTAAAGGATAACGGTAAGCAAAAAAGTAAGATGTTTAATTGAAAGATTGCATAGTGTATACATTTGACATAGAAATGCTTTAATGAAAGTGAACATGATCTTTTTCTTTCTACAATAGATATGGCAAACTAAGATTTTGATGCATTTTAATTAGGATAGATAAGGGTTTTAACCAAACTAAGTTCTTGCCTGGTGGAATTAAAGGGAGAGGGAACAGGCTTTGGTTCCTTCCCTAAATCGCTGGAAATAAGTGCTACAATATCTATGAACAATAATTTTAAAATAAATACAATATTCAATAGTAAACAAATTATCATTTGATTTACCGTATTTGCTGGAATATAAGACAACCTCTCCAAACTTTGGATATTAATTTAGGACAAAAGAAAAAGCCTGAATATAAGACTCCCCTAAAAAAAAAAAATTTACTTTTAAATATTCACATGTAAACAGTTTTTTCATATTTAATAAAATTATGATAGAAAAAAATGCATTTCTTGTTTTTATTTCCTTTTATTTGCCAATCTGCCCCCTAGCCAATGCATCCCCCCACAGAACCATCTGCCCCCCACACTTACCCAATACTGCCCCCTAGACTTAGCCAATGCAACCATCTGCCCCAAGAATTTGCCTATGCATCCCATCAGAGCCAATACTGCCCCCCTACCCCAGACTTAGCCAATGCTGCTGCTGCCCCCTCTCACCACCACCAATGCTGCTGCTGCCGCCCCCTCCCACCCCAAATGCTGCTGCCCTCTCTCTCCACTGGTGGCTAGTGGGGGCAGCTAGTGGACATCTGCACGATACGCGCAGACATCCTCCAATGCTGCCTGACACTTCCATCAGGTGACCTCCCGGCTTCCGTCATAGAGGTTCTGACAGAAGAGCTGGGCTTGAATGTAAGACGAGGGGCATTTTTCAGGGCACTTGCTCTGGGAAAAAAGAGGTTTGGATGGTTTAATAAATGTATGTCGCTTGCCACAGGGGGGTATCTGCAATTTATTATAGATAAATCTTAAGACAACATGTAATGAGTATGTATAGAAATTGAAAAATGTTAATCATGTCTAAACAATTTTATAGGTAATGTGGACGGAGCTACCCTGTCAAAATTTCCATTTGCTCATTTGCTGCGCTATACTGGAATCTGAAAAGCAACAAATAATGGAGAGGAATTATGGCTTCAATGAAATTCTCAAGGTATGTCATATCCATCTTTTTTTATATTTTAGGATCTAGCAAAAGGACACTGATTTCTAAAAATGAAAGTTATACATCACGTCGGATGTTGGAAAAGAAACAAATTCTACTTTACTTAACTGCCCCTTAACTCCACCTCCAGGCAGCTTTTGAAAATTCAAAGTGTACTTTTGTATGCTTAGAATCGCACTCACTCAATAAGGTTGCCACCCAGCTGGTATAGCTTGAGGCCAGACTCCAGTATATGGAGGGAATAACAAAGCTGGTCATTTTGATGAAGAAAAAGTGGAAATACTAACATTCGGTTATTCCACCATTGAAAATAATGAACAATATGTTGCACAAAATCCTTGCTTTTAGTTATAAGTATTGCAACAATAGTATAAAAAAATCATTGTAACATTTTTTTGTTTCTTCAAGCAAATAAAACCCCAACAACTAAAATTGTTTTGAAAGTACACACCTGACAGAAATATGCACAATTCACAGAAATAAAAACAATCTGACAATTCTCCAAATATAAGTAACAATGCAGTTTTTTCATTTTTTTTTTTTGTTGTTATTAAAATACTACCATATATATTTTCATATATAGAAAGTAATTTACATGTGTATCTTTTAAATTAAATATTCTCCTATTTATTTACCAATGTATAAAGAAAGGTGTTCTCTAGTGGTAGTTTCAAAACTTAAAATGAACAATAAAGAATTGAAATGATTTTAATATAATGTGTACGTTGATATGTTGTTTATAAGGCAGAAAAAATACAAAACTAATAAATTGGCCATGTTTTTTTTTTTTTAATAAATACTCAAATACTTAGATTATCTTTTTTATAACTTTAAAAAAAAAAAAAAGATATCTCTGATTAAGTACAGGCAACAACGATCATTAGGATATTTCTCTCTACAGTGACCTCTATGGGTCTGCTATACTGGAACTTGTTTATCGAAGCCCTTTAACAAAGGTTTGCGTGTTTGACAAGCTGACAGACCAACACACTGTGTATGACAGATTCTGCCCTATACCATAGATTCCACAATGCAATTCAGATAGTGCTCCCCTGCTTAACCAGTGATTTATTTAGCATGTAACCTGCTAGAAGGATACTTTAAAAACTGATTAAAAAACGGGTAATGCTTAGACCCTTTACTAGGTTAGATAAATACGTGTGGGCATATATTTTATTGTGTAACTTATTATATAGTCTTTAGTTGTTTTAGTGCTACTAGAACTATGTAGAAATGATCCTCTATTGCTATTTGCCATTATATATAAAGTGCTGCATACAACGGGATCTCTTTCAGATTAATAATGTCCTTCACCACTTTCTTTCTGTGCAGACAATGTTCTCACAAACTAGCATCATTTTTAGCATTTCAAAAATTCATGTCGAATCACTAGGCAATGATTTAATTTTTATAATATTTTAAAAGAAGGTCTTCCGGAGCAAAGAAAGTTGGAACAGGTGTATCTGACGGTTTAATGTTTTATTTAAAAGGAAGAAAAATAGAAGATGTACATTACATGATTTCATCAGACACAAATGTGTTCCCTCGTCATCCAAGTCTTTAAGGCTGCAAATGATTCGTTTACATTTTAGGTCTGTACGATAATTGGGAATTGCTTCTCAATTGGCCTATATCTGCTACCATTATTTACTGTCATTCTGTTTTTAGCACATCAATGAACTTTCAATGAAGCTGGATGTAAATGATGTTTTGAGTAAGGCAGAAGCAATTTCTTTGCAGATGATAAAGTGCAAGGTATTTCAGTCTATTCCACGTTGTAAACTACACTATTGCATTCACCTACATTTTTTTCTCTCCCCTGCTATATTTCGGCTATTGGGAATTATAAAATAGAATGAAACAGTATTACTATTAAACTTCTAAGCTTTTATTAGTAATAACACTTTCTGTTAAACCATTTTGTGTGTGTGTGTGTGTGTGTGTGTGTGTGTTAAAAAAATCCTTCTCCAACTCATTTTAGTGATGTTCGTGTTAAAGGACTGGATTTATTTTGAAGAGCAATTGTTATCAAAAAGTTATATTTAAAATGCCTACACTCGATCCCAAAAAACATAACTGCTATTAAGTTCCTTATTAAGCCCTATTTGTTTGTTTTAGCATTATCAGGGTGCTGACATTTTAGGTCACATTAAGATCTGACCCAAGATTCTAATAACATGTCCACTCCCTGATAGTGCTAAAAAAACAAACGACGGCTTATCCATGCATGGATGTATAGAGAAAATATATCTGAATATTTCGAAATAGTGGATTCGAACCAGGTTCAAAAAGTAGGGAAAGGATCACATGGTAGGGATGTGTTTGGTATTTATAAGGGAGTGTTTATAGCTTAAAGAGGATTTGAATGGTTGTGTCACTTTCTATAGCGAGCTTCTCTCATATATTAGCCTTTCACAAATAACCTACTTTCTCTTCTACGTCACCTCATAGGATTTACCTCAAGCAGTTTGTGAAGTTCTTGGACTTAGAGGCAGTGCCGTTCCTGCAATTTATGGGGATGCTAGTGAAGAAAACTTTGCCAAGAAAAATCATCAAAAATCGCCACATCAGAATGTCTCCGTGCCTGTACTTGTTGCCAATGGCACACAAAGCCAAACTCTGCCAAACAGTATTCATACACCGACCTCTGCCTGATACAGCCGTTCTTATCAAGAGCACTTACTGATAAAAACTTGACAAAGACACTTGATTTAACATGTGACGTTAAGCTTTTCATCTTTGAGATTTTGAAAAAACTCAAAGCATTTTGTCTATGGCGGTGTCCTTTGCATTAAAGCTTTTCAAAAAGATCTTAACTAATTATTTTTGTAGTTGCCTCTGAACCAAAATAGCCTCTGTCAGTATCATTCCATAGCCTTTTACTTGTGAAGTAAATTTCTCTGGTAAATTGGGATATCTATACTTTCACTGGGCAGTAAGTCAGATGTTAAATACAGCTCCAGCAATACAGTACAAATAGAAAATTGTTTTTTTTTTTTTTGCTTTGTGATATATTAGAAGTGTTTATTTTATTTTTTAATTTTGTTAGATTCACTTGCCATTACTTGGGATAAATGAATTCCTATTCACTAAAAATTCTATGTAGTAATGGAATGCAAGAAGAGATTTGTTTTTAATCTAATACAAGTTTTTATGGCTTTGATTAATTTTCTGTTATTTTAATTGCAGCATTTAAGATTTGCAGCAAGCACAAAAGATCACATAGTTTGTATTACATTTTATAAGTCACAAAATACAGGTGTATCCAAGTACTAAAACAAATATTGTCTTGGTTAAACAGCTGGATTTCATTCTGGTCGTGATGCCTTTCTTGATCAGATGAGGAACATTATATTTTGTTTTCTCATACTTTGTGAATAGATATCCCTTGGAGTATGCAAGGATTTGTGGTGCAGATATCATTGAAAGCTGAAGTATTAATATAACATCATAATAAATAAAGTGGTTTACTGATTATTAATATATTCAAACTTAATGATGCATTTTGTAGTAATCTATATATGTAAAAGTAAAGATATTTTCAGTGAAACATTTCAGGTATTCCTTTTTACAATAATCTATATCCGTTAATGATGCACTTAAGGTCAGCTCTTTCTACCTTTTGTATGATCCTGGTTCAATTGGAGGTTAATTTTCTTAGGTTCTATCAATAAATCCAATATAAATAATTCCAACAACTAGTGCATTTATCTCAAGAGACCCCTGGGAATGGATTCACCACAGTGCACGATTCTTGGTTATGTGACTTGTACATAACTAATTTAATGTATTAATTGTATAGTGAATACTGTAAATATTAAACCTCAAATGTAATTATTTCAACTGACACTTTTACATTGAGTTGGTCTTTTGACAATAAAGTATTCTTGTAAGTGTTTCCAGTACAAATTTGTACTCCTGTAAGCTTTAATTTTTTTTATTACACGTTTTATAGGGCAGTGGTACAATTTGATAAAAATATTGGTCTGTGGTGGATTTAGTGTAGGGCACTGTTTATTATTATCCTGCAACAGAGCAAATCTAAGAAAATGAGCAGAACCAGTCCGTGCTCCTCAGATAAAAAAAAACATTGAAACAATATTTCAAAACCCGGTATGTATCCAACATATGAAACATATGGTTAAACATCAATATGAAAACTACTGTGAAATAAGGATAAAAGGCATTAGGAATAATAGGAGGACTTCCTTAATAGGCCAGACAACATTTTTATTTATTATTCAATCCCCAGCACTGCTTTACAAGATCCAAAAGATTTGCTGATTTCTGTGTGTGTTGCAATACTTACCTAACCGTGCAAGGTGCTTTCAGCTATGTTGGAGGTCAGAAACAAAAAATACCTTTTAGATAAATGTAAACATGTAATGTAAACAAACCAGTGTATCTTATCAGTTTTTTCCTCAACACCTTCTGTGTCCTAAACACACACTGCATGTAAAGTGTAATAATTGATGATGGCCTTATAGCAAAGGTCCTACCCCTCTCTCCAAGTCTCCCTTCTTGCTTTATCAGTGCACAACGCTGAAACTGTGTTCAATGCATTACCATCCCTTTAAACAGTTGAGTAGACAGAAGGGAGGCTGATTTCACAATAATGCCTAATGACAGCACTTTAGTTTTTTTTTTTTTTTTTCCCATTCGTTTTTTTTCCATCTTGACAACTCCCCCCCCTTCCCCCCACATCCTGTGTGTCACCATATATCACTATGAAGGTTTACTGTCCCTTGAAACAAATGCCTTGCTAAACTATTTGTGTGATCATGACTTAATCGCACCACTGTACACTTGGCTACAACTCTGTGTCGGAAAACTACAGCCACTTCCGGTGCCATACATATAAATGGAGAAAAAAATAAATAAAAGCATGGTTAAAGTACAAGGAAAATATGATTAGGACATGCCCCAAAATAGATGGGATACCGACAACTATTGATGGAATGTAGTCAAACTGGATAGAGCTACAACACTTTGCTGCATGTGGCATCACTAAGAAAGTAGAGCACTAGGCAAGTGCTAGTCTGCCTAATGGGCGATATGATTCTGACTACACTGAATTGCAAAACCTTGAAACACAACTGGGCTAGTAAAATACAATTAATTTATTCCTAGCTGAACTCATTTCTATGAAAATTATTGTTCTACACACCCCAGTGGGTATACAACACTAAATAATCTGTTAAATACAATAATATGATTATTTCTAACATTTGAAGAATCTCTGAAGTCTCCACAGCCTTCAAAAGCTTATTTTCAAGAATCCCATAAGAGTGATATCCATCACAACATTTTATCTTCATAAGAAGTTCAAAGCACAGTAACTGCGTCCAGGTAATGATGAGTGTGAGGGACATAAATTAAATTTTTATTCGTACCTGTGTACTTTTAATGGAATGAAAGTGAAATGTTTTACACCAATTGTTTATTTTTTTGCCGTTTGGAGAAACTTACATCACCGAAAGGTTAGAAATAACATGTATCACTTCAAATAAAGTTGCCGTACACCTGTAAATACAATCTCCTTGATGGATGATCAGAAAAAGCTGAACTGTAAAATGGCTTCACAAGAAAAACTACGCATAGCTCAAGGCCAAATCAATCAAACCTCTGTGGAGGCAAACGAGAATAAAAGGATTCAACAAAATGTGCAGTGACTTAAAAACAGTGTAGTATTTTTCTTTCTTTTTCTACAGTAGCTGTCACGTTAGGAGTACATCTATGCAGGGTGGGTTGCATTGTTATGTTCATTAATTGGAATAATAGTGTCAACAAGAATAACAAATTATACAGTAGTGTGAATACACTAAAAAAAATGCACTGTCTAATGCGAAGTCACCGTATTGAACTTTGTAAAATGTAAGAAACAAGATCAATTTTTAAAAAAATGTAACCAAGAAATAAAGGATCTCTGAGTTTGAAGCCAACCAATGTCAGGTCACATGTTGGAGCAGCCCCACATGCTGAAAGGTTTCATTCGCTCTAGTTTGGGTCAGTTTCATAACTAAAGCAATAAAGACATGGGCCATTGCTTCAGAGTGGAGGACTTCTATTCCGACTGTTTGTTGTGAATGTGAGACTTTTAGAAATGGTGAGGGTCTAACTGATTCGAACTGGCGATCATTGTTGTTACCAACCTGGGAGGAATTCAGCTATATAATATTAAGGATACCTGAGGGTCCCGCAACAAGCTTTTATATACTATTTATGTAAAAGGATGTTAAAATGGTGGATGGGCCGTCCGGGGACGCTTAGAGATGCTGCCCACTCTATCTAATTTGGCGATCGTTGACGATTTAACTAATTCGTCTGACTTCCGACATTCGAATCGGTTATAGCGGCTTCAACTAATTTGGGCACTGGAAGTCGGCAGTTTTCTGGTGCGGGGAGGGTGGATTTGAGAATAAGAGTCCCAAAAATGAAAGAGGAGAAATAGAGAAAAAAAGAGTACAGAGGAGATAGCGAGAGAGAGAGACTACAGAGGGGAGAAAGATTACAGAGGGCACAGAAAGACTACAGAGGGGGGAGAGAGACTACATAAATTGAAATGAGCGTGGGAAAGGAGAGAGAGAGAGACACGGGGGAGAGGAAAAGACAGACCGACATGTGACTCTCTGGAGAACAGACTCTGGATCCACCCCTGCAGGGCAAGTCCTGTGGTGCAATCTCAGTGCTGGGGCAAATCTTGGGTCCTGGGGCAAGTCCTGTGGGTGCAATCTATGTGCTGGGGTAAGTCCTGCGAGTGCAATCTGCATGCTGCCATAAGTCCTGTAAGTGCAATCTTGTGCTGGGGCACGTACTGGGTGCTGGGGCAAGTCATGTGAGCATAATCTGCGTGCTGGGGTAAGTCCTGTGAGTGCAATTTGTGTACTGGGGTAAGTCAATATATCCACCTGGTATGTACACATGGTTACATTCCAGACACTGCCCTGTTATATACCCCTGCACAGGGCAATATATGCCCTCAGTGTGTACACAAGGTTATGTCTCACACTCTGCCCTGGTATATATACCTGCACAGGACAATTCATATAATATTGTGTACATACTGGGCCTATGTACTGCCCTGTGAATGGGGTATATATTAGGGGAGTGTGTGAAATATAACCTTGTGTACATACTGGAGGTATATATTGCAATAGGCAGGGCTATATATCAAATAAAAAATGGGCTATATATCAGTCTTATCTATAAGTAATACACGCTTCAGATGTGCTTTTACATGCATGGTTTTCTCTTTCATGAACAACAAAATAATGTTATGCCATGGGGCTGGTATAAAACTATTTCCAGGGCTGGTTTTTATTCCCAGTCCGGCACACTAATATATATATATATATATATACATACACACACACACACACACACATATATTACTTGTGGAAGAAATGGTTTAGGGGTGCACACCACTTGTATAAACAGCTTGTCTGCTTGTTTACGAGTTTTTCAGTTACAGGTAAACTATAGAAGAAGCATTGGATTTTCTGTGATGGCTTTTGATTCAATGTTATCATTCATCAGTTAATATTTGGTAATATTTTTAGTTCCCAAGATTAGATATAAAAAACCTGCCTCTCACGTATGTCATTTCCTGACTTTCAGGAAATTACTTTCAAAATGTTCAGATACTTTTTATTACGAGGCGAGCGCTGTCCCTATTCAGAGCACTTTTTTATGCACAATGATGGCTGAACGTGTGTGTGTGTGTGTGTGTGTGTGTGTGTGTGTGTGTGTGTGTGTGTGTGTGTCTCCCATATCTGTATGGAATTACAAATTTAACCAAATAACGTCATGACAGACCGGCTTGCTAGTCAATATGATCTTTACGTTATTGTGTTCATTGACATCATTAAGTCACCTAGTTATCGCCGTACAATATGTGGGGGGCACACTGAGGATATTTTGTTTAATGCATATAGAACAAATACTTAAATACCTTAATTTCAAGTTTAACTAATAAATTGTTAATTGTTCCTCTTAACACATGTGTCCTGATGGCATAGCAAGGATTTTTTTCACCCTAGGTAAAGATGAACTTTGCTTCCCCCCTCCACATAGTGTTACCATAGGTAAATAGCATCAGTCCATAGTAGGTTGCAAGATATTTATTTATAATCCAAAAATGATTAAAAACATTAAGCAGGACAGGGACAGACAAAACAACGACAAATGCTTGACGCGTTTCGCACCAACCGGTGCTTTATCAAAAGCAGTTTGGGTTGTGAGTAGACTCACTGTGTTTCAGCACCTGGAGGTAATTTAAACTCACGAATCTTTGATCTGGGGGTTGGAGCCGGTTGAGCTTTTTTTTGGAATTGCCCCATTAGCTTATAGTTGACAAGGTACATCATAGCTGTATATCAGAATATAATTGGGCAGGTCCTGTCTGAGTAAACGTTATTGTCTTAATTATAGGTGAGACCTCGTTAATGCTATTTTAGAGAAAAAGTAATTATTTATAACTGAATAGTGCCATAATGCCTCTCGGTAATTGCCACACATTATCCCACTGTGTGACATTGTCCCACAGCACTTGTCACAGTGTCGTTTGTCTTAACATCACTTATCACACGGTCATATTGACCCCACAGCACTTGTCACAGTAACACCCCAGCACCCAAATGACACCTAGGACGTAACCCAGCATGTGGATTTGCACTCCCAGAACACTGATTGCCTAACAGGACTGAACCCATCATGCTGATTGCACTCAAAGGGCTTACCCCAGCCCACTGATTGCACTCCAATGACTTCCTCCAGCACATGATTGCACTCCCACGACTTACCCCAGCACGCTCATTGCACTCAAAGGACTTACTCCAGCACACTGATTGCACTCACAAGACTCATGCTGGCATGCTCATTGCACTCACAGGGCTCGCACTGGCCCGCTGATTACAATCACAGAACTCATTTCGGCACGCCTATTACACTCACGGAATTCATGCCAGCACTCATGGGACAAGCGCTGACACGTTGATTGCACTCATGGGACCCTCACAGACCCGTTGATTGCACTCACAGGACTCTCGCCGACACACAGATTGCATTCACAGTACTCATGCCAGCACGCTGATTTACAATCACGGAATTCGTGCCAGCACGCTCATTGCACTCACACCGGCACACTGATAGCATTCACAGGAATCACAAAAACTACGAGGGGGGGGGAGCGGAGTAATGTGATCACATTCTACAAATGACATGCCTCCCTCCCTGCATTAATGGCGCCGAAGATCTCAAGTCCTCCTTCGTTATTGGAGTAGCTGGAGGACTTTGCGTAAAAAAGCAGCCACCTGGCATACTAGTTGAGCACTGTGTCCAAGCAGCAGGAAGATAACTAGGTGCACGCTAATTCAGAGCTGCGCCTCTCCTCCATCTATAACAGCATCTTGCAGGGGTCTTCCTGCAGATCTGTGCCCTAAGCTGGGGCCTACATTGCTTATAGGTAGCGCCAACCTTGCATAGGTACAGATATAGGTTAGAAAGATGTAAAGGATGCAGAGGTACATATATAGGATAGATATTGGTAAAGGATGCATCGGTAGACACCTATGCCTTCCAATTGACCCACTTTGCATGGGAAAGTCCCAGCTCATAGACTCTGTCTTGGCTGTACCTCTGTCCCACCTTTTAGGACAGATGTAGATTTCAGAAGGATTTGTGCTTCAATCTTGCAGTCCCAATCTCATTCTCCGGTGTTTGAGACACTGGAGAATGTGTACTGAAGATACGCGCGCTGTCAGTTTGAGTTACAGCACTACTGCACTGTCATGCTACCTCCCAAACTTCCCCTCCCAGAATCTCAAGTAGCTACAACTACAGGATGGTAGAAATGCACAGATGCAGATAAAGAAAGGTAATAACTCAATAGTTCAGCTCTTTTTTGTGTTATTGAATATTTAGTAATAAAAAAGTGTTCAATCTCTACCATATAACCAGTATGGTATATGAACATTTTATTAAATCCCCTGACTTCCAGCCCATGTGTAGTGTCTGAAGAATCCCTGTCTCTGCAAACAAGTGAAGGGTCCATAAGATTCTCTGCATTTTAGTGTCACCAATAGCAACGGCCTCAATGCTCTATCCACAGGGGTTTAGATCCAGCAACCAGGGGTTAATTTAATGCTTCAAAGCTTTTTTTATGTACATGACAAGAATTAGACTTCTAAAGTAAGAAAGAAAAAAAAGGACCTGAGGTTGAAAGACAAAAAAAGCAGTAATATCCTGCGTCGATCCATCAGCTGATGTGCTCCTAGAGCCTCTCATATAAAGAGCAGTGTTGGAGCAGCTGGTAGTCTTAACAACACATAAAGGTGACTCGGAGTCTGACCACAGCGCCATCTGCTGTCTATTCAGGATATCTACAGCAACCCCATGCAACCTGCAATGATGATGTTCTCGTCTAAATACTGGGCCAGAAGGGGGATGTCATTGGACTCTGCAATGTGCCCGGATTTTTTGAATAACCCATCGGTGAGTTCTATTAAGAAATCTTCCTTAACATATTTCTTAAAAGTACAGTATACAGTTTATTTCTCAGAAGATAGTCTACATTTACATTTTTGCCAACCTTTGCCCATATCTCCAGCACAATATTAAGGATAATTGTCTGTATTATTTTTCATTGTGCAGATAAAGTCATATTTTTATTTTATTTTAGGAGTTCAATTATAACCCAATAACACCTATTTACTATTATTATTTCTCACTATAATTATTATTTTAAGTCTAATCCTGTATTAAAGTCAGCATGCTCAGTTAGTTACAACTATCAGTAGTAATATCCCATTACATCTAATGCTGGGACAAAAAACTGAAGTCATTTTGCAGTGGAACACAAGAACTGCACAGCTATGATGAATGAATTTTCTTTGGGTCACCACTTGCAGTTTCAGAGATGAATTACTGTGTTCACTTAAGTCTGGTAGGTGTTCAGTCCAAACATCCATCTTTATAATGAATACACCAACACATCGTGGACGAAGCACCCTGCTATGCTACCAATAACACACTATCTTCTTTTTATCATCCACTAAGAATGAGATAACTGTATTATCATCATCCACAATATATTTATAAATCAATAAAGAGTAGGAGATTGTTTTGCATGGATTAAAATATGCAAGAAAGGTTAAAAGAAGCATTCTACATTCACTTTATAGTGCATTGTAGGCTTAGTATAAACATGTTGTGCAGTGTATAGAAAATAAATACTTTGCAGATAGGAATCATTTTACAAATATTTGCTTTTATATTCATACTATTAATTGTTTTCAGCTTTAAATGTGGTAAATCTGTGCAGCAGGCTGAGTAATATTGGTTTATTACAGTTGTTTAATCTAGCAATGGATTGTTAAACTGATTATCCATCCAAGAAATTAAGAGTTTTAAACCTTTGACTTTCCAAAGGCTGAACAATACAATTTTTCATGAGATGTCACTTTTCCCTCCAATACTCTGAAGGCTAATGGCTGTAGAGCTATAGACAGCAAAGTCTTATTATAAATGACACTGCTGGCTGTCCTATCATGAATTGCAGCAATGTGCAATAACTGTTTATACCATGGTTAGCAGTTAATATTGATTAACAAAAAAACATTCAGAGCAATTAAAAAATTGGGATGTGTTCATTAAACTGTGAACATCTTTCCAACTCTATTATGGTGGATTTTTGTAATTCTCTTGTCAATTTACCTCAGTTCACTGCTTAGTGAATAATTCCCAGTTAAGTTTAGGCTTTTTACCCTGTGCTAATAACAATAAATCAGAACGTCTGCCTGGGCCTACTGATGGCAAGTTATAGGAACATGATGGGAATTGTAGTCTACTGCAGCTGGTGGTCTTTTATTTGCCTGTTTCCGAGGGAAGCATAGGTTTCTGCTGCTGTAATATAGAAAACGTTTATGAGCGTACCATGCTCTGATTGTTGAAGAAATACAAGAGCAATTATTGACATAAGAATACCAATTTAATGGATTGTAATTACTGGAATAAAAGCAAAGAAATGACATTGATTATTATTTTTAACACTTGCACTTAGAAACCACTCCACATAAATATTTTCATCCCAAGCACCCCAATCATAGTGTGTTCCAATATAAATATAAAAGATGGTGTGGAATTATATTAATGACTGGTTATAAATGAAAGCTTGTATTATACTTATCTGATTCTGAAAAGCCTACTTGAAACACCTTCTATTTGATTTTGTTAATAATTTACTATAACCGTTTAAATGTTACAGTTTCAGTCATTCCCACAATTTAATTTTTCTGTGCTGTTAAAAATAGATTTGTGAATTCCGCCTTGCCATTTCCAGTGTACATTATCCCTAATAGAAGTGTAATAATAGCAGGCAATACTGTCATATTGGTTTCATTAACCCCTTAAGGACAGAGCCTTTGAAACATTTTTGTCCTTTCTGGACAATGGCTATTTTAACATTTCTGTGCTGTTTGTGTTTAGCAGTAATTTTCTTCTTCGTCATTTGCTGTACCCACACATATTATATATTGTTTTTATCGGGACAAAAAGGGCTTTCTATGGATGCCATATTTTTGATCATATCTTATCATATTATTAAAAAAAAATAATAAAATATGGTAAAAAAAAAAAAAATACACAAATTTCTTTGTTTTTATTTGAAACAACTTCTCCTCATCGACAATAGCGAACGAAAAAACATGCTAAATAGATTCTACTATTTCTCCTGAGTACAGGGATACCACCCATGCATAGGTTTGTTGGGTTGTTTGGGGGCTAAAATGCCAAATTTGTGAGGTGCAGTTTTTTGTTTTCCAACTTGAAATTTTTACATGCAGACAGCCTGCACCCATGTCCCATTTGGGACATATTTGAAACCAGCCAGTGTATTTTACCCCATCAACCCATATATTTTTTAAAAGTAGACACCCTAGGCTATCTCAAATGGTGGTATTTTAACACTTTCCATGCACTAATTCTACCACCAGCCTTTGTCAAAGTTTGTGGTAGTAATTTTTTTGTGTTTTTTTTTCACAAACCTTGTACTTCAGACATGAATTTACAGATTTTGGTATGTGTCACTGCCAAATAACACCCCAATAAGTGTTCAGCAACATCTCTTGAGTACAGGGATACCCCCCATGCATAGGTTTGTTGGATTGTTTGGGGGGTAAAAGGCCAAATTTGGGAGGTGCAGTTTTTGGTTTTCCAATTTGAAATTTTGACATGCAGACAGCCTGCACCCATGTCCCATTTGGGACATATTTGAAACCAGCCAGTGTATTTTACCACATCAACCCATATATTTTTTAAAAGTAGACACCCTAGGCTATCTCAAATGGTGGTATTTTTACACTTTCCATGCACTAATTCTACCACCAGCCTTTGTCAAAGTTTGTGGTAGTAATTTTTTTGTGTTTTTTTTTCACAAACCTTGTACTTCAGACATGAATTTACAGATTTTGGTATGTGTCACTGCCAAATAACACCCCAATAAGTGTTCAACAACATCTATTGAGTACAGGGATACCACCCATGCATAGGTTTGTTGGGTTGTTTGGGGGGTAAAAGGCCAAATTTGGTAGGTGCAGTTTTTGGTTTTCCAACTTGAAATTTTTACATGCAGACAGCCTGCACCCATGTCCCATTTGGGACATATTTGAAACCAGCCAGTGTATTTTACCCCATCAACCCATATATTTTTTAAAAGTAGACACCCTAGGCTATCTCAAATGGTGGTATTTTAACACTTTCCATGCACTAATTCTACCACCAGCCTTTGTCAAAGTTTGTGGTAGTAATTTTTTTGTGTTTTTTTTTACTGGCCTGCTGGTAAAATACTGGCCAGTAGTTAAAGGTACACGTGCAAAGCCTTTGATGGATAAACCCTTCACCATGTCACACAACCTGGAGATAACGTAGCAGTACCTCTTTAATATTATCTCATACTTAAAGTTGTAATTGGGTCACTTGAATAAAAGCAGTCTTGACACGTCAGGGGTTCCATGCGGAAACATTTAATTACCTCAGTTGCCAAACCACTAAAAGTTTTTTTTTTTTGGTTTGTTATGGGCTGCTAGTGGGTTAATATTATAAAAATGTTATATTAAATTACAGAGTGCTTTCCAGATGTGTTTTTATTTTCTTCCTTATGTTGTATATGTGCAACGGAATAAACATTTTCAGGTTATGATTTTAAAAGAAACTACTGAGGACTAACTAATAAAGTGCATAATGAATGAGTTTCCAACCAGTAAACTCCAGACAGAACTTCAATAAACCAAACAATAAATGAATAACAGTAAAGTTCATGAGAACCAGCAACATAAATTTCTCTATTTATTGTAATGTTCATGTACAACCATTGTGTGAATAATTAACCAACTGTGCTTCTTATGCAAGGTTCGTTAATGAGCACCTGGGATGTAGTGTGTCCGCGTTGTTTGACAAGACTTTCCTCCTTTCAGAGGCCATGCCCCCCTTTTGTCATAGAGAATGGAGAGCCAAAGTTTTCTGTGTATGCTTTTCCAATTATCCACACCATACGCTATCACCCCCATATATAAAAAAACGCCACAAAGAATGAACTGCCTAGTGAGACTGAGCTGTATAAAAGTAGTAGAAACAGGATATATGGAGTTATAAAAATTGCACATTTTAAGAACTTATAGATCCAGGGGGCCATATTTAAGTCTTATTACTTTTTAAAAACAAAAATAGAAACCTTAATGTGACTTTTTTCTGCTTTCTTTTGGATCAACATCGTTCTTATTTATCATTGCTTACATTTGTTTTTAAAAATAAATGCAAATCAGTCTTAGATTGCAGCACTACATTAAACGGGTTAAAGGGCTAATAACAATTCTGAATGGCTGATTATTGAGAGGTGCTTGTCACAGACTCATGTTAAGAGACCATTTATATTTTATCGCAGAATAACTTCTCACCTCCACTCTCCCATCCATGTACATTTGACTTAATTATTATATTTTTTTTATGTTTGCAGCGAGACAAATTGAATGCTGTGAAAATTGATGAGAACAAATGTAGCAAAACTGAACCAGCTGCTGAGATAGAAAAAACAGCAGTTGTCCTTACACTGAAAAATGAAGTCGGAGGATTATTACAAAATTTAAAACTTTTCAAGGTACGTTTCCAAAGCTGTATTGGGTAAAAATGGCAGGTGATAATAAGTAGAAGTTTTCTGTACTTATCACAATAAAAAGTTTTGTGTCTGGTTTAAGAGAAATCCATTGTTATTTTCGTAAACTTTAAACACTCACTGAAAAGCTAAATGTTATTAAAGGGATTTTATCACCTAAATATTGTTTATACTGTGGGTTCTGTTCACTAAAGGAATCTCGACCTCCCTCTCACAACACCTCACCAAAATCCATCTCGATCTCTCACCGCAAAGTTCCTTCTGTGAAAAGCGATAAAAGTTGCTATTCACTAAAATTCAAAGGGAGTTTGAATTGGGAGGCAAATTGGATTTTGCTGTCCAACCCCCCTCCTACAACTCACCTCCTTTACAGAAGGTTTGTTACATTAAAAAGTAAAAAAAAAAAAAAAATATTCCAAATATTAAAAAATAATAATAAGCCCCCTGTCAAAAACAGGTTTTGGGGGCTCACCAAAGGGCCCCCAGGACCCTTAATATATTTGCAAGTAGCCCTACTCCCCTTATATTAAAATGGTTTCCAGGAGCTGCTAATGCTTCTGGCACTGATCATATAAATGGGATGCAAAGACAAGGGCCCTGCCCCCCTTTATAATTGTTATTGTTATATTTCATCCCCCAATACAATTATAATTAACCCCCAATACTCTGGAAATAAATATGGGTGCCCGGATGGGAAATATTCGGGTACTTTGCCAATGACTATATAGCCCACTTATAAATAATACATAAATTATTATGTATTAATAAATTATTTCCCCATTCTCCTCCCTCTCCTATCCAGCTCCCGCTGACATAATAAATAATAAAAAACATGATAAATTATTTATTCCCCTTTTTCTCCTGAAAACAACAATAAATTAAATAAAATAAAATTGTGAGTGCAATGAAATGAAATCACTGCCCACCCCCCTGGCACACAAAGGGAGCCCTGTAAATAAAATATTACCCGTATCGTCAACTTCTGGCTAGGAAAAGGGGGCATCCATAAAAAATAAATAATACTAATAATAACAAACAAACTGTGCAGTCCTGTCTCTCAGGGAGAGCAGACTCAAAATGAAATCTGAGCCCAGGGAGGCTGGGCTTTCAAATGAGCATAGTAGCATAGTTGCCAATAGTCCTGGATTTGCCGGGACAGTCCTGTGAAAAACCAAGATTGTCCCGGGGGAATTCTCATCCCCGGGACAATCCCGGCAATTTGCGCTATTTTAGCGCGATCGTGGGTCACGTGGCGTCATAGCGCGACGTTACGTGACCCGCGCAGTTCAGTCTGTGAGCTGAGCTCACATCAGCCTTCTGTAGCAATCCCTGCCACATGCGTCTGCTGGAAGCAGGCAGGACGCGTTTGACAGGGCTGCTAACACAGGCTGAATTGCGCGGGGGATTTTTTTTTTTTTAAAAACTTTAATCAATACAAACAAACCTGCTGCTGGTGCACGGGGGAGACATGGAGCAGGTGAGTAATGGGGAAGGAGGGTGGTGGCATGTTATTGGGGCATCAGGGCATATTACTGGGCATTTAAACTGTGGCATCAGGCTGGGCATATTACTGGGAAATTAAACTGTGGCATATTACTGGGGCATCAGGCTGGGCATATTACTGGGCAATTAAACTGCCATATTACTGGGCAATTATTCTGGGCATATTACTGGGAAATTATGCTGGGCATATTACTAATCAATTAAACTGGCATATTACTGGGGCATCAGGCTGAGCAATTAAACTGTGGCATATTACTGGGTCATCAGGCTGGGCATATTACTGGAAAATTAAACTGTGGCATATTACTGGGCATTTAAACTGTGGCAAATTACTGGGGCATCAGGCTGGGCATATTACTGGGTAATTAAACTGGCATATTACTGGGGCATCAGGCTGGGCAATTAAACTGTGGCATATTACTGGGGCATCAGGCTGGGCTTATTACTGGGCAATTAAACTGGCATATTACTGGGCAATTATTCTGGGCATATTACTGGACAATTATGCTGGGCATATTACTAGGAAATTAAACTAGTATATTACTGGGGGATCAGGCTGGGCAATTAAACTGTGGCATATTACTGGGGCATCAGGCTGGGCATATTACTGGGCAATTAAACTGTGGCATATCACTGGGCAATTATGCTGGGCATATTACTGGGCAATTAAACTGGCATATTACTGGGCAATTAGACTGTGGCATATTACTGGGCAATTAAATTGTGACCTATTACTGGGGGATCAGGCCGAGCATATTACTGTGCAATTAAACTGGCATATTACTGGGGGATCAGGCTGGGCAATTAAACTGTGGCATATTACTGGACATTTAAACTGTGGCATATTACTGGGGCATCGGTCTGGGTATATTACTGGGCAATTAAACTGGCATATTACTGGGGCATCAGGCTGGGCATATTACTGGGCAATTAAACTGTGGCATATTACTGGGGCATCCGGGTGGGCATATTACTGGGCAATTAAACTGTGGCATATTACTGGGCAATTAGGCTGGGCATATTACTGGGCAATTAGACTGTGGCATATAACTGGGCAATTAGGCTGGGCATATTACTGGGCAATTAAACTGTGGCATATTACTGGGGGATCTGGCTGTGGCATATTACTAGGCAATCAGGCTGTGGCACATTAATGGCCAGGCTAATAGTGGCATATTAATGGGCAAATTGACTCTGGCCATGGTGATGCTGTGGCATGTTCTGTGGGGCACAATAACATGTACTATGAGGCAAAGTGTCACTGTGGCGTGTTCTGCAGGGGCAAAGTTACACTGTGGTATGTTCTGGGGGGCAAATTGACATTGTGGCATTCCAAAACGTGTGGGTGCAAAGTGCTGTGGGTGCTGTATGGTGCTGTGTTAAGTTCTTTAGGTGCAATGTGGGTGCAGAGGAAGGGATAAAAATAAGAAATTAACCATTTTTCAACAACATTTTTATTACATATAAAAATAGTTGAATACAATATTAGTTCATATAAGTATAAATGCAACTAGTTATATACAAATATTTGGGGTCCATCTCAATCTTTTAAAAAGGCTGGAAATATTTAATATTTTCATTTTTTTTGTGGTCAGAAACGTAATATTACTTTGCTGAGAGGGTGGTGGGTGCATGGAATAGTCTTCCAGCATAAGTGGTAGAGGAGGAGTTTAAGCATTAATGGGATAGGTATAAGGTTATCCTAGATATACGATAAGGCCAGGGACTAATGAAAGTATTACTTTACTGAGAGGGTAGTGGATGTATGGAACAGTCTTCCAGTAGAGGTGGTAAAGGTTAATACATGAAGGAGTTTAATCATGCAGGGTATATGAATAAGGCTATCCTAGATATAAGATAAGGCCAGTAACTAATGAAAGTATTACTTTACTGAGAGGGTAGTGGATGCATGGAATAGTCTTCCAGTAGAAGTGGTAGAGGTTAAGGTTAATACAGTGAAGAAGTAGCATGAGATAGGTGGGATAAGCATGCATGGGATAGGTATAAGGCTATCCTAGATATAAGATAAGGCCAGGGACTAATGAAAGTATTACTTTACTGAGAGGGTAGTGGATGTATGGAATAGTCTTCCAGTAGAAGTGGTAGCTGTTAATACAGTGAAGGAGTTTAAGCATGCATGGGATAGGTATAAGGCTATCCTAGATATAAGACAAGGCCAGGCAGTATTACTTTAATGATAGGGGAGTGGATACGTGGAATGGCCGTCCAGCAGAAGTGGTAGGTTTACACTAATGTATGATGGTGTAGACACATCTGCACATGGTCTTACTATTTTTCATGTAAAAGTGATATTTCCTGATGTAGATGTTGTGCTTTGAATGTATCTGTTGTATACCAAGGATGCATGGTAATGTTGGTGGGAACTTGGTGATATAATCTACACTGCGATAAGTAGGCGGAGTTACATTATGCTAATTATATTGAGTGGGTGGAGCTTTTGAACGGAGGTGTGGTCAATTGGAAGATAAACTGCAAAGTGTCCCTTGAAATATTTTTCAAATGTTGGCAACTATGTAGTAGGTGTCTGATTGGCTGACATTTTCTCTGATTATTAGGTTTCAATTCGCCATCCCATATGCTATAATTGGAGGTCAAGTTTATCTTATTTTTGGATGTCGAGTTTGACCTCCTCTCACCTCATTTAGACCATGCAATAAAATGTTAGCGAATACCATTTTGTGAGATAGAAATGAGGCATCTGAGATGGGAGTGAGTCTTTTTGAGTTCCGCGGTAGACAGTGCTAATCTTGACCTCCAAACTCAGGCTTTAGTAAATGTGGATAATAAAACAAAATATCAACACTGATTTATATATTGTATTTTAAGCAAATAAAAATTTTTTTTAAAATGTGTCTGAAGTGTTTCCTGTTTATGACTTTGTGTTATTCTACAACCCATGTGCAGGCTTGTCCAGGCTGTATCCAGTCATTTCTGTTTCTTTTCTTACGTTGCTTTTTTGGTTATGATTTATGCTCGCTCCTGCTCCTTGTATCCCTGTCCTGTGCCCTACCAGAGGGCTGTCTTGTCCTGCGCCCTATCGGAGGGCTGTCCTGTTTTCTTTGCCTTCTCCAGGGTGTCTGCAGGTTATCTCTAGATCCTGTCCTGAGATATACTGGATACAGTGGCTGATACCTCAGGCCCCTCAGGCACACCTACTTTACATATACACATATATCCAAACACCTCACACACACCTACTTTACATATACACATATATACAAACTGCTCACACACACCTACTTTATATATACACAAATATACAAACACCTCACACACACCTACTTTACATATACACATATGTACACACAAAAATAAGTGAAATCGTGTGCTTCCCAAAACACTACACACTGTTATTTACCCTTATAGGAGGCAATATTCTCTGTATATAATGTAAGGGGAAGAAAAACAAACACAAAATAAAGTAATATAGTGTAGTATATTAAGACTAATAAGTGGACCAAAAGCCATATAATATATGAGGGTTCCACTCACATCTTCCTGAGCAGTACCCTGTTCAGTGTCATAGGTATTTGGGAGCCCCTCTAGGGGTCTTGAATTCACAGGTGTAATTAGATGATCCTCGAGGTCATAAAGAATAGGACAGGGGAGGAAGGAGATATATCTTCAGTAAAACTTTCTTTAATAATGCAGAAAACAAAAATATAAAATCTTACATAAAAGCAAACAGCAAGCAGCTGCAAAGTGCATGTAGTTCCAGACTTGTAAGGTGCATGAAGTTCTAGTAGAATGCCCCTCTCCCACACACAACACGTTTCTCCTTATTCAGGCTTTCTCAAGTGACGCTGCGAAAAAAATAAAAAAAATCGGATGGCAGCGGCAAGGGGACCATGAGGCTGACTGCACCCAGGCTCCAGGTCTAATTTCCTAGTCGCCATGGCGACCTGGCGCCTGGGGTTTGTCGAGCCCTGCCTGAATACCATAGCGGGTGTTAACGGTCCCTTGTCACCTGGACCCCATAGTGACACCTTGTGGCATGCAAATAACATTTCACAGGGAAAAGTAGTTTATTTGCAAATCAAGCCTCAGGTGATGTCATAGACAGGAGACACCACAAATACATTTAAAACACATTTTCTCTTAATTTACGTGTTTGCAATTTGCTAATACGATAGGGTCTACTTAGTAAAGAGAGAATTGCAGGGAATTGAGATGGGAATTTCAAACTTAAGGCCAAAGTAGCGGAGTTGGAAAAATTCTTACACATTGGTCTAAATTTTGACATTCCCATCTCAATTGCCTACAATGCTCTCTTTATGGAGGACCCAAATGTATAGAACATTGTTGATATATTACTTTTTTTTTTTTTTTACTTACTACTAAGTTAAAAAACCTGGGACAACATAAATTCTCCAGCTCTGCTTTGTTGTATCATGGTGGTCAGTTCACAACTATTCACTATTTAGTGAATAAACACCTTACGAAACAACAGAGCTTAGATCATTATTTACATTCTTTTATCACCAATGCAGTTTTCTTTCTTTGAAGTATAGGACACTTTTTGCTTTTAATGTGCTTGCAGAACCAATTATCTTTAAAGTGGCAGTAAACCACCGATTTTTTTTCTGGTACTAGATAAGTTATGCAGAATGAAACTGCTACTGACTGATTAAAGCTCCTAGCGGTATCATTCAAAATATATTTAAATTGAATACAAAAAATGCTTCCATCTCTCTCATCTCTATACAATTGTCGCATGATCTCGCATGATTGGTGTGTTAGCATAACATTCATGTAGGACATGGAAAACACACCTTCTAGCTGGAAGGAGATGTTTATCTTCTAGTAGTAGGTGTTATATCTGCCCCACCAATACATTATGTACACACCCAGAAGACAATGACAGAGAACAAAGGTCAGCTGAGCTGCTCATTGACGTGCAGCAACATAAGATGGCAGGCTCCTACTTATTATTTTTCTTAAGACAAAAGTTAAATATATTTTGAATGGTGTAGCTCAGAGCCGTGGCCTTTTTTGAATTTATTCCCTCTTTAAATTAAAATTTCGCCTGCTAGTAGAAGATAAGGTTGAATGATTAGAAATTAAAATGTGTGCATTTTTATTAAAGGTGACAATACTGACCATTTAAATGTGATATCCTGCTGGATAAACACCACAGATGTTAGCTGTGGCACAAGGGTGACCATGTGTCCCGGATTGTCCAGGACAGTCCTGCAATAGGATTGTCTGGGACAGTCCTGCCAGACTCAGACCGGGACAATACAAAGTCCCGGGCTGGGAGCTCTGAGCCTATCATATGAGACCTCGCAACTCCCCTGATTGTCTGATGGGGGAGGAGGGGGAGTGAGAACAGAGATGGGGAGTGAGAACAGAGATTGGGAGGGGGAGCGAGAGAACAGAGATGGGGAGGAGGGGGAGAGAGAGAACAGAGATGGGGTGGAGGGGGAAAGAGAGAACAGAGATGGGGAAGAGGGGGAGAGAGAGAACACATGGGAGAGGAATGGGAGAGAAAGAACACATATGGAAGAGGAGGGGGGTGAGAACAGATTTGGGGAGAAGGAAAGATATATGGGGAGGCGAAGGAGTGGGAAAGAGATATGGGGACAGGAGTGGGAGAGAAATATGGGGAGGGGAAGGAGAGATAATTGATATGAGGCGAAGGAGAGATATGGTGGGGGGGAGAAAACATATATAGGAAACAGTGGAAGAGATAACAACAGATTTGGGGAGGAGGAGAGAGAACAGATATGGGGTGGGGAGAGGAAGACATACATGGGAATGGAGAAAGAAGCATAAAATGGGGCTGTTGGAGAGAGACAAACATGGAAAAGGAGAGAGATATACATGGAGGGAGAGGAAAGAGACAGGCATGAGAAGGGAGAGGAGACAGAGAGACATGAGGAGAGGGGGGTGCCACGGGGGTGGCCCGCACAGGGCACCTGAACACATAAGGCCAGCTCTGTGTGTATGTGTGAGTGTCAGACTGTGTGTGTGTCTCTTTATTTGTGTCTCTGTGTGTGAGAGACTGTGTGTGTGTAATAGAAATAAAGGGGTTAAATGCTCTGAAACTGCCTAGTTGGTAATTAAAAGTCATTAAATACCCTGAAATTGCTAGCTGCTAACTATAGGGGATTAAATGCTCTGAAAATGCTTCTGTCTTATAATGACTATATATGTATGTTATAAATATATTATTTGATCTGAAATCTGAATGGTTCACAAATCTTCCGAATAATTTATACAATATAAGATGGGTCCCTGAAAGGCAGAAATAAAATGTGGTCACCCTATATGGCACAGTCTGTTGCAGCCTTTTATGCACCAGGGTGAGTGAAGAAGTGTGCCTGAAGTCAAATGCTATTTTTTTCTTTATTGTTAATGCATTTATCCATATTGATTTTGTGCTACTTGTTTTACCTTCCCCATAGCTGTTTAATTTACTGTCTTGTTAATATACCGTATATTTATAGGTAGTATGGGGGCAAACTTTTATTTGGTCTCAGACTACGATCTCTAGGTGGCAAGTTTGTTATATATTTTACGAGTAATATGGAATGTGTGCTTTGAACATAATAAGAGAAAGCAGAAAAACACACAGACACATTTCCATTTCACCCACGCTCTATTTATTGTTTATACAGGAACTCATTTCTGTGACAAAATTGTAAACAGTTGATTAAGATAAACGTCTATTAGGAATACAATTACACTCCTTTATTTGCTTAACTATCCAAAATCCCTATGTGCTATGAAAACAATTAATACAGTTACTGTGTATTATTTTCTTATAACACAGTAAATCCTGCTTCGGTTGCAGATACTGAGGCAGATTCTGTAAGACCTGTTAATGGAAAAACTTGCAAGTTGCAGTACATTAATGGGCAACATTGATTCAGTGACCGGCGTTAAATGCATTAACGCATGAGATAAAATAATTATCGCACATTTAAAAAAAAAATTTCTACAGCATGAAAACATGTGCTAAGTAATGCACAAAGGAGGTTCAATGAGGTATGTTAAAATTTACCGGGCAAAAAGAAGTACATTTTGGCACCTTTAACGCCTCAATGAAAAGCTGCTAAACTGCGTTAAGGCTTTTTTATGCAGCTGGATATTGCACATTAACACATTGAGTGCTTTAGGGAACACAAACAGGCTCCCCTACAGCACTGAAAGGTTGACGCATATGTTAAAAAATGTGCTCTCTCCATCATGTTCCAGGGCTGCAAAGGTCCCTGCCACACTGAATATCCTGGGGAAGAAACTACTAGAAATGTCCCCAGCCAAATATCTATATATCCTGAGCCCTAGGGGTCCACCATGGTCCCCCTAAATGTCCTGGGAACAAAAAAAGATAATTGTAACTGTGGATTCCTTTTCTGATGACCCCTTTCCGTCAGCCTAAAATGATAATTAAGGTTCATAGTGGATCATGAATGCACTTTTAATCAGGTAATGATTTTCAGTTCCCACCCTCCTGGCACCCATAGGGTGTTTTATTTATTACACATTTCACATTGTCTCCCATACCTGGGCTACTTAGAAGTAATGGGGATAGGTAGGTTTTTCTTTATTCAGGGAGCAGGCCCAGGGACATTTAAGGGCACTGGGGGTCTTGGACCACAAACAATGCTGAGGCTCTTAGGTGGGTCTTAGAGCAACCCCAGCACATTTTGGGAGTCTGGGAGACTAACTGGAAGCCCCTGGACATGGAGGGGAGACTGAAAGCTTTATCAACAGACCCAGCCCCTGGTTCTTAATTTGGCAACCCTCAGTCCCCGGCCACACCATTTATTTTGGGAAGGGGAAAGGGGCTGCAGACAGGTGGGAGGCTGTTAACGCTGCTGTTATGCTTTCGTATTATTTTTATTGATTCGCACATTATTCATAAGTGAAAATAGAAAAACTTTGTCTTTTTTGGGGGTTAATGGGCCTCTTTACATTGGGTTAATAGACAGATTTCTAGGCTTTGCCACTATAAAATGACAACATAAAGTATATTGGTTTTCTGCGTATGAAACATTTCATAGGCCAACTGTAAGTATATGGGAGTAATTTCTAGTATTGAACACTATACTAATTCTGAGGATTGTGTGGTTTGTAACCTGCTGCCTTCCACCTAACTCCAAGCCCTGAACCAGCCAGCAGCTGTTACCAAGTTACTCTTGGATTATAAGGTTCATCGTTCTCAGATGGCTCCCCACTGCGAATTAGATGGTGTTTGTACCTTTTTTATATCTATTGAGCACTTTAGTGCGCAAGAGTAGAACTCTCCGACACTAATCATCCTGATTCTTTAAATATGAGTTGCGTCAGAGCAACCCAGAAGTTGAGTCAGAGCAACCCACTTGAAACATTAAATATTTTTTTCATTCTTTTGTGACCAATGCACCTGCAATTCAGAGAACCAACTGGAAATCTGTTAGTTGATTACTGTTGCTAATTATCAGGCAATTTAATAGAAAATACCTTTGTATCTGTAATTGTGACGTAGTTACTTTTAAGACCTTTTTCATATCTACAAACGCTTACATGTCTCCATTCCCAGAATTATATATATTTTTAGTATCGTTTAAATGGACCGGAAAATAAATAATGGCTTTGCTAAGTGGCTTAGAAAATGGTGCTCACCCACAGCCAACTATTTCACCAGCTCCCAATCCTATGAGTACAGCTCCTGTAGTCTGCTTAGCTTAACATCGACAGTATGATAATGTTGTAGCCTTCTGAAGTCATTTCACAGCTACTGTAGCCATCACATTGCTCCTATTTGCCATAAAATCATCAGGATCGCCACTCATTTTGTCACTAAATGTTATGCTAAATATTGCCTTACTGAGTAGAGCTTGCATTTTACTGTTTTTCTCATTGCAATTTAGCACAGCATATTATATATTTTCATTCTGCAGGAAAAGTATGTCAACATTACTCACCTTGAATCAAGAAAATCCAAAACTGGCAATTCTGAGGTGGAAATATATGTTGAGTTTGAGTGCACTAAGAAAAAATACCAGGAACTCATTCACTTAATAAAGCTTCAGAGTAACATCATATCCTTAAATCCAGCTGAGAGGAAATGGCGGGAGGATGAAGGCAAGTATAGCATGGATGTTTATCTTCTAACATTGTGTGCTATATTATAGCATATAAATTGTGCTAGAATACACCACTGCATATAGGAACTTCCACCCAAGCTTTACCTGTGTGTAGAGTCAGAGGTTTGATTATCCATGTCAGTCCTTTGTATGAAGGCACAGGGAAACCATTCTTTTCCTTCTCTTTTGTGTAGGTTTGCAGAGTAATTTAGGAAAGAACTAGGCATGATATCCAATTCATAGCATCCCTTCTTAACTCAGTACAAACCTATATCCATGTGTAATATGTGGGACCTGCACCCCCCTACAACTTTAATGAGCGCTACTTATGGTATTATAATGATACCCCAATTTACTATTCTACTTTTTTAGTACACCACTAATTATATTCAGTGCCATAGACACTAGGCTCCTGTCTGAATTCCAGAAGTACAGAAAAAACAGAAGTGAAGAGCTCTCAGACGAGGAGACCAGTAGGTATTATTAATGCACGTGTGTTTGCTGGAAGGGGCTGAGGCTCTGACATCGGCATGGAGTAAAACAGGAATGAAGTAGAGGTCAGGCAACTTTAATGCAGATCAATAAAATACAAAGAAGGCCTGTCCACAGCGTTAAGCAAAGGTACACAGGTCCAAGATAGCAAAAAACTCATAACACCTAGGACCTATTGGACCTGTGTTCCTCTGTTTATTGCTGTGGACAGATCTTCTTTGTATTCTATTGATCTCCGTTAAAGTTTACCTGACCTCTACTTTCTTCCTGAATGCACTTGTAGTGCCATGTTATCTTCACTAGGCCACTGGAGATATTGTCTTTAACAGTACAAATTTTCCACTGCTTCTACTGGAAAGGCCAGTTCGCTAATACCGGTAACTGTCCTAAACGGAAACTCAGGTTATCTTTTATGTATGAAAATGCATAGGTACTACTAGGTCTGGCATCAGTCCAAGATCAACATTGATCCTACTTCTGACACATAGCAAAACATAATGTTAGATATATAATTTCTCCTTTCAGTAGAACTTGACGGAGTCCCATGGTTTCCAAGGAAGATCTCAGAATTAGACAAATGTTCCCAAAGAGTCCTAATGTATGGATCTGAACTAGATGCCGACCATCCAGTAAGTACCAAAGCCAAGATATTTTTCAATTGTTGTAGGCAAACAATCTAGTATTCATTTTAGGGCTGGCATTATATAATAATAACAACGCTACACATAGAATATGTTTATTATCTCTAATGTTTCAGAAATTGTAGCAATTAATGAGGTAGATTCTATGCGGGCCGCTAATCCTGCAGGAATATTGTGCAATACAATGGCAATGGAGACCACCAAATTAGCAATCTCTAAACATTATTTAGCAGCGCTGATAACCACACTTGGACACAAAATGTGTGTTTCCCCTCGAATGGAAGTGATAAAGTGCGCCAAATAACGGTTCCGTTAAAATGGAGAGACCAATCATATAGCCGCTGAAACTAAAACCATACTAAATTCAAGGCAATAACGCCCCCTTGGATAGCCAATCAGAAGTCACAGACACCCCTCAACACACACAAAATACACTAGAAGAGCCCAGGAAATCTGTTACACCTTGTCTGTGAGTTAGCGAAGTGACAGTGGAGTGGTTGGTGAGTGTTGGGAAGTACAACAGGGAGTGTGCACATTTATTTATATTACACATTGCACTACATAGGTTTACACACATCACACTTTTATTTTCACACTACACATTACATATATTATATTTTATTTAAATATGGTGAGGAAAGGGCATAGGAAGGAGAGGAGGTGAAGGAGAGGAGCGATGGGAGTGAGAAGAGTTGTGTTGGGAGGGAGAAGAGGAGAGGAGGAAGTGACGAGAGGAGAGGTGGCAGTCTGGTGGCTTGAGGGGAGGAGGCTAGAGAAGTAGGGTTGCCCTACTGGGGAGGAAGTTAGAGGAACCGCAGGGAGGACCATCTAGTGGGAAGTGTAGCCCCAGTGGAACAAGTGGAGGGTGCATACACCACTACTAGGCCAGTACAGAGACTTGGTCCATCCAGAGCCATTGCACATGGCACTCCAGAGGAGGTGGAGATGTGCGCTATTCGGAAAATATACAGCCATAATTACTGCAGTAAAGGTGTGCCACATCTGGCAGCAGATAGAATGGGGTAAAAGCTGTGAGTGAGCGCCCTCGGACAATTGAGGCAATAAAAAATGAAGGGAATAATGGCAAGAGAATACCGTTCCAGCTTTGCCACTGGGGGAAGACCTCCACTGAGACTCTTCTGGTATAATGGACGGCAGGAGTTGATCCGGAGGCATCTATCCCCGATTATAATAGAGTGAATACCAGGCGGTGTGATGTTCAGAATCCCAGAACTGTTGTTTCACCCGGTGAGTACCACTCCATCACCCACTTGTGATACATGACATAGTTGATGCATAGTCAGTGCAGAGACAAAAGATGTACATTATACATGGGGGCTATTCACTAAAAGGTAAGTTTCAGGTGAGTGAAATTTTCACCCCACCTGCAATATATTCCGGTGTATAGCTACCTTTTGAAGCATCACCATATGGTCCAGAGAAGGGTTAGCATCCAAGTCAGGGGTCATCTTTGAGTTTATGATACATGATTTATTTGCATTTAATAGATATAATTTTTATAATATTACAATTTTTATTGTAAGTGTAATTTTAACTGTCTGTTTTTGTCCATTTTTGTTTTTTGTTTTAGACATGTTTGCTACACTGGGACTACTTCCAGGTATCATCTATTTGATAGGAAAATCCCTGAGGTCTACCATTCATATGGAAAGCATTTATCTTTGTATTATATATATGTTGTGGTTCTTTCTGATTTCTTCTAATTGACTGACTTTTATTTTGTGGATTAACCGAACGGAAAACAGCTAAACAGAACTGACACCCGTACAGAACCACACGTAGTAGATTATGTAGGATATATCACTTATTACCTAGATCATCTAGTAATGTCTGCACCCTCTCTTGTGAGCCGTGTAGCAGAGGAGCATCCCTTGATACCACCTGGTAAATTCCCCACTGTGCATCTTGACCATGACAAATGTGAACAGTATAACTTATTGATACGTAGCAACGTTCATGATTTTTATTCTCTGTCTCAAATTCAGTATAGAGTAACATGGATACACATCACCCAAACTAATTGCCACACCATCAATGCCCGTGGATTCAGTTGAAGCATTGCTTTTTTTTGTTTTTGTTTTGAGAAGCATGGCAACCTCAGACATGGCGGTTCCTGGCTGCAGTATGAAGCAGATGCATGAAATTCTACTTCCATGGAACTCCACAGTCTGTAGAGTACACCAACATGTGTCTGCATGCTTCAGCTCCCAGGATTCCAGTCCGCTGCCCCATCTGCTGGCCCACCTGCTGATGATACCCCATCAACCTCACAGAGTCCCAGGGAGGATTTGTATTTATATTGGCACAGGAGAAATGCATGCAAAAGGGTGCAATATCAGCACGAGCATTTGCAGCATGCTGCAAAGAAAGGACACCCAGAACTGCATTCTAAGACAAACTTCTGGCCTGACTATTCCATTGCTGGTGCAGTTTAACCCACACCAGATACAGGGATGCACTCACCATCCACATCACACCATCCTTTTCCTCAATTGTTACTACATCAGAAACTCCATCTGCAACCCCTGCAGCCACACCCACGGTGACCAACCCTCCAGGGTCACCTGCAGTTCTATCAAGAAACATCCTAAGTCTCCTCCTCCAAGGAAGTAGCCATGTGCCTTAACACATTCATTAAACTTTAATTTGATTTCATTGTTACAAATGTCATGATTCTTCTTGTGATTTGCTATTGTGATGTTGATGTGTTTTATGTGTTAACTACAGGTGAGTTGCAGATCCGTCACTTAAAACGCATTGAGAAGGGTACAACCTGTTAAGCTCCTATTTTAATTGGAACTCAAACTGTTCCCTGTACAATGTATAGTTTGGTGAGGGAGATGAATTGCTGTTGTTTCACTCCTCTATATCTCACCTGTATAGACCGTCTACCTTGATTCTGTTAAACTGTGTATTCCACTGTTGTTGCACTTTAACTCCCAGTATGTAGAGGATTGCTATGAATGTCCTTTGGATAATGTGAGTGCAACTGCCATAACAGATTGATTAATGCAAAGGTATACAATTATATTAATGTATTTCGTGTGAGTGTATATTTTGGGACATACATGCACGTGATTATGTTTTCATCTGATGTGGAGCATATGTATGGTTCAGATGCATGTGTGGTATGTGTGTGGATGTTGTTTTCGGTCTCTGTGACCTGTGTTATTGAATGCCATTTTACGAGATTGATATGAGCCATCCGCGTGGGGGTGAGGGGGGCAAGTCTATTTAAGGCTGGAGGTCAAGATTAGTGTTAATCTCCACCCCCAATCTCAGACCTTTGTAAATAGACCCCATATAATCGCTTGTAGTGTTGTAATTAACATTATTTTCCAGTGTAAATAATTGTTTTATTAACCGGTGTGGTAATATCCATAGTAATTATATGGTGTTTTTTTTAACAGTTGCAATAATTTTTTACTGTTGCGGTTCCTTTAAATTCTTTCTCGGCAGACATACAATGCCCAGTAAAATTCAGTGCACTTTTTCAATTAACAAAAGCCATGGAATCTCCCCCAATATATTTGTAAGTAAGCAAACAAATCATTTTCTTCCTATTTTATTTTGTGGATTTAAAATTATGAAACATATTCAGAAGAAGAGATCGACAATTATTACATGGCTATTTTAGGAAATATATCACCATTTGGAAAAACACAATTGATTTCCTGTAGCATTTAATGTGTTCCTGTTCGTGACTAATAGATATTGAATGTTGTACACATTTACCTATTTGTCTATTGATTACATCATAACTATCTCATACACAAATACATTGCCTTGAAACCTGTGCCTGGTACATGCACACTACATTGTGTAGTGTTTTGTTTATGTCTGCCACTATAAGTACAATATGCAGTGTAACAGTGTGCCAGTGTTTTCTATGCCTGACAAGTGTTGGAGAAGCCCCACAACACAGTATTTGGCGGAAGCTCTGTTCCTGCACACAAAAGGGTCAATTGCACCCTTGTTTTATTATTTATTTATTTATTTATACATAATCCACACAATGTGAAGTCTTGGGCATAACACAACTACTGTGGCCATCACAGTACCCCTTTCTGCTTTGCAACCATAAGGATCTCCAGCCATAAGAACCATTTGGCCCATATTTCTACCTACTACCAAAACCTAATGCCTTATTTTGTCCATGAACTTATCTACTGTTAAAAAGGTTTTCGGTTACTCTCAAAACAGCATTACTGAAGGAAAGGATCATGAACGAATAGGAGAAGAAGAAAAAAAAAATATATATATATAAATCCTATGTGTTGAGACTTCCAGGACAATTGTACAATTTGTTACAATCACTGAAATGATTTATTGCCATTCTTCCTCTCTGTGTTTGTACTGCGTGTGTGGGTGGTTATGGGAAATCTTACATTCCCTATCAGATTCCATTAACCCACTTTATAATAGCAGTTAAAATGTAGCACACTTTCTGACAAGCTAATACAAAATTAAGGACAGTGTTACTGGTATGTATTCTCTGTTCAACTTCAAATATGTCAGCAGTTTAAAGTGTGCAGGCTTATCAGAATTTAATTTCAGCCTCAAAGTGGCAATTTCCTTTTCAACTGATATTTTTGCTGCATGTAACATCTGGAAACTAAAGGGGGCTCAAATTAAGATTGATATCTTCCATCTTTTGTGGAATAATGAAAAACTCATTTGTATTCGGGATATAGCAAGAAATGTACGGAGAACACTGACATTTACTGCACTGCTACTTATTGTGAGGATGTTTTATGGCATTTTTAAGCCCCTCTGTGTGTTTCTTTTACAATGTTGAACAACTACACTGTATATGGGCAATATGCATATATAAGAAAAACAGACTTTTCTGGAATTTGCTGCGATATTTCATATTTTATATTGCAGTTAAATCACTTGACATCCTAATCTGAGCAGACATAAAAATGTAAAGGATGCAATGGAACTGGGTTTACTTAAAGATCTGTTTACAGCAAGTTCCTTATGCTTTGGAAATATACACGCATGAATTATTTTAATATTGTTGAGGGTTTTATACAAACTTGGCAAATGCATCCTTTTTTGCAGGAATGCAGACAGACTAGCATTCTTATTTAGAGAATATATTAAAAAAAGAATGATATTTTAAGAGGTTACAAGAGGATATATATATGGTTGTGTTTTATTTTTCTATGTATTGATTTCTAATCGTATCTGTATTAATGTTTAAAAAACTAAAACAAAATTTAATGTAGTATTGCTGTGGAAACCCACAATGGAAGTACAGTTACAATCCCATCCAAAGGCAAAAAACCCAAAACATTCAGAGAACACTGAAAAAGGTAAACAAACACAATTAGCTCACACAATGGATTCTATTCAGAGAGCTCCAAATTTCTTTAAGTTTGGACATTCAGGCATCACTGAAATGAGCTGGAATTTGGCAAAATGTAGCCGAATTGGTAGCCACAAATGCTCAGTTATTACCTGTGGGGCATTAGAAGCTACTTAGCCGACTTCACCTGAAACCCTCCCCCCCCCCCCCAAAAAAAAATCAATTTGATATAAAATATATAGGGTTCTGTGGTTTCCTGACTGACCCATTACTTAGGGGGCAGCTGTATCTTAGATTAACAGGGAGCCAAGGGCATTATGCACAGCCCAAGCCTAGATATGTTTTAGTGTAATTTCTTCCCCTACTGATGAGAGCTTCAGATATGGTGCCCACGTTATTTCGCTCTGTTATAGATATTTACTGTCATTTGTTTTTTGATACTGGGTAAAAGTTTGATATTTGTCTCAAAGCTCAAACTAAATGTCCATGAATTCCTGGTGCCAAGAATCTAATTCCAATGAACTAAAAATAAATTTGCCCAGTTTCATTAAATTATTATTGTGTCTGCCTCTCATCATTTCCGACCTGCTTAAGTGATATTTTTTTTTCTATTTCCTAAAGGGATTTAAGGACAATGTTTATCGACAAAGGAGGAAATATTTTGTGGATGTTGCTATGGGCTATAAATAGTAAGTTTGACTTTACGTGTAAGCTTTTTGGGAATCATTTTTTTTCCTCCAATAAATATATGTATCATATTTTTTTAATTTAGCGGGCAGCCTATTCCAAGAGTGGAATACACTGCAGAAGAAATAAAGACATGGGGAACAGTGTTTCGGGAACTTACAAAATTGTACCCAACCCACGCCTGCAGAGAATATCTAAAGAATCTCCCATTATTAACAAAATATTGTGGATACAGAGAAGATAATGTGCCGCAGCTTGAGGATGTTGCCATTTTCCTAAAAGGTAAGAATATTTAAATCGATCTAGTTTTTCTGTAGGAAGAACACTTACATAATTCAAATTAAATAAATGTAAAAAGTGCACTGATGAAATCGGTAAAGGAATAATAATATGCAGGGCCGGCACTAACATAAGGCTGCATAAGCCTCCTCAGCGCACTGAAATAGGGGTGGGGGGTGAAGATCGCATACAAGGTTAGTATTATTAGTATTAGGGGTTTGGATTAATGTTAGTATTAGGGCTTAGTGTTAGTATTAGGGCTTAGTATTAGTGTTAGTATTAGTGTTAGTATTAGGATTTACTATTGGGGATGGGGTTAGTATTAGGAGTTAGTATTAGGGTAACTTTTAGGGGGGATAATTTATTAGGGAGGTTATCACTGTGTTTGTAAGCACTGACAGTTCAGCTCTGAACTGTCGGAATTTGTTGACTGACCAAAATGAGTTAGATAGAATCTAGTGTGTCAGGAGCTTTTACAGGTACTGTGGGCCTTGATTATTTAAGGCTTTGAAGGTCAGCAGGCCAATTTTAAAATATGTTTGCCATTTAATTAGAGGCCAATGCAGGGAGTGGAGAACAGATGTTATGTGATTTCAGCAAATGTAATTGGTCAGTAGTTTGGCTGCTGCATTGTACTATCTGCAGGCGATGGAGTTTTTTTTTCTGGAAGGTCCAAGTAAAGTACATTACAGTAATCTAGACGAGAGGACACAAGTGTGTGAATTAATGTTGGCATATCATGTGGTGGAATTAAGTGTTGGCATATCATCCGGTGGAATTAAGTGTTGGCATATCATCCGGTGGAATTAAGTGTTGTATCCTGGCTGTGTTTCTCAGATGAAAGAAGGCAGATTTTATTATGGAAGAAATCTACTGTTTAAATGACAGTACAGAGTCAGTTAGCACACCTCTGTTGAACTAATGAACTAAGTAACAACAGACACCTAAAGATGTAGTTCAAATGGGTTTAACCATCTTAATTACCACAAGTGTAATATCACTGCATTGATGCAGCAAATTATAAGCACACTTTGTTTGTGGTCACTTTTCTGGTACTCTGTTATCACTGGGGGAGCTTAATGACCCTTCCAGGGGTTTAAAGGTCCATTGAGCATCATGCTGCTCCTGGGTTTCTTTGCTGGGCTTTTTAATCCTTCAGCAATTTATGCAGTTCTGCAACCACTTCCCTGTGTTTTTAAGGCGTTGGAAGTTCTCCTGTACCTCCCTTGGTAAATGTACACTGAGCATGTGGTTCAGTAGTAGATTATAGTAGGGAGTATTTGAGTATTTGTCAACGTGCAAAACTACTGAAGTCTAGAGTTACGCAATCCCTGTGTGACTAAGACATCATCTTTTATCCGTTGGACATTAACTCGCAGAAGTCCCAGTCTATCTGGAAGAACTTTGGAAGTTGTAAAATATAAACAGACAGGAATCTCCTTTTAGGTCAAACCTAACTAAGACACATATTGAGATTAATATTGATTAGTATTGGCTCACATAGTTATCACTAATTGGGGGTATTGTGTTCTCTCTATGCTTTCCAATTCTAAATTCTGCTGTTAATATTGTTTAAAAAGATTGTTTCAGTAACAATTTCCATCATCAAAGACAGCTGACCCCACATCAACAATTATTTAATCCTCCTACAGTGTGAATGAACAATATTTTAGTAGAAGGCACACTTTTTTTTAATTCATATTTATTTATAAAAAGTTCTTCAAAATTGTTTTACTGACATTCGTACAAATCCCACTCTACTCACTGAAGTCATTTTCATTTTTATTAAAAATGTGCTTGTGACTTGCTGGAGTGTATTAAGTTGTATTGAAGTTTTGCACGTAGTGTCAGTGCTGAAATCAAAATACAGGAGCAGGGCAAGTTTTAAAGGCCAGTACCACCCAGAGTGTTTGAAAGACATATCTTCAGAATAAGAAGAATAAACAGTCCTGCCTGTTTTATCAGTCCCTCTGTATAACTAATCATTTGCTCAAAGCAAATTATCTTGTAGAGAATTTGAAGTTAATCTATGCATGGATCCAATTGCATATCTTAATCATGAATAGGTTTGTCACATTTTCTTCTAAAGAAATATCAACCATGATATTGCCTGCATAGACTTAACAATGTCCTCAAGCTAATTTCTTACTGGCCTGATGGTAAAATACCAGCAGGTCAGTAAGAAACATAATCATGAATAATAGGTCATAATGTGTAAAGTCTCACAGTGGCTATTTAGCTGAACTGTGTGTTAAGAAGACATGTGCATTCGTTTTCGGACGAATGTATTTTCGTCCGAAAATAGCATTTTCGTCCATTCGTCCGAAAAACGAATAATGAAAATGCTAAACTAACGAAAGACGAATGAACGAATGGTTAATAAACGAAAATAATTCGTCCATTCGTGCTATTGGCATTCTATAAACCGAAATAGAGTCGGTTTATAGAATACCAATAGCATTACATATACATTCCATAAACCGACATAATGAATGACTTTCGGTTTATGGAATGCATGTAATACTATTGGCTTTCTATAAACCGAACTAGAGTCCCCATTCATAAGAATTTCTTATGAATGGGGACTCTAGTTCGGTTTATAGAAAGCCAATAGTATTACATGTATTCTATAAGCCGAAAGTCTATAAACCGAAGGTCGTTCGGTTTATAGACTTCGGCTTATAGTTTATAGACTACACGAAAGTCTATAAACCGAAGGTTGTTCGGTTTATAGACTTCCGGTTTATAGAATACATAGAATTACATGTAATTCTATGTATTCTATAAACCGAAAGTCTATAAACCGAACTACCTTCGGCTTATTGACTTTCGGCTTATAGAAAACGTGTAGTACTATTGCCTTTCTATAAACCGAACGAGAGCCCAATTCATAAGAATTTCTTATGAATGGGGCTCTCGTTCGGTCTATAGAAAGCCAATAGTATTACAAAAAATAATTCCCCAAACCCCACTTAGTCGAATGATGTGTGATTCATCTTTTTTTTTAAAAAGTTATTATATGGGACGTGGTGGAGTCCTAAATCCAGCACCGTTTGTAGAGTGAGAGGTGATCGACCTTATTTGCTTTAATTTCTTAACGCATCACGCAAGCTTTCAAGGTTGAAAATTATTTTTTCTGATGGGGCAGAGGGAGCCAACCATTTGTTTTCTAATGGGATCCCATAAGCACATGTGTGCTGTGTACATGTTCAGTACCTCCGCATGACACAGTATGGGGACACCAAATGCACTGACGGGAAACTGACATAAAGCATATCTGCTTTGGGCATCTCAGTGCATTTCTTTACTGGATTCTATGAGACACCCAATCATTGGAGGATTAAGCCCGAGAATAACCCAGCAAAACTATTTTTTTGATGGTAAGCATTTGAAAAACTAAAAAAGCAGGAAATAAATTGCAAATTTTAAAGTGTTAACTTTAATATTCATTTTTTGTTAAATTTAACATTTTTGAAAATCTAGCACTTTGATGCCAGACCAAAATAATGTATTATACCATGTGGGCTACACTTACATTTGGTTCTGCCTTTATTTTGATCGCAGCAGGGAAGCAGAATTAGGATTTCATGTGAGTGCAATGTCATGGCAAATGTAAACATATTGCTATACTTTAGCTACGCTGGCAGGCAGGATGCGCTGTGATCAAAGCTGATCACAGATGGTGATCCAGATCTGGTCTGTGGCCTGTTTAGTGATTAGCTGTGGTATTGCGTTAAATGTGCATGAATTACAAGTATGCCAAAAGGAGAAATCAGGTCTGTTTAGATATATATGTTAGAGGACACCAGGACTGACAAATTGTTCCAGATAAACAGTTAAAATTGTCAAAAAATAAATGAATCAAATTACCATATTTGCTTGAATATAAGATAAGGTTTTTTTCAGAGCAGATGCTCTGATGCTGCCAAACACTTCCACTGTCACAATTGACAGCAGGGAGAATGCAAAGGCAAGTCCTGGGGGAGGAATGTCAAGTCCTGAGGGTGCAATGGCAAGTCAGTGGGTGCAGGGGCAAGTCAGTGGGTGCAATGTGGTGTGAGCAGAAGATCTGGAATGAACTGGGACAGAGAAAGAGAATAAAAACAATAACATTTTCATTAAATGATAGCTAAACTTTTTTCACTTGTGCTTCTGATATTGAGGTGAGGTTACAAGAAAAGTATGAAATTATATGGATATTTGGATGGTTGGGCAGTGAGCCCTTATTACGAGGCTTTATAAAAACTGGTATATTTCACCTTTATTTGGGTAATGTAGAACATTTATAGGGCTGGAGCTACCACAATGATCCATTAACTGAAAGTATCCATTATCTGGATTGCTGCCGGCCCCAAGCAGGGATACTCAACCTGTAGAAATTTGTGATAGGTGTACTGTCTAGGAGCTGCTAGCATGTGACTAATACTGACACTTTTGTGAGAAATCAAACTTGTATTACTGGCTGGGCAGATTGCTAGACCTTCTGTTTAAAAACATTGATACATTGTGATCATTAAGTCACAATTTGAGTGAAGTAAAACACTATAGAAGTGTTTCCCTACCTGAGAACTAACTCTAAGTGATTAGAAAAGTGCCACAGCTGGAAAACAAATCAATGATAAACAAGCCCTGTATTTTCTTAAATGGTGTTGGCAAATAAATCTGTCTTTATAAAAACCACTGCATTTGCCTTACACTGTAAGTAGCTTAATGGAAGATTAAATAGGATATATAGTAGTAATTTGTTTGTGCACTGTCTAGTGGCTATTAGTATATGACTGATTGCATAGTTGCCAACATCGGCATGTTTCCAGGGACACGTTTGTTCCACATGCTGAAGAAAGACCATGCAAGGTGCAGCCCGGCAATCTGTAGAATGCATATACACACAGACATAATCCAATTAATTAATCATGGTAGAGATCTCACAGGACCTCCTATAATTAATTAATTGGATTGTATCTGTGCGTATATCCATCCCACATTCTGATGCACTTTGCATGGTTTTTGTAACGCACGGGGTCCCAGATGATAATAGGGAACCCAACTAAGGATAAACAAGGCAAGGCACAGGGTTGCAGATAATAACATAAGAATACTGCAGGGGGGGGGGGGGGGGGGGCGCGTGTCCAGCGGTTGATGGCCTTCCCAGCTAATAACTCGACAATCTGCTAGAATCTGCAGAGATGGGCAGGAATAAAAAGCCCCCTGGGGAATCTGAGACCCCAGGGAGTAGAGGCCGACACATATCTGCCACCCTGAGGGAATATTTCCACACGCCAGCAGTCCTGGGCTCGCAACCGCCAGATGACACGATCAGGGCCCCACCGGTGCATCGTGATAGGCCTGCCCCGGACTGCTGGACCCATGGGCTTATATCTCCACACCACTGACTGGGATGTTAAGGGCAGGTTGTATATTGTTCCCCATTTATGGTTGTTTCCCAGTGCCCAGGTCATAAGCTGCTCCCCTATATCTGCTGAAATGTGGGTTGCCATACCCAATGTATATTTACCCTGTCTTATGTTGTTGCCTACATCTTGTATTTTACTGTATTCCATGCAGGATTTCCCCTGAGGTATCCTGTCGGCTTGGTATAATGGCGGTGAGATACCGCAGCCATGGGGCAGTATTATTTAACTTTGCCAGTAGCCTTCCGCTCATTGGAGGTCCTACCTGCAGTGGCAGCGACCTCCAGCCCCTCTATTGTCTTAGTGCATCAGAGAATTACCTTACCCCCCACTATACTTTATGTATTTCCTTTTTAGGGGGGTTACACCTATGTGTATGTTGAATATCGGATACGGCTGTCCACAGTTTTAAGTGTACGATTACAATATTAGGAGAGTGGACACCAAGCCGTTTCTACTCCTCTCTACCAGTGACACAAGTTGGCCTTAGATGCGGATGTTGCTATTTATCGATTTCCAGCTAGTGTTCTAGACAGTTTTTCTAGTCACACCTCAGACCTCAGGTTTTTTATATACCTAACTCATGTGTGTTGCCACAAAGTGTGGCCTGGAGGCCTGTCCCCTCTCGGTCCCGGGAGTCATCCTCTGTTAATGCATCCATTTCGTTTTATATGTTTCTGCCCGAAGTTAAATCTGTTATTTAATGCAGAATCCTGTTACATCTCTAATATTACTGGTGTAATTACATGTGCTGTTGAAAATTTTGATAATGTTTGTATTTTGATAATGTTTGTATTTTTCCTTTTCTGGGAAAGCCAAGCTCCATGTTTGACTGTTACCATAACTGACTCTTTATTTTTGGTGCCAGCTCTAAATTGGCGGCTGACATCTATCCTCGTTCCTCCGACATCCTGGAAATATTGTTGGGTATTTGAGACCCCTTGACAGTGCTACATCTTTTTGATTGGCAGCTGGCGTCCATTTACCCGCCAATAGACGCCTCCGGACTGTCTGTTTACCTGACTTGATTACACTACACTCCCCCTGCTTTTCTCCAGATTCCATGTCCTACCCCACTGGTCTCCCAGTCCCGACCTCGGTCCCACTCCACCCCTCTCCATATTTTATTTTATTTTTCCCTGTTTCCATGGGGGCCTAACCCTACAGTATAATGACAAACCATAGTCGACAGGCACCCTGTCAATCTGCGGAATTAAAAATCCTCTCCTTGGACACTAAAGGCTTGAATATCCCGGAGAAACGTTTGCATCTCCTCCGAAACCTTAAATTTCATAGGGCCTTTCAAAGCACCCTCTCACCCTAGACTTACCAATTCGGATTTCCTGCTAGGATATTATAGTAGTGTCTCACAGGCCAAGAAAAAGGGAGTTGTAATCCTCTAGGCATGTATTATTTCAGGAGTCTGCCTGTGTGGCTGATCGGGATTGCTGGGCAAACATATAAATTTGCCAATATCTATCTCCCAAACATTCGCCAACAAAAAGTGCTGGCCATAGCCCTTGCGGCACTAAAGCCGTTCCAAGAAGGGCTCCTTATTTTAGGGGGTGATCTTAATGTGGTGTTAGAGCCCCATATTGACACATCTAATGGCCACTCTTGCGCACCCCTTCCATATTGGCGTGAGGATTAAAAAAATGTTATGCAAGCTCCAACTGGTTGACGTGTGGAGGGCATCACACCCCACAGACAGAGATTACAGTTTTTTTCTCTTCACCTCACAAGTCCTATTCTCGTATTGACTATTTATTTATGCCCTGTTATCATTTGTCTTTGCTGACCAAGTCGGCTTATGGCTCCATCACGTGGCCAGACCATGCGCCCCTCACATTATCGCTTAAATCCCCCTTAACTAAAACGACAAACAAAACTTGGAGATTGAATTAATCCATCCTTTTAGGAATTGCTGAACACTACCTCTGTAAATGTAAGGATCGCGGGGCTACCCCCCGCCACCCACCTGCAAGACCTGATGCCAGACGGGTCCCGCGATCAGGACATAACAGCACACACATCCCCAGCCGTCAGATTCCCCGCTCAGCGCGCGCCCGGCATTGGTTACTAGCGCGCGTTCGTCAGACCTCTGTGGCTTTTCTCTCCCGAGCGTCTCTATGGAAACGAGTGGCACGGCGCGCGTCTCACACGTCACGGGGGCGGGGCTATGGCCCTTTAAAACACCAGCGCGCCTTTTTAAAAATTGCTTGAGTATTCACCTTGCCTGTTCCTGTTTAGTGCTATATTCTGCTATTGTTGTTTGACCTGGCTTGATTCTTTGGACTTCCCGCTTTCTGGCTCCCTGACCTTGGCACTCCTCATCGTTTTTGTGATCTCTGGACTCCCTGACCCGGCTTGTTTATCGTCTATTCTATTCTCTGGCTCCACTACCTGGATTCCACCCGACTACCCTTTTCCTGACACTCGTGCCAGTTGTCACTACTGCAGTCTTGCTGATCCTCCAGTACTGTGGTGCCTGGCAAGGGCTGTCACTGCTGCAATTGGGACTCCACTTCTGAACCACGGTACGTTCGTCACAAAATACTCAAGCCATCTATGGACCCCGCAGAAGTGATGGAAGCCGTCTCTGCCATATCCCGACAATTATCCACCCTCACCCAATCGGTGCAGGATCTGCAAGCAAGCCATTCACATTTCCAGCATCAGCTCCATGACTTGCAAGCGTCACGCCTCGACGTCTCCCCCTTTGAACATACCTCTTCCTGAGCCGGCTTCGCTATCCGCCCCTGAACCCCGAATCCCTTTGCCAGAACGGTTCTCGGGTGATAGGAAAAAGTACCGTGCCTTCATGACTTCGTGCCAAATACTGTTCTCCTTACAGCCCAGGACGTATGCCACCGACTACGTCAAAATACGAACAGTTATTTCTCTGCTTCAGTCAGATGCCCTGGAATATGATGCCAGTCAGATGCCCAGGAATATGATGCCAGTCAGATGCCCAGGAATATGATGCCAGTCAGATGCCCAGGAATATGATGCCAGTCAGATGCCCAGGAATATGATGCCAGTCAGATGCCCAGGAATAGTGCTCGTTATCCCTCCCTCCTCCCCCGCTTCCCCATCACTTACCTCCAGCTGCTGTGTCCCCGGACGTCTCGCGCGGTGTCCTCCTGTGGAGGAGGGAAACAGTTACCGGATCCGGATGTGACGTAACGTCACATCCGGTCGTCGCGGTAATTTTTTTTTTCTTCCTGCAGCCGCATCCTTTGCGGCTGCCCGAAAGAAAAAAAAAAGTAAACAGTGCGTGGGGGGGGGGGGCGGCAGCTCCCCCCGCGGGCCACATAAATGTCCTCGGCGGGCCGTATGTGGCCCGCGGGCCGTAGTTTGAGGACCCCTGATTTAATGGTACAGCTGGATCGACGACTAAGGGAGAGAAGATTGGAGCGTACATCCACTTTCGCACCTCCACCCAGACGTTCAACTGCATTTTTTGAACCTCCCAGTTCAAGTACCACAGCCACCAACCCTCAGGAGGAGCCTATGCAAGTAGGCATTGCCAGGGGCCCCCTTACTGAGGCCGAAAGAACCCGCTGAGTGAACAATCTATGCCTGTACTGTGGTAAACCGGATCATCTTATACGTACCTGTCCTCGACTGCCTAGACCATCGGGAGGTAAGATACTCCAATTCCACACTTGTCCCAGTGCAGTGCTATCGCTTGGGTCCCCTCATCTATCCCTTTCCTTGTCTCTACAGTGGGCCACTAATTCTGCTACACTTCAAGCTATCATCGACTCGGGAGCAAGTTGCTGTTTCCTTGATCACTCTACAGCCAAGCTCCTTCATATCCCTACCTTTAAGAGAAACAAACCATTACATACAAAGGTGGTGGACGGAACACCCCTCAACTCAGGTCCCGTTACCTTGGAGACCTTGCCACTACAAGTCACGTTAGACTCATCCCATACGGAGTCTCTTCGCTTCCAGGTTGTGAATTCGCCTCTCTATCCAGTTATCTTGGGGATCCCCTGGCTACGGCATCACAACCCCCACATAGATTGGGGAAAGGGTTCCCTCACATTCACCTCCGAATTTTGTCAACGCCATTGTTTGGTCACCCCATCCCCACTACTGACCACCATGGACTCCTGCTCTTCAGACTCCACTTCTGGTATCCCAGATCCTTACGGTGATTATGCTGATGTGTTCGACAAAAAGGGTGCTGACGTTTTACCGCCGAGGCGTCCTTATGATTGTCGACCTGTTGCCTGGATCATCCATTCCTTTCGGGAGGATCTACCCATTGTCTGAACCGGAATTAATCCACCTAAAGAACTATATTGAGGAAAACTTAAAGAAAGGTTTTATCCGACCGTCTACCTCCCCGGCGGGTGCTGCCATATTTTTTATCGGGAAGAAGGATGGAGGCCTCAGACCATGCATCGACTATCGGGAACTTAACGATATTACCGTCAAGAACCGCTACCCTCTACCCCTTATTACGGAACTTCTGGACCGAGTGAGGGGAGCTACCATTTTACCAAGATCGATCTACGTGGGGCCTATAACTTAGTACGGATTCGCAAAGGGGACGAATGGAAGACTGCTTTTCGCACCCGATATGGGCACTTTGAATATCTGGTAATGCCTTTTGGGCTGTGTAATGCCCCAGCCACCTTCCAGCACTTCCTGAATGATGTTTTTCGAGACTTTTTAGACGTCTTTTTGGTAGTGTATCTAGATGATCTTCTCGTTTTTTCAAAAGACCTTCAAGAACATCGTCTCCATGTCCGCCAAATTCTTTCTCGTCTTAGAACGCACCAATTATATGCCAAACTGGAGAAATATTCCTTCGAGTGCACCAAGGTTGAATTTCTTGGTTACGTCCTCACTCCAGGAAATATACAAATGGACCAAAGAAAAATCACCGCAGTTTTGAATTGGCCGATACCTACCTGCAAAAAGGCTGTCCAGCCTTTTATAGGATTTGCCAATTACTAACGCAAATTTATAAGGAGGTTTTCTCAGGAAGTCGCCCCAATCACGGAACTAACTCGATTGCATGTTTCTTTTTTTTGGTCTCCAGCCGCACAAAGAGCCTTCGACCTCCTGAAACAACGCTTCACCTCTGCCCCTATTCTCATCCAGCCAGACGCATCAATCCCCTTTTTTGTTGAAGTAGACGCCTCCGAAACTGCCGTAGGAGCCGTGTTGTCCCAAAGACATGGAGAAAAGGCTCTATTACACCCCGTGGCCTTTTATTCTCATCGCCTTACTCCTACCGAATCCCGCCATGATGTAGGGGATAGAGAACTGTTAGCAATCAAACATGCGTTGGAAGAATGGAGGCATCTGTTGGAAGGATCAGCACATCCAGTCACTATTTACACGGATCACCGTAACCTGGAATATCTGAAGAGCGCTAAACGTCTCCGTCCCCGACAAGCGAGATGGTCCCTCTTCTTCACCAGATTCAACCTTCACATTACCTTCCGACCGGGATCACGCAATATCAAAGCCGATGCTCTATCACGCATCTATGATATACCCCCTAAAGAAGACACCACGCCTGATATGATCCTGCCGTCTTCCATCTTTCTGACCACACATACCGATTTGATGAAAGAAATTCGGAGTGATTCAAGAAACATTGTGCTCCCCAGCACCCGACTTCCTATCAGGTCCCGAGGGGAGTACCATTACTACCAAAACAGAATATACGTGCCCAAACCGGTCCGTGTTGCTGCGCTGCAAGCCAGTCATGATTCCCTGTTGTCCGGGCATGGCGGAATTACCAAGACTGCAGAACTCCTCCGCCGTCACTTTTGGTGGCCTTCTCTGAGAAAGGATGTCACGAATTACGTCCGCACGTGCGACATCTGTGCCAGAAGCAAGGTCAGCCGAACAAAACCTGCTGGCTTATTGTGCCCTCTCCCGGTGCCCTCCAAACCATGGACCTCTATCTCGATGGATTTCATCGTTGGCCTTCCTCCAGGAACGGTCGTGGGAACCGGTGTCGCATATCCACGCTCCGGCTTGCCTGCGCGCCTATCACCGAAGATACCCCACTCGCCCTTCGTTGGTTCGCGCCCGGAGTTCGCGCCTGAACTAAACTGACCTGGGTTTACTCCCCATCCCACCCTGACGCGACCTGACACCGACTTATTGATTTTTTGACTTTATTTTTGACATCTGCCCATTGAGATACTGTGATTTTACGCCAACAATGTATAAACCATATGTTTTTTTCTTTTCTATTGTTATTATATTACTATGTGCCCCCCTCTTCCTACCCCTTCCCTGGGTGTTTTTTTCACCCCAATTGTCATGTGCCAACCACGTCAAGGTACCCCACAATAGGTAAGTCCCTAACTAAGACATACTAGAAGTAAACGTTCGGTTTTATAGACTTTTGGCTTATAGAAAACATGTAGTACTATTGCCTTTCTATGAACCGAACGAGAGCCCCATTCATAAGAATTTCTTCCAATAGTATTACATTTATTCTATAAAACGAATAAATAAAAATGAACGAAACGAAAATAATGAACGAATTTCGTCTGAAACGAATGCAGTAATGAACGAAATTCGTTTTAGCCGAAATAAATAACATTTTAGTCCGAATGGACGAAAACGAAACGAAAATTTTAGTTTTGCACATGTCTAGTAATTAACTTCAGAGAGAATCACCATAGCACATGGTTGTGGCACTTAAACTAAGCCCAAGCAAAAGCACAACTTCCTATTTTATACTTTTAGTTAACAAAACTTTTCAGAGCTCTCCATTGCATGCTGCTGCTGCTCCTTCCAGTATGTGTAGTCTCCCCCCCCCCCCATACTTCAGTATGCATTACAATTTGGGGGATGCAGTTGGACACCAGACACTCCTTTAACATTGCATATGCTTTCAGGACATATTTATAAACAAGTTAAATCTCACTGTATTCTTTCTGTAAAACACTTTTTTAAATAAATAAATACTTTACACCCTTGTTGAATAAAATATGAAGCAAACAATGTAGTCCTTATCTAAAAATAAAATTACCCTAGGCTTTTTTATCCATAATGGATGCAAAGGCCTTTTATTGACATATTAATGTATGATATGTGTACAGCATTATTTTTTCATTTTTAGCAACTATTAAATATTTGTCTAAAATCTTTCCACAAATTCAATATTCTATATTTTTAACATTTTTTGATTTCGAGTTTCTTTTAACTTTTAACTTTTCTTTCCTAGGAAGGTCTGGCTTCACAGTAAGGCCTGTTGCTGGGTATCTATCACCACGGGACTTTTTAGCTGGCTTGGCCTACCGTGTATTTCACTGCACTCAATATATACGCCATGGATCAGATCCACTCTACACACCAGAACCGTGAGTATGCAGTGTTCATTTGAGACCTGACTGTGGAGATTAATATTCAACTCAGGATGCAGCATTTAAATTATTGCACTTTCAATTATGCGAAGGTTCCTCTGTGCACAATACTGCTAATGAATAACATCTGTCATTTCCTATCCAAGTAAACTAACACGGTTTGGGTTCACCTGATTGCAAGGAAAATACCCGTTTAAATTAGTTTTTCAAGATGCAGTGATTTGATTCTTCTTCTGAATTTAGGGCCCTGTATGATATCCTTTTGGCACTCTAACAGTGCTTATTAAAATCAATGCAATGACAAAACATTCTAGAACTAACCTGCGATAGAGATGACTGGGAGTCTGACTTTTACTGGTAAACTATTGGGTTAAGAGTTTTTGGAAAGACTATTGTAATCCATGAGATAATAACTCTTTTATGTATTGGATTTCTCCCAACAATGTCTGACAATCCGTGATAAAATTCTGTTTAACGCACAAATGTGTAAACTAAGAGAGCGGTGGTCGTAGTGTGGAATTCATGAGTACAAAGGAAGTATATTTGTCTTGACTAGAGTTGAGCGGACTCCTTGATGTTCGGATTCGGCGGGTTCGGCCAAACTTCGGGAAGAAGTCAATGGGGACTCGAACTTTTGGGTACTAAAATGCCTCTAAAAAAGTCCTGGAAAGGACTAGAGGGCTTCAAAAGGAAATAAAATGTGGGTAAGAGTAGGACAAGTGCCCTGGACTGGCTGGGATTTCAAAAAATGAAAAAGATGCTTCTGACTGGCTGTGTCAATGGCAGAATTGTGTGCCAATTCAGAAGAACTTTGATGCTTTCTGAGTAGTCCTAACTTAAATACGTAATGCTTGACACGTTTTGCCATTGTGATTGAAAATAAAAAATCTCAATGTTTATTCATTTATCCTGATTTGACATATAGAGCATACAGCATTATTCTGAACAGTATACGTAACTGATCCCTGGAGAACATTTTATCCCAAAGATATGGAGTATATTTTTCTGATGCTTACTAGTGTTGATTTATTTTTGATATCCCAACATATATTGTCAGATGTTCACCAAGTGCAAATATTCATACTTTTGATCATGCTCCTGTTTCAATAGTATTTGACCTCCATTCCGTATTTGTTGATACAAACATTTCAGTGTACGGACTAGTACTGTAAACAACTTATTTGCAAAAGATTTCCACCTAGATAACTTGTATTACATTGTTTAGATACTATGGGACTTAGGTGTATGGGAACACTTATGTTAGAATCTTTCTCAGGCTTTAATGGAAAGATCTTGGGGATTGGAGGGCATTAAAGGTTGACTTCTGAATCATTTTTAGTTTTTTTTTACTTTGTGTAGAACCACTGCTTAACCCCCTAATGCCATGTTGTGCTTGCGTCCATAATAACAAAATTACCAAAACAATGTTTTTGTGTTCATGATGAGAGACAGGCCCTGTGGATCTCTGCCAAAAGCTTGCAAGACCATGCAATGTCACTTGTTTTAAAAATATGTAGCTGGCAATCACTTGATTGTTGGCTACATATTCCCTGTCAGACTGAGGCCACTCAAAGAGGGGATCCCGCTGCAAGTCTCTGCAGTAGGGTTCAAAGCACAAAAAAACTGTAAAAAAAATTGAAGATGCCACTGCATTTTTGGAGACTCTGCATTTTCCATGGATGTCAGAAATGTTGTCTGGCCAACCATAGAATACAAGACCTGTGAATGTGAAGCAATAGCAGACAGATCCAATGCAACAGACACCCCAAAACATCCCAAGTACACAATACTAACTTAGTGATCTCACAGAAGACCTTTGTAAGTTGTCTCAGCTGTTGGAACACAATAGGACTTAACCATATAGCATTACCTAACTCGCTTATCACTTGCCACTTTAGATATCTTAGAAGCCACTTGTGGACTGCACTCTGCGTGTCTGAATTTATCCTAGTTCCATCTCCCCACCCACAGGGATGCCAACCCTGCCCTCCTTTTTGGCAACACTCACTTATGTTTGTTGGTACATCCTGTCTTGGAGTACCCTTTCCCTACTGATTTTCTTCTTACACTCCCCTTTCTCACTATACCCTACTAAATAATTGTTACATAAAATTTCTTCACCTTTACTTATGTTATCGAAATTATGTTTCTCCCGTGTACAGTTTATGGATGGTTAAAACATTAGAGGGCACTAAAAAGTGTACACAATTTTTGTAAGCTGATGATTCCTATCTCAGATAAGTGTACAGAAAAGGCATGTTAGCATCCTATAATCTACCGGTATATAATTATCTATGTACACAGTGGTACGAGGTACCAAGATAATCTCTTTGGTTTAATCTTATGTCAGATTCTAGACGTTTACTCTTATGTCAGGATGTTTAAATAGTTTTATTAATATTTGATATTTATTTGTGGTCAAAAGTCATCATTGTTTTTACAGAACAATACCTTATTTGTATGTGATATATTTATGTTGCATATGTAATCTACAAAATAAAAAAAAATTAATAAAAAAAAAATCCTCCCTCTCTCATCCGCTCTTGGTTTCCAATACCACCAGGATGCGCATGATACTCAGATCTACCTCGCCTGCCCTGACATCACTCCCACTGTCATGTCACATGTAGTTGAGTGTCTGTCGGCCATCTCCACTTTGATGTCTGAGCGCTACCTGAAACTTAATCTTTCCAAAACGGAGCTGATTATCTTGCCTCCCTCAAACTCTGTCCATATACCTGGCTTCACAGTCACTGTTGAAAATGATACAATTGTACCAGCTGACCGTGTTTGAAGTCTTGGGGTCACTTTTGACTCTGCTCTCTCCTTCGCTCCTCATATTCAGTCTTTAGCCAAATCCTGTCGGCTGCCCCTACGGAACATTCCATGCACTCGCCCGATCCTCAGCAAAGAGACCACCAAAATACTAGTACAGTCACTTGTGATATCTCGCCTTGACTGCTGTAACAGCCTTCTGACTGGACTACCTCAGGCTCATCTTTCTCCCTTTCAATCTATTCAATACACAGCTGCCAGACTCATCTTTCTTGCTCGTCGATCTGATTCGGCGTATCCCCTCTGCAATGCCGTCCACTGGCTCCCCGTCTGCTCTAGGATCAAATTTTAAATTCTGTCTTTAACCTACAAAGCCCTCAACTCCTCCGCCCCTCCGTATATATAGCCTCCCTTGTGAACCGATACTTCCCTGCACGACCTCTGCGCTCCTCAATGGGTTTACAGCTTTCCTCCATCCTCATCACTTCTTCCCACTCGCGCCTCCAAGATTTTGCCTGAGCTGTCCCCTCTCTTTGGAACTCAAAACTCATCTCTTTAATGAAGCTTACTACCCATCCAATTAGCATACCGGTTTATTTACCTCTAGCTAGTCCCACCTAGCTTTCGCTGTCCTCAATCACTGTTAATATCAGGTAGCTCATAACTGATCCAGCTAGAACGCACACAATTAATCTTTGGCCAAACTCACCTAGTGCCAACCATTTACATAACTATTACTACAACCACATTCCCTCTGTCCTCTTCACTCCCTTATGTGTTTCATGTACCCCGTTCCCTCTACATTGTAAGCTTGCCAGCAGGGCTCTCTACCTCACTTACCAGTCTGTTATAGTTTGTCTAACTTAGTATGTAGTTCCCTTCTATGCTCTGTACCTAGCGCAAAGTAAATTGTTGGCGCTATACAAATAAATGGTAATGTAATGTAATACCCATGTTATTTTATCATATTGTGATGCGATAAAAATAAATAAAATTAACATAACATAACAGGACAATTTATATTATATACTGTATTTGTATTCGTACTTTTTATTTCATGAACTTCATACTGAATGTACCATGGAATGAAATTTACTTCCTTCATGGCATAGTACTATGGCTATGATGTTAAAAAGACTTTAGAAAGGCCTAATTAAACACAAACTGTACATTTAGTGCAAAATCCTATACCAGCCAAGTTGTTTTTTAAGGTATAAATTATACAATGCTAATTTTAAACTGGGATGGGAGGCAATTGGTAAGCTTTAGCTACATGGTAACATACAATGAATCATTATGGTATATCCCCTAATAATTACTGTTCAGCTTTAATTCTGATTTTGTTCCCAATTACTATGTTTACACAGTCAAATATATCACTTGAGAATGTGTTTGGTTAACAGAAGTGTTTACTTTTTTAATTGCTTTTGAAAATTTAATTGGATTTTTGTAAGCTAATAACAAAGGGTATGGATATGTTTAGTAATAATTTAAAATGTAAAAAGTGCATTATTTACACATGTTCTCTGATGTTACCACACATGACAGGTGTGAGAAGAGAATAATGTACTCAAGGAAATTACACTTCTAAGCAATACATGTGAAGTCAGTTGTATGAAAGAAAGACAGAGAAAATGATCTTTTTTTCCCTGAAACCATAATATTCTCATTTAAAACAGCAGACAGCTGCAGTTTAATGTACCAAATACCAGGTAGCTATCGCTTAATGTATCCGCTTCATTTGATCAGAGATCTGATAAACAGCTGGGTTTTTTCCCCAGCACTTTCTTGAAATAAAATATAAGTAATAGTGGTGCTTATGATTTGTAGAAATCTGAAAGTGTAAGTTTTCTACAAAGTTTAACTCTACTAATACATAACATTATGAAAAAAGTTGTTTCCCTGTCTAAAGAAATTAACATCCACAGAATGTTTAGGTATTTTGAATTACAGTTTTTATGTTTTGTACTCTGATTCTAAAGCATTTATAAGAATATGTTATCGGTTTATGTGGTTCTGTCTGGTTAGCTCCACTCCCAGCAAATTCCTCCTATTTTTTAGTACAGTAAGCAGCCAAATCTCACTTCCTAAATCACTACAATCTTGCTGTTAACCTTAATAGATCCCAACTTAACCCCACCGAATGGGGTAGATTCAGTGGCTCCCTTTAACTAAAAATAAACTTGTGCCAGTTTGGGCAAAAGTCAAGGAGCAGATCATTTATCAATGTATGATGGAAAGATGGGTTACCTCCCAAATAAAATGGAATGCTAGAGACTTTGGGCTCTCGCATAGTTGATTGGTGGAACTAGAGACAGGCGGTATTCAAAAATACACCCTTTGAGTGCCATGAGGGTGGGCAGTGAACAACTCTTCTGTTGCACTGGGTATAGGTTTATATGAGACAAATATATGCACTACGAGTACATTTAGCATTTGAGACACTTGAATGATGCTTTTTCCCCCTCTAGGTTCCAGCCAAATGCTGGAGTGTTGAGGGGAAGGATTGGTATAAGTAGCAAACCTGATATTTGTGAGTAAATTAAACATATTTAGACTGTAGAAATTATAATTTTAATAAATGCATACATTTTTATAATTTTGGAACTTTAATATACATTAAAAACATGTAGGTAGTTTTTAGATTATAATATTTGGTTTGTTTTCCAGGGCTAGTTTATTTATTAAAACGTTGTGTCTTTGTTGCTATTTTTCTAGGGATACATGTCATGAATTACTAGGTCATGTTCCTTTACTTGCGGATCCAAAGTTTGCCCAATTTTCACAAGAGATTGGCCTGGCATCTTTGGGATCATCTGATGAAGATGTTCAAAAACTTGCAACAGTAAGTCAGGATTAAACTCCTTCCTTTATAACACTATATTTCTTATAATATCCTACAGCTTTTTAAAATGTATTTAAAATAAATTAATGCAATATGAAAATGTAAATAATGTGTGCCTTTGCCTGGATTGTGTTATGCATGTTTGAAATGCATTTGCGGAAAATGATACATACAGGGATCTGTTTTGTTTGGCTTAGCTTGTTTACTATACTACAATATCAGTATTTCTAATTAACCTTAGGTAGCATGTTTTTGAAAGGTCTGTGAAGGTCAATAGAACATCAGAACATTGTCCATCACAAAATCACAGCAAGTGTTCACCATTAAAACTGTTGGTGCCTTTCCCTACTGTCTCTCTCTGCCCAAAGGCAAGTGGGATGTCAGTCTTGGGAGAACACAACCTGGATAGAATTTGAGTTGAGCTGAAATGTGGTAGCTTTCAAAGAACGACTAAGTCTTACAGTGGCACTACAGCATTTTTGTTTTAAATCTTGCTTCTTCAATATAAGGGTGGCAGAGCTGATCTGACTGAGGATTACCTCAGCCAATCACAGTTAGGGTCCCCTTTACTGGTTAGATGAGAAAACGAAGGTCTCTTACTGAGTGCTAGCAGAGAGTGCCAGTCAGCACTACAGTAGAAGCACAAGTGAAAAAAAGAGTGACTCTCGTTTAACTACAGCCAAGAGTGATCAAAATGGGCCCAACTCAGTTCCGTTTCTGTCTAAAGTAGAGATACATTGACAAAACACTTTAAGGAAGTAAGAGAGTTGAAACAAGAGTGGTAAGGGACACACATATTTCTCAATAGTGATACAAATTAGGATGAAGAAAGCAACTGCCCAGGATTTCTTGGAAAATTAGGGGAAAGAGGGAATCAGAAGAAGGGGAAACACTATTGAAAGCTCTGCCCATGGCCCACCATTACTTTTATAAAGCCCTGGACAGCCTTATCAGTTCTTTCTTGTCTCTTAATTTACATTTTTTTATACCACATCTCTGTAGTAAGGTGTCCAGGGATAGGTTATTTAGCTTTCCATAAATGCAATAAATGTATACCATGTACTACCTAATAACTGTAACGCACCAGGTCCAGGTGGTAAGAAACCCTGAGCACCTGAGATCAGAAGCTACGTTGCAGGGAGGAGACACGGGTCCTGGTGCTGGGTAACTGCAATCGCTTGGACGTTTGGGACACCAAGTTTATGCAGCCACAACCAGGCCCTGTGAAGCAGCTGCTGCATCCAGGTCCCAGGGCTTAAGAGTAAATGAACTAAATGACAGCCAAGCAGAGCTAAAACAGAGAAGCAACTGAGGGAGAATATAACAGAAATACAGAGTGCAGGGCTACAGGACAAAAGCAAGATAAAACAGAAACCAAAATAAGGGTAAACAATACAAGGCACAGGGTTATTGAACACAAGTGACACATACAAAGGAAAAACACAAATAACGGAACAAGCCTAACACTAAATATGATAAAGGTTGGGGTTTAGTTCACCAATTGGCCAATTAGATGTTAGCTTGCCAACCACGTCAAGGTATAGGCAAGTCCCTAACTAAGATTTAATATTAGCAAAAGCATAAAAAATAGAATCTAAGACACATACATGGCATTGACACTTATAGATAGAGAAAATACCTATAGACTGCTACAAAGGACTGAACAGAAACGGGTGTGGTTTAAATAGAAGTAACAAGGCAGAGGGAATCAGAGAAAACCTGGAATGAAACATAAGGACAGGAAGAAAGAAAAACAAAACTAGAACACAGGTCAAGGCAGGAATAAGCATACATAATAAACAAGAAAGCAAAGCAAGAAGGATACAGAAATGCCTGGATACAGCCTGGATAAGCTTGCACAAGGGTGCATGGTTACAATAACTTAACTTCCATTCTGGATATTTACTGTGAACTTTGGCCCAAAGTAATAGACCTGAAGTTCGGAAAGATTAGGGGTACATTGAGGTCATGTCGGAAGTAGAATTTTGAGCTATATAATATGCCATGGTAATATCCCAAATAACCTCGCAAATTCCCCATCATGGATGTATATCTGCAGAATGCTTTTGACACCGATAACAGGCTGAAATATACTAAAGCGAAAATATCCTGTGTCATCCCCATTGACTTCTTTGGGATGACAGAGGCTCATTTCGGGATGAATTTGGATATTTTGGACAAAGCCAAATTCCCCTGAAATGAAAGAAAAAAAACAATTAAAATACATAAATAAATAATAAAAACTAGCCCTGAACACCCTGCCAAATGGATCACAGCCTCCTTAAAATAAATAAAATATTACCGCCTTGTGGATTACAGACTGGGCAAATACCCCCAGATACCATAAAAAAAAAAATATTCCCCTTGTGTCTGGGACTGCCACTGGCACCAGACCCCTTAAATAATAAAAAACTGCCACTGTTGTGGTATGGGGCTGAAGGATTGCCTCAGCTGCTGTGAATAAAAAAAATAAATTATTTTTTTATACCTATCCCCCCCACCTATAGCGTGCCCAGGTAACGGGGATGATTCACCTGTAAAACAAATCACCCTTTGGATGGCAGGGTGGTAGCCAGTGAAATAAGGGTACTCTGTGAAATAAAAATTATTACCTGTTCCAGGTTCCAGCATCGAGCCTTGATACCCTTGATCCTCGTTTTCTGGCCCAGGGAAGGGGCCACCAAAAGAATTAAAAAATTAATCTAAACCACCTACACTACTAAAAAAAATTCCCAGTATTGCGAGAGGTCATTGCCTAATCGTCCCCAGCGGCAGTGGACTCATAATGAAATACCTGCTCTGAGAGTGGGAAATTCATTTTAAGAAATGCCGCCATGATGGGCTGACTATATATGATTGGCTGACAATGTCAGATGGCTTCAATGCCAGCTTCCCCATTGGGTAGATTTTGAAAAGTAGTATTTTTCCTTCTTGACTATAATGTTGCTGACTGCCTCTAGGGGCAGTCAAGCAACAGCAACAAAGTAATGGAAGTGACGAAACCTAAAAATTATAGGAGAAATCTCAGAGTGCTCTGAATACAGTTTACAGTAAATTACCGTATTTGCTCGAATATAAGATGACCCTGATTATAAGACGACCCCCCAAACTTTGGATATTCCTTTAGGAAAAAAACTAAAACCCTGAATATAAGACTACCCCATAGGAAAAAAGTTCAACTTGTATATATTCACATGTAAATTGCTTTTTAATATTTAGTTGGTTTTATTTCCTTTTATGTGCCAATCCTGCCTCTCTCTCTCTCCCCCCTTCCCAAATCTCTCCCCCCCTTAGTGTTGTCTCTGTCTGTCCACCCAGCGTTCTCTCCCTCCCCCAAAACCTTTGTCTCCCTCTCCCCCTCACCTTGTGTGTCTCTCTCCCCCTACCAACCCTTGTGTGTCTCTCTGCCCCCCTCCCTCCCCCCTCACCTTGTATCTCCCTGGTGGCCCCCCTCCCTCCCCTTGTGTCTCTCTCCCCCCCCCTCCCCTCCCTCCCCCTCACCTTGTATCTCCCTGGTGGCTAGTACGCGCAGACATCCTCCGCTGCTGCCCGGCACTTCCGCCGGGACTTTTATGATGAAGCCGGAAGGACCCGGCTTCATCATAGATGTCCCGGCGGTCATGCCGGGTGGCAGCGGGGGATGTCTGCGCGCATTGCGCAGACATCCACCGGCTGTTAGTGAGGGGGATCCAGGTCCCCTGCAGCTCTGCAGGGTACTTGGATCCCAGTCTTATAATCTGACCTCGATTTGAGGTCAGATTATAAGACGACCTCGAATATTTGCATTTGCTCTGAAAAAAACCTTGTCTTATATTCGAGCAAATATGGTATATATAAAAAATAATATATATATCAGCACAAAAAGAAAAAAGAAAAACTAAATTAAAAAAGGGAGATTTCCGACACCCCTTCTGTAAGTCTTGCTGGATACGAGACAACGCCATATTGGAGGCGCATGCTCCTTTGATAACTATGCGGAATGCAAATTTTGGTGTGGAATGCATCGAAGCTTCATAGCTACACTGTCAAAGCATAGCCAGTGACCACTGATTTTGCCTATCCAGAATTTACCTCATGGCGTGCCAGGCACGTACATTGTTGGGAACTGCATGTTTTTGTGTGATGTGCCTGGCACGTCATGTGTCAGGAAGTGGTTAAAAGCATGTAGTCGGAGCATATTTCATGGACCCAAAATTACATGCAGCATATTAATAATTCTATTAAATGCATTAAAATTCATGTGGGGTCTTAATGATTTTAACCCCCCCTTTTTTTAATGACTGTAAATTTACTGATCGTTAGTCTCCCTGGCTCTTTGCTCTTCACACATTATATACATGGAGATTGTACTGTCATGTGTGTTACTGGTAAAAAGCACATTAAGTGGTGCACTGAATCTTACACTTGGTGGCCCAGATTCAATGATGCAAAATATCACTTATTATGGATTTTTAACTCAGATCTTTCTATTGCAGTCTATGGGATTCAATGATGAGATAAATTAACTCAGGTAATTGAATAGACCCCAATGATGAAAATATTGCAAAATATTTGTGTTCCACCTGTGGAAGTCTGAATTATTTATTAAAAGGTAGTTTTTCCCCACCTTTGTGTGCTATGAGTTATGAATTCATGCTATTATGCCTACAAGAATAATGCAAAATAAAAATATTCATCTAAATGAAATCGACACCAATTTAGTACGTAGAGTAGACTGGAGATTTTGATAGATGACTGATTTGGTAAACCTAAGATTTTTCCTTAGATGCTGAAAGTTATGTCTACCTTTATTCTCCACCTTCAAGCTAAAAATGTATATTTCCATCAGATTCCATTACATATAGATTGAGTTTTCTGATAATGCTATATATTCTTTTTGTTGAGCTACGCATTGTTTTTCACCTTTTACAGAGATTGATGAGCTAGTCCTCCGACCTTCTATTGCTACAGCGAAACAAAAAAAAAAAACATGGCTTTTAGTCCTCTTACTATGTGCTCTGACTGCTAAGAAATAAGTTATGGAAATTGGACTTTTGCTACAGAGAAAATGTCTAGTCTTTCAGACCTAGCTATTGGGAATTCCATTTTACTCAAGGGAAGCATTTAGCTGGATCTCACTTGCAGTAGGTAGAGCACTGCATGTTAATTTTCCTGATCATTTCTAGAATGATATCTTCTGTTAACCCCTTGGTGACAAGAACTTTTGACCTTGATGACAAAGGCTGTTTTGTCATTTCTGGGGTGTTTGTATTTAGCTGTCATTTTCTTCTTTCTCACATACCATACTGTGCCCACACCAATTTTATGTTGTTTTTTATCGTCATAAGAAGGTCTTTCATTAGATACCATTATATTCATCATATTTTATCATTTACTACAACAAAAATCATAAAATATGATGAAAAAATAAAAAAAACACTTTTTCTAACTTTGACCTAAAAAGTAATTTACACAAATACAATAATTAAAAAAGGCCCCGTCTAAGTAGTTTCTAAATGTTGTCCTGAGTTCAGAAATATGCTTGTTTCCATGTTTTTCTGTAGTTTTTTGCTAGCTATAGAGCAAAAACCAAAAATAGTGGGGGTTTTTCAGTTACATTTTGACCCCAACCCAAACCCTTATGCTAACCCTTAATATATTCTAATTTTAATTTAATTGTAATCCCATCCCTTATGCTTACCCTAATTTAATTGTAACCCTTACAACTATTCTAACTCTAACCCTAGATTTCAGCTAAATAAGTCTTTTTTTATTGCAATGTTGCTGACTGCCTCTAGGAAAGCAACAGCATCAGAGCGACAGAAGTGAATTTTTTTTCACTTCCGATGCTCTACTCACAAGAGGGCAGCAGCCATATTGGAGGAGCATGATGCTCTCCAAAATGGCACCCACGATCACTCTGTGGAGTGATCGTGGGTGCCCCAGAACAGACATTTCGGTGCACCAAGACATTTCGATGAACCAAGCTCTGCAACAGCTTGGAAAAGCATAAGCAAGTATATGAGCAACACGTTTTTATGCTATAAGGATAATAAAGCTTTTTATCAATCTGCGCTTGCCAGGCCCACAGCCAATACAACAGCACTGTTGGAATGTTTTGCAGTATAAACTGTTACAATTTCCAAATCCCACAGCACTGTATCGTACAATTTGAAAATGCTCAGATTTAGGCTGCATAATTTTACAGTTAGAGCGTTCTTGACTAGGTGTGATTTGCGTATATTGTACTTTGTATTTAGAAGGTAGTGTGAAGTTAGTTGTTATTTCTGTCAGATTGGCAGATGATTTTGTTGAATTAATAAATTTTTCAGAAAAATGGCTTTATTATTTCTGCTTCTTTGCAGTGCCTGGTCTGTAATAGCTACCATGAGGCAGACTATGACCAAGTAAAAGAAATAAACCAAGTAAATCCATCAATAAAGTAATATCAAGTAAAGGCTGCTGCCTAACCTGTACTGGTTGTGTGAGCTGTGAGTTTTGTATTGCTAATTTCAGCATGAAGTGGTTCTCTGTAAAGCATTTTGTGTGTGTCATGCTGCTTTGTATGCTCATTCTGTTTAATCACTCTAGCTCTTGATTTTCTGCCATGCTTTTAGGCACTGGGTTTAAAAACCAAGGATACACAGAACAGCACGGGCTGTAAAAGCTGTGGATTTCTATTACAAAATAAGAAGGATTCTGTTTGGTTTTATATTTATCTGTCTGCATGTTGTAAATTGTAGAATGTTTTTCTATGAAAGCTAACAGTGATGGACTATGGGGGAAAGAGGGTGCAAAAATGTTTATGGACCCTCCTCTAACAAGCATTTTAGCAGTTTAACTGTGTGAACTATGTTAGCTGGAGTGCCATGGTTAGCCATCACTGATAAACGTGACAGCTGTCTGGACTACCTTTCCAGTGATGCTTTGCCAGTGCCATTTCTAACCCCCTCATATATCATTTCTGCTTGTTTAACTGTCCATTTGCTGAAGGTGAAGAATAGAGTGAGGTTGTGCTTGACCTGTGCTTGGCGGCACCTATTACTGGAGGGATCAATTCCCAGGAGAAATTCTGCACAATACTGCAAAATCTAAAAAAGTAAAAAAGGTGGAAACTTAAATTATTGGCCAACAAAACGTATTTTAACCCCTGCTTCCTTAGAGTTAGCAAAGGTTAAAAAATAGTGCCCCCCTTCCTGAATTGAACCTGATTTGTTACTTTGCAGATACACATGGTTTTAATGGGAGCTCTACTGGATGCTGGATGCCATACCATCTGATCGGTCTGTTGGGGCTCACAGTCTCTCTGCTAGTGCAGGGCAGTGGCATTCAAAATGGAGGTTTCTCACACCTAACTAGCATGGAGAGACTATCATTGATAGTCATAGCTCTGATTCTTCCTATGGAAGCATCGTGACTGCTAGTTAGAGGATAAACTGGCATGTACACTAAAAAGTACATTCCAGTTCATCCTCATACTAGTGCCATTAAAATTGTCACTTTAAAGGTTTTTTTTTTTAATTTAGTGCCTGAATTTTGCAATTACCTTGTCATTTCAACACTATTTGGTGAATAGTCACTAAAAGTGATGTGGAATTTACATATTACTCCATGCACCATCTACATAGCTGCTTTAAGACCCTGGTGGGCCCTGGGCAAAGTCTTTAGCAGTTGGCCCCTCTCAAACGTTTCTAAAGCAGCAATGTAAAAAACGGTATGTTAATGTAAACTTTTTAATTTTATATGCAACTATTTTCATTTCACATTCAACTATTTGTATATGTAATAAACATGTTATTGACAAATTACAGTTCTTGTTTTTATTCCATTTTCTGCACCCACATTGCACCTAAAGGACTTAACACAACACCATACAGTAACCACAGTACTTGTCATGCACCTATATTGCACTCACAGCACTTGGCTTGCACTCATATTGCACCCACATGATTTGGCATGCCTGTGCCAATTTGCCCCACAGAACAGGCCCTGCACATTAATATGCATTAATATTTGGAAGATGCATTTTGGGCACCAGAGAGTCAGTATAACAGTATATGTCAAACTGCTCTATGCAGATTCATGAATGTTATTTCATAAAAACATACAAACATAGAATGCATCGCCAGATAAGAACCATTGGCCCATCTAGTCTGCCCAATTTTCTAAATACTTTTATTAGTCCCCGGACCCATCTTATATTTAGGATACCCATGTGCCTATCCCATGCGCCTATCCCATGCATGCTTGAACTCCTTCTCTGTGTTTCCCTCTACCACTTCCGCTAGAAGGCTATTCCATACGTCCACTACTCTCTCAGTAAAGTAATACTTCCTGATATTACTTTTAAATCTTTGCCCCACTAATTTAAGGATATGTCTTATATTAAATATAAAATATTAAAGAGAGTGGGTCCAAATACAGAACCCTGAGGTACCCCACTAGTAACAAGACTTTGCTTCGAATAAACTCCATTGTCTACAACCCTCTGTTGCTTGTTACTCAGCCATAGTCTGTGCCAATTTGCCCCACAGAACAGGCCCTACAGAACATTGATTTTCCCTGACAGAACTGGCCCTGCAGAACATTTCACACTGTCACTTTGCCCCATAGTACATGTTATTTTTCCCCACTGAAGATGCCACAGAATTACTTTTCCAATTAAAATGAGCAACAGTCATTTACCAGTTAACATGCCACAATCAGTTAAAATATGCCACCGTTTGTCCATTACTATGACACTGGTAGTTTGCCAATTAAAATGCTATTGGTAGTTTTCTCATTAATATGGCACAATCAATTTGCCCACTAATATTCCACAGCCAGTATTCCAAGTAATATGCCCCAGCCAGTATGCCAAATAATATGCCCCAGCCAGTATGCCCACTAATATGCCCCAGCCAGTATGTCCAATAAAATGCCCCAGCCTGTATGCCCACTAATATGCCCCAGCCAGTATGTCCAATAAAATGCCCCAGCCAGCATGCCTACTAATATGCCCCAGCCAGTATGCCCAATAATTTGCTCCAGCCAGTATGCCCACTAATATGCCCCAGACAGTATGCCCATTACAACGCCACTTTTTGCCCATTAACATGTCCCAGCCAGTATGCCCAATAATATGCCCCAGCCAGTATGTCCAGTAATATGCCCCAGCCAGTATGCCCAGTAATATGCCACAGCTAGTATGGCCACTAATATGCCCTTAGCCAGTATGCCCATTACAATGCCACTCTTTGCCCATTAACATGCCCCTGCAGTATGCCCAGTAACATGCCCCAGCCAGTATGCCCAGTAATATGCCCCAGCCAGTATGCCCAGTAATATGCCCCAGCCAGTTTGCCCAATAACCATCTATAGAATCTGTTGAACCCTCAGAGTTGCATTCCTGTGAGGTCAACGCAGCCCTTAAATTTTCTGAGGTAGATAGAATGATTACCATTAAATTGGGTAATAGTAACATGCCTTAGATATTGGACAGAATTACCATGTAAGATATACTTGAAAACAAGAGAATATGTGAGCACACTGTTCCTGGTTAATAACATTGTTATTATGATTACTATCTTTTGATGTCTGCAAGAATTGTTTCTGACTAGACAGAGGTGGTTACTCTGTTTCCTTATAGGGATAAGTATGTTGCTTTGTGCACTACAGATGATCCACAGAAAATATTGGAATTGATGTTGTGTACTGCTTTTGTCTGAAATGACAAATATTTTTGGTGCCTATTTTGAGCTATTATATCTGTGAAGTTTATTCAAAGAGTGTTGGAAATAGCCCTGAGCTGTGTAACTAATTTGAAATGGAAGTCATTTTCTATATTGATTTGAAAATAAATCAACTAGTCAATTAACATTTAGGCATTAGACAAATCTTTAAATAAAACATCATGGTTTAAAATTCTGTTGTGTTAGTTGAATTTCTGGTTAACTGTGGATAATCCTCATCTTATCCTCAGTAGACATGTTTATAAAATTGCCTTTACATAACTGTGAATGCTGCAGGATATGTATTATTATAACCATATCCGACCGTTAATATCAACCAGGTGCTGGGAGGTTAATGTAGACCTTTTGATATTGTTCCACTGTTATGTGATAAATGAGAATATTTTATAGGCAGGTCTCTGCTGGAGTTTCCTTGACTATTTTTTTCCACGTTTAATAGAAAATCCTGCCAAGAGAAGTTTTATTTCTATGAATAATGGTCATTATTGGAGAGTCTCAATCAATTTACTAAATATATAACCACCATCAATTCCATCAAACCAAGAACGCATATCCCTGGCTCAGACAGTTGCATGACTATGTTAAAGAGACAGTCTAGTACCCAAACTCACTTTGGTGCAAGATTAGGATTATTGCTTGTATAGTGCACAGGATTTTTCCAGTGTAATTTGAAGCAGGCATTCTGCATAAATCATTTTTTTAAGATTTGTCTTTAGCCTTCCCCCAGTGATTACTCTGCATGTTCACTGCAGGTGCGGCAGCATTGATTAAATAGACACTGAGCATATAAAGTTTTTTTTCAGTTATCCACTTCCTGTGCTCCTGGAATAGAATTAACCGTGGGGAGTGTAGTAGACCTGCTGTTGAACACAGTAGGATCTCTAAACAGTGCAGTAATTTGTCTTATGACATCACTAGAGAGACAGGAAATTCATTTCATTTGAATGAAATTATTCTCATTGGTTCCTGAAGCAAAAAAAAAAAAAAAGGAAATTTACTTTTACTCAGCTAGTGTGGGCAGTCCTGGTTTCTTGCAAACTGCTGTAATTTCACAATTTCATCTAGCTGACAGTATTTTATGTTTTAAACAATGCTAAATGTAAAACATACATTTTAAAGTACTTTGAAAGCACATTAATATGCATTAATATTTGGAAGATGCATTTTGGGCACCAGAATATATCACGGAATATATCAGTATATGTCAAACTGCTCTAATCAGGTTCATGAATGTTATTTCATAAAAACATAGAAACATAGAATGTATCGTCAGATAAGGACCATTCGGCCCATCTAGTCTTCCCAATTTTCTAAATACTTTTATTAGTCTGCCTATCCCATGCATGCTTAAACTCCTTCTTAAACTCCTTCTCTTTGTTTCCCTCTACCACTTCCGCTGGAAGGCTATTCCATACATCCACTACTACTGATATTACTTTTAAATCTTTGCCCCACTAATTTAAGGATATGTCTTATATTAAATCTAAAATATTAAAGAGAGTGGGTCCAAATACAGAACCCTGAGGTACCCCACTAGTAACAAGACTTTGCTTCGAATAAACTCCATTGGCTACAACCCTCTGTTGCTTGTTACTCAGCCATAGTCTAATCCATTCAACAATAATAAAATCCAAACGCAAAGATTGCAGTTTATTGATAAGCCTCCTATATGTGACAGTGTCAAAAGCCTTACTGAAATCTTACCTAGATCTACTGCACCACCCTGATATATTATTTTACCTACCCAATCAAACAAATCAGTTTGGCATGATCTCCCTGAAGTGAGCCCATGTTGTCTCTGATCTTAAAATCTATGTGATTTTAGATTTTTAACAAACCTATCCTTTAATATTCTTTCCACGATTTCCCCCACAACTGTAAGACTTACTGGTCTACAGTTTACCGACTCCTCCCCACTACCTTTCTTATGAATGGGCACAACATTTGCTAATTTCCAATCTTCTGGGACTACTCCCATTACCAATTATTGGTTAAATAAATCAATTAACGGTTTTGCTAGTACACCATTAAGTTCTTTTAATAACTTTTAATAACTCATGTTTTGAAGAGGGGCCTTGTTGCTAGGAAAACACGCTTGCTGGAACAGTACCCAGAGGAGAGAACTGGTGGGTATGAACAGAACTCATGTGAGCAAGGGTGAATATAGAAATAGATGAATCACAACGGAGCTGGATGGGACTTTCTCAAAGGAATAGACAAAAATCGGAAGTCCAGTAGACAAACAAAATTTCAGGAAACCGGAGAGTTGCTTAGTAGATGGAGGAAGCCAAAGTCAGGGGAGCCGGATATAAGAAAAGTCGTGGTACAAAAAATGGGTTCAGGGATCCAGAAGTCAGCAGGGTCAGTATTCAAACCAAGGTCAGTATTTAGGGAGTCAGACAAAAAGGAATGGTCAAAAATGGTAAGCTGTGGTCAAAGCCAGAAAATCAAAATTTCAAATGTAGGGATAACTTAGAGACTGTGCTTTCCTCAGCGTATACAGCCTCCAAGCTATCCCTACATTTGAATTCTGATTACCTGGCGTTGACCCCTGCTTACGATTTTTGACCATTCCTTTTTGTCTGACTCCCTAAATACTGATCTTGGCTTGAATATTGACACTGCTGACTTTTGTATCCCTGTACCCATTTTTTGTACCACGACTATTCTGATATCCGGCTCCCCTGACTTTGGCTTCCTCCGTCTGCTAGCAGCTCTCTAGTTCCCTGAAATTTTGCTTGGCTACTGGACTACCGATTTTTGCCTATTCCTTTGAGCAAGTCCCATCTTACTCCGTTGTGATTAATCTACATCTATATTCACCCTTGCTCACAGTGACACCAGAAAGAGTTCTGTTCATACCCACCAGTCCTCTCCTCTGGGTACTGTTCCAGCAAGCGTGTTTTCCTAGCAACAAGGCCCCTCATGAAAACGTGAGTACCATCATAACATTGGGTGTATCCCATCAGGGCCCATTAACTTATTATTATAGACAGCTGAAGTAAAACCTCTTCCTCTGTAAACTCACATGTATCAAATGACTCATTAGTCTTTTTGCCTAAATGATGTTTCCTGTGTAATAGGCATTCTACGTATTAGTGATATATGATAGTAATATACACTGAATAAACTTCTTTAGCATACTTTCCTCGTCATTGTGCAATGGTTTTCTGAATTATTTAATACACCTCTGCCTGCTTTCTATAGGTCCATTTGGAATCGAACATTTTTTTTAATCTCCTTTTTATAATGTCCTTATCAGTTTAAACTAGAGTTTATATTTCCTTTGTTCTATTGACTTTCAAAAATGTTAAGATATTTTTCACATTCAACCTGCTTGACATTTTTGAACACCAATCATTGTATAATTTAATCCCTACTAAGGACACCTTCTAGTGAAGTAGTGCTGAATTGTATAGTGTAATTGATACACACATCTTTGAAGGATTAGGACACTTCTAGAAAGGACAATGGTAAGAAGCAAATTGATTTATTAATTCTTCCATAATTCCTTGCAGTTGCATGACCTCTATGAGCACCTGGTTTGTCTACACAGCTTTTGATTGCTTATTCTTCTTTAATAAAAATGGCTATTTTTTTTCACTGTTTCCATGACATTCTGGTAATACAACCAATGCCCCAAGGTCTCTAACTGAGCTTATTTCTAATCTTGCTTGCAGATGTTTAACCCTAGATTTCAGCTGCTCCCAGATTGATTGCTTTTTGTGTTACTTTCACTGCATTTTTTTGTTACAGATAATTTTGCGTGAAATCTTTAATCTTATGAAATGCTGGGCAACATAACCATTTTTCTGATCATTCAAATACCCTATTAGGTTTTCTCCTAAGCCTGCAATGTAATAAAACATTTTTTAATCTTAATTCTATTGATTTAAATGATAAATAAAAAAATAGTTTCCATACTATTATTTCCCTTATGGGTTATTGTTTACATTTACCAACATCTATATCACTGGAGCCAATGTAATGGATTTTATGGTAATCCTTTGACTCTTTTACAATCCTTTGATGGATCTGTCTCACTAACCCTTTTTCTTTTGTCTGAGCCCTCATTTTTAACCCTTGTGCTTTTGTGCTTGGGAGCTTAATGGTTTTGCATTCATATTAACCCCTTAAGGACAGAGCCTTTGAAACATTTTTGTCCTTTCTGGACAATGGCTATTTTAACATTTCTGTGCTGTTTGTGTTTAGCAGTAATTTTCTTCTTCGTCATTTGCTGTACCCACACATATTATATATTGTTTTTATCGGGACAAAAAGGGCTTTCTATGGATGCCATATTTTTGATCATATCTTATCATATTATTAAAAAAAAATAATAAAATATGGTAAAAAAAAAAAAAAATACACAAATTTCTTTGTTTTTATTTGAAACAACTTCTCCTCATCGACAAAAGCGAACGAAAAAACATGCTAAATAGATTCTACTATTTCTCCTGAGTACAGGGATACCACCCATGCATAGGTTTGTTGGGTTGTTTGTGGGCTAAAATGCCAAATTTGTGAGGTGCAGTTTTTTGTTTTCCAACTTGAAATTTTTACATGCAGACAGCCTGCACCCATGTCCCATTTGGGACATATTTGAAACCAGCCAGTGTATTTTACCCCATCAACCCATATATTTTTTAAAATTAGACACCCTAGGCTATCTCAAATGGTGGTATTTTAACACTTTCCATGCACTAATTCTACCACCAGCCTTTGTCAAAGTTTGTGGTAGTAATTTTTTTGTGTTTTTTTTTCACAAACCTTGTACTTCAGACATAAATTTACAGATTTTGGTATGTGTCACTGCCAAATAACACCCCAATAAGTGTTCAGCAACATCTCTTGAGTACAGGGATACCCCCCATGCATAGGTTTGTTGGATTGTTTGGGGGGTAAAAGGCCAAATTTGGGAGGTGAAGTTTTTGGTTTTCCAATTTGAAATTTTGACATGCAGACAGCCTGCACCCATGTCCCATTTGGGACATATTTGAAACCAGCCAGTGTATTTTACCCCATCAACCCATATATTTTTTAAAAGTAGACACCCTAGGCTATCTCAAATGGTGGTATTTTTACACTTTCCATGCACTAATTCTACCACCAGCCTTTGTCAAAGTTTGTGGTAGTAATTTTTTTGTGTTTTTTTTTCACAAACCTTGTACTTCAGACATGAATTTACAGATTTTGGTATGTGTCACTGCCAAATAACACCCCAATAAGTGTTCAGCAACATCTCTTGAGTACAGGGATACCACCCATGCATAGGTTTGTTGGGTTGTTTGGGGGGTAAAAGGCCAAATTTGGTAGGTGCCGTTTTTGGTTTTCCAAATTGAAATTTTGACATGCAGACCTCCTGCACCCATGTCCCATTTGGGACATATTTGAAAACAGCCAGTGTATTTTACCCCATCAACCCATATATTTTTTAAAAGTAGACACCCTACGCTATTTCAAATGGTGGTATTTTAACACTTTCCATGCACTAATTGTACCACCAGCCTTTGTCAAACTTTTTGGTATTAATTTTTTTTCACATACATTGTATTTCAGATATAAATTCACAGCTCCTGCTATGGGTCACGGCCAAAAAACACTCCAATGTGTATTCAGCAACATCTCCCGAGTACAGGGATACCACCCATGTATAGGTTTGTCATGTTGTTGGGGGGCTAAAAGGCCACAGTTGAGAGGTGCACTTTTTGGTTTTCCAACTTGGAATTTTGACTTGCAGACAACCTGCACCCATGTCCCATTTGGGACATTTCTGAAGCCAGCCTGTATATTTTTACCCCATCAAACCATATATTTTTGAAAACTAGACACCCTAGGGTATTTGAAATGGTGGTATTTTAACACTTTCCATGCACTAATTGTACCACCAGCCTTTGTCAAACTTTTTGGTAGTAATTTTTTTTCACATACATTGTATTTCAGATATAAATTCACAGCTCCTGCTATGGGTCACGGCCAAAAAACACTCCAATGTGTATTCAGCAACATCTCCCGAGTACAGGGATACCACCCATGTATAGGTTTGTCATGTTGTTGGGGGGCTAAAAGGCCACAGTTGAGAGGTGCACTTTTTGGTTTTCCAACTTGGAATTTTGACTTGCAGACAACCTGCACCCATGTCCCATTTGGGACATTTCTGTAGCCAGCCTGTATATTTTTACCCCATCAAACCATATATTTTTGAAAACTAGACACCCTAGGGTATTTGAAATGGTGGTATTTTAACACTTTCCATGCACTAATTGTACCACCAGCCTTTGTCAAACTTTTTGGTAGTACTTTTTTTTCACATACATTGTATTTCAGATATAAATTCACAGCTCCTGCTATGGGTCACGGCCAAAAAACACTCCAATGTGTATTCAGCAACATCTCCCGAGTACAGGGATACCACCCATGTATAGGTTTGTCATGTTGTTGGGGGGCTAAAAGGCCACAGTTGAGAGGTGCACTTTTTGGTTTTCCAACTTGGAATTTTGACTTGCAGACAACCTGCACCCATGTCCCATTTGGGACATTTCTGAAGCCAGCCTGTATATTTTTACCCCATCAAACCATATATTTTTGAAAACTAGACACCCTAGGGTATTTGAAATGGTGGTATTTTAACACTTTCCATGCACTAATTGTACCACCAGCCTTTGTCAAACTTTTTGGTAGTAATTTTTTTTCACACACATTGTACTTCAGCCAGGAATTCTCAGATTTTGGTATGTGTCACTGCCAAACAACACCTCAATGTATGTTCAGCTACATCTCCTGAGTAGAGGGATACCACCCATGCATAGGTTTGTCACCTTGTTTGGGGGTTTAAAAGTCACATTTGGAATTTGTCCATTCTGGTTTTCCAAATTGGATTTTTGACTTGTCCTATTTGGGACATTTTTGAAGCCAGCCTGTGTATTTTACCCCATCAAACCATATATTTCTGAACATTAGACGCCCTAGGGTATTTCAAATGGTGGTATTTTTACACTTTCCATACACCAATTCTACCACCAGCCTTTGTCAATCTTTTGGGTAGTATTTATTTTTGTGTTGTTATTCCACACACACAGTATTTCAGGCATGTATTCTGAGATTTTGGTATATGTCACTGCCAAACAATACCCAAATTTGTGTTTTACAACATCTCCTGAGTTCAGGGATACCACCCATGCATAGGTTTGCCAGAATTTTTGGGAAGGTTCAGTCAAAATTATTGAACTTGGTCATTTGGTTTTAAATTGAGCGTATATGTTCTGATAGGCCTATCTTTAGTTTGGGGCCAATTGCATACCCCAATTTAGTTTGATTTTCAGATAGCTGTATATATTTGAAATGTTGACACCCCAAGGTATTGCATATGGGGTGTTTTGATGTCTTTGATGCAACCATGTTTGGAAAATCAGTTGTTGGAAGTGTTTGGTGGTCTTTTTTCAAAAAAATATTTTACACATACATTGCATTTTGACTGTGATTTAGGAGAGCCTGTTCTAAGTTACTTCAAGAAAACACCCCAGTTTGTTTTCTGCCAGGCCTCCTGAGTACACCCATGCCCCCCATGCATAGGTTTGCCGGATTTTTGGGAAGGTTCAGTCACAATTATTGAACTTGGTCATTTGGTTTTAAATTGAGCGTATATGTTCTGATAGGCCTATCTTTAGTTTGGGGCCCATTGCATACCCCAATTTAGTTTGATTTTCAGAAAGCTGTATATATTTGAAATGTTGACACCCCAAGGTATTGCATATGGGGTGTTTTGATGTCTTTGATGCAACCATGTTTGCAAAATCAGTTGTTGGAAGTGTTTGGTGGTCTTTTTTCAAAAACATATTTTACACATACATTGCATTTTGACTGTGATTTAGGAGAGCCTGTTCTAAGTTACTTCAAGAAAACACCCCAGTTTGTTTTCTGCCAGGCCTCCTGAGTACACCCATGCCCCCCATGCATAGGTTTGCCGGATTTTTGGGAAGGTTCAGTCACAATTATTGAACTTGGTCATTTGGTTTTAAATTGAGCGTATATGTTCTGATAGGCCTATCTTTAGTTTGGGGCCCATTGCATACCCCAATTTAGTTTGATTTTCAGAAAGCTGTATATATTTGAAATGTTGACACCCCAAGGTATTGCATATGGGGTGTTTTGATGTCTTTGATGCAACCATGTTTGCAAAATCAGTTGTTGGAAGTGTTTGGTGGTCTTTTTTCAAAAACATATTTTACACATACATTGCATTTTGACTGTGATTTAGGAGAGCCTGTTCTAAGTTACTTCAAGAAAACACCCCAGTTTGTTTTCTGCCAGGCCTCCTGAGTACATCCATGCCCCCCATGCATAGGTTTGCCAGGATTTTTGGGAAGGTTCAGTCAGTTGTAAGATGTGGTAATTTGGATTGAAATTGAGAGTGTTTATAAAATTTGAAACTCTAGAGCAGTACACATAAAAACTAAAAATCTGGAGCAGTAAAACTTAAAAATATAAAAGGCAGAAAAATAAAGGACTAAAAAAAATTAAAAATGGGCAACTGTGTGGTACACTTTGAAGCAGGTACCGATGCAGAGTCCTGGCTTCCCAGTGCAGTCAGGACAATAAAAGGTTGTATCCGTTCTTTGTCCCCTGCTATAACAGACTCTGCATCTTTTCTGGGGGTTCTGCTTCTTGTCAGTTGGGGGAATTTTAAAAATAAAATGGGTAGCCCCAAGTCTGTTTCCCCCAATCACCGCCCGGGGACCAGGTGCATCTTGGTATAAGATCCCCGAAATTATCTGAAGCTGAAACTGTAAAAATGACAGCTTAATTCCGGGGTTTGCTGTTTTGTGCAACACAAACGCATTGTAGGTCGCAACTTGTAGCAGGTAAATTGCGACCTTCTTATACCATGCCTTCGTCTTCCTCGTAATAAGATAGGGCTGTAGGAGTTGATCTGACAGATCAACTCCACCCATATACCTATTATAGGCCCTGATGCACACTGGCTTTTGGATGACCTCAGCTCTGCCACGGACTGCAACCTGCACAGTCCTCTCATCATGGATGGTGCTGAGCATGCACACATCCTTTTTATCCCTGAATTTTAATGCCAAGAGCTCTTCTTGGCGCAGAGCTGAGGTCTCCCCCCTTTGTAGCCGGGTACGTACCAATTGCTGTGGGAACCCTTTGCGGTTAGAACGAATAGTACCGCAAGCCACTGTTTCAAAACAATAAAGCAACTTGAACAGTGGTACACTTGTATAAAAATTATCAACATACAAGTGGTACCCCTTGTTCATAAGGGGTAGGAGAAGGTCCCACACAATCTTGGTACTTGCTCCCAGATGTTCTGGGCAGCCTGGAGGGTCAAGATGGCTATCTTTTCCCTCATATACCCGGAAGGCCTGAGTGTACCCACTCTCGCTCTCGCAGAGCTTATACACCTTCACTCCATATCTGGAGCGCTTGGAAGGGATATATTGCTTGAATCTCAACCTTCCCTTGTACTTCATCAGAGATTCATCCACGCATATATCCCTTTTAGGTGTATAAGCCTCTGCAAACCTGGCAGAGAGGTGGGTAATCAGGGGGCGGATTTTAAATAGCCTGTCAAACTGGGGGTGCTCTCTAGGGTGACACAGGCTATTATCATTGAAATGCATGAAATGAAGAAGCATTTCATACCGCTGCCTGCCCATAGACTGGGCGTAAATGGGGGTACTGCAGATGGGGCTTGTGCTCCAGTAGGAGCGAATGGAGGGTTTCTTTATAATACCCATCAACATTGTTAGTGCCCAGAATTTTAGAAATTCTGGCACGTCAATGGGGACCCATTGCTGCCTTCCCAAAAATGAAGTTGGGTGAGCAGCGTGGAACTGCTGGGCATATAGATTAGACTGGGAGACAATCTCCCCCAGTATATCATCCCCCAGAAAAATTTGGACAAACTGGAGGGGAGTAAATCCTGTAACATCAGTACTGATGCCAGGAACTGGGGTAAAAGGAGGGATAGTTGGCCTATAGCGATTAGGCACTATCCACTCCTCAGCAGCACTGCCATCCGGAGTCTCACGACTCCTTGTGGCAGGGGGCCCAGCAGCCACTGATACATCACTAGAAGATGTATCCTTAAACTGACCAGGGTCAAAATCTGACCCTGTGTCAGTGGCCTCAGAATCTGAGGCGAGGATGGCATAAGCCTCCTCAGCGCTGTACATGCGCTCAGACATAATAATATAAATGTATTAAAATTTTACTTTACGTGGCCCCCTAGCGGGTTCAATTGCCCCTAGCGGGTTTCAAAAAAAAAATATACAGACAGCAAAAAAGTACTGCTGCAAGCCGGATCAATGAAAAGCAATGATCTACGGCAAAGAAGAGGTTAATAGCACTGTAATAAATACAGTAAAAAAATATTAACCTCTAAAAAAAACTGCACAGACAGCAAAAATGTGCTGGTGTGCAAGATCACTATTTTACACAGTGATCAAAAAGCAGGGAAGGGGTTAAACACAGGGAATGGCTTTGAAAAAAGCCTTTGGGTCTCACAATTTATTAGAATATAGAAAATCACTAATATAACTAACTATAACAATACTGATCTGTCTCTCTCCCTCACCAGAACGCAAGTGAGGAGAGGGAGGCAGATCTAACACTGTCAAAGGCAATATTTGTAAATATTGCCTTTGACAACGAATGGCAAGTGCTCATCTGAGCACTTGCCATTCTAATCGGCACCCTGATAGGGTCTGCCGAGTGAAGCCCCCCCCCTCTGATGCAACGGAAGTGACATTACGTCACTTCCGTTGCCGGCTCCAGCAGAAGGGCAGCGCCATCTTTACAGCAGCGCTGCCCTTCCATCGTGAGGATGTGGCCGCTCATCGGAGCGGCCACGAAGATCACACCAACGATTTGAAGGTGTTGCTGAATGCCTACACGGCCAGGCATTTCAGCAACACCTTTTGATCTTAGGAAGCGAACGCTGTTCGCTTCCTAAGATCGTTTGTGCAGGCGGCGCCGCCATATTTAATATGGCGGATACGATCACCTCGTGGGGTGATCGTACGGCGCCCCTGCACATTTGAACAGTGTGGCACAAAGCCTCTACCTAGAGGCTTTGTGCCAACACTGAAAGAGCAAAGAAAGCGACTCTAGATCGCTTTCTTTGCTCGATTTAGTCAATGACGTGCCAGGCACGTCACATGTCGGCAAGTCCTCATTTTGCCGTGACGTGCCTGGCACGTCATCTGTCGTTAAGGGGTTAAATTATATGTGCATGGTGGTCTGTACCAATATTTATCTAACTTCTTTATAAAGGGCCAGAATAAACAAACAATAGGTTGAGAACAAAACAATTTAAACAGGTGATGTGGAGAGCCCTTCATATGTCAAAAACCACTCTAACATCAAGTCTATCTTTCAGGACTACAGTAACAAACTAAAGATGGTTTCATTTTTTCTTTCTTTCATGGTGTGCTATATATTTCATCATTTCCGGTTCGTTTTCTAAATCTGTACAGTTTATTGTATATATATATATATATATACACAAACTCTGGTGTGGATATAAAATGTGTAATAACAGGCAAAGAAAATAAACAAGAGGGAAGCTCCTTTTCAACATGATATATTGAAGCTGTTAGCCTTAAGTGAAATGGTATAGCAGTATAACTAACAATACAGGAATTAACAAAAGATAGCACTTATAAGAAGAGTAATTTTTTTTTTTTTTTTTTTACCTCCAACAAAATAAGTATAATTAAAAAAAAAAAATAATTTAAAATATACAAAAATCCTTTCACAAATATAATAAAAGTTCTGTATTACAAACAAATATATTATTAAGACAAAAAAAATACTAAAAAGTACAATAGTGCAATAGTTGTAGTGTGACTGAGCTGAATACATAATCCTCAGACAGCACACAAATAAATGACAACTGTTGAATATAGCAACACAGTTAATAATTTTGTTACCCTAAGAATATTATGCAGCAGGATAATAAAAAAAACAGACTACTCCAGATATCAGGCTATAAGCCTTCAGTAAGAGCAATACACATGAAAAGACACAACAAATTGCATTAAAATGTCCATCACAACATCCAGTAAAAGTCCAACATGAACAATGTTGGTACCTGGTGTAGAGAACAAAGACTATTACATCAGACGGTTCCAATCTTTTTCATTATTGACAGAGAATAGTTGTAGTTAGGAAGGTTGGAGTGGTGATCTTTATGTATTGAATGGAACGTGATTATGTTATCAGAATTATATGGCACTTTGGTATCTTTCTAATTTGATCTTATATTAGGTCTTTTGAAATTCCCCAAAAGTCAAACTCCAGCTTTGAAAAAAAAAAAAACTTTTTGCAACGTATCTGTAATAAACAGCTCAGCTTTATTGTATTTGAAATACATTATGGTTTTAAATCAGATGTTAATCTAATATGTTGTATTTTCTGTACATGTACAATAACACCTGAAAGACCACTATTTTCAAAAAGCAGAGGAAAAATACCTGCTAGCCATATTAAATGAAAGGTTATTTATATAACAACCTGATACGCCATTATAGTACTGTATATGTGGTACACATCATAGAGCATGTGATGAAAATATACAAAATGATACCATTTTTTTTTTACAGTTATAGCTATTATTATAATTATTTTCATGTTATGTTATTTGCTTTTTACATATTACAGTAAAATCCATGTTTTTGGCTTTTTTAATGTTTCACTTCTTAGGGCACAGGCTTTTTTACACTTCTACAGTGTTTGTGTTCTCATATACTAGCCACACACAAATGATTTATTGGTTTTCTTTTTCGGCATAGGAAGGGCTTTCTTTATGATACCATTATTTTGATTATATCACATAATTCACTATAATAATTTACTATAAAATAATAAAATATTATTATTTTATTAGTATTAAGCAACTTGTCTCATCATATTTAGGATACTTTGCAGGAATTAGTGTCATTTAGATACCTACTGCCAGGAAAAGTCGGTATTATGTCTCTTTTATGAGTTAGTAGATTTGTTTTTACCTTATAATTTACTGTTTTTATACTTTAAAAGTATAAACTGCTAGCTTGTAAAAGTATAGACTAGAAAAGTCACAGGGAAGTGCAGGAATTGATAAATCCCTAGAGCTATGGCTCCTAAAATGGAAGAGCTGATGATTTTGAACTTTTTTGATTGTTTTATATTGAATGCTATGGAATTTCCCTAGCGTCTAAAAATAACCAGGCTGATAGTCAGTTTGGCTCCTAAAGGCTAAAGAAATATGTAAAATGATGGGCAAAATTAAAATTTTTGTTTTGGTTTTGTCCATTCGGACGAAAACTTTATTTGTTTCGTCAGAACAAATTTCATCCTCTGCTGCATTCGTTTCGGACAAAATTCGTTCATTATTTTAGTTTTGTTATATTCATTCGTACGAATGTAAAATAATTCACCTATGTTCAATAGTATAAGGTTGGAGAATTCGTTTGAAAGAGTCAAAATCATCTGAATTTCATCCCCTACCTTATGCTATTGAGCTGTCGAAATTCGGCTTTCATCCGAATTCCCCAACCTTATATTATGTATTGAATGAACATAGGTGAAATGTTCATTTATACGAATTGAATAACAAAATCAATAGATGAAAATGGCCTCACTTCAATAGTGTAAGATTGTAGAATTTGGTTGAAAGAGTCAAAATCATCCGAATTTCATCCCTTCCCTTATGCTATTGAGCTGTCGAAATTCGACCCTTTCATCCGAGTTTCCCAGCCTCATTGAATGAACATAGGTGAAATTTCCATTTGTATGAATGGAAATAATGAAATGAATGCAGAAATGGCAGCACGTTTTCTATGGATGGATACTATGTACATATAAATGATCTACAATCTAATATTCAAAAATACTTATAAAAGGGGAGAATGTTAAAAAACATAATTCATTATTTTCCCATTAATATTGTACACAGCTAGTACAACACTAACAGTGACCCACTTAGCCCAATTAACTAGCTAATAGAAATAAAAATATAGGTTCCCAGACCAGCCCAAAAAATACAGAAAAAAACTTTGACCAGTGTAATGTTCTTGTCAGAGCAATCAGAATCACAGCACAGGCCTGCAGGGGTTAACTGCAATTAAATTAAGATGTTAAAAAAATATAAGTAATATAGTAAAATTGCAAACAAATTAATTATGAGAAAAAATGAGGGCCATAAACTTGGAAGGAAACTGATCACAGTAAAAAATTGTGATCATCAGGGGAAGGGTTTACTTTTTTTTTAAACAGGAAATGATTTTGTTTTTTTTCCTTTCACTTGCTGTCATTCTCTCTCTGTACTTCACAATCAGGATGTGAAGTACAGGGAGGGAATTGGAGGCAAAGTCAGTGGATATAATCATTTAACATATATCATATGTCTGTCTGTATTTGACAATTTTGTATAATGTATTACTAAGTATTTTGATAACTATGGATGTGAAATGTAAACTTTTTTTTAAAATATATTACACGTTAAAAAGGTTTATAAATTTCACATCCATAATTATCAAAATGCTTAGTAATATATTATACACAATTGACAAATACATACAGGATATAGTATATAGATTTTTTTTATTCAAACTGAAAGCAATTCCCCAAACTTATACTAGTATGTCTGAGCTGTGGAATTCGTCCATACATTCAGTTTGGCTTTAAGGATATTGTATGTAATGCTAATAGCATTACAATACAACAACTATAGTCGAAATGAGTTGAATTTGAGTCATAATTATCAAAATGCTTAGTAATATATTATACACAATTGACAAATACATACAGGATATAGTATATAGATTTTTTTTTTCTCGAAATGAGTTGAATTTGAGTCTATTTGGTCTATTGACTAAAATTCGAATTTGGAGGTCGACCTCCAAATTCTAATTTTAGTGAAATAGACCCACTTTGTTTACATAAACAACTGAATTCGAAATGTGTTAAGCCGAATTGCAGAATGGACAAATTCCACTGATCAGATCAGAGTCATAAGAGACATTATTCATTTAGGATCAGTTTTCTTCTGCATAGCATAATGTTATGTAGAATAAAAACAAATCTGATATGAATACTGAATTACTCTGTTCTGTGGAAATCAACAGTTCGGCTAAATGCAACACTTTTCAACTCTATTTCACCTCTATTTCTGTTATATAGTGCCATTAGCATTACATACAATAAATTAAGCCAAAATTGAGACAAAATTTGAAATCGACATCCGAATGAATGAATGAATGGACTAATGAATTTAGTTCATTTAGCATTCGTTCATTTGGGTTCCGTTAGTTTTTCGTTTTTGTTAGTCAGACGAATAGACGAAAATGTTATTTTCATCCGAAAATGCATTGGTCCGAAAACGAATGCACATGTCTATTGTAAACTCCTGGTGTAGTGTCTTTGAGATTACAAGAAGAGGACATTGAGCGTAGAACATCCAGATGACCCAAATAATGGTTTTAGATTCTTCTAGTGCCCCTTACATGTCTGTTCATTTTCCTGTCTGATAGACTGACTGGTAAATAAGAAGGCATTAATACTCAATAAAAGCATAATCAGATGTTTTAGTTCAGCTGCAACTACGATTTGCCATAAATGTGCATCTGCCTGATTTTGGGTGGCTACAATTAAACAACACTACAGCAATGAAAAGGTGATAGAAAGTATGATCACAAAAATAATAAACATTGTCAGGACATGGATGATAAAATGTTTCCAAAAAAGCAAGTGAACCAAGGCACAAAGACCAGGTAGTCACCCCATGCAGTTTAGTCACTTTTCTCATAATCCGACCTGTTAAATTACGGATCTGTTCAGCGTTATTAGGAATGTAAGTACAACACTTTTTACCTGTTCATGCACATACATCATCTGTCTCAGTTGCTATATAGTCTAGAGCCATACAGTTTTTTTTTTAGGGAAGTAGTTCTTAAAACTGTCATTTCAGGATGTATCTGCCTTAAGGGCATCTGTTGTAGCATTTCTGACCATTTCTAAAATAATGGATAACTGTCTGTCTTTATCAGTTGCATCCATGATCCCATAACTAGGGATAAGGACAGAACAGAATGTCTTAGTTCTAAATGAATACCATATCTGAAATATGTATGTGAACCATTAAAAAGGTTTAAGGTAGACCATAAGATTGGGAGCTAGTGTAATATAACTTCTTGAATACGAACCGATCCAGGTATCTATAATAACCAAATATAAATGTGGTACTTGAATAATACATCTCTGGAAGGAGATATTTTAATTGCTGCCTAATTTATATTCACTTCTCACCCCATGTGCCAGATAATGTAGTATTCTAAAACAAATTAATAGTGACACTTTTTATTTGTTTTGCACTTGAGTAATAATGATGACGAACTCATTAGGCTTTTTCCTCTGCTCTTTAGCATATAATTATAGCCCCAGAGTTTTAGTATACCAAAATGGTCACCTGCCTGTAAATGGAACAACTTTTCTTGCTTCCTATCTAAATTGGATTCTTGTTTAAGGGTTGACCAGATTGGGGCATAAAGCTGAACTGCTGAGAAATCAGTGTGTTTTCGACCCCTCTCCAGGGAGGGGGTTGGAGGGGCAGTGAGTGAAATAGAGTGGATTTCGCTTTCGCTCACAGTTGGCCAGGAATCGTCGGAAAGTGACACATTTTGGGTTAGTTCAATTCTCCAGCTTTTAGCTGTAGAATTGAACAGAAAATGTAGAAGAATTAAAGTAAACATATTTCAAGCACAAACATATTTATATGCTATTATAGTATATTAATATTATAGATTATGATAGTATTTTTACATTAATATAAGATTTTTTAAATTTGAATAAAAAAACATTTTATATAATCCTTTTTCATGTTCATTTTATTTGAATGTATATAATTAATGCGTCATGTCTTTTTAAACATGTTTTATTATAGACTTTTATTTTATTAAACTTGGACAATTTTGGGCCATTTCAGTAGGTGTTTTAACTGTTGTCCTCCCATTGACTTCTTTATTGAATTCTTTGGGAGGACTTTGGGCTATTTCCGTAATATCCGAGTTCCTCCTGAAAGGCGCCTGAAATAAGCCGAAGTCCGTTTCGGCAGCCAAACGGTGGATGAGGGAATGTCAGCATGAAAATCATCCACATTGGCCAATTTTCAAGCCAATTTGTGCTCACTTCAGTGATCTCTGAGTGGCCTAAATAAAGAGGCCATTTGGATTAGCGAAGTGATTCAGTTCAGTCTGAAACATTTACAAATGTTTTATCAATGTTCAAATGTGCAACGCCTAGCCTGTAAGTACCCAATTGGACACAGGGGCTGTTTTTTTATTCATTAAAATACTACACCATATTTTTCACCCTCCTGTGACACTTTTGATTTTTTTAAATATTTTGCATCAAGGATTGAGGATTCCCTAGCAGGATCAGCACAGAGTAGTCACCTTTATTAAGCACTTTTATTTAAGGTCATTACATATCATTTGATTTGATCAGGACATTTTATTCATTTTATTACATAGTTATTTGGGTAGGCGCTGGTAGCCCTGGACATTCCGTACGTGTATTTTGAACAGGGGGAGGGGAGAGAGAGACAGAACAGGGGAAGGGGGGAGAGAGACAGGGCGAGGGGAGAAAGAGAGAGACAGAACAGGGGGAGGAGGAGAGAGACAGAACAGGGGGAGGGGGGGGAGAGACAGAACAGGGGGAGGGGGGGAGAGACATAACAGAGGGAGGGGGAGAGACAGAACAGGGGGAGGGGGGAGAGAGACAGAACAAGGGAGGGGGGAGAGAGACAGAACAGAGGGAGAGAGAGAGAAAACGGGTATGGGGGAGTTATAGAGAGACAGACATGGCAAGGAAGAGGAAAGGGACACATACATAGGGGGTGCACGGGGGAAGCCCGTACAGGGCACCGGGACACTTAAGGATGGCCCTGCTCAACTGTTCCGCTTTGTGCCTGGCCTTGTCTTATATCTAGGATAGCCTTATACCTATCCCATGCATGCTTAAACTCCTTCACTGTATTACCCTCTACCACTTCTGCTGGCAAACTATTCCATGCATCCACTACCCTCTCTGTAAAGTAATACTTTCATTAGTCCCTGACCTTATCTTATATCTAGGATAGCTTTATGCCTATCCCATGCATGCTTAAACTCCTTCACTATATTAACCTTTACCACTTCTGCTGGAAGACTGTTCCATACATCCACTACCCTCTCAGTAACGTAATACTTTTATTAGTCCCTGGCCTTGTCTTATATCTAGAATAGCCTTAGACCTGTCCCATGCATGCTTAAACTCATTCACTGTATTAACCTCTACCACTTCTGCTGGCAAACTATTCCATGCATCCACTACCCTCTCTGTAATGTAATACTTTTATTAGTCCCTGGCCTTATCTTATATCAAGGATAGCCTTATGCTTATCCCATGCATGCTTAAACTCCTTCATATATTAACCTCTCATCCATCACCCTCTCAGTAAAGTAATATTACTTTTCTGACCACAAAAAAAACATTTAAATATTTCCAGCCTTTTCAAAAGCTTGAGGTGGACCCCAAATACATGTAAATAACTAGCTGCATGTATACTTATATGAACTTTTTATTATTATATTCAACTATTTTCATATGTAATGAAAATGTTATTGAAAAATTGTTAATTTCTTATTTTTATTATGTTCCTCTGAACCCACATTACACCTAAAGGTCTTAACACAGCACTATACAGCACTTGGCTTGTACTCATATTGCACCCACAAGATTTGGCATGCCGCAGTATAAATTTGCCCTCCAGAACATACCACAATATCACTTTGTCCCACTGAACTACCCCTGCAGAACATGCCACAGTGTCACTTTCCCCCATAGTACATGATATTTTGCCCCACAGAACATGCCACAGTATCACTTTGGCCACAGCCAATTTGCCCAATATGCCATGATTAGCCTGCCCATTAATATGCCAAAGCCAGATTGCCAATATGCCACAGCCAGATTGCCAATATGCCACAGCCAATTTTCCCATTAACCTGCCAGTTATTTTGCCCATTTGCCAGTCATATTTTGCCCATTTGCCAGCTATTTTCATATTTGCCAGTTATGTTGCCCATAATTTGCCAGTTATATTGCCCATTTGCCAGTGTTATTTTGCCCATTTGCCAGTTATTTTCATGTTTGCCAGTTATGTGCCCATTTTCCAGTTATTTGCTGGTTATGTGCCCATTTGCCAGTTATTTGCTCAAATGCCAGTTATTTTCCAGTTATTTGCCCATTTGTCAGTGTTATTTGCCCATTTGCCAGTTATGTTCCCATTTGCCAGTTATGTGCTCATTTGCCAGTGTAATTTGCCCATTTGCCAGTTATTTGCCAGTTATGTGCCCATTTGCAAGTTATTGGCCTATTTTTCAGTGTTATTTGCCCATTTGCCAGTTATATGCCAGTTATGTGCCCATTTGCCAGTGTAATTTGCCTATTTGCTAGTTATTTGCCAGTTATGTGCCCATTTGCCAGTGTTATTTGCCCATTTGCCAGTAATATGCCAATTTGCCAGTGTTATTTGCCCATTTGCCAGTTATGTGCCCATATGCCAATGTTTTTTGCCCATTCCCCCCCCCCCATCCGTACTTACCTGTATGCTGCTCATTGGCCGTCTCCGCAGAAATGTTTCCTGCACGCACGATACGTGCAGGAAATACAGCCACCAGAAGTGACGTTTCCGGTAGCTGTGACGAAAAGCCGGGTCTGCATCCGATTGATGCGGACTCGCGGCTGCTGCCCGGTAGTGACTGTCTCCATGTGAGACAGTCACACGGGCAGTGGGAGCCCACGGGGCAGCTGCTTTGGGCCCCAAGAATGAATGGGCTGTCCTGTTTGCCCGCACATTTTTTTTGTGTGCAGGGGTCGACAGGGCAGCCGAGTCCCTGGAGTGATGGGCCTGGTCGCAGTTGCTACCCCTGCACCAGTAGTATGTACGCTACTGGTCCCATGCGTCTCTAAAAAAAGATTCTGTATCGCGCTGCCACTTCCTGGGTATGGTGGTTTGGGGTGGCCAAACTTTACATAGCATGGTGGTTGAAACGTATAAAAAGATAAGTTATTGGACGGATCCCTGTGTCTCTTTTGGAGTTATGCTGGCGCACCTCTGTTTCAATCAGGTTTGTGAAACGATTACTGTTTGCCGCTAAAGCACCCAGACCTGGGGAAATTAATCATTATTTATTGAACCAGGAGCCTGCATCTTATCAGCTTTACCTTGGAAAAAGTTTAAGCTTTACATTATATGTAAGTCAGAAAACAGCAAGTTCTGAATGTTGTCCTTTTCAAGTAATCAATATTCTAGGCCTTTGTTTGCTTAGCCCTAGTCCTTTATCTTGAGCCTTCCTTCATATTTATTTCTTTCTACTACCTTTAAACTTCACAATGACAAATGATGTTTATTTTTTTCCTCAGGAAGTTGCGATATATATATATATATATATATATATATATATATATATATATGTATAAAAGAATACAAAAAATGGTATACCGGCTTATCACATAGAAAAGCATTTAAAGCTTTGTTTCACTGTCCTACAAGGCAGAATTAGATTAGCTTTAATGTAACTAGATGTATTGCCCTTTTGTATTTATTCCCTTTTGGAGGGAAGAAAAGCACACAAAATGATATGAAAAAAGTAAATGGTGTGAGACAAAAGGAAGATAAAGATGCAGAGTAGGCAACTTCAGAGTAAATACTGAGACAAATGAACTGACAGATAACATGCATATTAATGAGCCTGAAAGATTTCTTCTTACTTTTTTTTTTAAGCATGAATCTATTATTCTGTCTCTTTGAGAGCTCAAACATTGAATGGTATTAATACAAATGGCTTAAGAATAGAAATTTTTCCCTTGGGAAGCTGAACAAGCAAAGTAAAAAAGGTGCTGAAAGCATATTTCATTTATTTGATGACTTCATAAACAGAAAACAGAGGGTCTCTTTTGTCCAAGTCTGAGCGCTCTCATCATTTGTTGACAGGAAAATCCTTTACAGCCATATTGATCTGGTTATTATTATTGAAATAAAGGCAACCCAATTTCATAACTGGCTTTTGTAAAATGGACGGAATTTGCATGGGGTGTTGGTTACATTGTAGGTAGGCTAAATTGTGACATTTATATTCTCAATTCATGCCCCAATAAGGGAAAATATTTGTACTTACTTATATTTATTTTATATATAGTGCTTTGAGGTATTGTTCATTTTCATGTATCCACAGTCAATCGGTGATAAAGTTAATGGTTTGTGGTCAAGCCTTCAGGCTCTCATAGTTACTGACAATAAGGCAAATAAAAGGACTTAGAAGTTTCCCTTTGTTTTTATACCAGTTCTGTGGACTCCTGTCCCAAGAGACTCTTTTTCCACACATGATAAACAACAAACTTCTCTGCAATGTTATCAAGCATTTCAGGGAACATTATTTTTATAGTCATTCCCAGACAAACACTTTATTTGAATGTTTTTTTTTTTGTTACTCTTTTGTACGTTTCTGCTGTTTTAAATAGCATTTGTAATGATTATTTTTTCTCCATTGTTTAGAAATTTAGTATACACTGATGATTAAGTGATTGTGCCAAACACATTATGGGAAGCTTTTGTATTCCCCATTTCTCCCACTCAGTATCTCTGTTAAAATACCACAATTACCTTAAACACAATGGGGCTCATTTATAAGGAGCAATTCTAGGGGAACGTTCTAAAAGTGGATCAATCATCATGAAAATCAATGGAATTTCCCTGCTGATTGCTCCATTTTTAGAACTTTGGCCCACATTTGACCTTTATAAGTAGCTCTCTATGTGTGTGGAGCAGATTAATTTTCTAAATGAGTGCCCATTTTAATTTGAATTTAGTATTATGATGCCTGTAAGAAAAACATAAACAAATTATTGTATAATGGTATCTTGTACAATTTTATCATGGTATAGTGTATGATATGAAATGCTATACTGTAGATTTTAAGAGAAAAGCCAACCTACAGACTACCAGTTGCAGATCCTACATGTATGAATATATTTTCCTTAACCTGAACTGATATCTCATATCAACATAATATACTGCAATATTTGAATTTGGATTTAAATTTTGATGAATGAATTAGGCAGTGGCCAAGTGACAGAAAACAGAGGGTTATAATGAATGGCGTATATTCAGAGCAAGGTCTTATTACCAGTGAAGTACCTCAGGGATCTGGTCTAGGATTAGGGTAGCCACCCGGCCAGTGTTTTACCGGCACAGCCGGCAGCCTAGCTAGGAGGTGTCATCTGAAAGGATGCTGTGCTCCCCCACTGAGAAAGACTGTTGAGATCCTAACTGACAGCTGCAGGTGTGATTGTTTGTGTGCATGTCTCAGATCTGTCAGTGTTGCCTTGCACTTCCTGTACATAGTGAAGAGTCATCGCTATGCTTGGGAAGTGCGAGGCAGCGCTGACAGGTCTGAGACATGCACACCAGCTATCACATCTGCAGCTGTCAGTTAGGCTCTTCCCAGCCTTCCTCGCGAGGGAAAACGGCACCCCTAGTGATGACACCTCCCTGAAGCATGGAGGGGGAAGAAAAATCTAACATGAAATGACTACAGTGCATTAAACATCGTGTAAGCTCTATCTCAGGCTTATCTTGAATAATGGATAGCTTAAAATATATTGTAATAAATAGTTCAGGATTTCCAATGGAATTTATCATTTCAATCTTGAATCTCCCATAGTGAACTAGAATAATGAAGTATAATCTGTGTTTTAGTAATTGTTTTTTTTAATCTTTTACTTCTCTTAATGGCTTTTTTAATGAAAATATTTTCTATTGGATGTGAGTTAAAATGCTCTTATATTTAACTATTTTTCAATTACATGATTGTTTTCAATATAAATGATTCTTAGACTGATTTACTTAAAGACCCTATTTAAAAAGTCTTAATAACCCACTTCTGTCTGACTTAAAAGGGCTTTTTGAACATTATTGCCATGGATTTCTAGAAGTCTCAGGATGTAGTGTCACAGAGCCACAGCTCCCTACTTCTCAGAACGTTAACAGTAAAATGTATCTAGGAGAAAACAATAATTATAAGTAACTTTTCCATTAAATATTTCAACACATGTCAGGTCCATCCTTTGTCATAAATAGGATTTTTTCCTGTGACTTTCCTGGCATTTCAATTGACGCAAAGGGGTTAATAACTGAATTAGAAAAATCCTCCAACTTGCCTATTTTTCCATTTCGACTATTACCGTATTTGCTCGATTATAAGACGACCCTGATTATAAGACGACCCCCCAAACTTTGTATATTCCTTTAGGAAAAAAACTAAAAGCCTGAATATAAGACTACCCTATAGGAAAAAAAAAGTTTAACTTGTATATATGTAAATTGCTTTTTAATATGTAATAAAAAATTGATATTATACAAATGTATTTCTTGTTTTTATTTCCTTGCGGCCTCTCTCCCTCCCCCCTCCAGTGTAGTCTCTCTCTCTATCTCCCCCCTCCCTCCCCTAGTCTCTCTCTCTCTCCCCCTCTCTCTATCCCCCCTCTCTCTCTCTATCCCCCCCTCTCTCTCTCTATCCCCCCCCTCTCTCTCTCTATCCCCCCACCCTCTCTCTCTCTCTATCCCCCCCTCTCTCTCTCTCTCTATCCCCCCCCTCTCTCTCTCTATCCCCCCCCCTCTCTCTCTCTATCCCCCCACCCTCTCTCTCTCTCTCTCTATCCCCCCCTCTCTCTCTCTCTCTCTATCCCCCCCCTCTCTCTCTCTATCCCCCCCCTCTCTCTCTCTATCCCCCCCTCTCTCTCTCTATCCCCCCCCCCCTCTCTCTCTCTATCCCCCCCCCTCTCTCTCTATCCCCCCCCTCTCTCTCTCTATCCATCTCCCCCTTTCCCTGGTGGCTAGTGGGGGCAGCTGGGGGATGTCTGCACTATACGTGCAGATATCCTCCATGCTGCCCGACACCTCCGTCTATTATGACGGATAGCTGGTCCGTCATAATAGACGGAGGTGTCGGGCAGCATGGAGGATATCTGCACGTATAGTGCAGACATCCCCCAGCTGCCCGCTTTTCCCTGGTGTCTAGTGGGGCAGCAGAGGAAGTCTGCGCGATGAGCGCAGACCTCCCCTGCTGCCGCCCGGCACGCTCGCCGGGACTTCTGTGACGAAAGCGGAAGTTCCCGGCTTCTTCACAGAAGCCCCGGCGGTCGTGCCGGGCGGAAGCAGGGGAGTCTGCGCTCGTTGCGCAGACATCCCCTGCTTCTAGAGAGGGGGATCCAGGTCCCCTGCAGCTCTGCTGGGGACCTGGATCCCAGTCTTATAGTCTGACCTCAATTTGAGGTCAGATTATAAGACGACCTCGAATGTAAAACGAGGGGGATTTTTCAGAGCATTTGCTCTGAAAAAAACCTCGTCTTATATTCGAGCAAATACGGTAATACAGATTTTTTGCATTGCAGTTCACTTTTTAGAGAACTGGCTCCTGTATAAAGGGCTTTTGTGAATTATATGGGCTTCTATAGGCTCTTCTTCCAACGCTGTCACCTTTTCTTACTTGACCTTACTTGAGCTGCTCCTTTCTCTGGAACATGCTTCTGTAGAGCATCCAGCACGCTTACTGATTCTCAATCTTCAAAAACTCCTTCAAATGTCACCTCTTTAAGGAAGATATCTACCCATTCTGTTAGAAACCCCATCAATTAACCTCCAGAAAAACCCACCAAGCTCTCACTGTCACCAAATACTGTTATGAATAAGGATGCTTACAACTCATCCAACTAGAACACACATTAATTGATCCTGGACCAAACCCACCTAACTCCAACTTTTCCAAATAATGTTACTACCACCACATTACTTTTGACCTCTTTACTCACCTTATATGTCTCCTGTCCCCTGTTACTTCCAGATTTTATGCTTGCAAGCAGGGCTATCGTACCCCATGTGTCTAACATATTTTGTAGTTCACCTCTTTGCTCTGTACCAAACAACACATAAATTGTTGGTGTGACATAAAGAACTGGTAATGTCATGTAATACACTGAAGGAGTATAAGCATGCATGGGATAGGCAAAAGGCTATCCTAGATTCAAAATAAGTTCAGGGACTAATGAAAGTATTCTGAATTTTTATTTTAAGCAGACATTGGGCAGACTAGATGGCCTCTATGGTTCTTATCACATTCTCTGTTTCAATACCATCCATGTCTGTCTTTCTCACCTTTCTGTCTTTCCCATGGCATCCATTTCTTTCTCTCCCTCATTATCTCCTCCTTTGTCTGCCTTTCTACTCAACCCCCATGTCTACCTCCCTCCATTCATGTTTACCTCCCTCATCTCCCTCCATGTCTGCCTCTCCATTTAAATTGCAAATCTGGACTCATTTCATTATATGACTTGAGGTAGCTTTTTTGAGGATTTAACATCACAGGTTATGAAACATGTATATTCTTTTTCACTCCGACATTAAAAGGTGTTTTGTAACCTAATACAATGTGGAAAACTTATTGTGGGTAATGTATAAAAACTCCCACACTGAAAAGTGCCAGGATGGGTAAAAAAAAGGTGCAATCTCCATTCGTTATGTGCAATGACGATTGCATATTTGTAGAAATTCCAACACTTTACAGTGCCATACATTGTTTGGCATGGATTCCCCGACATTAATTAGCCGCTTTTCAATGTCTGATTCTTTATACATTGGCTGCACCAATGCAATGAGTGCTGGCACAACCAGTGCTGAACTGGCGGAGGTGGTGCACAATCCAGATGTTTGTTAGGAGTCTAATTTATTCATAGACGCACATGTCAATGGCACCAGTATTTGGCGCTATCTGTATGTGTGCCGAGTTTATACATGACCCCCATTGTGAATAGTTATGCAGGGTACTAATAGATATAATTACAGATATATTTCTCAAATGCATTTGGGTGGTCATTATTATTGAGTGATTCAGTACCTATCTGTGAGAATGCAAGAATTCTATGAAGAAGTAAATGTTCTATAAAACATTTTTCAGAATTAGTGATACTTTTTCAAATAATGAGATTAGACAAATGGGTATATCTCATATTGAATTAATAAACTATTAAAACAATTCATTAATAACTCAGTGTTTGAACTGATACGACTAAATCAATCACTTTCACTGTGTGGAAGAGTAGATGTACTTGTAAAAAATATTCTGTTTTGATCCTTTAACAATTAATTTTACAATGACTCTGTTATTGTGCCTAATTTGTACAATACATTTTGGGAAAAAAAAACATTTTCCTATTTGTACGGTGCGAGTGTCTAAACAAATTATTTATGGGTGAATGTTTGTGTTTCTTAAGATTGAATATCTGTGTAGCTGAGACTAAATTGAATTATGGTATTTTTAAATGGACAGATGCTCTTTAAGTGTAATCATTGCCATCACATCTGGGGATGTCAGTCAGTCGTATGCTAATATGACTGTAGCAGAGAAAATGATACATTTTTAATTGGTCAGCTAGATGCTCTATTTTTCTAAGGCATATGCTGAAGCAATTGAGCAATGGACAGTCGGACGCTCTCTCTTTTTTCATGAATATGTGATCAAAGTATATATCTGCAATAGGCACAGACTTTAATGTTAATGATGTCCTAAGACCTCTGTTTTATTATATTCGTGAAAGTGCACACTATATTGTGGGAGAAATATAGCAACAAATTATAGTTAGGGAATGTAATTATTGTTTGTAAGATTTGCTGGGCAGATTATAAATTAATTATGATAGATTTTATGGATTAATTTTAGAAGATTTACATTAATTACTTCTTCAGCAGTCTGTTCTTCTTATGAGTAATGTAAATAAATATCTGCCGATGTATTGATTTATTTGTATTACAGTGAACTCTTCCACTCTATTAAACTTTCACTGGAATGAAAAAACTCTTTCACTGGAATGAAAAAGGGGGAAAAAAATCCTTATTATAGACCAGGCTGTTGTTTTAAATACCAAATCTGAGTTTGTGGGTGAGTGATTTCAACACATGAAAGCACCAGCCGACTCCCAAAAGGCGAGGCAAGAAAGTCCGTTATCATATTTATTCAAATCCATCGATCTAGAAAAACAATAAGGTGTAGGAACCTTCAGGGCAATGGTTTTCTTTGATTTGATGTCCGTTCTGGATAATAGCTATTTTGCTACTTTAGTTATGTTTGCATTTAAATAAATGTACGCTTGATTCTTAAATGAATCCCCATGAATATTGTTTTTTTAAGGACAGATAAGGCTTTCTTTTGAGAGCATTTTTTTTTTTTTTAGATTTAACCCTTTGTGTACTGCATACAATGTAATAAACATTTTTTTTTCTTGGACAATCTCTCGCCTCTCTCTCTGATTGATACTAGATGTCAATCAGACTTCTTGACTATAGAAGTATATCAGTGAGAGAGAGAGAGAGAGAAAGAGAGGTGGTACATTTTGATAATCAGTGTTAATACAGCCAGGGGCGTCACTAGGGTTGGTGTCACCCAGTGCGGAAACTCATAGTGTCACCCACCTGGATTTCCTCCAATACAATGCCAAACAGATTCCTTAGTAATGCCAGTTAAATGGCCTATTAACTATGCCACACACAGGAGCCCTATAACTATGCCACACCAGAGCCCCATAAATTATGTCACACCAGAGCCCCATAAATTATTGCACACCAGAGCCCCACTATTTATGCCTCACCTCTGCCCAATTAATTATGCCACACACACAGGTGCCCCATAATTATGCCACACACACAGGTGCCCCATAATTATGCCACACACACATGGGGCCTAATAAATATGCACACATGGGACCTCCATTAATTATGCAACACACAGGAGCCCCACGAGGGGACAATTGTACAATTATAAAACAATACATATTTATACATACAGACATCTCTCTCTCTCTCTCAGCCAATTTGCCCAATTATATCCCAGTATCATTTTGTCATTAATACGCCACAGCCAATTGTCCCATTAATATGCCAGTATTATTGTGCCAGATGCCAATACTATTGTGCCATTAAGATGCCAGTATTATTGTGCCATTCATATGCCAGTAATATTGTGCCATTCAGATACCAGGAATATTGTGCCATTCAAATACCAGTAATATTGTGCCATTCAGATACCAGGAATATTGTGCCATTCAGATACCAGGAATATTGTGCCATTCAGATACCAGGAATATTGTGCCATTCAGATACCATAAATATTGTACCATTCAGATACCAGGACTATTGTGCCATTCAGAGCCCAGTAATATTGTGCCATTCAGAGCCCAGTAATATTGTGCCATTCAGAGCCCAGAAATATTGTGCCATTCAGAGCCCAGAAATATTGTGCCAGTTAGATACCAGTAATATTGTGCCATTCAGAGCCCAGTAATATTATGCCATTCAGATACCAGGAATATTGTGCCATTCAGATACCAGGAATATTATGCCATTCAGAGCCCAGTAATATTGTGCCAGTCAGAGCCCAGTAATATTGTGCCATTCAGAGCCCAGTAATATTATGCCATTCAGAGCCCAGTAATATTGTGCCAGTCAGATACCAGTAATATTGTGCCATTCAGAGCCCAGTAATATTGTGCCATTCAGATACCAGGAATATTGTGCCAGTGAGAGCCCAGTAATATTGTGCCATTCAGATACCAGGAATATTGTGCCATTCAGAGCCCAGGAATATTGCGCCATTCAGATACCATAAATATTGTACCATTCAGATACCAGGACTATTGTGCCATTCAGAGCCCAGTAATATTGTGCCACTCAGAGCCCAGTAATATTGTGCCATTCAGAGCCCAGTAATATTGTGCCATTCAGAGCCCAGTAATATTGTGCCATTCAGAGCCCAGAAATATTGTGCCATTCAGAGCCCAGAAATATTGTGCCAGTTAGATACCAGTAATATTGTGCCATTCAGAGCCCAATAATATTATGCCATTCAGATACCAGGAATATTGTGCCAGTCAGATACCAGGAATATTATGCCATTCAGAGCCCAGTAATATTGTGCCAGTCAGAGCCCAGTAATATTGTGCCATTCAGAGCCCAGTAATATTATGCCATTCAGAGCCCAGTAATATTGTGCCAGTCAGATACCAGTAATATTATGCCATTCAGAGCCCAGTAATATTGTGCCATTCAGATACCAGGAATATCGTGCCATTCAGAGCCCAGGAATATTGTGCCAGTCAGATACCAGGAATATCGTGCCATTCAGAGCCCAGGAATATTGTGCCAGTCAGATACCAGGAATATTGTGCCAGTCAGAGCCCAGTAATATTGTGTCAGTCAGATACCAGTAATATTGTGCCAGTCAGAGCCGAGTAATATTGTGCCAGTCAGATGCCAGTATTATTGTGCCATTCATATGCCAGTAATATTGTGCCATTCAGATACCAGGAATATTGTGCCATTCAAATACCAGTAATATTGTGCCATTCAGATACCAGGAATATTGTGCCATTCAGATACCAGGAATATTGTGCCATTCAGATACCAGGAATATTGTGCCATTCAGATACCATAAATATTGTACCATTCAGATACCAGGACTATTGTGCCATTCAGAGCCCAGTAATATTGTGCCATTCAGAGCCCAGTAATATTGTGCCATTCAGAGCCCAGAAATATTGTGCCATTCAGAGCCCAGAAATATTGTGCCAGTTAGATACCAGTAATATTGTGCCATTCAGAGCCCAGTAATATTATGCCATTCAGATACCAGGAATATTGTGCCATTCAGATACCAGGAATATTATGCCATTCAGAGCCCAGTAATATTGTGCCAGTCAGAGCCCAGTAATATTGTGCCATTCAGAGCCCAGTAATATTATGCCATTCAGAGCCCAGTAATATTGTGCCAGTCAGATACCAGTAATATTGTGCCATTCAGAGCCCAGTAATATTGTGCCATTCAGATACCAGGAATATTGTGCCAGTGAGAGCCCAGTAATATTGTGCCATTCAGATACCAGGAATATTGTGCCATTCAGAGCCCAGGAATATTGCGCCATTCAGATACCATAAATATTGTACCATTCAGATACCAGGACTATTGTGCCATTCAGAGCCCAGTAATATTGTGCCACTCAGAGCCCAGTAATATTGTGCCATTCAGAGCCCAGTAATATTGTGCCATTCAGAGCCCAGTAATATTGTGCCATTCAGAGCCCAGAAATATTGTGCCATTCAGAGCCCAGAAATATTGTGCCAGTTAGATACCAGTAATATTGTGCCATTCAGAGCCCAATAATATTATGCCATTCAGATACCAGGAATATTGTGCCAGTCAGATACCAGGAATATTATGCCATTCAGAGCCCAGTAATATTGTGCCAGTCAGAGCCCAGTAATATTGTGCCATTCAGAGCCCAGTAATATTATGCCATTCAGAGCCCAGTAATATTGTGCCAGTCAGATACCAGTAATATTATGCCATTCAGAGCCCAGTAATATTGTGCCATTCAGATACCAGGAATATCGTGCCATTCAGAGCCCAGGAATATTGTGCCAGTCAGATACCAGGAATATCGTGCCATTCAGAGCCCAGGAATATTGTGCCAGTCAGATACCAGGAATATTGTGCCAGTCAGAGCCCAGTAATATTGTGTCAGTCAGATACCAGTAATATTGTGCCAGTCAGAGCCGAGTAATATTGTGCCAGTCAGATGCCAGTAATATTGTGCCATTCAGAGCCGAGTAATATTGTGCCAGTCAGATACCAGGAATATTGTGCCACTCCGAGCGCAGTAATATTGTGCCAGTCAGATGCCAGTAATATTGTGCCAGTCAGAGCCCAGTAATATTGTGCCAGTCAGATACCAGGAATATTGTGCCACTCCGAGCGCAGTAATATTGTGCCAGTCAGATGGCAGTAATATTGTGCCAGTCAGATACCAGTAATATTGTGCCATTCAGGGCCCAGTAATTTTATGCCATTCAGAGCCCAGTAATATTGTGCCAGTCAGAGCCCAGTAATTTTGTGCCAGTCAGATACCAGTAATATTGTGCCATTCAGAGCCCAGTAATATTATGCCATTCAGAGCCCAGTAATATTGTGCCAGTCAGATACCAGTAATATTGTGCCAGTCAGATGCCAGTAATATTGTGCCATTCAGAGCCGAGTAATATTGTGCCAGTCAGAGCCCAGTAATATTGTGCCAGTCAGATACCAGGAATATTGTGCCACTCCGAGCGCAGTAATATTGTGCCAGTCAGATGCCAGTAATATTGTGCCAGTCAGAGCCCAGTAATATTGTGCCAGTCAGATACCAGGAATATTGTGCCACTCCGAGAGCAGTAATATTGTGCCAGTCAGATGCCAGTAATATTGTGCCAGTCAGAGCCCAGTAATATTGTGCCAGTCAGATACCAGGAATATTGTGCCATTCAGAGCCCAGTAATATTGTGCCAGTCAGAGCCCAGTAATATTGTGCCAGTCAGAGCCCAGTAATATTGTGCCACTCAGAGCCCAGTAATATTGTGCCACTCAGAGCCCAGTAATATTGTGCCATACCAGTGGTCATTTGCACGGAGGAGGATTTTTTTTTCCTTCTTCTTTCCAGCGGAATGCGGCTGCTAAAAAAAAGAAAAAGTTAAGCAGCGCGGTGCGGGTAATGCCGGCAGCATGGGTGTCACCCCCGCTGGAGGTGTCACCCGGTGCGGTCCGCACCCCACGCGGGATGCCACTGAATACAGCACTGATTGATTTTCACATAATAAATTTAAAAAAATTGGTTGATCCTGGTCAGCCTAACTGTTAAGGCAACCAGGATCAACTCACCCCATCCATCCTCGCACATTTGGAGGAGGATGGCAAGGGATTGTGATTAGCCCCTAGACTAATCAAAATCCTCACTGCAATGGCTGAGAAAACCTGTCTAAGACAGCCCCTTTGTGGGTGTTTCAGACTTGCCTCCATCAGAGGCAGCCTGAAACACCACTCACTCGGTTTGCAAAGAGTGAGGGGCGTGATAGACAGGTCAGTGATGCTTGTCACTGGTCTGTCACTTTAAGACCACCCACGGGCAGTCTTTAATTGTAAAGCTTGTTTAATGCTACTGATGTTAGCAGGTTTTGGAGTCCAGCAGCCAGATCAGCAAAGTCTTCTGCCAGAAGTAGCCACTCGTTACCCAGGTGGATGAGCCTCTGAGCTTTGAGTGACAATCTGTCCTTCAGCAGAGCTGAGAGGCTGGAACAAAAAGTAGAAGCATATTCCGGCAAGCCGATGTCAGTAGGTAGGAGAAGGCAGAGTAGTCAGACAGTCCAAAATCGGTAACAGGTAAATAGAGATGAATATAATGCAGGCAGGAACCACAATAACCTGGCAAAGGTACAGTGACAGGAAGTGGCTTTTATAGGCAGAGAGTGAGCACATGACCTGACACTGCTGTGGAAAGTTGATATTTATAACAAGGCTTTGTAGAACCATGGTTATTAGAACAGAGGTTAAATTGTGACAAACAGGCTGGTGAACCGGTAAAGAAAAGAGCTATGTCACTTCCTGACAGCTTGTTTGTAGACTTTAATAGCTAGGGACTTCCACTGTGTTACTTTTAAAAGTATCAAAAAAGTTAGGAGCCAGCAGTATAGATTTTATGAGCTAAGTGTTTGCTATCCGCTTTTCTCATAAGGATCAGAAGCAGTGCATGCCTAGTGGTGGGATGGGAACAGAAAGGAAAAGAAGGTTATTAGAAGCCTGCTGCCTGTATGTGTGTATTTAGCCATGATGAATTGCAAGGTTTTTCGTGGTTACATATTATGTAGCTTGAAATTTGGATTCCGATATGACCTGATGGATCCAAAATCTTTCAAAACTTTGGGCCAGTTAGCTTAGAAATCTTGCAAGTGCTGTAATGTGTCATTGTTCTACATTACCAGTTTTCTAAAAACTTTTGTCCGTTTGTAATTACTCACTTTGGTTGTTTTTTTTTTTTGTAGGCTATCCTCTCACCTTTATACTTTGCAAGATAGTTTGCGTAGTTTTGGATGTGTCTATTTGCTTCTTTTGATTAAGCTATTTTTATGTTTCTGCTGAACAATAATACAACACATTAACATAGAGGCCAGAAAATATGGCAAAATATTATGGATTTCACACACCGTTAATGTGAAAACATATTTAGCAATGATAGAGATCTAAGGATAGCTTTAAAGGCCCATCTGGCAGCTCTGATCTAAATATAAATGATGAGTATGGTAAAAAAAAAAAAAAAGGAAGATACAAGGACAGCTGAAACATCACAAAGAAAAAGCACATCCATATAGATAATGTTCTTGGCCAGGGTTCAGTTAATATTTATTAGTGAACCAGGGCTGTTGTTCAGGTGTCCTTGGAAAATAATAGATAAAAAAGTGATATTGTCTAAATAATTTATCTAACTCTTTCCTTAAATCAGTCAGCAACACAAAATGCAAATTACTGCAGGCTTTTCAGCAATAAATTTATGGGCACAAACACTTTTATCATTACACACAGACATAAAGAAGCTGTAGCTATCCTTTTTTCTTTCATGGTTAATGCTATTTTATAAAGACATAATCTGCACTTTTCTTGCATGAGGTTACTTCGGTCATGTTATGACCATGTTTCATATATAAGGTGACCATACACACCATTGAGCTGTACTATGGACAACAATGCACACACAAAATGGCTGCCGTTCAGATTAATACACTGTGACACAGAAAGAACCAAGCATTTGATTTGTTAGAACTTCCTGTCAAGAGTATGGGCTACTATTTCCCGTCAACAACCACAGACTCACTTTATAACACTGTATTGCTACATGTTTCTTGTCGATTAACATATTTAAGTACCTTGGGAAAAACAGATTTTCTTTGAACAATGAGTACTTATTGTATATTTCAACATTCCACGTTTACTCCCAATTCATACTGATAAGATTTTGCTGTGGTAGAACTTGTGGTGATATCATGTTTATTTTATTTTTTATGTAATAGTAAGTTGGTTTCTTGTTCCCTGGAAGCCCAGAGACCAAACACTGTGGTTTATGGTAATCTCGGAATCTACTAGGTAAAGTATATACCAGAACACTGTATTTTCTATATAAAAAAAGGGTTAACACATGTAAGCGTTAATATTTAATGCTGTTTCAAGAAATCCCAAGATACCAAATTGTTATAAGTGAATCATATGGACATTATTGTAGCCTATATGTTATAGCTTCTTTTTAAGCATGATGTAGCTTGTTTATATAGACCGTTCTAAGAGGGACTCTATTATTCAGACATTTTCAATAATTTTAAGCAAATTGCCTGTAGGCAAATTTCAATGTTTTTTGTCGACCTTCGGTTTATGTGAGGGGATCATGAGTTATAGGTGGGATTTTGATAAATGGATGACATGCTCATTGGATTTGGTGACTTGCTGGCAAAAGAAAGATGTAACATCTCAGTAAGTTGACAGATGGTGTGCTGTCAGCCAGACAAAACAATGAAAGGTGCGTTTGTAAGGAAATATACCTCTTTGAAGCTGTATAGCTGTGCATCAGAAGAGAAACATCTTCCTTTACTAAGGAGTACTATAGGAGTTTGCTCAGGTTATTGGATTAGTTTACTTATAGCCATGGCTGACGTTCAATCACAAAGTCATTCTCTTTATTCCCCAAGTGGACTCAAGTTTTTGTGATTAATTCACAAAGAAAAAAATACTACGATTAGAGCTGGGCACTTTACAGACTGTTATCAATTTTATATGGTTCATATCTTAGCCTGAACTTTTCGACCTTTATTGTGTGATATTTTCATTTCGGCCCTTCAAATTGTAGAGCAAATTATTAAGTTTGGATTGCATTGGTACTTAAAAGGTCAGAGTCATTATTGATGTGCTATTCCTGAGCCAGCAGATTAACCACGCATGCAGTTTGGACAGTGCCAGGGCTGTCAAAGGATTAAATCATAGTTTCTAGCGACACTGCTGTGTTCCTCCGTAGTTAACGTATTAACTGTATTCCTCCTTTAGTTATGAATTTATCGAATTGTAAAGCATGCAGCAGTGTTTTAAAAAAAAATCACAACGTTTAATATTGCTTAAATATAAGATATTCTTGCGATGGGCCTCAGTTTCTGTTTAAGGCACTTTTATTTGAATGTGTTATTTTATAACATTTAATATAAACGAAATGTATTAAACACTAAGCTACAAATTTAAAGAAATAAAACATCTAAAGTATGGTGTATTCAGCAGTATGTAGGCAATAAATGTGCTAAATAGTGATGGCTTACTTTTGGCAAACTGGCAGTTTTGTGATAAATTTGACATCATTAATTAGTGGAATGACAAAGGTTAGCCATCATGCAAATAAATATTTTATTACTTATTTATTTATTACTTATTTACATTTTATTTCAGGCTATTTTTTTTTCTCTTGATCTCTTTTATACCCACACAAGGAATGTCTCTGTTTGTGCACACTGGTCAGCACTGTTCAATGGCAAACATAGTATACTGCATAAAATGACCCACGTGATTTCCTCATTTTCAGAGGATATGCGGTTTGTCTCCAGAAAGAAAAATGCCGTTCAAAGGCTAAAGCTACAAGAGTTCCTGGCATACATTCATTTCTATAAACTAAATAGACAGGTAAGGTCATGTTGACCTGTCATGTAAAGAGCCCTTAATCCTGAGTGGCTAATCCATGGTGGTTACAAAAACCATGCTATCTTAATGGACTATCCAACATAAAGAGCTATGTATAAAGGCGTTTCTGTCAGAAAAGTAGTGCAATTGTGCTATAGTGCGCCAGCTGCACTCAAATAAGAAGTGATCTAGTTATTGGTTAACCCCTCGAAGACACAATGACATTCCTTGGTATTTCTTGCCATGAGGATGGAGCGCCAGCATGGAACATCCTCCATTAAAACAAGTAGTGGAAGCGACCAATAATCATTTCCACCACTCAGATGATGCTGCTGTAATGTTTTGATATCAAGGCATCGAGCAATACTCAAATTTGCTGCCCATTTGACCTGTGATTGCTCCAGGGTTAGAGTCAAATGGTCACTGTACTAGAAAATAGTAAGGAAAATGCAATATTCTACTTTCAGTTATTACCCTGCAAAAACAATATTGTAAACATTGACTATTTCTACACTCATGACAAATATTAGAATCTATTTACCGTATTTCCTCGAATATAAGACAAGGTTTTTTTCAGAGCAAATGTCTTATATTCGAGGTCATCTTATAATCTGACCTCAAATCGAGGTCAGATTATAAGACTGGGATCCAGGTCTCCTGCAGAGCTGCAGGGGACCTGGATCCCCCTCTCTAACAGCAGGTGGATGTGTGCGCGATGAGCGCAGACATCCTCCCCTGCCGCCCGGCACGACCGCCAGGACTTCTATGATGAAGCCGGGTCCTTCCGGCTTCATCATAAAAGTCCCGGCGATAGTGCAGACATCCTTCATGCTGCCCGACACTGCCGTCTATTATGACGGACGGAAGTGTCGGGCAGCATGGAGGATGTCTTCACGTATCTTGCAGACATCCCCCGGCTGCCCCCACTAGCCACCAGGGAGCTAGAGACAAGTTAAACTTTTTTCCTATAGGGTAGTCTTATATTCAGGCTTTTAGTTTTTTTTCCTAAAGGAATATTCAAAGTTTGGGGGGTCGTCTTATAATCAGGGTCATCTTATATTCGAGCAAATACGGTAGTATGTTTTTTTATTAGCATTTATATGCAAAAGATTTTTCATGTAAAGGTTAGAATTTTTTTTTTTTACATTTTTCAATCATATTTTAATTTTTTTATAGTAAATTATATAACTTAATCAAAATAATAATATCTAAAGAAAGTCCTTCTTATCCTGAAAAAAACAATGTATAATTTTTGTTGGTAAATGAAAATGACAGCTAAAGCAACTCTGCAGTGTAAAAACAGACTGAGCAATGCAACATTAAAAAACCAGTCCGTCCTTACGGGGTAAGGCACTTGTTGTATGTAATGTAAAAAAAAGAAAATTAGATAATTAGATAATTTTATTGGACTACAATTATCCCTCACTCCTAATCTGGCATTTTCTGCACTGAATAGGAAGTCACAAAGTGGGAATCAAAAGTTGCATATTGAGAATATAAAGTCAAAGTTTTGCCCCATTTTTTTGGTATATATAAACCCATGCTGACAGTTTTATACATAACCATACAAGCGCAAGAACAAAAACTTGTGAAATAGAGGGATTAACGTGCTAGATGTACAGAATAAAACTTTTATGTGAGCTGCAACCAGCAGGGGCGTATTGTGCCCCTTAGTGACAGTCTGGAGCACACCTGGCACTCAGGGGCACAATGTAGCTCGTGTATTTCATGGGTTTGCTGTGAACAGACAGGACACAGACCCCCAGAAGTACACAAGATACATCCAAGGGGCCGACAGCAGCTGCGAATACAGCATCAGACTCACTTACTCTGTTGCCAATTCAACCAGCACGAAAAAGTATATGTATTTTTGTATACTTTTCGTACTGGTAGAATTGGTGAGTGAGTGAGTGACTCTATTGCTGAATCGCAGCTGGCGCAGGGGCGGATCCAGAGTCTGATCTCGGGAGGGGCACATGTCCGTCTGTCTTTTCCTCTCTCCCTTGTCCGTCTGTCTTATCCTCTCTCCCATGTCCGTCTGTCTTTTCCTCTCTCTCATGTCCTTCTGTCACGCTCCTCTCCCTTCCCATGTCTGTCGCACTCCTCTCACTCCCCGTGTCCCTCTGTCTCTCTTCCTTCCATGCCCGTTTCTCTCCTCTTCCTTCCCATGTCCGTCTATGTATCCTCTTCTTTCCCATGTCCATCTGTCTCTTCTCTCATTTCCCATCTCTCTGTCTCTCCTCTCCCATCCCATGTCTGTCTGTCTCTCCTCTACCATCCCATTTATGTCTCTCTCTTCTCCCTTCCTATTTATGTCTCTCTCCTCTCCCTTCCCATGTCTGTTTGTCTCCTCTCCCCTTCCCATATCTGTCTGTCTCTCCTCTGCCATGCCATATTTGTCTGTCTCTCCTCTGCGAACCCATGTCTGTCTGTCTCTCCTCTACCATCCCATTTATGTCTCTCTCTTCTCCCTTCCCATGTATGGCTCTCTCAGCCAATTTGCCCAATAATATGCCAGTGTTAGTTGCCATTTAATATGCCCCAGCCAATTTGCCCAATAATATTCCAGTGTTATTTTCCATTTAATATGCCCCAGCCAATTTGCCCAATAATATTCCAGTGTTATTTTCCATTTAATATGCCCCAGCCAATTTGCCCAATAATATGCCTGTGTTAGTTGCCATTTAATATGCCCCTACCAATTTTCCCAATAATATTCCAGTGTTATTTGCCATTTAATATGCCCCTGACAATTTTCCCAATATGCCAATGTTATTTGCCATTTAATATGCCCCTGCCAATTTTCACAGTAATATGCCAGTGTTATTTGCCATTTAATATGCCCCGCCAATTTGCCCAGTAATATGCCAGTGTTATTTGCCATTTTATATGCCCCAGCCAATTTGCCCAGTAATATGCCAGTTATTTGCCATTTAATATCCCCTGCCAATTTGTCCAGTAATATGCCAGTTATTTGCCATTTTATATGCCCCTGCCAATTTGCCCAGTAATATGCCAGTTATTTGCCATTTAATATCCCCAGCCAATTTGCCCAGTAATATGCCAGTTATTTGCCATTTAATATCCCCTGCCAATTTGCCCAGTAATATGCCAGTTATTTGCCATTTAATATCCCCAGCCAATTTGCCCAGTAATATGCCAGTTATTTGTCATTTAATATCCCTTGCCAATTTGCCCAGTAATATGCCAGTTCTTTGCCATTTAATATCCCCTGCCAATTTGCCCAGTAATATGCCAGTTATTTGCCATTTAATATCCCCTGCCAATTTGCCCAGTAATATGCCAGTTATTTGCCATTTAATATCCCCAGCCAATTTGCCCAGTAATATGCCAGTTATTTGCCATTTAATATCCCCTGCCAATTTGCCCAGTAATATGCCAGTTATTTGCCATTTAATATCCACTGCCAATTTGCCCAGTAATATGCCAGTTATTTGCCATTTAATATCCCCAGCCAATTTGCCCAGTAATATGCCAGTTATTTGCCATTTAATATCCCCTGCCAATTTGCCCAGTAATATGCCAGTTATTTGCTATTTAATATCCCCTGCCAATTAGCCCAGTAATATGCCAGTGTTAGTTGCCATTAATATTCCCCAGCTAATTTGCCCAATAATATGTCAGTGTTTCCTATCATTAATAAGCCCCTGCCTCTTTCCCCAGTACATTCCCCCCATCTCCCCAGCACTTACCTTTCCCTGGTGGCTAGTGGCAGGCAGCATGGTCTTCTCCATGCTGCCTGTTCGTCTCACAGATGGTTGTGCCGACAGGTCACGTGACCCGGCGCGCGTATGACGTCAGCGCGCTGGTCACGTGACCTGTCGTCACTTCCGTATCGGTACACTGCACGGGGAGCCGAACAGGCAGCACGTAGGTTTCTCTGTGCAGCCTGCCGGCAGGCAGAGGAGGTGAGGGGGATCTTCCGATCCCTTCTCACCTCAGTCTCTGCCTGCAAGCGCGTTTTTTTTTTTTTTTAAAGTGTCTTTTTTTTTTTTCTCTCTTCTCGGGGGGGGGGGGGGGGGGCAATTGCCCCGTTGCCCCCCCCCTGGATCCGCCACTGAGCTGGCGTCTGTCTCCTGGATGTATTTCCGGGTTTGTGTGCTCTCTGTTTGGAGCAAACAAACTCCGGAAATAGATAGTACGGCTCCATGCTAGGGGAACGGCGCACACATAGCACATATGGAGCATCCACCTGCTTACATCAATATATAAAACAATAAAAAAATATACTTAATTCATAAATAAAGTAAATGTTGCTGAGTGGGACATATATGTAAATGAAAAAAGTGTAATATTGTACAATAAAGGGTGTAAAACATTTCCAGCCACAAGGTTTGGCATTGGCACTCACTTTTTGGTGACTGGTATGGCTGCTAACCAATGCTGGGAAAGGGGAGATCATTTTATGGTAAATGGCCAATGGATAAAAAACCTTGTAGTACAGATGACTCGTGACTATACACAGTGGCACCAGCAAATAACATGACCTTTTCTGGATTGCAAAAAGGAGCAGCTTGCCTCAAAGAGCCAGAACTACTCCCATATAACAGAATTTATAAAGCAAAATCTTGACTGAAGGAATCAGGACTAGACATAAAAGAGCATTATTATTTATATATAACCCCCATGGAATCTGCTTACTGATGATATAATTAAAACAGTTTTCACCCCACCTGCAGGTGATAGACAAAATCAGAAGCCTAAGAGATTCTAACACTCAAAATTTGAACAGAAACAGATATCTTTTTAAATTAGTAGTTTAGGTTGAAAAAACTACATCCAGTTCAACCCTTTTCCTTTTCCTTGTTTATCACTGTTTAGCAATTTCGAATTCTGCTTTCTATGGGGGAAAAAATTCCTTTTTGACTCCAAATGGAAATAAGATTTCTCCTTGGATCAACCAGCACTAAATAAATATTAATATCTATACTAACATACATATCCCTCTATGTTCTGTTTCATTAAACAAATGTATTATTTTTATGAAGTAGAAAATATGTCGTTAACAAAGGATAATTATTAGACACCTGCTCTTTTTGTATACAATGTTGTTACTGTAAAAACCAAAGTAGCCGAGTTATAAAAATGTCCTATTTTACTTACTTGGAGAAATTTTATAACTTGGCTACTTCAGCCTTAATTCCCTGTAATTTCCTCTTTCATGAATTAAGCCCAAAGATTTATTATGCAATGGAAATCCTGAGGAGGGCTACATGTAGATGAATCTGTGTTATACAGTGTAAATGAACAAAAGTCTAACTGGTGAAATGTATAGCTTTCAGGAAAGAAGATGGGCCTGCTTTTGTTCCATGCATCATGGGTATTCAAGGTACATCATAAGTATCATAAAACATGTTTTCACATCATCATGGCACCTACCTTGCCTCCTGGCTTCAGAGAGTTCCAGCTAACATTCTCACTCAATGACCATGCTGGATTAAGGGCACTTAGTAGTAGTTAGCTCAGGATTTCAGGTGGAAGCAATTGTGTCATAGCTAACCTGGATCCAGATTATTCATCTCCAGACTCTATTTTTTGGCTGCCCTCCCAGAATGGTTACAGAGATATTAAAACAGTAATCCACAACACATCATATTTTATTAGCATAATAAAATAGTACACATAATCTTTCCCTTACCAGTATTCCGCATCTGCCTTACATGATGGCCTGGAACCTAACAAACAGGTTTAATAACAAACTTTTTAGAGACAATCTATACATGAAGAATGACACACACACATAAGGAAAATGAACACATAATTGTATGTAGACAAAATACAGTACAATGGCCAATCACATCTCTACAGACAAAACAACATAGGAGTGGTCTTAAAATGTCACTTGAGTTTGTAATACCAATAATGGAAGGATGCTCCTGAAATACAAGAGTGGGCTACATGCTCATCATTTCTTATTCTTACTAACTGCAGGGTTCAATACATATGAAGTTAATTTTTGTAACACTTGCATGAAAGACTTTGATTATGGCATACCAAAATCTCCTTCAATCCATTAAGAATACTGTAATGTTGCCTGTTATCTTAATTGACACTTAAGACATCTGTTATAATCTCTAAACAGGGCATTTGGATAATTCATGTGCTAATTTATGTCATTTGTTTTGTTCTTTTGAAAATGTCTACATTTCCCTTTGTTCCACTAATGTAATGCATTGGGAGACATTGATTCTATAAATAACCGTATTGATGAACTAATAACAGTTCACGCTTTGAAACACATTTACATCAAGCATGGGAAATAGCTTTTCACCCAACTAAATCAATATGGCACATTCCTAATTAATGTAGACAATGCTCTTAGATGCACACTGCGATTTCTAAATTCATATTTCACATGCAGGATTGAATTCATGTAAATTTGATATATTTTTGTTTTAGCTGTCAAACAGATGACAACACAGTAATACACAGCAGGATATCACTCTTTTGTTGATCTGTCAGTGGAACTTATTGTTAAATCCATAACTTCCACAAGTAACTTTTTTGTTTGCTTCATATTACCCACACTTATTCATCGTCAATACGAGCTCAGCGGAACAGTTGGGAGACGAGCGTATCAGTCAGAATCACCAGCTAAGGAGAAAAAAAAAACCATTTTAAATCTGTTATTCTTTGGGTAGTTTCTTGCTAACTTTAGATGACAAGTGCCCTAAGGTTTCCTGTAGGCCTCCAGTCGCACTTGTTTAAGAGATATTTTTATTTATTACTGTAGCATTGGCATTCTATACGCCTCCCATCCACAAAGAACAACCCATATATGGAAAAAAAAACAAATGATTACAAAATGAAAAGAAAGGCTTGCTTTTGGTTACTTTTTTTTTTTTTTTTTTACATTTTCTGGAGGGCCTCTCACTGGACTTTATTCATGAACATGAATTGAGAAGATGATTTCAAGTCTATGGCCAAAGTAGCCAAGCTGAAAACATTCTCCAGCTGAATTGGATATTTTTCCAGTTTGACAACTTTGGCCTTAAGGAGCATGTGACATTTATGTATATTATAAAAATGTAATTATATTGGCCTGTAAGAGTTCTGCTAGAGACTTAAAGATCTACCTTTCTCAGGATAAACTAAATAAACAGATTGCCTTTTATCCTGAGAAAGCAAGACCTTTGAGTCTGGTGAAACGTGTTGATTGGCACCTAATATCATTGTATGCAGGTTGAGTAGTCCACCTCCTAGCTGCTGTCCATTGTGCGTGTATATCACTACTGTTCTGTTGCTTTGTTAAAGCAGGATGATGTTCTGCTCCACCCATTGTTTGTTTTGCTGGGTTATGGCTGTTACTCAACATGTGGGTATTTGAAATATTATTTTAAATTGTGTGGCACATTTACACCTTTGTTTTTCTAGGATGTACCCAGGAAGTTCTGCGAGGTGTTGGTGGTGTGATAATCATAAGGGAGACAAGTTAAATGACTAGTAGGCCTGTATGCCTCTTCAGAACTTTTGGATAAAGATGATACAGAAACTTTTTCATTTAACTAAACTAAGAATTTTCGTGCAATGTTGAAAACGGAGAAAGATTTAGTCATCAATTTCTTGACTATAATAAAAATATCTATAGCCAAGAACCAATTAGAATATCAGTTAAAAATGGGAAAGGGAATAGTAATTTATCAATCAACTCTGCCAGAAAAAAATGAAAACGGGAATTATTGGATCAAAATCTTAACTTGTGACTCTTAGAATTGGTCTCCCACACACTTGGTGCATTTGAACTATAAAGTGTTTAATTTAAATGGAAAGTTGCATTAATTCCCATGACTAATGGCGATGGCCGACTGTGATGTTTGTTTGTTCTTTATTAAGATAAAAGTCAGTTATTTTATTTCTATGGTGTATGTTGTATATTGAACTGGCTTTGCCTTCTTTATTTATTTCTGAAATGCTTCTATTTTGTACATGATACATTTAATATTTGTATATGTTGTTATGGAAATCGTTATATAACATGGAAAAAGAAAAGATATTGGATAAAAAACATTTGAACATGCGAACAATAGGAAGAGCTTTGAAGACAACTATTACAAACAAGTCTGCTCAATTGCCACACAAAGCAAAACTGAACTACTATAAGGTACATTATTTATATTGCTTGATGAAAGAATATTACAGGGAGTGCAGAATTATTAGGCAAGTTGTATTTTTGAGGATTAATTTTATTATTGAACAACAACCATGTTCTCAATGAACCCAAAAAACTCATTAATATCAAAGCTGAATATTTTTGGAAGTAGTTTTTAGTTTGTTTTTAGTTTTAGCTATTTTAGGGGGATATCTGTGTGTGCAGGTGACTATTACTGTGCATAATTATTAGGCAACTTAACAAAAAACAAATATATACCCATTTCAATTATTTATTTTTACCAGTGAAACCAATATAACATCTCAACATTCACAAATATACATTTCTGACATTTAAAAACAAAACAAAAACAAATCAGTGACCAATATAGCCACCTTTCTTTGCAAGGACACTCAAAAGCCTGCCATCCATGGATTCTGTCAGTGTTTTGATCTGTCCACCATCAACATTGCGTGCAGCAGCAACCACAGCCTCCCAGACACTGTTCAGAGAGGTGTACTGTTTTCCCTCCTTGTAAATCTCACATTTGATGATGGACCACAGGTTCTCAATGGGGTTCAGATCAGGTGAACAAGGAGGCCATGTCATTAGATTTTCTTCTTTTATACCCTTTCTTGCCAGCCACGCTGTGGAGTACTTGGACGCGTGTGATGGAGCATTGTCCTGCATGAAAATCATGTTTTTCTTGAAGGATGCAGACTTCTTCCTGTACCACTGCTTGAAGAAGGTGTCTTCCAGGAACTGGCAGTAGGACTGGGAGTTGAGCTTGACTCCATCCTCAACCCGAAAAGGCCCCACAAGCTCATCTTTGATGATACCAGCCCAAACCAGTACTCCACCTCCACCTTGCTGGCGTCTGAGTCGGACTGGAGCTCTCTGCCCTTTACCAATCCAGCCACAGGCCCATCCATCTGGCCCATCAAGACTCACTCTCATTTCATCAGTCCATAAAACCTTAGAAAAATCAGTCTTGAGATATTTCTTGGCCCAGTCTTGACGTTTCAGCTTGTGTGTCTTGTTCAGTGGTGGTCGTCTTTCAGCCTTTCTTACCTTGGCCATGTCTCTGAGTATTGCACACCTTGTGGCCACTCCAGTGATGTTGCAGCTCTGAAATATGGCCAAACTGGTGGCAAGTGGCATCGTGGCAGCTGCACGCTTGACTTTTCTCAGTTCATGGGCAGTTATTTTGCGCCTTGGTTTTTCCACACGCTTCTTGCGACCCTGTTGACTATTTTGAATGAAACGCTTGATTGTTCGATGATCACGCTTCAGAAGCTTTGCAATTTTAAGAGTGCTGCATCCCTCTGCAAGATATCTCACTATTTTTGACTTTTCTGAGCCTGTCAAGTCCTTCTTTTGACCCATTTTGCCAAAGGAAAGGAAGTTGCCTAATAATCATGCACACCTGATATAGGGTGTTGATGTCATTAGACCACACCCCTTCTCATTACAGAGATGCACATCACCTAATATGCTTAATTGGTAGTAGGCTTTTGAGCCTATACAGCTTGGAGTAAGACAACATGCATAAAGAGGATGATGTGGTCAAAATACTAATTTGCCTAATAATTCTGCACTCCCTGTATTTGTAATCCTTACATTACTCTTTTGATTCAACAAAATAAAACGTTTTTTTTTCTGGATGTATAGTTGTCCATTAATGGAAAATGTTCTACCATATGAATAAAAGGAAAATTTGGTCTAGAGAGGCCCATTAATATTTACATGAATATCTTAAGTTTAAGTACACTGAGATTTGTTTCTTGGCCTTTGATGTGTATGTTTGAATACAGCCTGAAGAAAACCTAATGCAACAGGTCACATAGTATTTAACGGGGAAGTAGATTATGGGATATGGAGTCTGGGGTCACATTTGGAAACCAGTCGCAGTACTAATTAGGCTGTCTCCGCTCACTAGGGAGCAGTTTACTTTATGTAACTGACACCATGATTACCAAGTATACTTGTACATGGCTGATCAGTGGCTTTTATGCTGCCTTTGATTTCTTGATTACTTAGCAATTTATTCTGTTTCAAGCAATATATAATAAGTAATATTATAGATGCTTTCTGAGTGCCTATTAACTGCTTCTCCCGAGCTTGCATGCACTTTATTTTAACACCTCTATGTTTGTATTAGACTATACATTTGTTACTTGAAGAAACACTTGGACCTATTACTTTCCATTTATTATTTGTACAACAAGTGTAAATTTTTAGTTTTATGGGTTGTAAGTAGCTAAATCAACTCAAACTGTAACAAGTCATCACATTAGCTTCTAAAAATCTGTAAACCATAATTTGGCAGAGAAACAGGTACTGTTCACTATATATCTTGGACTTCTTTAATACGTAATTCTTGGCCAAGTTAACATGTAATTTAAAAAGCTGTATGATGTAGATCTTCAAGTTAATGTAGGATTGTTCAGCCTTATGAGAGATAGCACTACAGACAATGATCAGGAGTTGTGAAATATTCTTCTAAACCCACAAAAGTATCACGTGTTACTGTCAGTTTATATATTTAGTTTAAAGGACAACTTAACTTTTTCCCCATTTACGCTTCTAATTTAGAAATAGAACATGACAGTTTATCCTCTGACCTGGGAAGCAGGCAGACTGGTCAAGTTGATGACTATCTCTCTCTGCTAGTTATTTTTACACTAGACCAGCAGAGCAGGCTTTAACTTGTTTGGCAGCTCTCCTGGTCCCACATAGGTGCATCCAAATAAGGGAACCTAGCCTTCTTACTGGTCCAGTGCGGTCCCACCATTAGGTGACAAATGGCAACAAACTGCCCCAGTCCCCATGAGAAAGCTTCCAAAAGTTACATTTTCAAGTTCAGTATTGCAAAAACTAAAGCAAATTGGACCATTTCCCCCCAAACTTGTTTAACCCCTTAATGACAGATGACGTTCCAGGCACGTCACGGCAAATCAACGACTTGCCAACAGGTGATGTGCCTGGCACGTTATGCACTAAATAGAGGAAAGAAAGCGACCAACAGTCGCTTTCTTTACTCTATCAGTGTTGCTACAATGCCTCTATGTAGAGGCATTGTGCAACACTAAAAAAAAGTGCAGGGGAGCGCTACGATCGTTCGCTTCCTGAGCATCTCAGGCGTGCTAAACTTAGCAACACCTTAAGGATACTAAGAACCGATGGTGGTCGCTCTCCTGAGCGACCCCATCGGCTCAGTAGAAGGAATGCTGCCTATACAGGCAGCGCTTCCCTTCTACTGGCAAGAGCATCGGAAGTGAATGTATTTCACTTCCATTGCTCTAGGGGGCCCAATCGATGCCTGCCCATCAGATCTGTGTGATCTGTGTGCAGGCATGTATGATAAGGGCTCTGATGAGCACTTATCATACAGTAAAAGGCAATATTTGTAAATATTGCCTTTGACAAGTATTGATCTGCCTCCCTCTCCTCACTAGTTTTAGTAAGGGAGAGAGACAGATCAGATACACAGCAACACATTATTTGCTGTCTGTGCATTTTTTTAGGGGTTAATTATTTTTACTACGCCTAAGCAGTGATCTGGCGCAAATGTAGGAATCTTGCTGCAGAACAATTTTTTATATATTTTTTAACTTTTTTATTACACCCGCTTCGGGTTAATTTTACCAGTTAGGGGTTACATTTAACGTCAATTTTTTTAGCTGTCTGATCGCATGTATAGCGATCAGTAACAGCTGATCAGTGGCAAAGGCGGTTTGGTGATTGCTCACATGAGCATCACCATTCGCCTGGTCAGATCAATATTTGTTGTAAATATTGATCCGACCCTTGTAGATCTGCCTCCCTCTCCTCACTTGAGTTTTAGTGAGGGAGACTGACAGAGCTGTATAATGTAAGTTTGTAATTATAATATATTTAAAAATTTTTTAGACACAAGGGCTTTTATAAAAGCCGTTTCCAGTGTTTAACCCCTTCCCTGCCATTGATCGCTGTGTACACAGTTATCTTCCACAGCACATTTTTTGCTGTCTGTGCATTTTTTAGGGGTTAATTTTTTTACTGTAATTTATTACAGTATATCAACGGCTCTTTTAAGAGCTATTAACCCCTTGCTTGCCGTATATCACTGCCTAAGCAGCGCATATGGCCACTGCCTAAGCAGCGCATATGGTCACTGCCTAAGCAGCGTATATGGAGCGATCTGGCTGCAGAAGGATTTTTGTTGCTATCAGCATTTTTTTTTGTCACACTCGCTGTGGTTAATTTTACCCACTAGGGGATTACGTGTATTCCTTTTGAAGCTGTCTGAACGCATGTATAGCGATCAGTAACAGCCTATCAGTGTCAAAGATGGTTTGGTGATTGCTCAAATGAGCATCACCATTCGCTTGGTCAGATCACTATTGTTCTGACCCATATGGATCTGCCTTCCTCTCCTCACTTGAGTTTTAAGGGAGAGAGACAGATCTGTATAATATGTTTTTAATTGTAATAAATTAAATAAAATGTTACAAAATTGTGAGACCCAAGGGCTTTTATAAAAGCCAAACCCTTTGTATTAACCCCTTCTCTGCACTGATCACTGCACAGCAGAACATTTTTTTTATTGTCTGTGCATTTTTAGGGGTTAATTTTTTTGTACAGTACTACAAAGGCTCTTATCAGAGCTATTAACCCCTTCCTTGCCCTACATGTCAAAATTCCAAGTTGGAAAATCAAAAAGCACACATCTCAAATGTGGCCTTTTAACCCCCAAACCAGCAGACAAACCTATGCATGGGTGGTATCCCTGTGCTCGAGAGATGTTGCTGAACACATATTGGAGTATTGTTTGGCAGTGACACATACCGGAATCTGTGAATGTGTGTCTAAAGTAAAATTTATGTGGGAAAAATTACATACTAAAATTACTAACACAAACTTTGTAAAAAGGGTGGTGTTAGAATTGGTGCATGGAAAGTGTTAAAATATCACCATTTAAAATAGCCTAGGGTGTCTAATTTTACAAAATATATGCTTTTTTGGGGTAAAACACACTGTCTGGCTTCAAAAAAAGTCCCAAAGAAACATGGGGGCGCAGGCTGATTAGACGTCAAAATTCCTAGTTGGAAATGCGCACCTTCAAAATGTGGCCTTTTAGCCCTCAAACAACCCAACAAATCTATGCATGGATGGTATCCCTGTACTCAGGAGAAGTTGCTGAACACATATTGGGGTGTTATTTGGCAGTGACACATACCAAAATCTGTGAATTTATGTCTGAAGTACAATGTTTGTGAAAAAAAACCACCAAAAAATTACTACCACACATTTTGACAAAGGCTGGTGGTAGAATTAGTGCATGGAAAGTGTTAAAATACCACCATTTGAAATAGCCTAGGGAGTGAACTTTTAAAAAATATATGGGTTGATGGGGTAAAATACACTAGCTGGCTTCAAATATGTCTCAAATGGGACATGGGCGCATGTTGTCTGCATGTGAAAATTTCAAGTTGGAAAACCAACAAGCGCACCTCTCAAATGTGGCTTTTTAACCCCCAAACAAGCAGACAAACCTATTCATGGGTGGTATCCCTGTACTTAGGAGAAGTTGCTGAACACATATTGGGGTGTTATTTGGCAGTGACACATACCAAAATCTGTGAATGCATGTCTGAAGTACAATGTTTGTGAAAAAACACCACAAAAGAATTACTACCACAAACTTTGACAAAGGCTGGTGGCAGAATTAGTGCATAGAAAGTGTTAAAATACCACCATTTGAAATACCTTAGGGTATCTACTTTTAGAAAATATATGGGTTGATTGTGTAAAATACACTGGCTGGCTTCAAAGATGTCCCAAATGGGACATGGGTGCAGGCTGTCTGCATGTCAAAATTTCAAGTTGGAAACCAAAAACTGCACCTCCCAAATGTGGCCTTTTAGCCTCCAGACAACCTAACAAACCTATGCATGGGTGGTATCCCTGTACTCAGGAGACATAGTAGAATCTATTTAGCAGTTTTTTTTTGTTCGCTTTTGTCGATGAGGAGAAGATGTTTCAAATAAACGCCAGGAAATATGTTTTTGTTTTTCCATATTTTATTTATTTTTTATATAATATTATAGGATATCATCAAAATGATGGCACCCAAAGAAAGCCCTTCTTGTCCCGATAAAAACAATATATAATTTGTGTGGGTACAGCAAATGACAAAGAAGAAAATCACAGCTAAACACAAACAGCACAGAAATGTTAAAATAGCCACTGTCCAGAATGGACAAAAATGTTTCAAAGCCTTTGTCCTTAAGGGGTTAATCCTTTTAAATAATTTCATTCTGACAGGCTGTCCAATATTATTATGTTTACGTTAATTCTTTGCCTATGTGTTTAGTATATGAATGCTGATCTTAATTGTCATGGTACCCAAAGACAAGCTGTTATTTGTGTAACAAACAAATTAAGGGCTGGCTCACCATAATAATAATTCTCTTTTTTCTGTACAAAGGTAAAAAAATGGTGTCCACAGCAGACTTTCAAGTTCAGGATAAAATAGTGACCCATCACATCCTGGTGAGCTGGCCCTTTATTTGTTTGTTCTGCATTTATCTACTGTTTGTGGCGAGATCCCAGACTTATCTGGTATCCAAGATGGGATTTAATTCTCTCACTGCCCTCTACAGTCTCTCACTTAGGCTGCATATTAATGTATTTGGTTAGAGCCACAAATGCCAAAGTTTCCCACCATTGTGTGTCAGAAGCTGGGAGGTATGCATGCTTGGAAGCACGCTGCTTAAACAAGGCTACCCACATCCACTGAACTGTCACTATTTCCACCATAGTTTCTCAAAGTACACTCTGTGGCAAATTTCTATGGGTGGAGCAGTCACCATGGAAACCAAAGAATGTTCCTGCTGTTTAGACCAATTTTAGAATTTTGACACAGAATTAAGTTTTTTAAAGATAAAACACAATGTCCTGTATCTTTTTAACTATACACTTCTCACTTATCGTGTCTCTGACCGCCTATTCTCAGTAAATGTTCTTTCTTTTCGTCAAGGACTCAAGACCACACGATCCACTCCAAACAAAAAAAATACATATTACTGTTTAGCTTCATTAACACAGCCTCATTAGCTTCATTAGCTTAATTTCCCATTGCAAACTAGTAGATACCAAACCCAAAGGAGAAAACATTTAAATGAAACTAATAACTCTACATTTGTTCCTATCACTTACCTCACACATCCCAGTAGTCCATAAATCCATAATCCTTAAAGCCTTTGTTTCCTTATGACAGAGGCGTCCAACGTGCGGCACGCGGGCCAAATGCCTGAGCTCTGCTCCGGTAGCCGCACCTCGAACTGCACACCACATGAGAAGCTGTGTCGGGGAACGAAGTTCCCTACACACTCTGTGTAGGGAACTTCGTTCCCCGATACAGCTTCCCGTGCGGTGTGCAGTGCACAAATCCCCTCCTCTACCCTGCGCATGAGGTCATGCTCAAGGGTCAGAGGGAGGGAAGAAGCTCACCGGGAGCCCACAGCCTCGTGTGTGGGGTAAGTGTATGAATGTATGTATGTATGTGAGTGTGTGTATCAATGTGTGTGTGGGTTAAGTGTATGTATGTATGTGAGTGTGTGTGTGTGTGTATAAATGTGTATTAGTGTGTGAGGTAAGTGTATGTATGTATGTATGTATGTATGTATGTATGTATGTGAGTGTGTGTATCAATGTGTGTGGGTTAAGTGTATGTATGTATGTGAGTGTGTGTATCAATGTGTGTGTGGGTTAAGTGTATGTATGTATGTGAGTGTGTATAAATGTGTATTAGTGTGTGGGGTAAGTGTGTGTGTGGGTTAAGTGTATGTATGTATGTATGTATGTGTGTATAAATGTGTATTAGTGTGTGGGGTAAGTGTATGTATGTGCGCGTGTGTGTGGGGTAAGTGTATGTATGTGAGTGTGTGTGTGGGGTAACTGTATGTATGTGAGTGTGTGTGTATAAATGTGTATGTGTGAGTGGGGTAAGTGTATGTATGCGAGTGTGTATAAATGTGTATCTATGTGAGTGCATGTTAAGAGGGTGTGGGGTAAGTGTATGTATGTATGTGAGTGTGTGTGTATAAATGTGTATGTGTGTGGGGTAAGTGTATGTATGTATGTATGTGAGTGTGTATACATTTGTATTAGTGTGTGGGGTAAGTGTATGTGAGTGTTTGTGGGGTAAGTGTATGTATGTATGTGAGTGTGTGTGTGAGGTAACTGTATGTATGTGAGGATGTGTGTATACATGTGTATGTGTGTGAGTGGGGTAAGTGTATGTATGTGAGTGTGTGTGTATAAATGTGGATGTGTGTGGGGGTTAAGTGTATGTATGTTTGTGAGTGTCTGTATAAATGTGTATGTGTGTGGGGGTAAGTGTATGTATGTATGTATGTATGTGAGTGTGTGTATCAATGTGTGTGTGGGTTAAGTGTATGTATGTATGTATGTATGTATGTATGTATGTATGTATGTATGTGAGTGTGTGTGTGTGTGTGGGGTAACTGTATGTATGTGAGTGTGTGTGTATAAATGTGTATGTGTGAGTGGGGTAAGTGTATGTATGTGAGTGTGTGTATAAATGAGGATGTGTGTGGGGGTTAAGTGTATGTATGTTTGTGAGTGTCTGTATAAATGTGTATGTGTGTGTGGGTAAGTGTATGTATGTATGTGAGTGTGTGTATCAATGTGTGGGTTAAGTGCATGTATGTATGTATGTATGTATGTGAGTGTGTGTGTATAAATGTGTATTAGTGTGTGGGGTAAGTGTATGTATGTGAGTGTGTGTGTGTATAAATGTGTATGTGGGGTAATTGTGACTGTGTGTGTGGGAAGGGGGGGTAAGTGTGACTGTTGATGCATGTGTGTGTTTGTAGTTAATGTGACCACTACACATTAGTGTAAAATATATATATATATACATACACATGTATATAATTATATATATTATTCTCTGAATGAATGAAAAATGAATGCGGCCCACGCACACATACATTTCTAGCGAAGTGGCCCTTTGCAAAATAAACTTGGACACCCCTGCCTTATGACATCAAGAGCCTACTTTATTTACAGCATACTCTATTTGGCTGGAAATGTGTTCATAGAAAATAGCATTATATTTGTAGCAACAGTTATTAAATTAATTAGCTTTGTTAATGGCAGTAAACACACCTTAAACAAATGCATCACTGATTAAGAAAAACATATTTAGAGAAGCTGCTAAACAAATGCTTTGATAGCTGCCTTTGTGTCACCTTAATGAGCAAGCAAAGGAAGCTGAGCACTTCTCATTTTTTTAAAATAACATTCAAACAAAATATAAATTGCTGGCACCTTGAGGAAAGAGGCAGGAGTTGACAATATGGGTTTAGCAGCTGACTGAGCAAGATATCTTTGCATACATGGTATTTGCCTAAGTGTTATTTGTTTAGTCCTTTTATAGGACAAATATTGTCATGGAGATAATTATTTTCCTTTCACTGAATACTGTACCAGATACCATCATTTTCTGTTATTGTTTAGTGTGTGCCATATAGTTGTGTTTTGTCTATAGTAGATCTCTGCTCTGAATACTTTGCTCTATTTTATTATGCAGCTTCTAAACTGGATTTGTGTTTTGTGCCTGGTCAGGACTCAGCAGTAAGTTGAACTCACTGGCATGTGAGTGGACCCATGCATGGACACACCTAGTCTAATGGCATAGAAGCATTATGCTGATAAAAACCTCTACTAGCAAATTAATACTCTGTGACATGAAACTATGTACTTCATGGCCAGATATCCTGCACTATTGAAAAAGTTAATTCCGTTTTATCAATAAGACCAGTCATAAAAACATACCACATTGCACCACCAGTAACCTCCAGTATTGACACTTTGTTTATTGGATATGTAACATTATTTATTTATTTATTTTTATTGATTTAGAAAGTGTTTTACCAGGAAGAATACATTGAGATTTCTCTCGTTTTCAAGTATGTCCTGGGGACCCAGTCCAGAATGGAGTTATATCAGGATTCATCACAACAAGCCTTAGCCCACTTCAACTGCAGTCTCCTTGTTGTTTTCTGAATTGAGCATGTTTTTTACTTTAGGTGACCAAACATATTTCAGTCACTTTTGACCAGTTTGTCTTAGCTGGTTGTGCTTTCAGTGGTGGACACAAACAATGATACAAATAGGAAAAAGCATGAAAAAGGAAGCAGTTATAATCATTCTAAAAAAAGATGACCCATTAGTAGACATGTGCAAAACTAAAATATTCGGACGAAAATGTTATTTATTTCGTCTAAAACGAATTTCGTTCATTATTGCATTCGTTTCAGACGAAATTCGTTCATTATTTTCATTTCGTTTTATTCGTTCGTTTTATAGAATACATGTAATATTATTGGCTTTCTATAAACCGAACGAGAGCCCCATTCATAAGAAATTCTTATGAATGGAGACTTTGTCTCCGTGTAGTGAAATGCCGACAGCCTATAAACCGAACGTTCGTTTATAGGCTGTCGGCTTATGTAATACATGTAATCCTATTGCTATTCTATAAACCGAACGTTCGGTTTATAGAATGCCAATAGACTTACATGCATTCCATAAACCGGAAGTCGTTCATTATGTCAGTTTATGGAATGTAAGTGTACTATGCTAGTGTATTCTATAAACCGACTCTATTTCGGCTTATAGAATGCAATAGTACTACGAATGGACGAATGAATGAATGATTTTCGTTTATTAACCATTCGTTAATTCGGCTTTCGTTAGCTTAGCATTTTCGTTATTCGTTTTTCGGACGAATGGATGAAAATGCTATTTTCGGACGAAAATGCGAAAACGAATGCACATGTCTATCCATTAGGTCATTTTTCTTAGGACCGTAGATAATGAATAAGAGACTCCCCCCACTTATTTGCCACTTCCTGCCAATTATTTTCTCCACCTTTCCACTCCAGGCAGGATTGGCACATGCAAGTGGGAGCCTTTTGTCATTGATAATTACACCACTAACATTGCTTGCTAAGAAACATATACACCTGTGCGACGGTCATGCAGTGCAAAGCATACTGCCACGGGGAAAAACACCTGCCCAGCCCGGCGCTGCATGTGGCAGTGGCTTTGCTTTGAATGTGGTGGTACTTTCATTTAAATCCCTGTTTTATTTGTTTAAATGCTTTGCGTCTCCAATTAACCCTGTGAATGTCACAAACACATTCTGAGTCTCATTTGTGTCAATATTAAAAAATATTTCTTTAACCTTTCCATCCCCCTGACCTATATTGACTAAAGTGCATTTAACAACTAACTTCAAGGGATCACAGTCTTTACCTGGATTCAATTCAATTTCATGGCTTTGTACATTCAGTGTGTCTTATAATGTAGCACTTTTAGCATTATTTTGTAGCTATTTTATTTTTAAAACTTGACAATCAATAACATTAGCACATTAGGTGTTTGGATTCTTATGTCTATGATTGGATAGTTGAAGTACAGGCTGCTAAATCCATTGCTATGTGTTAGCTGTTAGTGTTAATTCAACGAGGGCTTAATCAGATCAATAATTTGGTTTATGTAACATCTGTTAACTTACAAGATGCATTTAGTAATGATATTTACAGGACAGCTTTTAGCAATCCCATTGCTCTTTGAAATATGTTTTAGTAGAAACAAATAGGGCATGTAATCACTCTCTCTGTGCATTTTCTAGCCATTGGCCATGCCATGCCTTAAGTTCTAGCTGATTGGTCCAATATTCTATGTTGCGTTCAGCCTGAATTTTAAACATTTTGCTTTTTCTTCTTTTCCCTCTCAACTTTCATTTCTGGAGTGACCTCAGTGTGAGGTAGGGTTGTCACCTCACCCATTTTTTTTACCAGCCACATTTATCTTTTGTATGTAGAAGTCATATGTGACCAGAAGGAAATTAATTAACTAATTAACCCCTTAGTGACAAGACATTTTCACCTTGACTTTCCCTTGGTGACAATGGCTGTTTTGACATTTCTGGGGTGTTTGTGTTTAGCTGCAATTTTCTTCTTTCTTAGATACTGTACCCACACAAAATATATGTTGTTTTTATCGTCATAAGAAGGGATTTCATTAGATACCATTATGTTCATCATATCTTATAATTTACTACAAAAAATAATCATAAAATATTCTGAAACTTTTAAAAAAATCCACTTTTTCTAACTTTGACCTAAAATATAATTTAGACAAATACAATCATTAAAAAAGACCCCATCTAAATAGTTTCTAAATGTTGTCCCGAGTTCAGAAATATGCATGTTTCCATATTTTTCGGTATATTTTTGTGAGTTATGGGGCAAAAACCAAAAACAGTGTTTTTTTTTTTTTTCCTATATAGACCTTTTGACCCCAACCCGAACCCAAAATTTAACCTTAACACTAAATTTAACCCCAACTCTAACCCTTATGCTATCCCTTAATATATTTTAATTTTAATTTAATTTTAACCCTATCCCTTATGCTAAAAATTATTTAATTTTAACCCTATAGGCTAATCTAACTATATAACCAGTTTTTAGTTAATTAAATATTTATTTCAATTTTTTTCCTTTCTTATGCTACTTAACTACCACTAGGGGCAGTCAAGTAGCTTATTCAGAGCGACGTAAGTGAAGTTACTTTCACTTCCGAAGCTCAGACTACCAGAGGGCATAGCCATATTGACGGAGAATGCTGCTCCGTGGGGGCCCCAGAAAAGAAATTTCGGTGCTGGCTATTGCCTCGACATCGAGGCAATAGACCAGCACCGTTAAAGCGGTTTTCGCGATCGTTGATCGCGAAAACTGCTTGATTCACCGCAGGACGTGCCAGGCACGTCCATTGTCAGGAACAGAGTTCCCGGCAGGACGTGCCTGACACGTCCTTTGTCGCGAAGGTGTTAAAGGCCTTTTAAAGGTGCTGTTCCACATAGACATATAAGGGTCTACTTAATAAAGGGAGAATTGCAGGGAATTGACATGGTAACTTCAAAATTTAGGCCAATGTACCAAAATCTAGGCCAATGTAAAGAATTATCCAATGTTTCCACCTCACCTACTTTTGCCTTAAGTTAGAAATTCCTGCCTAAATTCCTTGCAATTCTCTCTTTACTGAGTAGACCCTTTATTTTTTGTACAATTTTAAGTACTTACAGATATGGGCAAAATAAAGTACACCCTCTTTGAATGTCATGGTTTTTTGCAATTTCTCTGAGCATTGCAGTGTCTGACTTTGAATGAATTTACTGGAACATCCACTCCTGCGAGGTACAACTCAAATTACAGTGTGAAACAGGGATCATTTTCTAGATTTATGGGACTAGTTTTGTGATCTTTTGATGATGATTATAACAAATAACAACTCACATATAAAATAATTTGCATACCATGCACATATTATCAATGCACCCATGTGACACCCAGGACTTGTCCCAGCACCCAGTCTACACTCACAGGACTTGTCCCACTTCCCAGGACTTGACCCAGCACCAGTTTCCACTGAGGACTTACCCCAGCACCAGATAGTACCCAAGACATGCAACATTATGCTGATAATGTGGGTGGAAACCCACAGCTAGCAGCATTTAAAATGGTGGGCATGGGTTGGCTGGGGGCATGGGACCCCTAGCGTGTTGGTTGTTGACATAGTGCTGACATAGTCAGCCAATCAGAAGCCTCCTAGAGACTTTTGAAATACTAGGCTTGTTATAAATACGAGCACGCAGTCTTTTTCTTTAGCACTAGGAGGATTATTATTTTTTATTTTTGGGTGGCCCCTATCCATGGGCCACATGGTGAGAAACCAGGGCATTGATGATCACCGCGGGAACCGGGATACATGAAATTAAACATTTTACAGGGCATCCTTTGTGTGACGGGGGATGGACAGTGATTTTACTGCCCACCCTCATTGTACTCAAAGGGCGTTTTTTTTATTTTTTTGAGGTTGGGGGTAGGAGGGGATTTCATTTTATTTAATTTAACGTGCCAGGGACATTTGGGCAGCCCTAGGCACCGAGGGGTTTTAATATTTATTTTTCATATGGGGCTTTTTAAGGCATAGCAAACCTCAATGAACTGAAGCAACATTGTAAAGAAGAATGGGCCAAAATTCCTTCACAATGATGTGAGAGATTGATAAAGTCATACAGAAATGATTACTTCAAGTTATTGCTGCTAAAGGTTATTCTACAAGCTATTAAATCATAAGGTTTACTTTCGTTTTTCACACATGGCTTCTCCATTTTGGCTTTATTTTTGTTAAATAAATGATGACACAGTGTAATATGTCATGTATTGTTGTTCATTGTTGTATTTACCTAAGTTTAAGACCTGCTAAGGAACAGGTGATTGGTATTATGTCCTGATATGTAAAACCATAGAATTCAAAGTGAGTGTACTTTTTCCCCCCACATGACTCATAGTTGCCAACTGTCTCGTTTTTTCCAGGACAGTCCAGGCAATTAGTGCAGTTTTAGTGCGATCGCAGGTCATGTATATCACATTACGCGACATCACATGATTCGTGCAGGTCAGTCTGTGTGAGCTGAGCTCACATCAGCCGGCATTAGCAAACCCTGTCACACGCATCTGCTGGAAGCAGGCAGGACGCGTGTGGTAGGGCTGGGTAACGCAGTCTGATGTGAGCTCAGTCAGTGTCGTCACCGCAACAAACTGTTTTTTTTTTCAAACTTTAATAAAAATAAAAAAAATAAAAAAATGTTTGAAAAAACTTGTCATTGCCGGTGCACAGAGGATACTGTACTGTCAGGGACATGGAGCAAGTGAGTACTGGGGAAAGGGGGTAGAGGGTGGTATGTTTGGGGAAATGATAATGGGACTTTTTGCTGTGGCATATTAATAAGCAAACAGTGCCATTTTAATGGGCAAATTGGCTGTTGCATATTAATAGGCAATTTAGCTATGGCATATTATGGGCAATTTGACTGTGGCATAATAATGGGCAATTTGGCTGTGGCATATTAATAGGCAATTTGGCTGTGGCATAATAATGGGAAATTTGGCTGTGGCATATTAATAGACAATTTGGCTGTGGCATATTAATGGAACTTTTTGCTGTGGCAAATTAATAAGAAAAGTGACATTTTAATGGGCAAATTGGATGTTGCATATTAATGGGCAATTTAGTTGTGGCATATTATGGGAAAATTGACTGTAGCATAATAATGGTCAATGGGCTGTGGCCTATTAATGAACAAACTAACAGTGGCATGTAATGGGCAAATTGACTGTGGCATATTGGCAAGCTGGCTGTGGCATATTTATGGGCAAACTGTGGCATATTAATGGACAAGCTAACTGTGGCATATTAATGGACAAGCTAACTGTGGCATATTAATGAACAAGTTAACTGTGGCGTAGTAATGAGCAAATTGACTGTGACATAATAATGGCCAAACTATCAGTGGCATATTAATGGGCAAACTTGCTGTGGCATATTATTGGGCAAACTAACAGTGGTATATTTCAATGGCTGTTGGATATGTTCATGGCAAAGGGACTATGGCATGTTAATTGGTACCTGACATTGGGTTATTTTAATTGACAAAGTGATGCTGTGGCATGTTCTGTGGGGTAAAATAAAATGTACTATGAGGGAAAATGACACGGTGGCATGTTCTGTAGGGGCAGTTCAGTGGGGCAAAATTACACTGGTATGTTCTGGGGGGCAAATTGACACTATGGCATGCCAAATTGTGTGGGTGCAATATGAGTGCAAGCCAAGTGCTGTGGGTACTGTATGGTGCTGTGTTAAGTCCTTTAGGTGCAATGTGGGTACAGAGGAAGGGAATAAAAACAAGAAATGCAGTTTTTCAATAACATTTTTATTACTTATGAAAATAGTTGATTATAATATTAAAAAGTTCATATAAGTATAAATGCAAATAGTTATGTACATATAGATATAGAGAAAGACAGAAATGTCTGTGTGTATAGATAGGCTTGTGATATGTGTGTGTGTGTATAAATGTGTGTGTGTGTGTGTATGTATATATATATATATATATATATATATATATATATATATATATATATATACATATATATATATATATATATATATATATATATATACATATTTATTGTTTTATAATTGTGCAATAGATGAATGTGGACGCCCTGTGCTGCATAATAATGGGGGTCCCATGTGTAGGATAATTAAGCGGCTCTTGTATGGATTTATTTCTAAATCGTTGCACCTTTTTCCCCCAATTTTAACTGTTTAAAATGCTCTTGGACAGAAATAAAGAAGCTATTATTTTTTGCTAATATCATTGTAACTTCACAAAATCGCGATATCTATTCTTCTATTACATCTTAAAAGATGTGCATCAGAGGGTTGTGGAATCGCCTTCCAGCAGAAATGATAGAGGTTTATACAGTGGAGGTCAGAAAAGTAATATTACTTTGCTGAGAGGGTAGTGGATACATGGAATAGTCTTCCAGCTGAAGTGGTGGTAGACTTTAATAGAGTAAAGGAGTTAAAGCATGCGCGGGAAAAGGATAAGACTATCCTAATTATAAAATAAGGCCAGGGACTAATGAAAGAATTACTTTACTGAGAGAGTAGTGGATGCATGGTATAGCCTTCGAGCAGATATGGTAGAGGTTAGTACAGTGGAGGTCAGAAACTTGGTATTACTTTACTGAGAGGGTGGTGGATGCATGGAATAGTCTTTCAGCAGAAGTGGTAGAGGTTAATACAGTGAATGAGTAAGCATGCATGGGATAAGCATAAGGCTATCCTAGACAACAGATAAGGCCAGGGACTAATGAATGTATTACTTTACTGATAGAGGATACATGGAATGGCCTTCCAGGAGAAGTGGTAGGTTCATATTAATGTATGTTTTATGGTGTAGACACAGCTCTCTGACTGAAGCACATCTGCACAAGGTCTTACTATATTTCATGTAAAAGTGATAAAATGCACCTGCCTGATGTAGATGTTGTGCTGCGAATGTATCTGTTGTATACCAAGGATGCATGATAACTTGGTGACATAATCTACACTGTGACAAGTAGGTGGAGTTAAATTATGCAAATTATATGGGGCGGGGGGGGGGGGGGCTTTTGGCAGCAGGTGTGTCCCTGGAATTTTTTTCAAATGTTGGCAAGGAAGCATGGCTTTATGTGTCCAAGTGTATTATAGGTGTGATATGCTTTCACTGACTTATGACATGCTTATAATGCTTTTTCTATGTGCTTATACATATTGACGTTTGACATATGTGCCACTGATATCATTCTTGTGATCTGGTATAATGTGCTGGAAGTACATTTCACAAGCATATTCCTCTGGCATATTCCACCTCACTATCATCACATAAATATGTGTGTGTAAATATCTATTTATATGATTTAATGCTGATTACACATATTCAATTCATCAGAGCAAACCCTCTCATTGGTCATCACTTGGATGGAGATTTGCTATTTCACAATACAACTTATCCTTTCCCCAATGTCAAAGATAGTGGATGACTTTGGGTGACTGACAGTACTCTGTTGCTAAGAAATCTCAGGAATTTTCCATACCTTTTAATTATTTTTTATGGGACAGGGATCATTAAGAAACAAAATAAAATGCTAAATCTGTTTATTTAGCTTGTCTGTACACTATGCAGCACACACATAGTCATGCTATGTGTAACAGCACCTTTAAGCTTCCTATGGCATATAGTACAGTGATTTTGCTGTCTGCAATTCCACTGATTTTAAAGTGAAGTACCTCTGTTTGCTTACATTTTTTCTACCAGGAGTTTGTAATAAAACTGTAAGAATCTTGCTATATCAATCTGTGTATTTTAGTAGTGTGAAACAGATTGCCGATCTAGAACAGACATCGGACTGTTCTCTCAATACCAACTATCAGCAACTGCCTCCCCAGTGATATATATACCGTATTTGCTCGAATATAACACGACCCTGATTATAAGATGAAACATTGGATATTCTTTTAGGAAAATAAGAAAACGTCTGAATATAAGACTACCCTATAGTAAAAAAAAGTATTACTTGTAAATATTCAAATGAAAACTGTTTTTTTAATATTGAATATAAATTGTGATAGAAAAAAATGCATTTCTTGTTTCTGTTTGCCAATCTGCCCCCAGACTTAGCCAATGGATCCACCCCACACAGTCATCTGCCCCCAGACGTAGCCAATTGTGCCCCCCACACAGCCATCTGCCCCCAGACTTTGCCAATACTGCCCCCCAGACAGCCAAGTGCCTCCAGACTTAGCCAGTGCTGCCCCCAGACTTAGCCAAATCCCCCTCCCTGTCTTGCTCCCAGTATCCCTGGTGGTTAGTGGGAGCAGCCGGTGGATGTCTGCGGGATGCCTGCAGACATCCTCCGATGCTGCCTCACACTTCCGTCTTCTATAATGGCCCGCTGGAAGGTCACACGACCTCCCTGCATCATCATAGAAGTGCCAGGCAGTAGCGGAGGATGTCAGTTTGCATTGCGCACACATCCACCGGCGGCTTGCGATGGGGATCCAGGTCCCCCTTCTGAAAAAACCTTGTCTTATATTCAAACAAATAGGGTAGAACCCCAAGTTGTATGCATGATGTGCACACTAATATGAATGGATAGCCCATTTAATTAAATATATTTAAGCATATTGCATTTGTATGTTGATATTCTTAATTAGAATGCTATGCAATTAAAAACTTGTATTAAGTCTAAAGGGTTTTTCCGAATAAAGAGAGAATTGCAGGGAATTGAGATGTGAATTTCAAACTTTAGGTCAAAGTAGCCGAGATGTAAAAATTCGGCCATTCAGTTGAAATTCTCATCTCAGTTCACTGCAAATCTCTCTTTATTGAGTAGACCCATAAGAGTTTTAGTGTATTTTCACTCAGAATATGATTATCAGTTACAATAAACTAAATATGATATTAATTTTTCAAATAATGATTAAATTATAACAATAGTGATTACATTATCAATTATGGTTCATTATTAAAATAATAGTATAATATACAAATGACTATCCATAAAAATGAGTAGTTTCAAAAGTAGTTACCTTCATCAAATGAACATATAAACAAAGCAATAATTCATTTTCAGGTTTTTGCTAGCACCTACAGCTGCTCATAATATCACATATGCAGAGGTTGAGAGTGTTTTATTTGCAGAAATTACATTTACATTAGTTTCCTCTACTAGGGAATAATGGTTCTCATGTACTGTGTATTGTGAGTACACAGAAAAAAAGTCCAGCGTTTTATCTCCAAAATGGAGACAAAAACAGCAATTTCTTTCTCCAAGGAAAGGTTCCAAATTGTTTTGATGGATAGCATTACCTCACTAAGATACAGTTCTCCTGCTTCATTTTCTTGTCTGATAAATGCTTATACTGAGGCTTTTGATAACTGAATAATATAAGACCCTGGCTACACAGGAAGAAAAACTGCTAAAATTATGACTGAGTGTGCACCTGCTCGTCACTTGGCTTTCTCTAATAGAACATGTCCACTGCCATTAAATGTGATGTATAACGGAAGCATATCAAGTTACCCAGTATTATTACTTTTTTCTTGTAGTATCCTGCTCCTCTGTTCAAATAACATTGTTCTGATGATTGGACTGATTTTTGTGCTGTTTCAGAGGCTTTCTGAAATGTATTCTTTGGGCTTCGCTGCACTCTGCTATTACACTACTCACATTCTGTCATCTGGGATTGTTTTACATGTCTCAGCTCAACCAAATTTCCAAGCAATGGAAACTCTTATTCCATCTTTTCTCATTTAATGCAAAAGTTCTTTGCATTTCAATCAGTATTGTAACTAAATGTTAAATGTTAAATGTTAACTTAATGTTTAACCAAACATGTTTATAATATCTGAAAAGAATTCTAGAAAAGATATTACTACATATAGACTTGCCAAGACTTCCTAAAGATAAAAAAAACGTAATCGTGATGCAAACATTACTTGCAGCCAAGCTAGCAATCGCCAGAAATTGGAAATCAGCCAATTCAGTTATACTATTTATTGGCTAACTGATTTGATTGCAAGCTTTCAAACATCTTGGTGGCAGATACCAAAGCACACCTTTTAGAGGTCTAGTGGAGTCTATGCCATGATGGATGGATGATGGCTATTTTGGCTTCAAAAGGGAACCTACACAATATTAGGCAGGTAGGCGCTGGTCTAGGGCGCATTTTTTCCACAGGCGCCTGTGGAGAACTGGCTAATTGCAGCTGCAGTGGGGGAGGTGGACCGCACCAGGTGCAATGTGAAGGTCCGCCCCCACCTTGTAAAGCAGCGCTGTGTGCGTCAGTGAGGAGCTGCAAACATTATCAGCTCTGTGTGTGTTAAAGGCACACAGAGCACAGACAGTGCTGCTTGCACTCCTTGCGCACACTGATGATACAGAGCATGAGCTTTAGGGGCTGCAGCCCAGGGGCCTTAGCTAGATGGGGTGGGCCTCAAATGCAATTAGACAGGCAAGCCTGTCAATCACACCCCCTCACCCTATGCAAAACAGATGAGGGGTGTTCCAGGCTGCCTCTGATGGAGACAAGTCTGGAGCACCCAGAAAAGGGTCTGTTTTAGCCTGCCATTGAAGTGAGGATTTTGATATGTCTCATATGTTTATGCATTACTGCTGATTTTGCCATGTTATGCCATGTTTATACATAACTGGTGATTTTGCCGTGATATGCCAAGTTTATACATTACTGCTGATTTTGCCATGTTATGCCATGTTTATAGATTACTGCTGATTTTGCCATGATATGCTAATTTTATATGCTATGGCAAGTACAAGTCCTGTGGCAAGTCATGTGAGTGGAATATAAGTGCTGATATAAGTCCTGACTGCCATGATATGCCAAGTGCAAGTCCTGTGGCAAGTTCTGTGAGCGCAATCAAAGTGCTGGAACACAAGAACATTTGACAATCTACTTATGCCCAATACAATATTACTGGGGACCTCACAGTACCTATAGCCCAGGGCAATGTCTTAATCTTGCCCTGGCGGTGGGCAGTGATATTTACAGATTCCTTGTTGGACAAGGTAGAAGTGGGGAGTAGGTACAGAAGTCAATCATTTTATCTGTTTTGATCAGGTCTGGGTGTATTTGTGCAGCTTAAACTTTAGAACAATAGTGTATTTAAGCAGGACCACTATTGGCATTTAGCAAACCTTTTAGCTGCAGGTTGAGTATATTAATTTTATTACATGCATCTAGTTAGCATTTAATTGGAACCTTTATTTTTAAGATGTGCCAATCTTGTGAGATTTGTAGCTTCTACCACTTCATAGTATTTTTGTAATACCATCTGTTCCGCCCAAACAGTCTGTTTAACATCTCCAACTCTGTTTTCTATTGTGAAACCAATTATTTTTGATGCACGTTGAGCGTTAGTCAAGAACGAAGATGTACTTGGAATCCATTGAGTGTTCTAAAGATAGTTCATACATTATTTTAAAGATACAAAACAAATCATGTCAAACAAATGCTGACAAAGTATCGCTCTCTCTAGTCCCTAAACTGGTGAACCTCAGGGGTTTCTCTCTTTTTCTTTTTTTCTTTGCATTTTTGGTCACCTGCACTCTCACTGCCTTTTCCATCTTGGCTCTGCGCCTCATTTCTCTTTTATTCTTTGCTCTAAAGACTAAACTACTTTGAAAATACAAGTTCTTCCTAGGTAAATTTATATACCGTATTTATCGGCGTATAACACACACTTTTTCTCCCTGAAAATAGGGAGAAAAAGATGTGTGCGTGTTATACGCCGAAAAAAAAAAAAATCTAAAACTTACCTTGTTCCTGCTCTGTCCCCCGGTGCTCTGAAGCTGTGTGGCTGTGAGGGAAGCGTTGTGAGCTTCCCTCCAGCCGCGCGGTCAATAAAGTGTTTTTTTTTTTTTAAAACAAACTTTATTGACCGCGTGGCTGGAGGGAAGCTCACAATGCTTCTGTGGGGGTTCCAGACCCCATCTCCAACAGGCTAGGGGTCCCTTACCTGCATCCACTCCCGTTGCTGCCCGTCGAAGGGGAAGGCCGCCGCGTGGTAGGCCGCATCCCCGGACTCCAGTAACTCGCGTCCCGCGAGTTGCTGGTGCTACTGTTATTTCGGATGGCAGAGGGGCGTGGCCTATTGCGCGATGGTGCCGATCCATTGGTGGAGACAGCGGGGGTGTGGCCAGAGACTGCCACTCACCCCAGTGAGTGTCAGGCTTTCCTATGTGAGTGGGTGGACTTCCCTGATTGGAGGAGGCGGGGAGGTGCACTTGACAGCCCATAAATACCAAGCACTGACTTCAATCAGTGCTTGTGTATTGAGCTGCTAAGTGGTGTATACCCTTGGTTCCTTCCCAGAGTTCTTTTCCCTTGTCTTACCTCCTGTTCTCATTGATTCCCCGGATTTTGACCTTGGCTTTCCTCCTGGACATTCTGACTTCTCCTGCCCTTTGATCCTGGCTTGTACTGTTTATTCTCTGGTTACCCCAACCTAGATCCTGCTCTCTGCTGCTCCCCTGTGGCCACTCACGAACCTCCTGCCATAGGCTCTCAACCCCAAACCTGACAGAATACACAAGCCATTATGGAGCCTGCAGGTGTGGCTGAAGCCATCCAAGCACTCACCCAGCAAATTGCAGCATTGGCTCACGCAGTACAAGACATACGAAACAATCAACAGGAATTGCAAAATCAAGTTCAAACCTTGCAAGCAGCACCCCTTCCACCTCCTGAACCGGTGTTAGTCGCTGTTGCTCCAGCGGAAGGTGCGGTAGCTGCTCCCGAACCACAAGTCAAACTACCCGATCGCTTTAATGGAGACCGATCTACCTATAAAACCTTCATCACCTCATGCGAATTGCTATTCGTTCTGAAGCCTAGAACATATGCCACAGATTTCGTCCGTGTGCGTTTACGGCCATCTCACTCCTCACCGGGGGTCCCATGTCCTGGGCCCAACATTTGTTACAAACAAACCATGCTTCTCTGGCTACTTGGATGGCCTTCCGGCAAGCCTTAGATGCCTTATATGAAGACCCACACCAAGTTGCGGTGGCCGAATCATCTATCCGATCTTTGAGACAAGGTCGCCACCCGGTCGAGGATTACACCTCCGAATTCCGCCGTCTGGCCGTAGAGACCACATGGAACGAACCAGCCCTTATCCACCAGTTTAGGCTGGGACTCTCAGAGTCATTGAAAGACGAAATAGCCCGAGTGGGCCTCCCCGGCACGCTTGAAGAGGTTATCCAGTTGGTCACCCAAATCGACCGGAGACTTCGGGAACGACGTATGGAACGGATGGCTCATCAATCTTCACTTCCTCGAGTTTCTAGTGCCCCACAGACCACCTCGGTTCCTACCTCCAATCCTTCGGAGGAACCCATGCAAATAGGAATGGCCCGCGGACCCCTCTCGGAGTCCGAACGGAATAGAAGAATCAAGGGCAACCTTTGCATGTATTGTGGAAGCGCTACTCATCTGATTCCTCAATGTCCCAAACGTCCCCCCAGAGGTAAGCCCGACACATCGGACACTGCCGTACTATTGGGATGTGCAGCCTCTCATCTATCCATTTCTATCTCTTTACAGTGGGATAAGATGAACACCTCACAAATGGCCATTCTGGATTCCGGAGCCAGCGATTGCTTCCTAGACAGTCAGCTCGCTCACTCCTTGAAGATCCCTCTTCGAGTCAAAGACCAACCTCTTACTGTCCATCTCGTAGACGGAAGTGCCATCCAATCAGGTCCGGTGACACACGAAACACTTCCTCTTACTCTCTTCATTGGTCACCGGCACAAAGAAACCCTCACCTTCAATATTATTACATCTCCGCTATTCCCTGTCATCCTGGGACTCCCTTGGCTTCGCAAGCATGACCCGAACATCCAATGGTCCCTTGGAAAGGTGGTCTTCTCCTCATTATTCTGCAAAAACCAGTGTCTCGCCTCTGCAACCCTTGCTACAACGTCAAATTCTGTAACAACACCCAACACCAGTCTTCAACTCCCGGTACAGTATCTTCCCTTCAGTAGAGTCTTCGACAAAAAAGAGGCTGAACTCCTCCCTCCACACCGCTCCTATGACTGCCCGATAGACCTACTACCGGGCGCCGCCATTCCATTCGGGCGTATTTTCCCCTTATCTGAACCAGAATTGGCGGTACTCAAGGACTATCTAGAAGACAGCCTCCGGAAGGGGTTCATTCAGCCATCAACCTCCCCTGCAGGGGCCGGTATTTTCTTTGTGGGAAAGAAGGACGGAGGACTTCGACCATGTGTCGATTATCGAGAGTTGAATAACATTACCATAAAGAACAAGTATCCACTCCCTCTCATTACAGAACTGATGGATCGACTTCGAGAAGCCCAAGTTTTTTCTAAACTCGACCTACTAGGAGCTTACAACTTGGTTCGAATCCGCAAGGGAGATGAGTGGAAAACAGCATTCCGAACTCGTTATGGACATTTCGAGTACAATGTCATGCCCTTCGGTCTGTGCAACTCTCCAGCCACTTTCCAACATTTCCTCAACGATGTCTTTCGAGACCTGTTGGATTCGTGTGTGGTGGTGTACCTGGATGATATTCTGGTTTACTCATCTTCATTACAAGAACATCGAGAACATATGAAACTCGTCCTCACTCGCCTTCAAGAGAACCATTTATACGCCAAAATTGAAAAGTGTATCTTTGAAGTCACCACAGTATCATTCTTGGGGTATATCATCTCCCCCGGTCATATTCAGATGGATCCCTCTAAAGTCTCCGCTATCCTGGAATGGCCTGTACCCACTACAGTAAAAGGCGTTCAAAGATTCGTGGGATTTTCCAACTTTTATAGACGCTTTATCAAAAACTTCTCTCAAATTGTCCAACCCATTACCAGTCTAACCAAGAAACATACTCCCTTCAAATGGACTCCCCAAGCACAACAGGCGTTCCAAAACCTAAAGCAGAGTTTCACCCAAGCACCTGTGCTGGCCATCCCTGAACCCACACAAGCATATTCACTCGAAGTAGATGCCTCTGAATATGCAGTTGGAGCCATACTGTCCCAACGATCCCCTAAGAGTGGAATCCTCCACCCAGTGTCCTATTTCTCCCGGAGACTCACAACCCCAGAAAGCAACTACAGTGTGGGAGATCGGGAATTGTTGGCCATTGTGTTAGCCCTTCAAGAATGGAGACATTTATTGGAGGGAACTATACATCCGATCACGGTTTTCACTGATCATCGGAATCTCGAATATTTAAGAACAGCAAAGAGATTATGCCCCCGACAAGCCAGATGGGCTCTCTTTTTTACCCGCTTCAAACTCCACATCACATACCGTCCCGGAAGCAGAAACGGGAAAGCAGACGCCCTGTCGCGAATCCATGAACCTGTTCAAGTCGAGACTCCCTCGGATGACACCATCCTCCAATCTCACCATTTCATGGCTGCACAAACTACTCTAATTGAGAAAATTAAAGATCAAAGCAAGAAGCACACCCTATCACCTCGTTTACCCCCTCTCAGAACAGAACAAGGCCTTCTCTACAAGGAGGACCTCCTATTCGTTCCTCCAGGCTCCCGAGAAGAGGTCCTTCAGGCCATCCACGATCACCCTTTGGCCGGCCATGGAGGATTGAAGAAAACTCTCACTCTAGCCCTACGACATTTTTGGTGGCCTACCATCAGAAAGGATGTCCAACGGTATGTTCGAGCCTGTCCGGTATGTGCCCGTAGCAAGGGAAGTCACCAACTACCTACCGGACTTCTACAGCCCTTGCCTATCCCTGATCAACCCTGGGAGGCCATCACAGTGGACTTCATAGTCGACCTGCCTATTTCAAACCAACACAATACCATCATGGTTGTGGTGGATCGACTCACCAAGATGGCACATTTTATCCCGGTAACCCGACTTCCCACAGCCGCTGTTACAGCAGAATTATTCATTAGCAACATTTTTCGTCTGCATGGAATCCCTCGCTCTATTTTATCCGATAGAGGAGTACAATTTACTTCAAGATTCTGGAAAGCATTCTGCCAAGGACTAAAGATTGAACGCTTATTGACCTCAGCCTACCATCCCCAATCTAATGGACAAACCGAAAGGATAAACCAAATCCTTGAACAATACCTCCGATGTTACATCACCCACGCACAGGACAACTGGTATCGTATGTTACCATTGGCAGAATTCTGTTATAATAACCATCTCCAACGTTCCATTGGAATGTCTCCCTTCAAAGCCAATTATGGATTCCATCCCACATTCATCCCTCATTACTCCCAAGTCCAAACCATTCCCACTGTTACGGATCGTCTCCAACTAATAACACAAGTGATAGTCCAATTAAAGCGACATCTTTCTCAAGCCCAGGAGAACTACAAAAAACAAGCTGATCGACACCGTAGAGACTATCCTGCCTACCAAGTAGGAGATAAAGTGTGGCTATCCTCCATCAATCTGAAACTTCCAGGTCCCGCAAGAAAGCTTCAACCCAAATTTGTAGGTCCCTTCCCAATCACCGCCCTTATTGGTAAATCAGCTGTCCGTCTTCAACTTCCTGATACTTGGCGTATTCATTCCACCTTCCACACATGTTTGCTCAAGAGATGGGTACCTAATCCTCGAACAAGAGATTCCCAACCTCCTCCCATCCTTATAAACGACTCAGAGGAATATGAAGTCGCCCAGATCCTGGATTCCCGTATCCATCGTGGTAGATTCGAATACTTGGTACAGTGAGAGGATATGGTCCCGAAGAAAATTCCTGGGAACCTGTATCCCATATTCATGCTCCTGCTAAGATCAGAGCTTTCCACAGACTACACCCAAGTCGTCCTACTCCTTCACCCGACCGGAGGTCGTGCCTCAGGGGGGGGCTCTGTGGGGGTTCCAGACCCCGTCTCCAACAGGCTAGGGGTCCCTTACCTGCATCCACTCCCGTTGCTGCCCGTCGAAGGGGAAGGCCGCCGCGTGGTAGGCCGCATCCCCGGACTCCAGTAACTCGCGTCCCGCGAGTTGCTGGTGCTACTGTTATTTCGGATGGCAGAGGGGCGTGGCCTATTGCGCGATGGTGCCGATCCATTGGTGGAGACAGCGGGGGTGTGGCCAGAGACTGCCACTCACCCCAGTGAGTGTCAGGCTTTCCTATGTGAGTGGGTGGACTTCCCTGATTGGAGGAGGCGGGGAGGTGCACTTGACAGCCCATAAATACCAAGCACTGACTTCAATCAGTGCTTGTGTATTGAGCTGCTAAGTGGTGTATACCCTTGGTTCCTTCCCAGAGTTCTTTTCCCTTGTCTTACCTCCTGTTCTCATTGATTCCCCGGATTTTGACCTTGGCTTTCCTCCTGGACATTCTGACTTCTCCTGCCCTTTGATCCTGGCTTGTACTGTTTATTCTCTGGTTACCCCAACCTAGATCCTGCTCTCTGCTGCTCCCCTGTGGCCACTCACGAACCTCCTGCCATAGGCTCTCAACCCCAAACCTGACAGCTTCCCTCACAGCCACGCAGCTTCAGAGCACCGGGGGACAGAGCAGCAAAGAGGTAAGTGCTGGGGTCTGGGGGAGGGGGGGGAGGAGGGTGGCATAACGAGCATACTAAGGGGAAATATCCTGGCATATTGGGGGCAATATCATGGCATATTAAATGGCATATTGGGGGCAATATCCTGGCATAATAAATGGCATATTGGGGGCAATATCCTGCATATTAAATGGCATATTGGGGCAATATCTGGCATATTAAAATGGCATATTGGGGGCAATATCCTGCATATTAAATGGCATATTGGGGCAATATCCGGCATATTAAAATGGCATATTGGGGGCAATATCCTGCATATTAAATGGCATATTGGGGGCAATATCCTGCATATTAAATGGCATATTGGGGCAATATCTGGCATATTAAAATGGCATATTGGGGGCAATATCTGGCATATTAAAATGGCATATTGGGGGCAATATCCTGCATATTAAATGGCATATTGGGGGCAATATCCTGCATATTAAATGGCATATTGGGGGCAATATCCTGCATATTAAATGGCATATTGGGGGCAATATCTGGCATATTAAAATGGCATATTAGGGGCAATATCCTGCATATTAAATGGCATATTGGGGGCAATATCCTGCATATTAAATGGCATATTGGGGGCAATATCCTGGCATATTAAAATGGCATATTGGGCTTCAAAGTTCTTAATTTAAGTTCTTAAGTTTTTTTTCCTGAAATTTCCTTCTTAAAATTAGGTGCGTGTTATACGCCGGCGCGTGTTATACGCCGATAAATACGGTAATTTTAATGTCTTCTCAAGATTTGTGAAATTATAGGTCGAGATCAGTATAAGGCGACATACCTAAATGTATTTGATATTCCACTTGCATATACTGCTATTAAACTTTAAATATGTATATATTTATTTGTTGACATTCACTCACTGCTCCCACAGTGAAAAATGAACTCCTCCTAATATTGAACTAATTGTCTTCTCTCTTTCAAACTCCACCTCTTTTAAAAAATGGAGGCAGATTGTGTCACTTTAAAAGATGTGGGCTTGGTATCATCTTTGATTCTGCTGTCTTCTTTATCTCCCACATTCCATCCTTACAGAATCCTATACACCATGAGAATGTTACTCACGTAAGGATGTAGAATCACATCCTTATTATTTCCTGTCATGTCTACTGTAGCCATTCCTTAGTTAGTCCTCCTCTGACTCATCATTCTCAGTACTATGTATTCAAAATGCTGCTGCTAGGCTCATCTTTTCTCAACACATGGCTTAAGGCTTTCTACCCCTTTGTTACCTAGTTCTGTTTCAGCCAGCAAGACTTATGCCTCTGTCTGTACATACTTTTTATAGCGATTGTAACTCCTATTTAAGCTGTGCTCAAACACCTATTTCCGTCTACGACAGTCCATCGAACATCATTAAATTGTCCCTCACAGAACCCAATATAAATCCACCATGATCAATGCTTATCATACTTGCTAAATTTCTGTTCGTAGAATATGGGTACAGCCTAAGGGGTGGAGATATGTGACACTGCATGACATCACGTGGCATCGTGTGAACTTGCAGCACTGATCTCCAGGCTACTCGGTACAGATACAGAGTGCCTGGAGCAAATTTCTCGTCTCTTAGGCTTTACACAGTTTTAACACAATGCTGCCTATGCATAGTGCAAAGCACTGTGCATGGTCAGTTTTAATGCTGGGACAGACACAAATTTGACGGGGCATGTCCCAAAAAATGGCACTGTCCCAGCAAATTTGACATGGTTGCCAACTATGCAATATAAATACATATTAATGTAATGAATTTACAGAAAACCAATAGTGGAGAACCTATAGTTCCTCTACTGTTCTCTGTGGCAGTAGTAAAACAAGTAGTAAGACACAAACTGCTTCGTTGACAGTTTCCCTCTGCTGAACTGAAGTCACATGCTGATGGTAGCACTGTGTGTGGCAAGGTTTGCAGGCAGAGAAAATTCCAACTATACTTGCTATGTGTTCCCTACTGTAGGTGCACTATAAAATATACTTTCATTATATTAAAGAAACAAAAGTTACTTTTAAAATGTATTGAAAGTATAAGAACACTTCTTGTGCATTTTCTCTGCAGATTGCTGCTAGAAAAACATAACTGCATGTACATGTATGTATATATATATTTATTTGAATAAAAGTGTTTATAAGTTATAATTCCATTTTGCTCTTAAATCTGCCCTGCTGTTATACAAACCTATGTTGCTTTTCTTGTAAGTCTGTTTGGCTTCAAAATATCACTTGTCTTGTGACTTGTGCCTTTAATAAATATAGTTGACCTTTACCAGCACACAGCAATTTAGCTTTATTTTATTAGGAAAATACTCTTGCTGGCAGCATATGTAGATTTATTGACCTTTAATTTAAAATCGATTGAAAAAATATTTTCTCTCTCTAATTTTCACATTTGTAATGTGTGTGTGTGTGTGTGTGTGTGTGTGTGTGTGTGTGTGTGTGTGTGTGTGTGTGTATATATATATATATATATACACACACATTTATTTGTACTTATTTTGAGCATGCTACATAGGGCAGTTTCTATATATTCATTCCATACTGAAGTTTCTTTATATTCATTCCATACTGATATATTGTTCCAACCCTCAATAAAAGTTAATTTCTCTTTAAACTGTGTTACACGGTGTAATTTATTCCTTTCATACACAAGCATTCAGGCAAGCTTATTGACTTTCATCCTTTGAGGCTGAGTAGTCTCCATATTAAATGTGCTTGTTCAACATTTTGATTGCTTCCAGTTCATTTTTATGCTTGTTTACCCACCCTGTGACACCATTGCTCATTGTGTCATTACTATGACATACGCATGTCAATAACCTCGTGGAAAATGTCATTATTTACAGGAAATGGAAATATAAATTAAAATGACGTGAGGTGGAAGTTGTAAATTAAAATGATGTCATTCACTGTTAAATAATATTTTCAAAATACTGCATGAAAGTAAATATTTCCTGCTGAATTGTTGTAATAATAATGTTGTTTAGTAACAACCTAGAGTCTACCAATATACACCAATATGTCCCGACATGGATTCGGGTCACGCACAATTCTCCTGAACTGAGCTGGAGTATTCAACTTCAAAACCCTCTAAGGTACACTACAAAAGAATTTAGAATGCTTTTTAAACATGGACATGCCTACACAAATGCCCTAATATTATTTCTGATACAAATATACATCATTACAATCATTATGATACTTGTTAAAAAAGATAATTTTGTACAGATTTGGAAATATGGCCATGTAAAAAAATGTGTTATGCAGAAAAATGCATGTGCAACACAGACACTAATGGCTATCTATCTATCTATCTATCTATCTATCTATCTATCTATCTATCTATCATCTATCTATCTATCTATCTATCTATCTATCTATCAATAGTCACTGTTATTCACAATAACAGACCCTCACCTGTCGAATAACAAAGAATATAGATATGTGATTGTGTCTTGATATGGATGACTAACAGAGGGATCTTGAGATAACCAAGCTCATCAGTGGAAGTAGACAACCCCATAACTAACCATGTTATGTGCACAAACTAGAAAGCTACCTATTGAAGATCCACATACACAGGAGTTACTTTTCAAATGATGCCTGCCCCTGGTGTTCTTGCTAGCACACAATTCACCTCCTGCAGGGGTTTTGAAAAAGCTGGATTCACTGTTGACGTGTCTGTGGTATGTATTCCACTTAGTCATGTCTTCACTGTTCTCCCTGTCACGTCTTAACTCTTCCCATTAGCAAGGCGAATTGTGTAATTACCCCTCTCTGAAACATTTCCATACCTCCCACTGATATAACTAAAGCTACAACTATACCCCAGGAGATTTTATTATTATCCATTTATATATTTTGATTATGATTTTATAATAATTTTAACAGTTTTTTTTACATTTTTTAAATGTTACTTTTATTTATTTTTCTTAAACAAACCCAAGGCAGAGAGGGGAAGTGAGAGAGGGAGAGAGTTTTTCTGCCGATGAGCCCATCCCAACTCAGGGATGGGAATGGTAAGTAACAGGCAACAGTATGATTTACTTATCATCTGATGAGAGAAGAATGATGATGAGTTAGGCAACTGGCTTTGGAGTGAGGTTATGTGGGAGTTGCCTCTGGAGCAGTGGTACACTCTAACAGCATGCTTTAAGGCCAATTTTGCTGGTACTGCAATCTCATCTGCTCCAGATTTGCAACATCCACATCTAACCATCTAGGGAACTGATTTTGCCTTTCCATCATCTGGACATGAAACTGATCCATAATACTCATCATCATGATGAGTTGCTGGTTCATCCAGGTGATGTCCTGCTGGATCCCAGCAACTACACCATGGACAGCATGGCAGTCATCTGAGGAGCAGTACGAGGTTGTGGATGGGCTCCTGATATGTTGTCAGAGCTGAAATCAACCACCATGAGGAGTATACTTTCCTCCTACTCCTCAACCGATGTTTCTGCAGGAAAAGAAGGAAGATGAATAGAACATTGCAATACAGATTGTATTCATTGCATTCATGTACAGTTAAAATGTAGGCTTATCTACATATTGAACTATTGTACATTGACATTCCACTAATGCTAGAAAAAAATATTTTTAAATCTAACATTATCTTTGCATTTATCATACCTATTTTATGGGTTCTAATCACTTCAGTTCACAAGTACATAGATGACACGCTACTGCACATATATATCCACAGTTCTGTGTACATAGATATACAGTTGTATGTAAGTAGATGCTGTTCTACTAATTAGATACATTTGCATTAATTATGTGGTGTTACTGTATATCTGCCTTGGGTGGTTAATAAACATGTCTGGTACGTGGTTAAGATACCCCTGTTGGAGATAAAGAAGAATGCAGTTAGTGTTGAGTGCATTCAGTTGGGTGCAGAACATATCACATCAACATTTGCATTGGGATTCATTCATGAAAAAGGGAACTGAATAGAATATGGATATTCCATGCAATTGCCTCCTTCACAAATGAAATCCTGTCTGTTTCTAGGGTGGGTGACCTGCATATACATGCACATGCTTTAGTATGTTTGATTTACCAGACACAGGTGAAGAGGAGGCTGAATCATCAAGTCTGGGAGGTGGTGAAGATACCCCTTTTGGAGATGGAGAAGAATGCATAGTTTGTGGTGAGCGCATACAGTTGAGTGGAGAATATATCACATGTAATTTCCATTCATTGGATTCATTCATGAATATTTCATGTAATTCCCTCTTTCATGAATAAAGCCCTGTCTGCTATGCATTTTTACACTGTTGGTGTATGTATATGTTATATGTATATGACTTACTGGAGTGAAGTGAAGAAGAAGCAGCCGCCAAGGCCAGCAGAGCTGCCAGACCTGGGGAAATCAGAGAAGTAACTTCCAGCTGTTGCGGAGCTTGTACAGGCCCCGTCATTACTTGCTGCTGGTGTTTTTGTCTTAGGTGCTAGTATCTATCCCACATTTTGTTCATGTTATCCAATTTACACATATATACATCTATCCATATATGTACATATTGATATCTACATAAATCCACACCTGTGTACATGTGCTACCAAATATCTACTACCACATGTACATTGATATGTACTGAAAAACCCGTTGCCCATACCAATTTGCAGCATGTGTTTGTACATGTTAATTTCTGCAGTGTGCTGCTTGCCCACACTCTCTCCAGCTAACAGTTTCTGCACGTTTACAATTTTCTACACTGTAGCAAAAGCGAGAGTTCTGTTATGTCCACTTGTTGTATATACAAATTTAGCTCCATTTGTGAGTTTTCTGCATTGCTAATGGCCTGCTGGTTTTGAGATGGCTCCAGGGTGTCTCAGGATGTATCCCAGAGACAATAGGACAATGGGCTATAGCCTCAGACATCCTGGCAAGTTATGAATTAAAAGTAATTAGTTTAAGAGTTCAAGGCAGGGGATCTTAATTAGGGTCAGGAAGGTTATCAGTCAGGGCTATTTCAATGTAATTATAATTCTAATGTTTGTTTTCATTGGGAGCTTGATACTGTATTTGGTGTGCTGGGGGAAGCTGGGTTGGGATTATACTGTAATCCATTTATCTCTCCAGATGTGGGGAGGAGTTCTGGCAGAGCATAAAAGTAATGATTTGAAAGCTGAATAAACACACTGATTTTACCCCTTCATGAAGTCTCGGCTCATGTTTGGGGAACTGGGATTTTATATTCACTTTGCATCGTATTTCGGCTGTTTATTCGGGAGTAAGCTGCACAGGGCTCATTTATTATATATGGGTTCCTTTACACTGGTGGCAAGCGGCGGGGATTTCTCCCGAATGGATGTATTTCATTTAACCGAAAAGGAAGTGAATGGCGCATAGATACGAACGGCTGAAACGAACAACACTTAAAGAACTGCTGGAAGCTCGAGGCATAGTGGCAAGCAACAAGACGAAAGCCACGATAATAGCCGAATTACTGGAGAGCGACCGAACCAGCAAGGTGCGAATGCAGAAGAAACAGAGTTTCAGAAAGATGTGAGATGGAGACTCAGCTTGGTAGGACCGAATCCTGCACCAGAGATTGTGGTACAAATCATGGCACAAGCTTCGGAAGCAGAGAGTCGCCAGGAAGCACGGGAGACCAGAGAAAGATCACCACAAATGGATATACTGTCACTACCAGGATCATCTGTGGGGCGGCCACGTAAGATAAATTATGCTGCTTTTAAAAATTTTATAGAAAGCGAAATGGATATTGATAATTATCTGCAGGACTTTGAAAGACAATGTGTATTAGAAGATGTGGATAAAACTAATTGGCCTGCAATATTGAGCAGCAAGCTATCAGGCAGAGCAGCAGAAGCCTTTAGAGCGGTACCTGATGTGGACATGCAAAATTATGAAAAAGTGAAGGAGATTTTGTTAGCCCGTTATGCAGTTACACCGGAGGCACACAGGAGAAAATTCCGGTCGCTCCGCAAGCAGGGCAAAGACTCTTACACAGAGTGGGCATTCCGCATGCACCACGCTGCCAGTAACTGGATGCAGGGATGCCAGGCGACTACACTGGAGAATGCATTACAATTGTTATTATTGGAGCAGTTTTTTGACCACACTCCTACAGATACCAGGGATTGGGTCAGAGACAGAAAGCCGCTGTCAGTAGAAGAGGCAGCACGTCTAGCAGACGAATTTCATGAGAGCAGATGGATAGATCACAACTGTGGAGCTTCAGGATTTCGACTGCGGTATCACGCTCAAGCTCCAGCACCGCAACCGAAACCAGTACCACCGGTGAGTCAACCTACTTCCACTGGGGTTCAGAAAACTTCAACGATGTGTTTTGGGTGTAAGCATGTGGGACACATAAAACCTAATTGTCCACACCGTAATACTGATCGATGGGGGCGAGCACCAGCCCCACCAACGAGAGCAGCTGCTCATTGTGTACAAGAGAATTACAACTATTCTACGCAAGGGGGTGACCACACTAATTCAGAGAATTGGCCCATGCTACACGAGGTCAACCGAGTTCAAGCAGCAGATGACAATCGCGCGCACCATCGACAGACCGTGCGACTTAATGGGCAGGAAGCCAGAGGACTGAGAGACACTGGAGCTTACGATAACTCTGGTACAACCACACCGTGTCAAACCGTCCCAACATACTAGACGCTCTGTGGCTGTAAGGGTGGCGGGGGGGACTATTCACAAGTTACCCACTGCCATGGTACACGTTGACTGGGGCACCGGGGCTAAGGCTGTGGAGGTGGGCATCATGCCAGAGTTACCGGCGGAGGTTTTGCTGGGAAACGATTTGGGGTGCTTGACTTCTCAATTTATGCAGCCGACTACAGCAGGAGCGCTCCCAGTCACAACCAGACAACAGGCACGAGCTATGGACACCTCACACTCCACGGATGACCCGGTAGGCACTAATAATGCTTCTGTAGATTCTAGTCCTAACATGTATTGGGGCACTCCCACCGACTTTGGGCAGGCTCAGAGGGAGGATAGCACTTTAAGTGGGTACAGGAGGGAGGCAGATAAACCCCAGGGAGATGTAGTACAGGAAAGGTTCCAGTGGGAAAAAGGTTTGCTATATCGGATAACAGAGGGGGCGGGAGGAGGAACCCGACAGGTGAGTGGTACCCCGCAAATATAGGGCAGAGTTATTACGGATTAGCCACGATATATCCTTAGCAGGACATCTAGGGATTAAGAAAACCCGAGAAAGGTTGACTCAGACATTTTTTTGGCCAGGTACTACCCAAGATTTACAAAATTATTGTAGAACCTGTGATGTATGCCAAAAAGTAGGAAAGAGGCGTGACCACCCCTGAACGAAATTAAGACCTCTTCCCATAATAGAGGAACCTTTTTTCAGAGTGGCAGTGGATTTGGTAGGACCCCTTAGTAAGCCTAGTCCATCGGGTAAGAAATATATTCTTACGGTGGTGGACTATTCTACACGCTACCCGGAAGCTATAGCCTTACCTAATATCACTGCTGAAACCGTAGCTGAAGCTCTCATCAAAGTTTTTACTCGAGTTGGGTTCCCTAGGGAAATAGTATCCGACCAAGGGACCCAATTCACAGCGGTAGTTACTCAGCAGCTCTGGCAGAGCTGCGGAGTAAAACCCATACTGAGTTCTCCCGATCATCCCCAGACGAACGGGCTCTGCAAACGTTTTAATGGCACTCTAAAACAGATGATAATCACGTTCACAGAGACCTGGCGGAACTGGGAAAAGTTCCTTCCCAACCTCCTGTTCGCATACCGGGACGTACCCCAGGCATCCACCGGATTCTCTCCTTACGAACTGTTATATGGAAGGAGAGTCCGAGGACCCCTGGACCTGGTCCGCGAGCACTGGGAACGGGATATCGGAGAATCAGGCACGCCGATAGTACCATTTGTTTTAGAGTTGAGAGACCGACTGCAGGCGCTTACTCAATCGGTAAGGGAAAACATGCAGGCGGCTCAACAACGTCAGAAACACTGGTACGATAGGAGAGCTAGAGATCGTATTCTAGAGATAGATCAAAAAGTGTTAGTCCTCAAACCGACCAAAACAGATAAGTTACAGGCCTCTTGGCAAGGGCCCTACAAAGTATTAGCCAGGGTCAGCGACACTACGTACATAGTAACAGATTGTAACAATGAAAGGATCCGCAGGTTCTTTCATGTTAATATGTTGAAACCCTACTTTGAGAGGCCAGAGGAAGTCTCTGCAGTATGCGCTCCGGCGCTTGAAGATAGTGAGGGTATTCCCTTGCCCAACTTGTTCCACAAAGAACCCACCGGGGTGGAGCAGGTTGGACTAGGACCGGAGTTGAAACCAGAGGAAAGGGCACAGGCTACTCAGCTGTTACGGGAATTTCGGGATATGTTTTCTGCTCTCCCGGGCTACACGACGCTGGCAGTCCACCGGGTGGAGACCCCAGGTCAGGTACCTTTGAGACAGCAACCATACAGAATTCCTGAGGCAGTTAGAGATAGCATGTTAAAAGAGATTCAGGAGATGCTGGATCTAAGGGTTATAGAACCCTCGCAGAGCCCTTGGGCCTCCCCAGTGGTATTAGTACCAAAGAAAGATGGTACCACGTGGTTTTGTGTGGATTACCGCAGGCTTAATGACCGTACGGTCACGGATGCCTACCCCATTCCCAGGGTAGATGAGTTATTAGACCGTATGGCCGGGGGTAATTACTTGACCACTATTGACTTGTGCAAGGGGTATTGGCAAATCCCCTTGGAGCCTGATGCTATTCCTAAGTCTGCATTCGTCACCCCATTTGGCTTGTACCAATTTAAGGTCATGCCATTTGGGATGAAGAATGCCCCAGCTACTTTTCAAAGGATGGCAGACCGGCTCTTAGAGGGATTTCAGGGCTTCGCCTGTGCTTATCTAGATGACATAGCCATTTACAGCAGCACTTGGGAGGCCCGCCTGGAGCACATTTCTGTAGTACTCAAGCGAATTCAAGAGGCAGGATTAACCTTGAAACCAGAAAAATGTCATGTAGGCATGGCCGAGGTCCAATACCTAGGCCATAGGGTAGGGTCAGGCAAGCAGAGGCCTGAGCCAGCTAAAATTGAGGCTATCACGCAGTGGCCCCAACCACGCACCAAGACACAGGTTATGGCCTTTCTGGGAACAGCTGGCTATTATAAGAAATTTGTGTCAGATTATAGCGCCACAGCCAAACCCCTTACCGATCTTACCAAAAAGTCGTTACCTAGGCAAGTAGTATGGTCTCCGGAGTGTGAGGAGGCCTTCCAGAAACTCAAGCTTGCGCTAAGTAAAACCCCTGTATTGGCGGCACCTGACCACACTAAAAGATTCGTCGTTCACACAGATGCCTCAATGTTTGGACTGGGAGCCGTGTTAAGTCAAGTGGGGGACGATGGCCTGGAGCATCCGGTAGCATATCTGAGCCGAAAACTTATACCCAGAGAGGTCAGTTATGCCACCGTTGAGAAAGAGTATTTGGCATTAGTCTGGGCCCTGAAGAAATTACAGCCTTATTTATATGGACAATCTTTCACGGTTATGACGGATCATAACCCCCTCATCTGGCCGGAGATAACCCCAGACTGCTAAGATGGAGCTTGGCACTGCAACCCTATAATTTCACAATGCAGTACCGGCCAGGGAAGCAGAATGCCAACGCAGATGGGTTATCCCGGCAAACAGAACTGGAAAAACAAAGTTTAACAGCGGACATCCCCAAGCCAACCCGTTAGGGTCTAGGCGGGTATGCTGTCCCATGGAACTAAGGGGGAGCTATGTGGCGATAGAGAGAGTTCTGTTATGTCCACTTGTTGTATATACAAATTTAGCTCCATTTTGTGAGTTTTCTGCATTGCTAATGGCCTGCTGGTTTTGAGATGGCTCCAGGGTGTCTCATGATGTATCCCAGAGACAATAGGACAATGGGCTATAGCCTCAGACATCCTGGCAAGTTATGAATTAAAAGTAATTAGTTTAAGAGTTCAAGGCAGGGGATCTTAATTAGGGTCAGGAAGGTTATCAGTCAGGGCTATTTCAATGTAATTATAATTCTAATGTTTGTTTTCATTGGGAGCTTGATACTGTATTTAGTGTGCTGGTGGAAGCTGGGTTGGGATTATACTGTAATCCATTTATCTCTCCAGATGTGGGGACGAGTTCTGGCAGAGCATAAAAATAATGATTTGAAAGCTGAATAAACACACTGATTTTACCCCTTCATGAAGTCTCGGCTCATGTTTGGGGAACTGGGATTTTATATTCACTTTGCATCGTATTTCGGCTGTTTATTCGGGAGTAAGCTGCACAGGGCTCATTTATTATATATGGGTTCCTTTACATACACATACTCTTGTGTAGCGGGCATTTTAACATGTATAACCACATGCAACTTTCCCTATCCTATCTGTATAGCCCTTTCAATCCTTGACACAGCTATTACATGTGTCGCATATGGACTACAGATTATTTTAGAATGCATTTTCTTCACCACCTTCACTGACCAGTTGTTCCCACTAACATTGTTATTTTTTTTACTGTGCAACATCTCCCACAGGACATCTGCCACATTTGAGGCTACTACTTCTGTTCCGGCAATATTGTCTATGATTTCTGATTTGCGAATATATTCAGTGGCACATCAGGGCTACTAGGATAGCTCGATATTCAGGTTCTGATGTGCCTGATATGGCAGGAAGTCATACAAGAATAACTATATTAATGTATTAGATGTTTTAATATGTAAATTACTGAGATTAACATTTCCCTTTCATTTAATCTTGGACAGAAGGATTGTTTCAATGATTTTATGGTATAGCTGCTCCACTTTGCTGACGTCATTAAGTCAGCTTCTTGTCAACACTCTATATTCACTGGCCCTTATAACAACAAGTACTTTTTTTAAATAGACATATTTTGCTTTATGAGTGAATGTGATTGTCTGAGGCACACTATAGCTAGACTGGATGTGAACACAATGATATACGCATAATAGAGAGATTTTATGAAATCTGCTATTAACTGTTTGGCTATCGATGGTAAGGTGTCAATGTAAAACACATCAAAGGTAAAATGGGAAATGGAGAAGACAGTACCAGTCGAAAAAAAAAATGATTCATCATGGTGTTTTATTATCACATTACTGTTGCGGTCAAACAGATGCTCGGCAATTAATAACTAGCCTAACTCATGTTGTGCAATATCGCTCTTACAGCCTGTGCGTCAGTTTGTCTGCAATAATGTGATAATAAAGCATCATTATAAGACTTTTTTTCAACTGGCGGTGGCTCCTCCATATCCCGCCTGATTTCTGATGTGCATACGGGAGTTGGATGTCTCAGCATTGTAGGAGACCAGCCTTTATACGGTAATTATTTGCCTAACGGGAATTGACAAATACTACTTGTATTTATACACTTAGCTAATGTATATCCAAGAAAGCTTGCTTTATAAATGTAAAACCACTAAAACAAGTTGTTTTCAAAACTTTAGCTTGCATTTATTAGACACATTGTTTAGAGACAAGTTGTGTTACCCAATGAGAGAGCAGAAAAGACACTTGCAGAGATTCTGATGGCTTAGAAAGAAGATAAGTATAAGGATCTAATGTTATGGGTTTATTCAATAATGTACTAATGAGTGCTCTAACTGATTGTTCACAGACCTCCACACATTTTCTATTTTAGAATATATGTACCAAAATTATCACATTTTTTCCAACATAGAGTAGTTTGTCAAAAACCCATTTTGTATAATTTGACTAAATCTTCCTGCTATATGTATACATTTTTTACATTATTTTGCAAATGATCTGAGTATATTCGTATATTTTTTTAATATCATAGCAGTTAGGTACAGCAAGAATGAACAACATTTATTTGTCAAACCATAGAAAACCTAACTTAAAAAAGGTAATAAAATACAGTACAACTTTACATAAAATATACATGGCATCTTTTGACACAGACATCCAGACTACAAGGGACAATAGATGGCTCACAGGACATTAAACACTTATTGATTGGATAAGTCCACATTTCAACAATAACATATGAGAACATGTCTTACCTTGGGGGAAATACAATGAATGGAACAGCTGACAAAGTAAGTGCTTCAAGTTAATGTGCAAAACTGATAAAAATACAAAATAACGACAACACATTTTGCAACATGAATAAAAAAAAATTGATAGATTAGAGATAAGGTCCTTTCTTTCAACCAAAAAATGCATTACCTTGATGAGGGTTAATCTTGAATGACATGCCTCACATTTTAAATGGTCAAATGTCAGTGTGCCTTTAAATGAGGTGGGTCAGTCAGCTGCATGTTTATTTGCGGAGGTATGCAGCATACCAAACACCTGCATTGGTGCTTTCACAGGTCACTTGCTATTTGGTGACTAATCAGTCTTTCATAACAGTGTTGCTGGGGGTCTGGATTTGGAAGGGGACATGTCCGAAGTATTGTACATGTGGCAAAATATACTGCTTAAAGCAGGACAGTTGAAGGGTATGGTATATGCACACATTGTTTGCGAATGTGCAAAATCTCAATTTTCCCCAGCACATCGGAGGGAGAAACCTGACCACAGGACCGTGGCAGATATATAAATATGTTGTTGTAGCGGCATACAAGGAACTATCTAGTAATTTCATTTGATTATCATATTGATAAAAATGTCTTGTCACAAATGAAATAATGGATAAATGAATTCAACCTTTAAGCAGTATTTGCTCATTTATTTGTGCATTTCTTGGCTACAAATTGTTAATGTTAAATCGACAGAGAAGACACCAGTAAAATAAAGACACAGGCTCAGTGCACTCAGTAGTATTATTACCTCTGAAGCCTTAAACTGGGTGCTGTGACCCCAAAACGGAACCACCTCATATTCACTGCTATTTCAATTTCAGATTGTGTATGTTTGGAATACTCTTATGGGTTCTCTTCGAAAAAAATGACTTTTATTATTAAAAAACAAATATATAAAGACTGAACTGAAAATCTGTGCAAACAAGACACCATGATCTTCTACATGTAAAACTGTTTTAACTTGTCAAGGAGCCAAAAACATATTTTTTAGTTTGTAGCACTAATGGTGTCACTATGCTTTCGCCATTGCTTTCTAGTGCTTTTACAATGCCCTTGAGGTAACTCATTGTGAAGTGTAACCTTTGTCAATTGATTTGCCTGCCTACATTATTCTTTCTTCTGGGAGACATATATTTCATGACTGATGAATAGATGATTTCCTTATTTTATCTCTATGTGAAATTCTAGAATTATGTTCATTGTTTGATTCTTTTTTTATTGCACAGATTATTTGTCTAGTACTCTTTCTCGTATTCCTCTATTATACTAAGCCCTAAAAGTCACTTTACAGAAGTACTATCTCTCAAAGCAGCTTTGTCGCATAGGGGTTGATTCAGTAGGCTGCATTTTGGTCCAAAATGGTAGAAAATAGCCAGAAATCAGAAGATTACAATTTTCGCTATTAAGCACAGTTGAGGTAGGGACGTAACTATCTGTTTTACCCAATCTGGGACCGATGCATTGGCACCATTCAAATCAGGGAAACTTATAGTTAAAAGTATAGGATTCCAGTGATTCTCAAAGCACTGATTACTCACAAACAATGATTAAAATGGTAAAATATGTTTTAAATTTGGCCATTTCAATTCTCCAGCTTTTATGTGGAGACTTTTAAAGTATTAAAAAATATAGTAAACATTTTTGAATATTTACAAAATATGATATTTGGGCAAATGTAACAATGTTCACATACGCTAATTAATAACCCCAGTAACAACGACAAGGAAGAGTTATACAGAAACCAAACGATGAACCACTCCTTGAATACTAGATCATCTGTGATGCTTCTCAGTTCCTCATGAGAGTGAAATTTTGCTATTCTGGCTCTATTCTGGCTCATGTCATGATGCAGCCATTATGCAGGAGTCATACGTCAGCACCAATTTCGAGAACTGTAAAATGTCTGATGGATGGCTCCGGGTTAAGTTCAGACAATCAAATGCACTGTAAAGAGATGTATCTGAAGCCATTAGTGTAACTCTTACGTATGTCTTCATGCCTGAGGATCATAATGAAATGGAAAAGACCTTCGTCTGTGTCATCACGTGTAGAGATGTAGTTACCCAAAAGGGGAGTTTCCTCTTGAATGGTGCAAATGGAAAACAGGAGAAATGGAACTACTGACGACAACATGGACGTTGCTATTTGGGGTATTACTTCTGTGGACGAGTGATACATTATTATCTCCTAAGCAAACCGGTGCAAGTACTGACGAAACGTTTTGAGTTCATTTCCTGGAGTTCCTTGAGCAGACTTGGAGATATCAGCGGCAGCAGTACCATGGGATTTGTGTAATGTGCACTTTTGCACTACATATGTTGTTGTGCCAACGAATATATTGTAAGTGTTCATTCTACTATTTGCATTGCCACTTTATGGATACGACATCATGGGTGTCTATTTATTTAATTCAGGACTTGGAGTAAAAGAAGATATACATTTACATGTTGATGGATTTCTCACAGTTGTGAGTGTGATACTTACCAGTATATTCAATATCAGCACCTACTGTGTTTCACTACATTGTGTTTTTTTTCTCTTCACATATAACTATGCTCCTTTTTTCTGTTATATCTAAGTAGACTATCATAACATCACATTAATAATGCAATAGCCATGTCAGCTATACACATTGCACTAAACAATGTCTCATTCATTTTCTTACAGGTGACAAGAGATATGGATGTTCACCTGGGCTCATTGCCCTGCGGAACCCACAGACTGCAGCAGAAACCATGTATACCAGGACCCATGCTATGATAAAATTTGTAAGACAACACACATTTGGCGTCTTAAAATCTCACTTCAGTGACTTGATAAAGCTGGTCGGTATATGTTGAACCCTCCAATGAAGGCATCGAAGATCATCATCTCCTGTTGCTTATTGCATAACATCAGCGTTGTGTGCATGCAATAGGGGGCTGCTGTGGAAGCAATGTTTTCTGACATAGTTGTGGATGAGGATCAGAGGGGTCCAGATGACTGATGGCCACAGAATTCATTGTGAGTTGACAACCCATATCTACCATCTGGTGTACACATATTATACATCTACTAACTGAATATTCATAATGTACCTGTCATTCAAAGAATGCACCGAAAATGATGTCTGCCTCTGGTATTTCTTTTGACACACATTCCCCTCCTGAATATGAGGTAGGTAAAGCTCTATTCACTAATTGCCTGATGGTTGTGAGCTCTGATGTCTTCCCTCTACTCTTGAGCACTTCTGTGTGCACGTTTGATTAGATTGCAGATCTATTACTGGGGACAGCCATGAGGACACACCATTTCAGCAGTGATGAGTGATGTACATTTTATCTTAGTACACTGAACATCAGTGCTCATTTTGAAATTGCAACCTAATATAATCACATTGCTGATTAGTGAGAGGGGACACAGCTAAGGTACAGGGAGTCACTGACACACAATGTGCATATTCTGATTTAAAAAGTGTGAAATGTTACATACCAGGACTAAATTAACAGGATTATAAAAAATGGTATGTAGAGTGAGGACTTCAGCATGGTGGATGCCTGTCAAATGATGTTCTCATCTGTACTGTTTTACATTTATGGTTGATTAAAATGAACATTTTCCCTTTCCATTCTTCCCATTCTGTTAAATTGGATATAGCGATGACGCCCTATACCCATGTAGTCACAGGTATGTACATGTATATTCATGAATATATGGTATTGCACTGACAATACAGCTCATGGTGAGGAACAATACCAGCGATGTCATGTCTATGTTGATATTTCATTACATGATATTGATCTTCATCAACAGTTGTTTGGATAGTTATACACTCCCCATTTTGTAACATGTATTGGTGAACCATTACATTTCCAAAGTGTAGATGTCAGCGTTGATTAGAGATGCAACATTCAACAGGAGACAATTACTTGTGTAAGTGAGTGAGGTGTGAAATGTTGACATGGAAATAATGACATACACACAAAGGATTAGGTTAATATGACTTTAATCTCTAATTTATTTTTGTTTCTGTCATTTGTAATATCACATGTTAACAATTAAGAAAATAACACATATGAAATAAATAGTACAAATACTCATATGAAGTAATCATTTAAATGTTCATATATACATGTACTGTAAAATGAATACATGACCATTAAAGATAAACAAGCTGACATCATTAAACACTGTTTAATACCTGTGGCCACCAATCAGCAACTGCGGCTTCATATGCAAAGTAAGCACCAAACCAGTCCCCAGGCAGTGAAATGATTGTGGGTGATTCAGCCCACAAATGGTCTGTGTAGCTTCACACAGCAATGATTATCATGTAGGCAGCCACTTCCCCTCCTATAACTAGAGGAAATATGTATTTAGACCCTCCACCTGTCAGAGATATTGGGTAACCATGACAACCAATGACGCTCCCTTGTTGCCTCTGAGAACTGCGTTTTCTGGACACTATTGAACTGCTGCATCTGTTTCTCCGACTCTGCAAGTTTTCCTCCGACGTAATGCTGAGCTGTAACAGTCACCATTTGCCAGCTTGAAACATTTGACCTGCTATATTTGTTGCCCTGAGTTATATACAAAGCTTCAAGTTATCTCTTTTTTTTACACATCCTCCCTTCCCCCCCACTGAGCGGCTTAGGCTTACTATATCACCTATACTGGAGGAGTAATAAATTATATACCAACAGGAGAGACTGTCATTTTGCTGAATTAAACCTCATTTTAAATCCTGCATGCAATTGTGTACAGCAGACTGTATTCATTTGGAGATCTCTATGTTCTGGGCTGTATTTTTGGATTTGATTCTAAGTTACTGCTCTTCACCATTTGATTCTTCAAATTTATTAATTAATACATATTTAGATGTATTTTGCTTTCCCACTCTATTTTTCTTTTTAAAAACAAGTTCCAGAACAACACTAAAAGTTAACAGAAGAAGCGTGCCATTGCATAGGTGTGTACATGCTACTGACTAGACTCTGCTAACTACACATATGGATGAAAAGGGGGTTATATTTATATTACATTTCTGAATCATTGCTTTCATGATTATATATTTGTAATGTTTATTTGGTGGAAAGTCCCTTTTCAGTGATAAAATATGTGATTACATTTAGTCATAAGTATAAATCAAATTGTTGGTACAAATGTCTTCAACTATTTAATATTGGGTGTATGGAACTTATTATGCTTTACCCAGACAATTATATTTCTACCTGTCTATTAGACACTTCAATAGCTCAGCTACCTGCATTGCTACTTATTGTACGTGCCTGCTTGGAACTTAGCTTATTCTTCCATCATGGCCATGTGCTATTTCAGTTTCCTCATGTTGGATTGTGCATCAGCAACCAGACCCTGAACAGCAGTTTTGAATGTCATCATTGGTGGAAATGCAGTGGACAGAGGATAAACTCCTGATGTGCTAGTCAGATCTGCACCACTTGAATCCACCACCTTCATGAGAATGCTTTCCACTTCATCCTGGGATGGTTACTACATTGCAAGATTAATTGATTTTGCCAAAATCGTTTTATGTTAATATGCAGCATTAACATACAACCCAACTTATGAATATTGTAATTTATCATACAAATTAAATACCTCTGTTGAATTGAAAATGTTTATTTTGCATTGATTCTAGCAATTCTACCCATTATATGGAAATTGAACTAGATAATAATCTATAGATGTCCTATGCTTTCTTTGTGGTGTGTCCCCCTCATAGTTATTTAAGGTTGTTTGTTGGACAACTGCCTTGGACAGCTTTGTCTTCGCCTGTCTCTTGATATATGAGTATCTGAAATATAACAGCAGCACATGACATTCTGTATGTAAAGTTATGTGAACCAATCTATTACACTTTTCCATATGTAGCTTAATTATGATTTTTTTTCGAATTACATACAAGTAGTACAAACATACCATTGTTAAAATGCCTTGCATGGTTCACAAAATCCCACATAGTTTCCAAGGATTGACATAGCAACAATATTCAGGTTAAATATTCCATGAAAGCAGACAGGAGGGGGTGATGTTGCATGCACATACATGCCAAAAATGTCCAGAGTTAAGCAATACTACATGTTTATTTGTGCATTATAATCATCAACATGCTGTGAATAGCTGAAGTAGTGACCACGCCAAAACAACTTCTAAATTAGTAGCAGTCAATTCAACATGTGAAGCAACATGCAGCACGTAGTCTTCACTCAGGTAACAAATGAATCACATCAACTACAGGTGTGTATGTGTCTATTGCAATTTACGTTTAGCGACCTTAGTGATATAACCTTTTGACTTGGTCTTTTCCTTGGTGACAAGGGCTGTTTTGACATTTCTGGAGTGTTTGTGTTTAGCTGTAATTTTTTTCTTTCTCACATACTGTACCCACACAAATTATATGTTTTTTTTGATTTCCATAAGAAGGGCTTTCATTAGATACCATTATGTTAATCAAATTTTATAATTTACTACAAAAAAATCATAACATTTGATAAAAAAAATAAAAAATAAACTTTTTCTAACTTTGACCAAAAAAATACTTTACACAAATACAATCATTAAAAAAGACCCTGTCCAAATAGTTTCCGAGTTCAGAAATATGCTTGTTTCCATGTTTTCCTGTGAGTTATAGGGCAAAAAACAAAAATAGTGTTTTTTTTTCCTACAGTGACCTTTTGACCCCAAAACGAACCCTGAATTTAACTCTAGATTTTACCCTAACTCTAACCCTTATGCTACTCCTTAATTTATTCTAATTTTTATTTAATTATAACTCTATCCCTTATGCTAACCCTAATTTAATTGTAACCCTAACCATTATTCTAACACTAACCCTAGATTTTAGCTAATTAAGTCTTCACTCAATCACTCCATCCATGACCACATTGCCACTGCTGTTTCTTTGTCCTCTTGCTTGTCTTTTTGGTTGTGCCCCCTATCACCCAATTGTAACATTGCCTAACTGGTTTGTTGGCTGCTAAGCCTGGTTTAAAACGGGGTTGTTGCCATGAACTCACTTTTTATACAAACATTGGTGGACAATGATTGGCTGTGAATAGTTTGCAACATTAATTTGTGTCAATTTGTTGAACCTGGGACATTTTTTCCACAGTAGTTTTGATATATTTTTGTTGAATTTTGGTTGTTTACAGCTATTTTTTCAGTGTTTGAAATCTCCCATTGGCTATAATGGGGCGTTTGAGCTATCACTTCGGTCTAGTCCTTATTGGACTGTATTTTGGCCACTTTCAGGATTATCACATCAGTCTTCAGTTGGCTGTCATGTCTGTATTTTGGGCATATGCAGAGGCATCACGGTGATACTCGTACGATTTTCAATACCATTCATGCTCTGAAAATGGCCAAAATTCAAGGCTCCAAGTTTATCTCTGAATATTGTAGCTACCTGAACCAACCCCATAATGAAGATATAGAACCAGTATAGAAATCTCCAACCTGGTAATATGGCACTTTGGAAGGGAGACACTAAACTCTACACTTATTGCTTTTGAACGATAAGTCTAAGCAAGGGACAATCTTTATGTATAAATATGTAGATCTAATCCTTGCCCCAAAACTGCAGGGGACCGCCAATCTGCATTCTCACTCTATAGACTAGCCATTACTTTTTTGACCCACACATTTGTAAATACTGCCTTATAGCTATACTGGGTTTTGATTTTTTTTCCTATCAATGTTTTGTGTTTCTCTTCAATCACCTGTGGTAACATGGCCCACTAGTTGAGCATAATGGGAGCTGAAGTTAAAAAAACAGATGGGAATGCTGACTAAAATGTATTAAATAAACTGTTTTTTTTTGGTTCAGCACATCAGTTTGGAACTTTCTTTTCCAGATGCGATATTGCGAGACTGATAGATAATGTAAATGAGAAATGGTTGGGAAACGTATCAGAAAATGGAGAGCAATTAACAAAGTATGTGTGAATAGACCATGGATCTCGGAATCCATTTTAGTTAAAACTTGAACTCTTAAGGCAGTTTCACAAATTTTTAACCAGTCAACCATAAAACTCATTATAAATATATATAAGTATATGAGAGCATCTCCAAATTTTGATGTCTAAAGCTGTAGTAATACATCCATTGCTTTATTAAAACTGTTTGTATAGGAGGAAGGAAAAAAGCATCTGAAAAACATTTCCCTGTCTATTGAAATTACATCCTGCTTTATTACCTTACTTCATAAATGACAAGCTAACTGTATCAAGGGTAGAATGGAAATAGTGATTAAAAATCAATGCAGTGCTTGAAATAAAATACAAAAAAAGACAAAACAAGGGCCAGACTTCCCCTTTCAAGAGAGACACTCATAAAAAATGTACACTGCAAGAAAGTATTGATTTTAATGCAGCGCTGTAGTATAAATTTGCCATAAATGTTCTTTCACATCTTATCACCCTAAACTATACAAGCACTTCAGATCCAATCCAGAATGGAATGGTTTCATGTAGAAAAAAAGGATTTTCGTTGAGAGAATGGTTCAAGCTTCACTGGTGCGCTTGACAACAGAAATTGCTATCCGGTCGCATAACTCCTTCTATTTGAAAGAAGAATTATAGCGGCTCTACAAATGTTTACCTGAGGAATTTGGATTTTGGATAAATGACGAAATCTGTCCATTCCAACATCTCATGGAAAACAATGTTCTCATTCTTACTAAACAGTTACTATCCCCTAGATTATGGATTTATACATTTTTACTGTTTTAGTGATAGGTGACTGAATGACACAGCACAAAACTGGAGACTGTTCTCTTAAAGGGGCAGTTCCACCTCACTTATTTTTTGGATGCTGTATATATGTTTATAATGTGTGAAATTGCACTTATTTTGCCTTTTTAACTGATTTACAGTTCTCCTGTAATATTACATTGAAATTTACATTTACAGGGGCTTCTAAATTCAGTGACATGCAATAATGAGGGCTTGAAGAGAGGAAAGGACCGTTGCTAAAGCACCAGCAATAATGCTATTACAGATTCTTTTTTGGGACACGGTAGATGTAACTGCCCCTTTAATGACTACACCTGAGGATATATCTACTCTTTGGTCAGTCAGCAGTCTCAGTTAAATAATACTAGTGAAATATTTACAGTGGTAAAAGAACAGTTATGGCAAAGGGAAAATATGGATGAAACTCATAATTTCATGTTAACCTTTTAAAATATCCAAAAGGGAAAAATAAAATATATGACACAGAACTCTAGCATGTAAAGTGTCAACATTTAAAAAAAAAAACTGTATAGATGCATTTAGATAATCATAATCACCAACCGTGAAGGCTTACACACATGCTAGTCATGCCACACTGTAAGTACACTGAAGGTGGCAGCATTGGGTGATTTATCCCATTCCCATAGAAGCCATACTTCTGTCTATACAACAATGGGAACTAAATTAATTCTGTCATCAAGCTTTCATTTCAAGGGGCTTGCTATGCATAAAATTGCCATAAATTAATGTAGATAGAAATTATTTATTTAGTTATATAATAAGCATTATTCTTTAATACTTGATCATCATTTGTATTGTGATTTATTTAAATTATTTTCATTTAAACACAGTGGTCAAAATGTTTTCCTCAAGCCCAGTACGTAAAAGCAGAGTTTTTTTTTTTTTTCAGAATATCTACTTTTAAAGTTCAGCATTCATTTTCAAAATCCCCAAAGTCTATGGGAATCCACTCTGGCTTTGGTGCATTCTGTATACTTGCTTTTATACACTGAAAGTGATGTGTTAGCAAAAGACATATTCAATAATAGATATAGCAGAATAAGCAAATAAGCATACCTAATAACAGTAGCACTAAAATAATCATTCAAAAAAAAAAAAGTAAAAAAAAAAAAGCTACATTCAAGGATACATAGGGTTTCAGCAAAGAACAAAAAGAAAACAAATTCTTTCATTCATAAGAAGTCTTTGTGTCAAACATAAAAAAATTTGGTTTGTTTCATTTTACATACTTGCATATTGCAGCAAAGTCCTATCAACATGAACAAATAAATAGCTCAGTGTATTCATCAGAGCTAAAAGAATAATCATGTTTTATATATTTAGTAATGGAAGCTATACTGCACCATATCTGTAACTTTATACGGAGTGTTATATAGTGCTATATGTAGCCCCTATACACACTGCTACATGCCCGACTGTTCACAGTGCCGTATACCATCCCTGTCCACATTGTCTTATAGCCACCTTGTCCATAGTTCCATATATTCCCACTTTTTATAGTGCCATATACTTCCAACCATAGTACCAAATGTTCCTCCAATCATATTAGGCTTAGTAAACCTGGTAAGCGTTACCCCCCAGCTGAAATGAGGCCATATAAGGTAGCCACAATCTGTCATTTTCAGTGATGTTCGTTTTGGGGAATTCTGCCCTGAAATCCTATAGATGCATAGCAAAACCTAGGTTTATGTTAAGGCCTGCAATGTCATGGGAAAACAAAAGTTCTCTTTCTTTGCATTCTATGGTTTTACATCTCAGGATGTAATAACAATCATAGGTCTTAAAATTAGGTAAAACATTCAGGACTGTCAATCTTTCTGGAAGTGGACATCTGGCAAATTCACTCAGAGAAATTGCAAAAAACCCAAGACTTACATCTCAGACTCTACAGGCCTCAGTTGGCATGTTAAAGTTCATGACAGTACATTCAGAGAGAATGAACAAGTGTGGTTTGTTTGGTTGCCAGAAAAAAGTCACTTCTATCTAAAAATAACATGGCAGCTTAGATTTGCAAAGTTGCATCTGAACAAACCACAAGACTTCTGGAACAATGTTGCATGGTGCACAATGCTACATTTGGTGAAAACCAAACACAGCTTATCACCAATTGTCAAGCACAGTGGAAGAGCTTGACAATTGGGCTTGTTTTCTAGCCACAGGACCTGGGAACCTTGCAGTCATTGAGTCTGTTGTATACTAAAGTATTCTTGAGTCATGTGAGGCCATCTGACCGACAGCTATAGCTTGGCTGAAATTGGTTCATGCTACCGAACAATGATCCCTAGCTCACCAGCAAATATACAACAGAATAGGTGAAAAAGAAAAGAATCAATGTGTTGCAATGCCAGCAAACCTCAATGAACTGAAGCAAAAAAGAATAAGAAAAAATTCCTTCTTAATGATGTGAGAGTGATAGTCATTCAGAAAACAATTATTTCAAGTTAATGCTAAAGGTTATTCCACAAGCTATTGAATCACAAGGCCAACTTAGTTTTTTACACATTTCTTCTCTATTTTGACTTTATATTTGTTTAATAAATCATGACAGTGTATTATGTCATGTGGTGTTGTTCATCTAAGGTTGTACTTACCTAATTTTAGGATTTGCTGAGGAACAAATGATTGTTTTTATGTCCTGACATGTAAAATCATAGAATTCAAAGAGTAAGTAAACATGCAGAGTAATCACTGGGGAGGGCTTGAGTCAAATATTAAAAATTAGTATGTGTATATATATATATATATATATATATATATATATATATATATATATATACATACAACACTTCCAATACGAATGAACGCACTTGCAGGGCTTGCAATGCAGTATAAATCTATTTAATTACGGCAACGTTTCTGGCAAATCCAATGCCCTTTATCCAGCACAACTGGTATGTGAGACAGATCAGCACCCGGGCACCTGAATACAGAGACAACACCTGCAAGTTGGGTGACTATATATACATACATATATACTAAACCTAATTAATAAATATAACTATAAAATATAACCTATATCTATATAATATAATGTAGATAAAGAGATATAGCTATAATTAGCTGAGTGTAAAAAAAGGTCTAACAAATGCAAATTTGGAAATAAAATGTAAAGATTCTCACAAACCTATATACTAATCACAGTACCGTGTTACATACTAAATACTTCCTCTAGCATGCCGCAGACTTTGAAAACTAACTATACAATATGCTGCTTCTTGTTGACATGTTAAAATAATAATTTAGGTCACGTCCTGACAATTGCAGAACAAGTATAATAACAGTGTTTTGTCCAGAGAACATTTCATCTCTAAATACATATATTTGCTTGTTCTAAATAACTGTTTTTAGGTGCCTTTGATGTTCATGTCTGACTTGACTCTACTTGTGGCTTCTGCACAGTGTTTGTCATGTGAAAATTCTATATTATATCAATAATTATACTATCCTTCTAGAGCTTCGGGTAATAAATCAGCGCTGTGATCTGTACCAATCAAATCGATCTATACTGACGCGCACAGACATTCTATTAATTAACAATAATAGGGGCTTCTGCCTTCAGTCACTGCTATAATCAAACCTCTGCCACAGCTGATTAACTGAAAGCAGGCAGAGAATTATTAATGAATCATCTCTACAATTCTGCAGTCACAGAATTGAAAATACACATTAGGAAATATTAAAAGCTGTTGAAAAATAATACGCACTTTGGCATGTTATATTACTCTACAGTGTTCCTTACTTTTGTTCTACTTTAAAAAATTTTTTTTTTACAAAATTAAAATGTATTAGTATTGTTTCTCTGAATATCAAATCTGTTAAGAGGGTTGTTAACATTATTAAGGTATATCTGAGTATTGCTTTCACTGTCGTTTTATAATATAACAAAGGTTCAGAAAATGTTGGCTCAAATGTGTTCCTCCGTTTATATAATATATAATGTTTAGATATGGGATCTGAAGATTTTTTTTTCAGCAAATATACAAATTGTATTAGGATACAAATTTTTTATTATTTTTTTTTGTCAATTAAAACCTTACTAAAGTTCTGAATAATGTAATGTGTTTCTTTTTAGTGCTACTTCTTTACAATTGAATTTGGTCTTTGCAAGCAAGACAGTCAGTTGAGAGCATATGGGGCAGGACTACTGTCTTCTATTGGGGAACTGAAGGTAAGAATGAAGTTAACTATTTCCAAATCAACTAGTTTAGAACTGAATTTTGTAAACTAGACTTGTTGCCTTAAGGAAAAATAACCTTTTTGTAACACTCACACTTTTTCTAACTTTGACCTGAAAAATGTTTTACACAATTAAAATCAGTAAAAGAAGAAGATGTCTAAATAGTTGCTAATATGTGTCCTGAGTTTAGAAATATGCCATGTTTACATGTTTTTTTTGTTTTTTTGCACGTTATAGGGCAGTAACCTAAAGTAGCATTTCCCCCCTAAAAATCTTCCCCTGCCACAACATTTTGACCCCGACCCCCCAGCCATCTGGACCCTAATCCTTAATTTAACCCTAATTCTAATTCATGACTAAATCCCTCCTCCATCTCCACTGCACACCCATGACATGCCCCAACCCCCACATTGCAGTACCAGGACATGCCCCATCACCTATATTGCAGACTCAGGACATGCCCCATCATCTACAAAATACACCCAGGACATGCCCCATTACCTTCATTTTACACCCAGGACATGCCACATCACCTACATTGGACAGCCAGGACATGCCCCATTAACAACATATTGCACACCCTGGGCTTACTAAAGCACCTCAAGACATGTCCCAGCAACAACACTGTAGACCTATAACTTGCCCCAGCAACCCACTGGAGTTCTACCTCTGTCCCAAAAAGTGGGAAAAAGGTAGAGCTTGGGGGGACATCAGGACACAGCCTCCAAATCAGGACTTTTTCTGTGCAAAGCATGACAGTTGGGAGGCATGACTACTGACGTTCCTGTTCTGAGCTCTTCTCTTCTATGGCCTGAACATGATAAACAACTATCTGATGAAGTCATGCAAATCCTTGCAGAGAAAAGTGATTTTAATACCTAATACATACAGTAAATATTTGTTATTTTATTCTGGTAGAATCCTTTGCATAGGTTTTGTAAGTATAATGAAGTGTAAAATGTAATATTTGGGACAGTGAATTAAATATTCTAGCAGGTAAATAGGCAAGATTTGCCTCTGGGTGACTTTTAATGGAATTTTTGATTTCCTTGTAGATTTTGGATACAACAGTAGATTTTAGGATGAAGATAACTATACCTGACAGTTCTCACTGTTACTGTATTTAGTATGTGTAACTTTTTTTGCAATGCGTTCTTGTTGTCACATCTATTTATATTAATTACCTATGAAGCTCTAACATATTCTACTGGATTTTATAGTAACGTTATACACACATTTTCCTACAATGAACATAATATAAAAAAAATAATACTGAAGGCACTATTCATAAAAGATTACTCTAAAGAGGAGTTACATTGATTTTCATCCACACAGTATCTATTAGTGCAAAGAGCATAACATTAGTTGAAATGTGTAGATTGAGAGATTTTCCTTAAATTAAGCTTGTGCATAAGATAACTAGAATACATATTCAGTTAACCCTTGTATACCAAGATTGGGTTTGCTAATCACATGTTAACTATAACTGTAAAGCATGGCTGAAATAATTCACTGTCTGCAAGTACTGTCTGAAATACATGTTTTCAACTGGTAATACTAATGAAAGACTACCCTAAAAAGGAGGATCTGGTATCAACCCTTTGTATTAATTACTCACATTAAATTCTGCTGCAGACCAAAGCCCTTATACCAATAGAGAGTCTAATTTAATTAAGCCTTAAGGTATTTGGGAAGCAGTTTGACAAATTGTATCTGCTGAAGAATATACAACTATATGTTCTTTACATGACATAAGGGACTCTATGTGTAAATCTCTCCAGTGCAATGTCTTTCCTGTCCTCACTAACAACTTGACTCTCTAGACCAGGGCCGATCCTGGGCGGGTGCTCGGGGTGCACAGCGCCCAGGTGCTCTGCATGAACAGGGACGCATCAGCGGGAATCCAGTGCCAGGCACCGCCCCCTAGCACTCAACTCCATGTGTGTCTGAGTGAGAGGCAGAATGGGAGTGTGAGAGATGGGTTTGCACATGTGTGTCTGAGTGAGTGGTAGGATGGGAGTGTGAGATAGGCACTTGTGTATGTGTCTGAGTGGGCATGTGTGGAATTTTCCAAAAGAGGAGGAGTTAATAATATAATCACGTACTTATTAAGGGAGCCAAAAAAAAAACGCGCACCCAGGTGCCTGTGACAGTAGGATCAGCCATGATCTAGACTCCCACTGAGTCTAGACTGTAAAGATTTCTCTCATCCTTAGTATATCAGTTTATTACTGGTTGCCTTAACAGTGTTACCACTGTTAAGTCGCAACACTCCCTTTTTTCATAAAGCTTTTTTTTATCAAGCTATGCATAAATTGATGGCACTATATCAATTCTCATGCATGTGATATAATGAAAAAGGGCAGGCATACTGTCCGCTGGCTCATAGACAGACTCTTATATATTGATCTTAGACATTCAGAGTCAGCCCAATACCCAACTTGTTCGTCTGACAAAAGCTACACTGCAATAACTTTAAACGCTCTGTGGTAAATTCATTTGATATGTCCAAAGTGTATTCTGTCATTTCTTCTCTCCTCACATTAAATATGAAACAGGGATAGAATAATTTAAAATGATTTCTTACTTTTAGCAAATTACGTAAAAAAGAAATCACACTTTAATAAAGTTTAGAATTTAGTACTCTGATATTAGGCTAAGTGGTTTTGTAGACTTCAACCATGTTACTAAAATCTTTCATTTTTTTAATCAAAGTGTCATTTGTTGAATTAAATTTCACAAGTTCTCACTGATTATACTAGGCATTTTTCAGACTTTTAATATATCATTCATTTGTATTGCTAATCTTATAGGCTTATTCTGTAACTTATTTCTCTCTCACAAAATCAAGAGTATTTGAGGAGTATAATTTTAAGCAGGGCTTGCAATATTATATCAGAATGACTTAATTTTAGTTCTTGTAATCTATGATAGATAAATAAATAAAAAACCTTTAAAATATATTAAATCTTAATGTGTCACTTAATGTGTTATTTGTTAGAATTTCTCCCATGATGTTATAGAATGGGTATTACAGTATTCATACTGGTGCAATATATTAAAGTGAGAGGTTTCATCCAAGCATTGTTTATATAACATAGGGCCATGTATAATATATATATATATATATATATATATATATATATATATATATATATATATATATATATATATGTGTGTGTGTGTGTGTATTAGTTACCATATGTTAGCCAGCAAAATCTTAATTCATTTAGCTTTTCACATTTAATTCCAAACTTTCTAAGAGTTTTGCTAGTTAGATGTCTCAGGTTTTTATTTGAACACTTGGTTTATACACTTCTCACACAGAGGTCTCACACGATGGCTATTTGAGTTTCCCATCATAAAATAGACATCTGCTTACCAAGATAGCTAACTTAAATTGACCCATTGTTTTCTTAAAGTTTTACCCAAACATCCATTGAGGAAGGCTAAGTAACTAAGAAGACTGAAGAACAGAGGTAATTTAGAGGATCTTCTTAATATCAGAATATGAGTCCATTGTGTCCTCCGTAGTGTGAAATGTATTAAAATACAATAAACAGAATAGAGTACACTGCACCTTGACTGTGAAAGGAGTAGCTGCACAAAAAAACAACCAGTGCTTCACTCCTGGTATATATAATAGACACAAAAACAAACAAGTGCATTTGTACACTTCCCAAAACACTACACACTGTTATTTACTCTTTTTGGGGGCAATATTCTCCGTATAGTGGAAAGGGCAGAAAAAAACAAAAATTAATAATATAGCGTAGTATGTTTAAACAAATTGGTGAACCAATAAAATGAATATGAGGGTTTCACTCACATCTTCCTGAGCAGTACCCTGCTCAGTTTCATGGGTATCCGTGAGCCCCTCCAGGGGTCTTGAACTCTCAGGTGTTACCAGATATTCCCAGAGGACATGAAAAATAGGACAGGGGAGGAAGGAGACAAATCTTCAATAAAACTTCCTTTAATTGTGCAGAATACAAAAATATAAAATCTTACTTAAAAGCAAACAGCAAGCAGCTTCAAGGTGCATGTAGTTCCAATCTTGTAAGGTGCATAAAGTTCTATCAGACTGCGCCTCTCCCACACACAACGTGTTTCTCCTTATTCAGGCTTTTTCAAGTGACACTTTACACCCCTAGAGGGGCTCCAGGATACCTATGAAACTGAGCAGGGTACTGCTCAGGAAGATGTGAGTGAAACCCTCATATTCATTTTATTGGTTCACCAATTTGTTTAACCCCTTAAGGACAGAGCCTTTGAAACATTTTTGTCCTTTCTGGACAATGGCTATTTTAACATTTCTGTGCTGTTTGTGTTTAGCTGTAATTTTCTTCTTTGTCATTTGCTGTACCCACACATATTATATATTGTTTTTATTGGGACAAGAAGGGCTTTCTTTGGATGCCATCTTTTTGATCATATCTTATAATAAGATAAAATAAGATACAAAAATACACAAATTTCCTGACTTTTATTTGAAACATCTTCTCCTCATCGACAAAAGCGAATGAAAAAACCTGCTAAATAGATTCTACTATTTCTCCTGAGTACAGGGATACCACCCATGCATAGGTTTGTTGGGTTGTTTGGGGGGTAAAAGGCCAAATTTGGGAGGTGCAGTTTTTGGTTTTCCAACTTGAAATTTTGACATGCAGACAGCCTGCACCCATGTCCAATTTGGGACATATTTGAAACAAGCCAGTGTATTTTACCCCATAAACCCATATATTTTTTTAAAGTAGACACCCTAGGCTATCTCAAATGGTGGTATTTTAAAACTTTCCATGCACTAATTCTACCCCCAGCCTTTGTCAGAGTTTGGGGTAGTAATTTTTTTGTGTTTTTTTTTTCACAAACCTTGTACTTCAGACATGAATTCACAGATTTTGGTATGTGTCACTGCCAAATAACACCCCAATAAGTGTTCAGCAACATCTCTTGAGTACAGGGATACCACCCATGCATAGGTTTGTTGGGTTGTTTGGGGGTAAAAGGCCAAATTTGGGAGGTGCAGTTTTTGGTTTTCCAACTTGAAATTTTGACATGCAGACCGCCTGCACCCATGTCCCATTTGGGACACATTTGAAACCAACCAGTGTATTTTACCCCATCAACCCATATATTTTTTTAAATTAGACACCCTACGCTATTTCAAATGGTGGTATTTTAACACTTTCCATGCACTAATTCTGCCACCAGCCTTTGTCAAAGTTTGTGGTAGTAATTTTTAGTGTTTTGGGAAGCACACAAATTCACTTGTTTGTTTTGTGTCTATTAAAATACAATGACAGCATGTGTGATTGAGGCTTCATCCACCGCAGCATGATGGGTAATGTAGTTTCCATTGATTTTCCTTCAATATTAATGCCTTAACCATTGAAAAACACTGAATACCAGATCCCCCTCCCCCTGAAGCTAACAATGTACTAATAACCAGGTGGGAGCGGACACATACTCAGGCACCCTTCCAAAAATGCTGACCCATAATGTTGGGAGCAGCAAGAAATTAACTGGTGGATGGCTGTAACACTAATGTAAGCAACCCTAAAGGACTTTAGCGTACACCCTTTATTCACACCCTGCTATTCATTTACACCTTAGAGATTAAATATTAATCTAAAGGTTTTAATATGAATGTTTAGGTGACCTAGAAATGAGCATGCTATATGTACCATTGCATTAATTATTCATTTGCTAAGGGGAGAGAATCCCTATGACAATGAAGCATTCTTAGCGCAACATGATGAAATAGCAGGACAGGACTATTAGAAGAAGTAAAAATATAAATTCTGCTCCTAAGGAATTCATCTTGACAAAGTAGACAGTATCTTCAAAGTGCTGAGTAATTTTAAAGATCTATAGTTCATAAAGAATAATCACACTTTTACAAGGCAACATTGCCCATTATCCAGGGAACAGTAAGACACATATCACTTTTCAGTGACAGAAATTTAGATACATGGGCTCTGTAATACTGGTTTACTGCACAATGGAAGACACAATCTGTGTGCAAAAAAATACTACATACAAGTTGCTTGTACTGTGATTTACTAATACTTTGTAGAGATAGAATGCGAAAGTAATGTTATGACAAATTAGTTATGTTTATTAGCTCTGTAACTTAAAATGTTATGTCTCAGATATTTTCAGTGATCGGTTTTGACAACAAAAAGGCTAATATAATTGCTAACATTTAAATTGACAATATTTCCAATTAAACTCTTGAGCAGAGTATGTCTCCTTCATCTCTTGAAAGTGGCACGTCCATTTTACACATCCCCCAAAATATCGTTTCTGTTTTTAAACACATTTTAATACACCTGTAATTGCATAATTGTCTATGTGGCCAGTTTGGATCTCTGTTATGTGCTTAATGTTTCTTTGAAAGTCACACATCAATATGCTAGTTGTTAAATCTTCTGTAGCTGACACATCTGAACTGATAATTGGAAATCAACCCGTTTGTAGCTGCTTTAGGTACTTGGATGGGACAGTGTTTTTTTATGGTGATTTTATTTTTTTATTTTTTTTATTTTTTTATTTTTTAAATTTTGTATGCCTCCTATATGTGTTTGCCAAATGATTTGTGATATGGTACTTTACAAAACCCACCAATTTCTAGCTAAATGTGCACATCGGTATACTGAATAGTATCTATAACAAAAAGAATATCAGTAAATCCATCACTATCCAAATACTGTAAAGATATAAAGGAGACAAAATAAATCTCTTGAGCTGTAACATAAATAAAATAGCTGTAACTCCTGTTCCATTAAATTAACATCAATAGGTTGATCTCCAAAATCAAATCTAGTTAATATTTATGTACATCACTAATAAATGGAGCGAAGGAAAATCCTTCATTTAGCCCATGGAGAAGCAGAGGATAAAAGGGCGCATTGCTTGATTAGGGTTATTCGGCTCTCTTTTGATGTTGCAGCAAAACAGCTCCTTACTGGGAAGGCAGGATATTAAAAATAGCAACTTCTTTCCATTTAACAGTGTAAAGACAGCACTTATCAGTGTTCCTAAATACATTTTGCTGGTGTGTACCTATCTTCTGTCCCCAGTCTCTGTGTGTTTAAGTATATGGGTTATGGAAAAAAAACTTTAATTAAAATGTTTATGGTTTGTCACCATTGCAAATTACTCTGATATGGTGAGGTTTTCCATGGAAACCTCATCATTGAACCACACCTTAGCAAGTGTTCGAATAGACACCTAGTCTACATATCTACAAATACTGTTAAATCATCTCTTTAAATACTCACTTCCAATTTGCTAGTTACCATGACAACCCATGTTTTGTTGGATAGTTTATAAATAATATTACACTGAAAATACTAATTAAAATGTGTAATAAAATGGACATAAATCTGGAAGTAAAACATCCATGAAAAGCTATCCTTTTGTGACAAGGTTTGACTAAATGTTCTCCTTTCTTGTATTGATTTAGTTTATCTATTCCTATAAACTGAGCATGAGCATGTGAGAAGTACAAGCAATCATTACAGTGTCTGGGTCAGTGTGTGTATTCTTCTTATTATTATTTCACACTTCCCATCCATATGTTGAAGAAATTAGCTCCCTTACTGTTCATGTGCAAGCAGTAGACTATATTTCTCCAGCAACATTAAATCCAGTGACCGCAGTGGCCTGCACTCCTTCAGACTAAGATTTTTATGGCACCAATACCTCACCACTTTGCTGCGCATTGTAGCATTTGCCGGATATGATGTCAACACTAGTTTTGAGCGAACCTGAACTGCACAGTGCAGTTCGGGTTCGTACAGAACATTACGGTTTTTGGACCCTGGACCTGAACACGGACATTTCACTGTATGATCGGGTTGGAGTTCGGCGATTCTTTCTATATACTGAAAGTCTATAAACCGAATCTCTTTCGGTTTATAGACTTTCGGATTATAGAAAGCCCATAGCATTACATGCATTGTATAAAACTAAAGTCTATAAACCAAAAGAAATTTGGTTTATAGACTTTTGGTTTATAGAAAGCCCCTAGCATTACATACATATACATTGTATGTAATGCCATGGGCTTTCTATAAACCGAAAGTCTATAAACCGAATCTCTTTCAGTTTATAGACTTTAGTTTTATAGAATGCATGTAATGCTATGGGCTTTCTACAAACCGAAAGTCTATAAACCAAATCTCTTTCAGTTTATAGACTTTCGGTTTATGGAATACATGTAATGCTATTGGTATTCTATAAACCGAAAGTCTATAAACCGGTGCACTTAATATCTGAGAGTCAAATAGAACAGTCCAATACTGTGCTTACAGCGCACTTTGAAAAATTCTGGCTACCTCCTCTTCCTCCTCCTCCAGCGCCGCTTCCACCTACACCGCCACAGTCACCGCCTCCTCAACCTATGGGTCACTTAGTATAAACTGAAAGAGAATACCCTGCACTCCAACCCTCTCTCAAATGGATAATTCTGTTGATCCTCCTGGCAGCCATGCTTTAGATTTAGATTTATGTTCTTCCAAAGCTAAAATCAAAGATTCCATCTAGTGCTATTTTATGGCTCAGCTGTATTTGTAATTTGTATGTATTTTATGTTATTTTAAGTTATTTCCCTATCCGCATTCGTTTGCAGGGCACTTGTCCTACTCTTACCCACATTTTACTTCATTTTGCAGCCCTCTATCCCTTTCCAGGACTTTTTTAGAGGCATTTTAGTGGCCAAAAGTTCCTGTCCCCATTGACTTCAATGGGGTTCGGGGTCAAGTTCGAGCACGGACCCGGACATTAACCTGCAGTACAAACTTTCTTTTGTCTAGTCATAGTATCACCTGGTCTGCCAGACATTTTGCCCTGGCTCCTCAAAGGTTAAATTATCATTATTTGGAAGAGAAAGACAAGGGGAGGGAGAGAAATGTTTGGGGGGAGGGTGAGACAACGTGGGAGGGGGAGAGAGATAACACTGGTGGAGAGAGAGGCAGCATTGGTACATAAAAGGAAATAAAAACAAGAAATGCATTTGTTTAATATCATTTTTTTTTATATTAAAAAGCAATTTACATGTGAATATATACAAGTTAAACTTTTTTCCAATAGGGTAGTCTTATATTCAGGCTTTTAGTTTTTTTTTACTAAAGGAATATCCAAAGTTTGGGGGGTCGTCTTATAATTAGGGTCGTCTTATATTCGAGCAAATACGGTACTATCCTAGGGTTGAATTTTTATATGTTATTGCACATAAAATTATGTTGATCTCTGCTTCTGGATAAATAAAGGATTCATGTGTGTAACTCCCCTTACATGTGTCTCATGTGGTTATTATATAAAATCCTCACAATTTTGTTAGGCATGTATTATACATACATTTAGACAAATGACTCCATACTGGCCATTATGCTGATGATATTAGGACGACCATAGATGTTAATCGAAAGAGATACCAACGCTGCTATGTGGTGAACATGTGTATAACAATATATAAAGATATGCATAGAAATAAACATGGCAAGAAAAAGTAAGTGAACCCTTTAGGGTTACTTGGTTTCCTGCATTAATTGGCCTTAAAATGTGATCTGAAGTTCAACACAATGGGAGTTATGTATAAAAACTCCCGCACTGCAAAGTGTTGGGAGTTTTATAAAAAACAAAACACAATTGCTGTTTTATATATATAATGGAAATTGAATTATTGCAGTGCGAGAGTGCAGTTTAGAGAATGACCTCCTTCAAACTGTGTTTGGTTGAGGTTCCCCCGACACAAATCAGGCGCCGACACAACCAAAATCTACACATTTGGGGTAGATAACGCAGACTCCCGTGACACTGCTTTATACATTGACGCACACGCTGATTGTGGCAGTATTTGGCGCAATCTGCATATGTGCCGTGTTTATGTGCTTAGGCTAATAACACACAACCATTAATAATGTTTCATGTCTGTATTGAACAAACCCATTAAACATTCACAGTGCTGGTGGAAAAACTATGTGAACCCTTGGATGTAATAACGGGTTAAACTTCCTTTGGTAGCAATAACTTCAAACAAGTGTTTCTAGTAATTATGGATCAAACCTGCACAATTTTATGGAGGAAATTTATGACCATTTTCCCTTGCAGAACTTTTTAAACTCAGCCAAAACCTTTAGATGCCTGGTGTGAACAGAGGTCCTTCCACATAATCTTTATTGGGTTACGGTCTTGGTTTTGACCGGCTGACTCCAAAAGCCTTTTGAAGCCATTCTATTGTAGATTTACTTCAATGTATGAGAACATTGTTCTGCTGCATCACCCAACATCCACTGTGCTTCAGCTGGCAGACATCCATCCTGATATTGGCCGAATGATCCTATATGATAATTTGCTACACTTTCATTGTCTGCTCAATAATAAGCAGTCCAGGCCCTTTTTACATCATACATAGTGCTACTTGTTCTTCCCAAATAATTCAACCTTATTTTCATCAGTCCACAAAACATTTTTCCAGTCGTGTATTGGAAAGTCAAGGTCTTTTTTGGAAAACTTCAGACAGCAATTTTTTTTGGAGAGCTGCAGCTTCCTCTGTGGTGTCATCTTGGCTAGATGCCCACTTCGAAGTAGAGTAGCCACAATACTAAATTGTCTCCATTTATAAACAGTGGACTGATTAATTTATAAACTCTTTGAGATTACTTTGTAACATTTTCCAGCTTTATGCAAATCAACAATTCTTAACCGAAGGCATAGTTCACAACAACAGAAACACCTTGTGAATAGCAAACAAAACATGTTTCAGTAGTTCTAAAACACACCTCCAATCCCGTTTCATTGATTGAACTCCAGGTTTGCTAATTCCTGACTCCCAATTAGTCATTAGCCTAAGGGTTCATATACTTTTTCCAAATTAAAAAATAATATGGACAAGAACAACGCAATCATTTGTGTGTTTTTAGTTAAAACACATTGTGCTTGCTCATTATTGTAACTTAGATAAAAATCAGACCATATTTTAACATGATATAATTTATAGATAAATGCTTGTAATTCCAAAATGTTTACTCACTTTTTCTTGCTGTATGAGCAAATATATATATATATATATATATATATATATATATATATATATATATATATATATATATATAAAAGGCCCCAGAGTTATTAACCCATAAAGTGCACAGAATAATAGGTTAATTATCCAACAGTGGACACAATAAGGCCAATCAATAGTTTGTTAATCACATCATAAGTGATTAAGATCAACATTACATGTGTATAGAGATCAACAAAATGATGTATAATTAAACCCCTCACTGAATCTGCTGAGTGAAAGTCTTCAGATGGTAAATACAAAGAGACTCTTTATTTTCCAATAATTTATTCAAATTCCTGAGGAGATTTATCTATTCACATGAAAGCACATCATTTAGGCTTGCCATTGTGATGTACTTTGGCATGTTTCAAACTAGAGGTCTCTATTTTGTGGGATGCCAAATGGACATGTTCCGGGACTCATAGTTGTTGGATGGTCTTACTCACATGGAGATCTCCAAAGAGATTGTCCTGTCAAGATCCCCATCTTCATTTTAACCGAATAGTGGCTTTTCCAGTGGAGCAGATTGTTGGTATGGTGTGTTTGTGGAAATGTGTTTTAATTATGTCATCCTCAATGCCAAATGATAGTTCAAGATCAAGGAAAACTAGTTGCTTTGCATTAATCACTGTGGTAAGTTTCAGATGTATCATGTTGTCATTGAGGTCCAAATGAACTGTGCAAACTTTGATTGGAAGCATTCCAGACAAGTACCACACCATTGATGTAACATGTCCAAGTGGAGATATGTTTGGTGTACTCAGTCATGTAGTACTGAAAAAGAATTGTTTCATCCCACCAGCCCAACTACATTTTGGCATAACTGTTTACACAGCAAATACCCCTAGTCTTCCCCCTAGGTTTTATAGAAGAGGCCATTGAATAAAAAATTGTGGGAGAGAATGAATTCCAGGGCCTTCTAGAGAGAGTTACATGTATCCCGATTGTAATGTTTTGAAAGAAAAAAACGACAAGCTTGTAGTCCAATGATGTGAGGGATGTTATTATAGAGAGACACTATAGAGGCTATTCACTAAAAGATGAGTTTCAGGTGAGATGCAGGGGAGATGAACATTTATTTTCACCAATTTAGTTTTGCATTGTGCAGGATCAATCCTGGTGAGTTAAGAAAACTAAGAAAACTCACCAGGTTTGTCACTGCCCAAGCCACTGTAAAGCTAAATTGATGAAATTAAATGTTCATCTCATCTCAACTAATCTCACTCAAATCACATGCAACTAACCATTTTTAGGAAAATCCCCAAGTGTCAAGACTTGCTAGAAAGTCTCTAAAGTAAAGGGGATAGACTCCACAATTGATCTGATGAGCTTTTCAATAAATGGTCCAGTATTGGGCCCATACGGACACTATTACCCATTTTATCTGAAGGTTTTATCATTAAATCATGATTCTCAGTCGTTCACACTTATGACTTGGCAAATTAGTCATTCCACTAACTTATCATTTAAATGTACAATGGAACAATACTGCTTCCACATGAAAGACTGACGCACAACTTTGCAAGAGAAGAAAATACTCTCTCACATCTCCATGGGTAAAACAAACAAAACAACAAAATCCTCAACATCGTGTAGGAAATCATGGATCTGAACAACAAGGAGACATTTGACAAAGTTAATCATAGTAAAACCACATTTCAGCATGTTCATGGTCTTTGGATCATCAGCACAGAACCTAGACTATCTAATCAGGCAACAAAATCTACAAATTCAGGAGCCAAAGGCAAGAAATTTAAGAAAATCAGCATCTTTGACAAATGAAAGCACCTGGACTGTCTACTGTCAAAAATATAATAATCTGCATGTACATTCATGAAAAGTGTTTGCTGACTGGAGTTGGGAATAAACTCTTGATTATTCATTAGACTCATCAGCAATAGATTTTCAGAAATATATTCACCCAAAAATCAGGTTATGTTAATTTAAAGAAATACACATTAAATCACACATTTTGAGGTATGATCAACCTGTTTTTTAAATAGTTTTCAAAATGCTACCTATGAAGTCAGGAGCAGATATATTTGTTGTTCTTCACCATTCCAACTGCTGATCTGATTAACTGTTTATTGTAGACTTCGGTGGCAGGGATGTGACTGGGCAGAACACACATCGTCTCATCCAGATCATCCTGTCTGGGTAAAACTGCTTCAAGTAACTTACCTGGAAGGGTTCTTTCTGATTGACTTATGCTACAGGAATCAGCATCTGCAATTGCAAGAATTCTAAACTGCAGTTTATTTCAGCTCTCCATGACTTTACTTCGGTTTCTCCAGTGTATTCTCAGCTTTATGACATTGGTTCTCATTTGTCTAATGTGCAAGAATGAGATGACACAATGTGATGCTAGAGAGTGAAAGTAGAGGGAAATGGGAGAAACTATAGTATAATGACCCTGCTTTGACCACCACAAAGGTTCTTAATGGTAGGGTCCTTTGTGACTGTTAAGAAGAGCTTTCTTTAAATACAATTATTTTGATTTGATTTTATATGATGAAAAATGAAAAAAAAAAAAACACTTTATCTAAATTTTACATATTATTTTACATATCTACAAACATGAATAAAAAAACTTGCTATATAGATTCTTATATTTGTCCTGAATTTAGAAATAACCAGTGTTTACCTGTTTTTATTGCAAATTTTAGGGCAATAACTGAAATCATCATATTACTTTTTTCTAACCATTTTCTCCTATAGGTACATTTTGACCCCAACCTTAAACCTAACCCTAGCTCTCACCCTAACCTAACCCTAACCTAATCATAGATCTAATGCTAACCAAATAAAAAAAAAAATTCTACTGTTATGCTTTTGACTGCTTCTAGTGATAGTCTAGCAACAATCCCTGAGTGACAGAAATGATCACTGATCACATCCAAAGCTCTTGCCTACAGCATGGTAGTGCCATATTGAAAAGGCATTTTCACTTTCAATATGGCAAATGTGTGATCATACTACCGGATATCCAGACAATGCAGCAACACCAGATGATCACTTTTTAAGCTCATTGCACCACAATGATCATTTTTCATTAATGAGACGTAACGTGATGTACATGGCACACCAGCGGTTGTGAAGGGGTTAATATCATTGTCTAGAAAAAAAATAGTTGCCTCCTTTTTGTTCTTATATTTAATTACAAAAACCCCACAACCAAATAATGAATTAGTAATGTCATATTATTGGTAAATCCGCTTTAGAAATGTAATTAATAGTAAAACCTCAAATTATTTGTACTGATTAAATATTTGTTAAGCCAATGAGGTAGAATACAATAATGGAATATTTGTTAAGCCAGTCCTTGCTAGAAAGCTATTGGGGAGATTTGTATTTCAGCAGCAACCAGTGTTGTTACCCAGCCAGTATTTTTACTGGCAGGCCCGGTAATACAGTAAGTTAATTCTAATGTTAAATCTATGGGGGCTATAGTATTTTTTAGAAGAAAAGGTGGCGACCCTAGCAGCAGATGAAGGATCATAGTTTGACACTTAGGAATTAGGTGACATCTTACATATGGTGTCCTGGTAAAATACTTTATAAAAAAATACATGTCTCTATGTTATTTACATGTTATGTAAATATTTGTGATGTTAAAGAATGCCGGTTCAATTTGCATACATATTCTACGCTCTCTTTAATCCAATGTGCTGTAGATTTTTTTTTAATACACATGTATACTCTGTGAAAAAAATAGCTAAAGTGCGCTTAAACAAACTGTAAGTGAAAAAACAGTGTGTGTGTATATATATATGCAAACACCTTTTTAGGTGACTATATGATTCTGTGAAAAATCTGTGAAAAAGATACGTTTTTTTTTTTCCTGCTACTTTTTTTCAATTAAATATTGTGATCTTCTTATACTAACCAACTGCCTACTGTTGTACCTTTTTGAGCTGTAACCTACAGAGGAGGTTTACACCACGCCCCCACTGACAAATACATGCTTATGAAGTGCAACTTGTTTCTGGAAGTCTGTGAGTGAGATATTAGAGGGGAGACCAAGTCCCCCTCAATCACAAAAATAATTTTCCACGGATCTTTTTCACAGATTTTTCACAGAATCATATAGACACCTAAAAAGGTGTTTGCATATATATATATATATATATATATATATATATATATACACACACTGTTTTTTCACTTACAGTTTGTTTAAGCGCACTTTAGCTTTTTTTTTCACTTTATGTTTATTTTACTGTGTGTGGTTTAGGGACACACTGCCTCAGTGCTGCTATAACTAAGATTAAAGCGCTGGGTATATGTTTATATTTGTACACATGGATACTCTGGACAGCGCTGATATGTATTGATTTTCCATATATATCAAATGCAGTCAAGATAAATTTGGTATAAAGGTGATCAGCTGACAAGGTAATCAGGATCGGTGCACATATAACAGATGATGCTTTCTTGTTAAATTCCAGTTTGAAGCCTGATGATTAGGACTGTAGTGTCCACAGGTGTAAGGCATTTCATTTTTTTAATGTATGAATAGCAGAATCTATACTAGGACAGGATGTGGTTATTATCTTATTTCTGATTAGTTTTCTGTGCTAAGGAAATTAAAAATTTATATAATTCTTTCTTTACAAACCTGAATATATAAATTGTAAAAGATATGAGTCATGGATTACTGAATACAAGCATTATCATAACTGCATCTGTTTACTGCTGTTACAAATACAGCCTAGCATTTCAGTGCACAGTTATAAGTGTAACAGGCTGTGTTGCAGGGTTTTTCCATGTTCCAGAAGCTCTCTTAAAACATTGGTTGTTTATTTAACATGCTTTATTGTACAGTGGATCTCCAATGGGATAGATTCAATGGAGTGAGTCAAGGGGAAAAAATGGCATTTGCGGAAATAACATGCAAAAGTGATTCAGTGTTGTCTGTTAAAGCAATTAACGGGTGTGGTAAAATCAACCCCAGGTAAGTCCTGGGGTGCTGGGAGCATGTAATGGAGGTGCTGGGGGTATGTAATGGGGTGATGGGGGTATTTAATGAAGGTGATGGGGGTGTGTAATAGAGATGAACGGGGCATGTAATGGTGGGTGATGGGGGCATGTAATAGTGGGTGATGGGGGCATGTAATGGGGTCATGTAGTGGAGTGATGCGGTCAAGTGATGGGGTCATGTAATGGGGGCGATGGGGTCATGTAATGGACGTGATTAGGGCATGTAATGGGGTTGATGGGAACATGTAATGTGTGTGCAATGTGGGTGATGGGGCATTTAATACGTGTGAGGTGGGGTGATGGGGCATGTGATGGGGTGATTAGGGCACATAATAAGGGTGATGGGGCATAACCGGGGTGGGCAATGTGGGTTTGGGATGCCTGAATTTTGTCTCCTGAGGCCAGTACAAAACAAGATACACCATTGGGCTAAATCAAGCTACTTCTTATGCTTAATCTTCCCCTTGTTGGCTAACTTTTCTCTCAAGTTGTCAATTCAGGATCCACTAATTATAATATGGAGACAGTTTACAATGATCTAATGTAATGCTCTTATGATTTTGCAAAGATTGAGAATCAAGAATCCATCCATAAAAACAGTAACCACTTGTCGTCATAATGTTGCTTGTTGGCAGGAATCCATTAATGAGAGACTTTGCTGATGTATGACTTTCTTACAGTTTCTGCTTGAGTTGGGAGTAATGGAAGAGCACTCTATGGAGGAATAGATTGTACAACATAAAGTGCAGACAGTAATTTGTATACTTAAAATAGATATGGTCAGGTCTCTAGCACAAAATGACTTATGGTGCGGCCTATTATAACAATATATCATTACTTGATGCACTAATCATTATTATAGGCCTGATAATACTAATTTATTGGCTTAAGTTTGAATTATCTGTTATGTGTTAATTCATGGAAGTTTTCTTGCAATGGATGTTTTTTTTTTTGGGAAAACACTCTATTGTGCATGTATTGTCCCTCCAATATTTCTTGTTCAGTGTTAGGATATAAAAATCAAACTGAGGCTAACATATTTGACTGGGACTGGCTATCTCATGTTAACAGAATACTTCCAGTTTCATTTAGTGTGTAAATTGTTCTTCTGTACAGAGCCAGACTGATATGCCAAAGCAATAGTATTAACATCCAGTATTCACAAATCTGAGACACACTACAGTGTGATCCAATGTTACTTGTTAAGGTTCATCAGAAATGGAAAAATTCTAGAGCTGGATCTGGATTATGGCCCCTTAGATATGGTGACCAAATTTCTGTAGTTTCAGGGGACAGTACCCAGACTGAGAACACTGTTCCCGGACCAAATGTCTTGTCAAAAATGTACTCAGATCAGTGTCCATTTTCCCAAGCAGTTCCATCAAAAATCCAATTGTAGGTCACCAGTTTTATGGTCTTTCAATGGGAATGTGACAAGTAATGTAATATATGTACATATCACATTTATTTCATAAACACAAATATATTGTGCACCTATTCAGTGGAAAATATGCTCAAAAAATGGAATGTTTACTAGTCACCCCCAAAACTGCCCTGGATTTCATTTTAAATTACACTGAATAGATTCACCATTCTAAATGATTCTCCGCACCTTTGACATACTTGTCTAGATGGATTCCATTAACTAAAACATTACATATTAAATATATCAAATTTTATGCAGTATTGCTTAAATGAAGAAAGGAAAGCTCAAACAAGGGAATATAATTCCTTGCCGGTTTCTTTATTAGGAGTTAAATGTTCAGGATTTCCCATTTGTTTAAAAAAAAAAAAGTCTGCTATACATGCTTATCGAACTCAGAGCACATCAAGATGTGGATTACTATTTCGTTCATTGTGAATATAAATACATATCTTTATTTTTTTCAGCATGCCTTGTCTGACAAAGCAACCGTGAAAACATTTGATCCAAAGACAACTTGCATGCAAGAATGTCTTATCACTACCTTTCAGGATTCTTACTTTGTGTCAGAAAGCTTTGATGAAGCCAAGGAAAAAATGAGGTACATTTAATTATTTTTAAAATCTCAGAGAAACTGAAGTATATTGCTGTGATTTTTAATGGCATTGTTTTTCTTCTCCCCCCCCCCCTTCTTTTTTAAGGGAATATGCAAAATCAATTAATCGTCCCTTCTCAGTCTACTTTAACCCTTACACCGAGAGCATTGACATCCTTCAAAATACCAGGAGTATCGAAAATGTTGTACAAGACTTGAGGAGTGATCTAAACACCGTTTGTGATGCCTTAGCCAAAATGAACAAATACTTAGGGATCTGATTTTTGGAAAAGAAAATAAGTGTCCTGTATAGAATCTGCAATGGAACAGCTCATCCTGCAAACATCCTAACTAATTACACATTATTTATAACATTAGTAATGTAGTTCACTCTACCGCTATAGTGTAACATTTATTAACATCATTGATGTCTTTCAGACATTACATCTATGTTTGCTACTAATTAAATTAAACAGCTCTGGAATATGCCGCTAAACATATGCAGTATATATATATGTTATTTTCATTTGTCCTGCTTGCTTTCTCAGTACTTTTGATGACTAGTCTGATAAAATCTAAGTACTGTAATTTGTTTTGCATCTGTGTAGTATTTTGTAAATGATTATTTCGAGCAGTGGGGATGTGAGCATCCGGGGTTGTAGGCTTATCCATCTCTCTCAATCAGACTGCAAGTAAAAACAGCTGGAAAAGCAATCTGAAGCAAAATGTTTAGGCGGTTTTCTATTTACTATCACATTACCAAAGATATTTTTGGTTTTAAAGTAATACCGGGAGACAAAACAAAAGCTCCTGTTTTCCAGACTGAAAAGCCGTGAAGTGCAAGTACAATATACTCATCATAATTGCTTAAATAAGCAAGTCAATGAGCAATGTTCATGTGCTGGCTGTCTAATATCTCTCATTAGTTTTGTCGTGGCTGTACAGGAGCTCACAGGATTGCTTATCAGAACCAGTCTCTTCCAGTTTAGCTTATTACATGTGGGGGATATTGGTCTTATCGGCTCTTACAGAATTATGGAGGCTGGATGAGAGTCATGGGATTAACAATTTAGCGTCAGATGGTAAATAGAGGACCAGACTTTTCTCTCTGCCCTGGTTTTAAATTTGATTCATTTATTTTTGCATGAAATGCTTGGTTAGTCTTATGTACTAATAATTGCTGCTCTCACATGCCAAAGAATAAATTATAAAACTACAGATTTTAGACATTTTGTGCACATGTCTAGTTTATTAGCATATATACAGTTCTGCATAGTTAATTGTTGTTGTTTTTAGCTTTTTGTTTGTGCCAATTATTGTCAGGATTATTTTCACATGTCAGGGGCATCTCACCATAAAAACTGCCAGTACCTGACCTTTAGAAAATAAAATATATGGGCTTTGGGGTGATAGACTAGGGAGAGGGAACATAGCAAGAGAAACATGGCTGAAGCATAGAAACATAAGGTTAAGAAAGCACAGGCAGTGTATGGGAATAACATTAAAACAGATGTTAGAGTATTAGAATCAAAATCAGGGTATGTCTGATGACTCTGATCATTGGTATGTGGGTCGATTGGACAAGTTTTAAGTAGCTGTCTGTTGTAAACTAGTTACATTGTTTCAGAAAAGAACAACAAATGGTGAAATCACTAGTATTGGTGTATTTTTAAGAATGTTGAATTCTTAAATTCAAGAATGTTGAATGTTTGCAATCTCTAAGTGCTGCTGTCTGGTACACATTGCATGTATCAACTAGAACGACACTACAGTTACAGTTACAGTTACAGTTAGTTATAGCTACAGTTTTCCATAGAGTGTAATTGGAACAGCATTTGTGCATTACGTCAAAATTCTAGTCCAAATAAAACGTGTCTATTTACAATAGTGTTGCCGCTTTCCTATAACAGAAGAGAGGAGACATCTCACAGTCTAGCCATCAGACAGAAGGGCCAGCTGATTACTCTTATGTTGTTTAATACCTTTTATTTTATTTATTATGTGAGGGAGACAAATGTGGGGCACATAGCAGGAACTATGGATAGTTAACTCTGTCTCTAAGGCTCTAAGGTGTTTGGAAGTATTGACTTTCTCATGGCTCAATTATGTTAGAGATGACTCTGCTTAAGTGTTTTATATACATAATATCTCTAAAGTATAACTTTAAAAAGTGTAGGTAGACTAAAATGCCCAAAAATGTGAAAATGTTGTAAGGAGCTGACCTTTCTTGAACCAAACGTAATGACAAAAAAAAACTTAGTTTCAAATTAATTTTAAGAGAAAGAAGTACATATACTCATGGGATTTCTCAAAAGTAGAAAAAAAACTGTATTCTTGTCCATCAGAGACATCAAAGTTTCAGCTCCCCCTGGAGCCGTTATCAAGATCTTATATATATACTAGTATAATAATCACAAAACACACACATATACTGTGCTTTTCATTATACTATCTAAATTAATATTGTATCTGGACATAGAGATGATTAGAACCATTGCATAAGCACAACTTATTCTTTCACAAAGGAATGTATTATATAAAAAAGGAAAGAAAGCCCTATCACATTCCACTGGGAAATAAAATGTTTAAAAATGCTTTAATTTAAGTCATGACTTTCTTTTAACCAGGGTCTACTTTGGAATGCAAATATTGTCTTATTTATTTAGTCATTATTACCAAACACATACAAAATTAATATTCATCAACAGGTACATCAAACATGTTGAGTTCATATTATTAATAAGAGAAATAGCTCTGAAAAATCTTATACACATATCTCATGTCTGGAGTACCTTAATGGGGTCTATTCAATGACCTGAGTTAATTTATCTCATGTTATTAAATATCATAAACCGAAATGGAAAAATGTGAGTTATAAACTAGTGATAGAGGTATTTTAAGTCATTGAACGTGACCCAATGATGGTATTATCCATTAAGTTGCACATGTTATGATCCATGGTCAATTATTAAAGAAGAACTATGAGCAACATCAGTGTTAATAAGAATGGTTTGTTCTAGTTTCTTGATAACCTGCAATGTGTACCTGGAGCAATATATTTGTCTTAAAATTATCAGTATATTGCTGCTTAATTGTGAAAAACTTAGATGAAGATATCTCTTCATGGCATTAGTCATCTTATGCATTGATCTTATTTGTCATTTCATGAAACATAAAGGTTGTTTGTTTGTTTTTTGCCCTTGAAAGGAACACCAAAACCACTAATTTTGTAATTCACAGCCAAAATGTGAAAGGATATTTAATTTATGTTTACTTCTAAGTTATGCTCAAAAGGTTACTTGAACCATTACTTTCAACCTTTGTTTATTTATGTTTCACTTTTAGTGTGTAAAGGTACACATACAAACATATTATTTTGGAGATTGTGCTTCAAGTCGTCTTTAAAGGGGCAGTTGCACCTAATATGTCTGAAAAAATATTTGAATTAAGTATTATATAATGTAAATTAAAAACAAGGAAATATGTCACCAATCAGTTTTTTCTTCAACAATTCCTATTCTAAAAAGTAAAACTAGAGTACTTGTATAATACATTTATTGCTGTTGTTATAGCAACTGCACTGCCCATCTCTTCAAGCTCTCCTTATTTGATGCCATTGAATTATAGGCCCCATGGCAATTATTTTAAATGTAAATCTACAGAAGAACAATAAATTGCTTTTTAGTAAAAATTCATGTATTTAACATATATTAAACACATGTACATCATACACACAATAAACTAAGGGAAACGGTCCCTTTAGCATTTATATATGGTCTCCTGCCATTAATGTTTCCCTAAAAGGCTGGAAATAATGTGAAATGAACAAGTATATAATCTGTAAGGAGCCATTAAAGAGCATCAATGTACCAGTGCAGGTAGTATGCACTAACCTCTGTCAACCGATACTATGCTATGTTTGTGTACAGTATTTCAGGTTTTGGAAATGCAGAGGAATAAAATCTACCATTCAATTCACTTGCCTCAGGTGTTCTTCTTTCAATACAACCACTATACATTCATCTCACACTATTAAAATGTAAATGTAATCAGATGATAATTAGGGATGTAAATGCATGTAAAAATTAATGAATTCTAGAATATTGATGATTGGAGGGATATGTGAAAAACCACTAACAGACTAATCTGGACGTAAAATGTCATTATGCTGTCTAAATATTTATGTAAATAAGATATGTTTAATTACAATGAGGCTTTGAAGTGGTGGATGGGGAAGGAGTTCTTAAATTGCATTATTGTCAGTAAAATAGGTTTTGTTGTGCATGATTTGCCTGTCTAACCCCCTTTTGTTTTTTGTAACGTCTGACTTTCCTTTTCTGTGTCCAATAATATTCTCTTTATTTCTTCCTTCCAAGAGTCATGGCAAATAAGAGAATGTTACAGCTATCCTCACCACATTCTAATATTTTCCAGTTTTTATTTTATTATTATACTAACCGAACATTTGAATATATCCGAAAAACAAATAAGCACACTCAAAAAACACCATCAATATCTATTTAACCAGAACAAATTAATGAGTGGCATTTAAAAAAACAAAACAACACACTTTCTGCCCTACATGCTGACATCACCTTCTCTCAGTGCTTAGTTTACTAGTTGCATGCAGGGTGGATGGATGCACCTGCATCTATTTTGCTCTCCATCTTGGCAGAATGAGCAACCAGACTGGAGAAAACAACAGTCCAGTCTATTTCTGGTAAATAAATCTATTGACCTACATATATGCTGGCAAATATATACCTGTTTGGAGCTGAACATGACTTGAAGAAAGGAAATTTAGTCTACGACAGGAGAAGGGATTTTTTACAGTAAGGACAATAAAGGTATGGAATTCACGGCCTGAAAAGGTGGTTTTAGCAAATACGTTAGATGCCTTTAAAATGGGCCTGATATTTTTTTTATTAAGATAAATTGTGATGAAGAGGAACTAATTATCAGATACGGGTGCACACCAGCTCTGCCAATCGTTAGGGCAATTGTAGTCATCGCAAAAAATATTTCCTTTCGGCACTCCAAATTTCCAGGTGAAAAATAATTTATTTGAAACAGAAAAACAGCAAGTGGGAAAGACAGGAACACACTTGACGCATTTCGCGTTCTACTAATGCTTATTCATAAGTGAAAATAAAATGTGAAACAACCATTTAAATAACATTATCAATTAAAGTGCAATTAAAGGGACAGTCTTGTCACCTATATGACTTTGGTGCAACTTGTAGGCACCAAAGCATGAACTAGACTGTCACTTTTTAATTTTTTTTATTTTCTCTTTAAAAATCAAGAAATACTTACCTATGGAAATAATCCCCCAAGTAGCAGTCCTCGGAATAGGGTGGCCGCACCGGTCTTGTGCAAGCGCAGTGGACTACTTTCCCAGCAACCCCCGCGTTGTATCACCCATCACCACCCGCACTGTCTTGGTAACAAGCACACTGAGCTGACAGGAAGGCAGCTCAGTGTGCTTTCCCCAACCTCATCTTTCCTTCCTCCCACCGCTACCGCTGAGTAGAGAATTGAGAAGAGGAAGGACATCCTCCAGCCCCCTGAGGGTACTGTAGAGGGAGAACATTTCCCTCCTCCCCATTATTTTTTATGTGTTGTTTTTTTTTTTAAATATAAAACACTCAGTGCTGGCATTAGGTAGGTGACTTGCCTGCAAATTACATCATTGTGTCTACTACCATCCATAACCGGTAAGGAGATTTCTTTTCTGTCTTTTCCCTTATTACTTAACCTTCCCTCCCCCCCTCCCTACCCCTCTCCTCTTTAGTTAACCTTTGTGCATATTGAATAGTGATTATAGATTGAGTTTTGCTTATAACTTTCTATATTTCGTATGTAGCACCTCTAAAATTATGGGTGGGGTTTGTTATTCGTTTAATTTCTTCTCCTACCAATTAATCAAGTCTTCCCGAATCCCTATCCCACCTCCCATTCCCTCCACCCCCCCCCCCACCTCCCCATACCCCAGTGAGGTATGAAGGGACTTTGGGCCTTGTATCAGACGGAACGTACAAACATTTATATCATACACACATGTGGACTGCTGCTCCCGTTTCCCCCACCTCCTGCGTTCTTTCCGCTCTGGACTCCAGAGTGGGAATGTTTTATTCATATGTCCATATATAGTTACCCCTCTCTCATTAATCTAGCTGGCCTTCCTTCAGAAAATTAACCCATTCACCCCATTGTTTGTACACTTTGCTATTCCAATTGAATTGTGATACAATTCCTCTTTCCATTAAGCATTGCTCTACCAATTGTGCTTTAATTTTTGCCCATATTAGATGTTCTGCGGTCTTCCAATTCCTGGCTATTTCTAGTTTTATTACTGAGAGTAGGTGAATCACAAATAGGGTTTCTTTTCCTGTTTTCTTTGGAAAGTTTAAATGGAGTAGTGCTCTCTCTGGTGATAGAGTCCATTCTTCCCCAATATTCTGGGATAGTTTCTCAGAAATGTTTTGCCAAAAGGGCCTTATTATTGGGCAACTCCACCATATATGTATTACGTCTCCCTTCCTGTCACCACATCTCCAGCAGTTAGGTATCTTTGTCTCTGACATTTTTGCTAGCGTTGTGGGTACTAGGTGGCATCTATGCATTACTTTAAATTGGAGTTCATTGAGATTTAGGCAGTGTATTACTTTATAGTTACAATATAGCGCTCTGTTCCATTTCTTCTCTTCAATTATTAGGTTTAAATCTTTCTCCCATTTACTTAAATCGGTCAGTACCCTATGATATTTTATTGCCCTAATTAGGTCCAAAGCTTTGGTAGTCAGTTTATTTAAATCTGTTTTTCCCAATGTATCCAGTAGGATCTTTTGGGGTTTGGTAAGGGGGATGTCAATTACTAGTTCCCTAAGGAAACTTCTCACTCTCAGATATTTAAAGAAATCTTCTCCGTTAAGGGAATATTTTCCTTGTAGCTCCTTAAAAGATTTCATCACATTCCCCTCCAACAGGTCTGAGATATTTTTAATTCCTCTCTCCCCCCATTTCCTAAGGTCCAGGTTTACATTCAGATTCTGAACAATAGACAGGGGCAAAAAGGGAAGTAACCTATCTCCCAACCCTATTTTTTTTAATGATCCTCCAATTTCTGTAAATATGAGAGAGGGGGGAGTCCATCAATGTGTTTCCCTTCCCTTCCACATATCTTTCTGGAGTCCAGAAATATGTTGGAAAATCTCCAAAAAGTTTGTGTTCCCCTAACTCTATATCATACCAAGGTTCCTTTTTTGATCGTTCATCAAATTTACAAAGGTCTGGGCCAGTAGCGTTGCTTGTGTGTATTCTTGTATTGAAGGCAATCCCACACCTCCTTGTTTCTTACTTTTCATTAAGATCTGTAAGTTTACTCTAGGTCATTTCAAGGCCCAAATAAATCTGTTGAAGGATCCTTGGATAAGTTCTAGCCAGCATTTTGGAATAGCAAAAGGTAGCATTCTAAAGGTGTATAAAAATCTGGGTAAGATGTATGATTTTACAGCATTAACTCTGCCCATCCAAGATATGAATAGGCCTCGCCATTTTTTAAATGAACTGTTCATCTCTCTTATCAAAGGTAAGAGATTTATTTGGGGCTAATCTTCTGGGTCTTTTGAGATCTTAATCCCCAAATATGTGAGGGAGTCTTCTGTTAGAATGAAGCCATAACCTTCTACCTCTCTTTTTTGTATTTTATTCATTGCTATTGGAAGGGCAGTTGATTTAGTGATGTTTAATTAATAATTTGACAGGTAGCTATATTGATCAAGCAACATCATTATTCCTTTCAGTGAGCTGAGAGGTTCCTGTATTGTGAGCAGGATATCGTCCGCATAAAGCATTATTTTTTGGGCGCCTCCCTTTCCCCAGCCCATTACCTCGGGATATGCTCTTATCTCCCTGGCAAGCGGCTCAAGTGCCAGGACATAAAGAATAGGTGAGAGGGGCTGCCCTGGCGTGTGCCGTTAGTTAGCGGGTACCAGTTTGACCGTATTCCTGAGCCGATTACTCTACCTTCTGGCTCCTGATATAATGCCATAATTGCCCGGTGTATTTCTCCCTCAATCCCAAAAGCCCGTAAGGCCTCTGACATGTAACCCCTTGTAAATTCTGTGTTTTTCCCTAATTTCAAAATTGGAATGATGTTACCTTTCAATAGTTCTTGTGGAAGTGATCCCTTTCTTATCGCCTAATTAAACCATCTTACCATATATGGGGATATTACATTTTTTAGAATCTTATAGAAAAGAGCATTAAAACCATCTGGTCCCGGGGATTTTTTTATTTTCAATTTTCTGATTACCTCGTGTATTTCTTCTGTTGTGATCTCTTTATTTAAATCTAACCGTGCCTGCTCCGACACCCTGGGGAATTGTTTATCTTCAAAGTATTGATGTATTTTCTCAGCTTTGGTATTTTGTGGGAGATTGTACAGAACACTATAAAAAGCATTAAAAGTGTGGCCTATCTCCGTTGGTGCCATATATGTCTTTCCCTCATGTATTATCTTGGAGATATTGTGTTTAGTTCTTTTTTTTTTCAACTGATTAGTCATTAATTTGTCCGCCTTGTTACCCCTGTAGTATTTTATAATATTTAAAGCTCTCAGTGATTTGTTTGCCTAATTTATCAATTGTAGATTAATTTTTTCTTTGATGTCGGCAATTTTCTTTGAGGTTTCTCTATTTGGGATATTCTTGTTGTCTTTGTTCAGTTGGAATAAAGTAATATACAGATCCGATAGACCTAGCTCTCTCTGTTTCTTAGCATGTGCTCCTAGACGAATAAAGTGTCCCCTAATTACAGCTTTATATGTGCACCATAGATTCGATATCTCCATGTCATCCAGATCATTTTCCTCAAAAAACAGTTGGGATGTATCTTTGATATAATCTATATCTTGGTCTTTCTTTAATAGAGTGTTATTCAGTCTCCAATCTGTTTTTAATCCCCTATTTTGATCTTTAATGTCCATAATTAGCATGTTGTGATCTGACATGTTATCTCCTGGATGTGGATTCTATGAATCAGTTAGACATGTGCAAAACTAACATTTTCGTTTCGTTTTCGTCCATTCGGACGAAAATTTTATTTATTTCGTCTAAAACGAATTTCGTTCATTACTGCATTCATTTCAGACGAAATTCGTTCATTATTTTCGTTTCGTTAATTTTAATTCGTTCGTTTTATAGAAATACAATGCAATACTATTGGCTTTCTATAAACCGAACGAGAGCCCCATTCATAAGAAATTCTTATGAATGGGGCTCTCGTTCGGTTCATAGAAAGGCAATAGTACTACATGTTTTCTATAAGCCGAAAGTCTATAAACCGAACGACTTTCGGTTTATAGACTTTCGGCTTATGGAATACATGTAGTACTATGGCTATTCTATAAACCGAACGTTCGGTTTATAGAATAGCCATAGGATTACATGTATTCCATAAGCCGAAAGTCTATAAACCGAAAGTCGTTCTGTTTATAGGCTGTCGGCTTTTAACTATACGGAGACAGAGTCTCCATTCATAAAATTATGAATGGAGACTTTGTCTCCGTATAGTTAAAAGCCGACAGCTTATAAACCGAACGTTCGGTTTATAAGCTGTCGGCTTTTAACTATACGGAGACAAAGTCTCCATTCATAAAATTATGAATGGAGACTTTGTCTCCGTATAGTTAAAAGCCGACAGCCTATAAACCGAAAGTCGTTCGGTTTATAAGCTGTCGGCTTTTAACTATACGGAGACAGAGTCTCCATTCATTTCGGCTTTTAACTATACGGAGACAAAGTCTCCATTCATAATTTTATGAATGAAGACTCTGTCTCCGTATAGTTAAAAGCCGACAGCCTATAAACCGAACGACTTTCGGTTTATAGACTTTCGGCTTATGGAATACATGTATTCCTATTGCTATTCTATAAACCTAATGTTCGGTTTATAGAATAGCCATAGGATTACACGTATTACATAAGCCGAAAGTCTATAAACCGAAAGTCGTTCGGTTTATAGGCTGTCGGCATTTAACTATACAGAGACAGAGTCTCCATTCATAAAATTATGAATGGGGATCTTTGTCTCCGTATAGTTAAAAGCCGACAGCCTATAAACCGAACGTTCGGTTTATAGGCTGTGGGCATTTAACTATACGGAGAGAGAGTCTCCATTCATATGAATGGAGACTTTGTCTCCGTATAGTTAAAAGCCGACAGCTTATAAACCGAACGTTCGGTTTATAGGCTGTCGGCTTTTAACTATACGGAGACAAAGATCTCCATTCATAATTTTATGAATGGAGACTCTGTCTCCGTATAGTTAAAAGCCGACAGCCTATAAACCGAACGTTCGGTTTATAAGCTGTCGGCTTTTAACTATACGGAGACAAAGTCTCCATTCATAATTTTATGAATGGAGACTCTGTCTCCGTATAGTTAAAAGCCCACAGCCTATAAACCGAACGTTCGGTTTATAGGCTGTCGGCTTTTAACTATACGGAGACAGAGTCTCCATTCATATGAATGGAGACTCTGTCTCCGTATAGTTAAATGCCCACAGCCTATAAAACAAACGTTCGGTTTATAGGCTGTCGGCTTTTAACTATACGGAGACAAAGTCTCCATTCATAATTTTATGAATGGAGACTCTGTCTCCGTATAGTTAAAAGCCGACAGCCTATAAACCGAACGACTTTCGGTTTATAGACTTTCGGCTTATGGAATACATGTATTCCTATTGCTATTTTATAAACCGAATGTTCGGTTTATAGAATAGCCATAGGATTACATGTATTACATAAGCCGAAAGTCTATAAACCGGTTTATAGGCTGTCGGCATTTAACTATACAGAGACAGAGTCTCCATTCATAAAATTATGAATGGAGACTTTGTCTCCGTGTAGTAAAATGCCGACAGCCTATAAACCGAACGTTTGGTTTATAGACTTTCGGCTTATGTAATACATGTAATCCTATGGCTATTCTATAAACCGAAAGTCCGGTTTATAGAATAGCCATAGGATTATATGTATTCCATAAGCCGAAAGTCTATAAACCGAACGTTCGGTTTATAGGCTGTCGGCTTTTAACTATACGGAGACAGAGTCTCCATTCATAAAATTATGAATGGAGATCTTTGTCTCCGGATAGTTAAAAGCCGACAGCCTATAAACCGAACGTTCGGTTTATAGGCTGTGGGCATTTAACTATACGGAGACAGAGTCTCCATTCATATGAATGGAGACTTTGTCTCCGTATAGTTAAAAGCCGACAGCTTATAAACCGAACGTTCGGTTTATAGGCTGTCGGCTTTTAACTATACGGAGACAAAGATCTCCATTCATAATTTTATGAATGGAGACTCTGTCTCCGTATAGTTAAATGCCCACAGCCTATAAACCGAACGTTCGCTTTATAGGCTGTCGGCTTATGGAATACATGTATTCCTATTGCTATTCTATAAACCGAACGTTCGGTTTATAGAATAGCAATAGGAATACATGTATTCCATAAGCCGAAAGTCTATAAACCGAACGTTCGGTTTATAGGCTGTCGGCTTTTAACTGTACGGAGACAGAGTCTCCATTCATAAAATTATGAATGGAGATCTTTGTCTCCGTATAGTTAAAAGCCGACTGCCTATAAACCGAACGTTCGGTTTATAGGCTGTGGGCATTTAACTATACGGAGACAGAGTCTCCATTCATATGAATGGAGACTTTGTCTCCGTATAGTTAAAAGCCGACAGCTTATAAACCGAACGTTCGGTTTATAGGCTGTCGGCTTTTAACTATACGGAGACAAAGATCTCCATTCATAATTTTATGAATGGAGACTCTGTCTCCGTATAGTTAAAAGCCGACAGCCTATAAACCGAAAGTTCGGTTTATAAGCTGTCGGCTTTTAACTATACGGAGACAAAGTCTCCATTCATAATTTTATGAATGGAGACTCTGTCTCCGTATAGTTAAAAGCCCACAGCCTATAAACCGAACGTTCGGTTTATAGGCTGTCGGCTTTTAACTATACGGAGACAGAGTCTCCATTCATATGAATGGAGACTCTGTCTCCGTATAGTTAAATGCCCACAGCCTATAAACCGAACGTTCGGTTTATAGGCTGTCGGCTTTTAACTATACGGAGACAAAGTCTCCATTCATAATTTTATGAATGGAGACTCTGTCTCCGTATAGTTAAAAGCCGACAGCCTATAAACCGAACGACTTTCGGTTTATAGACTTTCGGCTTATGGAATACATGTATTCCTATTGCTATTTTATAAACCGAATGTTCGGTTTATAGAATAGCCATAGGATTACATGTATTACATAAGCCGAAAGTCTATAAACCGGTTTATAGGCTGTCGGCATTTAACTATACAGAGACAGAGTCTCCATTCATAAAATTATGAATGGAGACTTTGTCTCCGTGTAGTAAAATGCCGACAGCCTATAAACCGAACGTTTGGTTTATAGACTTTCGGCTTATGTAATACATGTAATCCTATGGCTATTCTATAAACCGAAAGTCCGGTTTATAGAATAGCCATAGGATTACATGTATTCCATAAGCCGAAAGTCTATAAACCGAACGTTCGGTTTATAGGCTGTCGGCTTTTAACTATACGGAGACAGAGTCTCCATTCATAAAATTATGAATGGAGATCTTTGTCTCCGGATAGTTAAAAGCCGACAGCCTATAAACTGAACGTTCGGTTTATAGGCTGTGGGCATTTAACTATACGGAGACAGAGTCTCCATTCATATGAATGGAGACTTTGTATCCGTATAGTTAAAAGCCGACAGCTTATAAACCGAACGTTCGGTTTATAGGCTGTCGGCTTTTAACTATACAGAGACAAAGTCTCCATTCATATGAATGGAGACTCTGTCTCCGTATAGTTAAATGCCCACAGCCTATAAACCGAACGTTCGGTTTATAGGCTGTGGGCATTTAACTATACGGAGACAGAGTCTCTATTCATAAAATTATGAATGGAGAGTTTGTCTCCGTGTAGTAAAATGCCGACAGCCTATAAACCGAACGTTCGCTTTATAGGCTGTCGGCTTATGGAATACATGTATTCCTATTGCTATTCTATAAACCGAACGTTCGGTTTATAGAATAAACGGAAACTGTACGGAGACAGAGTCTCCATTCATAAAATTATGAATGGAGATCTTTGTCTCCGTATAGTTAAAAGCCGACAGCCTATAAACCGAACGTTTGGTTTATAGGCTGTGGGCATTTAACTATACGGAGACAGAGTCTCCATTCATATGAATGGAGACTTTGTCTCCGTATAGTTAAAAGCCGACAGCTTATAAACCGAACGTTCGGTTTATAGGCTGTCGGCTTTTAACTATACGGAGACAAAGTCTCCATTCATATGAATGGAGACTCTGTCTCCGTATAGTTAAATGCCCACAGCCTATAAACCGAACGTTCGGTTTATAGGCTGTGGGCATTTAACTATACGGAGACAGAGTCTCTATTCATAAAATTATGAATGGAGAGTTTGTCTCCGTGTAGTAAAATGCCGAGAGCCTATAAACCGAACGTTCGCTTTATAGGCTGTCGGCTTATGGAATACATGTATTCCTATTGCTATTCTATAAACCGAACGTTCGGTTTATAGAATGGCAATAGGAATACATGTTTTTTATAAGCCGAAAGTCTATAAACCGAACGTTCGGTTTATAGGCTGTCGGCTTTTAACTATACGGAGACAAAGTCTCCATTCATAATTTTATGAATGGAGACTCTGTCTCCGTATAGTTAAATGCTATTGTATTCTATAAACCGACTCTATTTCGGCTTATAGAATGCAATAGTACTACGAATGGACGAATGAACGAATGATTTTCGTTTATTAACCATTCGTTCATTCGGCTTTCGTTAGCTTAGCATTTTCGTTCTTCGTTTTTCGGACGAATGGACGAAAATGCTATTTTCGGACGAAAATGCATTCGTCCGAAAACGAATGCACATGTCTAGAATCAATGCTGCTAGGTTAGATTCTCCTACAATATAATCGATACGTGAGTAGGCACAGTATGTTTTAGAAAAACATGTGTAATCTCTCTCTGTTGTGTGGAAGACTCTCCACATATCTAATAAGGCTGATCTATCTAGTAGGTGCTGCAATCTTTGAGCCTGGTAAATTGTATTTTTATTTGGTTTAGGATTTCTCTGTGAACTTCTATCCATCCAGAGATCTGCTATACAGTTAAAGTCCCCCATCCAGATCAGAACTCCCTGTCTGACCAATGACATCTTTCTTTCAATATTTGTTAAAAAGCGGACAGGGGACGTGTATTTTTTTATTTATCTGTGCTACTGCAATTATATATCTCCCCTCTCTGTCTATATCTAAGTGTTTAAATTTTACCTCCAGGTCTTTAGAAAAAATAATTGCCATACCTAATTTCTTTTGGTTTTTCAGCGAGGCTTCTATACACAATGGGAATTTCTGGTTCTTTATTTTATACTTATCTTCCGCTCTCCAAAGTGTGTCTTGAAAGAAACATAAATTGATTCTTTCTTGTGCTAGTTTGTTAAGTAATACTGATCTTTTCTGTGCAGAGTTAAGGCCCTGCGTATTTAGTGTAGCAAACTTCAGTATGTTTCCCGCAGAACTATCTTTTGCTCACTCCCACCCTCCTTCGCGGCTTCCCGCAGATGTAGGGCACGAGAAGCAGAGTCCACAAAGACATACACTCACTCATACACATGTAGACAAACATATATTTGTATGCTAATCTTCCCCCGTGGGGCTGCATACTTCCACATTTAAGTCTCCAGACCAAGCTGTGGACTAGACTTGCCATTCACCGATGGCAATTTGAGAACCCGGGAGTTGGGACGTGGGCCATTGTCATCATACAGATGCTATATCGAATAATAGTTTTTAGTTTTCCTCTCTGTTTTCCATCCCCCTTCCTCCCTCTCTCTTTTTATTTGCCTTTTTTAGCCGGGGGGGGGGGGGGGGGGGGGATTTGGCCGGTGAGGGGGGAGAAGGGGAGAAAAAAATAAAAAAAGAGGTCTAAAAAACTAAGTGATATACATTTACTACTCCTTGTAATATCCCGTTGTTCCCTGGGGGTGGGGAATGAGACCTCATAGCATCCCATCTCTATGCTTCTTATATTTCTTCATCTTAAGGCTACTTTCCTTATCTACTATATGGTAGTATAATACGCTTCCCTCCCCATCCCCTACTTCCGTTAATATGTGTAGAGGGCCTATTGGGTCCATCAGTGTTTCCTGTCTCTAATCTTCCATTCCCTATATGTCGAAAAATCCTTTCCTTCAATTTATATCAGATTGGGGTATATCTCCTTCATCATTTATGTAAAAACAAAAAACAAAAAAAACACTACTTCTGTATTAATAAACAATATCGTGGGAAAGTGTCAGTCTATTACTTCAAATGTTGTTTTTTTTTTGTCTTCATTGTAACTTTATTTATATCGTAAGTGTAAAGTGTTAGTGAAATTCAAAGTAGAAAAATATCTCGTCCATGACTTCTATATAAAGAAAAAAAAAACCCTCCAACAGTAACTCCCACCCACCCATCCTGGTATTATATTCTTAGGGGCTAATTTAAATTGGCCTCCCTAATCCATTTTTATAAGGTTTTCTGGAGAGTCGAAGCTCAGAGTTTCGGAATTATGTGTGAGGACAACTTTAACCGGCCAGGCCCATCTGTACCTGATTTTGTCTTAGTACCGCTGTTGAATGGGCAAATTGGGCTCTTTTGGCTCTTGTATAAAAGGAGATGTCTGGGAAGATTTTTATGTTTTGATATGGCTCCTGTAGGGGGTTGTCCCTATTTGATCTTAAGATCTTCTCTTTTAGCCTAAAGGATGAACAACAGATCAGTACATCTCTTGATAGATCTTTCTGTAGGTTATAGGGTCTCATAGTTCTATGACACCTTTCCCATATATGTGATTCTTCCTCTTGTCTCACTCCAAGGGTCAGGAAAAACTCTTTAAGAAAATTTTCTAGTTTCTCATTTGTTATAGTTTCTGGGATACCACGTATTCTAAGATTGTTTCTCCTAGAGCGGTCTTCTAAGTCCGCTATTTTTTGTTCTAGCATATCCATTTTTATGCAGTTTTTCTTTAGTTCTTCCTCCCATGAAACTTGTTTGAATTCTAATGATTGGATTTTATCTTCATTAGCTCTGACCCTATTTGCTATTGACAGAAAGTCCGCTTTTAGATCATGAACTTGTAATTGGATCTCGCTCTTTATTTTTTTCAAATTGAGAATTAAGAGCTTCCATCAATTGGTCCTGTATGATCTGTTTAAAATCCATCATTTGCGGGCTCCCTTGGATCTGGTCTCCCTCGAATGAACTTGACCTTTCCAAGGGGGTCTCTGTATCTGTTTTTTCCTGATCCAATTTTTGGGTTTGTGGCGCAAAGAATGATAGCCTCTTTTCGGTTCTTAGCTCTCTTTTTTCTTCTTTTCTGTCTCTTCTTGAGGTTTTATCTTGTGGTTTCTTCCCAGCCATTTCTTCCTTTTTGCTCCTCTCTGTCCTTTCCTCTTTCACTTTAGGCCTCTTTTACTGAGAGGTTTACTTTAATCTGTAGCCACAATTTTTTTATTTTATTGTAGTGTTTAAATATTTAGGCTACTGTCTTAATAAGAGGGATTAATCAATGAGAGGATTCTAGCCCATCCGGTAAATTTCCACATTCATTAATGTAGAGGTTAATACACTTTATATCCCTCTGTGTATAACAGCAGCGAGTATATAGATCTCCTCCGGGCAGGGTTTTAATGACTCTACTCACTTTCAGGCTGTTCTAATATATGGGGATCACCTAAGATGTATATATTCCCTTATATTTTGGGGTGTTATATTTCCCTCTCAGAAGTTGCCCTGACTTAATGGCCAGCAATAAATCTGTCTTTGCCAGAGTGGAAAAAGACAGAGCACTCAACTCTTATATCAGCTCTATTGCTCTATTACGTCAGTACTATTTAGTGTGGAAGTTTATATCCCTTCAGTTTACAGAGTATTGTACCTTCAATTTAAGGGCTGCCACAAGCTGGTAGCCTACAGGGGATCTACCCTCATTGAGTAAAGAGATCAGGGGACTCGACGGTTGTGGCTGCTCCAAAGTGTAGATATTGTTTTTAACGTGGGAATTTTATGTCCCTTTATGTTGTAAAGTGATATGTCTTTTATCTAGAAAGTTGCCCCCAGCTTAGTAGCCAGCGGCAATCTACTCCACAGCGCAAAAGACTACACAAAAAAACAAACAAACAAAACAAAAACAGCAGGGTACTTATCTGGTGACGATTCGTTTGCCTCCACAGCAAGATGTTAGTGCAGCTTCCTCCCCTCTCTATACATGCGGCGTGGCCAGTTCTCCCCCAGACTTTCTGCTTCCGCAATGGGTGCACCTTTCTGGGTGCTGGACGAAGATCCCTACCTCGCAAGGCTGAGTGTATGTTTTGTCCCCAGTGTTTTACTTCATTTCTCCCTCGGCGCTTTCCAGCTAAGTTCCTCGGATTCCTTTGTTATTTTGGGTAGTAAATAGTACATTTGCATCTTGCGGTGCACTTCATATCTGAGAGTCAAATAGAACCGTGAAATAATGTGCTTACAGTGCACTTTGAAAAATTCTAATTGTTTTGGGTAGTAAATAATACATTTGCGTCTTGTGGTGCACTTCATATCTGAGAGTCAAATAGAACAGTCCAATACTGCACTTACACGCATTTTGAAAAATTCTAATTGTTTTGGGTGCTAAATAGTACATTTGCGTCTTGCGGTGCATTTCTTGCGGTCCAATAAACAAAAAACCAAAAATACAAATTGTTGACTATTGGCGGTTACATTCTCGCCTGACAGAAACCATCTTTTACTTTGGTGGGTGACCGCAAAGAATGAGAGCGTCAAATAAGGGACGTGGTGGAGCTCCTGTTGCAAGTAGGGGATGTGGTCGATCTGTGCCAGCTACACGCACAAGTGAAACACCTTCCTCAGCTGCTAGTATGCGACAGAATCTTCAGCGTTATTTGGTAGGCCCGAATGCCGCTCTTCGAAGGGTGAGGCCAGAACAAGTACAGGCGATAGTAGATTGGGTGGCTGACAGTGCCTCCAGTTCCTTCACATTATCTCCCACCAAGTCCCCTGCTGAAAGCTCAGAGTTGACACTATGGCTATTTGTCTTTCACCTCACCCCCTTGCAAATCAGCCAAGCTAGTCTGAGCCACAAGTCATGCAGCAGTCTCTTTTGATTTTTGATGACTCTGCTGGCGGGGTCATCAAACCTAGCCTTGCCCCAGAAGTGGAAGAGATTGAGTGCACTGATGCATAACCACTATGTGTCAGGATGTGGACATGCGAGGACCACCGCAGCACGTCTCCGATGCTGACGAAACACAGGTGCCGACTGCTGTGGCTTTCGGCAGTGTGCAGACCGGCAAGGAGGGCAGGGTTGAGGAGTGGGTGGAAGATGATGTGGAGGATGATGACGTCCTAGACCCCACATGGAATCAAGGTCATGCGAGTGACGTGTCCAGTTTGGAGGAAGAGGCGGTGGTCACAAAAAGGCACCAGCGCAGAATAAGAGGGAGCAGGGTGCAAAACCATAGCGGCCATACCCTAGACAATGCGCCTGCTACTGCCCACCGCACCCAGGGGCCGAGCACACCAAAGCCAGCTACAAGGAGTTCCCTGGCATGGCAGTTCTTTAGACAATGGGCTGACGACAAGACACGAGTGGCAAGCTGTGCAATCAGAACCTGAAGCAAGGCATAAACTTACTAAACCTGAGCACAACCTGCATGACCAGGCATCTACATGCAAAGCACGACCTGCAGTGGAGTAAGCATCTCAAAACCCAAGCAAGGTCTCAGGCTCCTCTGGCTTCCTCTTCTGTTGCTGTCTTGGCCTCTTCCTCCAACTCTGGAGTCACAGTGGCACCTGCCACCGAGCAAATAGAGGAAGTGGCAGCAACGCCACAACGTCCGCCACCGTCCCCAAGCATCTCCAGACTGTCCAATGGAAGTGTTCAGCTGTCCATCTCCCAAACACTGGAGAGAAAGAGGAAGTATGGCCCTACCCACCCGCGAACACTGGCCCTGAATGCCAGCATTTCCAAATTCCTGTCATTCCGTCTGTTGGAGATGGACAGTTTTAAAAACCTGATGGCGATGGCTGTCCCACAGTACGTGGTTCCCAGCCGCCACTACTTTTCCTGGCGAGCTATCCCTTCCCTGCACAAGCAATTGGAGGACAAAATCAGGTGTGCACTGGGCAACGCCATCTGTGGCAAGGTCCACATAACCACAGATACGTGGACCAGTAAGCACGGGCAGGGACGCTATATCTCCCTAACTGCACACTGGGCAAATGTAGTGTCGGCTGGGCCTGAGGCAGATACCAGTTTGGCGCATGTCCTTCCGCCACAGAGGATTGCAGGGCATTTCTCTTTGCCTCCTGTTGCCTCCTCCTCGTACTCAGCTTCTTCCTTCTCCTCTACCACCTCCTCATGCGGTCAGCATAACACCTTCACCACCAACTTCAGCACAGCCAGGGAGAAACGACAGCAGGCTCTTTTAAAACTCATATGTTTGGGGGAAAAACCCCACAGCACGCAGGAGCTGTGGACGGGCATAGCACAACAGATCAATGAGTGGTTGTTGCCACTGAGCCTCAAGCCCGGCCTGGTGGTGTGCGATAATGGGCGAAATCTCGTAGCAGCTCCGGTTTGACGCACATCCCTTGCCTGGCGCATGTGCTGAATTTGGTGATGCAGAAATTCCTGAAAAACTACCCAGATATATCAGAGCTGCTGCAGAAAGTGCGGGCCGTCGCAGCGTAACTTAGGCCTTCCCGCTTACTGACTCATATGCGACGTGCCCACAAGGTGGAACTCCACCTTGCACATGCTGGAGAGATTGTGCGAGTAGCAGCAGGCGATAGTGGATTATCAGCTATAGCACGCACGGGTCAGTCCCTCTGCGGAACAGCACCACTTCACCACCAATGAGTGGGCCTCCATGCGAGACCTGTGTGCCATTTTGCACTGTTTCGAGGCCAGTGCCAATGATGCCGTTCTCAGCCTTACTATCCCGCTTGTATGTCTCCTTGAAAAAATGCTTAGGGCGATGATGGAAGAGGATGTGGCACAGGAGGAAGAGGAGGAGGAAGAACAGGGGTCATTTCCATGGTTATCAGGCCAGTCATTCACAAGTGGCTTGGAGGGTGGGTTCCTGCACCAGCATAGGCCAGGTACACAACTGTCAAGCCAGGGCACAGTTTTGGAGGAGGATGAGGAGGAGGATGAGGAGGAGGAACTGTGTTCACAGCAGGGTTGCATCCAACGCAGCTCGTGGGCATCACTGGAGCGTGGCTGGGGGGATACGGAGGACACAGATGATACACCTCGCTCAGAGAACAGCTTGTCCTTGCCTCTGGGCAGCTTGGCACACATGAGCGACTACATGCTGCAGTGCCTGCGCAATGACTGCCGAGTTGCCCACATTCTAACTTGTGCTGATTTCTGGGTGGCCACCCTGCTGGATCCCCGTTACAAGGACAATATGCCGTCCTTAATTCCATCACTGGAGCGTGATCGTAAGATGCGCGACTACAAGCGCATGCTGGTAGATGCGCTGCTGAAGGCATTCCAAAATGACACCGGGGGCTCAATGGAAGCACAAGGCGAAGGCAGAGGAAGAGGTCGCCAACGCAGCTGGGGCACCGCCAGCACCTCAGAAGGCAGGGATAGCATGGCCTAAATGTGGAAAAGCTTTGTCAGCACACCACAACAAGCAGCAACACCATCTGATATGCAACGTCTTAGCAGGAGGCAATATTTCAGCAACATGGTGGAACAGTACGTATGCACAGGCCTACACGTACTGACTGATGGGTCTGCCCCATTCAACTTCTGGGTCTCCAAATTGGGCACATGGCCTGAGCTTGCCCTTTATGCCTTGGAGGTGCTGGCCTGCCCTGCAGCCAGTGTATTGTCTGAACGTGTGTTTAGCACGGCAGGAGGCGTTATCACAGACAAGCACAGCCACCTGTCCACAGCCAACGTGGACAAGCTCACGTTTATTAAGATGAACCAGGCATGGATCCCACCAGACTTGTCTGTACCTTGTGCGGAATAGACATTTATACCGGTGTAACGGACCGTCTACCGGACGAAGTAGACCCTCTGTCCGTTGTGGGAAATCACCTCCTTAGCCCCCACTTACAGCTCAGCATTAACCCAGCAAGTCTTTCCTGGACCCTTGCTCTTTGTACCCAAATAGACAGGACATCTAGCAGTTAGGTACAGCAAGAAGAACAACTCCTTTATTTGTGTAACAACACAGACTTATAAAAAGACATACACATGACATCACAGACATTAGTATACAATGGGGTGGGGATGGAACTAAACATAGTTCTCCAACTAACTGGGGCTAGGAAAACATTAGACATTCAGACTGCAAACCAAATAGGAATTAACATAGAGTGAGTAGACCTAATTACAATGCACACCGTAATGTACACAACATAATCAGTTTACCAGTTAATCCAGTTAAAACAGAACAATAGATGTAGGAGTAAACTATTGGAGTCACTGTCACATTATAAACCTTCAGAGTTTTCTACTCACAGAATTAAACGTTACACATAAACCAATACACTAACAGAATATAACTAACTATTTTAACGTATAGAGTTATGGTACATAAGCCAGGGTCCATAATCTACAGGGAGGTGTTTGGCCCTCAGGCCCCTCCAAGAACCCCAGTCAGGCAGGCTGTCAGAATTCACTTCGTGACAACCGGCCTCACCCAGTCATTGTTATACTCAAGTGCACTTATTCTTTGTTTTCTGTTGTTATATGTCCCAATATTTTGGGGGCTACTCCAATTTAAAAAACAAAAAACAATTAAAAATCAGTGTTGGCTACCTCCTCCTCCTCCAGCACCGCTTCCACCTACACCGAACCCGCCGAACCCGAACATCCAGGTGTCTGCTCAACTCAATGTTTACAATTGATATCACCTATCAGCTGAACATAATCCTTACTGGTTTCCTTTAATTGGTGTAGGGTAGTTTGTTGGATAGTTCATATAGAAGCGGAAAGACGGCCCTCCAGTAGCCAAATTGAAGGTGCAAAAAAATCTTTGTTTAATGAAGTATGACAAAGTATTGCATTCCAGAACAGCAGTGCAGGTGTCAGATATATGTGGCTTGACTCGTTTCACGCTCCGGGCGCTTAATCATAAGCTAAATAACAGATGAAAACTGTGACATTTAAACAGTATATTGTGTTAAAAAATAAACCAATCCGTATTGTGCACCACCCTTTTCACAGGTGCAATGAATTAATTTCCTAAGTGGAAAACAGATCAGTGAGTGCCGGGTTTGGCAGGTTCGGCTTAACTTCGAAAAAATGTCCGGGTCCGTGTTCGAACTTGACCCTGAACTTGACCCCGAACCCAATTGAAGTCAAAAAGGCTAGAGGGCTGCAAAATGAACTAAAATGTGGGTAAGAGTAGGACAAGTGCCCTGCAATCAAATGTGGATAGGGAAATAACTTAAAATAACATAAAATACATACAACTTACAAATACAGCTGAGCCATAAAATAGCACTAGATGGAATCTTTGATTTTAGCTTTGGAAGAACATAAAGCATGGCTGCCAGGAGGATCAACAGAATTATCCATTTGAGAGAGGGTTGGAGTGCAGGGTATTCTCTTTCAGTTTATACTAAGTGACCCATAGGTTGAGGAGGCAGTGACTGTGGCGGTGTAGGTGGAAGCGGCGCTGGAGGAGGTGGTGGAGGAGGAGGAGGTAGCCAGAATTTATCAAAGTGCGCTGTAAGCACAGTATTGGACTGTTCTATTTGACTCTCAGATATGAAGTGCACCGCAAGACGCAAATGTACTATTTAGCACCCAAAACAATTAGAATTTTTCAAAGTGCGCTGTAAGCACAGTATTGGACTGTTCTATTTGACTCTCAGATATGAAGTGCACCGCAAGACGCAAATGTACTATTTACCACCCAAAACGATTAGAATTTTTCAAAGTGCGCTGTAAGCACAGTATTTGACGGTTCTATTTGACTCTGATATGAAGTGCAGGACGCAAATGTAATATTTAATACCAACAAATTGCAGTATTTAAAAATGCCTAGATGTTGCCCACTGAGCTAACAGAACAGGATTAAAGTCATGTGCCTGGCACACATGCAGTTGCAAGTGCACTGCACTCTCTGCGGCACTGGGCTCAGGGCAGGGTACATATATGTAGTATAGCACCCACTAAAATAATCACTGTAATTTGAATAATCACTGTAGCATTATGCCTCTCAATGTGCAAGTATCATGCCTCTCAATGTGCCAGGATTATGCCCCTCAATATGCCAGGATTATGCCCCTCAATATGCCAGGATTATGCCTCTCAATATGCCAGGATTTAGCCACCCAATATGCCAGGATTATTATGCCACTCAATATGCCAGGATTATGCCCCTCAATATCCAAGGATTTTGCCCCTCAATATGCCAGGATTATGCCCCTCAATATGCCAGGACTTAGCCACCCAATATGCCAGGATTATTATGCCACCCAATATGCCAGGATTTTCCCACACAATATGCCAGGATTATGCCCCTCAATATGCCAGGATTATTATGCCCCTCAATATGCCAGGATTATACCACTCAATATGCCAGGATTTTCCCACACAATATGCAAGGATTATGCCCCTCAATATGCCAGGATTATGCCCCTCGATATGCCAGGATTATGCTTCTCAATATGCCAGGATTAAGCCACCCAATATGCCAGGATTATTATGCCTCTTAAGGTGCCAGGATTTAGCCACCCAATCACACAGGGTCACATGCAGTTACACCCACACACACAGTGTCACATGCAGTTACACACATCTTCACATGCAGTTCCACACAGCGTCACATGCAGTTACACACACACACACACACAGCATCACACAAGCACACAGTGTCACATACACAATGACACATTTGGGGCCTCTGCTGCCACTGTGAAGATCTTTACCTAAGAGTGGCTCTGCAGTGGCGCTTCTAATAAATTACGCCATCATACAGTGTCTCATGTAGGAGAGGCTTCTGTGCAGATCCAGAGTGGCGCTTCTCGTCAGTGATGGCAACATGCTGAGCCTGATGTAGGAGGGGCTTGTGCATGGCTGTGAAGTGGCACTACTTGACTACTCGTCAGTTGTGCTGGGAGCAGCGCCACTGAACATCAATGCAATCCTGAGGGGAAAAGCGGGAGGGCCCCACTAAAATTGCACCCTAGGTGCTTCCCTCGCATATAGGAGGTGCCAGACCTGTCTATGTCCAATTAGATGGATTGGCCTAAAAACCCATGGGCTATGTTATCTTAAGTTCCTTTACCTAATGAGGTCCCACAACCTTACTTCTGAGAAAGCTAAAAATAGAAAAACTAGAAAGACACTTTTTGTTTAAATAATGTTCCTGTACTTTAAATATATTTTGAAGTACTTTTTTTCTGCTAGCACAAATTTAAAATCATTTCTGTGCTTTTGACAGTTATATTTCTTGGGGAAAGTTGTTCATATATTGGGTTTTACATTTATTTCCTTGAAAAATATGATTCTCTTTAGTCTTCCTCTTTTTGGCATTGCAAATCCCTACCTAAATGTTGTGAAACATTCTATTAATTTATGTAAGTCCAACTCACATTGTGATTTTCACAGTGGGTTTCTAATCATTGCAACCTTACACAGCACTCACAATTAAAAATAATAATGTAAAATAAAAATGTACAAATTGGTCTGTATTTATTTTCTGTTTGTACACATTGATTTATTTAATGTAAATAGTAGACATTGTTGTTCTTATTCATTGGAATTGGAACAATACTACATATTATTAGGTGTATACATATAAATTATACACAATCTTCATCTTTTAGCCATATTTTTGCAGGCACAACAGACGAAGATTCTTGAATACTTGGGAAATGTGGAGCAATTATCAGAATCATTTTGTTGGTTACTGTTGGGTCAGTGCCCACTTCATAGTGATTTTCAGTGATATGTCATTTATTTTCACAATGAGGATTGTGAAGGTAGGGAATTAGGTTCATAACGTTCCTTGCCAGCTTCAAGTGGTTGAAAGACTTTTACTGTTCCATCACATTAACAACTGATTTCCCAAATAAGTGAGGTTAGGAAACGTTTGGTTCTCTGGCTGACCATTCTTCAGTGGCATGTCACAAAAGACAAATCCTTTAATAAGAAATAGTGGATCTCTCCTCCGAGCATTGCAGCTCGCAGAAGTGAAAGTGGATTGGTCTCCCTCGCTATTAACTGTATGAAAATCTTACAGGGGAATGTTCACTGCTTGAAAATGAATGTAATATCACAGCCGGCAGAGAGATGAACTGGAAAAACAGTCAAAAATTGGGAAAAATATAGTAGCGATGGAAGGTGCACATATCAAATAACCTATCCCCCCATACATTCCTGTACACATATAATTTAATGTCTTTATTGGCATGTTAAAGCATTTGAGCTGTTAAAGCAACCTAAATAAATAAAAAACATTCTTGCCATCATATATTGAGTTAATAAAGGTTCATAATCTTACATGGGTGAACCAGTACATATTAGCTTTATCCAAGAGCTGTAATCAGGTGCTATTCAGCTCCCTAATTAAAATGCTTTAAATCACAGATTTTGGTCCCTGCACACAGTTGCATGCTTCTTTTAGTTGCCAATAAATCCTAATGGTTTTGCAGCCAGAGGATTTTTATTGTTAACCTTGACACTTTTTAGGAACTGGCGATTGGCAAGAGTTGAATCCAATTTACTATTTTCTCCCTCTCAGCAGCAAAAAAGCCATATATCATCTTGCGAAGGGGAAATTAGTGTCCGTAATTTATATAGCCAGGTACAGTCACTGCTTACAATGTTTGGTTAACTGAAATATCTGATCTTCAAATATTTACATTACAAACATTTGAGTATTGCAGATTGTATTGATTAGCAATTGATCCTTGATATTCTAAACGGTTCCCCAAGCTAGTAATCATTAACTTCTTACATTAAAAAGATAGGAAACAAGAAGAGGTAAAATAATTACTGGCTAACTGAGAGTTTGATTGCAAGCTTTCAAGACCAAGTTGCTAGGTGTTATTTTTCTCCATCTCAATTATCTTGTCATGAAATTAGGGATTGGCAACTACCTGAGAATCCATGACCAGTGTCGATGGCAATGTTGGTGCCTCCCCCTGCATGTGACTAGTATGTACTTTCTCTCTGCTACAAAACAAAAGCTTGCTTTTTAATAATGAAGTGGCCTCAATACATGAAGAGAAATGTTGTTGCATAACTTGTCAATTGCTTCCTGGGAACATAAAAGAGACAGAGGTGATATTTACATGTGTGTATGCAATGCCCTTTTAAACCATATGTAGGGCTGCATGTTCTTCTCAAACAATTAAAATTTAATTTCATCAGTTTTCACAAATCAGTAGCATTGTGGAGAGTCAAGGTGCACTTTGGGAAACCTCAGGTGTGCAGCAATGTCTTTTTAAGAGAGCAGTGGCTTCCTTCATGCTGTCCTACCATGCACTCCATGCCTGCTCAATGTTTTGCAAATGCTATACTCATGAACCAGTTCCAATAATTCCTTCAAGCCCTTAGCTGTTACTCTAGGGTTCATTTTTACTTCATTGGGCATTATGCATTGTGCCCTTGGATTCTTTTTTTATTTTCCAACTTTATTCAACTTTTTTCAAAGTTCTTGAAAACATACATCATTATACAATCAAATACATTCATAAGACAGCATTAACTATAATAATAGATTAAAAAGTAAATTATATAAAACATTTAAATACCTTAATACGTTCTTCTATGGAAAAATATAATAGAACAGATAAAGTCAAAGTGAAACACAGCAACATAAAAACATAGAATGTGTCAGCAGATAAGAACCGTTTGACCCATCTAGTCTGCCCAAGTAGCGTATGTCCATCTTTACCTAATGACTTTTATACAGAGAAATTATAGGGATTCATCATAGATGAAGTAAGACAAAACTGAAGAGGAAGGGATTTAAAACACTTTATTAGGAGCTTTATAAAAACATAAAAGGAGGGTAATAGACTTACTAGATGGAGGTAAAGGATAGACTTACTAGATAGTATCCAGGTACATAGAAAAAGTAGCTTAACACCAAATTAAGAGATAGGACTGCACATTTGAAAAAAATATATATTTTGTTATCCATTATGATATTTGTCAGTTTTAAAGGAAAACATTGTTTAAAAAAATAATAGTTTCAGCCCAAAAAAAAAAAAAAACACATAGCAAAAACATACAGCCAAAAAAACTAAAAACAAATGAATAGCAAAAAAATTAAGCAAAGCACAAAAGGAATAAAAATAATAAATGAATAAAGAAAAAAGAAGGAGAATAAAGTAAAGCAAACAGCTAAATAAAGCAGCAAAATAGAAAAGGCCAGCAAACAAAAGAAGCCAACAAAAAAAGGGAAAAAATATCTATAGGAACAAAATAAAAAATAAAACAAAAGTAAAAAAAATGGAGCATCAAGCTACGAAAGTCACCTAGTCCCTATCATAAATAAAAAAAGAGAGATCCCACAAAAATATCAAATTACAACAATCTCACCACTGCAGAAAAATGTATGAAGAAGTAGATACGGGAGCTCATGTTGTGCTAAGGTCCAAAGCGAAAGTACAGAAGTCGAATTAGAACCAAGATGCCAAAATGCGTGGATCACCATATAAGAATTCTGCACAGGGCTTGTGGACAGTGGCATAGGCAGCACATACAGGCCTCCAGATCCTTCCTTGGTCATGCTGTTGAGAATGAAAAAGTGGCCAATACACTTCTGTCTTCAAAGTTCAAAATTCATGCACCAGCAGTGTCTTTACAGTGAAATGGGCACAAATGCCTCTACAGTATGTAAGAGAAATAAAGCCTGATCCAAAACAGACATCTAGTATCAATTCGAACAGCCCTTCAAAGCATTATATAGCTGTGGATAAATTGTAAAATAGCAGCAACAGGGATAATATGTTAGGCAGGAACTGGGGGAAATACGGTCTGTTTAAACAAGAAAAAAAAGGTCAATTGGAGTCATGTAAATAAAAAGGAAAGAGATAAAAATGTAAATAAATATTTAAAAAATGGTACAAAAACAACAAAAAAAGAAGGAATGATTGAGAAAAGGAAAAAATAATAAGAAAAATAGGACACAATTAATGGAACAGAGAACAAAAATTGGGGGAGCACACCATAAAAAATAGATAAACATCTTGATAAAGGCCTCTAGCCGAAACGTTGGTGTCCTCCATTTTTTTGCGCAGTGTGTCCTCCCTTGCTTTATTCCTGTCTGCATTTTTTTCTGCATTTTTTTGTATTAAGTGGGTATTTATTCATTATTTTCTTTTTTCAGTTTATTTGTTTGCTTATTTTTGTGTATATGTTTGTAAAAAAAATTATTTTTGTTTCAAAGTTAGTCATTTCTTTATTTATTTTGTCTTATATATATTTGTTTGTTATTTATTACATATTTAATATTTATTAAAATATTTTTGGCATTATACCCTCTACTTGTTTATCTATTTTTTATGGTGTGCTCCCCCAATTTTTGTTCTCTGTTATTTTACTTATTGGGGGTGTATAGTGGACGTCCCCTGGGGTGATGCACCTAGTTTTTCTTTTTTCTTGTTGTTGGTAACTCATTTTGGTGTGCTTCTCTGACCATTTGTTTTACACAACTAATGGAACAACCAAGGTCAAGACTGATGAAAAAAAAAAGATAATAGAAAATGAAATAAAAAATAAAAATATAGTAGTATAGTATAGTAAAGTATAGGACTATAATTAGCAGTCACGTTTTTAGGAATAAAACATATTTTTCAATCTCACCTATTCACAGAAAATGTAAACGTTCATAGTCCTCATTCAAACCCCAAGGTGCAAGGGTACAAAGGATGTTTATCCAGCTCGTCTTTTTCCTTAAGGATATGTTCATGGTTGCCACCTTTTCTCCGATGTTGCACCCTGTCAATAACCTAAAAACGAAGGATCAAATAGCCTCCCTCTGGCACTAGCACGGTTATGAGTATGTTAAGAAAGTGATAGGTATGTTTTCCATGTGAGGCTTGTGTAAAAATGTATGGAGCCAAGGCTTTTTCCAAGAAAATTGCCACTGGCAGAACTAGAGAATCTGTGCCTGCCACTATGGGTCTACGTGGTGGTTTTGTAGGGTGTTTATGTATTCTCAGAAGTGTGTATAGTACTGGCATGACTGGACAAGAAGTATGAATGAATTTGACTTTGTGAGGTGTCTGATGGTGCCTTGTGTCAGGGCCTGATTCTTGATGTCTTGAAGCATGTTTTGAAGTTGGAATATGGGATCCTCATCTAGATTTATGTAAGTTATAACTCTGGACAATTAAGAATGTAGCTTTGTAATATTTTCACTATAAATCATTACCACCAACAGTGCACTACTCTTGTAGGCTGGTTTATACAAAAAGTCCTGTCATTTCTTAGTTATTCTATTACCTCATGTTTCTGCTTGGTGAAGTTAGTTCTTTTATAAAACGTTTTAAAACTAAATGTTAAACTCTTTTAAACGTATATCTAAATACCTTTTATTTTAACCCCTTGAGGAAACAACTGTTTTTGGACTGTTGTGGAGTTTAGAACACAGGCTGATCTGGAGTAGTACGGGCCACACACTCGAGGAGCTGGATAATGGAATGACAGCCAAACTTGACCACAAAAACCCATTTGGGACATTGCAAATACATGATTCCGTATATGAGAATTTAATATAAAGGCTGTCTCCATAGTAAAGGGATGAGTTATGCAATAAAGTATGTTGTCAAATATGCGAAGGTATTATGGAAAGCTTTCCGTGTAAGATGATGTGCTCAGAGACGATCCAAATAGGATCTTATGGGATCCCCCCCCTACCCCTCCTTTTCTCCATTTTCTGTACCCCCTCCCCTTTTACATTCGGGATACAATGTTTCATTTTTTTATGTTCTTGTATGTGTACCCCTTTTTGATTTTCTGTACCCCAGCCCCCCATTTATTCTACATGTATCAATAAAGAAAAAATTTCGTAAAAAAAAAAAAGAACACAGGCTGATTTTACATTAATGCAGTGTTTGTGTTTTGCAGTGTTTGTGTTTAGCTGTAATTTTCCTCTTTCTCATTCACTGTAACCACACATATAATATATTGTTTTTAACACCATAAAAAGGCTTTCTTTAGAAACTACTATTTTCATCATATCACATACTTTACTATAAAACAATCATAAACTATGATAAAATAAGATAAAAGAAAACCTTTACAAAAGCAAATATAAAAACTGCTAGCTAGATTCTACTATTTTTTCTGAGTTTAGAAATGCCTATTGTTTACATGTTTTTCTATTGTTTCTTTTGTTAGGTCAATAACTTTATGTAGTGGTTTTTCTAGCCTTTTCCCCTACATTGACCTTTTGATCCCAATCCGAATCACCCCAACACTAGCACTAACCCTAATCTAAATCGAACCGTGGTTGCTAATCCTAATCCTAGATGCTAACCCTAAACCTAGATTCTAACCCTAAGAAGGCTAGCTCTGACATTTGAACTACCAAGCCCAACCCCCATGGCTTCCCTGTTGACCGGGTGCAGAAGTTGGAAGGTATGCTTTAATTTGCTCAAGCCTCTCATCCTTCGCATTTATAGATTTCATTTCCTTGTAACAAGGTTCGCCTCATATGCAGGGTCTCATTGGAGGTGAATATATCTAACTCATTGGAAGTCAAAAGCTTTGAAATATTCTAATGTTCTAAAAACTAGAAAGATGTGATGGCATGTACTAAGAAAAAGCGAGAACATTTTACTTGCAAAACTATAGTTTCCCATTTGCTACTTTTGCAATGTACCAAATATTTAACCTAAACTATGAGCAATTTTTTAAATATTTATTTAGTATTTTCAAACATAGAGAACAGAGATAAACAATAGAAAAAAATAAAATAAAAAAAAAACAGGACATACATTCGGTGATTACAAGTCAAGGGTAGAAGGTACACCCAGCATATCATAACACCAAATTATCCTAATCACGAAGATTAAGATCAGGGTCGGATAGGGTTGGGACATGGTAGTGGGTGGGGGCAAACAGTGGGGGGGGTTTATATGATCACCTGGGTCTGGTGAGATAGGCAAAGCCTATTCGTGGGGTTTTGTTCTTCCTCAAGAACTCCGTAATATCCCTTTTGAGATCTGTAAAAAAATGTTTAGGGATCTGGATGGGGAGTGTCTGTAAAAGATACAGTAGTCTAGGGAGGATGTTCATTTTAATAGCCCCAGCATGGCCAAACCAAGAGAGGTTGCTTTGGACAAATTGTCCACTTCGAGTCTAATACGGCGAGTGTGGGGTAGTTGAGTTTGTAAAGACGAGTAATATCATTAGAGATAAAAATTCCCAAGTATTTAATAGTATCTTGTGCCCAGGTGAATGGGTAGGTAGCCTTTAGAACTATCGCCATGTCTTCTGGGATTGAGATATTAAGAATATCTGATTTGTACAGGTTGGCTTTAAAGTGTGTCGCATAGAGGCCTCTCAGCCAGGGACAAACCCCACTTGGTCAAGATGTACACAGTTGGGGAGATTATCTCGAAGCCTAGTGGCCAATATCTTTGCAAAGAGTTGTCATTATTAAGGAGAGAGATGGGTCTGTAGCTAGAGCACTCAGAGGGGTCCTTACCGGGTTTAGGGAATATAGTGATATGTGCTTCTTGGGCTTGTGGAAAGAGAAAGGCAGATATGGCTAGGAAGTTAAACACCTTAACAAGGTGAGGGATCAAAGTAGGTGCAAATGTTTTGTGGTAGGAAAGCGTGAGGCCGTCAGGGGATGACTTCATCTCAAGTTCCACTTCTTCTTTAGTGATTGGGGCCCCTAAAGACTCTACCGTTTCTATTGTCAGGTGCGTTGGGAATTTTGCTTCAAGATATGAGTAGATGTTAAGAGGGATAGGTTGGGTGAGGTCATGACTTGTGGTGTCCTGTAGATTATATAGATTCTTGCAGTAAGTGTAAAAGATTGCAGCTATTTGGGAGGTGTCAGTCACAGTGTGTTTAGTGTGAGTTTTTATTTTTGGTATGAATAAGGTAGATAGTTTGGTTTGAAGGGCTTTAGCAAGTTGGCGTCCAGGTATATTACCGAATTTGTGGATTTTACTTTTTAGTATATCTTAGGCTCTTTGGGTCTTTGTTGTGCATGTAGAAGACAATTGGGATCTAAGAGCTAACAGGGTTTGGTAGGTGTCATGGATAGAGACAGTTTATGTCTATGTTCTATCTTCACTATTTGGACAAAAAGAAAAAAATTATATCTTTTCTCGTAGGAGGCTATTCTTATGAGGTGACCGTTGATCACCGCCTTATGGGCTTCCCATAATGCGGTTTGTTGGATTCCTATAGAATAATTTTCCTTAAAATAATGTTGTAGTGTTGTAGTAGTGTTTTAAAATGACTAGGGCTTTTAAGGAGGGATTCATTAATCTTACAGTTGGGTGCACGGGTGGGTATAGAAGGAATCATGAGTTTAATCAAGGTGTGGGCATGGTCACTCCACGTGATGTGTCCAATATCAGTGTGTAAGCAGGCTTAAGTGTCTGTAGGACAGAGTGATATAGTTGATACGCGAATATTTGTTGTGTGGGAAGGAATAGAATGTGTAGTCCTTAGTTAAAGGGTGTTGTGTTCTCCATGTGTTGATAAGTTGGTGTCTATGAAGAGCCAGTTTTCCTTTATGAGCTTAGAGTATCGGATGCGAGTCGCCACAGTGGAGGAGTCCAGCCGAGTATCCAAGGTCAAGTTGCAATCGCCTCCTTGCACAGAGATTCCTTCTGAAGAAACAGAAAACTTGCCAACAATGGAGCAAAGGAAGGAGTGTTGATTTGAGTTTAGTGTGTATATTGTGCCTATGGTAATAGGGTCATTGCCCAATGTTCTTTTTATGAACAATGCTCTACCCTCATTATCAATCCATGTGTCGGTGATAATCAGAGGGGTGGATTTAGATATTAGAATTGCAATGCCTTTAGATTTGGTAAATGGGGAGTGTGAGAAGAGCATTGTGATGAATTGCTTGTCAAAGAGTTTAGGCACTTTATTTCTCTGAAAATGGGTCTCTTGAACTAGAGCTATATCGGCTCTAAGGCTACGGAGATCACCAAACAACCTGGATCTTTTGTGGGGAGAGTTTAAGCCCTTGGCATTAATTGAGAGAATAGTGAGTTGGATAGGAAGTCTGGGGTTAGCTAGTGAGAAACATATGTGTGTGGTTACCCTACGATATCATTCCGGGTGGTATCATAGTGTGGGGAGAGGAGGCGTTGACAGAGACATGCAGTTGAGGCACAATCAGGTGTACATAGACATACAGTCAATAGGCAATACCAATAGTAAAACAAAACATAATCTACAATATACAGTACTATACAAAAGCATGTAGTCAAATGTGCAAGGGTGGGGGTCCCGTGAAATATATAATTCAACAAGGAGCTCCAGCACCTGTGTCAAGAGACTTGATTTCCAGTTTAGGTAAAAGTCAATGATGATCAATGTTGTCTCCCGGCGGCATGGTAATAATAGGTTTTAAGTGTGAAAAGTAGGGAGCCAAATGTTTTTGTGGGGTGGAGGGATTCAGTACAAAGGGGCACATAAACATCAGTGGTAAGTATAGTGAGGACTTAAAAAAAAAAAATGTTTAGAGAAAGACAGGATAGCCATAGTCAGGTCTGAATGTGACCTAAGTGTAATAGGACCAAGTAGTAAGAAGTGACTATTATTGCAGGAATATAAGGGTAGGGTGTGACAATGAGGGGTACCCCCATAAAGTAGGGTAAAGCTTGTGATTATATGTCCAATAAGGTCTTATCAACACAGAAAAGCCAGAATATGAAGTGTAAGTGTCAAACGTTACAGTTTAAAGGAGGGGGAGTGGAAGCAGGGTGCACTCCCGTGGCTAGGGGAATGAGTCAGAAAGGTGTGGATGATGTGATACTTAGCCATCAATGGGCCAAGTCATCAGGAGGGTTGTGCATGTCCGTTGCTTAGAATAGAGCCTTGTGTATCTTGGATCCTGTCAGGCGAATGAAACAGTGTCCAGGTCAATTATTTCAGACAGTAGCCAGGTAGTCCCAAAAATGAAAGGGTTTAGAGGCTCAATCTTAGTTATTTAAGTTCCAGGCCAGTCTTGGGTGTGATGCGGCATCGCTGTTGAGGTGTTGGGCCTTTGGAGATGAGATGCTTCTCATGACCTTGGTTGCCATGGTTGATTGTGCAGTTTGGATGTGAAGGATCATAACTGGGATGGTGTCAGCCAGTCTGGCAGTAGTATCAGCATAAGCCTGTGCAGAAATGTTCCACGTCCAGTGGGTCCGAGACAGTCAATGTGGTACCATTGCGCCTGACTGACAGTCTTACAGTGTATCCCCAGCTGTATAATATGCCCATCAGTAACTGGCTGAAGACCTTTTTGAGCATGGTGTGTTCGCCAGCCCACATCTCAGAGGACAATGCATGGAACGTCCTTTTATAGTATTCATTTTGCATGCCTTGCTTTCACGAGTTCCTCTTCCTTCTGGGTGTAAGAGTGAAAGCAACAAATAAAGCCGGTGGTTTCTGGGCCGCAGCGTTTGATGAGCTTTGTCAAGTGTTATATCCTTGGTATATTCAGGGCCCAGTAGCGATCAGAATAGGTCCTGCAAGCGGGCCCATCGAGTTTTCATTGGGGGGACATTCAGGAATGCCTCTGATCTGCAGGTTGCAACTACTTCCCCTGTTATCTAGGTCCATTACCTGAGTGAGGAGGGTGTTGAGGTCATGGCCTGTTGGCGCATGCAGTCGTCAAGGGTTGAGACCGATCCACTGAGTTTAAGGATATCTTCCTCTGCTTTGAGGAGTCTATTACTTTGGTCCCTCAGATCCGTTTTAACGTCTGCCATCTTTGATCATCTGTTTGAGGTGGGTCATGAGAAAGAAGATGGTTAGAAAGTGAACTCAGATCATCTCTTATAAGTGGTGAAATCAGATCTGAGGCGCTGTCCTTGGGTTGAGACTCACGATCATCAGATGATTCCTTGTTAAGTTGCATGTTAGATGATGCAGGCTCCATTTTGTTTTGGCCCGGCACCGAGGCCTCGGAGAGGAAGATGAAGTCTTTAAGGGACGGATAGCCCCCAGGTTCAGGAGGGTGTTGGAGGAGTGTGTTTTTGCTTTTTTTTTCCATTTTAATTCGGGTTTAGTGGTTTTTTTCACAGGTTATATGCGCCGCCGGTCAGGAGCTCTGAAAAACACATCTTGCTACATAGAGTTGTGGCCATGCCCCCCGATTATGAGTATTTTATGAATAAAGATGGTCATATTTGAGATTAAAAATGGGCATGTTTCCAAATACTTTTTCTGCTTTTATTAGCACTTGGTAAAAGCTGGTAACATTTTGACAGAATAAGAATTAATTTTTACAAAACCTTTGTAAAAGTTTTTAGTGTGTTTCTAGTGTGAACAAAAATAATAACAATATAGTAGCACAACGGTAAAAATACACACTAAATAAAAGTACATAGAAGAGCCTTCAAAAGAAAAAAACTCAGAAAAACATTATAGATATTCACAAATTTAAATGACAGAAATTCACAAATGTTACCTATTTTTTTCCCATCCTTGGTTTGCTAGTGTTGAGCAGTCAATTTCACACACAGCGCAACTCATATTCTATTTTCCTATTGTTATTTGCTGTAATTTGTATATAAATGCTGAAAACATTCCCAGTCAGTCCACTTTATACACAACACTTAATATAATTCTGTTAAAATAATCTCACAGGTAAACAGTTTGGCCTTGCTTCATCTATGGTCAAGTAACAGTTACCATGTGTTGTGCAAACTTTGGTACATTCTCGCAAAAAGAGATCTTCAAATAGGCACCACACACTGGAACAATACATTGTTCATTCCAGTTTAATCATATTTCTGTCTAATGGACAAAATGAATGAATGAATCTCTTCACAGGTAATCTACCTGTCTGGATAGAGCTTGTGGGTGATTAAGCCAAAGGTTACCCACTCAATGACAGGAGCACATATCCTTGTTTGGCAATGAATCTTTACAAAGGAATGTAAGAGACACTCAACAAGTCATTCAGACATGTTCAGGGATGAGGAAAAAAGTTAGAGCATTCCAGCCTCTGAGGTAGTTCACTATGTAAAAGCAAGCTAATGTACACAAGGATGTGCTGTCCTGCTAGAAGCCAAGCCACCACATAAGAATTCCAGTGATTGGTGCCTATACTTATGTTCAGAGGTTGGTCCAAGATTGTCCACGATCTTCTGATCTGCCAGGAACTAAAAACAGAAGTTAGGGCCATAACAGGTGCTATTTCAGGAAAAAGTACTAAAATAGTAGTAATTACCATAGAAACTAATGGAATGTTATGGTAGTTTGCTACAAATGTAGCACTTTTTTGAAATAGCAAATAGACATGTGCATTCGTTTTCGGACGAATGCATTTTCGGACGAAAATAGCATTTTCGTCCATTCGTCCGAAAAACGAATAACGAAAATTTTAACTAACAAAATCCGAATGAACGAAAGGTTAATAAACGAAAATCATTCGTTCATTCGTCCATTCGTCCATTCGTGCTATTGGCATTCTAAACCGAAATAGAGTCGGTTTATACAATACCAATAGCATTGTACTACATTCCATAAACCGACATGAATGACTTTCGGTTTATGGAATGCATGTAATGCTATTGGCTTCATATAAACCGAAATTGAGTTCCCATTCATACGAATTGGTCAATTGACCTATTCGTATGAATGGAGACTCTTTTCGGTTTATAGAAAGCCAATAGCATTGCATGTATTCTATAAGCCGAAAGTCTTTAAAACAAACGACGTTCGGTTTATAGAATACATGTAATGCTATTGCTGTTCTATAAGCCGAAAGACTTTCGGCTAATAGAACAGCAATAGCATTACATGTATTCTATAAACAGAACGTCGTTCGTTTTAAAGACTTTCGGCTTATAGAATACTATTGGCATTCTATAAACCTAACTAGAGTCCCTCCTCATTCATAAGAATTTCTTATGAATGGGGACTCGACTCTAGTTCGGTTTATAGAAAGCCAATAGTATTCTATAAGCCGAAAGTCTTTAAAACGAACGACGTTCGGTTTATAGAATACATGTAATGCTATTGCTATTCTATAAACCGAACGACTTTCGGTTTATAGAATAGCCATAGGATTACATGTATTACTTAAGCCGAAAGTCTATAAACCGAAAGTCGTTCGGTTTATAGGCTGTCGGCATTTAACTATACAGAGACAGAGTCTCCATTCATAAAATTATGAATGGAGACTTTGTCTCCGTGTAGTAAAATGCCGAAAGCCTATAAACCGAACGATCGGTTTATAGACTTTCGGCTTATGTAATACATGTAATCCTATGGCTATTCTATAAACCGAAAGTTCGGTTTATAGAATAGCAATAGGAATACATGTATTCCATAAGCCGACAGCCTATAAACCGAACGTTCGGTTTATAGGCTGTGGGCATTTTACTACACGGAGACAAAGTCTCCATTCATAATTTTATGAATGGAGACTCTGTCTCCGTATAGTTAAATGCTATTGTATTCTATAAACCGACTCTATTTCGGCTTATAGAATGCAATAGTACTACGAATGGACGAATGAACGAATGATTTTCGTTTATTAACCATTCGTTCATTCGGCTTTCGTTAGCTTAGCATTTTCGTTCTTCGTTTTTAGGGCGAATGGACGAAAATGCTATTTTCGGACTAAAATGCATTCGTCCGAAAACGAATGCAAATGTCTAGTGTATATTCACATGTAAATTGCTTTTTTAATAAAAAATGATGATATAAAAAAAATCTTGTTTTTTAATTTCCTTTTATGTGACAATGCTACCTCTCTCTTTCCCTTGCCCCCAGATTTGTCGCTCTCCCCCCCTTAGTGTTGTCTCTCTCTCACCCTCCCTTTGGCTCCCCCCTCGCTCCCCTTGTGTCTGTCTCTTCCCCCCTTCCCTCCCCTTGTTTCTCTCTGTCCACCCCTTGTTATTCTGTCCCCCCCTCACCTGTTTCTTGCTCCCTGGTGGCTAGTGGGGGCAGCCGGGGGATGTATGCACTATACATAATAGACAGAAGTGTCGGGCAGCATGGAGGTTGTCTGCACGATTCGTGCAGACATCCCCCAGCTGCCCGATTCTCCCTGGTGGCTAGCGAGGCATTTTGTAATGGCTATTTTGCTATTGGTATTCCATAAACCGACTCTATTTCGGTTTATAGAATTGCCAATAGCATGAAATGATTTGAATTTAGTATTAAAAAATAAATTGAAAAAAGTGGAGAGTTTTAACCCCTTTGTGACGCATGGTGCTTGCGTCCCAAATGACGTAAGCACCAAAACGTCACAATTTGTTCCTGGCCACTGATCACAAGGTGATCGTTAGCCAGGAACACTATGGCAGAGACCCAATCAGGGTCTTAATAGACCCTGTGGGTCCCTGCCCAAAAATTGCAAGCCCTCGTTTTGAGCACCAGCTAAATTTCCCCTGTCAGACTGAGGCCATTTAAAATGGCCTCATCTGACAGGTGGGATCCCGCTGCAAGTGCCTGCATCATGATCCGAGCCGCGATATGAGCTGTTTAACAGGGACTTAAAATCAGGACGGCATAGAACGTCCCAACGTCACGAATGGGTTAACGTTTGCTCTGGTCATAATCACAGCACAGGCTTGTAGGAGTTAACTGTAATTACATTAATACATGAAAAGAATATAAGTAATATAGTAAAAATTTACAAAATAAAATTTATTTTGAAAAAACTAAATGAGGTTCATAAACTTGGAAGGAAACGGATCACAGTAAAAAGAAACTGTGATCAGCAAGGGAAGTGTTAATTAATACCCCTTTTATAATCGAGGTCGTCTTATAATCTGACCTCAAATTGAGGTCAGACTATAAGACTGGGATCCAGGTCCCCAGCAGAGCTGCAGGGGACCTGGATCCCCCTCTCTAACAGCAGGGGATGTCTGCGTGATGAGCGCAGATCTCCCCTGCTGCCGCCCGGCATGACCGCCGGGAGTTCTATGATGAAGCTGGGTACTTCCGGCTTCCTCATAAAAGTCCTGGCGGTCGTTCCGGGCGGGAGAGGTCTCGCTCATCGCTCATCGCTGGGGGATGTCAACCTCCATGCTGCCCGACACTTCCGTCTATTATGTATAGTGCATACATCCCCCGGCTGCCCCCACTAGCCACCAGGGAGCAAGAAACAGGTGAGGGGGGGGACAGAATAACAAGGGGGGGGGCAGAGAGAAACAAGGGTAGGGAAGGGGGGAAGAGACAGAAACAAGGGGAGTTGGGCAGAGAGAAACAGGGGGAGGGAAGGGGGGAAGAGACAGACACAAGGGGAGCGAGGGGGGAGCCAAAGGGAGGGTGAGAGAGAGACAACACTAAGGGGGGGAGAGCGACAAATCTGGGGGCAAGGGAAAGAGAGAGGCAGCATTGTCACATAAAAGGAAATAAAAACAAGAATTTTTTTATATCATAATTTTTTATTAAAAAAGCAATTTACATGTGAATATATATTAGACATGTGCATTCGTTTTCGGACGAATGCATTTTCGTCCGAAAATTGCATTTTCGTTCATTCGCCCGAAAAACGAAGAACGAAAATGCTAAGCTAACGAAAGCCGAATGAACAAATGGTTAATAAACGAAAATCATTTGTTCATTCGTCCATTCGTAGTACTATTGCATTCTATAAGCCGAAATAGAGTCGGTTTATAGAATACAATAGCATTTAACTATACGGAGACAGAGTCTCCATTCATAAAATTATGAATGGAGACAAACGTATAGTTAAAAGCCGACAGCCTAGAAACCAAACGTTCGGTTTATAGGCTGTGGGCATTTAACTATACGGAGACAGAGTCTCCATTCATAAAATTATGAATGGAGACTTTGTCTCCGTATAGTTAAAAGCCGGCATTTAACTATACGGAGACAGAGTCTCCATTCATAAAATTATTCATAAAATTAAAAGTCGTTCGGTTTATAGACTTTCGGCTTATAGAATACAAGTAATACTATTGCCTTTCTATGAACCGAACGAGAGCCCCATTCATAAGAATTTCTTATGAATGGGGCTCTCATTCGGTTTATAGAAAGCCAATAGTATTACATTGTATTCTATAAAACGAACGAATAATATTGAACGAAACGAAAATAATGAACGAATTTCGTCTGAAACGAATGCATTAATGAACGAAATTCATTTTAGACTAAATAAATAACATTTTCGTCCGAACGGATGAAAACGAAACGAAAATTTTAGTTTTGCACATGTCTAATAGCAAATCTTTTTGCCTTGATAAATCTGGCCTTTAGAGGGGTATGTACTAAAAAACCGCAAATATATTTTATGTGCAAAACTATTTATATGCTTTGCTCCTATTGCAATCTACTAATGATTTAACACTCAAATAAAACATACCAGCAAATTGCAAATAAAAAACGGACATAATTGCGAATAAAACCAGGCAATTTTGCGAATATTTTGTTTACCTCTTTTGATAGCACTTGCTAAAAGCTGGTGTAATTTTCACACACATGAAGAATTATTTTTCACAACATCTTCGTAAAACTATTTAGCATGCGCAAATATAATCGTAATTTATTAGCGCAACCTGGAAAAATGCACGCTAAATGAAAATAAACGGAAGAGGAGCAAATCAGGGGAAAAAAGCGCAAAATGTTACAAAAAATCACAAATTGCTCGTTACTCATGTTTTACCTACTTTTTTCCCCACTGCACTTGTGTAGTACATGACCCCCTCGGTGTCACATTTAAGATTCAGTATAATTAGAACTATAGGATATCTGACTTATTTTAGTATTGTACCATGGTCTAATATTCAGACTTTGATAAAAACCATACATATAAACTGATAAAAAAAAGTTGGAGACAATAAAGTTGGAGATAATAAAGTTCAGTGCCTGGCTGAATGATAATTTTGTGGGCAGGAAAGCAGATGTGTCTCTTGTATTTGCAATATACAACAAGCTAACTTAGATGCAGTTGTATTTGTTATTATACCTTGTGGTTTCCAGTTAAATGGGCTCATCGTAGGTGGGAATAGAGGTTTTAATACTGGAAAAAAAGGTAATTTAAAGTAGAATTGGCATGTCTTCTACCTTTTCCATTTGACATATTGGCTTCTGACTTCAGTTTACTTCTCAAAACCTTCAGCAACAGGGGAAAGTTATATGGGAGCATGGGCATACCATACTGGAGATGGAGGCATGCCGTTTTACAGGCACTCAGAAAATGGTCTGCTTTAATTTTTATAGCAATATTGCAAATGGACAACTGTCATACCATAAGTAACTTTGCCTGAAAAAAATGAATACACACTAAAATATAAGCTGTGCCATTCATAAAAAACAAACCTATAGAAACTGTCAGTTATTTTACTATTTTACAGCAACTGCTGCACATGCAATGGCTGCCATCTTGCCTCCTAACTTTGGTCAGATCTCTGACCAAAGCACCCTGGATTTCTATCTCCAACATAAATTAGAAGCATCACAGTTATATTTCAAACTAGTTTTTTTCTTTTAATCTATGCATTTGATTGAATATCTGCTGACAAAAATGTATATTATTTGTTTTTCTTTTTCTGCACAAAGTAAAAAGATTGCTTAGCTGAGTCTTTTAAATAGTAGCAAATTTGGCTAAAAGCCATTTAATGTTTTCTACAGTTAACTGTTTCAGTGGTATTCTCCCTCATTTGTTCATTGTTAAAATAATAATTGGAAATTGTAAAAGGAAATGGTTTTATACTATATCAATTTGTATTATTTGGGTCAGAATACAACCCCACTCTATATTATATGAGTAATGTGATAAATTGTAGATCCTGTACATTATTTTCCGTTTTTTTCCTTACAACTGTCTACAGTTGTGGAACAAAGTGTCAGGATTTGTGTCAAAATCCAGACTTTCGCTATTACGAGTCTTGAAATTACAAAAGTAAAATGTCTGGCCAGACAACAAAAAAACAAAACTGTCACAGTTTCAAAGCATCATAATTGCTTTTCACTCCTTAATGCTATGGTTGCTCTTATACTTTTCCATGTGACATGTCATCTTTTGTAAAAATAAATTCATGTAAGAACAATTTGATAAGATACATAACCATAACTGTGATAGACGCACTTAACATCACATATTGTTACAAAGTTAATATTGCCTTTCTACAGGAACAATAACAAAATGCTAATAAATTACACACCATTCAGAATATTACATCAATAATCAACAGATGACTAAGTGGTTCCAGAAAAATGACCACAGTATTTGCATGAATATAAGACGACCCTGATGATAAGACGACCCCCCCAAACTTCAGATATTCCTTTAGGAAAAAAAATTAAAAGCATAAATATATAAGACTACCTTATATTCTACTATATTCTACTTTATAGGAAAAAAGTTTAACTTGTATATATTCACATGTAAATAGCTTTTTCATTTTTAACAAAATTTATGATAACATTTTTATTTATTGGTTTTATTTCTTTTTATTTGCCCATCTGCCCCCCAGACGTAGCCAATGCATCTCCCCCACAGCCATCTGCCTACCAGACTTAGCCAATGCTGCCCCTACCCCTCCAGACTTAACCAGTGCTGCTTCCCCTCCCTACCCAGCCTTAGCCAATGCTGCCTCCCCTAGACTTTCCCAATGCTGCCCCTACCCCTCCAGACTTAACCAGTGCTGCTTCCCCTCCCTACCCAGCCTTAGCCAATGCTGCCTCCCCTAGACTTTCCCAATGCTGCCTCTTCCCTCCCTCTCCCAGACTTGCCCATGCTGCCTCTTCCCCCCTCCCTCAGACTTGCCAATGCTGCCTCTTCCCCTCTTCCTCCTTTAGGCTTGCCAATGCTGTCTCTTCCCCCTCCCTCCCCCAGACTTGCCAATACTGCCTCTTCCCTACTCTCTCTCTTCCCTAAACTTGCTAATGCTGCCTAACCCCCTCTCTCCCTTCCCCAGACTTGCCCATGCTCCCTCTTCCCCCTCCCTTCCCAGACTTGCCAATGCTGCCTCTTCCCCCTACCTCCCTCCCTCAGATTTGCCAATGCTGCCTCTTCCCCCCTCCCTCCCCCCAGACTGGCCAATGCTGCTTCACCCCCTCCCTCAGACTTGCCAATGCTGCCTCTGCCCTCCCTCCCCACAGACCTACCCAATTTCCCTAGTGCCTAGTGGGGGCAGCTGGTGGATGTCTGCACAATATGTTGTGTTGCTGCTTCCTGACACTTCCGTCTTCTATGATGGATTGTCATCATGGAATTCCCAATGGAAGTGCCGGGCAGCAGCGGTGGATGTCTGCACGTATTAGGCAGACATCCCCCATCTATCCCAATCTCCCTGGTGCCTAGTGGGGGCAGCCGGTGGATGTCTGCATGATATGTGCAGAAATTCTCAGCTTATGTCTGGTACACCAAGTTACATCACACACACACACTGGTATGTGAGCAAATTCCCATGATTTCAAAATAACTGAGCATACAAAATGTTGTGTAAGTTGCATATGCCGTTTACCAGACTTTGAGAAAAAAGTTGACCAACAGTCTCATAATATGCCATAATATAGGGGATATCACACAGACACCCACCCTTACACCCCCACATAGACAACCTTACACTCACACACTCTCTTACACACACACACACACACACATTCAGACAACCTTACACACAGACACCCTTATACACACAGATGGCCTTTCACACACAGACATTCTGCCAAGCAGACACGTGTGTAAACCTGCAACTCTCACACGCACATCATACATATTTTTATTTTTATTTTTTAATAAAAAGGGGTCAAAAACATGGGGAGAATAGGCTGAGGTATGAAGGTATGCTCCTTCAACCAGCCTCATAAAAGAGAGAAGTGCAGGGAATTGAGATGGGAATTCAAATGAATGGGAGAATTTTTCCAACTTTGCTACTTCAGCCTTAATTTTGAAATTCCCATCTCACTTCCCTGCACATCTCTCTTTCATGAGTAAAGAACATAATATAATGAGCAGCTCATTCATTCATAATGTATGGGTTTAATACTATAACCAGGTACATGGGATGTTTAATGCCATGTGTATGGACTTTTATTGCCATCAATATAAAGACTATATATAAAGATGAATCACTATTATTCATATTGAATGTGATAATCAAGTGTGGAAATAAAAATAATAGGATGATAACATTGTTTCACACTTGATTATCACATTCAATATGAATAATAGTAATCAATCACATTTTCTCCTAGTAATCTCACTGGGATTCCCACTCACACTCTGCCACTCATAACTCTGCCACTCACGCTTTCACTCTCGCACACTGTCACTCACACACACACTCATAACTCTGCTGCTCACGCTTACACTCTCACACACTCTGCCACTCACACACATACACACGCACACTCATAACTCTTCCACGCATGCTTACACTCACTCACACACACACACTCATAACTCTGCTGCTCACACTTATACTCTCACACACTCTGCCACTCACATACATACACATGCACTCATAACTCTGCTACTCACACCCACTTACACTCTGCCACTCACATACATACACGCGCACACTCATAACTCTGACACTCACGCTTACACTCACACATGCTTACACTCTTCCAAACACTCACACTCTGCCTCACACACTAACACTCTACCACTCACATACACACTCACACTCGGCCACTTACACACAGTTACATTCTGCCACTCACACACATACACACTCATAACTCTGCCACTAATGCTTACACTCACTCACATACACTTACACTCTTCCAAACACTCACACACTTACACTCTAACACTCACACTCTGCCACTCACATACACACTCATAACTCTGCCACTCATGCTTACACTCACACACTTACGCTCTTCAAAACACTCGCACTCTGCAACACTCACTCACACACTTACACTAATTTACACGCTGCCACTCACACCCACTTACACTCTGCCACTCACATACATACACATGCACACTCATAACTCTGCCACTCACACCCACTTACACTCTGCCACTCACATACATACATACACACTAATAACTCTGCCACTCACATACATACACATGCACATTCATAACTCTTCCACTCACATACATACACACTCATAACTCTGCCACTCACACTCACTTACAGTCTGCCACTCACATACATACACATGCACATTCATAACTCTGCCACTCACATACATACACACTCAGAACTCTGCCACTCACACCCACTTACACGCTGCCACTCACATACATACATACACACTCAGAACTCTGCCACTCACATACATACACATGCACATTCATAACTCTTCCACTCACATACATACACACTCATAACTCTGCCACTCACACTCACTTACAGTCTGCCACTCACATACATACACATGCACATTCATAACTCTGCCACTCACATACATACACACTCAGAACTCTGCCACTCACACCCACTTACACTCTGCCACTCACATACATACACATGCACATTCATAACTCTGCCACTCATACATGCATACTCATAACTCTGCCACTCACACCCACTTACACTCTGCCACTCACACCCACTTACACTCTGCCACTCACATCCATACACATGCACTCATAACTCTGCTACTCACACCCACTTACACTCTGCCACTCACATACATACACATGCACACTCATAACTCTGCCACTCACACCCATTTACATTCTGCCACTCACATACATACAGGGGCGGAGCCTAGAGCGAGGGGGCAGAGTCTGGTGCTGTTCAGCACCCAGAGTGCAGCATGCAGGGGACGGAGCCTAGAACGAGGAGGTGGGGCCGAGCACGAGGGAGCGTGGTCAGAGTCTCCATTCGGGGATATGGAGATCCAGGGCTTCAGTTCCAGTAGCCCCCCTAGCGACGCTACTACCTTTCCCCCTTCTCTTGTAACTGTTTGTACATAGAAAAATTATGACTTAAAATGGATAGTTAAGGGGCTGTACATCCATACCTCCATTCATGCTATGTGGCTTCATTAGCCGTGGTGACTCCACCAACAATATTACCCTAGGGATTAGTTTATATTACGACAAAGAGAGGGGTGGGTGCTACAATGCCCGAGAACAAACAGTACTGCAATAGTCTGTCCTGTAGGATAATACCTACTCGGGAGAGCAACTCCATTTTTTGCCATCTTACACCATTGCAAAGGAACCACTCCATAGCATATCAGACTGATCCCACCCATAAGGGCAGTCCAGATCCGAAATGCATGGCTAGTACCCTCTACACGAGGAACACAGCAAACCACAGACGTACGTTTCGGCCCACATTGGCCTCGTCAGTGAAGTATGGCTGATGATCCTCTAGGTGCAAGCAGGCCAGGGACCCACGACTGTAGGCATACCCTGTTACTCATGGCGACAAAGAGAGGGGTGGGTGCTACAATGCCCGAGAACAAACAGTACTGCAATAGTCTGTCCTGTAGGATAATACCTACTCTGGAGAGCAACTCCATTTTTTGCCTGCTTACACCATTGCAAAGGAACCACTTCATTAGCATATTAGACTGATCCCACCGATAAGGGCAGTCCAGATCCGAAATGCATGGCTAGTACCCTCTACACGAGGAACACAGCAAACCACAGACGTACGTTTCGGCCTACATTGGCCTCGTAAGTGTAGTATATGGCTGCTGATCCTCTAGGTGCAAGCAGGCCAGGGACCCACGACCGTAGGCATACCCTGTTACTTATGGCGACAAAGAGGGGGGTGGGTGCTACAATGCCCGAGAACAAACACTACTGCAATAGTCTGTCCTGTAGGATAATACCAACTCGGGAGAGGGATGGATCATCCTCAAGGGCATTTGGATGATGTCTGTGCACACATACATACTCCGATGCAGCCTTATGTTCCAGCGGGTTTTCTGAGTCGGAACGCCGGGGCAACCAACCACTACACACCATAGAACAAGGTTGAATCCTAGTTGGAGTGAATAGCAAGTCCTCTGAGTGCAAGTGACAAGTCTTAAGGGTGTACAGTGTGGTTGAAGGGCAAATCCAGTGGGTGTGCAATGTGGTGCTGTAGCCAGTTCAGTAGCTGCTGTAATGTGGTGCAGTGTCAATTTCTGTGGGTGTAATATTGTGCTGTGGGGGCAACCTTTAAAGGTTGGCAGAAGAACTGGATCGAAGGGTGACACTGAAAATAAATAAAAACAAAGAATACATTTTATCCAAAACATTTTTATTAAATATGAAAAAAAATAGGTTTATATGTGAAACAATATTTACTAGCAGAATATTTTTTCTGATACTTTGCCTTATATTTATTTAATTTCTTTTTTTCATTTATGATGATCCAAAATAAGTCTTATTTTCAGGGCTGTCTTATACAAATTTGGTAATACCCCAACCCTCTGTGAACAGGATGCAGAATGTGAAGGGTGAAAATGCCAGACCTCTTTGGTTGAAGGACGATCTGAAATCGCTGAATGTTAATTTTCTATACCCATGAACACAGGTCAGTGGTGAATCGGGTTATTTGACTCTAATTAACTTTAGATCTGCTTCCCCCTGTGGCAGCAAGCTAAATATGTACATTTGGACCAACATTCACCTATTAACATAGGTGAATGTTGGCCGCTTCTGCATGCACTAATGCCGCTCCAAATAGGGAAATGGTGCACGATTTGCTTCATAGCTAAAGCATACACAAATGCTGAAGAATATTGTTGAACATTCTCCATCCATTGGATAACAGGAAAACGGAAGAATGAATGATACAAATGCCCTTTGAAAAGCACAGCACTTTTACCTCCATTCTGCCTGATTAAAACAGCAGTGTTGGGTTTATATCCTATTTAAATGTCCATCTGGCCAGTTCCAGGTTGGGTACCAGTGGCCTTGCTGATGATTTACGTGCCCCAAGAGTGTGCTTTGCTGTACTGTATGGTTAGATAAAACTATTTCTATTTTGTTTTCACTACTCTTAGTTGCTTGATCATCTACACAGCACAGAATCCCACTGGTGCTCATGTTAAACAACAGGGGGGACGTGCTCAAAGATCCATGATAATTTAAATTCATAGCATTTTTAAAACAATGCTCTATCACCTCCATTATTTACATAGCAACACTGAGCAGCACTAGTCCTACCACTGAGACAGCTCTGCTGCCATTCTATCAAACAGAGTATTGAGATGTAATAAAATACAGCTGTGCAGTCAAATGAACTGTTACTTACTGTTACTTGGCTGACTTGTCCGATACAAATAAATAGAAGTTTACAACTACAAGGAAAGGTTAAATAGAAAGAAGTGATACCTTGTCAGAAAATGTTCATTGAACAACACACGTCTTAGCTCTCTCTGGAAAAGCTAAACTCTCATCTTGTCCGAATAGTTTTCTCTAATCAAGGATAATATATAATCTTTGATCATTTTTGTAACTGGAAGCTATTCCTCATTTTAGTCCGTTTTTGTACGTTATAAACAATCTTTAATAGGATGAGTTTTTAATAAATAAATTTTTACTGCACTAGGACTCTCTACCTTAAATATCGGCCTGTCTCTGTTTATCAAATGTAGTATGTTCTGAACCAAATGCTGCATAAATAGTTGAAGGTATGCATAAATTAATGTTACTATAATGCATATTTCAGCTTTGTGTTCACCTTGTTTCTCTTATACCCTCATAACTGTTTAAGTATTATCTTGCTACTATGTAATGAAATGATTGTGTGTTTTATTTCCTGGGGAACAGTGTAACCTATGGAAGGGAAAGAACAAGCTTGACAATAAAAACATCTCTATACTGTTTTATGAGCGGTCTCGTATACTCAGAGGTATATATCTCTTTATAAAACTTCAGCAGGGAGATCCGGGTACACAGATGTAAGAATGATTTTATGGAAAACAAGATATCATTTTTCCATCAAACTATATAAATGATAAAAACACAGAATAATTCTTTACAAAAGAACAGTTTTGGATTTAATCCCATGCATGATTATATGTTAAACAGATCACTGACCAGAAACTCAAGTATGTCCTGTACAATAAATCCTGATTATTATTATATACATGTACTCTTTCCACTAACAACACTGAACACTGAACAGAATTATTGTTAAACACTCTGCATAGATGTTTTAATATGTATCCAAAGGAAATTATTTTATTGAAAACATAACTATTTCTTATGTTAAAATGCTTAACCTTTACAAAAATATATTGCACCCACTGCATATAAAATAATTCCACAGAGTTAATTCTAGAATTCAATATTGCATGAATAGACTGACTCGTTATGAAAGTAGCATTAGGTGTGAAATGCATGGACTGAGTTATTGAATTGAATTAAATAAGTCTACCCAGCAAGTAATTACTTACAGAGATAGGGCTTTTAAAGTACCCTAACCACCAGTTTGAAAAGTCAGGATGACCCTAGGCAAGTGCAAACACATACTAACAAAGGGAAGGGACTTCCTCCAGAGTCCAGTTAAAATTTAACTTGGCCCATGCAATGATTATACAAAAGTAACCAAGTAAAAACAGACAGTTGGTATAAAATGGAAAGTACACTTGATGGAATCATCCCTTTCTTACCTCTTAGCTTTGCTAATAAAGTAATAAATATATACAGTGTGTTTGGTCACATCATCATTAGATGGAAAATAGTAATTACATAATTTTTTCTGGGTGACAAAGTAAGCAGGCATTTCTCAAAGAGTGTACACTGCTTGTGTTAAAGGATATCTTAACCAACTGGTACCAGTTTAACATAAAATAGGGTTACAGGATAAGAACCTTCCTTGCCTCCCACTCTTGACCATCTCAGATGTAGTCAAAGACCTTAATCTTTCTGAATGGATGAAATGGGGTATTAATAGGATTAGTGAAGTAACTGAGAATAACAAGAACAAATCATTCCAGCAACTTAAACTGGAATGTGATCTATCAGAGAGGGAACTTTTTGGATACTTTGGATACTGTGGAATGAGGTACTAAGCCAACAATATAGACCAGTACACTGTTTAACTCTAAACGAATTACAATATAAGTTGACTAACAGATGGTACTTGGTACCGGCTAGAATTGCGAAAAATACAGACACCAATGGGAAGATTTTATGCACATCTGGTTTACCTGCCCTCTGATTATTCCATTTTGGAATTCAATAGCAAAAATGATTTATCACATCTGTGGCACCAAAAGGATGTTGTCCATAAATAGAGCTCCAACAGTAAAATTTACCAGACTCAGTAAGAAGTGAATGGAGAATACTGTTCCATAGTCTGGGGAAAGCTGAAAGCCCATTTAGTTGACCAATGCAAAATGGAGATGTCTGTACTTTTTAACTGTATGTCTTACGTTTTGTCTTCTTATATATATGCACCTCTAATAAATGGAAGGAAAAAAGAAAAAAAGACTTTTATTAAACTATGATTGGAATAAAAAGCCTGACGCAAATTTTGCTTACTGCTTCCCCAAGGGCTAATGATGTCCAGTTTAATGGAGCAAAGAACACAGGACCCATCAAAAGTGGATCTCTGTATTCACAAACAGGCTCTATTTATTATTGAATTGTGGCAAGTCATTTTGGCTTGTTTTAAAGTACATTTTATCTTCTTTTAATAAACACGACAGTTTGTTTTTCTACTCTTTTATTGCCTGTGTATCATTTCCTATTACTGTGGATTAATACTTATTCAAATTATTGTGTAGGTTTTTATCCAACATCATACACAGTTGGACAGGGAAATCTAGTATTTATTAACAAGCGGGATACATATATGCTCTGAAGTCAACTTTAAGTGCTGGCATTAAATAACATGAGTTATCATTACAGTCAGTGTGAACGCTATACTTAAAATACAAGCTGTGCGAACGAATAAATTGAATTTACAAAAATTCAAATTGTCTCTTCTCTGCATTGTGGAAATGCTGGCTGGGTGTAGGAAATTGGAATATTATGCATTGGTAGAGAAAAGTTCTTTTCATCTTTGTACCTAATGGACTGAACAAAAAGTGAACAATTTGTTTCATATCATGACTCACTAACACTTTAACTGACAAGATTCCTATTTTCCAGTCTTGTTTTTTACTCAAGTTCATGTTTAGCAGTACACTGGTGTAATTATTGAGTCGTAGACCTTATATTTTAGCAGCAAGGTTGACTGGAGCACATGAGAATAAAGATACCGTTGCTAATATTCTGTCATAGGAATGTGAAATGCACTGCTGCTGGCCTCCATCTGGCTATTACATCTCATATCTGCTAGTTCGTCTAACTATTTAGTCCAATAATTCAGAACAGAATCATTGCTCATCCTTATATACATACATATATATAGACATTATAAACCACCAAGTTAATGATCAAATCCTAAGAGTAATCTGCTTTATTAATGTACATATTATGAAAATGTATAGTTACTGAAAAAAACTGACAGATATATAGAATATATTTTTCCTTGTATCATATTCCAGAGAGAACATTCCATGGACAATCCTTGCTGTGGGCAATCCTTGTAATTGCTTGTTGCTAATCACACCATAAATAGAAAGAAGCAATACTTAGTATGAATGACACAGAGATAAAACAACACATCAGGATTTGAGGGTCTTATCATCAAGAAATCCACTCTCCCGCAGGAAAGAAACCAGGCTCGCCCTTGCTGGCAAGGTAAGTGAATGAAAACCACCTATTGATCCCAGGTGCTCAGGATACAAACAGCCGACAAAGCTGCAAAATCACTGAAGGATACTTAGAACACACCGGCACTCTTAGATGCAGTATAAAATAAAATATTTTAATGGCGATGGAGCTATAAAGTGCAAACGCAAGCCTGGTACAACAGACATTTAACGCGTTTCGCGTCTAGTGACGCTTATTCTTCTCATCAAGCCTGAAATCATTACTGTATAACACTACTTGGAAAGATGAGTTAATGCTGGAAAATATTGTCATAAGGAACAGAACAATAGGTAGAAAAGCAGGTGCAACAAGCCTCCTTTTGGGTCTGTTAGTGCACCATTTACATCCCCATAACTTAAATTAGTCCAAAATCACTGTCACAGTTAGTCATTTTACTTCAGCAGCTTATTTTTATTGATTTATTGATGGATTGAAAACATGTCTGCTTTTACTGGTGTGTAAGAGTCACATAAGAGTCTATAAGCCTATCGACTTTTAGATTTACAGTTTTACTCAAGAGCCCTGTGTCATGATATCCCTGAACCCAGGGAACATACACCAGAGGAAGTATTTCACCCTTATCAACTTTACTCCAAGGTTGAGCCCCAAGGCTAAGTTAATTAAGGACTTAGGTGATCCAAAAGTGAGGAAGTTCAGCAAAAGCATACTACGTCAATTATGATTAAGAGTCCATCGACTCAAAACACGTGAAGTGTGTCACTCTTCCATGTTCTAGTTGCACTGTTGTACGTGATATATTAATTTAATTCAAGAACCAAGAGTCGCAGAGCTGTTGCTGGTGAGTATACTTTTAAACAAGGGTTGAATGAGGCCTAGAATGCAACATTGACATCAGTAGAAGCTAAGGTAATCCTAAGCAATAGACTGTAATCAGTTGCTAATTTTGGTACACAGGAAAGGTAGTAAGAATATTGCAAAGTCAGCAAACATAGTGGGTGTTCAAAGTTGGCAGGATATGCAAAAAAACAACAACAATACAATATACTCAGAGAGACCACACTACGGTGTGTGAACGCTGCAGAATGGGCCCTTTAAACTATGGTGCTGAGCATGCACCACGCCTGCCACACGTTGTACGCACACCCCCTGGTGCACGTCACAGGAGCAACTCCAGGTCTGCCCACCCTCTAACGGGACTGCGCAGGCCATCATGAACGTGAGTTGCCATAGGAAACCCCACTACAGTTAGTCCTAGAGAAGCAGCTGCAAGTGGATGTACACACTACTTTCACAAGTCAGTTTTATTCTTATTATGGCAGTTAAAAAATATCGATTCAGAAAAAAAAGCTAAAATGGGCTTGTTGGGTGGCCAAGAAACCAATTATTTACTAGAGCTTGTTTTGCTACTGTTTGTCATGTGTATACTATGCATTCGCATAGTTTTGTACAAGTTTGTGATCTACAAACTGTCCAATTCATTTTAGGATAACAGAGAAAAATAGATAATATTTTGCCACACATAAAAGTTGGCAAATGTTCCTGTTCTTTGTTGACAGCTAAAATTAAAAATGTTCATTATATCCTTTTTCCATGGATTGTCTCCATGTATAAGTAAATAGTGATGGCTGAAAATATATTTTATGTACCTAAGAAGGTATATTCATGTGCAATACATGTAATTAGGTTCATGTGTATATGTGCGAGTGTCATGTACCTACATTCATTATACAGTGAAAAGGAAAAAAAAAAAGGAAAAGTCCTGTTAAGGCTGTTTGCCACTGATGGACAAAAGCAAAAAAATGAACAAAAATATCTTCAGAAAATTGATATCTTTCTTTACTGACCTTGCTCCTTAAAAACTTGTCACTACTTAGAACTCCCTTGCTATGCTTTCTCAGACCATTTCCTGTTGCTCAGTGAAATGATGTATGTTGGTTAGTAACAAAATGTTCTTTCTAGGATTTTCACACAAGCTAATGAACTGCTACTTTAAAAATATAACCAAATTTTAAGAATTTTATTCCACAAGTAAATAACACCAAATGTTACCAAACCTATTGCATGCAGAGCATCCCTTATCCTAAAATCTGTTATCCTAAATGATCCATTATATCCAAAAATATTTTTGCCACAAGTTTCAAATTTCACACACACTGTGATCCATTATCTGGAATGACCCATTATCCAAAATTCTTTCTGGTCCAAATCATTTTGGAAAAGGGATACTCAACATGTATCATGATGTTATATTAATGTGACAACTTTGCTCCCCCCCTTCCCCCATTCAGCACTGCAGGTTAAAGACAAAATAATGAGGCAGAATACCACTCATGCTCAATAGAAAGCAAATCTGAATGGTGAATCAATAAAACATATTTTAATAAAGGCAGTTGTATAATTATTTATATTTAATAAGCATTAAAAAGGATGTATAACTTCCAAGACAGAGTGGCCCATTAATATAATGGTAAGGTAGGGGTAGGTAACCAGAGATTTGGTGGGTGTAATGTTATTTTTTAGGTAATGGTCAGAGTCTAGAAGATAGACTGACAGTGGAAACAATATGTAGATGTGATGTGCTCATCCTTGCAGAGGCAGTGTTTTTGTGTGTTTGATTTCTATTAGAGTAGCTCTGAGCTCATGAGATAAGATTCAGGTAACTCGTTGTTTTTAAAAAAATTAAAATTAATATTACATTTTCTGAACCCTTCTTATTAAGACATGTTTTCCAAATGTTAATTATGTGTTATGCTGTACTGATTCATTCACAGTATCTCCAAGTGGCAGACACTCTGTGATGATTTAGGAATAACTGCACATATAACATCACAGTTTGTAATGCAAAACCTAGTCTTGAAAGCTAACCATGCAACTGGATCATTAGCACTCTATGCATGATGCTACTTGTTGCAAGATTTTGCTTCATGTCACCTTGTATAATAATTTATATGGAAATGTGCAACATCTCCACACCCAGGGGCGGGCTGGGCCGGGGGGCAGGGTGGCAATTGCCCCCCAGGCCGCCCTAAACTATGTAAATCACGGCCGCTGGGCCAGTGTTTTAAAAAAAAAAAAACGCGCTTGCAGGCAGAGACTGAGGTGAGAAGGGATCGGAAGATCCCCTCTCACCTCCGCTCTGCCTGCAAAGCTGCACGGGGAGCCGAACAGGCAGCACAGAGAAACCTCCGTGCTGCCTGTTCGGCTCCCCGTGCAGTGTGCCGACAGTCACGTGATCGGCGCTCTGACGTCAGACGCGCGCCGATCACGTGACCTGTCGGTACAACCGCCGGGAGGCCGAACAGGCAGCATGGAGGGACCATGCTGCCTGCCACCAGGTAAGTCCTCCTGCCACTAGCCACCAGGGAAGTCCTGCCACTAGCCACCAGGGAAGTCCTGCCACTAGCCACCAGGGAAAAAGGTAAGAGATGGGGGGGGGGGGGGGGGTTTGGGCAAAAAACACTGGCATATTATTGGGCAAATTGGCTGGGGAATATTACATGGCAAATAAGACTGGCATATTATTGGGCAAATTGGCTGGGGAATATTACATGGCAAATAAGACTGGCATATTATTGGGCAAATTGGCTGGGGAATATTACATGGCAAATAAGACTGGCATATTATTGGGCAAATTGGCTGGGGAATATTAAATGGCAGAATAAGACTGGCATATTATTGGGCAAAATGGCTGGGGAATATTAAATGGCAGAATAACACTGGCATATTATTGGACAAATCGTCTGGGGAATATTAAATGGCAGAATAAGACTGGCATATTATTGGGCAAAATGGCTGGGGAATATTAAATGGCAGAATAACACTGGCATATTATTGGACAAATCGTCTGGGGAATATTAAATGGCAGAATAAGACTGCCATATTATTGGGCAAAATGGCTGGGGAATATTAAATGGCAATTAACACTGGCATATTGGGCAAATTAGCAGGGGCATATTAAATTGCAGATAACCTTGGAATATTATTGGGCAAATTTACCGAGTTATATTAAATTGCAGAATAACACTGGCATATTATGGGACAAATTGGCTGGGGAATATTAATGGCAAATAATATTGGAAATGTGTATGTAATGGGGTGATGGAGGCATGTAAATGTGGTGATGGGGCATGTCCTGGTGTGCAACGTGGGTTATGGGTCATGTCGGAGGTGTGCAACGTGGGTAGGGGGGGGGGGTGCCCAAATTTTGGGATATTGGGTGTCTAAATCCTGTCATGTTGAGGGGCATAATCCTGGCATATTGAGGGGAAAATCCTGGCATATTGAGGGGGCATCATCTTGGCATATTGAGGGGAAAATCCTGGCATATTGGGTGTCTAAATCCTGGCATATTGAGGGGCATAATCCTGGCATATTGAGGGGCATAATCCTGGCATATTGAGGGGCATAATCCTGGCATTTTGAGGGGCATAATCCTGGCATATTTAGGGGAAAATCCTGGCATATTGAGGGGGCATCATCTTGGCATATTGAGGAGAAAATCCTGGCATATTGGGTGTCTAAATCCTGGCATATTGAGGGGCATAATCCTGGCATACTGAGGGGCATAATCCTGGCATTTTGTAAGGGAAAATTCTAGCATATTAAATGGCAAATCCTGGCATATTGTGGGGGAAAATCCTGGCAATATTCGTTATAAAACAAGGAAAAGATGGCCGTGGATGGGGAGGCGATTCGATGGTGCAATGGGCCACTTGACTGGATTTGCCCCCCAGGCCTAAGGCTGCCAGCCCTCCCCTGTCCACACCCTGATTTGCTAGAATGCTATGCAGAGCAATTGTTACCATGGAGGGCCACTCAGTTCGATGAAATGCTGTTGAAGGTGTGAATTGAAATTTCTGCACAAGCAATATGTTTGTCTAATTTGTAATTTTATATTACAGTTATTAATGAGAGAACAAAATCATATCTATTACTTCATAAATTTATCAGACATACAACTTTAGCACTCTTACTCAGAGAGCTGATAACCCACGTGTACCAATTCACAAGGAAACTGAATACCTATTGTCTTTATGAGATGATAAAAATCTATGTATAATCCATGTCACCATATGCGGTGCTTAACCAAATAGAAAGTTTACTTGGTAATCTATCATCTACTATGTAATCAGTGTAAATATTATTAGGGGCATGCAATAATAATGTTATACGTGCAAAACTATTTTTCTTTGGTGCTTTTGCAATGTACTAAACATTTGACCCTCATATAGTATACATGAGCAATCTGTGAATAAAAATAGGCATACTTTCAAATAAAAATGGGCATGTTTGCAAATAGATATCCTGCCTTTTTATTACACTTGCTAAAAGCTGGTGTGATTTTAATATGCAGAATAAGAATTCATGTTCACGAAACATTCCCATTCCCATTCACTCCTGCTCCACTGTGATCTGTTCTAACCATTTACAAGAATATTAGCATTCCCATTTTTTATTCGCATTCCCGTCCACACATACTTTCTTCCCTTCTCTCTTACATAATTAATGAACAGACACATCACTAAGAGCTATAAAGAAGAGCATGGCAGATGAGCACTCAGGTGTTCCCTGGGATGTGCATATTGTAACCATGCACCCTTGTGTAGGCTCATCCAGGCTGTATCCAGGTATTTCAGTATCCTCCTTGCTTTGCTTTCTTATTTATTATTTATGTACATTCCTGCCCTGTTTCCATGTTATTTTATGGTTTATTTTATCCTGGTAATGTTTCCACTGTGCTACATGGACCTCACTGTATATTAATATTTTTTTACAACTTTTATATATACTGTCCTTTTCCATTACTAACTTTATTCTATATGGTAATATGTATCTTTATAAACCTTTTTGTTATATTCATTTTCATCTAACCATTTGCATTTATTCATATACAGATATCTTTCCATTTTATTTATTTATAATTTTTTCATCTCATTCTATTTTATTTTACCTCCCTTTGTATTTTATTTATTTATTTATTCATTCATTCATTCATTCTTTATTCATACTGTTTCCGTTGGATTACCTTTTGATTCTTTTTATTTTTCCTTTTTTAAATGTATTTCTGTCTGTTTTAATCCTGTTTATACAGAGTCAATCTTGACTCGTTAATCTTTTTTAATCTTAAACTGTTTATACTTTTTCTGATTTACTTTTTCTATATACGATGTGGATGTATGTGGGGTCAAGATCATTACAAAGTAGGCCTGTGTTTTCTTTACAGGACTCGGAATGCTTTATACAACCTTAACGATATTTTGTAGTGGGACTCCTTATTTCAGAATAACATCACAGTTGCTAGGCAGATTTGCCTCACGTGGTCATTTCGATGGTGTTTTTTTGAATGGCTAGTTCCTTGGAAACACGCCCCAAGAGGAGGGAACTTCTTCTGGACTGGACACTTATCGGAGGGTTGAACTTAATTGCAACGATTGGTTTAATGAGGGAGGGATTTATATAGTATAGTTGAACCTTGTATAAAATAGCTTGTTTCTTTTTGTGATTAACTAAATTATACCCCTGAGAAATTCCAAAAACCGAAACGCGTGGGGCTGTACTCCTTACCTTTTTATTTTGGACGGAGCCGTTGGGAATCTCCCCCCTTATGCCAGAACATCACGGCATATACGCTACATTATGTAATACCACGCTGTTTGCAGTCGAGGAAGCCAAGCCAGAAGCACCCTATTACATCTTTGTGGAGCTCTGACGAAAACCGCAATCAATCCAGCCTTATTACAGTGTCTAGGGAGGGTGAGATCCCCACAGCCTCAGGGCTATTGGTTTAATGTGTTGAATTTTATGCATTTTATAGTAAATGCAACTAGTTTTTGAACTGATCTATTTAATACATTTTCATACTATATTTCATAAGTACTTTTAAGCAGTATTATACTATTTGTTCCTATTTGATTTTCTCATATGCAGAGATTCACTTCTACAACCAAACTCACTCCTCCTGCATTCTTTTCTTTTGCCATTGATCCATACCAGTTCCAGGGACTCTCCAGCTTCCTGTTCCAGTCTGATATTTTTGAGTATGAGTTCCATGTCTGAAGCCCGCCTGCAGAGCAGATCTCCTTTCTGTCCTGGTATCTGAAAGAGATGAATTCACCAACGAGGATCTTTGCTTTCTGAGGAAGTCAAGAGGAGTTCATTGGCATGGTCTAATGTTTCTTAAAGAAATCACTCTGAGAAGATTTCTACGTTCATGTCTGGAGGATGCTCATTGAGAAGCGAGGATGCTTTTTGAGTATGCTGACTCCAGGGTCTTTCCTAGTTCGGTGCCTAAACCCCTCCCATGAAGGAGATCTTCATTCAGACCAAGGAATCTGTCTAGGGAATCTGTATGAGACAACTTCCTAGTCCCCGTCCGTCTTGTTGAGTTTCTTGAGGAAGTGTGTCTGCTAAACAGTGCCTCTGGTTCGCTCCTTGAAGTGCTGTAGTTCGCTCCTTGAAAAGGGGGTACTGTAACCATGCACCCTTGTGCAGGCTCACCCAGTCTGTATCCAGGCATTCCATTATCTTCATTTTGGTTTTTATCTTGCTTATTTTTTGCCTCTGTCCTTTCCTAGCATAATCTGGATACAGCAGCTGCTTACACAGGGTCCCAAGCTAACAGATAAATGCAGTTGCCCAGCACCGGGGCCTGTGTCTCCACCTCTGCAACGTAGCTCCTGAACTCTCAAGGTCAACTGTCATCTTGGACGTATATTATTCTACCCAATATAATTGGTGAAGGTGTCCACTTGCAACCACTAGCTGCCTGGGAATATCACAGACACTCACAGACTATGACTAGAGTTGAGCGGACACCTGGATGTTCGGGTTCGAGAAGTTCGACCGAACCTCGGAAAAAAGTCCGGGTCCGTGCTCGAACTTGACCCCGAACTTGACCCCGAACACGAACCCCATTGAAGTCAACAGGGACACGGACTTTTGGCCACTAAAATGCCTCTAAAATAGTCATGGAAAGGGCTAGAGGGCTGCAAAAGGAATTAAAATATGGGTAAGAGTAGGACAAGTGCCCTGCAAGCAAATATGGATAGGGAAATAACTTCAAAAAAAATAAAATACATATAAAAATAATGTACTATTTAGCACCCAAAACTATTAGAATTTTTCAAAGTGCGCTGTAAGCACAGTATTTGACGGTTCTATTTGACTCTCAGATATGCAGTGCACCGCAAGACGCAAATGTACTATTTACCACCCAAAACTATTATAATTTTTCAAAGTGTGCTGTAAGCACAGTATTTGATGGTTCTATTTGACTCTCAGATGTAATACATGTCATGCTATTGCTATTCTATAAACAGAAATAGAGTCCCCATTCACAAGAATAGGTCAATTGAGGGGACTCTATTTCGGTTTATAGAATAGCAATAGCATTACGGTTTATAGACTTTCGTTATATAGAATAAATTTAATGCTATTGCTATTCTATAAAAAGAAAGTCTATAAACAGAATGTCTTTCAGTTTACAGACTTTTGGTTTATAGAATACATGTAATGCTATTGGCTATTCTATAAACCGAAAGTCTATAAACCAAATTAATTTTGGTTTAAAGATTTTCGGTTTATAGCCGAACCTCGAACTCCAACACGGACATACAGTGAAATGTCCGGGTTCGTTGCACGGACACCGTAATGTCCGGCATGAACCCGAACAGTGCAGTTCGGGTTCGCTCAACACTATGACTACAAAGCAATAAATCCAGATAATCCATGGTGCTTAATGGAAAAGACACTTGATGCACATACTAATAAGAATAAACAACATAAAATTCAAATCAGTGTGATTTTGCAGAAGGTATTCAAATATGATAATAAAAGACCATACCAGTAGTATATTGCAAAAGGTATTTACATCAATTAAGAGCCACCAGTAAGAGAAACTGACAATTATAGGACTATCTCAGTGAAGCAGCAGCTTTGCAAAAATGATTTCGCCAAAGTTTTTTTTTTTTGACAAAGACTATGGTATACCTATACGTGCCCTGCCACAAAACAAAAATCCCCCAGATCTCAGTCCAATCAAGCATCTGTGGGTAGTGCTGGATAAACAAGTCCAATCCATGGACTAATGTCTTGGTGCCAGATATCCCAGCTCCCCTTCTAAGAAGGTTATATATGTACTTGATTATAACGCAAAAATAGACAGTTTTCAATGAAACTGGTTTTAACATTTTTTCTCTGAATGGGTTAATGGCATAAAGCATCAGAATTACAAGAGCAGATGTGTGTTGGGGGTTCAGGATAGTGGAATAATGAGATGAATCACTTCCTTAGGAATCAATACAGTTCCAATTAGCAGAAGGAAATAATACAAGGTCTCATTTTAAACGCTAACAAGATAGCAACATGCTATACTTTGTGACTTTTTTGTGAGCCACTGATCTTTTGTGCGTGTATGTATAAATCTATAGCTATTTCAACTACTGTGGAATATGAATGAGAATGATTTTAACATTAGTTTGACCATGCTGTGGTGTATAGCTAAACTGGTGCGATGAAATGTGCATCTCACCTGAACTCACCATTCGCCAATAAACATTTTTCACTCAACATTGTGTCATGAGTGGGGTCAAGGTGGCATTGGACTCTGAACGCCTATGCTAAGGAGCTACAGTGCAGATGAAGAGACACAGGGCTTGATGCTGGGTAACTGGATTCCCCTGATGGCTTGGGGCCCCAGGTTTATGTACATACAAAGCCCTGTTGAAGCAGCTGCTGAATCCAGAAAACCAAAGGCACATACTAGAAACCATGCAGACATCCTGGAGCACGCACAAGACACAACTATGACAGGATAGCAGGACAAGACAGACAAACTAAGAGACAGACTGAGCACAGCAAAATCTGAAATGCAATTGAGGCAGAGGAGAACTGAATATAGTGTGCAGGGTTACAGAACAAACTAGATCAGGGCAGAGGCAATCATAAGCAAGTAAGAATAGAAACCAAGCTAAGGATAAACAAGACAGGGCATAGGGTTACAGATAATAACATATATATACAGAGCACATATACAACACACAGTTGTATATACACAAGTATATATATGTATGCCAATAAACCTGGACAATATTAAGGAATATTACAACATGAAGCAATCATTTCCAAAATACATTTCCAGTAGGTATTATTTTTAAGTGCTAAGGTATATTTTTATTTATATACATATATACTACTTTTTATTTGCTAAAATAATGTACATTCCTACAGGATACAACTTATATTATAAGATTTTGTACTGGAGTAAATCGATAAATGAAGTATAGAATTCTTCAATAGCTTAAAATAGAATTAGGGAATTAATATGACTTGCTGACACTGGGACTTTAACTCAATTAAGCTCTTTAAAGTTTAGTGGCCTTACCAATAGACCTCTTCTTTCATCCAAGTTTGAAAGTGCCCTTTGCTTGGCTTGACCAGAGGATTAAATAAATGTGTAGGATGAAATAGTAGAAGTTGTAAGCATTCAAAAATGCAATTGTCGATGGTTTATTATGCAAAGACATTTCTATAGCCTGCACTCAGTGAAAATCATTGGAGTTTTACTATATCTAGATTTAGCTGTTGGTACTTAAATGCAGACCACTACTTGAAAATCTCCTTTATTAAATCTGGCAGTGAATAAAATCTCAAGTTCCTTCATAAATATAAGTAAGCCAAAAATGTATTCCACTGTTGAAGGAACTATTAATTACATGAGCAATTAGCAATAAAATGTTACCTTACGGATTTGGATGCTCCATTCTCATTTTGCCATTCATGAACAAAGTCATATCCAGCATCTCAAAATCCTACTTAACATGCACCCTGAGAGCCATAACCAATTAATTTCGTTTGCAAAAAATTGGTGATTTTATAGCGCTTGAAAAATACTTGGAAACCAATGTAAAAAGTATTTCACCTGTCATGATTTCTCATCCCACTTTGCATGAATTAGGCATTTTATTTATATACATGCTCAAAAGTGGTCCAGTATAATTGTTCTGTCTAGTTTTTTTGTGGTGGAGGGGAAGGGTGGGGGCTTTGTTCAAAATTGTCGTGCCAACCGAGGCTGCTATTAAATCCAAGCTATATCGAAACAAGCTACATAACACAAATAATATGGACCAGTTAAGTAAGCATTAAAAAGGTCACCATAAAAATAACCTATTCCTGTCATACAATTACATTTAATTTTCCCCATATGACAAAATATTTAATGTTCAACCTTTTCTCGACATATTTCTTCACATTCAATTTTATCATTTGTCTTCCTAGTATATATAGGGTTTTCATATAACGGTTTGAAGGGAAACATCAATAATTGTGTCTAGAGCATCATGGAGTTGTTAGGAATTAAGTCAGGTTTGTTAGAGATTATTCACTGTAGCACCAGAATTCCAAACACAAATCTGTTGATCTCTGCAATAATATGTTCCTATTGACCTATGTTTATACTCAGTGTGCTGCATTTAGCACAAGCAACACTTTGTTAATTATACAATATACAGATATAGCATATACTTACTTACTGCTCTTTGATAACAAGGAGTAATTTATCAATTAACTCACAAATTAATATACTTTGTATAAGTTAAATACAAGAAATAGTTATTGGAACTTACAAATATGGGTTCCGATTGTATTATTTTAATTTTCAAAATGTTTCACTGGATATTTTATCCGCAAATACAATTCAGTTGTAGAAAATAGCTTTGCTATAAGTAAATTCTTGCCATTATAGTCCTCAAAGTAAAAGGTTAGAATGAAAATAATACTCTTATAGGAGCCAAAACTCCAAACAGTTTTGCAGTCATACATCACATTACAAATATACACTAGAGAAAGAAAATGCAGTGCTTTTATTGTTAGTATGTAACAACTGATGTCTCTGTTATGCATTTTAATTTGATAATATGTATATTTAATGAAAGAGCGCCCACGCTGTAAAAGAGTTTAGTGAGACTAAAAAGTAGCATGTGACTTTGTACTGAATTATGTAAAAATTCCCACATTAAATGGAATGAAAATGTCAATGTGTATCTTAGGTATAGATCTTAGTTCATAAAATGAATAAGTCAGAGACAGCATAGTGTTGACATGGAATCATAATAATTGTTTGTGTTTGTAGCTACAAAAAAAATGCGCCAAGGATGAATCAAAATATACATCATTTGCACAATGAAATCCTAGTAACAACAAAACATTATTGCTTTTGTTATGCCAGTGACTTAAGGAAGCAAAATAACTACAATGCGAGTGAACTAATCTTTGGTTCTGAATGGCAGAAGCCACCATTGTTTGCTGGGATACAAAGGCATATTCTGGTTATGGTGTCATAGTTGTCATGACAACTCTTGTGTCTGATTTCAATTAGTGTTTATGTTAATGTCATTACAACCTATGGAATAACACTCCATGTCAAAGGCCATCAGCAAAGGTGGCTTGCCTTTACTGAACAAAATTGTATTGCACATTTTGCAACTACTCTGTTCTTAGTAGACATTACAAATAACACTGAAAGCTATTAATACATTTAGCATTGCTTCCACAAAGCTTTTTCACACTCACAAAAAAATAGTGATACTTAATTAATTATAAATGAATTTAGTTTTGAATCATGTAATATATAATGTAATTAAACCTTGTATTTAAATAAAATAGTCATTGAAAAAAAATGTTTTGCTTCACTGGAAGCACAGGGGTGTAGCTCAACCCAGAAAAGCAGCCCCACGTTTCCACTGTTCCAGAATCCATTGGAGGTATGCTTTACACCACTTGATCCAATGGTTGACATTGTCTTCCGCTTTGTGGTCAAGTTGCTGCTGTTCCTGAACAAGTCCACTTTCCAATAATACCACTTACAGTTGCCTGTGGAATATGTAGCAGAGATGAAATTTCATGAGCTGTCTTATTGCAAATGTGTCATCCTATCACAGGACCACGCTCAAATTCACTGAACTCTTCAGAGCGACCCATTTAACAAATGTTTGTAAATGCAGACAGCGTGGCTAGGTGCTTGATTTTATGGGTCTGATTGCAACACCTGAATTCAGTAATGAACCCCTTTATGATTCTAGGATGTTCTATGCAGTCCTATTTTTCGGGTCCCAAAAGACACTTGGACAGCAAAGAGCATCCTTCAGTTAACAGCTCATTGTGGCTCCCCACAACGAGCTGTGCTCTGATCCCACTGCAGGGACTGGCAGTGGGATGCCACATGACAGATGAGGACACGATAAGTGGTCTCAGTCTGACAGGAAAAATGTAGCCAATGCTCAAAGCCAGAACCTGCTACATTGAACTAAATTGCGCCGTGCCCGAACGTCAGGGTTTGGACATGCCTCTGTGACATCACAAGTAACATTGGGAGATCTTCTGATTTTTTGGCAGGGACCCACAGTGTCTATTAAGATAGTGTTCTGGTGCTTGCATCTTCTGGGATGCTTTATCCATATAGTGTAGATCTTGCCTGTCTTTTAAGCATTCCTTTGAGTTGTAGTGTCATACAGATTTTTCAGTTTCTGTGGCGTCATCCAAAACAGTAGCCAGTGGATCACACAACTGTTTACAAAGGCTGCCGCTATTGCTTTTGCATTTTAAAAATATACAAAAATTAATATAACTTGCATGCGCCGCACCTTTTTTGACAATGTCATGAAGTGAAGGAGCTTAGTCATTATCAGTGCAGTCATGCAAAGGGTTGATAATGCTGCAAAAGCTTAATAGAAAGATCAATATTCCATTGTATGATTAGCAATTCCTAATCTGTTTTTATGTTAACACTATACCCTACATTTTTCATACACACATGATCAAGGCACTTGCCACAGCATTTGACTCCATGTAATGCAGTTGCCCCACCACTAGATTGAACACACAGCACCAGCTACAGCACCAGATTACACTCACAACAGTTGGCACAGCACTAGATACCACCCACAGCACTAGGTGGCATGCACAGCACTAGCCACAGCACCAAATTGCACCCTCAGCACCAGATTTCAATTGCCAAAGCACCAGACACCAGATTACACCCACAGCAGGTGCCACAGCACTAGATTGCACCCAAAACCTTTTTCCACAGCACCAGCTATAGCCCAATGGCACAATATATAAACCCACTGCACCAGATACAGATCCACAGCACTTGATATAATACCACAGCACCAGATATAAACCGACCACACTAGATTTAAACTCACTGCACCAAATATAGATCCACTGTGCCAGAAATAGATCCACAACACCAGATATTAACACACGGCACCAGCTATAAGCCCATGACACAAGATGTAAACCACAGCACAGATAAATATCCAGAGCTATAGCTGAAACTCCACAGCAACAGATTCAACAACATAACCCCACAGCACCCGATACAATGGGTAATAAAATAACACACTTTTCATCTGGTCATAACCCAAAACAATATGAAATAAAGTCGCTAATTACATGTAGATCAAATAATGTAATTTATCTTTTATCATGCCCATGTGGTCTACAGTACGTGGGACGAACCACTCGACCTCTACATAAGAGAATAGGAGAACACATGAATAATATCCGAAATAAATATTTGGAACATAGTGTTTCTGCCCACTTCAGTAGTCACCATGGCGCAGACCCAGGAAAACTGCATTTTATAGGAATAATTCAGCTTAAAAAACATTGGTGACGGGAAGATTTTGTTAAAACAATAGGTAAAACCGAAATGAAGTGGTTATATATTTTAAAAACCCTAACACCCATGGGATTAAATATAGAATTTGATCTCTATAATTTTGTATAATTCCCCTTCATATACAAAATATTATTATTGTTGTTATTATTTTTCTCACAATTCCTTTATTAGTTTTATTAATATATATAACCCACCTGGACCATGAGACACATAGATAAGTGACATTTTCCCCCATTAATTTCTCTTCCTCTTTTTTCACAGCTTTATAGTTATAATAACAGTAATAACATAAAAAGATCCTTTCTCGCTATGCTGCTGAATAACAATGTTTTTTTCCCCATGTGGTTCTCTTTTCTTCATGCACAACCTCTATATGTGCAATAATTACTTATGTGCAATATCTTTTTCTCTATAAATATGGAATGAGGTTATTTTGTATTTTTTATGTATTTATTACGTATTTTTGTAATTTTTGTATTTCTCCATGTTTTTATATGCATTTTTTATATTCTCATATGTTTATGTATACATGGGCATCCGCAGAAATTTGTTCTGCTCCGCGCCTCTTTTTTACAAGTTATCATGAAGTGGAGGAGCTTTGTCATTATCAGATGATAAACCCTGCACCAGATACAGATCCACAGCACCAGATATAAACCAACCAAACTAGATATAGCCTCACTGCACAAAATATAGACAGGGGGAGGGGGGGGGGAGAGAAAGAACAGGGGAGAGAGAGAGAGACAGAACAGGGGGAGGGGGGAGAGAGAGACAGAACAGAGGGGGGAGAGAGACAGGGGAGGCGATGAGAGAGACAGAACAAATGGGGGGAGAGAGACAGGGGAGGGGGGAGAGAAACAGAACAGAGGGAGAGAGAGAGAAAACAGGTATGGGGAGTTAGAGAGAGACAGACATGGCAAAGAAGAGGAAAGGGACACATACATAAAGGGGTGAAAGAGAGGGGGGGTGAAAGATGGGGGGCGCCACAGGATGCCGGGACACTTAAGGCCGGCCCTGAACCCAACAGCACCAGACACAACACTATAGCACACACAATATAATCCCTCATCACAGGGGCGTCACTAGGGTTGGTGTCACCCGGAGCGGAAACGCATGGTGTCACCCCCCTGGATTTCCTCCAATACAATGCCAAACAGATTCCTTAGATGGCCTATTAACTATGCCACACACAGGAGCCCCATAAATTATGCCACACCAGAGCCCCACTATTTATGCCTCACCGCTGGACAATTAATTATGCCACACACACACAGGTGCCCCATAATTATGCCACACAAAAGAGTCCCTTAATTATGCCACACATAGGGCTCGATAAATATGCACACATGGGACCACCATTAATTATGCAACACACAGGAGCCCTACAAGGTGACAAATGCACAATATTAGATACCAGGAACATTGTGCCACTCAGAGCCCAGTAATATTGTGCCAGTCAGATACCAGGAATATTGTGCCATTCAGAGCCCAGTAATATTGTGCCAGTCAGACACCAGGAATATTGTGCCATTCAGAGCCCAGTAATATTGTGCCAGTCAGATGCCAGTAATATTGTGCCAGTCAGACACCAGTAATATTGTGCCACTCAAAGCCCAGTAATATTGTGCCACTCAGAGCCCAATAATATTGTGCCAGTCAGAGCCCAGTAATAGTGTGCCAGTCAGAGCCCAGCAATAGTGTGCCAGTCAGAGCCCAGTAATAGTGTGCCAGCAAGAGCCCAGTAAAAGTGTGCCAGTCAGAACCCAGTAATAGTGAGCCAGTCAGAGCCCAGTAATATTGTGCCAGTCAGAGCCCAGGAACATTGTGCCAGTCAGATACCAGGAATATTGCGCCAGTCAGAGCCCAGTAATAGTGTGCCAGTCAGATTCCAGGAATATTGTGCTTTTTCGAGCCCAGTAATAGTGTGCCAGTCAGAGCCCAGTAATAGTGTGCCAGTCAGAGCCCAGTAATAGTGTGCCAGTCAGAGCCCAGTAATAGTGTGCCAGTCAAAGCCCAGTAATAGTGTGCCAGTCAAAGCCCAGTAATAGTGTGCCAGTCAGAGCCCAGGAATATTGTGCCAGTCAGAGCCCAGGAATATTGTGCCAGTCAGAGCCCAGTAATAGTGTGCCAGTCAGATACCAGGAATATTGTGCCAGTCACAGCCCAGTAATATTGTGCCAGTCAGATGCCTGTAATATTGTGCCAGTCAGATGCCTGTAATATTGTGTCAGTCAGAGCCCAGTAATATTGTGCCAGTCAGATGCCTGTAATATTGTGTCAGTCAGAGCCCAGTAATATTGTGACAGTGAGATGACTGTAATATTGTGCCAGTCAGATGCCAGTAATATTGTGCCAGAGCCCAGTAATATTGTACCAGTCAGATGCCTGTAATATTGTGCCAGTCAGAGCCCAGTAATAGTGTGCCAGTCAGAACCCAGTAACAGTGTGCCAGTCAGAGCCCAGTAATATTGTGCCAGTCAGAGCCCAGGAATATTGTGCCAGTCAGATGCATGTAATATTGTGCCAGTCAGATGCCTGTAATATTGTGCCAGTCAGAGCCCAGTAATATTGTGCCAGTCAGATGACTGTAATATTGAGCCAGTCAGATGCCAGTAATATTGTGCCAGTCAGATGCCTGTAATATTGTGCCAGTCAGATGCCAGTAATATTGTGCCAGTCAGATGCCTGTAATATTGTGAAAGTCTGATGACTGTAATATTGTGCCAGTCAGATGCCTGTAATATTGTGCCAGTCAGAGCCCAGTAATATTGTGCCAGTCAGAGCCCAGGAACATTGTGCCAGTCAGATACCAGGAATATTGTGCCAGTCAGAGCCCAGTAATAGTGTGCCAGTCAGATTCCAGGAATATTGTGCTTTTTCGAGCCCAGTAATAGTGTGCCAGTCAGAGCCCAGTAATAGTGTGCCAGTCAGAGCCCAGTAATAGTGTGCCAGTCAGAGCCCAGTAATAGTGTGCCAGTCAGAGCCCAGTAATAGTGTGCCAGTCAAAGCCCAGTAATAGTGTGCCAGTCAGAGCCCAGGAATATTGTGCCAGTCAGAGCCCAGGAATATTGTGCCAGTCAGAGCCCAGTAATAGTGTGCCAGTCAGATACCAGGAATATTGTGCCAGTCACAGCCCAGTAATATTGTGCCAGTCAGATGCCTGTAATATTGTGCCAGTCAGATGCCTGTAATATTGTGTCAGTCAGAGCCCAGTAATATTGTGCCAGTCAGATGCCTGTAATATTGTGTCAGTCAGAGCCCAGTAATATTGTGACAGTGAGATGACTGTAATATTGTGCCAGTCAGATGCCAGTAATATTGTGCCAGAGCCCAGTAATATTGTACCAGTCAGATGCCTGTAATATTGTGCCAGTCAGAGCCCAGTAATAGTGTGCCAGTCAGAACCCAGTAACAGTGTGCCAGTCAGAGCCCAGTAATATTGTGCCAGTCAGAGCCCAGGAATATTGTGCCAGTCAGATGCATGTAATATTGTGCCAGTCAGATGCCTGTAATATTGTGCCAGTCAGAGCCCAGTAATATTGTGCCAGTCAGATGACTGTAATATTGAGCCAGTCAGATGCCAGTAATATTGTGCCAGTCAGATGCCTGTAATATTGTGCCAGTCAGATGCCAGTAATATTGTGCCAGTCAGATGCCTGTAATATTGTGAAAGTCTGATGACTGTAATATTGTGCCAGTCAGATGCCTGTAATATTGTGCCAGTCAGATGCCAGTAATATGGTGCCAGTCAGATGCCTGTAATATTGTGCCAGTCAGATGCCAGTAATATTGTGCCAGTCAGAGCCCAGTAATAGTGTGCCAGCCAGAGCCCAGGAATATTGTGCAAGTCAGTGCCCAGTAATAGTGTGCCAGTCAGTGCCCAGTAATATGGTGCCAGTCAGTGCCCAGTAATAGTGTGCCAGTCAGTGCCCAGTAATAGTGTGCCAGTCAGAGCCCAGTAATATTGTTCCAGTCAGTGCCCAGTAATAGTGTGCCACTCAGAGCCCAGAAATAATGTTCCAGTCAGTGCCCAGTAATAGTGTGCCAGTCAGTGCCCAGTAATAGTGTTCCAGTCAGTGCCCAGTAATATTGTGTCAGTCAGTGCCCAGTGATAGTGTTCCAGTCAGTGCCCAGTAATAGTGTGCCAGTCAGTGCCCAGTAATAGTGTGCCAGTCAGAGCCCAGTAATAGTGTGCCAGTCAGAGCCCAGTAATAGTGTGCCAGTCAGTGCCCAGTAATATTGTGCTTTTTCGAGCCCAGTAATAGTGTGCCAGTCAGAGCCCAGTAATAGTGTGCCAGTCAGAGCCCAGTAATAGTGTGCCAGTCAGAGCCCAGGAATATTGTGCCAGTCAGAGCCCAGTAATAGTGTGCCAGTCAGATACCAGGAATATTGTGCCAGTCACAGGCCATTAATATTGTGCCAGTCACAGGCCATTAATATTGTGCCAGTGAGATGCCTGTAATATTGTGCCAGTCAGATGCCTGTAATATTGTGTCAGTCAGAGCCCAGTAATATTGTAGCAGTCAGATGCCTGTAACATTGTGTCATTCAGAGCCCAGTAATATTGTGAGAGTGAGATGACTGTAATATTGTGCCAGTCAGATGCCTGTAATATTTTGCCAGTCAGATGCCAGTAATATGGTGCCAGAGCACAGTAATATTCTGCCAGTTAGATGCCTGTAATATTGTGCCAGTCAGAGCCCAGTAATAGTGTGCCAGCCAGAGCCCAGGAATATTGTGCCAGTCAGTGCCCAGGAATGTTGTGCCAGCCAGAGCCCAGTAATATGGTGCCAGTCAGAGCCAAGGAAGATTGTGCCAGTCAGTGCCCATTAATAGTGTGCCCATCAGTGCCCAGTAATAGTGTGCCAGTCAGTGCCCAGTAATAGTGTGCCACTCAGAGCCCAGTAATATTGTTCCAGTCAGTGCCCAGTAATAGTGTGCCACTCAGAGCCCTGAAATAGTGTTCCAGTCAGTACCCAGTAATAGTGTGCCAGTCAGTGCCCAGTAATAGTGTTCCAGTCAGTGCCCAGTAATATTGTGTCAGTCAGTGCCCAGTAATAGTGTTCCAGTCAGTGCCCAGAAATAGTGTGCCAGTCAGTGCCCAGTAATAGTGTGCCAGTCAGAGCCCAGTAATAGTGTGCCAGTCAGAGCCCAGTTATAGTGTGCCAGTCAGTGCCCAGTAATAGTGTGCCAGTCAGAGCCCAGTAATAGTGTGCCAGTCAGTGCCCAGTAATAGTGTGCCACTCAGAGCCCAGAAATAGTGTTCCAGTCAGTGCCCACTAATAGTGTGCCAGTCAGTGCCCAGTAATAGTGTTCCAGTCAGTGCCCAGTAATATTGTGTCAGTCAGTGCCCAGTCAGGGGCGTACCTAGAGCATTTGGCACCCGGGGCAGACCCCGAGTGTGGCACCCCCCCCCCCCCCCACACAATAAAAATGCAAGAAAACACCCACAATTTTTTCAATGTTTGAAAATTGTACAATTAGAGTTACCAGGAATAGTGTGCCAGTCAGATACCAGTAATATTGTGCCAGTCAGATACCAGTAATATTGTGCCAGTCAGAGCCCAGTAATAGTGTGCCACTCAGAGCCCAGTAATAGTGTGCCACTCAGAGCCCAGTAATAGTGTGCCACTCAGAGCCCAGTAATATAGTGCCACTCAGAACCCAGTAATATAGTGCCAGTCAGAGCCCAGTAATAGTGTGCCAGTCAGAGCCCAGTAATAGTGTGCCAGTCAGAGCCCAGTTATATAGTGCCACTCAGAACCCAGTAATGTGCCAGTCAGATACCAGGAATATTGTGCCAGTCAGAGCCAGTATTATTGTTTGTGCTAGTCAGAGCCCAGTAATATAGTGCCAGTCAGAGCCCAGTAATAGTGTGCCAGTCAGTGCCCAGTAATCGTGTGCCAGTCAGTGCCCAGTAATCGTGTGCCACTCAGAGCCCAGGAATATTGTGCCAGTCAGATGCCCAGTAATATTGTGCCAGTCAGTGCCCATGAATATTATGCCAGTCAGTGCCCAGTAATAGTGTGCCAGTCAGTGCCCAGTAATCGTGTGCCAGTCAGTGCCCAGTAATAGTGTGCCAGTCAGAGCCCAGTAATAGTGTGCCAGTCAGATACCAGGAATATTGTAACAGTCAGAGCCCAGTAATATAGTGCCAGTCAGTGCCCAGGAATATTGTGCCAGTCAGTGCCCAGGAATATTGTGCCAGTCAGTGCCCAGTAATAGTGTGCCACTCAGAGCCCAGGAATAGTGTGCCAGTCAAATGCCCAGTAATATTGTGCCAGTCAGTGCCCATGAATTTTATGCCAGTCAGATGCCAAGTAATTTTGTGCCAGTCAGTGCCCAGGAACATTGTGCCAGTCAGAGCCCAGTAATATAGTGCCAGCCACAGCCCAGTAATATAGTGCCAGTCAGAACCCAGTAATATAGTGCCAGTCAGAACCCAGTAATATAGTGCCAGTCAGAACCCAGTAATATAGTGCCAGCCAGAACCCAGTAATATAGTGCCAGTCAGAGCCCAGTAATATAGTGCCAGCCAGAACCCAGTAATATAGTGCCAGCAGGAACCCAGTAATATAGTGCCAGTCAGAGCCCAGTAATATAGTGCCAGTCAGAGCCCAGTAATATAGTGCCAGTCAGAGCCCAGTAATATAGTGCCAGCCAGAACCCAGTAATATAGTGCCAGTCAGAACCCAGTAATATAGTGCCAGCCAGAACCCAGTAATATAGTGCCAGTCAGAGCCCAGTAATATAGTGCCAGCCAGAACCCAGTAATAAAGTGCCAGTCAGAACCCAGTAATATAGTGCCAGTCAGAGCCCAGTAATATTGTGCCAGTCAGAACCCAGTAATATAGTGCCAGCCGGAACCCAGTAATATAGTGCCAGCCAGAACCCAGTAATATAGTGCCAGCCAGAGCCCAGTAATATAGTGCCAGTCAGAACCCAGTAATATAGTGCCAGTCAGAGCCCAGTAATATAGTGCCAGCCAGAACCCAGTAATATAGTGCCAGCCAGAACCCAGTAATAAAGTGCCAGTCAGAACCCAGTAATATAGTGCCAGTCAGAGCCCAGTAATATAGTGCCAGCCAGAGTCCAGTAATATAGTGCCAGTCAGAACCCAGTAATATAGTGCCAGCCAGAGTCCAGTAATATAGTGCCAGTCAGAACCCAGTAATATAGTGCCAGCCAGAGCCCAGTAATATAGTGCCAGTCAGAACCCAGTAATATAGTGCCAGCCCCCCCCCCCCCCATCACTTACCAAATCGCTGCTTCTCCCGGATGGACGACTCCTCCGTGCAGTCTTCTCTTCTCCCTCCTGCACGGAGGAGGGAAACACAGTCGCCGGATGTGACGTATCGCCACATCCGGTCGCTGTGATTTTTTTTTTTTCACCCGGCGGCCGCATCCAGAGGATTCGGCCGCCTGAGAAAAAAAAAGGTAAGCAGCGCGGGGGGTGCCGGCAGCACCGGTGGCACCCCCCTAGTCAGTGGCACCCGGGGCGGGCCGCCCCCCCGCCCCCCCCTCGGGACGCCACTGTGCCCAGTAATAGTGTTCGAGTCAGTGCCCAGTAATAGTGTGCCAGTCAGTGCCCAGTAATAGTGTGCCAGTCAGAGCCCAGTAATAGTGTGCCAGTCAGAGCCCAGTAATAGTGTGCCAGTCAGTGCCCAGTAATATTGTGCTTTTTCGAGCCCTGTAATAGTGTGCCAGTCAGAGCCCAGTAATAGTGTGCCAGTCAGAGCCCAGTAATAGTGTGCCAGTCAAAGCCCAGTAATAGTGTGCCAGTCAAAGCCCAGTAATAGTGTGCCAGTCAGAGCCCAGGAATATTGTGCCAGTCAGTCAGAGCCCAGTAATAGTGTGCCAGTCAGATACCAGGAATATTGTGCCAGTCACAGCCCAGTAATATTGTGCCAGTCAGATGCCTGTAATATTGTGCCAGTCAGATGCCTGTAATATTGTGTCAGTCAAAGCCCAGTAATATTGTAGCAGTCAGATGCCTGTAATATTGTGTCAGTCAGAGCCCAGTAATATTGTGACAGTGAGATGACTGTAATATTGTGCCAGTCAGATGCCAGTAATATTGTGCCAGAGCCCAGTAATATTGTACCAGTCAGATGCCTGTAATATTGTGCCAGTCAGAGCCCAGTAATAGTGTGCCAGTCAGAACCCAGTAATAGTGTGCCAGTCAGAGCCCAGTAATATTGTGCCAGTCAGAGCCCAGTAATATTGTGCCAGTCAGATGCCAGTAATATTGTGCCAGTCAGATGCCTGTAATAATGTGCCAGTCAGAGCCCAGTAATATTGTGCCAGTCAGATGACTGTAATATTGTGCCAGTCAGATGCCTGTAATATTGTGCCAGTCAGATGCCAGTAATATTGTGCCAGTCAGATGCCTGTAATATTGTGAAAGTCTGATGACTGTAATATTGTGCCAGTCAGATGCCTGTAATATTGTGCCAGTCAGATGCCAGTAATATGGTGCCAGAGCACAGTAATATGGTGCCAGAGCACAGTAATATTGTGCCAGTCAGATGCTTGTAATATTGTGCCAGTCAGAGCCCAGTAATAGTGTGCCAGCCAGAGCCCAGGAATATTGTGCCAGTCAGTGCCCAGGAATGTTGTGCCAGCCAGAGCCCAGTAATATGGTGCCAGTCAGAGCCAAGGAATATTGTGCCAGTCAGTGCCCATTAATAGTGTGCCCATAAGTGCCCAGTAATAGTGTGCCAGTCAGTGCCCAGTAATAGTGTGCCACTCAGAGCCCAGTAATATTGTTCCAGTCAGTTCCCAGTAATAGTGTGCCACTCAGAGCCCAGAAATAGTGTTCCAGTCAGTGCCCAGTAATAGTGTGCCAGTCAGTGCCCAGTAATAGTGTGCCACTCAGAGCCCAGTAATAGTGTGCCACTCAGAGCCCAGTAATATAGTGCCACTCAGAACCCAGTAATATAGTGCCAGTCAGAGCCCAGTAATAGTGTGCCAGTCAGAGCCCAGTAATAGTGTGCCAGTCAGAGCCCAGTTATATAGTGCCACTCAGAACCCAGTAATGTGCCAGTCAGATACCAGGAATATTGTGCCAGTCAGAGCCAGTATTATTGTTTGTGCTAGTCAGAGCCCAGTAATATAGTGCCAGTCAGTGCCCAGTAATAGTGTGCCAGTCAGTGCCCAGTAATAGTGTGCCAGTCAGTGCCCAGTAATAGTGTGCCACTCAGAGCCCAGGAATATTGTGCCAATCAGATGCCCAGTAATATTGTGCCAGTCAGTGCCCATGAATATTATGCCAGTCAGATGCCAAGTAATTTTGTGCCAGTCAGTGCCCAGGAATATTGTGCCAGTCAGTGCCCAGTAATAGTGTGCCAGTCAGAGCCCAGTAATAGTGTGCCAGTCAGATACCAGGAATATTGTAACAGTCAGAGCCCAGTTATATAGTGCCAGTCAGTGCCCAGGAATATTGTGCCAGTCAGTGCCCAGGAATATTGTGCCAGTCAGTGCCCAGTAATAGTGTGCCACTCAGAGCCCAGGAATAGTGTGCCAGTCAAATGCCCAGTAATATTGTGCCAGTCAGTGCCCATGAATTTTATACCAGTCAGATGCCAAGTAATTTTGTGCCAGTCAGTGCCCAGGAATATTGTGCCAGTCAGAGCCCAGTAATATAGTGCCAGCCAGAGCCCAGTAATATAGTGCCAGTCAGAACCCAGTAATATAGTGCCAGTCAGAACCCAGTAATATAGTGCCAGCCAGAACCCAGTAATATAGTGCCAGTCAGAGCCCAGTAATATAGTGCCAGCCAGAACCCAGTAATATAGTGCCAGCCAGAACCCAGTAATATAGTGCCAGTCAGAGCCCAGTAATATAGTGCCAGCCAGAACCCAGTAATATAGTGCCAGTCAGAACCCAGTAATATAGTGCCAGCCAGAACCCAGTAATATAGTGCCAGTCAGAGCCCAGTAATATAGTGCCAGCCAGAACCCAGTAATATAGTGCCAGCCAGAACCCAGTAATAAAGTGCCAGTCAGAACCCAGTAATATAGTGCCAGTCAGAGCCCAGTAATATTGTGCCAGTCAGAACCCAGTAATATAGTGCCAGCCAGAACCCAGTAATATAGTGCCAGCCAGAACCCAGTAATATAGTGCCAGTCAGAACCCAGTAATATAGTGCCAGTCAAAGCCCAGTAATAGTGTGCCAGTCAAAGCCCAGTAATAGTGTGCCAGTCAGAGCCCAGGAATATTGTGCCAGTCAGAGCCCAGTAATAGTGTGCCAGTCAGATGCCTGTAATATTGTGCCAGTCAGATGCCTGTAATATTGTGTCAGTCAGAGCCCAGTAATATTGTAGCAGTCAGATGCCTGTAATATTGTGTCAGTCAGAGCCCAGTAATATTGTGACAGTGAGATGACTGTAATATTGTGCCAGTCAGATGCCAGTAATATTGTGCCAGAGCCCAGTAATATTGTACCAGTCAGATGCCTGAAATATTGTGCCAGTCAGAGCCCAGTAATAGTGTGCCAGTCAGAACCCAGTAATAGTGTGCCAGTCAGAGCCCAGTAATATTGTGCCAGTCAGAGCCCAGTAATATTGTGCCAGTCAGATGCCAGTAATATTGTGCCAGTCAGATGCCTGTAATAATGTGCCAGTCAGAGCCCAGTAATATTGTGCCAGTCAGATGACTGTAATATTGTGCCAGTCAGATGCCTGTAATATTGTGCCAGTCAGATGCCAGTAATATTGTGCCAGTCAGATGCCTGTAATATTGTGAAAGTCTGATGACTGTAATATTGTGCCAGTCAGATGCCTGTAATATTGTGCCAGTCAGATGCCAGTAATATGGTGCCAGAGCACAGTAATATTGTGCCAGTCAGATGCCTGTAATATTGTGCCAGTCAGAGCCCAGTAATAGTGTGCCAGCCAGAGCCCAGGAATATTGTGCCAGTCAGTGCCCAGGAATGTTGTGCCAGCCAGAGCCCAGTAATATGGTGCCAGTCAGAGCCAAGGAATATTGTGCCAGTCAGTGCCCATTAATAGTGTGCCCATAAGTGCCCAGTAATAGTGTGCCAGTCAGTGCCCAGTAATAGTGTGCCACTCAGAGCCCAGTAATATTGTTCCAGTCAGTTCCCAGTAATAGTGTGCCACTCAGAGCCCAGAAATAGTGTTCCAGTCAGTGCCCAGTAATAGTGTGCCAGTCAGTGCCCAGTAATAGTGTGCCACTCAGAGCCCAGTAATAGTGTGCCACTCAGAGCCCAGTAATATAGTGCCACTCAGAACCCAGTAATATAGTGCCAGTCAGAGCCCAGTAATAGTGTGCCAGTCAGAGCCCAGTAATAGTGTGCCAGTCAGAGCCCAGTTATATAGTGCCACTCAGAACCCAGTAATGTGCCAGTCAGATACCAGGAATATTGTGCCAGTCAGAGCCAGTATTATTGTTTGTGCTAGTCAGAGCCCAGTAATATAGTGCCAGTCAGTGCCCAGTAATAGTGTGCCAGTCAGTGCCCAGTAATCGTGTGCCAGTCAGTGCCCAGTAATAGTGTGCCACTCAGAGCCCAGGAATATTGTGCCAATCAGATGCCCAGTAATATTGTGCCAGTCAGTGCCCATGAATATTATGCCAGTCAGATGCCAAGTAATTTTGTGCCAGTCAGTGCCCAGGAATATTGTGCCAGTCAGTGCCCAGTAATAGTGTGCCAGTCAGAGCCCAGTAATAGTGTGCCAGTCAGATACCAGGAATATTGTAACAGTCAGAGCCCAGTTATATAGTGCCAGTCAGTGCACAGTAATAGTGTGCCAGTCAGTGCACAGTAATAGTGTTCCAGTCAGTGCCCAGTAATATTGTGTCAGTCAGTGCCCAGTAATAGTGTTCCAGTCAGTGCCCAGTAATAGTGTGCCAGTCAGTGCCCAGTAATAGTGTGCCAGTCAGAGCCCAGTAATAGTGTGCCAGTCAGAGCCCAGTAATAGTGTGCCAGTCAGTGCCCAGTAATAGTGTGCCATGCCAGTGCTCGTTTTAAACCACCCTCCTCCCCCTTTCCCCATCACTTACCGAGTAGCTGGCTGCTGTGTGTCGCCGGACGGACGAGGCGACAGTCTTCTCTTCCCTCCTGCACGGAGGAGGGAAACACAGTCGCCGGATGTGACGTATCACATCCGGTCGCTCTAATTTTTTTTATTTTTACGGCGGCCTCAACCAGGGGATGCGGCTGCCAGGGAAACAAATAAAAAAGGTAAGCAGCGCCATGCGGCGGGGGAAGGGGGGGGGGGTGCCGGCAGCACCGGTGTCACCCCAGCTATAGCACACAATATAACCTCTCAGCACCATATACAACTCTATAGCACACAATATAACCCCTTAGCACCAGATACAACACTATAGCACAGAATATAACCTCTCAGCACCAGATACAACACTATAGCACACAATGTAAGCATACAGCAACAGATACAACACTATAGCACACAATATAACCCCACAGCTCCAGACACAACACTATAGCACACAATATAACCCCACAGCACCAGATACAACAATATAGCACACAATATAACCTCTCAGCACCAGATACAACACTATAGCACACAATATAACCTCTCAGCACCATATACAACACTATAGCACACAATATAACCCCTCAGCACCAGATACAACACTATAGCACACAATATAACCTCTCAGCACCATATACAACACTATAGCACACAATGTAAGCATACAGCAACAGATACAACACTATAGCACACAATATAACCCCACAGCACCAGACACAACACTCTAGCATACAATATAAGCATACGGCAACAGATACAACACTATGGCACACAAAATAACCCCACAGCACCAGATACAACACTATAGCATACAATATAACCCAACAGCACCAGATACAACACTATAGCACACAATATAACCCCTCAGCACAAAATACAACACTATAGCACACAATATAACCTCTCAGCACCAGATACAACACTATAGCACACAATATAATCCCACAGCACCAGACACAACACTATAGCACACAATATAACCCCTCAGCACCAGATACAACAATATAGCACACGATATAACCTCTCAGCACCAGATACAACACTATAGCACACAATATAACCTCACAGCACCAGATACAACACTATAGCACACAATATAACCCCACAGCACCAGATACAACACTATAGCACACAATATAACCCCACAGCACCAGATACAACACTATAGAACACAATATAACCCAACAGCACCAGACACAATACTATAGCACACAATATAACCCCTCAGCACAAAATACAACACTATAGCACACAATATAACCTCTCAGCACCAGATACAACACTATAGCACACAATATAATCCCACAGCACCAGACACAACACTATAGCACACAATATAACCCCTCAGCACCAGATACAACAATATAGCACACGATATAACCTCTCAGCACCAGATACAACACTATAGCACACAATATAACCTCACAGCACCAGATACAACACTATAGCACACAATATAACCGCACAGCACCAGATACAACACTATAGCACACAATATAACCTCTCAGCACCAGCTACAACACTATAGCACACAATATAACCCCACAGCATCAGATACAACACTGTAGCACACAATATAACCCAACAGCACCAGATACAACACTATAACACACAATATAACCCCACAGCACCAGATACAACACTATAACACACAATATAACCCCACAGCACCAGATACAACACAGAGGGGGGGAGAGAGACAGGGGAGGGGGGAGAGAGACAGAACAGAGGGAGAGAGAGAGAAAACAGGTATGGGGAGTTAGATAGAGACAGACATGACAAGGAAGAGGAAAGGGACACTTACATAGGGGGGTGAAAGAGATGGGGGGTGAAAGACGGGGGGCGCCACGGGGCAAGCCCGCACAGGGCGCCGGGACACTTAAGGCTGGCCCTTAATAAAAGAGCTTATTGATCCAAGGAGAAATCTGATTGCCTCTTGGAGTTAATAAGGAATTTTTTCCCCCAGGAGGCAAAATTCGAAATAGCTTCCTTAGGGTTTTTTTTGCCTTCTTTTGGATCAAAAGCTGTAATGATAGGTAGAAGGGTTGAACTTGATGGACTTGTGTCTTTTTTCAACCTAAATTACTATGTTACTATGTATGTGAACCCAACAGCACCAGACACAACACTATAGCACACATAATATAATCCCTCAGCACCAGATACAACACTATAGCACACAATATAACCTCTCAGCACCATATACAACACTATAGCACACAATATAACCCCACAGCACCAGACACAACACTATAGCACACATATAAGCATACGGCAACAGATACAACACTATGGCACACAATATAACCCCACAGCACCAGATACAAAACTATAGCATACAATATAACCCCACAGCACCAGATACAACACTATAGCACACAATATAACCCCACAGCACCAGATACAACACTATAACACACAATATAACCCCACAGCATCAGATACAACACTATAGCACACAATATAACCCAACAGCACCAGACACAACACTATAGCACACAATATAACCCCACAGCACCAGATACAACACTATAGCACACAACATAAACACAAAGCAACAGATTCCCTAAACACCCAAATTCCTAAATCCATGACATTTTGTATCTCTTTCCCCCTTTTTTATATGTTTTATTCCTCCATGTTTGCCATCTCTTTCTCCATCATTTTATGTGTTTTATTCCTCCATGTCAGTGACCTCTTTTCACCTACATTTTATCTTTTCTGCCCATGTCACAATTTTGTCTGTATTCTGCTCCAATCAATCACCTCTTTCATCCTCTATTATCTTTTCTGCCCCATGTCATCCCATTTTGTTTGCAATCTGCTTCCATCTATAACATCATTTTATCCTCCATTATCTTTTCTGCCCCATCCACTTGTCACCATGTTGATGTGAGCAGAGCCAGGTCAGGGGAGCTGCTCAGACTGGACAAATGGAGTCCTCAGGGAAATAGGAGGGACCTCCTTGGATTTTAAAGCTATTATAAGCTCTTCCTACCTTTTACAGAGGCTCAGCTATGGTCTCTGAGACCCCCTGTTTACTCCATGATGTTGCGCTGCAGGCTCTCTTCTGTCAGTCATGCTGCCACATGGAGGGCTGAGGGGCGGGGCTATAACTTCATATCCCCGGGCACCCCTGTCATTGGCTCTCCATGCAGCATGACTGACAGCTGCAGAGACCTGCACCAATGTGGATGGGAGACCAGTATTACAGCAAGCAGAGTTGCAGAGAGCAACAGCTTTGGGTGCCACCTCCTACCCCAGCAACTGATGTGCAGTCCCCTAGGGGCAACTAGGGGCTGCACACTGAGTGAAAATAATAATAATTAAAAAAAAAGGGGGAATTGCAAAAATCCAGGGGGGACGCCCATGTATCTATACTAATACGGGCATATCCCATTTAATGTAACTGGTTTTTAAAAGGCAAATGTATGTGTTCATTTCCCCCTCTGTGGCTGTTTGAACGGGTGCAGCACTGTCTTTAAAGACTCATGATTAATTAGACCCTTTATTTCCCCAATTAAGTGAAAAATTGGTAATTTTTCCCTTAGAAAATGGCTAGTGATGTAACAATGGAATGCTTTCCATGGTCAAAATTATGGCCAGTAAATTGGATACTCTCAAAAAGAGTAATAACATCATGCACATTAAATAAAATTTCACACATATATACAATAATTTTTCTACACATAAAGGTAGTCTTTCAAACAGTGTTCCACCAGATGACAGCCAAATAAAACTGATAAAGGTTATTTTTATGTATATATATTTATTTTTGGTGTATATGTTTTAAATGCTGCATGATAAATAGATAAGACAGACTGCTTGCATCTGTCTTTAATCACCAATACAGAGGAACGAATCATTGACTTCAGCGGGGAGGAGGTGTGTCCAAACGATTACTACATAAGACGGACGTCAGGAGGGGGGAGGGTGTGCACTTGATGAAGCCACACCTGGCAAAACGCGTTTGACACGCCCCCTCCTCTCCGCAACTCTCGCATTCAGTCTCCAGCTGTGTCAGTGAATAGACGCCTAGAGACTTTGTCCCACAGACGCTTCTGGATATTCATCATTCCCACAGCAACTGGGTTCTCCTGCCTGGCTTCCTCGTGCAATATATAAATGTGTTTTGTGAGTCATTATCTGCACTCACATTATTTTAAAGTAAGCCTTTTTTTGCCTTATTAAAATATATTTCTATATTGTAATTCACTATGAGAGCTTTCTTCTTTTTTTCCATCATACATCTGAATTTGTGAGTCCTCCCAACGGCATTCCATCTGCATATTAAGGAGGATCTATAAAAGCTGGTGTTCCCTACACGTATCCAGGGATCTCCCTTATTACCTGCATATAGAGCAGTGAATCTGCTCCAGTTTTGTAAGTACAACTCCCATCATTTCAATCCTTATTGTTGCTGTTCAACCAGAGAGCACTATTTTGTTTCTGTTTCTATTTTTGTGAATGCCTCTTGAGATCTGCAATCAAGTCTCTGCCTGAATATAAGTATAATATACAATATATCTCAATTGCATTTTTTTTCCTTTTTGATTCACAATTACTCCCTTGTCACAGAATTTGATCTTCACACATTTTTCACATATTATTTTGTATTATTATGAGTTAGTTGCGCTCCTTCTTTTTTTTATATTTTATCTTATGTTGTTTGTATAAAATAGAGGTGATTTTCTACTGATTAGTGAGCTGCATACATAATTATAATCATTAGTACAAGTACCACCTAGCACTGTCACCTGTTCACAAATACTGATCTGACAAGGCAAATTGTGATGCTCATTTGAGCAATCACAAAACCGCCTTTGTCACTAATTCGCTGTTACTGATTGCTATACATGCGCTCAGACAGCTTAAAAGCAAAAAACTAAAATATGTTTACTTTACACATAACCACCGGGTGTAAAAAAAAATAATACTCCAAAAATATGCAGACAAGATAAAAATTGCTTTGACATAAATAACATTGCATAAGCAGTGATCTACGGCAAGGAAGGGATTACTAGCGCTTAGAAGATCCTTTGTAGTACTGTAATACATTACATTAAAAAAAATTAACCACGAAAAAAGGCACAAACCGGAAACAAATGCACTGATGTGCAAGATCACTGCTTATGCATGATCAATGGCAGGGAAGGGGTTAAATGCAGGGAATGGCTTTTATAAAAGCCCTTGGGTCATATTTTTGTTTTTATTGTTTTATTTTATTTTAATTACTTCATTTTATGTTTTCTTATTTTTATTACATCGATCTGTCTCTCCCTCACTAAAAACAATGTGAGAGGAGGGAGGCAGATCCAAAGTGGACAGATCAATATTTGTTTGATATTGATACGACCAGGCAGTGGGATGCTCATCTTGTGATCAGCTTGGCAATCACAGATTGCCTCTGAGCACAGGAAGCAGCTACTTTTTTATCAAAACAAAATAAGTCGTATTTCAGGAAAAAGTGCTAAAATAGTAGTAGTAACCATGGAAACCAATGGAAAGATAAATCATCTTGCTTCACATTGAGCACTTAAAAAAAAAACACATATTTTGCCTTGATAAATGTGGCACCATAACTGCAATATTTTGAATTCTTAAAGGGACACTTCCACCAAAAAATGTAAATGGTTTCTTTTTTTTATTTTGTATTGTTGATTTTAAATATGTCTTTTTTGTTTGTTATGAGACTGTATTTAATATGTAACTAAACAAGTGTGACTTAGGGCCACTATTATATAGTGTTTTTGGGTGCCACCCCCTAGTGACTTCACAGAACAAATTTCTCCATTTGGGACTGGGGACACAGAATGCAGTCTATAAGTCAGAAATCTGATCATAGACTTGCGTCGAATGGTAGGGTAATGTAACTATTACATCACAAAGGGGCAGAGTTATGATCCTGTTCGATCAGGTCAATCTCCTCTCTTTGGGTTGGAAAGCAGGTAAAAAAAGTTGTACACAGCTACTTAGTCCTGCCCAGTATGATACACAGGAGCCAGTAAGAGAGCAGGAGAGTTTCTTATGACATCATCATGCAGGCTTTGGCAACAGTTGTAAATTGAGACTGTCTGAAATATTTTGGATAATGCCGCATCATGGAAAACATTCAGAAAATGGAGCCAGAAGATAAACACCTAATTTTATTTTTCATTTTATATGCAATTAATTAAATCATATAAATATTGGCATATTATTTATATGTGTTTGTTTTACATGACCAGGTTATCTACTTACATTTTATGTAAGTGGTAGTGTCCCTCTAACCAACGTTTTAATAGTCTCCTAAGTGACAAATTCTCTAAAAATATGTTGACTTCAATATTCACCTCCTGAAAATTGGTAAGTATTTCTCTGAATATGCCTGCTGCACTCTTCAGTAAAGATTAACTTTTGTAGCACTATTGCTTCTCTGCAGTCAGTGCAGCCTTTCATATCTTTACGGTTGATTGCATGAGCTTCTGGTTCATTAAGGAACTCATGATGTTACATAGAACTCCAAGGAAAGAATTGCCCATTCAGGCTTGATATAATTTCATAGACTAGCTCTGTAACACATATTATGCTTGTTTTGAAAGAGGCTGAACATGTTAAATGTTTTCAGGTTTCACACAGCACACTTATAAATTCCCATCAGATTAAAGAAGGCTGCTTATAGTACAATGTTTCATGTTTTAGGTAAACTACACAGTGCAATAGCAAGATATTGTGTTCCAGCCATGTCTGTTTAATCATAAATCACCTTAGTAAGTGCTATTACAAGGGGATTGCTAAAGCTGTGGATCAGAAAAAAAGAGTAAAAAGCATCATTGGTTACTATACATGAATATCCAGTTAAAAAAGCAATAAACCAGCTTTTGATTTGAACAGGGAAAGCTTTCCACCTGAAAGGATGCAAATTAAGTTTCTTTAAAGGACATCTAAAGTTGTCTTTAACCCTTGCTTCCTTAAGGAACCAGGATCTATATTCAGCTGGGGACTCTCTCTGCTAGTGCAGGCCAAGTTAAGGTCTCCTCTGTTGAGCCCCTTTGAAAATGAGGATCTCTCCCTGTAGTAGCAGAGACAGACAGTCGCTGACCAGACTGGCCTACCTGCTTCCCTGCTTCACTCAAACTTACATGGCAATATATCCTTCTACTAGTGGTACTCCATTTATCCCTTGTGCTTTCATTCTAGTTTAGTTATCTGTTAACAATGCAATCATTGGCATTAACCAATGAGCCTGGAAATGCAAAACTAAATACATAATATACAAATGTGCTTGCAATGCAAAGGTGCAACAATTTGTTTGCACATAAACATCCACCAAGCTTTATTATTTACTTTTCCTTCCTTTACAGAAGTAAAAAGGCAAGGATCTGTGGTCATATGTGAGTATAAAATAACATAATTTAAAGAAACAATTTATAAGCGGTGGGGGTAGTCACATAGGGAAGTCATAATTAGTATAAAATAGTCAATAGTGAGGAAGACAACAAGACAAATATATCTAAAACTGGAAAAAATAACTAGTTCATTCAAAGTATACGTATATTACGTATAAATGACCAAGATTTAATGGCCATTGAGCTCATGGTCCTTGATGCTGACTGTCTGTAGAAGAGGCACAGTATCAGTCATGGAGGACATTTACTGTATTATGTGACTGCCAGATTAATTATATTTTTGGTCCTTTACAGACCTTGTCACAGACACTGGTGTCCTTGTAAGGACAAGTGCAAATTAAAGTGACTGGGGCACTAAAAAATTGTGAAATATATATTTAAATTGTAAAAAAAAGTATTACAATCAAATGATACTTTTAAACCATATTTTCTTCCAAGTTCTTTCTAAAGTCAACTTGAAATGACAAGTCATGTGTGCAACACAACAATGGAAAAAAATAGTGCTCTCAGTGGAAAACAGCAGCAATTTATGTAAATAGCAGAAAACACACTTAAAAATTAAAGAGCAACTATTTTTTTCCATTTTTGTTTTTCATATTTGACTTGTCAGTTCAAGTTGACTTCAGAAATATCTTGGCAGAAAATCTGGTTTATAATTTGATTGCAACAACGTTTCACAATTTATTTATATATTTTTCATTATTTTATTTAGTGCTCCAGACACTTTAATTTACACTTGTTCATTTAAAAGTTGTGGCAATTGGGTTAACCCTCCAGTCTGTGATTTGAGCTGCTCTCTTTATTTACCTTGTATTTTTGTATCAATGTGTCACTATTAACATTTGTTCCGTGTAAGGACACTTTTCCCATCCCTGGTCTGCAGTGTCAGAAACAGAATACAATTATGATGTCACACTTTTTTGTTTTTTAAATTCATATGTCCGTATGCTTGTATCTTATCCTTATACAGAATTTATTAATACTTGCACACTGGTATTTTTTTTTAATCTTTAAGATGCATTCAAATACTTTTCTATAAAAGGTTTCATAAATCTCTCTAAATGTCATATTACTTGGAAACTTCAAAATGTATTTCTTCTTTTCCTATTACCTAAGCAGTTTAAACTATAACTTACTAAATGTATCTTCATGGCATAAAAATATTATTATTTATGTTCTGTCAAATATGGCAAATAATGTTTCTGGGAAACATGTTTAAACATTAATATTATTTCATTTTCTTTTTCATACAGACTTACATCTATATGTTTATATAGCTGTCAGGCATTTGTATCCATAAAGTCAAGACATTCACATGTAAGCTGACCTTAAAATACAGTAGAAGTTATTACAATAAATGAATACAATGTATGATGAAATAATTTGTCTCTGAGGGAGCTCTACTTCTAAGCTTAAAAATAAATGAATCAGTTAATTTGTTTTTATGGATAATGTTATGTAATAACTAGATATAACATTGTTTACTAATTTGTTGATTTTCCTGTAAACTGAGGATAATCCCATAGACAAGGCGCAACTGTTAACAAATATGTACCAAACTAAAATGCATATTTTTTATTAACTTCCATTTCAAATGAATTAGGGCAATGAAGAATCACTCCATATCAACCATTAACCTGTTTTAATAATTAATACTACTGAAACAAACCTGCAATTAAAACATGAAATTAGTAATTTTAAACAGTGTCTAAATTAAAATGGTTAATATGGTTTAGGACATAAATATATATAAAAGTTAGATTATATCTATTGGGTATTAAATATGTTGTGACTGGTTTATTTTAGCCATATGCCAACAGATGTAGGCTAAAAATAACAGCTCGAAGTAACACACGGCATGTAACGCTTCCATACTTTTTAGAGACTTTAAGAGATTATTGAAACAACACATGTCAAAAGTTGTTACTATCATATTGTTGAGTCCATCTGCTCTGACCTAAGATGAAGACTGACTGCATTGATAGAGTTGTTCCTTCATTTCAGGTTGGAACAAAGTTCTTTGGGAAGGAACTGAAATATTTTTAGTAATAGTAGCTTTTAAAAATATATCATTGAGGGTTATAAAAATCATAATAAAGGATGCCAGCACAGTTGTTGAAATGAACATCTATATCATGTATTTCAGTTATATCTTTCTCAGCATTCCATCTTTCATTTTCTGTTGAGGTCATTTAAGGTCTGGTCTGGGCCATTATTTATCCTAATTTTAGTACTCTCATACTTCTTTAAGTAATTTGTATTCCAATGACATCCTAATGTTGATACCAACTCCCTAGAGCTAAAAGCTCTGGAACATTTATTCACCTATATCTCTCATGATCCTCAACTCAACTAGTCTGCCTTCATATAAAAACTGGTTGAAAAACCAGGGAGTTGGAACAGCACGGCTGGAGAACTATATACTCTCTACTCCTGCTGTAGGCCATTTAGAATACTGAAAATTCAACAACAAAACAAAACAGACTCAAAAGACTATAAATTCAAGTATTTCTTACCAAAGGGTATATTTTTCAATTTGAAGTATACCACATATTTTTCAATATTTTAGTTTACATTCCAAACAGTGCTAAGAGAGATTATGTAATACTTGTAAATAACAGGTGTTTGTTCTCTACTGCCTAAACAGTATATGCACACAGGGATTTGTTCAATAAGCCCCAAGCTTTAGCTAACAAGGTAGACAACAAAAGCAAATTTACAAATTGCAGAGTTGTACTAGTTCTGCCAAGCGGCCTCCGCATTGACTTAAACTGTAACTTTTGCAGAACATAGTAAGACCCTAATGTGGTGCCACCAATTTATTAGCTGCCAAGTTCAGATGTACTCACTAACTCTTTGTGAACAAGCAAAGGAAGGTTCCTGGCCTTGTATGCTTCATTCTATACAAAATGTTGGTATGTCAATACCAAAGAAATAGTATTGAAATGGCAAAACAGATTCGGTAAACAATAAATAGATGAAATAAACATATTTACAACCCCACAGAAGCCTATTATTGCAATTGCAAATAAACAATGAAGAACGGAGACAAAATAAATGGCACACTCTAGACTCCACAGTAGCACGACTGGAACAATATTTCCCGGTAGTATTTCACTCTTCATTGACAAAATACAAATTCAGTTCTCATTAAACTATACCTCCTTCATAGTTTATACCATGTGTAGAGCCCAATTCTGTGCATTGTTTACTTTAACATTATTGACTTCCAAAAGTACTGCATATTATATTGCTATATTACTATTTTGTAGCGAGCTTACTATACTTTTGGGGCATCTGTTTCAGTAACACTAATATACATGTGAAGATTTTTTACTACACCCCCTAGCTCATTACAGTTTGAAACATAGCGTGCTCAATCATTATTCTTTTTCGCTGGAGTCTGCTACAGTGTTAACACAAAAAGACATCCACCTGGGTGTTAATTATATCACTACAGCATTTATAAAAATATACCATATCTGTTGTGCTCACTGTGTCCACCTTTGTAAATCCAGATTGATTTTCCGTTGGTCAGCTTAATGAATGTTGTTTAGGTGTTTTCAAATATTTAATTTGAGGTTCTTCCAAGTACCTCCACAATAGAATCTCGACCTATTAAAAAAACAGCTGTTAAATTCTAACTAATATAATAATCCGTAACTGAATGTATCATGAGGCTTCCTGATTTCCATATTTTTAATTACAATATGTTGCTTAAGAAGTCTGCACTTTTAAAACTATAATTAAAAATAGACAAATCTACTGATGTTTGATAAGACATGTACTAAGCCAACATAGGAAATAATTTACACAACACAAAGTCTTGTAATGTGATGTAATTGGGTGAGATTTTCAATTTGGCAAAATACTGAAAAATGCATATCATATTCCTTATATTATATTTTATATCTTTGATGTGTATGCAATGTTAAGGATTTTAATGAACATCATGTAATTAACTATATTTGTAGTGCAACATTCTAATCTGTTCCCCATGTGCAATCTGGGATGACACTAACCTCTGCATACTGGAGCTTGACATTAGATTAAATAGTTTGCTTCTATTAGCTCTTCTGTAGCAGCTTCCATACTATAATCTTTCATATTTTTCCATTGCTTGAAAATGATGGATTCCAGAATGGTTACACAGAGCAGAAGACTGAGCAGAGGGTAAGCAAAGCACTAAAAGTGGAGGAAACAACACACATTTTATTTTTTTCCATGCTGATTGCTCCACTTTAGGAAGATTTTTGTTTTTGTTTACATTTTAAAAAGTTATAATTTTTAAAACTATTTTACATTTGTAAAAATATTTTACATATTTAAACTAATTTAACATTTTTTTTTTTAATTTTAAAGCTCTTTCGGAATCTGAGGATTCTGATGAAAGGGTGCATTCTATCTCTTTAACTCATCTTTATAAATAGAAGTTGGATGGTACAAGCGGTCCTGCTCATCCAAAGTTTGCTATCATTTAGCTCCATGTCATGTCATATCTGGTGGCTGTATTTCTTGCAACCAGCATGCGTGTAGGATGAAAAGCTATTAATGGAGAAATTATCAGTGGGCTGTTGATGGACAAATTATAAATGGGCTTATAATAGACAAATTATCAGTGGGCTTGTAATGGACAAATTATCAGTGGGCTTATAATGGACAAATTATCAGTGGGCTTATAATGGACAAATTATCAGTGGGCTTATAATGGACAAATTATCAGTGGGCTATTAATGGACAAATTTTTAGTGGGCTATTAATGGAAAAATTATCAGTGGCTATTAATGAGCAAATTATCAGTGGCATATTAATGAGCAAATTATCAGTGGCATATTAATAAGCAAATTATCAGTGGGCTACTAATTACAGATAAGTGACCCCATCTGGGATTTGTAAAGCTCCCCTTGATGTGATTTATACCATTCTACTATTGATATGCAGATACTCTGTTGCTCCTATGTGGAGTTGAACAAAATATTGTTACATCACAACTTTTCTTGGCTTGTTGCCAACAGCTGCTAAATGCTTTGGTTCATGAATTGTTTCCAGTTAAGCTGCTTGACTGTGTTAACTCATTGGCTTATGACATATGCCTGACTGTTTCAACTGTCAAGACTGACCACATAGAACTATCACTGTGCACTCCAGTACTTAACACAACTATAATTGTTTCCTTTCCCCCCTAAATATAGTTTGCCTTATTGAATATCACATAAATAGTTTTTACAAAACATTGGTGTATATTATTTTCTATATGAAATGTATTTCAATTTTAAGGATAAAAATATAATGTTTACTCTTTAAAAAAAAATAAAAAATTGGTAAAACATAATTTATACTAGACTAACTTTAAAATAAATGTAGATACATATAAATAAAGTTAGAAGATATCAAATTAAGATACAAATATAAATTAAGATAAAAATAAAAAAAATAGTTAGTGGCCCCCGTTACATTTGTTTAACCACTTCTCGACAATGGACGTGTCAGGCACATCCTGCCGGGAACTCCGTAACTGACAATGGAAGTGCCTGGCACGTCCTGCGGTGAATCAAGCGGTTTTTCGCGATCAATGAATATGCTACTTGACTGCCCCTAGTGGTAGTTAAGTAGCATAGCAATGTAAAAAAATAAAATTAAATATTTAATTAATTAAAAACTGGTTATATAGTTAAATTAGCCTGTAGGGTTAAAATTAAATAATTTTTTAGCATAAAGGATAGGGTTAAAATTAAATTAAAATATATTAAGGGATATCATAAGGGTTAGAGTTGGGGTTAAATTTAGTGTTAAGGTTACATTTTGGGTTCGGGTTGGGGTCAAAAGGTCAATATAGGAAAAAACTAATTTCCCCATAACGCGCAAAAAAAACCGAAAAATATGGAAACATGCATATTTCTGACAACATTTAGAAACTATTTAGACATGGTCTTTTTTAATGATTGTATTTGTCTAAATTACATTTTAGGTCAAAGTTAGTTGGGTTTTTTAAAAATGTTCATCATATTTTATGATTTTTTTTGTAGTAAATTATAAGATATGATGAACATAATGGTATCTAATGAAAGCCCTTCTTATGACGATAAAAATAACATACAATTTGTGTGGGTACAGTATGTGAGAAAGAAGAAAATTGCAGCTAAACATAAACACCCTCCTGAAATGTCAAAACAGCCATTGTCACCAAGGGAAAGTCAAGGTGAAAATGTCTTGTCACTAATGGGTTAAGAGATTATATTTCTATATTTGTCCGATTCCAAAAAAGCCATTTAAAAAAAAAAAGGTTTTCTATTCCCTACTAAAATTCCTCAATTCTTCCATTCTTTTAATGAATACCTCTGGTAAAGAGTGTCATTTTATCCTCTTCCAATACAGTGGTATTTACAATTTTGCTGTATTTATTAAACATAAAAACACAGACTGTGTCAGCAGTTAAGAACCATTTAGTCTGCCCATTTTCGGCATAAAAAAACATACCTTGTCAATAAAAAGTTACAGAACATCTCTGTTTATTAACAGAGATGTTCTGTAACTTTTTATTGACAAGGTAGTATGATGCGTGAATGTAAATTCTGGAATCATTACTATTTTATTATGTGTTAATGATTTGGTGTATTGATATTATTTTAATATAGTATTCCTGAATAACAGCAACTCCATAATATATGAATAAAACTTTCTTTTACTTTTAGACACCTTCAACATCCATGGGATTCTGAAGCAATTATTTTATTTACATCATTTGGAACGCTATACAATCAGGTTTTTATGTGTTAGTATGCATCCTGTATGGAAGACGTCTTTGAACAGTTAAAAGAAATAGTAAGGGTTCTACACAATGTTGCCCGATCCATTCCATAATCGCCAAACTGAAAGTATCTCCAAAATTTGGCTACACAGTTTTGGCTATTTGTATTTGAATCAACCATTTGTGTTGTTCAGAAACGGGATCTTCAGAGACCTTTGGTTTGGGATTTTTTTGCCACAAAACCTATAGGTATTTGACTACACAATTAACCACAAATATAATTCAGATTTGAAGATAATAACCACATTTTGGCAATTCAAAATTTAAATAAAAAACTTACATAAAAATAAGAAAAAGTCAATCACGTAAAATAATAATAAAAATAAAAGCCCTATACTTGTAAAAAAAACCTGTCCTCCGAAAAAATTAGGGAGGGCCTGGGATAGTAGTCCCATCCTAATAATAAATGGGATTGGGAACCATTTTCCCAACATCACTTGCCAAAATTATGGGGGTCATGGCATGTAGCGCTGCCAATAATCAATGGGTCTGGGAACTGCCATAAGGGCAAAATGCCCTGACCCCCTGCTATTAGGTACAGGGATTGGAGCTCCTTGCCACCTAAAACATACATACACCTAAAAGTACGTGGTGCTGGGAGCCACACAAATGGCTCCCAATTACATAGATCAATGTGCTTTCGGTTTTGAAAGCCTTCAGCATCTAATTAGCCATGATGGCTGAATTGCGAGGCTATTCAGGGTCACATCAGGTATATTTTGTATGTTGAAATATGGCTTCTGATACCACAACGTACCCTGAGTCTTTCCGAACTTCAGGCCTAGGCAGTGAAACAGAGGCACATACAAATGAGGCATTGGGGCGGGTGTCACATGATATCCTGGCACTCTGTTATGGCCATGCAGCACAGCAGCCTCTGGATCACAGGGATCCTGCCATGGGCAGCACACTATCAGGGTCCCTGCAATCAAATTATAGCAGCTGGACGGTGAAACAAATAGTTCAGTTATATCCTATTTCATGTTCAAACAGAGACATTATAATTGTATAAAGTGCTAAAATCATTGTGTATTTGCCTGACAGAATGATTAGACCCTGTGGAATTAAACCCCTTCTTAGGTTTACTTGCTAATGTAGGATTTCTTTAGCATTAATTTGATTTCAAAATGTCAGAACAAGTTGCCAGGTCACCTTATCAGACTAAATATTATTTCACTAAAATTTGAGCATAGTTTGTAGTGGTCAACTTTGGAGGTTGACTTTCATTTTGAAAGTCAAATTTGGCACCGTAGCTTGACTTAGGGGAAAAAACCAGGTTTGAATATTGCCTATTGAAAGTAAAGAAAAAAAACCAACTTGGGTGCCGAATTTGACTTAGCCTCAAAAATAGCTTTGATAATTTCGCCTCCCATTACTTTTAATGGGGATGATTCAAACCTGGATTTTTTTTTCAAAGTCAAATTCAGGTGCCGAATTTGACTTAGTCTCGAAACGAAAGTCGACCTCCAAAAATCGACCTCCTCAAGCTATTCTTTAATTTTAGTGAATAGATCCAATGGAGTACTGATTAGCAATCTAGCCACCCGGTCCTGAAAGCATGCAATCAAATACTCAGTTAACTAATATTGAGAATTGTTTCAACTCTACCAGTTCTCATTAAACCGTTCTATAGGTTTTCATATAGTACTTTCCTTAGGGTAGAAAACATAACATGTTACAGAACAGATCTATAAAGTCCCCAATATGCTCTTAAATAGAGGCACTCTGCATTCAGGACTGAAAGGAAGCACCTGTTATGAATCAGTTCAACCAAACTTTCTGCACACTGTATGACTGTAAGTGTAACTGTGTGACTGAATTAGACACTATGACATGTACATTAGGGCAAAAAAGTATTTAGTCAGCCACCAATTGTGCAAGTTCTCCCACTTAAAAAGATGAGAGAAGCCTGTAATTTTCATCATAGGTACACTTCAACTATGAGAATCCAGAAACTCACACTGTAGGACTTTTAATGAATTAATTGGTAAATTCCTCAGTAAAATAAGTATTTGGTCAGTAAAAGATTTCTGGCTCTCACAGACCTGTAACTTCTTCTTTAAGAGGCTCCTCTGTCCTCCACTCGTTACCTGTATTAATGGCACCTGTTTGAACTTGTTATCAGTATAAAAGACACCTGTCCACAACCTCAAACAGTCACACTCCAAATAAATCAACTGTGGGAGCAATCATTAGAAAATGGAAGACATACAAGACCACTGATAATCTCCCTCAATCAGGAGCTCCACGCAAGATCTCTCCCCGTGGGGTCAAAATGATCACAAGAACGGTGAGCAAAAATCCCAGAACCACACGGGGGACATAGTGAATGACCTGCAGAGAGCTGGGACCAAAGTAACAAAGGCTACCATCAGTAACACACTATGCCGCCAGGGACTCAAATCCTGCAGTGCCAGACGTGTCCCCCTGGTTAAGCCAGTACATGTCCGGGCCCATCTGAATTTTGCTAGAGAGCATTCGGATGATCCAGAAGAGGATTGGGAGAATGTCATATGGTCAGATGAAACCAAAGTAGAACTTTTTGGATGCTGAGTTGCATCCAAAGAACACCATACCTACTGTGAAGCATGGGGGTGGAAACATCATGTTTTGGGGCAAACACACCGCCCGGGCAACGAAGGAGTGGCTTCATAAGAAGCATTTCAAGGTCCTGCAGTGGCCTAGCCAGTGTCCAGATCTCAACCCCATAGAAAATCTTTGGAGGGAGTTGAAAGTCCGTGTTGCCAAGTGACAGCCCCAAAACATCACTGCTCTAGAGGAGATCTGCATGGAGGAATGTGCCAAAATACCAGCAACAGTGTGTGAAAACCTTGTGAAGACTTACAGAAAACGTTTGACCTCTGTCACTGCCAACAAAGAGTATATAACAAAGTATTGACCAAATACTTATTTTCCACCATAATTTGCAAATAAATTCTTTAAAAATCAGACAATGTGATTTTCTGGATTTTTTTTCTCATTTTGTCTCTCATAGTTGAAGTGTACCTATGATGAAAATTACAGGCCTCTCTCATCTTTTTAAGTGGGAGAACTTGCACAATTGGTGGCTGACTAAATACTTTTTTGCCCCACTGTATATGTGTGTATATGTGACACTATACAAAACTCAGGCCAAAATAACTGATTTAGAAACATAGGCATATTGGAGAATTTTAGCAACCATTCTATTTTGATCTGAGTTTTGCTATTTGGTTGACAGTTAACCACAGTTCACTGTTCAATGAATAGAATCGTCTTTTTAAGATGCAATCACTTGGTATGTAATATCTCCCCTTCTGAATTTTAATATGGTAATGCATTTAGTGATAAATTGAGACAAGAATACATAAGTCCCACACTTCTCATGATTGCAGCTATCTTATTTTTCACTTGAAAATGACATTAAATAAATATAAATGATTCTTATGCGATGGCTTGATAGATTATTATTTATCCCTAGCATTATTGTGAGGCATTGAAACATTACAGTGTTAAACAATGCTGTTAAGATCCCAAATATGTTTTCTATGGGTTTTCCCAAGAGCCTTGCTTCCCTTCTCTAGCTTCATTCTGGTCAGTATGATTTATTATGTACTATAACGGTCATAAAAGAGATCAAAGATGGAAGACTGAGCATGTGTGTAGCCCCAGTTGTCAAGAGGTATTCAAAGTGAGAAGGATATTTAAACTTTCAAATTGTGGACATCTATCACCGTGGAGTTTGCAGACATGATTCAGGCAGGTATCCAGGCAACAATTTCATATTCAATCTGTGATACATTCACTCACTAAATATTGCTTTCACTCGTTGTCAGAATACAGTTTATGCACCGTGCAATGTCTCCAGGCTGTTTTTTTTTGACAAAAGGTAAAGCAATTGGCCATTAAAAGTTAGTAGTGTCTTTACTGTCTGCTCTTAAGACAGTCTTCTTGTATTAGGAAAATGAGACATTGCTTAGTGACCAAAATTCCTGATGTACAAATGAATACTTGTATACAATGTCTTTTAGCATGCTGTATTATGTTAAGACTTATAAGTTACATCATAATTGTAAGTGTTATTTTGGTTTGCGAACAAACCTAAACATGGATATTTTCCTAAAAGTATTTAACCCCTTGCTACATATTCTAAGTCATCCTAAATACAGGGCTCAAATGCCCCTAGGATGGTAGCTTACAGAATACATGTAATGCTATTGCTATTCTATAAACCGAAATAGAGTCCCCATTCATACGAATAGGTCAATTGACCTGTTCGTATCAATGAGGACTCTATTTTGGTTTATAGAATAGCAATAGCATTACATGTATTACATCTGAGAGTCAAATAGAACCGTCAAATACTGTGCTTACAGCGCACTTTGAAAAATTCTAATAGTTTTGGGTGGTAAATAGTACATTTGAGTCTTGCGGTGCACTTCATATCTGAGAGTCAAATGGAACAGTCCAATACAGTGCTTACAGTGCACTTTGATAGATTCTAATTGTTTTGGGTGCTAAATAGTATATTTGCGTCTTGCGGTGCACTTCATATCTGAGAGTCAAATAAAACAGTCCAATGCTGTACTTACAGCGCATTTTAAAAAATTCTGGCTACCTCCTCCTCCTCCAGCGCCACTTCCACCTACACTGCCATGGTCACCGCCTCCTCAACCTATGGGTCACTTAGTATAAACTGAAAGAGAATACCCTGCACTCAAACCCTCTCTCAAATGGATAATTCTGTTGATCCCCCTAGTAGCCATGCTTTAGATTTAGATTTATGTTCTTCCAAAACTAAAATCAAAGATTCCATCTAGTGCTATTTTATGGCTCAGCTGTATTTTTAATTTGTATGTATTTTATGTTATTTGAAGTTATTTCCCTATCCATATTTGTTTGCAGGGTACTTGTCCTACTCTTACCCACATTTTACTTCCTTTTGCAGCCCTCTAGCCCTTTCCAGGACTTTTTTAGAGCCATTTTAGTGCCCAAAAGTTCGGGTCCCCATTGACTTCAATGGGGTTCAGGTTCGGGGTCAAGTTCGGGGTCAAGTTCGAGCCCGAACCCGGCCTTTTTTCCGAAGTTCGGCCGAACCCGCCGAACCCGAACATCCAGGTGTCTGCTCAACTCTACTCTGGAGCATATACAGCCACGATTGTGGAACACTCAGAGGAACCATTCGCAAAAATATAGCCATTTCGGGATAAGATAGGAAATCACTGCATTCAGTCTACCCCACCATGATATTTCAATGGCTTTTTGCTCTTTAACCAGACATTCGAGTATCTAAGTAAGAATAAGAAATTTATTTCCATCGTTTTAATTAAATCTCTACTAATTTTAATACCCAGATACTCTATGTAATCTTTAGTCTATTGGAATTCAAACAGCTCCTGAATTTCCTTAATGGAGGTGGAGTCTAATTATATATCCATTATAAGGGATTTGTTGATATTGATTTTATAGTTAGATATTTTACTGTACTTTTTCATCGTGTCCATAAGATTTTCCAATGAATGTGAGGGGTTGGTCATGGTAATAATAATATCATCAGCATAGATAGATATTTTCATTTCTTTAATTTTCACTTTCCAACCTAATATGTTGGAGTTATTTCTGACATTTATTCCGAATGGTTCCATTGATATCACATACAACAAAGGGGATAGAGGGCATCCTTGTCTAGTTCCATTGTTTAGTGGGAACCAGTCCGATGTTATATTTGGGCCAATCGTTCTTGCTTTTGGTCCATGGTAGAGGGCCATCACGGCTTCAAGGATCCAACCCGTTATACCAAATGCTTCGAGGGTGAGCCTCATATAGTTCCAGCTGACCCTGTCGAACACCTTTTCTGCGTCAATCGACAGGGTCAGCAATGGGATCTTTTTTATAGAGGCATCATCCAGTATATTTATTAATCTTCTTATATTATTTGTTGAAGATATTTTAGGTATAAAGCCAACCTGGTCTGGGTGGATGATTGAAGACAGAATATTTTTTAGCCTAAGAGATACAATTTTAGAAAAAAGCTTGACGTTAACATTAATAAGTGATATTGGCCTATAATTTTTTTACCTCAGTTGGATTTTTATGGTTTTTTAAAATGGGTAGGATATGTGCCCTAAGCATTTCAGATGAAAATTCCCTATTTTGACTGCTTCATTAAAAGTTTCTGTTAGGCAAGGTTTTATCTGGTTTTGGAATATTTTGAAGAAGGAATTACCAAATCCCCAAAGTTTTTAGCTTATCCAGACAGTCAATAGCAATTTCCACTTCTTCCTGTGTAATAGGAGTGTTTAGTGACTCTCTATGTGCATCGGAAATTCTCGGTATTTCAGTATTGTTTAGGTAATGGGATATTTCTCCCATATCAGGTTGAGGGAGTATATTATACAGCTGTTTGTAGTATTCATTGAATTTGTCTCCAATTTCTTTAGGTAGCATATACATTTTATCCTGGTCTATTTGTATTTACTCTATTCCCTTTTTCGTAATATTTCCTTTTTAACTTATGTAGATTAGTGATAGTATTTTCCATTAATTTCTGGTTTATTTTTGTTTGAATATTATTTAATTCTACAAAAGAATTCTCTTGGTTTGTCTTGAGTGATAGATTCTTTGATATTTCTGAATCTTATATTTGTTCTGCGGGATCTGTCCTCCAGGTCTTGTATTTTCACCTCTAATTTCTCCATTTTTGATATTAAAATTTTATTTTCTTGTTTTAGCTCTTCCTGTAGTGTATCTGCTTTTGACAGTTTGGCCTACATATTAGTGACTCCCTCTGACATTGCATTTATTAACGTTTTTATTTCCTTAGAGTTATTTTCTAGCTCTTGCATTATGGTTTTCAATTGTTTATCCAGGCACTTCTTTAAGAACTCCTGGGTAATTCTTGTGGGATCCTCTGTATCTATAGAGTCTTGCTTGTTTGAATCTATGTATTCATTTAGGGCCTTTGATTTCTCTCTTGATGGAATTGGAGAAAAGAAACCAGAAACTCTTTTATCTTGCCTCATATCTTTTTTCCCCCTCTTTTTATCTTTTTCTCTTTCTAAGGCTTTTTTAGAGGCCATTTTACTCTTCCTTCTCTCCTCCCTCTTCTCTTCTGTTGTTGCTGTTACACCAATTCTATTATATTTGCTACATTAAACCAGGCAACGAGTGAAGAGCCTCTCGAAACTTCCTAGGCTTTATTTCTTGAGTATCGTTTGTCATAGGGAGCTTCCCTTATTCTTGTCTGGCCGAAAGCTTTTTGATGAAGTGTTAATTTCTCTGCTGGAGGGTTAGCATTTGTTTGAAACAGTATAACACTTCCCAGAGCCCGCTTTGGCCTGAGGCACTCACAATACACTGACCATGCTTTGTAGTGTTTAAGCCTGGTGGTTAGATAGAGGACTTCACTATTAGAGTAGTAAGGGGTCATTCACTCTTTCACTGCCAAGTCTTTTTGTATTTGAGTGTCATTTGTTTGAACAGTGTAATATTTCCCAAGGCCTGTTTTGGCCCAAGGCACCAAGTACATCAAAAATAGAGGACTTCTCTAAGTAATATAGGGTCTTTCCCTACCGAGCCTTTTGACTTTTAAATGTTGTTTGTTTTAGCAATTTAACGCTTTCCGGGGCCTGTTTTGGGATAGGCTACTCACGGTGCTAAATAGGCGTTGACCGTTAAGTGCAGGTAGTAAAGAGCGTCCTGGGTCTTCTTTTAGCTTGCGTTCTTTTCTGTACAAGATTGATTTTTACCGGAGGGCTTCCTGGCGCCTCAGCTTGTTCTTTTGTGCTGACCTTGTAGAGGATCAAGCAGGAAAGAAAAGGAAATAATCTTTGCTGGTTACATGAAGCTCAGCTATTCCAGTGTTCGAGTTTCGACGGTACACCCGCTCCACCTCTCAGCGTGCACACACGAGCGTCACGTCACGCCCCCACATTGTCCCGCCCGAGGCATCTCTTTTTTTTATCTTCAATGTGTCTATGTGGCTACCTTTTGGTAAAATGAATGTTAAAGAGAATAAAAAGGAAATCAATAAATATATTTACTAACCACATAAAAGTCTCACTTCGGGTTTTACTGTTTAATATGAAGGTGAAAGGTGTTATTACAGATACAGCCAAACTAATAATTACATTAACATAGCTAACAGGTGATATTTAGAATTACAATTGAATATTACCCATATGTCTCATAATTTACCAAAATATATACATAAAAATATACTTTTCCTGGTAGCAAAAAAAGGTGTATTTCTTTATGAATACACCAGGCTAATAAAGAGAGAATTGCAAGGACATTAAGACGGGAATTTCAAACTTAAGGAAAAAGTTGGAAAAATTCTCCATTTCAGCTGCATTGGAGAATGTTTCCAACTCTGCTACATTAAGCTAAAGTTTGAAATTCCTGTCTCAATTCCGGGCAAAGCTCTCTTTATTGAATAGACCTCAACTAACCTTTGATGGGCTGAAGGTCAAGTTCATGTGCTCTAGCTATGCCCCATACCATAAAAGACAATTTCATGGTAAAGGAAGAAATTGGAGTCTGTACCACAACTTCATGGAATTCAGGCACATTCTGAATTTTAAGTTTTAATGACAAATATTACAGGTTCGCTAGGGCGCTAAAGACAGGGCACTAGTTGATGAACAAATTTCAAGCAATGGATCTCTTACTTATAGGCCTAATTGAGTATGCCATTTCAAACTATTCCATAGCTGGTGTTAACCTTACCAGTAATAATGCCAGTATAATACATAGCACTGTATATCAGTGTTGAAACACATGACCCTATATCTGTTCTTTTCACCATACTTAATTGTGTATGAAAACATAGTTTGTCAGCCTTAGAAAACAAGCTAAAATGGATCAGTTGCCATAGCATTGTCTAGTATTAACAAATTAGCACACAGACTTACATAGACTCACAAATATGTATGCAAATGTGTGTGTGTTATGTTTCCTTGGATAAATAAAACTAGTCCCTAGAGGGATTCAGAAAGAAGCAATTGGAACTCTGTAACAGGAAGTCTAGAGAGGGAGAGACCTTCCCCAATTCAAACGTGAATCTCCGAAAGTAGGATAACTTGTGTCTATGTAAATAGTGGTGTTATACAAATACAAAATATAGAAGAAGGACAAAGTTCATTCTGAGATTTATACGGTTATAACAGGAAGAGAGGTAAAAAAAAAAAAAGAAAAAATGCGATGATTTAAGCGAAGGTGCAATATGATCCTTTTCAGTCTGAAGTCAATGGTAGGACTAACATAGGATAAACAATAAAGCTGATTGAGTGACTTTAATATCCAAGGAGTGAGGGATCAGTACATGGTATATAAAAGGCTTAAAGCTTATTATAGGCAATAAAGGAGAAGTCATATCCTATTGTCAGTTTAACCCTTCAGATCATGATTAACCACTTCAGTTCCTTAATGACATAAGAGTGGATGACTCTATACTTTGGCCCTAAGTTTGAAATTCCCTTCTCAATTCCATGCAATTCTCTCTCTATTGAGTAGACCCTTTTATATACATTTTTTTCATTTTTTCATATTAAAATGTTAAAATATTATTCAGTGGTATAGACATGTGACCAATTATCCCAATTAACAAAAAAAGCAGAACATTTTGTATCTCAGAAGTACAAAGAAAATGTAATTATTTTTAGCTTGACATCATTTTGGAGCAAATTTAAGAAGAAATTGGATATTAATTTGATCCCTTTCCCGAACTCCTCTCTTATCTTTTTTAGATAAGAACATACCTAATATGAAGATGGCTAACTGGGCAGAGCATGGCCTGACTAAATATGTACAACTATGGGAGGGAGGAAATGGAAAGTCTTTCTCCTGGCTAACAGAATAATTCTCACTGCCCCCTAGTGGGGTATTTGTCTACTTGAGAGTTAGAGGTTTTGTACTAAGGGAACAGGGAAGTCAAAAAGAGCAAAAAAAGAATATTCAGGATACTTCAAAGAGGAAATAATGATTAAAAGACTAGTGAAAAGCCAAATCTTTACTGCTGCCACTATAGATAAGCCTATTGCCTTGTTAAAATGGGAGATCAAAATAGGACATGAGATCAGCCTTACAGATTGGCTGAGACCAATGATAGATCTGAATAAATCAATCCACTGTTTGAATTTGTTTTATTCTTTAAAACTTTTACAAAGTTATGTTCCAATGGTATATGACCCCGAGAAGTTAGGGAAGATATATCCAGAAACTTCCAATGTATGCTGGAGATGCAGGAAGGAAGTAGGAACCTCCATATATGATGGACATGCCAAGATCTAGGAAGATTCTGAGATATTTGTTTTAGCCTCTGGGAATTAAAATGAATAAACAATATGAAGTATGTATCCTGCATCTAAACTGGTCCAACATAACGCCTATACAGAAGTATCTAACTGTACACATTCTGGGTGCAGCAAAGTTCCTCATTGTGTGAAACTGGAAATCTTCATATGTCCCAGTATGGGAGATACTTAGGAACCAGATAGTGTTACAACTCCAGAGAGAGAGAGAGGTTTAATCATTGGGAATCGATGTAATCTACCCGAGAAGGCCCACAATATTTGGAAGTCTGGGGTACATTAGGAGTAAATATATCTCTCTTTCACCCTCAAGAAATCAACCAAACTGTTTATCTGTAATCACCTCTGTCTATCTCGATCCCTGAGTGATTAACTCCTAAATCCTAAATTAACTTTTAAATCTAGTTCCCTTCCCACTCCAACTCTTAACAACAAGATTAATTTATTATTTTATCAATACAAATAATACTACACTTAGATACCTTGTATGTATACAACTGTTTATTGTTAGTCAACAGGGCAACATGTAACTCATGTTTTTTTTTCTACAACTTTTATTTCGCCCTGTCTTTTTTTTCTTTTTTTTTTATCACTGTCAATGTGTTGTTCACTACTGTGCTGTATATGTGACAAACTTTTTGTATTTTGTATACTGGAAAATTTGTTTTAAAAAAAAAATATTTATTATTAAAATATTATGCAATACAAAGCTTATACTTTTAAAATATTGCAGACACTATTTTTAACAGAAATACATATGTATGTATATATATATATATATATATATATATATATATATATATATATATATATATATATATATATATAAATATATATATATATATATATGTGTGTGTGTGTGTGTGTGTGTATGTAAACATATCTATTTTAGATATTTATGTATTTTAAATTGTCAGCAGGAATAATACTTGGTTTCTGTCATTTTGCTCAAGTATGTATAAATGTTACATATTCCAAACCTTGACAGAAATTAATTTATCTAAAATGGCATGTACTGGTTTTAAATAAGCTGAGGGAAGGATATGTGTTTTACAAAATCAGATTCTATTTGAAACATAAAATATTTAACATTTTTAAACATTATTTATCTTTGGGATACTATTTTCAATATATTAAGTTTTATTTGCATAACATTTTTGCATAAAGAACATTTTTTGTTATTTTAAAAATATACTAGATCTACCATGAAATATGTTCATGTAATTTAAAAAGATAACAACAAAAAAAAACCTTCTAATTAAACACAAATAACTGTTATTAAAATATTTACCACTTGTATAAAGAAAAATGCCATAAATTTTAGAATTTTAATATAGAATAACAACACTTTTTCCATTCTATCTTCTTCTCAAATATGTAACCTTTTTTGTACTCTGTTGAATTTCTGAGGGTCAAATCAAAATCATTTTTTCCAGAACATTAATCCTAACATTTTATGTCTCCTAATAAATCTCCCAATGATGTACAACTAAAAATATGGTTGTTTGATTTTGTAATTTGCGCCTTTCCTCGGATATGGCTATAAATAATCGTGTTCAAACTCTGTGTGAAAAGAATGGTCATTTGTAACCTTAAACTATGAAATATTGTCATTTGAAGAGCATTGCCACTCCCATGACAGAAAGCTTCTCAATACAGCTAAATTAACCATATAGCCTGAATCTCAAAACATATTGTTTTCCATGGAGCATTGTATATGGATGATCAGATGTAATAATAGAAACGTTTAGTTATAGGACAGCTTGAAAATGTGGCAATTAGTATTCAGGATATTTTAATGACTGTATTTGTGAAACACTTCAAATGTGTTTTTTTGTTGTTGTTGTTCTTTTTGTTCTTTTTGTTAGAATTTGATTCCCCTGTTATTATACAAGGGGTCTTAGGACAGGGCTTTACATGGGGTTGAGTCAGTTGTTTTGATTTTCATGTTTTATAATATGGAGTGATCTCTATAACTTTAATATGTATTAGAACGGTCATTTTCAAGTCAGAGTGGTTCTTGATGAAAGTGTTTGGTGAAGGATTTTCCATTCAGCATGGCAAATAAGTCTCTTTTTATAGGAAAAGCAATAAAGAAGAATATAATGTGCTGATTCAGCTAACTTTTAATTTTTTTTTTTTTTTGTAATTACTTAGTAAGATGAAGAAAGATTCAAAAAATTTTCTGTTGATAAGAACAAATCCTTGAACATCAGTGATAATTATTGGAATTCCTAGTTCTTACAGAGAATTTGAAAGATGGTAAGAACTGTCAAACTTTCACGTCTGTTCTATAGTGGTAAAAGCATAATTCTTGGTCTTATCGTATATTCAATATAGCTTTATGCCTATTCCATCCTGTAACCATGCACCCTTGTGCAGACTCTTCCGGGCTGTATCCAGGCAATTCTGTATGCTTTTTTTCTTTGCTTTCCTGCTTGTTATTTATGCTCTTTCCCTGTCTTTCCTTGTATTCCTGCCTTGTATTCCAGAACTGCAATGGAATCCTGTTATGTTTTCCTTTCTGCCTGTCATTACGTTCCATTCCAGGTTTTCTCTGCTTCCCTCTACCTTGTTAGTTTTCTTCTATTTAAACCACACCCGTTTCTGTTCACCTTTGCAGCTATGACAGGTATTCTGTTTGTGTGCAATGTTAATATTTTGAGTCTGTTTGAGTTAGGGACTTGCTTAATTGTGAAGTACCTTGATGTGGTTGATAAGCTTCACCTTGTGGCCATAATTTAAGCAATCTTCGCGGTTACCATCTCTAGTGTTAGGATTGTTCCTCTATTTATGTTTGTATGTTGATGTTCCCTGACCCTCTTTCCCTAAAGCACCTGAGGATTCTAGCTCCTCTATCCTCTCCTCATATCCCAGATATGGTTCCCTTATGAAGCGTCTGAGGATTTTGGCTCCTCACTCCTTCCCTTGTGCCCATATTCCATAGCCCTATCTTCTGTATCTAGTCTTAGTTATATCTGTGCCTGTCCTTTTAGGTTCTATATCATTGTCATTTGTCAGTGCCCTGAATTATTCCTGTGTTATTATCTGCAACCCTGTGCCTTGTATCTTTTATCCTCATTTTGGTTTCTGCTTTATCTTGCTCATGATTTTGCCTCTGTCCTGTACTTCGTATTTAAGTTCTATTCTCCATTAGTTGCTTTTCTGTTTTCACTCTGCTTGTCTGTCTTAGTTTATTCTGTCCTAGCCATGTCATCTGAATACAGCATCTGCTTACACAGAGCCTGGTATGTAGCTGAATAACCTGGAGCCTCAAGCTACCAGGTAAATGCAGTTACCCAGCACCCGGAACTGTGTCTCCACCCCTGCAATGTAGCTTCTGATCTCTGGGGTGCTTAGGGTCTTTTTCCATCTGGGATCCTGTGCGTTACACATACATGCTTAAATTACTACACTACATGTAATGTTTCTGTGTGAAGTTTGATTTCTTCCACATCTAATACTCTCTGTCAAATGTAATTTTTTCTGTCTGAAGAAATTAAGGTTTTGCAAAAACGTCTGATGTAGGTGGAATAGAAATTGCTAAACAAAACTATATGGCTGATGGGAAAGGCACTAATGACATACCCAAACACAGGACTCAAAATAATCATAAACAAATCCAAAGAACATTGATTAAGTGATACCACAAAACATCAAAACATCAAAAAGTAACAATAATAATGACTATAGAAATCTACAAAATTGTGGAGGATTATAGTCTTGCACTGTACAGTATGCTGGATGTTTGTCCAGTTGCCAAGACATTGATGAGGCCAACCCAGCCTTGTATCTAAATGAAGTCGATAAAGTAAGTAATATTAAGTTTGGTATTAGTGGCATCCCTTGGATGTTAGTATATGATAAAATCTCCACAACTTTCTTGTTAACCCCATCCTGCCCATAGGGCATTTTATTCTGTCTTAAAACTGGGCTCAAAGGTAGGGTACGACATATAACATAATTGTGCATTAAAGATCATTGGGGCCCCCTGGGCTGTTCTGTCAGATGAGGCCCCTCTGAGTGACCTGAGGCCGATGACCAAAGTAATTAAATTTTCTAAAATTGTACCATGCCTAAACTTCTGGGTTCAAGCACGCCTCCGCGACATCACTCATGACATTACAAGGTTTTGCAATTCTTCAACAGGTACCCAAATGGTCTGTGGTGCTTTCAATTTTACGGCATTAAGGGGTTATACTCTTTGTTATTATTATTTTAAACTCATTTAAAAATATAGAATGTGTTGGCAGATAAGAACCATTCGGTCCATCCAGTCTGCCCAAGAATATAATAATTACCACAAATCTTACAGTCAATATCTTTTACTGTCTTTGGCATTATAAAGTAGAAATAGAAAAATAAAAAACTACATTTAAATAACAAACAAATACTATTATTTTAACATGTTGTTAATTTTACAGACTTTATACAATAATTTATATTCTTAAGGATTGTCCATTTCACAAAGTTACCATACAAACTGAGAGACCATTAACAAGTTTGAAGCTATAATATGTAGCTATCAGGGCCAGACTGGCCTACCGTGATACAGGCACAATTTATGGTATGCTGCCAGCTCCGGGCTGCTGAGAAATATGTCTGTGACCACAAGACCTCCATCAGCACAGATTTGTTCACCTCTGCACTCTCAAGGTATACGTTCACCAGAGCAGATTAGCAGAGCACATTTAAGCATCATTATGTCACGACTAATGATAACCTGGGCTTTTTGTTGATGCTGCCTTTATGCTGGTGGCCACCCATTTCAACGTGATGTTTCTCATCATCTTTCTGTTTGGTTTCCTAATCAATGGCCTGTTATTTATGAGGCTGCTTCACTGCCCCAGGACTACATCACAGTGTCTAATGTGGTTAACCTTTGCCCAAGCAGCTGTAAACCCTATTGTCTGTATCTGTGGAGGGATTGCAGTGCCTCAGGGGGACACATTTTGGTGTTTGATCATCACAGCATTATCTCAACACTGACTGAGCGGTATATACAATCATCAATTGCATCCACTGCTCATTTTAACGGAAGACGTTCCATGCCGTCACTGGGTCCTCAGCAAAAAAATGCATGTCCTGAAGGGGTTACAACTTAGATTTACCACATCCTCGCTTATTCTAGTAAAATAAATAAATAAATAAATAACATATGGAATAAAAGCATGCTTGTAGCATAGATGAGGAATGGGTGGTGTATTGGCAGAAGTGGGGGGCCTATAGGGAAAGTGGCCAATGATAATACTAGATAATATCTACTAGCCTTTATGATCCCGACCAAAAGTATTATATTATAATGTTCTGTATTACCACTTACCATTCACAAGGTGTACATAAAGACCAGTTGTCATAGCAATCCTTATTGGGGCTTTTTTTTTTGTGTGAAAAAGTGCACCCTTCTTGTGCTTTGTGAAAGCTATATTTATTAAGAGTTTTCAGTGTTACTTAAAATGTCTACCAAGCATGGCCGCTTTAACCAATGGGCAAAAAGTGGGCACTTGCCCAAGGCCCCCTGTTCAAGGGGGCCCCGCTGGCCCAAATTGGCTGTGGCTTATGAATGGTCAAAATAATACTGGCATATTATTGGACAAATTGGCTGTGGCATATTAATGAGCCAAATAATACTGGCATATTATTGGGCAAATTGGCAGTGACTTATTAATGGGCAAAATAATACTGGCATAAAAATGGCAAAATGGCTGTGGCATATTAATGGCTAAATAACACTGGCATATTAATGGGCAAGCTGTGGCATATTTAATGGACAAACAGTGGCACATTTTAATAGGCAAATTGACTGTTGAATATGTTAATGACAAAGTGACTGTGGCATGTTAACTGGTACCTGATAGTGTCTTATTTTAATTGGCAAAGTGATGCTGTGGCATGTTCTGTGGGGCAAAATAACATGTACTATGGGGGAAAGTGACACTGTGGCTTGTTCTGCAGGGGCAGTTCTGTGGGACAAAATTACACTGTGGTATGTTCTGTGGGGCAAATTGACACTGTGGTATGCCAAATTGTGTGGGGGCAATATGAGTGCAAGCCAAGTGCTGTGGGTGCTGTATAGTGTTGTGTCATTTAGGTGCAATGTAGGTGCAAAAAAAGGGAATAAAAACAAAAAGTGCAATTTTTCAATAACATTTTTATTACATATACAAATAGTTGAAAGTGATATGAAAATAGTTGCATATAATATTAAAAAGTTAACATTTACATACAGTTTTTAACAATGCGACATAAGACAAATTGGGTCAAGTGGGGTCCACTGCTAAAGACTTTGCCCAGGGCCTACTAGTGTCTTAAAGTGGCACTGCTACCAAGGACAGATTAGGTGCAATATGTACAATATAAACATGAACTAATGATGGAAAACTGTATCCAAACATATGCCCGTTTGTGAAACAGTGAGAGTGTAAAATAAGTAATCTATTTTGACAATATGCACACTTTTATTTAAGCAGTACATTTTTACTCTAGCATTTGAATGTCAGTCCATGCTGTTTCAATGCAGTCTTGGGCTGGTGAGTTGTGTTTTTAGTAGCTACTGGAAAACAGATTTTCTGCAACTGGACTAAACTTTGAAAAAGTGTAGTTTATATAATTATTTGTATTTATTGTTTTCACCTGCATGTTTTCCAGTTTTGCATAACTATAGTAAAGCAATCAAAGTTAATGAGTCTTTAAACTAGCGGGCCATCTGTTAGTATATTTCTTGCTATACAAATTATAGTGTACTTAAAGTAATTCTACAAAATCGGGTACTTTGTACAGAAAAAAAATATATGCCTTAGAAATTGATCAGTATTACTTGCAAGCTGCATTTTTTTATATATGCATTGTTAAATGGAATAATAATGTGACAAGGTAATTTGTGGAGTCACAGCTTTCTCATCGGTGAAAATTATTAAAACATTCCTCAAGACTGACAGAGATAATGCAAAGCAAGTTAACATGCTTTGAAATAACTGCTCATCTTAAATAATATGCAAAACACTTTTTTTTGCTGCAGATTTTTAGGGGTTGTTTAATTTAAATTACATATTTCTCATTTCCATATCTGTGCCATTGTTAAAACACTTTTGGCATAATATAATCTTTTTCTGCTTTTGCCACGGTTGAAAGAAAAATTGAGACGAAAATAATCTTTCTTATACTTACAGCAGGGTTGTCAAATTGCAGTTTTTAAAAGCGCATATCCTTTCATTAGACATTCCAAGAGTTTTTCTGTAGGCGAACTACCTTCCGTCCTGTCTTTCTAGCATCCAACATGTAATGTATTATTCCTGTAATACCAATTACCCTTTCTTGTGAATACCTTCAGGCTCCAATTCCTATGTCATATATCTGGACGGTGGGTATGTGATCACAGACCGTGGGTACTTATTTCGAGTTGGTCAACTAAATCTTGCCCATGCTGGAAAGCTTCAGCCAGCAAATTGTGGATTTTTACAATTGATGTCTACGCTACTCCAGTTGCACCTGCAGATGCTTTGAAGCCACCAAACGTCAATTCTCCTGTTTTGCTAAATACAATTAATGAGTCTGTCTGATGCCCAATTATTATGGTGTCTCCTGTACTTGCAACTTGGTGTTACTTTGTTTTATGACTTTATGACCCAGATTTCTTATTCTTTGTGTTTTCTCCTGACTTCTTATATGTCTCACTTTGAGTATTGGAATATCTATATTGTACTTCACCATGGACTCAACCCATGTGAAATCGCTCACTGGCTATGGGCTGTCCTCACTAATCAGTGTTGTCATTGTATAGTTATGCTCTCTCTTTCTCATCTGGGCTCCATTTTTATCTAGGCCAGTCAGACCACTGTTTGTTGTTTTCAGAAACAGTGTGCACAAATGTTTTGCAAAATTAAATGGGGCTGCTATTTTATTCACTAATTCAAAAGCCCTTTTAGGTGGTTGGGGAGGGTTTAGTCACTCTTTAACATATATATATATACTTAACTTACTTGAATGGGTTGGGTGTGTATAGACAGGACATTGCAAATGATCATGCCATGTGGAACTGTGACAAGTGAGGACATGAATTTAAGCATGGCAGATAGCAGTGTTCTTACCTGGTGATGTTATTTAATGTACAGATCCCCTTTTGTCTATGCTTAAGGATGTATTTGGTTAGGATTAATAACCAACATCCAAAGATAATTACTTTAACGAGAGAATGAAAAGAATCCTAAAAATCAAACTTTTTACCATTAAAATGCAGACGGATAGTTAAGAGTTATATGATACATATTCATCTTCTTTCAAAACAAAATGAAAACATTAAAATAGTGATTATTTTCTTGCTATATAAATGTGCCAAAGTGTAAATATAAGGAGCCATGGTTAGTTAAAATTTTCAAAAAATGTATTTTGCTATTATCATGAACCTATACGGTTTGTTCTATGACACTGCTCAGTTACTTGCACTGTCCACTCTTTCCCAGCTTCTTCCACAAATACCTGCTCATTTTAAAGTGATCCTGATTACTTTTGGTTGAAAACTGTAACTTCAGTCCAGCTCCTTTCCTGTATCTACAGAAACAGTATAATTAGGCTCTCTGGGTCACTGTTCTATCATTTTTCCCAGCCATATATTTTTAAATCATAGATGTTGAAGTAGTGAAATTATTCATTTTATTCAGATGCATGTGCATGTTTTTGGAATTAATAGTATTTCCATTTTAAGGCAGAGTGCCTTAAAAATACTGTTCAACTAGACACTAAAATAATCTATCCCCAAAATAATATATTTTCTGAATCCTGGTCCTGAATCTTTTACTTCACAACTTTTTTTCATTTTTTTTCTGCAGACTTTTTCTTGTTGTCTGTCCAGGCTGTTTTACAATAAACAAGACACGTTAGTTCATACTGACGAAAGAACATGGTGTCACAAGGCTGAGGTCAAGAAAATATTTGTTTGTTTTTGCACATTTCTGTAAAAGGTTCTCTAACATAATTGATTTTTTGTTATACAAGGTATATTGGCAGCTTATAAAACAAGTTTGATTTTACTCACTGTTAAATGTAATCCACACGTTCTAGCTAAACAATCTTTTTGATCAATTAAAACATATCGTAAAATAAACAATCTTATCTTAGTATTTCCTAAACAATTTGAATGCAGGCTGCTATCAGAAATGATAAATGTCACCAATAGTTCAATATATTGATCCCATCTTTGGTTGTTCACCCCTACTTCTTGGCTTACTAAATAAGTGCTTGCATCCTTTTCATTTCCTGTATTCTTAATTTTCCTGTCTGCATTGTTCCCCCTTTTATCTATAAGCGCACTCTTAGCGATTCCTCTTCCAGTGGTCCCTATACCTCAGTAAATATCCTCCTTTTCTATGTCTTACTTATTGCCTTGTTAAATCCTTCCATTGCCATTGAAACCACTTATTCTGTCTCTATGCACCCCCCTTTATTGACCAGTTTCCCTCTATAACCAGTTCCCCCATCAATGTTCCCCTTCTTTCATCAATACCACTTTAACCCCTTAGTGACAAGACATTTTCACCTTGACTTTCCCTTGGTGACAATGGCTGTTTTGACATTTCCAGGGTGTTTGTGTTTAGCTGTAATTTTTTTCTTTCTCACATACAGTACCCACACAAATTATATGTTGTTTTTATCGTCATAAGAAGGGCTTTCATTAGATACCATTATGTTCATCATATCTTATAATTTACTAAAAAAAAATCATAAAATATGATGAAAAATTTTAAAAAACCCACTTTTTCTAACTTTGACCTAAAATATAATTGACACAAATAAAATCATTAAAAAAGACCCCGTCTAAATAGTTTCTAAATGTTCTCCCGAGTTCAAAAATATGCATGTTTCCATATTTTTCGGTATTTTTTGCGAGTTATGGGGCAAAAACCAAAAATAGTGTTTTTTGGTTTTTTCCTATATTGACCTTTTGACAACAACCCGAACCCAAAATTTAACCCTAACACTAAATTTAACCCCAACTCTAATCCTTATTATATCCCTTAATATTTTTTTACTTTAATGTAATTTTAACCCTATCCCTTATGCTAAAACATATTTAATTTTAACCCTATTGGCTAATATAGTTAAATAACCTGTTTTTAATTAATTAAATATGTATTTTAAATATTTTCCATTGCAATGCTGCTAAACTACCACTAGGGGCAGTCAAGTAGCATATTCAGAGCAACGGAAGTGAAGTTACTTTCACTTCCGAAGCTCAGACCGGCAGAGGGCATAGCCATATTGACGGAGCAGCATGCTCCGTCAATATGGCTCCCCACGATCGCTACGTGGGGCGATCGTGGGGGTCCCAAAATAGAAATTTCGGTGCTGGCTATTGCCTCGATGTCGAGGCAATAGACCAGCACTGTTAAAGCCGTTTTCGCGATCGTTGATCGCGAAAACCGCTTCTTTCACTGCAGGACGTGCCAGGCACGTCCTTTGTCGTCAAGAGGTTAATGCCTCCCTCCTCTATTATCCCTACAGGAATATCTTTCATAATCATTCGACTCTGATGGCTCTCTTCTCTTTAGGCTCCCTCATGTTATAAGTACCCCTTTCTCCGATACCAGACTGTTCAACCCCCATCAGATTAGCTGTTCCAGTTCTCAATAATAATGCAGCACTATACTAATATTGGAAAGTGAGGATTATTAAATGCCCAATATCTAAATTAATACCAGATAGGTATCAATTGGTATCTGTTACTCAAGCAAACCACAATAAGAGAAAATAAGCATTACTGCAACAGAAAATGTACAAATTGGTCAGTGTAACAATACAAAACTACGCTAAACCACAAGGTATTATTAGAAAGTTATATTCAATAACTAAATAACCAGAGTATCTGCGCACTTGAATAAGCTAAAACATAACAAAGCTTAATGATAACTACAACAATATCTAATATAGTTTAGACCAATAAACAATTCTAAAATGCTAAATCTATTAATAGTTAACTCTTCTCAAGTAAAAGAAGGTAAATTAAAAGTTAAATAAATGCAAGCTGATTACTTAGGAGAACTCAGGTGTAAAGCTTGGCTTCAGCAGCTTATTTTTCAAGAATCAGGAGAGTTCTGAAATCTCTTTCCTGTGTATCTCTTTAGATGGAGGATATTGTTGGTACAGCGTTTCTGTTGTAACACTGGTTTGTCAGGTGACCAAAGTGTCTTCTAACTGTCAGAATCCATGGTGTTTACAATCCAGCCTTGAACAATAGCCAGTATGTTTACCAGGGGCGTGTCGCGCCCCTGAATGACAGGTGTGCTGCCAGCCCGGAGCATGCCTGTCACTCAGAGGCATGACGTCTCTCGTGTATTTCTGAGAACATCCAGCACACAAACCCCCGGGAATACATGTGTTACATCAGAAAGGTGACGCCAGCTACGAATTCGGCAAAATGTGTATACTTATAGTGCATGCCGAATTGACAGCAGAGTGAGTTACTCTGTTGCTGAATTTGTAGCTGGCGTCGCTTTTCAGATGTATTTCTGGAGTTTGTGTGCTCTCTGTTCGGAGCACACAAACCCCAGAAATACACAGCACGGGTGCTCCGTGTTGGGTGTGCGGCGTACACCTAGCCCATATGGATCATCGTCTTTCAGACCTTTATAGACTACCCAAAGAGAGGGGCACAAACGATAAGGTGGAGTGAGAAGATAGCATGACAGAGAGGGAAGAAGACTCCAAAGGCCCTTGACTTACCATGCTGCTTACTTGAAAGAACCCAGGTCTTCACAGTTGTTGATGAATCTGGCTCTCTCTCTGGCTTCTATAGTTGATTCTATAGCTCTGCAAGGGCCTGGAATTCAAGCAGGGGTGGAGTGTCCTCAAACAGCTAGTGCAGTGACAGGAGAGTTCTGGGGCAGATCCCCCACTGAAGTATATGGGTGGAGAACGGGGCTTTCTTTGCTAGGTGCAATTGGAGTGTAGCGTTGTAAGGAATTTTTCTTTTGGGGGATTTGCCCATTAGGCATGCATCTTTGTGTGGATTTTAATGAAAATAATGAATTTGTGGCTATTTAGTCAATTCTCTCTCTGTAGCAGATTTAAGAAAATAGGAAGCCTAAGGTAGTAAAAAAAAAATTGGAAATTGGCTGCAGGCATTTCGGGTATTAGTCAATGTTTCCTGGGGAAAGTTCTGATTTTTTTGTTTATCTTTAACTTATCTGGGCTGTATGTAAGGCCTATGGAGGCCCAGCCTGGTATCAATATGATGAATAATTTCATCGCAAGCTCACCATTTGTTCAGAGACTGGATATCATACACTGCCTGGCCAAAAAAAAAAGGTCGCCACCTGGATTTAACTAAGCAAATAGGTCTGGGGTTTCTGCAGTTGGTCAGCTCTAGGTTCAGCAACATTATGTGCCCAAAGAATGAGGTCAGCTGACTACCTGAATATACTGAATGACCAGGTTATTTCATCAATGGATTTTTTCTTCCCTGATGGCATGGGCATATTCCAAGATGACAATGCCAGGATTCATCGGGCTCTCAGAGTCCAGATCTTAACCCCATCGAAAATCTTTAGGATGTGCTGGAGGAGGCTTTGCTTTACAAACTCTTGGGTAAAAAGTTTAACATGGCTTTGAGGTTGGTCATGAAGGCAGGTCAGGATGCATGGTTGGAAAAGACAGATATCGAATCTGCCTTCAAATTATTGCCTGTGCATCGGAATTGACAGTGTTTTTTGGGCTTTTCCAAGGACAATTGTTTGTTTCATATTGTGTGGATAATCTTCTTTGAGACAGACTTTACCTCAATCATGACTCTGTATTTGTTGGGTATTCAAATTGATTTTGTGGGCATGTCCTGGGATGCTGGGGTATGTCCTGGGTATGCAATATAGGTGATGGGGCATGGTCACAGTGTGCAATATGGGTGATTGGGCATATGCTGGGGCATGTCCTGTGGATGCAGTGGTGCTATAGTAAGTGATGTGGGGGCAATAACTAAAGGAGAAATGGAGTGGGAGGGAATGGAGTGGGGAAGGGGGGGGCAGACCATTTGTTTCTGATGGTGGCTCTGAATAATATTTGAGGGCTGTGATCAATTTTTAAAAATAGCGTGCTGTTAAAGTTACATCCTCCCTACCTCCTGTTTATGTGGGCTTGATGTGTATTTTTTGTATTGTTTGTTTCATTTTTGCAGCTAGATATGTGACCTTGCCAGATAAGGGCCAGGAATTAGGACATGCCTATGGTTGCTGTGGCTGGCTCCTGGTAAGTTATGTGTGGGTCTGGTTAAGAATGTTGTTTATATATTCATAACATGTTTAATTTTGTGAAGAAATTTCATATCATTATAATTGTGAAGTTTCCGGCAAGGAAAGTTTTATGGTTTATGTAATAAAGCTGCGGCCATTTCTGCCCTACTGTTGTTTGTCTGGGTTGTCCTTTCTGCTTCCTCTTGCAGCCGTGAGTTAACTAAAAACAAAGTTTCAGACTTGCATCAGATACATAGCTTTAGAAAAAGAACAAGCATTATAAAAGTACACAAAAACAAAACATTTAGTACTTTTGACATTACACTGACAGGCTCATATTAATTATGCTCATTTTAGACTCAGTCATAATAGCTACAGAGTGTAACCACAGATCCAGTTGCAGTGTTACTAGAATGGACAGGCCTGCAGAGTAACAGCTTGTAGAACTGCAGCTTTCTTCTTCTGTCTGTTAGATTTTTGACTCAGTTATAATAAATGGTACCATAGCCTTACCAGCCTGCTTAATTAATGTAGTGCACCTGGAGTTGAGAATTTAGCTCAGCTTAATAGAGAGATCCTTTGGCTAATAAAAAGGGTCAGAGTTGTTTGTCACACATATCTTCAGTATAATCTTACCGAAATTTCAATTTTCCTTGCATGCCAAGGAGATATACTTTAAATTCACCAATTTATCTAGCAGCTAGATCCCTCTCTCACTGCTGAAATGTCATTGCTAATGAAACCCAGTGTGTGGGGGACTTCAGATATACAAGATAAGAATTCTTCAGTGAAGCAGTCTCTATTAATTTATCAATACCAAGACCTTTTTTAAAATTGGAAATCTTCCCTTAGCTGTAACCTGATAAGAAATGATTATGTTTTATCTTAGTTAGGGTGCAGCAGCCTCCTTGCAGTAATAGGGCGAATCATGAGAACCTGTCATTTGGGCTCAATAAATGACAATTTTTCTCACTGACTAAAGACTGCATTGTGCTGCAAGGTCAGGGATGCCATTCATAATGTAATGATGACATAAAACACTTTCTTGCAAAATGTATATATGCTTTCTTAATCCTGAAATACTGTATTATGTTGGTAAACTATTGTTCATGACATGTCACAAGCCTGTTGGTTAAGAAAACAGAAAATGTTTAATTGCATATTAACTTCATATTGAATTTTTTATTTTATTGTTTTTATATATATATATATATATATATATATATATATATAATACCAGGATGTTTGCCTGCATATATTGCAACATCTAACTGTCTGTCTATCTAACTATCTATCTATCTATCTATCTATCTATCTATCTATCTATCTATCTATCTATCTATCTACATAGATAGATACAAACAGGCAAACAGAAGCATAGCATCCAAGCCGACAAGCAACTATGATGCTTTGAGAGTTATTAATGAAAGTGAGTTCTGGTTCAAATTCTCAAAGTGGTCTAAATAGCAGAAATATTCCATTGGTATACAGGGTGGGGATTGTTCCAGAAATTTCCTCCAGAAACGACTTACATAAAGTTTCAATCAATGAATCAATGACGTCTGATGACAGCCAGTAGGAGGAATAGCTCCAACACAGAGATTTATCATTTATCTAAACCATAAATATAACATGAAGTCGAGCAGGAGAAATACCATTAATGCTTACTTGTTTAACATGGAGGTCATCCTTTACCATATATTAAAGAAATGTCCACAAAGTACACAATTAATCATTTCAGAAAACAACCCAATACATGTATAAAATATAATGAACCCCATTGCATAAAATGAGTAAACTTGGTAATACATAATATTAACTATATCATATTTAACACTGCTAAAACAATTTTAAAATAATTCAGGTAAATGCTCAATGTATTGCCTAGGGCCTACTCATTATTGATTATATATTGGCCTCCATTCAAAATTAATGAGACTAGCTATAAATATCTATCTTTGTAATAATGACAGGGCATAAAGTACAAAACTGTGAAAATGGGCTTGTGCAAATATCTTACCAATTTCAAATTATCCACATCATTATAGCCGGAGGTACCATCAATAACTAAAATGAAATGTAATGGAAGGTACATAAATGTACATTGTACTAGTTACAAATTACACATATTGCCACATCTTTTAGTGCTGGCAAGAATATAACTAAGTGATAATCAGAGGTACATTGGCTAGGGGCAAAAACTATATATTTTGCATGACATGTCAGAAATCGCAAATTGGTTGAGTAAATAAATATTTTTATTGAATAAAAATCATTATATTTGGAGTTTATTTTCTTGTACATAGAGTTATATTTTGTGATCCACATCCTTAGACACAAAATGTGAGAGTTAAAATAAGAGATAACTGAGTGATATCTACTAAATTGGTCTACATCACGGCAATCATGACAAGTTTATCTCAATATGCACTACATAAATCTGTATTTATTGTATAGGTGACATGACTAGCTGATGGAAGGGGGGATATTTTGACATGAAAAAAACTCTTTTTGGAAGTACTCCTATATATGCATACTTAAATATACTAACAACTACAAATTAGATATGTATACTCCCATATGTATAGAGTTAAGCATACAAAAGGGGAAGAGAAAAGAGGTAATCAAATTACATATGGACAGTCAGAAAATCACTATAAAGAAAGTCATTCCATATAGGCACTGGGGGTTAAATCTGGCTAGATTAGTTAATAGCACTTAAATATTGCTTTTAAACTTTATATTTTTTTTTGTGGCCCTAACATATATATAGAGCCAGCTCCCAATATTTTTCAGGAGTTAGTTTATATATAATTCTCCAATTTGCTTTCTTTTAAACTCGGCTATTAATTACTATGCCCACAATTTTAAAGAGTGTGAAGGATTATTGGTATCCATCCACATGTCAGTAGATTTAATGATTAGAAATTCTATAATGCTTTTTAATTTTGAAGTATAGTAAAACAAAAAAAATACACACATACTCACATACTCAGTATGGATTTAAATTAAGTCTGCACGAGTAACATCTCCTTACATACGTTGTTAGCACAGCTATATCATAATGATTTATTTGTACTTAAAAAAATCTGTGAAGAATCCTCTCTTTGTGTTTTGTTTTAGAACATATTGTTTTTCCTAGATAATGCACGAATAGCCGGCAGGAATAATCACTGTAGTAATGTTCATTAACACCACAAAGCGACAAGACCAAATCCCATTTTTCCTTGCCACATTAGGTGGACTTGATTAGCTATTTTCATCATTACAAGTTCAACAACGTAAGAGTGATGAATTATTTGTGTCCATTTAAAACAAATAACTAAAAATAATACATGAATTTCTGAACGGGATATATGAAGTACCTCTGTCAGAAAGGCTAGAAGAGAATAATCTGCCTGCCTTTAGTTCTTGACATGGAGCATTATTCACTTTTATGAGAGGAAAATAAGAAACTGAATTTCCTGACTTTTCCATTTTCATCTGTGAAGTAGGCGTCCCTCCTCACCTTGATTCCGAAACATTTATGATAACCTACTGTCAAAGCAGCGAGAGACTTTAATTATGCTTTGCTCTGTCAGGACATTGTGTCTGTCTTATACAGCTTCTAAGCAAGGAAAGTGGAAAAGGAAATAATACGTTCCTTTGTCAGCCTAGCGTCATGGAGCCAGACGTAGTTCTGGATAGCAGCTGATCAAGTTAACATTGTAGTGTCAGAGAATATTCAGATGTTTAAATTCATTGCTGATATTTGACTTAAATATTTCAAGTTATTTGAATCATCACAACATTGTTGAGCAACTCATGCCACTGTTTTTTATCTTTTAATTTCATGTACACTTTATATTCTATCATAAATTTAAAATAATAAAAGCATTTTGACTGGTGAACCTGTACATAGCATAGAATAGGCAATCTCAATCCTAAAGAGCTATAAAATTGCTCTTTTTTCGGTTTACACAGGCATGTGTCAAGAATTATACTAAAAGTGTGTGTTGATGAATGATTAAATAGCTTTCCTGTGTACCCAGAATGAAATAAAAAACAGTCCAATTAAGATGCAGAGCCTTGTGTACCTGATCGCTTGCAGGGTATATTTTAAATGGAATAAAGTGCATGCCAAATGTGAACACCACTGAACATCACAGTGATATATTTCAGTATGTGTTGCCTGAGTAGCAGAGGACTGGCAAGGGGGGTAGGTAGGCCCACCAGGCCATTTCCCTGTGCCAAGGCTGTACCACTTCTAAATGGTTTCTGGCCTTGTGTGTAAAGATCCTACTACTGCCCTGTCACCACCTCCGATCCCTTTCTATTCCTGCCCTGCTCTTAATTACTTTCTCATTTACCTCTCATACACATGCATGAAAGGAAAGTTATTCCCCATCTTTACCTTCACAGTAATTTCTCCCCATACATTTCAGAAACCATAGCACATTCCACACTTAAGTATACCCTTTGACTGGAAGGAGGTGTGACTGCTTGGACAGGGCAGATTGTAAGCTTTGGTGACAACAGTTATGTAATAAGTGTAGATTGGTGAATTAGAATGTCATAGTGTTGTACTTACTGCATAAATATAACTGGGTTGCAATGTTCTGCCTCACCTGCCCCCTGAGAAGTAAAGGATTAGGGGCTACTCTGATTTTCCCCATGTGGAACCAGAAAAAAAGACAAAAAAACAGATTCCTATATTGATATCCAAGCATTTGCCACTGTGATTTACAAAACAGTGGATTACTAAGATAGTAAAGGGATCAAACTTTTGATGTATCTGGTAGTGTCTAATTTGCGTATTGTAAAAGTGTTTTTGTATGCACATGCATGCAGAGAATTCATGGAAATGTCTTTCCAAGTAACCTTCTCTAGTCCTCATTAGTTTACATTTGCTTTTGTTTATATATCAAGAAAATTTGTAACTTAACTGACTCCTCTTTCCCTGAGCATGTGCAGCACCGGATTCATTAAAATTTTGTTTTTTGTTATTTGATTATTTTTATTTCAGCGATTGATAGTTCAGAACAGTTGTTTGATGCCCCTACTGACGTTGCTGACATATCCATGTGTGTATGGTGTTCCCATCCATGTCCATGGGACTCCTCTGATTTGCTCCCAGTAGATGCTGGGGTCATACATTTGTTGCTTCTGCTAGAGATGTCAGGGTGGACTGGATGTATCCCCAGGAGAAAGCCTACAAAATTTTTTTAAGGTAAGTATCAGAAGAAATAAAAACTGAAAAGCCACTCAAAGACCAATACAACAGGAACATAAGAAAACTGACAACGTGACTTTAATAACCTAAACATTGCTTATACTGTGAATGTAGGTTATAAAAAATATAAAACATTATCTATACATTGGGTTAGTAAAATTGCAAGCAAATGCATAAAATAAGAGAGACATATGTTTCAAACATGTCTATACCTTGAGGCTTTATATGCAACTTACACACTTAACTAGGTTCCCTCTGATGGTGGCATGTGAAAATGAGGGTATCTAGCAGAGAAAGACCACCATAAATGACAGACCTAGTTAAGAGCCAGGGCTGTTTTAAGACCCTGCTGGGCCCTGGGCAAAGTCCCAATTTTTCTAAAGTCACATTACAAAAAACTGTATTTACCGTATTTGCTCGATTATAAGACGAGGTTTTTTTCAGAGCAAATGCTCTGAAAAATCCCCCTCGTCTTATAATCGAGGTCTCTTATAATCTGACCTCAAATTGAGGTCAGATTATAAAACATGGATCCAGGTCCCCAGCAGAGCTGCAGGGGACCTGGATCCCCCCCTCTAGCAGCAGGGGATGTCTGCGCAACGAGCGCAGACTCCCCTGCTTCCGCCCGGCACGACCGCCGGGGCTTCTGTGAAGAAGCCGGGTACTTCCGCTTTCGTCACAGAAGTCCCGGCGAGCGTGCCGGGCGGCAGCAGGGGAGGTCTGCGCTCATCGCGCAGACTTCCTCTGCTGCCCCACTAGGCACCAGGGACAATCGGGCAGCTGGGGGATGTCTGCACTATACGTGCAGATATCCTCCATGCTGCCCGACACGGCAGACTATTATGACGGACAGCTGTCCGTCATAATAGACTGCCGTGTCGGGCAGCATGGAGGATGTCTGCACGTATCGTGCAGACATCCCCCGGCTGCCCCCACTAGCCACCAGGGATTGAAGTACAGGTAAGGGGGGGGGGGACAGGGGGGGCAACAGAGAGACAGGGGGAGGGAGGGGGGCAGAGAGACAGGGGGAGGGGGACAGAGCAGGAAGGGGGGGAGAGACAGAGGAAGGGGGAAGAGAGAAACATGTGGGGGGAAGAGAGGGGGGAGTGGGGAGTGAGACAAAGCTGGGGGCAAGGGAAAGAGAGAGGCAGCATTGGCACATAAAAAGAAATAAACACAAGAAATGCATTTTTTTATTTATATAATATTTTATTAAAAAAGCAATTTACATGTGAATATATACAAGTTTAACTTTTTTCCTATAGGGTAGTCTTATATTCAGGCTTTTAGTATTTTTCCTAAAGGAATATCCAAAGTTTGGGGGGTCGTCTTATAATCAGGGTCGTCTTATAATCGAGCAAATACGGTAAATATAAACTTTTTAATATTATATGCAACTATTTTCATATCGCATTGTATATGTAATAAAAAAATGTTATTACCGTATTTGCTCGATTATAAGACTAGGTTTTTTTCAGAAAACAAAATTCTGAAAAATACCCTTCGTCTTATAATTGAGGTTGTTTTATAATCTGACCTCAAATCGAGGTCAGATTATAAAACATGGATCCAGGTCCCCAGCAGAGCAGCAGGGGACCTGGATCCCCCTCTCTAACAGCCAGGGGATGTCTGCGCGATGAGCACGACCGCCAGGACTTCTATGATGAAGCCGGGTCCTTTGTCAGTCACTTTGTCATTAACATATGCAGGTTGCCAATTAAATATGCCACAGCTTGCCCATTAATATGCCAGTGTTTTTTTTTGCCATTAATATGCCACAGCCAATTTGCCCAATAATATACCACAGCCATTTTGCCATTAATATGCCAGTATTTTTGTGTTATTAATATGCCACAGCCAATTTGTCCATTAAAATGCCATTATTGTTTTGCATTAATATGCCAGTATTATTTTGCCATTGATAAGCCACAGCCAATGCACCCAATAATATGAGAAAAGAAAAAAGAGCTGTGTGTGGGTCTCACTGCTATCTTGCAGATGTATCTGTAGTTGTACGGCTGCTTGCTGGATGTTGCACTCGAACGCTGGGCAACCCCCGCCCATAGACAAACAAACTGAAGAATCAGAATGTGGAGTGACCAAACCAGGCAGCAAAGCTGTATCCAACAAGTGTAATTTAAATCAAAATAAACAGTGGCTAGCACAATCCTGGAATACCACAACACACAGGGCGGATCCTTTCTGTGTGTTGTGGTATTCCAGGATTGTGCTAGCCACGGTTTATTTTGTAATAAATTACACTAGTTGTATACAACTTTGCTGCCTGGTTTGGTCACTCCATATTCCGATTCTTCAGTTAGTTTACCCAGTAATAGGCCAATATTATTTTGCCATTAATAAGCCACGACCAATTTGCCCAATAATATGCCAGTATTATTTTGCCCATTAATAAGCCACATCCAATTTGCCCAATAACATTCCACCCTCCTACCCCCTGCCCCAGTACTCACCTCCTGGCTGCTCTATGTCCCCGGTTGTCTCCTCCGTGCAAGTACAGCCACCAGATATGACGTACTGTCAAATCCGGTCGCAATGATTTTTTTAAAACTTTTTTTCTTTTTCTTTTGGCAGCCTCATCCAGTGGATGTGGACTGCTGGTGGCTGCATGCATGACTGGCTCCATGTGAGACAGTCATATGGGCAGCGGGGAGGGGGGGGGGGTCACATTTGCCAGCGGTGCCCCCTTAAACATTAGTTAAAGCAACCCTGGTCAGAATCCCCCAGGCAAATTGTGTGACAGCACGCTGACAGCGTTTGCCAGCATCCAGAGATGAGCTCTGCCTTAGCAGAAAGGCAGGGCTCAGAGTAAACCTTGTGTATCTGCTAAGATACACATCAGGTTTACTCTAGACAGGGGACACCAGGTTTTCATTTTGCTGCTAATCATGGACCAAAAGTAATAAAAACATTTTAGTGCCATGCAACTCTTTTTTTTTATGTATCATTATAAATATTACTTTAGTCAAGAAAATTATATATATTTTCAAAACAAAAAAAGACTTTTAGACAAAATGAACCATTTTTGCTCATCATGTGCTGATACATTTTGAAATGACATGTCACTATATTATACTTTTTATGTTTGGAAAGAAATGGAGACCTTTGTTGAAATTGCCTGTAAAATAATTGAAGGCCAAAACGCACTTTAGGCTGTGATTGTTCTTTTAGCATAATTGAAGTATGGGGATCAGCTACTCTCCCTTATTTAATATTTCTGTTGGACATGCCAGCAGGTTTTATAGTTCTCTTTAGTTCCACTATTTTAGTTTTTATATATAATAATTAACAGATTGTATGAGTTATGGACTCCTATTATTAATAATCCTTGTTGAGTTATTCCTGTCCATATTATCTACATTTTAATAGATCCATGAAATAAAAGAAGATATCATTTTAAACAAAAATGTTAATTCAATACAAGCTTGTGTACTTGAATCCAAAAATAAAAATAGAACCTTATACAAAGACTTAATACAAGAAATGTTGTAGCCCATTACTAATGTAATATTTTAAGAATGAAACATAGTAAATGTAATTGTTCAGTTTTGTATTAAAAAACAAAAAAACATGGGCTGTGCTATCCTTTTGTTGTATGTTATTTGCTTAGTGTTGTGCATCACTATTCCCTGTTTTCATTGTTTATCTTATGTTACCATTTCAAACTTGGTCTTGTTGTATGACTTCTATAATATAGTAGCATCTCTACACTCATGATGCACTGATGAGAATCACAGATGATTTGTATATTCAGGGAGTTGTAATGCTCCCTGGTTCTATATTGTTTATACCTGATTGATGGTGTCATCAGCACAACATGAGTGCAGTCAATAGCCCCAAGAACTCTTTGTATCCTGGCCACCTTTTAACCCCTTCATGACCAGACTGTTTTCGGAATGTTGTGCGTTAATGACCAGGGCTATTTTAACACTTCTGATGTGTTTGCGTTTAGCTGTAATTTTCCCATCTCTTATTTACTGTACCTACACAAATTATATATTGTTTTTTTCAGGACAAAAAGGGATTTCTTTTGCCATTATTTTGATCATATCCTTTAATTTATTATAAAAAATATAATAAAATATGGTGGAAAAAAGAACCAACACTTTTCCTGACTTTTATTCGTAAAATCTTTTACTAATCTACAAGAGCTACTGAAAAAACCTGCTAAATAGATTCTAATATTGGTCCTGAGTTTAGAAATACCTAATGTTTACATGTTTTTTTTTCTTTTTTTGTATGTTAAAATGTTAATAAATACAAGTAGCACATAGCTGTTTCAAAAACATTTTTTTTTTCAAAATTAGCGTTTGTGACATTATAACAATGATTTCTGTCATGAATCCCTGAATAACCCCCTCATATGTACACATTTTTTTAAAGTAGACATGTGAGGGTATTTAATTTGGGGTATTTTGACTCTTTTCATGCAGTCATTTTTTCCACCAAGTTATGCCAAAATTTGCAAAGATAAAACATTTTTGGTGATTTCTTTTGAAACCAATTGTAATTCAGGTATGTATTTACTGAGAATTTCAGGGGTACTGCCAAACACCACCAATATGTTTTCAGCCATATCTCCCGAGTACATTGATACCACCCATGCATAGGTATGTTGTGTATTTTGGGGCTAAAAGGCCACATTTGGGAGTTACACATTTCAGTAATCCAGCTTAGAATTTTGACATACAGACAACCTGCACACATGGGCTACTTGGGACATTTTTGAAGCTGCTCAATGTAATTTACCCCATCAAACCATATATTTTCGAAAAGTAGACAACTCAGAGTATTTCAAATGGTGGTATTTTAACACTTTTCATGTACTAATTCTACCACCAGACATTGTCAAACTTTGGGGTAGAATTTTTTTGTGTGTTTTTTCCACACAAATTATAGTTTACGCATGAATTCACAGATCCTGTTATGTGTTACTGCCAAAAAACACCTCAACATGTGTTCAGCAACATCTCCTGAGTACATTGATACCCGCCATGCATAGGTTTGTCAGGTTGTTTAGGGGCTAAAAGGCCACATTCGGGAGGTGTGCTTTTCAGTATTTCAGCTTGGAATTTTGACATGCAGATATCGTGCACCCATGTACTACTTTGGACATTTTTGAAGCCGCCCAATGTAATATACCCCATCAAACCATATATTTTTTGAAAAGTAGACAACTCAGGGTATTTCAAATGGTGGTATTTTAACACTTTTCATGTGCTAATTCTACTACCAGACATTGTCAAACTTTGGGGTAGAATTTTTTTGTGTGTTTTTTCAACACATATTATAGTTTACGCATGAATTCACAGAACCTGTTATGTGTTACTGCCAAAAAACACCTCAACATGTGTTTAGCAACATCTCCTGAGTACATTGATACCCCCCATGCATAGGTTTGTCAGGTTGTTTAGGGGCTAAAAGGCCACATTCGGGAGGTGTGCTTTTCAGTATTGCATCTTGGAATTTTGACATGCTGATAACGTGCACCTATGTACTACTTTGGACATTTTTGAAGCCGCCCAATGTAATATACCCCATCAAACCATATATTTTTTGAAAAGTAGACAACTCAGGGTATTTCAAATGGTGGTATTTTAACACTTTTAATGTACTAATTCTACCACCAGACATTGTCAAACTTTGGGGTAGAATTTTTTTGTGTGTTTTTCCACACATATTATAGTTTACGCATGAATTCACAGAACCTGTTATGTGTTACTGCCAAAAAACACCTCAACATGTGTTCAGCAACATCTCCTGAGTACATTTATACCCCCCAAGCATAGGTTTGTCAGGTTGTTTAGAGGCTAAAAGGCCACATTCGGGGAGGTGTGCTTTTCAGTTTGAAATTTTGACATGCAGATAATGTGCACCCATGTCCTACTTCGGACATTTTTGAAGCCGGCCAATGCAATATACCCCATCAAACCATATATTTTTGAAAAGTAGACAACTCAGGGTATTTCAAATGGTGGTATTTTAACACTTTTCATATACTATTTCTACCACCAGACATTGTCAAACTTTGGGGTAGAATTTTTTTGTGTGTTTTTTCCACACATATTGTAGTTTACGCATGATTTCACAGAACCTGTTATGTGCTACTGTCAAAAAACACCTCAAAATATGTTCAGCAACATCTCCTGAGTACAGTGATACCCCCCATGCATAGGTTTGTTAGGTTGTTTAGAGGCTAAAAGGCCACATTCGGGAGGTGTGCTTTTCAGCTTGAAATTTTGACATGCAGATAATGTGCACCCATGTCCTACTTCTGACATTTTTGAAGCCGCCCAATGCAATATACCCCATCAAACTAATTCTACCAGCAGACATTGTCAACTTTTTGGTGTTTTTTCCACACACCTTCTACTTCAGGCATGAATTCACAAATCCTGTTATGTGTCACTAACAAAAAACACCTCAACGTGTGTTCAGTAACATCTCCTGAGTACATTGATACCCCCCATGCATAGGTTTGTTGTGTTGTTTGGGGGGATAGATCATATTTGTGATAAAAAAAAATCTAAATGTTACAAATTTGGGAACAATTGTATATATGCATTTTAGGGCAATCGGGACAGTAAAAGGGAGTGTCTGTTCTTTTTCCTTTACTGTAACACACACGGCAGTGTTTCTGGGGATTTGCTATCTTTTTCATTGGTGGTATTTTAAATATAAAGTGTGAAACCCCAGTTCTTGACTCAGCTGTTGGGTTATCAAGTAATTCTGAAATCAGCTTCAGCTGAAATTCAAGAAACGTGTGTTTTTCAAGAGTCATCTTTTTCAAAATTAAAAATGCATTATGTGTTGCCACCTGCATAAGATACATTGCCACCTTTTTGTACCAGGCAGTGGTCTTTCTTAAAATAAGATATGGCTCTATGAGTTGATCGGCCAAATCTACACCCCCCATGTGTCTGTTGTAGGCCCTAATACAAACAGGCTTGGACTCGGCTCTGCCTCGGACAGTGACAGTAGAGACTGACACGTTGTGTATGGTTGTAAGCATATTAACGTCTTTCCTGTCCTTAAATTTTAATGCTAACAACTCAGCTTTGCGCAGAGCTTTGGACTCTCCTTTTTTTAGTTTGGCCTTTACCAGAGATGTCGGAAACTCTTTGCGATTACTTCGCACAGTGCCACCCTTATTGAACAAGGGTAGCATTAAATCCCACATAATTTTCCCACTTTTCCCCAGAATGTCAGGGCAGCCAGGGGGGTCCAGGTGACAATCCTTTCCCTCATAGATTCTAAAAGAGTAGGTATAACCACTCTGACTTTCACAAAGTTTATACAACTTTATCCCATATCGGGCACGCTTTGAGGGAAGGTATTGCTTAAATCGTAAGCGGCCTTTGTACTTCATAAGGGACTCATTCACTGAAATATGTTGTTTGGGGGAGTACACCTCGGCAAAGGTCTTTTGCAGATGGACTATGAGGGGGAGAATTTTATAAAGTCTGTCATAGTCGGGGTGATTCATAGTAGGACAGAGGCGGTTATTACTGAAGTGAAGAAAACGCAGCAGCAACTCGTATCTTTTTCTTGACATAGTTTTAGAATATATTGGGGTACATATAATAGGGTTAGTGCTCCAGTATGAGCGGACTGTTGGCTTATTTATAATCCCCATGAGCATTGTAAGTGCCCAGAATTTTTTAATCTCTGGGACATCTGTGGGGTACCAATTATGTTCCCTAACTATACGCCTACGTGGATTGTCATGGATAAATTGGGTAGCATACAGATTTGTCTGGGAAACAATTTCCTCCCAAAGTGTATCCCCTAAAAATAAACCCATATACTGTATATGGGAAAAATTTGTAACATCAACATGAATGCCTGCATTGGCAGTAAAATGGGGGATGTTGGGCTTCTCAAACTGTGGAGGTACCCACTCTTCCACATTAGCGGTAGCACGGCTTCTTTTAGCTACCGGCTCACAAACAAGTGACACCTCACTAGAATCATCAGTAAACTGACCTGCATCAAAATCTGATGCTGTGTCTGTGGCATCAGAATCAGATGCCAAGAAGGCATATGCCTCCTTTAAATTAAACTTGAGCTGCATAACTCAGCAACACACTAGCTACCTGTCTAACTAACCTAACTACAAAATTACTAACACACAATTTTTTCTTATAACTAACTGACTTATCTACCCATGTAACTAACTGACTTATCTATCTACGTAACTGACTTATCTACCTACGTAACTAACTGGCTTATCTACCTACGTAACTAACTGACTTATCTATCTACGTAACTAACTGACTTATGACCTACAGACTAAATTACCAAGTAATTACTAAAGGATCAACAGACAAAAGTAAAACAAATATATTTATATTTTTTTTATAACCTACAACTAAACTAACTAAAACTGACTAAAACTGACTAAAACTGACTAAAATTAATACATTTATTTTTTGTTTAAAAAAAATTAACCCCTGAGGGTAAAACAAAATATACATGCAGTAAAAATGCACTGCAGTAAAAGTATTTGGCAGGGAAGGGGTTAAAATAAATTTTATTAAGCTAAGAAATAAACTGGAACACTATGGAACATTGGGTGATACAATTTATCAATGATCTATGTCTCTCTCCCTCACAAAACGCATCTGAGGAGAAAGACAGAGAACACTGAGTCAAAGGCAGTGTTTGAAAACACGATCTCGTGACACTTCTGATTTGCTATTGGCTGTTACTACTCTGCCTCAATGTGAGACAGAGAGTAGCAGCCTAAAAGCTGCGATCTCTTACGCTGCTTGTTTTAGTTCATGACGGTCCTGGACCGTCATCGGTCACTAAGTGTGTTTTTACCGATGACGGTCCAGGACCGTCATTGGTCGCGAAGGGGTTAAAAAACTAGCATGTTATTGTGCCATTCTTCTGCCTGGGTTGGAAAGTAAATATAATCCTTTACTCTAGAGACTAGGGACTCTATCACTAGCTTAAGGCACAATGAAAAGGATGACTGACTGATCTCAACCAGATTCCCATATTTAGTCTGGAAGTAATATTGCCAAAATGATGCAATGCTTCTAACAATCTCACCAGCCCAGGAATATATTTGTTCCTTCTTGTCAGAGGCTCCAAAATATCTGATACAGTCTCTCTCTCTCTCTCAAGGTAGCAAGGGGTGAGTTAATGATGTCTGATGTCCCCTCCTTTTTATGATGTAACTGATTGGAATATGGGATTCACTTTTTTTTTTAAATATAAGTAACTGAAAATAGCAGGTTGATTGACAAGGGAATTACACCATTCAGGTCTTTACTTACCACAAATGGAATCCCAATTTACAATCTGCTATTACGGTGTATAGGTAACACTTTCTTTTTATTAATCAATTAATCACTTTAGAATATTTTTATGAACTCTTTGGCCCTAAAATGTACAATTCTCCAAATCCTATCTGAGAAACTGTAATCCTTGAAATGGGAGTAAAATCCTTAACTTTTGGTGCAGTTCAATACAATTCAAGGCTACAGAAATGGATGAATTCTGTTCTTTCTCATGACAAGTTCCTTGCTGTTTGGGTGAACTAAACTGACTCACATTGATGGTGCAAATTTGGGTATGTAATTTACTTTCCCTACTTTGAATAGCAATTTCTTGCAATAAGGCTATTTGAACCAAATTACATCCGTTTGGTGGCAATTCAGAGCTACATAAATAAATCCCAGAATCAGTTTTTGTTTTATATGTTCTGTTTTGAGCCCAAGAGTTCACAAGATGTACACAAGATGTTGTTATCTGTCTTATTAAAAAATCTGTTAATGTGTATTAAAAATATGTGTTAATCCAATGATTTAAAAACAATACGGTTTGAGTTTAAGATTCACTGCTAAAGGAATGCTATCATTTGTAATAATGTAGGCTCATTTACTAGAGAAGAAATATTGTTTTGCTTTAAAAATTTTACACACAGTATTACGCTATATATATATCAGCTGACTACCTACAAAACGACACCATATAAAATATGCAGTACCATTTGCCTCCTTGGTATAGTTCCTTCACTTGTATCCAGTAGAGGCTGCTCAAGAACTTCACTGTATTGGAATTATTTCTCCTAAAGAAGATACCCAATGCATCTGTATAGCAGATAGCTTTATATGTCTTTTTGAAATCTGCTGCCTTTTGTTAACTTCTAACAATAAAGAGAAAAAAAAAATTCAATTCCCAGAAGACTACAGTAAATAGAAGAAATACGCCAGCTTGTCAACAAGCTAATCATACTACACACAAGTGCAAGGAACATTGCTGTTTGTTTGAAATCAGTAGCAAAGGAACCTGCAGTTAATCAGGTCTGTTCTCACCAGTGATCCCACTGCACTTAATGAGAACTTGTATTATAGCTACCATGGGAGAAGGAAGATAATTTGTACAGTACACAATAGAGATATATTACTCAAATGGGTACACTAATATAGTTACTGGACAGTAATAAGGAGGAAACATTTTTTTTTAAATAAATATCTGTACTTTTCTACAAGGTAAAAAATAGTATTTCTGTTCTATTTCAGTAATATGTTCTATACGTGAACATGATTTGTTGAATCTAATTTGTTCTACAGTATATCATGCGATTAATACATAATGTGCATGATGCATAGACATGCTCCCTTCTAAACTCCTGCAGATGTGCATAAAATACCTGGAGGCTGAGATCCAGTGATGTAAGAAAATGCCATATGTCTACCCTGTGCTGTCTTAAAAGAGCAGTGCCTTTATATATACATAGTACACAGTCTCAGTCACACACACACATCAACAAAAAACAAAAACTGTCTGCGCTTCTCACCCTAATAAGGTTGGCAACAAATTTACAAATACTCTCACCCTATGGAGAGTGTTTCTTGACGTGGCGGGTGAGTTTTATTATGCTTTGGCCAATTCATATAACCAAAACCTCTCATCTATATTATATTTATATATTTGTTACCAACTTTATTAGGGTGAGAAGCGCAGACAGTTTTTGTTTTTTTGTATAGATTGTACAGCCAATCACACTGTATTTGCAGCATGCTCACACCTGTTTGGTAAGCATCATTTCTACATTTATATTATTTGAGCCTGTGACTAGCTTAGCACACCGACATTTTTCTTTTCCCTGCTTACACACATATCAACCTTACATCTGCACACAGTCACACTTATACATGCACATTCCCACATACATACACAGCCACACATACACAAATACACACGGTGACACTTATATGCACAGCCACAGTCACACTTATACAGATGCAGACTCACACCGACACATTTATACACACAGACACACGCAGTCAAGCTTCGACACATAGACACGCTTATACACATACACAGTCACATTTACATGCACACAGTCAAACACAGTAACATTTATGTGCACAGTCACACTTAATTGCACAAAGTTTTGTTTTTTTTAAATGTTGTGATGTCACTACTCCCTTGCTTAAAGCCATTTTTACTGATTTGTCTATGGAACCTAGCATAGAAGCAAATTAAGACTAGGTGACTATGTTTTGCAATAAAATACAACAGATACAGAACAATGTATTAAAGAAAAAGAGAACATCCAAATTATTGCAATAACATCATATTTTTTAAATAATGTAACTATAAAAAAAAGAAAAAAAAAAAAAGAAGCAGCACCTTAGTAAAGAAAAACATTATAAAACTCTTCCTCATCTCTCATTCTCCCACATCTACTAGACTGTTGAAATTGCTTGCTAAGGAGTCAGGCTCAATCAGGCTTGCTCCCAGCTCTCCTGTGTTCCACCATTTCAGACTGGGATAATGTCCATGAGTCCCAATTTTTATTAAATTGTCCAACTTGTCTTGCGGAAGAGCGAGGTACTCCATGTTCCTAATGAACCAGAGCATATTTAAAATTTGCATTTTTGTAGGCGGGTTTCCTTTCCAACAATTTGCAATCAACATCCTTGTGGCAGTGCAAAGGCAATTTATTAGTTTACAAATACATTTATCTTGCTTAACGACTTTGGGGTGCCTTATCAGGGGCCAATTGGAGTCTGTCAGGGGCCAATTTGCAAGTTGGAGTGGAAAATGTTTTCAATGAGCCAAAAAGTAAATGACCAGATTTTGGGGACTAGCCACCAGAGCCAAATACCATGTGCTCATTGCTTTAAATGCATTTTTCTTTATTGAGGTAATTTTGTGGGAGTTGCATAATATATCTGCACATTGTGGTTCAGAGAGTTTTTATCCTAAATCTTTTTTACAAGCCAGCATATAACCACTTTTGAAGTTGGAGTATACAATGGATATTGCACCTCTAGGAAGTGATTTTGCTTTCACAAAGTTTTTGTAGATAGTGGTTTGGCTAAGAGGATTAATTATTAGAAATCGATCTAGATCGGTTCTGAATATAGCGGAATCTTTTAGATTCAGGTATCTAAAAAGATTCCATTAAATAATCTGAATCTGAAATATTCTGCATTTACCTCTAAGGACCAGGTCCTCTATTCTCCATAGGCCATTTTCTGTCCACCATCTAATTATTTCCGCCCCTCCTGAGTCCCCCTGAAGAAAATGGGAATTGTAGAATATCAAGAGGTGAATGAGATAATACTATTTCTCTTTAATGCCCCTGGACTCGGGTAATTCATAGGAATACTGGATAAGAGAGGGTAGTAATGTTTGTACAGTGTGCAGCAGCTTTACCCAAGGCAATCCTTCTTTGTGTAACCATGCTACTAGATGTTTTTCTATGTCCACGCATCTTACTTGGCCAACTGAAATGTATATCTGGCAGCTCTGTAATAATACCACAGGTGGGGTCTGCTAATCCACCACATAATTTGGGGCTGTAAAGTTGCTTCTTATCCCAGATAGAATGGAAATAATCAACTTGTGAAGAGAATCAATGTCTTTCATAGATGATAGACAGAGTACAGTTATTCCTGGGGAAAATGGTGTGGTCATGAGTGAGATTCCAGGCTGTTATCAGTTCCGAGTAGCAAAAGTCTCTGACGTGACTTACTTGGGGTTATGTTGGCAATGACTGTAAGTTGGTATAACAGACAGCTTAGACAGTTCAGTAGAAAATAATCAACAGTATAAGATTTGGGTAAGGCTATCAATTGAAGTGCTGAGAAGAGGTTCTAGACAATTGGGGTGTTGACTGAACTGGTTGACACCTCCCTTGTTCTTGTCTAGGGGAAGATGCTGGATGAGTTGTTGTGTAAAGCTGGCAATGACCATTGAAGAGCATAGCCCAAGGAGTTGAGAATATCAGGAGATTCTTCGGGGTCTCTGATGTCATGCATGGATCCATTGTAATGAAACTGCAGCTAAAACGAAAAGCCCACCTATACTTGATACACTTACTGATAAGTATGTCCGTAATTGGCTTCATGCATCTCCTTTTCTGGAGAGTGATGGGGGAGAGGTCTGTGAAAATCTGTGGGGTAATCCCCTGTACCTACAGAACAGAAGAGAACAGATGATTTGTCCAGACTACAGGGCCAAAGAAAGCTGGAAGGTACTTTTGTTTATTTCTCTTCCTCCTTTTGAGTTTCCCCGACATTCAGCATTGTATTAGGGACAGATGCAGTGTAAGTTGATAAACTTTTAAAATGTAAAAGAGTGGGAGCAAAGCTAATATGTAGCCATCTTGTTTTGGTGCCAACCACACCCAACAGGAATATGCAACTAGACATCTGGATATGCAACAGAAGCTGGTATAACCAACAATACTGTTTTTTAAAATGTTGCTGGATATGGATGTATTCAGACCCTTAGTGACTTGATTACTGAGGTCGCAAATCAAGCTTGAATGTTGTGTTAAATTTTTTTTGTTATACTAAGTCAAAGTAAAAACATTTTGTGTGTGGGATGAGTGTACTAATATTTGCGACGAGCCACGGCCAAGCAGGGGACTTACCTTCTCCCCAAGAGTCATGTCCTCTTCCGGGTAATGAGTGGAGATGCTGTCCAAAATCGGTCATTGATTTCTGGACGTTCGCAAGAATCCCATAGTGCCATTGTGCGCATGACCGCACTTCCGGTTTCCCTTAGGGATCATAGCGCCGTCCAGATTCCGTGCATGCACAGTGAATACTGACAACGCTACAGGGTTGCCATGACACCTCGGAAGAGGAGGTGTCCTGTTTCTCCACCTCCCTCATCATAGGCATGCCATCTTCAGCCCTTTAAATAGCCTCAAGACCTTCTCAACGGTGCTCAGTTATACTGAATTCCTGGTTAGGTCGTTCACTATTTTGTGTGCTCCTAAACCTACTATTACTATTGCTCCTCAGTCTTCAAAACCCGATTCTCCAATAATCCAAGTTGTTTTTACTGCTTCTTCTCCGATCCAGTTATCCTGTGGTCCCGTGCTGTTATCCACTAATGGAGCCCCTGTTTCATCTCAGGGGCGTCCATTTAGTGGGACCTCCGCAAGGTTGTAGCCTCTCTCCTGCCAGTGGGTTCCAGACCTCAAGTGGATGCAGGTCAGTGATTGTCATATTCATGACAATTTTACACATTTTTCAGTCTTTAAAATGTAAACTTACTTTGGAAAATTCTAAGTATTTTGATAGCATTTTTATTAGATTCTCAAATTAAAATGAAATGTCTAATTTAATAGAAGAGTTTATATATTTCAACCATTTATTAATTGAATTACAGCAGTCATATGCTTCATAATGAACGTTTTGATGCATACTCATTTTTCTTTTCTGTAACTAGAACTATAAGGCATTCGATTCACTATATGCTGGTAATGCATTCTCTAGCTGTGTATTAATTTTGCTCATTATCAATATCCACTCATTTTACAAAGCTAAATTGTAAGCCATAAAGTTCAATATGCTGCTATTTGTCTGTAAGAAGCTAATTAATGTACATGTGAACTAACCAGTACAAAAATCTCAACAGCAACATTTTGTGATTAGAAATAAAATACCAATTCCCCAATAAAATACCTATGTATGCAACCTGTCGGAAGCTGTCTCCTTGCTTTTTTTTATATTTTCTCTATAAGGACTCAGAAATAAAATATTTATATTATTCTGGATTGACACAAGTGTTCCACTTCCAATGTTGATTCCAATGATTCCCAAGTTCATCTATAGTTGAACAATACTCAGAATGGGTTTGCTCAAGCTAGTTCCAAAGATAGTCAATTAAATTAAGATCTGGTGAATAGGCAGACCACATCACTATCATTTTTGTGACACCGTAGGTTCTCCATAATTTCCCACAACGTGCCTTCGGCGTGTGGATGAATATATTTCTATTGCTGGAAAAAGCCCCCGGGCCAGTATATAACCACAACTGAAAAGCTGTGTGCACATCCGGTGGACTTGATTTCTGTATAACTATATAAATGTGTGTATGTACGTATGTGGAGTCTATTTAGTAATCAGTTAACCATTGAACTGTGATGAACTTAAAACTGAATTGCAGAAATCAGGCTAAAATAGATGAGTTGACAAAAACGAAATCAATCAACTAAACAGTGTAGCAGTGGGATCCAGTTGATGAGTTAATTGATTTCTTTCTGGTCACATATGGTAGTCCTAATTAACAACAGCAGAATGCAGTTGACCATCTCTTGCCTGCCACGCTACAGCAGCAGAAACAGCTCCTTCTAAAACCTCTATTATCTGAAGGATTTTTCAGGGCTAAGTCCCAAAGTGAACTCTGCTAAACTGCACATATAAATCCACAAATGCACAAAACATGTATGGGTATTTTACATACAAAACTCAACTTCAATGATAGTTAAAATTTAGTACGCCAATTCTTGTTGACTATGGTTCTTGTGATGCTCAGCCAGCCATTCTGCTCATTAAACTTCATATAATCTGCAACAAAAACTGTCTGCCCTTCTCACCCTAAGAATGTTGGCAACAAATCTATAGACATAATATGAATGAGAACCTCTCATTCATATTATGTTTATACAACAAAAACTATCTGCACTTTTCACCCTAGTAAAGTTGGCAATATTTATATTCTGTTTATAGCATTGTTGCCAACTTTATTAGGGTGAGAAACACAGACAGTTTTTATTGTATACACTGTAATGCCAATTAAACTATATTTGCAGCACACTCCATTGATAGGCATTATTTTACACAATATTATGTGAGCCTGTGATAAGCTTAGTGCACCAACATATTTATTTTCCCTGCTTGTATATAGTTGAGGTTGGTGGCTTCTCTTAATTTGATTGATGGTTGTTGTCCAGAGGTTAATGACGAGGAGGCATATTTGCACCTCCTCAAAACTTTAAAAAGGTTTTGGCAGCCGTATGTACTGTTCTATGTGCCTACTAAATAGTAGGTGAGGTTAGGTCAAACCCTGTTGAGAGTGTGCCTTGATGTGGCAGGTGAGCAGGGCTGGCCCTTCCATGGGGCAGACTGGGGTATCTGCCCCAGGAAGTACCGTGGCAGGGGCAGCACTCCCCTGCATGATGCTCCATGCAGTGGTTTTTTCTTTCTTTCTGTGTCCGGGGGAGCCTCAGTTTGGGACAAAGTGAGAGCTCTGTTAGGAGGAGGTCTTAGCCAATCAGGTGAGAACTCTCAACTCTCCTGATTGGCTGAGAGTTCATAAACCTCTCCTGATTGGCTCAGCCCCTTCTTCACATAGAGCTCAAAGCTAGAGCTGCCTGCACCACTCTAGGTGGTGTGTATGTGTCAGTGTGAGTGAGAGCCTGTGTGTCTCTATGTATGTTTGTGTATGTGTGGGTGACAGACTGTGTATGCGTGAGACTGTGTGTAATGAATAAAGGGTTTAACCCTCTTTCTGACACTGCCTGTATCTGTCTAGTCACCCAGGGTTATCTCCTTTGACATTGCCTATATCTGTCTAACCACCCAGGGGTTAACTCCTCTGACACTGTCTGAATCAGTCTAGCCACCAAGTGAAAGTAAATGTAGGAGAGGTGGTGTCAGCAGACCTCAATAAAGAAGGTTGACAACTGGAGTAGCACTGCAAACAGATATTATTATAGACAGCAAAGTGCAAAAGTTTAGTGGGCTGCCACCTTCCGACAAACAGGCTCTGCCTAAAGCGTACCTTTTACACTTTGCCGTCTATAATAAAATGAGTTGGCTCGAGAGGAAGTGGAGCCGACTGGATCACAGCCTTTACAAAAATTGTAGCCTGCCGTGAGGGCCTATTTGTTTGTTAACTCCTCTGACACTGCCTATATCTATCTAGCCACACAGGGGTTAACTTCTCTGACACTGCCTATATCTGTCTAGCCACTCAGGGGTTAATTCCTCTAACACTATCTATTTCTATCTGGATTTTGTTATAGGTCATTGGTCACATATTATGTTTAAGTGAATTGCAAAGCCTATTATCATCATAATGTTTTACAATTACTTTATTTTCACCTTATGGTGAGCTTATGGCTATGCAATTCCTCAAAACACAACATGTGGCCACTGACCTATAACATGACTTGTTCAAATATTCTACATTAACTTTAAATGCTCAAACATTTGGGGCACAAAATGTAATCATTGCCAGCCAATACTCGGGCCAATATGGTATTTCATATAATTTTACATTTAGACGGGTGCTGTTGCATATAAATGATCAATTCCTGATTTCATTTTAGTGTGAATTATCATAATTGTGGAAGTTTATTCTTTTTTTGGAAGGGGGGGCAGCATTTCATGCTTTGCCCCAGGCAGCACAATGTCTTGGGCCAGCCCTGCAGGTGAGCTTAAGCTTTGGACAGTTTCTATAACCAACACCTCTCATTTATATTGTTTATATAATTGTTACCAACTTTATTAGGTGGAGAAAAGCAGCCAGTTTTTGTTTTTTCAAACAAAGGTGAAAAGTAACAATACCACAGGTGAACTCAATGGGAATAAAACAGTTATTGTACTGCAGATCTCAGCATAAGTACTTCTAGGTCACTCCAAAACCAACAACTCTGTTTAGAGTTCAGATGAAAAAAGATACAAATAGAGAGTAATATTGCAGGAGCTAATATCCCAAAATTATTATGATAGGGTATGCAGGCACGAACAGAGGAGTAATTCCGGCTCATTGGTAGGGTTTAAAATCTTTGAAGAGTATCCCACAGTGACCAGTGCAAACAGATACACTTACAAAGGTAAAGCACATACAATGTCCTGGCTTGATAAACAGCATCCCCCAGCTGCGACCAGGAAGGGAATGAATACTGGTATGATTGCACTCCCCCGAAGAAAACTCCACGTCTTTCACTGGCTGTTGTGTTGGCTTCCTCTAGAGAAAATTGTAGCTGTCACTCTGTATTCACCTAATGTTGAAATGCAGCTTTTAAATCTATACTGAAAACCATCGCACCTGTAGAATAATTAATTAACCACCCCCCACCTTGCTTCATTATAGAGACATGTGCACACAATCCTGGTCGAAAGAAGGTCCAATCACGACCCCTCCCACCCTCCCACCAGCTCCAATCAGTCTTTGGCCATAAAAGAAGAGGCGAAGGAATGAATCAGGGATATTAAACATGAAAAGCAGGTCAATTAACAATTCTTTTGGAGAGAATAATCAGGGATATTATAAGTGTGGAAAGTGTAAATTGTGGAAGTTGTGTAAATTTCAACCAAAAACAGATCACTGGATTACAATGTATCAAAATGGGCAAATCATGTAAGATCAAATAATTTATTAAATGTGATTCAGAGAATGTTATCTACCTTTTACAGTGAGCTTGTGGAGCACAGTATATAGAAAGGACAATCATACAATTTAAAACCAGAGCTTTAGAACACTTTGGAGGAATAAAGAGAAAAAATAAACATAGCTTTCCAGACTTTTTAAAGGACTTTTTCCTTTAAATGAACATTGCACCTTGTTTTAATCCTTGTTTCCTTGAAGGAAGCAAGGATTTAAAAACGCATGTCCTGGACTTTTAACCCCTTCAGGATCAGGAATTTTCTGGGCCAGTGACCAGAGTGATTTTTCAATTTTTAATGTGTTTGTTGAAACTTAATTTTCTTCTCTGTCATTTAATGCACCCATACAAGTTATATGTTGTTTCTTTAATAGAAAGTTAGTGCTTTCTTTTGATACCCTATACATAAAATAATCTCTAATTTAGTATTAAAAAATAAATATAAAAGATGAACATTTTAGGGAAGAATTTTTTCCCCCCATTATTTTACCAATAATAATCTGCGCAACTAGTATAACACTAACCCACTTATCCCAACTAATTAACCCTTTTGTGACGTAAGGTGCTTGCATCCCAAACGACGCAAGCACCGAAACGTCACGATTGGTTCCTGGATCACAAGGTGATCGGTAGCCAGGAACACTCTGGCAGAGACCTGATCAGGGTCTTAATAGACCTTGTGGGTCCCTGCAAAAAAATCACTAGACCTCCTGACGTCACGTGTGACGTCACGAAGGGCCGGGTTCGGGCACGGAGCGATTTGGAGAAATTGGCTCAAAGCCAGCACCGGCTACATTTCCCTTGTCAGACTGAGGCCACTCAAAGTGGCCTCATCTGGCAGGTGGGATCCCGCTGCAAGTGCCTGCAGCAGGATCCAAAAACAGCTCATTGCGCGGAGCCGCGATGAGCTGTTTAATACAGGACGTACTATGCCGTCCTAACGACTTTAAGGCACTTAAAGTCAGGATGGCATAGCACGTCCTAACGTCATTAAGGGGTTAACTAACTAATAAAAAACACAAATATATTTTCGCAAACCCCCCAACAAAACCCCCCAGAAAAAGAACATATTGCAATAAAATGTATACAATGTATTCATTAAAAATACTTTAAAAATGCAAAAATAATTAAAAAACAAAACAAAACAAAATGAGGGCCATAAAGTAAGAAAGAAACTGAACCTGGACCCAATTAGGTCCAGGAACTTTGTCTCGGTTAAAGTCCCACTTGCTGTTCCCATGCAAAAACGAGGGCCTCTCTCTGAACAAACAAACATAATCACACATAATCACACCTTTGCTTCAGCAGTCAAAGGCTGGGTGATATGAAGACTTTGTGCTCAGTTCTGCTGAACTTCATCTCATCTCCCGCTTAGCACAACCCTGCCTCCTTGGTCAGCATGGATAGTCAGTGGAGTAAGCTGCATGCCTATGCTGCAAAAATAAAATAAAAATACCAGCTTTGCAACTGCTGGTATTCTACTTCTACCTGCATTGGCTCCATAGGCTTGATTTCTGTTGCAGAAATACCAGCAGGTGGCAACCCTACATACATAGTGTAATAGATGTATTGGTGTTTCTATGTAGCAACAGTGCTGCCTATGTGTCCAAGCCCTCCTTATTGGATGTCACTGTGCATGCCAAGTACCAGAAACATGTACAATGTACAGACCCTATTAATGGCCTAATTTATCTCTGGTTTGTGAATAACAAAGACTGCAATAAAAAAGCTAGGTTAAGTACCACTGAAAAGTGATTTCTCAAATCACTAAACAGAGTCCAGTATTGTCATATTCCTATGGTATCCATTTTCCTCAAAGAGCTAAAGGGAAGCTCTATGCTGGTGGGGCATAGATCGTTTGCAACCTCAACATTAACAGGCAAAGAATGGGTGACCTGTAGCTTTGTTTAGTGGTAAATCTGGCAAATAAAACTAGTTGGATCTTTTAGTACTTTTTTCTGCAAAGATTCTGAAAAATACAGAACTTTTAACATTGCTATATTGCTTTTATAAAAGTACTTTTCTTTTTAATGACTGCCATTCTCTTATAAAATAAGAAGCTAGCGCCCATATTTAACGTTTATATCCTGGTTTTGAAGTCACAATTCACTGACATACATGTATGTGTAATCATGAATTTATTTAGTAGATTTGTACTTTTAGTCACTGTAATGTTTTCTACAGTATATTTCCTTTTGCGAGAGACCAGTCACTTCAATAACCTGCCGCATGAATGGCTGACAGGGATACATCTGTTGATTCACAAAGATAAGGTCCAAATGAAAGGATAACTACTTATCTCACTGACACAGCTAACTTTAAATGTAACAAAATGCCTCTTACTAAGATCTTTATATTTCAAGGAGCCTATTAATCCTGTCACACAGAATGAACCTTAATCCTACCCCATGTTATGGCAGCAAGTCAGCGTTAGTCTATGTCAGTAAAAAGATTATCTTGATCCATCAGCCTCTCTTAGTTAGGGATCTTCTAAAACAATATTTGTAATAAAATGTATGTATGACAAAAGAATATCTTTTTATATCTGCAGTTATAAAATCAAATCCAACCTCACTGACAATCAAGATCTGACTGTGCATACAAATCATTTTAGACTTTTCATTCTTCATCTCCAGCTGCAACATTTCACTGCATTGTCCATTTATCTTCTTTATTTGTTTATCATTTTACTTACAATTTATTGCATCTTCGCAAGATGTAAACAGTCTAGGCTTTAGATTGGAAGTCTGGCAATCCAACTTGATTTGGTCATTGCAATCAGAACAGCAGAGCAGACAAGCTAATTGGGAGAAAGGTAATGAGAACTGCTACTTATAATTAAGTCAGCTTTTCTACAGCTTCTATTCCACAGTGCTCCATAACTAATAATATACACTCTGCACTACTCAAACATTACATGATAGAAAATTTGGCAAGCATCTCTAAATGATGGAGTAGAGGTAATTATTATGAGTTTTTTGGTATACATTTGTATAGTATCTGTGTATGCCTCTATCGATGGGTGCATACATACATGCATGCAATTATAATTATTATTTTTAGAGCTTCTTTCCAATATTTCCTCATCACAGTTCACACATGTATATATGCTTCATAAAATAAAATGTTCTTTTTTATTTCTTACCATTTTTTTTCTAACACATTTGAATATGCTTGTGTACTGGCTTTTATATTATCATCTGAAAATTGCATCAAATTTATTCCAATTATGTAAATTGGAAGCAATGCTGTAGCTGTGTAAAGGCAATATTCCATTAGTATACATTTAGTTGTAATATGGTGCTACTTTTTATATGTCTAATGTGTGATTTGGAAATGACAATTACATATAACCTTAAAAACAGCTATGGCTTATTAGCATGGCAATTTATATTTACAGTGCAGTGAAGTCACTCACCTGTGTAACCTCTTCTATAATGTTGGTAAATTAGTAAGTGAAAGGGCCACTACAAAAAAAAAAAATCAATATATTAAAGATGAAAATATGAAACTATTATAAATGCAATTGTTAATTTATTTTGTTATTGTAGGTAAAACATGGACATTTCCAGCATTCTTTTAGTGACATTAGTGTCACTCATGTCAAGTGATTCCCTCATTATTTTCAAGCAATTGCATGGCAGGATGTCCTCTGGGTAGGCACAGTGTTTTCGAACGACAAATACCTTATTTAAATGGGGAGGATAAGGAGGTGAGTTTCTTAGAACAATGTTATGATGTTACATAACCCACATGACTCAGATTAAAGTGGCTTTTGAATGGTGCTCCTAGGGAACTGTAACTCATTTAACCCCTTCAGAATAATAGCTATTTTGTTACTTTAGCAATGCTACATTTAAATAAAAGTACACACTTGCTGCTTAAATTAATCCCCACATATTACATACTGTTTTTTTTTAAGGAAAAAGGACAACGGGTTTTTTTTTTTTACTTAACTCTTTGTGTACTGTATTCATTTTAATAATGGCAAACAAAGTGTTTTTTTTTTTTTTAAATTTGCTGGGACACAGTATATATTAAAAAATAATGGTTGCTCCTGGTCTGAATATTTGGCTACCCAGATCATCTCACCCCATTGATCCCCCCAAATTTGGGGGAGGATGGCAATGGATTGTGATATATCCCTAGACATATCACAATCCTTACTGCAATAACTGAGACAGCCTGTCTCAGCTATTGCAGGCTGTATTGAATACAGCTTGCGTAGTCATTTATTAGTGATTCACGTCACATAAGCAACTTCATGAGTGAATACAGTGGCGTCCCGAGGGGGGGGCGGGGGGGGCGGACCGCACCGGGTGACACCTCCAGCGGGGGTGACACCCGTGCTGCCGGCACCCCCCCGCATCGCGCTGGCGCTGGTTAACTTTTTTTCTGGCAGCCGCATCCCCTGGACGCGGCCGCCGGAAAAAAGTAAAAAAAAAAAATCCACCGCAACCGGAAGTGACGTTACGTCACATCCGGTTACTGTGTTTCCCTCCTCCGTGCAAGAGGGAAGACTGCACGGAGGAGGCGTCCGGGAGCAGAGAGCAGCATTCAGGTAAGTGATGGGGGAAGGGGGGGAGGAGGCTCTGGCTGGCACAATATTACTGGGCTCTGGCTGCACAATATTACTGGGCTCTGGCTGCACAATATTACTGGGCTCTGGCTGGCACTATATTACTGGGCTCTGCATGGCACAATATTACTGGGTTCTGGCTGGCACTATATTACTGGGCTCTGGCTGGCACTATATTACTGGGCTCTGGCTGGCACTATATTACTGGGGTCTGACTGGCACTATATTACTGGGCTCTGGCTGGCACTATATTACTGGGGTCTGGCTGGCACTATATTACTGGGGTCTGACTGGCACTATATTACTGGGCTCTGGCTGGCACTATATTACTGGGGTCTGACTGGCACTATATTACTGGGCTCTGGCTGGCACTATATTACTGGGCTCTGGCTGGCACTATATTACTGGGGTCTGACTGGCACTATATTACTGGGCTCTGGCTGGCACTATATTACTGGGCTCTGGCTGGCACTATATTACTGGGGTCTGACTGGCACTATATTACTGGGCTCTGGCTGGCACTATATTACTGGGCTCTGCATGGCACAATATTACTGGGTTCTGGCTGGCACTATATTACTGGGCTCTGGCTGGCACTATATTACTGGGCTCTGGCTGGCACTATATTACTGGGGTCTGACTGGCACTATATTACTGGGCTCTGGCTGGCACTATATTACTGGGGTCTGGCTGGCACTATATTACTGGGGTCTGGCTGGCACTATATTACTGGGGTCTGACTGGCACAATATTACTGGGCTCTGGCTGGCACTATATTACTGGGGTCTGACTGGCACTATATTACTGGGCTCTGGCTGGCACTATATTACTGGGTTCTGGCTGCACAATATTACTGGGCTCTGGCTGGCACTATATTACTGGGGTCTGGCTGGCACTATATTACTGGGCTCTGGCTGGCACTATATTACTGGGGTCTGACTGGCACTATATTACTGGGCTCTGGCTGGCACTATATTACTGGGGTCTGGCTGGCACTATATTACTGGGGTCTGGCTGGCACTATATTACTGGGGTCTGGCTGGCACTATATTACTGGGGTCTGGCTGGCACAATATTACTGGGCTCTGGCTGGCACTATATTACTGGGCTCTGGCTGGCACTATATTACTGGGCATCTGGCTGCACAATATTACTGGGCATCTGGCTGCACAATATTACTGGGCATCTGGCTGGCACAATATTACAGGCATCTGGCTGGCACTATATTACTGGGGTCTGGCTGGCACTATATTACTGGGCTCTGGCTGGCACTATATTACTGGGCATCTGGCTGCACAAAATTACTGGGCATCTGGCTGGCACAATATTACAGGCATCTGGCTGCACAATATTACTGGGCTCTGGCTGCACAATATTACAGGCATCTGACTGGCACAATATTACTGGGCATCTGGCTGGCACAATATTACAGGCATCTGGCTGGCACTATATTACTGGGCATCTGGCTGGCACTATATTACTGGGGTCTGACTGGCACAATATTACTGGGTTCTGGCTGGCACTATATTACTGGGCTCTGCATGGCACTATATTACTGGGCTCTGGCTGGCACTATATTACTGGGGTCTGACTGGCACTATATTACTGGGCTCTGGCTGGCACTATATTACTGGGGTCTGACTGGCACAATATTACTGGGCTCTGGCTGGCACTATATTACTGGGGTCTGACTGGCACTATATTACTGGGCTCTGGCTGGCACTATATTACTGGGTTCTGGCTGCACAATATTACTGGGCTCTGGCTGGCACTATATTACTGGGGTCTGGCTGGCACTATATTACTGGGCTCTGGCTGGCACTATATTACTGGGGTCTGACTGGCACTATATTACTGGGCTCTGGCTGGCACTATATTACTGGGGTCTGGCTGGCACTATATTACTGGGGTCTGGCTGGCACTATATTACTGGGGTCTGGCTGGCACTATATTACTGGGGTCTGGCTGGCACAATATTACTGGGCTCTGGCTGGCACTATATTACTGGGCTCTGGCTGGCACTATATTACTGGGCATCTGGCTGCACAATATTACTGGGCATCTGGCTGCACAATATTACTGGGCATCTGTCTGGCACAATATTACAGGCATCTGGCTGGCACTATATTACTGGGGTCTGGCTGGCACTATATTACTGGGCTCTGGCTGGCACTATATTACTGGGGTCTGGCTGGCACTATATTACTGGGGTCTGGCTGCACAATATTACAGGCATCTGACTGGCACAATATTACTGGGCATCTGGCTGGCACAATATTACAGGCATCTGGCTGGCACTATATTACTGGGCATCTGGCTGCACAATATTACTGGGCATCTGGCTGCACAATATTACTGGGCATCTGGCTGGCACAATATTACAGGCATCTGGCTGGCACTATATTACTGGGGTCTGGCTGGCACTATATTACTGGGGTCTGGCTGGCACTATATTACTGGGGTCTGGCTGGCACAATATTACTGGGCTCTGGCTGGCACTATATTACTGGGCTCTGGCTGGCACTATATTACTGGGCATCTGGCTGCACAATATTACTGGGCATCTGGCTGCACAATATTACTGGGCATCTGTCTGGCACAATATTACAGGCATCTGGCTGGCACTATATTACTGGGGTCTGGCTGGCACTATATTACTGGGCTCTGGCTGGCACTATATTACTGGGCATCTGGCTGCACAATATTACTGGGCATCTGGCTGGCACTATATTACTGGGGTCTGGCTGGCACTATATTACTGGGGTCTGGCTGCACAATATTACAGGCATCTGACTGGCACAATATTACTGGGCATCTGGCTGGCACAATATTACAGGCATCTGGCTGGCACTATATTACTGGGCATCTGGCTGCACAATATTACTGGGCATCTGGCTGCACAATATTACTGGGCATCTGGCTGGCACAATATTACAGGCATCTGGCTGGCACTATATTACTGGGGTCTGGCTGGCACTATATTACTGGGGTCTGGCTGGCACTATATTACTGGGGTCTGGCTGGCACAATATTACTGGGCTCTGGCTGGCACTATATTACTGGGCTCTGGCTGGCACTATATTACTGGGCATCTGGCTGCACAATATTACTGGGCATCTGGCTGCACAATATTACTGGGCATCTGGCTTGCACAATATTACAGGCATCTGGCTGGCACTATATTACTGGGGTCTGGCTGGCACTATATTACTGGGCTCTGGCTGGCACTATATTACTGGGCATCTGGCTGCACAATATTACTGGGCATCTGGCTGGCACAATATTACAGGCATCTGGCTGCACAATATTACTGGGCTCTGGCTGCACAATATTACAGGCATCTGACTGGCACAATATTACTGGGCATCTGGCTGGCACAATATTACAGGCATCTGGCTGGCACTATATTACTGGGCATCTGGCTGGCACTATATTACTGGGCTCTGACTGGCACTATATTACTGGGCATCTGGCTGGCACTATATTACTGGGCATCTGGCTGGCACTATTACTGGGCTCTGTGTGGCACAATATTACTGGTATCTGACTGGCACAATATTACTGGTATCTGACTGGAACACTATTAATGGGCTCTGAATGGCACACTATTCCTGGTATCTATAATTGTAAAATTATAATTGTAACATTTTCAAAACATTGAAAAAATTGTGGGTGTTTTCTACATTTTTATTATGGGGGGGGGGGGTGCCACACTCAGGGTCCGCCCCGGGTGCCAAATGCTCTAGGAACGCCCCTGAGTGAATAATAATGAAATTAAGTACCCCCCTTTAGATAAATCACTCCCTTTAACTGTTGCATTCATTTGATACCTGATGTTCTATGTAGCATTGTAAGAAGTGCATTACTCCTACCAACAGTTGTGATAAGGAGTGGTGACCTTTTTTCCACCAGGTACTTCCTTGGAGGGGGAGGAGAGACTGGACATTTGCTGGACTGGGGGAAGGAGAGGTTACGCATGTGGAAGGAGCAGGAAGCTGCATGGCATGGGGTAATGGAGAGTTCTGAAAAGTTTTGCTAGTTAAAAGTATAAAAATAGGAAGCTGTGCTTTCGTCTTGGGTTTATATTAAGTGCCAAGAAGCTAGAGCTAAGAAGCTAAGGTTTAGTTTAGTGTCTAGTACTGTAAATAAAAGTAGAAAGTAACTGTTGCAGAATCTCTTTCAAAATTGTCCTTACCAACCTGGAGTCAAGAGACATTTTGGGACAGAGAGCCATGTGCTTTACACATTATCAATTAATATACTGATATATAGAATATAACAGCTGTATGTTTGTAACTTTGTTGGGATTTAGATATATTGTTTTTACCACTAGAGGTATAAATTTAGATATATTATATATATCACAACGTATTTTGGTATTCATCTTTACATTATCTGTATTTTCAAATCAAAGAAATGTATTGCTGTACAGTTAGTCTTGTTTATCTAAATAAATATTTATTAATCATTGTATTAATAATTATTTAGCATAATTTAGCATACCACAGGCCATGACCACAACATAGGCTAACACAGCCTCTATTCTGGGTGTTTCAGATTTGCATCAGAAGCAGCCTGAAACTGCATTGGGTGAGGGGGTCTGATTAACAGGTCATTGAAGATTGTCACTGGCCTGTCACTTTAAGACTGCCCATGGGCGGTCCTGGCTGCTATTGTTTTTAAATTTTGCTTTCCTGGATAGCCTTCACTCGTGTACAGGGCCGGACTGGGAGTAAAAACCAGCCTTGAAAATACATTTTTACCAGCCCCGTAGCCCCAACATCATGTCGTTATTTTCTTGTTCATAAAAGGGAAAATTATACATTTTAAAGCTTTTTAAGAGCAAATTCTGGTGCAAAGTGGTAAAAGTGGAGCTCTCAGCCAGAACAATTCAACAATTGCTATCAAGCTAATTACACAGTATGCCAGACACAAGCATGTCTAAATCCAACAAATAGCACACAGTCTACCAGCTAATTACACAGTTTACCTCCCACAGACTTGCCAAAATCAAGCTAGCCACAAGAGTGGTAATATCCAGGCATTCCAACAAAGTTTGCTAACCAAATGTGGCAAAATGTAGTTAATAACACACAGTCTGCTGTCACAGGCTAGCAGACTGTGGCATTACGTTAGTAGACAAAGAACATCACTCACATGATGAGGTAACCCTAATGGTATAAGACCAGACCGGGTTTGCAATAAAAAACCTAGGAGTGCTGTGCATTGCACTTTTTGTCTACTAATTATGGGACCCTTGCCAGGCAACTGGTGAAATAGAGTGCTTGTTTGCTATATTTGCATTGAGTATCTTATTCACTTGTGGCGTTACTGAAGCTGCTGTTTTATAATCACTGTGCTACGGAAATACATCTGTGCAGCAGAGGGGTGCCGGAATAACTTACAGGATTTGACACCACCTAGCACACCTAACTTTTCAGGTGGTTTCCCATGCACCATTTTCCTGGCTCATAAAAATTACCAGATTTGCTCCTGGTTTAGTAAGGCTCCAAAATTCGAAAAAAATATTGTAAATTACCGATAACTATAAGACAGGGGATGACAAATTAGATTTAGCTTTGGAGCTCAATCACACAGACAGTCACATGCACACACAGACAATCATGCACCCACACAGTCATGCAGACAGTTACACACACAACACAACAGTGTTGACATAAGACTCCACAAACACAACTCCAGTTGTGTGAGCCATTGTTTGTGTGTGTGGTGTATTTGACACTCTCACACACCATGTTCTTTGAGATGATATGCTTCAATTTTTTTTGTAAGATTTGCTTGTGCATCAATTAAAAATAATGATTCAAGATGCTTTTCATGAGGGTTCAAGTTGCTTGGGTGAAGAAACAACATAAATCTCACTGATGTTGGGATTGATTCTTGGTCAATGTGAATTATTCCCAACATAATATATACTAACATATTTTCCAAAATGATTGTGTACTTTTTGATTTCACAGAGATAGAGGGTGAACAATTTTACATTTTGTAAGGGTTTACTTCGTTTCCAGATGATTGCATGATTTCCTTGGAAAATGTATAGCTCTATCGTGGAATAATCGGTACATTAGGGGTATATTATGTTTGTCATTTTTTTTTTTAATAACTTATTGAAATACCAATTCATCCTTGTAATTTTCCTTCTGGTGTACTCTTAGTTGCTATATCAATTTAATATTCTGTGATATCGTTTGTCTTTAAGTATGCATTTGTCATATTTGTTGCTGATAAATTTCTCCTCTATGGTTAGGAGCATGGTTAGATCAATATATTAGTCCAGTCGTCACATCCTAGATATTTTGGAGGATATATCTATCTACACAATGTTTGCAAATTCTTGAATATGATGTATGCACTGAAAAAAATTTGGGGACATCCATAGAAAAGATTATTTCACCCTTTCAAAAATCAAATAAATTAAAGAAAGAAATTTTAGATATGTTCTGTGGTGTCCAAATTTACATTAGTAAATGAATTAGTGTCCATAAAGGATAACATGCACTGTTTTTAGTTTGAAATACAACAATAACAAAATGTGCACACATTCAGTAATTAAATATAAAAAAAAGTGTTCCTAGTGTAACACATCCTCCAGACTTGATTACTTTCCCAAATACTGATTTACGAGACACAAACAAAAACAAGGGAATGGCGGTGGAACATTGGAACAATAAAAAAACACTATAGTGTAGTATGGGAAACCAATAGTGCTGGTAAATAGAAGTGAATACATGTATAATGTAGAAGGAATAAATGCCTAAAAAAAAATAAAAAAAAATAAATATATAAATAAATAAATAAAAAGGAATACATGCCTTAATAATGGAAGTGGTCACAGGTATCCATTCAAATATTATTTAATACCAAAATGTAAAAGTTATAAAAATACATGATGCAGGATAACAAAGACAGATGGGCAACTCCACTTAGATGAGACATACAGGAGCTCTGGAGTGAATGAACACAGATCAAATGAACAGCAGTAAAAACACGGTATTGAGTGGTATTAGTTGTATAAATGTTGACTACCTTATTCATCAAACATTCCCAGAAAATACAATAGCCCTAGTCTACAATTTCCTAATGAATGGAAAATGCTACTCTATAATCAGTGACAATTGAAACCCCATTTTTTATTTATAGAATGTATTGCATTAATGAGTCTTTTAGTTTTAAAAGAGGGAGGGAGAGTTGGTTTGGCAAAAGGCAAATGATGTCAGCCTCTGATCACATACTTCTTCTTTTGTGAGGGGATTTGAGATCCTACACATTCATGGACGAATGTTTAATTATCACTGTTCAAAGTGTGAGGTATAGGAATACATATCTGCTTAACACATTTCCTGTGATCCCACCTGCTTAGTTAGAATCGTCCATTTCTGATTTAGTAGATTAGATAATGGAAATATAACTTGAATCGTTGAATTGTTTTCATTTACAATTTGAGTTAAAAAATATTAACCTACTCCAAAACATACAAATATGTGCAAAGTATATAGGTCTCCCATCAGGAAGCATCATATAATTTGCTTAATAATATAAACTATCTGACTGTTGTTAAAGTATTATTGATCTTAGTACGTATAATATCTAACATATATGTAACTTTAGTTCTCAACTAATCTAATACAAAGACATGAATACAAAATACTAATCATATTCCATGTTAGCTACATAACCATATGAGAAAGAAAGTCAAGAATGAAATGTAAATGTGTTAACTGTCAATTAAGATAGAATCTATCCAACTGAAATAGCAAATATGTTGCAGTTCTTTCTCTATACAGACAGAGCTTCTTGGTTCTCTATGAGAGAGGCAAATTGGTTTCTTTGGGGGATGTTAGGAGCCCTGAACATTTGATCAATTGTTCTTGCCACGTGAATAGTGGCTTTCTACTGAATCATTAGACGGGTTCCAACAAACCACTTATATTAGACATTATTATATTATCCTTTCTTTAGGGTAGCGAGATCCACAAAAATCTTTATGTTAGGGGTCTGATAACTTTCTGTAACTTTTCTTGCTGCCTCCACGATCTTTCCTTATGTAGCATAGAATAAATGTAGGCAATGGTATCTTGTGGACTGAGTTTGCATGATTTGTTGGATGCGGTAGTCTGTGCACTATATTATTGATAGGTTGAATCTATTAGTAACATGGTGGCAAATTCTGTTGTACCAACATTTTTTTATATGCCTCTCACTAATATTATTTTTCCATGTTCTAGGTCTGTTACTTTTATTTGATATTTTTCCACCATTTGTTTTTAGTATAGTCTTCTTGTAATGTCTAGGAGAGCATTATGAGATGTGACCCATTTCTCCACCTTATCCTCCATTTTGGCTGTCCTCTCTCCTAATTCTCTCTCTTGATGCCATGTGCCAGTTTTGTTTTTAAAATCAGTTTGCATAGTTTCCTTCAGCTTTGCAGTAATTTTTAAAAATTCAGCATTTTGAGGACTTGTCACCCATGTCAAGGATCACTGTGGAGTACCCTGCTTATGAGCATTTTTAAATGCCTTTTCCCTTCCTGCTGTGACATATTTCTTATACGTTTTTAGTAACTATAAGTTGATCCTGACTGGATAAATTGGTAATTTCTTAGAAAGGGATCAAAGCTCAGGTAGCCAATTTCCTAGGGGTCCACACCCCCCTGAAACATGTTTTGTCTCTTGACAGGATTTAACAAAAGGGAATAAAACTATACAATTGATTTACTGGTATATAGATGTGTACAATGTTTTAGAAAACATTTAACGTTCAAATTGCCCACTTCTATTACAAAACTAACATCTCACCGTGGGACTGAACTTACAGCTTTTATAGAGATGTAAAACATAACCACACAATCTACTGTCTCAGTTTGTTCCTGTCTGTCAAATTGTTGGAGTATATAAATAAATGATACTAATAATACATGGCAAGTCCAAAGGCCAGTAATTACACTACAGGATGTAGGACACAGACATGCAATGATGAAAATTAGATTTTAATGACTCAAATGAAAGAACCAATCAGATGATAAATGTTGTGTCTCTGTGAATGTGTTTGCTATTATTCTTGAAGAAAGTAAAAAGCTTATAGGACCAGTGCACTCTACAGGCTTGATGTTATTTGCAAGCAACCCTGGTAGTTGTGGGGTGAATGGATATTCCAATCTTATTTTGGTTAATTCTTGTTAGAACATGCGGTAGGGTCTTAAAGCAGCCCTGCCTGGGGCTGCTTTAAGACCCTACTGGGCCCTGGGCAAAAATCTTTACAAGTGGGCCCCTCTCACCACAATTTTTTTTGAAAGTCACAATGTAAAAAATTCTATAAGTAAATGTAAACTTTTAATATTACATGCAACTATTTTCATATCACATTCAACTATTTGTATATGTAATAAACATGTTATTGAAAAATTAAATTTCTTTTTTTATTCCCTTTTTCTGCACCCACATTGCACCTAAAGGACTTAACACAACACCACACAGTATCCACAGCACTTGCCATGCACTTATATTGCACCCACAGCACTTGACTTGCACTCATATTGCACCCACATGCTTTGGCATGCCAGTGTCAATTTGCCCCACAGAACATACCACAGTGTCACTTTACCTCACAGAACTGGCCCGGAAGAACATGCCACAGTGTCCCTTTGCAACATAGCACATGTTATTTTGCCCCACAGAACAGGCCACAGAATCAATATGCCAGTTAAATGAGCCACAGTCATTTACCAATTAACATGCAACAATCCGTTTGCCATTAACATATGCAACAGCCAGTTTGCCAATTAAAATATGCCACATTTTGCCCATTAATATGCTATTGTTAGTTTTTCCATTAATATGCCACAGCCCATTTGCCAATTAATATGCCACAGCCAGTATGCCAACTAATTTGCCACAGCCAGTATGCCAATTAATGTCACTGTTCATTTGTCCATTAATATGCCACTGTTCATTTCCTCACTAACATGCCATAGACAATTTGCCCACTAATATACCACAGCCAGTATGCCCAGTAATATGCCACTGCCAGGATGTCCAGTAATATGCCACTGCCAGGATGCCCAGTAGTATGCCACAGCCAATTTGCCCACTAATGTGCCACAGCCAGTATGCCCATTAATATACCACAGCCAATTCACGCACTGATATTCCATAATCAGTATGCCCAGTAATATGCCACTGCCAGGATGTCCATTAATATGCCACAGCCAATATGCCCACTAATATGCCATAATCAGTATGCCCAGTATAATGCCATAGCCAGTATAATGCCAAGCCAGTATGCCCACTAATATGCAACAGCCAGTTTGCCCATTACAATATGCCACAGTTTGTCCATTCATTTGCTATTGTTAGTTTTCCCATTAATATGCCACAGCCAATTTGCCAATTAATATGCCACTGTTCACTTGCCCACTTATATGCCACAGCCAGTATGCCCACTAATATACAACAGCCAGTATGCCAATTAATATGTCACTGTTCATTTGCCCATTAAAATGCCACTGTTCATTTTCCCATTAATATGCCACAGCTAGTATGCCCACTAATATGCCATAGCCAAAATGCCCAGTAATATGCCACAGCCAGTATGACCAGTAATATACCACAGCCAGTATGCCCAGTAATATGCCACTGCCAGGATGCCCATTAATATGCCACAGCCAATTAGCCCACTAATATTCCACAGTCAGTATGCCCAGTAATATACCACAGCCAGTATGGCCATTAATATGCCACAGCCAACTTGCCCACTGACATGCCACAGTCAGTATGCCCAGTAATATGCCACAGTCAGTATGCAAAGTAATATGCCATAGCCAATATGCCCAGTAATATGCCACAGCCAATTTTCCCACTAATGTGCCACAGTCAGTATGCCCAGTATAATGCCACGGCCAGTATGCCCAGTAATATGCCACAGCCAATTTGCCCACTAATATGCCAAGTCAGTATGCCCAGTATAATGCCACAGACAGTATGCCCAATAAAAAAAATCCCCATTCCCCAGTACTTACCTTACTGCTGCTCTCTCAGCCGCCTCCTCCACAGTCTTCTCTCCATGCAGGCTATCATATTCGGCAGCACTAAGACTAAGCCGGAGTGCATCCGCTGGATGTGGCTCCCGGCTGCTGCCCATTGACTGTCTCCATGTGAGACAGTCACGCAGGCTGTGGGGGGCATGTTGGTTGAGTGAGGGGCCCTTTAACCAGTGGGCCCCGGTGCAAGTGCCCACTTTGCCCATTGGTTAAAGCTTCCCTGGCCTCTGTAGAACATTCTTAAACATGTCCACATATAACAACTCGCCATGCTTGTTTTTCAATACATTTCCGCAGTGCATTGCTATCACTGAAGGAATAAATTCTGATAGGGATATTCTAAGTTCACATTATATATGATGCAATCATGGTAATGTATATTGATTTTTAGTTTTAGTTTGTGTTCTCCATTTAACACAGTATGTTTGATATGATACAGGTTTACATAGACAGCAAAGTATTAAGAATGTTATTTTAAACTAGAAAAGCTACAATTTCTGGGGAAATTGTGTGAAGTGTTCTTGCCTCCACCAGTAGTCTACAACTGGAGTGGGCGGAGTAACTCGGGGGAGTGGCTTGAGCAACTGTTGCGTGGTTGGAGTGGCTGGAGTAACTGTGGAAAGGTTGGAGTGCGTTTGCCATCTTCAAATGGTCATATTTTAAAAACTATAAATCCTACAGCGAAGAACTTTATATTGTGAGAATCACAAGACCCAGACCTACATTTTGATGCATAGTATGTCTCTGAAATATTAAAAATGAAGGCACAGTCGTAGTTTACCTATTGCCCTTCAAATTTGAGGTAGCTAGAATGGAGTTTCAATGAATGTCAATGGACGGAGTGAGTTGCAAACAAATGGTCATATTGTGAAAACTATCCGGACTATGGCTTAGCCGTGGACATGTTAAGTGGCAGCAGGGATAGCTGAACGTTTTGATATAAGATTGGTGTAGGTGGACTTGAAAAGGAGGGAGTGGTGGCAGTTTAGAAATCATGTCCTGATTTTTCAGCTCACACTCTAGCTTTTGTCAGCTCCCACTCTAGTTTTGAACATTCCGCCATTAATTCCTATGGGACCAATTTCACCACAAAAACGACGATATTTCGTGAACCATTCGGCGAAACGTTCCACAGTAAGTAATAGCACACCAATCGGGAACAATCCGCACGTGTCGGTATATTACTGTCTATGCAGTGTAAAAACTGTGGGACGAGTTAGGGTGGAAAATTTAATAATATAATAAGAATAAGAATATATATGTGAGATAATATTAAGTGGTCTTGCTATGCAGGAACACTTAATAATGTTAAATGATCATTATTCATTTTTTCCCCTAATTAGAATAAAATCATTTTTTCATATATTGTGTGGGAGAAGTTTAATGTCTGAGAAACACTGGCTATGGGAAGAAGAGTCACCAGCGACTCTTTTGGAAATCAACTTCCTTTCTGGTAATGTCAGCCCCAATCAGAGAAAGAAAAATAGATGATTAGAAGAAACAGGTTGGTTTCAACCTTATTATATTATGTTGTTTTGGTTAAATGCAGTTTCTGGGTATCATGTACCATTTTTACAAATCATAAAATGTGTTTTTATTACTATTGTCTATTTAATAAGAATTCTGTTGTATTTTAATTGTTCATTAAGAATGATCATTTACTTATTATTGTCACAAGGAAATAACTCATATGCCATATCTTCTTTCTGGTTGCTTAAGATGTAAAAAATAATTGTGTCACGAGTTGACATTTATCAGAGAAATTTAGCTCGTAATAAGAAATTCATTTTGTACCAATCTATTAACATGAATAGGTTATTTAGTTTAGAATAATGTAAGTTTCCTCAAAACATAAAAAAAAAATTCCATGTGTGTCAAAAGAAAATGAATTCATTTATGCAAACACTTTTTCTACAAACAAATTCAGTATTTCTATAAGGGATGGGTGGAAACTTGAAAGGAAAATTAAGACAGATCTACGTTTCAAACCAGTTGAAAGCAACTATTTGTTACCTTCTACAATTTATCACAAAACTGTCCCAATTAAATATACACTTAATGGACAATTCCTCAGATTGAGAGGGATTACTGCTACTGATGCTGGGTGTTATTCTGTTGGAGACACACTCATCAGTAACTGTCTTTCTAAAATGGTATCAGTGATTGACTGTCATTTCCTGGTGACCCCTTTTGGCATTGGACCAGAATACAAATTTTCATGTAGTTGGTAAAGTACAGTCATCAAGGAATTGATCAGAGCACTAGTAAGGGTCTTAGGATATATTAAAATATATCTGAAAGTCCCTGTTTGGTAGGGTTTGTTAAAATCTCCACAGTATAAGAAATAAAAAAAATGTTTCCATTCATCTTGGTGAATAGCCCTCCTAAAAAGTGCAGATTCTATTTATTTTTGTGAAATGAGGTTCAGGAAGTTATTCAAACAACAAGAAACAACACTGAAAAGGTCCAACAAAATGAACAAACAACCCCCCCCCCCCCCAATAAAATGGGATATTAAAGGTATTATGGCACAATTTTACAATCATTAAAAAAACCGTAAAGAAGCAAATCTGAAATCTGAAGGGGTCCCTTCAAAGTTTGGTGACCCCTTAAATAAAAAAAATTGCATATAGTGAAAATCATTATTTATCAAATACAGGTAGTCAACTTAAATAAAACAATATTAAATGTGAAAATTAAAGTATATGTCATACCTTTGTCTGGTCTTAAGCCTTCTCATCACCTCTGCATGAACATACTGTAATGACAGTCAGTGGAGGACAAACACAGCAATTATCCTGGTCTTTTTCTGCTTATAATGTGAAAAATTATACATTTTTGGTTGGACATGATAAAATGGCATCATGTTTTTGCATTTAACCTTGATGCTGTTTTATAATATTAAGACTTGAAGGTCTAGATATCCATTGTATACTTTTACTTTAATTTAGAATTTCCCAAAATGTCCAAATATTTTAACATTCAGCGCCTTGTGTTAGTATTCACTTAACGCATATTTTCATACATTTAGTTAATATGCACAGATACATCTTATATTATATAATCATATTTGCATATCTTTTAAAATGTGATGGATCGTTATAAGGCGATACATTTCTTGTAGAATGTTAGCGAAACTGGAGAGCATTAATAGCAAGATGTGTCTAATTCCATCATTAATGATCACAAATGGTTTTGAGAGAAAAAGCTTAAATTATAAAATAAGACTAGCAAATATGCGTCATGGACCCATGAGCGGATTTACCAGGAACATGCACCATGTACATAGTCATTTTTTTACTTATATCTCTCAAGTAGGTGTGGAGTAATGAAATATGAATTTTACTGCTCACATTAATGTTTTTATTGTTTATTAAATTCACTCCCATATACATAGTGTAACAAGTTAATCAGAAAGGTGCATATAATTCCTTTTGAGTAAATTGTAGCAAGAGATCTAGAGCCTTCATTTATTATTATTTTATTTGAAGAAGCAGTGAAAATATTTCTGGATGGTTTTAATTTTAAAAACAATAAAAGGTTTGGTGAACCAGGTACAATTTTGATTTAAGTATTTATACTATGAATGAAAAATGACAAATATGGCATGCCATTGTATGGACTGGGGAAAGCAAAGATACATATGCTACGTATTAAGAGTTACTGCTCTCTTAAAGTCACAATAACCATAATATTTGAAACGGTCAGAGTTTGCTATATGCAAACACACACAAAGTTTGAGTGAGGCGCAAATAATGCTCTAATGACAAAGATGGTGGATGCTGCTCACACTGAACTATATACCACCTTGCAAATACACCTCAAGAAAAAAGTCACCATAGTGAAAATACAATTAATAAATATTTATATTTTACTCGTTACATCACCATTGGATTATTATAAGGTACATGGAAGAAAAAAATGGGAAAAAGACATGGTGCTTTCTGAATAAGGGAATACACAGGCACCAAGGTGATTGATAGGACAATATTAAACACATCAATGTACAGCACTAACTAATCACAAATGCATATAATTTTAAGTAACAAATTGTTTGATATAATATAGAGACAAACATCCTCACCATCCTATGAAAGAAGGTGTGAACATTGTTTTAATATAAAGCAGTGTCTTATCCTTCAAGAACTACCAGAGCATGGATAGGGTCAATTTGCTCATTAACAGCCATAAGAGTATAAACTGTTACATACAAATGTAAATCTGGTAAAAAAAAAAAAAAATAATATATAAAAATATAATAACAAGCACTTTAATATCTTCCAAAAATATGTGCTGCCTCTATGCCTTTTTTATTTCTTACACAAAAAGCAATACGACTATATCCAACAGGTAACTATGCATATATACATGAGTACATCACTGGACCTCACACCCTTATAGACATACACATCTGTGTAAAATACCCTCTTGCACATCCAATACATATATAATTTCTGTAAAGTGCTGACAATACAATGTCATATGTCAATATAATTATATTTAACGTACTTCAGCATGTATACAATTAGGAAAAGACACAGACACTGTAGAGCCCAATCCACACCAAAACGCTGGCCAGCACTTCACTCCCACTGCTCAAAGAATATCTCAGCAACCAATCTTGGCAACCTAAATAAACTACTCCAGACTTCTGTTTTGTAAAGAAAAAACCTTGTTCCACCTGACACTGATATCTTATTTGATTAACAACTACCTCGTTGTTTTCATCTTCTAGCTATCGTGATTTTCATTGCCAAGAGGCTCTTCTCTTAGGCGGCAGAAATTCTATGTCCATATGCAATACAGCTATCTCTGCCGATGGAGGAACAATGGTATTTGTTTTTGTAGAAATAATGCAGAATAACTTCTTCCACAGAATACCTAACCCTTTCACAATTCCAACACATATGTACAAATGAGCCGCTATATCTATTGCATTTCCAACACTCTGGGGTGATTCCAGTACAGAATCATGAGGTTATAATTAAGTTCAAGACTATTAAAACAATATGTAGTTTTACTTACACCCATCAAAATATTAACTCATGCTTGATCAACAATTTGGATATTAAGCTCTCTCTCTGCCAGGCATTCCTTGCTGTATGAGTATTTGATTTATCCAAAGTTTCGAGGATATCATACCATGTCCTCATGCTATTCATTATGAGGTTATTATTATTATATCTGATTCAAGCTGTCCCTTTCCTCTGGCTGACATAAATGTGACCTAGTGAAAAATATTCTGTAGGTAACAATTTAAATTCCTCAGAGAGTTGCTAGGCAGTTTTTATTTTATTCCCTTCCATTAGATCTGATATCTTACTTATCTTGTAATTCCACCAATTTCTTCATTTTAACTAAGTTAGATTATATTGCAGTACCTCTCTGCAGTTTTTTTTTTAAGAATTTATCTTTCAACCCAAATTTCTTTTTTGAAGTGGAGCCATCCCAAGATGGAGTTATTAATAACTAATGGTATATCTTTTTTTTTAAATATTGTAGTTCTTTCCAGAGAATACATTCTAAACTGGATAAGCCCATTATTTCTTGTTTGATGTAATAATTTACCTAGTCTTCTTTTGCTAGAATCCTTTTCAGTGCCCATGTAGGTAAATTATTTAATTATTCATTGTGAACATGTCAGGGGGCACTAATTATTTGTTATTGGAGTCTGACCCATTGGCAGCCCTGGACCCCAGGGGTTGAATCATTTATTTTTGGAGGGTTGGGGACATTTTAAGGACACTTTAAAGTATGACAATGTGTGCAGTGATATAGAACCTAAAAATAGTCAGGTTTTCTGTATGTTTTTTTCAAGTTCTGTGCATTGTAATATTATTCAACTTTTAATTTAATGATCTCCTATGTACCTTCATAGAACTTACCATAGACACTGGTGTACACTTTACCTGTCCCTGGATCCTACTGCATGCAATGCTCTGCAATTCTATCATTGTAATGTTTGAATATTCTTGATGTGTTTACTTTTAATAGTAAAATACTTTTATGAAAAAAGTAGAATGTGTGCCGGCACAAGAAATAAGGTCCTCTCAAGCATAAGGATAATTGTAAATAAACCATACGAATAATTTAGGACTGCATTGTAAATGGTTTCTCTAAATGGAGTATAGTTCTTTATTATATGTTTAAAATGTGCTATTTTGTAACATTATAATTTATTTCTTTTATTTCTGTACCGCACACACAACAACATGTAGAGTTAGCATTCACCTGCTTCATTATAACGTAGCACAATATCAGTGAAATGTCTTTTCCCCTTTTATAATGAAGCACAAACATTATATTTCTGCAGCTCTGCCTGCAGCTCCCTGACATTTTGCAGACAATGCAACTCTGTGACTTATTGTATAATTTAAATTATGCTCTGTTGGAGGGTTACTTGGGTTATAAACTTCTTAGACAGAACTATTTTATTGAATGCCTCATTTTGAGCACCCTTTACCCTTTCTTTTGTACTTACTTATTCAATATTTGTTATTGCTTTGAAAGGCTAACAATGGATTCTAACTCCTTAACCATTACAAAGAATGTTAAATGTTAGGAATTATTCAAGAATATACCTGCCATTTGTATGCTACTGAATATGATGCTCTATGAAAAGCATTTGTAAAGTTCAAAAAAAATATTTTTTACTTTCTGTATTGGCCCAAAGACAGTTTCTCACTCAGAGATCAAGTTCAAATAGAATTGACTTGGCATGCTATAGTTGCCCTAAAGCAGTTTACAGGAGTGTTTGATCAAACTGATTTTAAATGTACACTTTCTTTTTTTAATATATATTGTTTATTATTATTAACCCTGTTATTCAAGAGGGGGCATTTGCTTTATAGGTGTATTAAAACAAGAATACATTTTTAATCTGGTTACATCTACAAGTATGTTGAAATATATTTTCATCAGTTATAATAATATATAAACTACATTGGCTTTCAACTACATTTTTTGTTATCGGAACTGACATTTGCAATATGATTCATGCTAAGATCTATATATAATACAGTGGGGAAATTGTGTTGCATAAATATAGTTAGACCGAAAAATTTCTAACAACTTCAGCATGAATTCAGCCAATGAGAACAGTGGCTTGCAGCTCTTGTCTAACTATTTTTATCAAAACACTCCGAAAACTGTTGTAGGGCACTAGAGAATAACTAGTTATGGTCTCCTCTTTCGATTACATATAAAAATGATAGTCTCTTACTGTTTTAGAGGTGAGTAACAGTCGGTGACAGGATCAGCTTGTATTCTTGACAGGGAAGCAACAAGAGTGTCAGATGGATGATAAAATGGCAACATGCCATTGTAGGCTTATATTAGGGCCACTGAAATAAAAGCAGAATTTTCACTTGTGCTTTTATAAAATATTATAAATTGCAAAGAATCGTTATAGTTGAAGTTCAGAAACAGTTGGAGGGCAACAGCTAGACACCAGGCGCATATAAAAATAAGTAGATGAAAGAAGACATAGTATGTACAAAAACACAAATGTGTAATTCTGTGAAAAGAAGCAAGATAATTGTTTAATTATAACTGGTCTTTTGTATGTATTATAGAGGTGTTGTATGTTTATATATCAACAGTATGCAATCATTCCTCCTGTATATCACATGCAGATATAAATGAGAAATATGGTGGGAGTAATAATTGGTGGGATCAAATAATCTAAATATTTTATTAAACCGACACTGAACCTCCCCACCAAAATGTTTATAAGGCAGAAGCCCCACCTCCCCATGTTTAGATGTGTGCAATGTATGTGGGAAGAACCACACGAATGTTTAAAAAACGATTAGAGGAACATATAAGAAATATTAAAAATGGCCTGGTTACACATAGTTTGTCTAAACATTTTTTAGATTACCATCAAAAAAACCCTAAAGGATTAAAAATATGTGCAATTGAGAAAGTTCAGAAATACTGGCGAGGAGGTGACAATATTAAAAAAATAGGACAAACAGAAATGAGATGGGTTTTTAATTTGGATACATTAAAACCACAGGGACTAAATGCAGATTTTGATCTCTTTAATTTTATGTAAAACCAATATATTAGAGATGTAATACCAGCTAAAAGGGATATGCTGCTATATATGTGATATGGTATATTTATATTTTTATCCTATATTAGTGCTATAGTCTGCTTCATAGGGTGGACCATATATTTTTAAGTATGTTTTAATTATAAGTTATATATATAATTGTTAAGGCAGCATAACCCTTTTCAAGTCTTGTTTTATTATTCCCTGTGTTTGGTTGAGATGAAACACTTGTTTCTTTTGTTTCCACGTATCTCCGCTATGCATTGCCAATGTCTGTGAGTCCAAACATGAAGACTGAAATCGGAAAAGAAAAAACGACTAAGTCAACATCCCGCGAGTCTATGACGTTTGCGGAAGGAGATTTGAAGGCAATAGACGCATACGGCAGCGTGGACTCAAGAGACTTAAAAACGGCATCCAAAAGCAGGAAGTCCAGACGCCTGGTTGAAGCCTGACGGGCGAAACGCGTAGCGTGACTGGACTTGCCTGCTTACCTCGAGTTTTATTGTTTTTTATTTGTATGTTTTAATATAGCTCTGCACTTTATTTGTACTGAGTTCCTGATTATACCGCTGTGCTGGCCCCACTGCGCTGGTCATAGGATCCTATTCATGTAAGCAGATGCTTTTTTCATATTAAACATAGTCTGTATTATTACTAATTGGATCCTTGTCTATCTTTGGAGTTCTATACATAGAGGATCATCTTTCCCAAGATCTCCAGTTCTGTGCTTCATTGTTTCAGAAGTTCTGTGAGTGCAATACCATAGGGGAGACATAGTTTCTCCTGGATCTCACCACAGTTCACTTGTATTCACTCATATTACCCAATAAGGTTGACACCTTGTATTTTTCACAGTTTGTGTTAAGCGTACTTTTGTTTACCTGTTTGTTTTACATTACTTACCCACAACATTAGCAAAGAGTACAGCTCTGACAAATAACATAAATCAGAACTTTCTAGAAGCATCATTCTAAGGTAGTTTCTGTTAGTAGTGAGTAATCTCTTCCTCCTCCTTCTTTATCTGTGATTACTAGGACCATAATAGCAACAATATACTTAATCAAATTCTAATGTTAGTGATGGGTCCCATTTTTAATACCTCTTGGAAGTGGAGGGAAGATTTTGTTTTTTATCAAGAGTGTTGTCTTTGTCAAATTTTATGATATGGTATTTGTATTTGTGGATTGTTTGCTTTTAATCCTTTTGTATTTTTGTCTGTGATATGTATTGCAAGTTACGTGTTTCAATGTCTTGTTATTCTTTTATCTGTCTTTTTCTGTTGAAAATAATAAAATAATATTAAATAGTAAAATCAGAGCCCAATAGAAGCATTATTCAAAGGTAGTTTTAACAGGCAAAAGTGTCCTTCTGAAATGGTTAAAGAGTTTAGTGCCTCTTTAAACTCATTTACAAAATTTGTGATATTTTAAACTGTTTACATATAGCACTCATTAGAGTGTAAGTCATCTAGGCAATGTCCAAATCCAAACTCGAAAATATTCTTTTAAAAAACAGACCACGACTAAAAAATGAATGTATTGTATAATGTTCATTCTAATTCTATATATGACATTGTAAACATCTGCACACATAGAAATAAAAAAGATCAGAATACAAAAAGATAAAATAGGGAAAAGGAACTTTACCTTGATGCATTCAAAGCAAAATTGGTGTCTCTGAGTAAGCCTTGCGGCAAGATGCGTCTTCTTGGTCTTTGTTTTTACTAAAAAAAAAAGATTCCACTCTGCCGGATCTCTGTGGATTTACTGATTTTTGGGGGTGAGTAGGTAGGTACACTCTATTTTCTTGCTGAACCTTGCCCATAATATTGCTTTAGCGGCTGGGAACACCCCTTATGCTGCACACCACCCCTATTTGCTAGGTCATCGTCTGAATTATGAATCAGTGATTTTATCAACAACACCAGTATTTTTATTTTTCTAACATATTTAGACATAATAAGAATAATATGAATAAGAATATATATTTCTAAGTCAGGAAATATAAGAAAAGATGAGGTGCTACTGAGAAAAATAAACAATGAAAGTTATAGAAAGCAATAACATTGTATGCATTATAAATATCTGTGTTTAATTTTCTTAATTCAGATGTTTTGTCACATAATAAATAAAGGTAACGAACAAGAGAGTCACAAATCACGGGACAATACAGAAAGGAAAAAGAGATAATCCAATTATGTATGTCATCAACTTTGAGCTGATCAACTTCCTTGGGAAGGTGTGGCATCCCTTGGCCGATGATTAAAATATTTTTTAACAAAATAGTTTTATTTAAGCCAAAATCAGGAATAAGATTCAGAAGAGATATCATATACAGGCTTGTCCTTGGGTCTTATGGTGTGGTACTGTTAGCAAAACATGGTTTGTGTAATAAACCATGGCAGTTGGTTTACGGGGGGTATGCAGAGGAAAGTATCAAAAAGGCTATGAGAGAAGAAGTAGTCATCGTGGAAAATAAGAGGAAAAGGGGGGTGAAGAGGGGAACATAACCTAAAAAAGTAAGAGGAGGGGTGGAGAGGCAAGCAGTTGGCAATGGGCTAATCATATTAATAAAATATGTCTCGGGATTATAGAATGGTGAGGTCAGGTGGAGGTAAACAAGTCTACAACTGAACTACCAGATGTCAATACAAATACTTTTTGCTTTTTCACATCTCCAGCAGAGATCAGGTGTATTTAACTGTATTTTTCAAAAAAGTCAATCAACTTGTGCCATCTAGTAAATACTTTGTAGGCATTTGCCTGGATCCGAGAAGAGCTAGAGCACTTATGGGCCATGGTGGATTATTTCTTCCCTTGTTTCTCAGTCAGGCTTAGGTTACAGTCACTCTCTCAGAGTCAGATGTAAAATGGTTTTTGAGACATCTGTAATGTTGTGAGATAGTAATGGATAATGGTTGAGTTGTGAACAAGCATACTTCTTTCAAGAGTGTTAGGGAGTCAGAGAGGGTATATGGAAGTGCTTTATTTGGGCATAAAGAAATGTGGATGTTATGGTGGGTGTTGGAATGGTTAGTGCTTCAAGGGAGTGTAGGGTGCCCGTGTAGGAATAAGGTTAGACTATAATGTATTTTTGTTTGATTATTTTTATATTCCTTCCTTGGATTAGCTATGTTATTTAGTTTCCTGGTGTTCTGGCCCATTGTTATATCGGACTCTTTTGTATGAGTTTGAATTTGCAGGGCACGTGCTCATGGTAAACATCTGCTACACATTGTTTGCTGGCTACACCCCAGTGTATTTTTGGAAGCATATATACAAGCTTTACTTATCATTTTTTACTAGTTTGCACTACATTTATATTGTTAACATATACACTGAATTTTATTCAAAAGTAGATTTGGCTTTAATGTTCCAAATGTTAATAAAAATGTCGGATAATATGGCTTGCCAGAATATTCTGAATCAACATAACCCTTCTCAACCTTTTATACGGTCCTGTTCAGTACCCTGACTGCAACATGACAGGGTAATTTCTGAGGCAAATATTCAGCATTATGATATTTGGACATATATATGTAACTATGGCTAGGTAAAAAAAAAAAACACACAAAAAAGTCTTATGCAGCAAAATACACCAATGTGTAACCACAATGAAAGGGGAGGCTTACCCATTTACTAAGATGTATATACATATAAATAGTCACTTTTATTATAATAACAAGACATATAGATATTGTATATGTGTGCTGATGTGGAGCAATATCAGAAGGGGACCTGAGATCACAACACTGCTGACAGCCAAGCACATCAGTGGAAGTAGACAACCCCAGAACTAACCATGTTGTGTACAAATACTAGACAGCTACCTATTTGAAATCTACAATGTACCTTTCATGCACAGGACATACTATGTAAATTATGTCTTTCGATGGTGTTCTTGATAGCACACAATTCACCTCCTGCAGGGCTCTTGAGAAAGCTGGTTTAATTTCTTGCATGCCAGTGAGTCTTCACTCTTTTCCTTTTCACGTCTACACTCTTCCCATTAGCAATGCTAATAACTGTACCATTCCCATACATCACACTGATTTGGCTAAAGCTACGACTATGCCCCTCTACTCATGGACCCCTGCGTATGTGATTGCAATTACATGATGATGAACAATTCAAGTCATGTCATGTCAGCTATATGCGGGCATCACATAATTGGATATTCCGATTCAGCAACTGTTGTGATAAGTGTTCCTCCTACCCACATGAAATGTGTAGTGATGAACTATTTCACTTCCAAAGTGTAGATACCAAGATTGATATAGAATGCATCATACCACACTGGAAATATTATTTTGTTTTATATTTTTTTAGTATTTCAGAGCAGGGTGGGCAGTGAGAGGGATAGTTTTTTCTGCCGAGGAGTACAACTGTGGAAAGGAATGGAAGAAAACAGGGGCTACTACCAAAAGGCAGCAGTGATTAGAGTAATGCAATGCAGATTGTATTCATCACATTCATGTACAGTTAGAATACAAGGTTATCTATATAATGTACACTGACATTCCACTATTAAAAATCCTTTTTAATCTAACATTGTGTTTTATATTTATCCTATTTATTTTCTGAATACATGAATGGTTACATGAAATTAACCTATTCTTCACTCATTGCTTGCTAAACCTCTGAATGAACCTATGAGGAGTTAAACATTATAATCACTTCAGGGCACAAGTACATCACTGTTATACTGCTGTACATCTATGTCCACATTTCTGTGTACATAGATGTACAGTAGTATGTAAGTAGATGTTGTTCTACAGCTACATTTGGAGAAGAATGCATTGTTACTGGTGAGTGAATACAATTGCGTGCAGAATTTATCACAAAAGTACTGCGTTCACAGTCCAGTATACAGGAACTTAATTTGTAAATTTAGGTGAGTTCTCTTACCCCATTGCCTGTTCTTTGTTTGAGTGAGCGAGGTTTGGAGTTTTTTTTGCAAACAGCTGTAGCTTTACTGCAATATGATCTCTCCTCCGAGTCTACCTTCATAGGGAACTCAAGTCTCACAGACTACTCCAAAACAATGGCTATGGCCTCAATAGATAACAAGACACACGCTCCAATATCCAAAGTTTATTTTATTATGATCCACCATATAATTCCACAATGTGATGGGGGAGTAGAGACATATAACTAGGTTGATCACCTTACTTGTTCCATTCCTGGGTGGCGTTTAATCATAGGTGATGACAGGGGCTCATGGCCTGTACAACATCTGGCACTTCACTAGGCTGGGTGGCTCTGCTAGGCCTTGGTGGCAGCTTCCTCTTCACCTGCCTCTGGTAGGTCAAACATTCACATAAGGCAACAGTAGAAACATGCATTACAGACAGGGCTTCATTCATAAAAGGGGAAATTGCATGGAAAAACCATATCTCAATTCCCTCTTTCATTAATTAATCCCAATTCAAATCAGCACCCATTGGGTTGATGCTTTAGTTTTGAAACAGATACATTCCTCAGATTAGTTGGCCTGTAACTGCCAAAAATAGATGAAACTCCTAAGCATATAAGGTACTCCCAAATTTAGTACAAATAAATATATCTATTTTTGAGAGTTTGTTTTCTAGTAGTAGTTTTTGTAGTACTAGTTGTGTAGAAAGCATCCATGGGAATTTTCATCCTTTTTATATGTATTTGTAATACTAAATTGTAGATTACATATATGTAGATGGCATCCACAGAAACTGTCCAAAACATCATATGACCTGAATGGGTGTGCTAAATGACAAAGAATAAAAATGACATTTAAACATCCCCATATCAAGGATGGAAGCATCACTCTGGTCTTTGCCTAACTAAAATCCCTGGTTCTTAAGGGGTTAAATTGCAAAAGCTAATTGAACAATAAAGAATTTCATTTAATTTGGTATGTGTTATAGCATACGAGGGAAAGTTGATGACCTAATCTTGTTACTGTTTAAATTGAGAACATATTTAACAGGGCTAATAAAAATTGACAAACGTTATTACATATCACAGCAAAATATTATCTGAATCAAAACAAAACACAATATATGTTCATTAAGCTCGTGTGGCATTATTAGACAACAAACTGAAACAGGATGGGGTGACAGCAGCTCTCTGATTACTGAACTGTGCATAATAAAAGCAGGCAAACAATTAAATAATCAGTATTACAGAAAGACACATTTCTGTCATTGAAATCTAAACCAGACATTCTGATAATTATTATAACTTATACTATCAATCTGCAAAACAAATAATTTGATTTAATTATATGACATCATGCCAACTGATGTATTTCACGCCAAACAGCATTTTCTAGTGTGTCTGGTCTAATAAAAATAATAGGACTGCACTGAGTTTCCTCAAACATAGTTTATATATGGAAATTTGTAGAGTACAAAAAGCATATACCATGCAAAAAGAATTAACATATTTAGAAGCAGACAAACATACATAAAATAAAAAAGTTAAAATAACATAACAGCCAGACTGATCTCTTTAAAGGAACAAATTAGATGAAAGAGTGTTTTAAGCCACTACCACCAGCTGGGAAGGTTGCAGTATACCATACGCAATTACAAATATTAGTACTTTGCAATTAGCCCTAAGGAATTAGTCACCTCTGCAGAGGATCATCTCACCAGACTAAGAACCAGCAAGATCTAAAGTTAGGCTTCTTTGAGCTAGTTCAGCCTCTAACTGCTTGGAGCGGGTTGGACCTTGTTAACCTAGTGAGGAGTGCACCAGCAGTACTAGAAAGTACTTCTGTCATCATAACCCTAAAGTGACTCAAAAAGTGAATGGGGAATCTCCCCTTATATGGGGTTACATATATATTGTAATTTATGTTTTAAAGCAATTTTGTTGAGAATATTTTGGTAATGTAGTAACTGTTGATACAATGACTACTAGGATGTTTTGGAAGTATAATAGAAGCAAAGATGAGGGGAATTGGAGGAGGTAGATGAGCAATCTACATTGATATACTATTGAGCTCTGTCTCTTTAATCAGTTCTAGCTTTCTGTTTTGGTGAATAATGTACAATTATGTCTTGTTTTGAAAATGTCTTTGTGTCAGTCTTAGCAAGAGCCTTGCAACTGTGCATCAATTGAAGGAATATATCTATCTATCTATCTATCTATCTATCTATCTATCTATCTATCTATCTATATATATATATATATATATATATATATATATATATATATATATATATATAGTGCATAAGTGAAGTTTCAATATTGATGCACAGCTATTACCAGGATTATTTTGTTTTAACTTTTCCTGACTCATCTGATCTTTTGCTATTTTCTTCACACAAATTGGTTGTTCATGTGATATACAAAATGTCTTTCATATATTTTATTATGAAATTAAAGTCATATTTTAAAAACATATTGATTTTGAGGTGCACAGTACTGTCTGATCTGTACTATATAAAAGGTGCGCTGTTTTGGAATAAATCTTACAGCTTCAAACATGCTTGACCACACACATTGAAGATGTGTGTGGTCAAGAGAAACATATGGTCAACAGAAACATGTTTTGTTTTCATTTAATATAATTACAAATACCATGCAATGTTATTACTTGTGTAATACAGTGATGCAATCAATGATCTCATGGAAACAAAACAACATAGCTAAGTGCATAATAGATCATTTTATTTTTCAGACACAGGTTCTGGGAAGAGTCAGACAATAAATAGCTTCTATTGTTGTATTTGTTTTTGAGACTGAGCCAGAATTCCCACATCGTGTTGATATTTCTGTAAAAACTTTGATTATGGCAATATACAAAATATTTATTGCCAAAACGATTTGTGTCCAATCTGAATGAAAATTATATTTTCCTTATTTCATTGTTTTGCCTATTCCATAATCACAAAAATTAATGTGGTCTATATTATATCTATGCAGTCATTTCCTATCCGAATAAAAAAAAAAAAACAATATCATCTGGTTCTGCTTTTTAACTTGAATTAAAAAAATGTCATCTAAGACCTGTTTTGCTAATCTACTCTTCTTTTCTCAGATGGGTGCCTACTTATTTGACCTTCATCCTCCAAGGCATGTTGTAATGGTGAGATAAAGCTTTCACTGTCAAAATTAATTATCATATCCATACACTCTGTCATATACAATTATCTTATCAATAAGTCAACTGTTTGGGAACTGGAAAAATATTATCGCTGTGTATACATAAACAAACACACTTTAATTAAACCATATTCACATTTGCCCAGCAGAATATGGGGAAATGAATTTTTGTGGACATAGACAATATCTTCAGACAAAATTTTAACGGAAATGTTTCACTAAAACAAAAACAAAGATAAGCGTTCTATTGCAGACATAGTTATTGGCTAGCTATGAATTTTTACCTATACACATATACATACATGCCAAGTGTCCCTATTTTTTTTATGTATATAAGTGTATCACAGAACTCCAGAGCAATAAAACTCACAATTAAGTTTGTTAATACTGATGTAAATATTTTTATGTATTATATTTTGTAAGTAAAATACTTTTATAATCTAAATGACTTACCAAATTAAATACATATATATCAACTGGTGCTACCCCAGTAATGGCCCCACCCATAGCCACTCCTTTAACCTGTGTCCTTTTCCAAATTGTTGGTAGACATGTATATGCTGACATTACCAGCATGATCAATAGATTACTACACAATCAATTCAACTAGGATAATATTTCACCTAGATAGTAAATGTAAATAGCTAAAAATAGCCCTAAATTCCTCCTCCGCCCCTCCCCATCACATACCCCAAACTTTGACTACCCAAATCATGCAGGACCCTGGCTACCATTGATCACTCACCTGTGTATACCTACCATCTGTCGCTGCGCTTAAGTTTCCTATCGCTCTCCACTTCTCCTTAAGAGTATAATTACCTCAGATCCTGTTGTTGCCTTGCCACTATGCTACCTTCCTCCTGCATGTATTAGTACATTCCTTGGTTTTTGTCAGGTAGTCAGAAAGCCTAGATCATATACAGCTTAGGTAGTCAGAATAGTCAGAATCAAACACAGCAAAAATACAAAGTAACATACCAGTCCTATGTTGTCTTACATTAAAGTAGATCCACCATCAAAAAGGTGAAAACAATGCATGTGCATCGGTTTGCATTAAATGGTGACATCCGCACGCCAAAGTGCTGAGTATGCTTACAGCATGCAAAATGCATACATTACCACCACAATATTTGTACTTTGTAACCTCTAGGCTTTTAGCAGGTCATAGGCCGAGGCATTGTAGCAATGCTTAATATTTTATGATATGAGAAAAACATTTATATGCATTTGTTATTAATATGGGTAGCATGATGTAAAGAAATATTTTTATTCTCTATAAAGTGATACCTACATTACATGACAAGTACATTTTATCATAACAAATGTGATATAGATATGTAAATGAAAGCTCTAAAAAAAAACCCAGAAATGATAAAGAAATGTATGGGAACCTCAGTTAAGATACTTGTCATTTTTCTCCTTGTATATTTACTTGAGTATAGTAAAATATTAATCACAAGGATGGATGCAAAGAAAAAAAAATCAAATGTTCTGAAATAAAAGACTTCTAAATCAAATGCTTACATATTTATAATGATATTTATGCGAGATATACATTCCAGTCAGAGGGAAAGTGAAGTGTTGATGATATCATTAAAGTAAACAATAAAAATCTATAGCTTAAACCCCACAGAGGTTTCACCTTAGGCAGGTACTTTAATGCATGTGTAAAATGTAAACATTCCAGGCAGTGAATAGAAAGTAGCAATATGTTGTAATTTATTTCTCAGTTTATGTGTTTTAGAAGCTAAACATATTACATTTCTCTCTTTATACATCAATGTATGGTTAAATAAATAGGTGACTAAATAAAATAAACAAATTGGGGTGAAATACTGTTACTAACATATAAGGGTCCACTCAATTAAGAGGGAATTGAAGAGAATTGTAGGGAATGGAGATGAGAATTTCAAACTTTAGGCCAATGTAGCCGAGTTGGAAAAATTCTCCCATGCAGCTGAATGGGAGAATTTTTCCAACTCAAATACTTTGGCCTTAAGTGACATTTCCATCTAAGTTCCCTGTAATAATCTCTTTATTGAGTAGCACCACTACTAAACATTAAAGAAAATACAAAAATGATGGTTGAGTAGTCCAAGGGAGGAATAGAAAATTGAACCCTGTATATCAGAGCTGGTCCTTACAATCTGAAGGTTACAAAGTAAAAGACTAATTAACACACAGTTACTTCAGTGTGGTTTGTAGGACGCAAGATATACATTATAGTGTGCATTTTGTGCATTTGCCTGGATTAAACAAATGGATATTATACAGTTGTACTAGTTGAGAGAGAGGGAGGGGAGGCAAGGGCGTAGATAGAGAACGAATAAGAAAAATATGAGAGCGGGTCGAGAATGGCTGGAGACTGATCCAGAATAAAAAGAGTATGGGAGGAGGGAGTCCTTGAGGCCACACACTAGTTTTGTGTATTTGTTGTTTTTTTTTTATTTGTTTTGTTTTGTTGTATGTAATTTTCTAGGGGACATTGCTTATATATATGTCTGTAAATATGTAAGCGGTAATCTCAAGATGCTCAAGCTGTAAATCCCACTGTATATACTGTAATTATTTCACCGCAATTAACTGTAAGCTTGTCAATGTCCCGTTTGCACTCGTACTATGTCTTTTTTATATTTGCTTGAAAATAAAAGAAATTAAATATAAAAAAAAAAAAAAATAGTATGCCTTTTGTACTTGAGAGTTTCACTTCTATGAAGTAAATAAGTAATGGTTATTTACGCATTCTTAAATAATTCACATTTATTATTTTGTAGAATCTTCCCAAATAGAAACAGTCACCAACATACTCAGAAGTACATTAGAATATGGGGAATGCTTTTAAAACAAAAGTAAATGTTATTAAATTGTGATGTATTGTTAAAATCTAGTAGTAACAGTAATAATAATTAATTAATTGCACCTTATAATTCAGTAATAGTCACCTTCCTAAAAATAAGGAGAAAAGTAAGAATTGATGCAATGAGTTTGAAGCAATTTAAAAACTAGGAAACTATGTATTTTTTGTGTGATGTTAGATTGAACCTGACATCCACACAAGTTGCGGATGACAAATAGAGAATCTGCCAGCACATATTTAGATTAAGACATGTACAAAACAAGGTGAGGTGCAAGTGTGTCGTATATGAATATTTCTTCTCTCCAGTTTTGTTATACAAAACAATATAACTGATTTAAACATCAGCCTTGTCTTACATTAAATGGGGCAAACATGTAATATCATGAAGCAGATAAATCATTTAAAATAATAATGGCACAATAAGTCACTGAGCTGCAAATAACTATACGATGCAAATTTGTCAACATTTTGTTTGTGGATATGCATGTGTAGTTTGCTTTAGTACAGTTTAAACATGTTCTGTAGAGGTTTGCATTATGGATCATTTAAGTGTACAGCGTGTTAGCAACAGAGCATAAATGCATTTGTGACCTACTTTTATAGTGCTTATTGCCATAGAAAGAAGACAGCACCTAAAATCCTGGATTTGTGCATGCTAGCAAATCAGAAATCTACAGCCGAGAGAGTATCAGTTTGAGTCAGGTTGTATCACTAATACCAGTGGGTACATTTCAGTGGTGCATTGCCCCTTGACATCAGCTTAGAAAGCTACATTTCATGGGGATTTTATTTGCTAGAAATCATTTTATTTCTTTTCTCATATCCATCTTAACCGTCTGAGCACCACAGGAGTGAAAATGCATTAGATTAGTAGCATTCTTTATTCTGATTTGTTTTTAATCAGCAGGAAAACAGTAACATTCCCTAAGGAAAGACCACGGTAATATGTAGAATATGTACATAATAATTGAATATTTAAAAGGTGTACTTTCAATGTTCTCATTTAAAGACTTATTATTTTGCTATTAGACAAGTGTAATTCAAAGCACAGTTCTAAATAAATTATTTGTATGTCAAATGTTTTAACTATGTAGGTAAGCAAATTACAGTGACTATACTGTTACTTAAATAGACAAGTAATGGGGGGGAACCAGGGGTATTTTGACCAGCCCATTTCCCTTTTTTATGCATGGAAGGAGCAGAAGCATTTGAGCAGTCCCTGGTTCCATTTATTAATTAGGGGGTCCAGGGGCACTTGTCTTTCCACTAACCCAAAGAATGAAAACGGGGCCAGGGGAATTTGACCAGCCTCTGGCCCCATTTATTCATTGACATGGGTGCAAGAGGCTTTTCTGTAGCCCCTGGCCCTGTGTACTTTTTATGGTTCATAACCAAAGATGCAAAATAACCTCCATGCATAATGCTATTTAACTGTGTATGATTCTCTTTATTACTCAGTCTTGTCTTTTTTGTAAAGATATTTTAAATATATAGTAAAAATGTGAAAAATTTTCTTTTTTTAAATTAACCACCATTTTATTTAATAATTACATGCTATAATAATAATCATAAAGAAAAGATAGGAGACTCAGCACACCGTTTAAGGGAGTTTAATCCACCAAAAAATAACAACGTTTCAGCCCAGCACTGAGCTTTTTTCAAGTCTTGAAGACTTGAAAAAAGCTCAGTGCTGGGCTGAAACGTTGTTATTTTTTGGTGGATTAAACTCCCTTAAACAGTGTGCTGAGTCTCCAATATTTTCTTTTTGCTTTATGGGCATGAATGATGCTCCCTCGTGGCACCTGATACTTGTAAGTGTGCAGACCCATTCATACTTTTCATGATAATAATCATGTTATCTAAAGAAAGCCCCTTTATTAAAGAAGAAAAACTTTTTAAAAGAAGAAAAACTACCACAACTGGAGGACATAGTCTTAAATTAGAGGGGCAACGATTTAAAAGTAATTTCAGGAATTATTACTTTACTGAGAGGGTAGTGGATATATGGAATAGCCTTCCAGCAGAAGTGGTAGAGGTAAACACAGTCAAAGATTTTAAGCATGCGTGGGATAGACACAAGGCTATCCTAGCTATAAGACCGGGAACGGGGGACTAATAAAAGCACTCAAAAAAAAAAAATTGGGCCGACTAGATGGAATGAATGGTTCTTATCTGCCGACACATTCTATGTTTCTGTGTTTCTATTATCCTGAAAATATATATATATATATAATTTGTGTGAATACTGAAAGAGAAAAATGACAGTTCAACCTAAACACTGCAGAACTGTTAATACAGCCTCGGTTTAGAAAACACTTTTCAAAAATTTTGATTATGAAGGGGTTAATTACAAAAATTGTATAAACAACAATTTTCAGAAAATATATCTTGTGTGATACATGGACCAATAAATATTGTGTTATATAAACACAAATAAAGTCTTGGCTTTGAAAATGTTTTTAAAACCTTTAATGTGAATGAAAGTTATTAATCTGATTAAAATCTAAACAGAAGATGTTGCCACATATATAGGTATTTTACCTAATTTGGAAAATTAGAAATGTTACACCTTTAATGTTTTTGCAAGTTTATTGTGGGAATTTTCGATTTAGCAAAGTAACAACATGTTATGCTGTGTAAACACAAAGTGCTGAGTAAACACAAAGGTAAGAGATATTAAGTTCTCTCTGTAGAAACTTATATGAATTAAAGACACAGTTAACCCTATTTTTTTTTTATTCTGCGCTAAATATTCCGACTTGAGTGAATACACTTAAAGATAAGAGGCATTATTTGCCCACTTTAGAAATATCCACAGGATTTGAACACATAGTTTTCTTTTTTCTTTTGCTTCTTAAATAAAGCACTAAATATTCTGATTTAATTGGGCAAAACACAAGAGATGTCACTTCCTTTTCCTCTTTACTGGATATATGGAAGTTCCCTGCAATTAGTGCAAGGTTTCTTTTTTTACTGGTGCTTTGACTCTGAATTGAATTAGCAATGTTTGCTGTATTTCTGTGTGTTAATGTTTTGTGGTGTAAGAGATTCCAGACTCTCGCTGGGGATGAGCTAGATATATGCAGGGCGGGCTCTGTGACTCTCCCAGACTTTTATCTATAAACTCTCAGGGCCTGAACTCAACCCAAAAAAGAGCATACTTGTACAGTTCACTAGTACAGATGCAAATTGGCATATGCTTTATCCAAAAGACCCATTGGAAACAGGACTGCATAAATTTCTGGAAATATCATAAATACTCACATCTGTTTGAATCGTCCTTGTCTGATAAAAAAAAGAGCATGAATGCATTTGTGACCTACTTTTATAGTGCTTATTGCCATAGTAAGAAGACAGCACCTAAAATCAGATGCAAATTGGCGTATGCTTTATCCAAAAGACCCATTGGAAACAGGACTGCATACATTTCTGGAAATATCATAAATACTCACATCTGTTTGAATCGTCCTTGTCTGATTAAAAAAAAAAGCTGGTGGCAATTATCATATAAACAGCAATAAAATGAAATCTGATTCACTAAGAGTCAGACTCGAATGGGCGTGTATAATGGTGTGCAAGCTCAATGATGCTATTTACAACCTGGTTAATATTTATATACCCTCAATTGGTAATATTGGATTTTTAAATGGGTTGATGGATAGGATCGAAGGGGGAGAGAAAGGGATTCTGGAAAGGCGATATGAACAGCAACATTGAGCCAGTATTGGATAAAAGTCTGATGAGAGGGAAAGGGACAGATCCAAAAATCAAAAGAAATGCACAACTGTTTGCTAGTTTCTTTGTGAGAAACAGCTTGTTTGATGTATGGAGGATATGTAACCCCTAGAGCAGGGATTACGCATTCTTCTCGAATGCACATAATTTGTATTCCTGTATTGACTTTTTTTTTTGTGAGACTACATCACCTTAAAAATTGTGTTGGCAGTGGTATCGGAAATATAACCTGGTGCGATCATCTGCCCATCTCGTTAAGTATGAACCAGAATAATGATTATGCCGCCAGATTTGATGGAGATTAAATGAACATTTTAAATAATAACAAATAATAAACAAATAATAGGAAAGAGCTGAAAACAGAAGCAGAGGTAATGAGTATGGCGAGGTGAGTGAGAAAATCCTGTGGTGCTTTTTCAAATGTTTTCTGAGAGGAATCCTGATAAAGATGGCTGCGATTATAAAGAGAAATCAGGGTAAATCATTGTCGGTTATGCACATTCTCCTCTCTAAACAGGAACATAGCAATAAGATTACTCCAAATGTAAGCAATGAAAGGAAATTAAGGATACTCAGCCATCAAAAAGGTCTTAGAATTTAGGATGAAGTAAGAGCTGGCTTGTCTTAAACACACCTGGTACTACACCAATTCTAAACCAGGGAAGTCCCTTACTAAGAAAATAAAATGTAAAAGTCGTCAAACTCGAATTAAAAAGATTGTCTATGAGGGGAAAACAAGATTAGTAGTGCCTTTTGCTCTTATTATGGCCTTGGACGCAGAGTAGGCATTTGATAGAGTAATCTGGAGTTTACTATCAGAAACTCTCATTGCATTTGGAAATTAATGGTTTCTTTAAGAACAATGCATTAGCCCTATTTTCCTCACCAAGGTTTCGGGCCAGGATTATTTTGATAGTAAAAACGGGACAAGACAAGGCTGTCCACTTGCCCCACTCCTTTACACACTGTGTATTGAACCCTTGCCTACCCTTATTAGGAAGTCATCGCTGGTTAAGGGAATTGAATATAGCAAATCAAGTTATAAAATAGCTCTGTACGCTGATGATGTTGTCCTCTCCTTGACTTCACCAGAAACTTCGAACCCTGAAGTAATATCACTGATTGATATATTTAGTCAGTACTCTAATTATAAACTAAGTATTATATTTTATATCTCTCCTTCCCAATGTAAAGGGTTATATAAAATCAAACACATAAACTGGGCAAACAAAACAATGAATTATTTGAGTATTAAGATTAGGCAAGATTTAAAGAAAACTTTTGCATATAACTTTGAATGTCTGATACAGGAACTTAGAGACCTCTTACCCAGTATGAGAGGATTAGAGCCATCCTGGATTGGTGGCATCAACATCTTAAAAGCATATATTGTCCCAACGATTTTGTATTGTATGAGAGCTATCCCATTGCCGGTCCCTAATATGTTCTTGAAACAACTCAGCATTCTTTTCTTCTCATGTGTGTGGAAAGCTAAAAAACCCAGAATAGCTAATAAGGTTTTGAAACAGAATGTAAGGTCAGGAGCTTTGGGCTTTCTAGATCTATACAAACTTGCAGATATATGCCTATTTTCCCTCTTTTCGGCATTGTAACATAAGAAAGATGAAGACGCTATTTGGTTCAGATTGAGAAACTTGAAACCGGGCGCGTAAATGCTTTTCAACTTTTTGGGCTCGATCAGGCATACTTTGTAAAGCTGAAAATTTCGAATCCAGTAATAATGGATGTATGTAGAGCCATGTATATGCTAAAAAAACTCTATAAAAAAAACTCAGGGATTTACTTATTCAGCTCCGATCACAGAGGCCTCTCTCTGTGTTTAAGAAGTAAAGATGAATATGTGGTTAAAGTCTGGAATGGAGAAAATTATGGATATATTTCAAGGAGCTCAGATGTCCATGTTCAGTGAGTTACAGAAGAAATTTAAGCTTCCAACCCAGGAATTTTATACCTATCTCAGACTCAAGAGTAAATAGTATTTCAGATAGGTTAGACAGGATAGACAGAATCAGTGAGTCAGATGATAAATATAAGAATATTGACAAATGTGATGCAACGTACAGATGGGAATAGGATATAAAGAAAGCCTTCTCAACTGAACATTGGCTCCAAGCAGTACACTTTACTTGGACGTCAGTACATGGAATTAATCTGTTAGAACTCTTTTATAAGATAATCTTATGGTGGTAATTGGTGCCCTCTAAACTCAATAGAATCTTTTCAAACACCTTTAAGCTGTGTTGGCGATGTGGCTGTATGGAGGCGATGTGGCCGTATGGATGGAGATCATTATTATATTTGGTGGACATGCGATCTCTTGAAACCACTAAAGGAAAAAATAGTACAGGTATTTGAAGTGGTGTTCCAAGGGAGCTACGTACTGTCTCCACAAACTTCACATAGATCTGGCTCTGATTAAATCTGCTAACTGGGCTCTTGCCATCCGCATTTTGCTGGCCTTTAAATTACTGATGGCAAAATCCTGGAAGAAAGAGGAAATTCCCTCTTGGGAGGAGGTTAAGTACCAGATTCATTTTTAGTGCGAGGCCAAAAGCCTCCTATTTGAGGGTGGGAGGAAGGCTTGGGAGATCTGGGCCCCATGGGAGACAGCTATTGGAGCAGGTCTCTGAGAGTTCGAGAGCAATGGGGGGAGTAGGAAGTTTGGCTAGCAAATAAAACACATTTGCACTGTCCCGTGCGGAATTTCTGGAATCTTGATGAGTGATAGTATGTACATCATGATGGATAATTAATTATGATGATTAATAGATTAAGAAGTGTCTTTATATCTGTTGGTCTTTGTTTTTATGATTTTTTATAATTGAAATACCTTTTGTATAAATAAATATATATAAATATAAAAAATTAAAAAATAATCCCTTTGGTTTTTTTTTTAATCCAGTGTCTAAATTTAAAAATGCCAGTTTCTGTTTGGACTTGGTCATCATGTGTTATTGGTATCATATGTTACACTATTGAAAATAGCAGGCCTTAGTTTGATTTATACAACTTTAATTAATGAGGTGTCAATTGTGTATGTGTTGGAATGCATGTATGCATGAGACAGGGTCTTTGAATGGGACAGCCAGTCAAACCAATATTTCCATGGCAATGCTATTTTCTCCTGCAAGTTGATTCAGTGTAGAGGCTTTCTACTACCATGTTAGGAGTTTGCTGCACTATTGTGTTTTTTATTTTTATTACATTATTGCATCTTATAGATATCCAGACTGTGAACATCATTTATGTTGAAGAGCACAGTATATACTGTATGTTTGTGAGTGCAATTTTTGATCTATTTGATTTTTTTTTCGTAATACTACACCATTATGGTCTGGCCATCTCTATCTGAACCTGAATATAAGACGTGCTATTCATTCCATAGTAGGCTTCTTTAGCTTAATTAACAGTTGACACTTAGCAGTCGTAATTTTCCAGTCCAGTTTATGTCCATGTCTACAATTTATTTTCTCACCCATGGCCAGAAAAAGAGTCAGTAAGATAAAAAAAAAATATATATATCTTGGATATTGAGGGGAAAGTTTAAAAAAAATGTATGAAAGGAGGTACTAAATCACCTTTTCAACTATGTTAATTATTTTATGCCATGAATTTCTGCACAGTAACTTTGTGTTCAGTTTGTGCCGTTTATATGAAGACCTATATTTTATTAAAATCAGCACAGCTGAATCTTTGTTTAGTATGCTGCAAAGAGAAGACAATGATACAACATTTTACAGACCCTCTGGGCCTTCTCTCCCATGAGTGAAAAATATTCTTCACCCTTCTGTTTGTCAGATATTTTTTAGTGCCCACTAAAACACTGTCATTGTTACCCTTCTGCTTACTCAAGTGTGAAATTCTTTGTGAGCAATAAAACATAAAAAGTCACAAGAGAGTAGAATTCTAGGACTATAAAACTACAGCTATTGAATTATTCTTTTGAAGATCATTTTGTATGCCTGCTTCAGAAAAGGAGTAGCTTTACCGGTGTCAAGCACCATTTACTGAAATTTCATAGTAATGTTTGATGAATTTCCTCACCAATGTAATTTCTCAGTTTTTAGATTTCTACAAAATACCTAAGCATTACAAGGTTGTGTGAATTTCGGATAGCTTTTATTTAACCACAATTATGTCACTGCTTTTCATAAAAGGGATAAAAAGATGAATATTTCTGGGAGCTTAAACAAAGCTGATGAGAAACATCCACCAGCATATTTTATGTGTGTGTGATTTTGTGTTGGTATAAGATAAGTGAGCATAACCATTTCAAGCAGGATTTTTATAGGCATTTATCAAAAATGTGATGCTACAAATGTGATTGGTTAATTTCCTTATAGGCACATTTTTAATTCAGAATAAAACAATAAAGATTTTTACTAGTGTAATTGAAGGATCCATATTAGTAAATAAAGTTAAATTGAACTTGCCACACACAAAACTGTAATGAGGATCTCACCTTTACATAAACAACCAGATCTATAGATAAATAAAAAAGGCGATAAGCCAGATAAAGTAGAAATATCCCTATCTACACAAAGCAGAAAAAAATACAGATAAGATTTATTAAGGGAAATGATGTTTGGGATCTTGCCAATATTTTGAGTTCGAGTGGAACCCGAAAGATAAAAAGTGGCAAAAATAGTGTTCTCTGCTGTGAATAGCTCAAGGAGGTCAACTTTGGAGGCCAACATTCATTTCGAGATTATGCCACTTTGGCACCCGTGTTTGTCACGAATCTTCCCCACTGAAAGTAATGGGAGGAGAAATTATCAAAGCTATTTTTGAAACTAAGTCAAAAATTGCTTCAAATGCTTTTTGTCACATTTAACTTTTAAAGCAATATATTGAGAATATACATACTTAGTAAAGTTCTTACAAACAGTGAATATAAACATAAAAGTATACATGTTACATTAAAAAAAAACCTTTCTCCTACACATAACATGATCACTGACAAGCTGGCAGAGACATTGTGATGCTTTGGGCAATGTTCTGTTGGGAAAACTTGGGTTCAGCCATTCATGTGAATGCTACTTTGACACATACCACATACCTAAGCATTGTTGCAGATCATGTACACCCTTTCATGGAAACAATATTCCCTGATGGTATTGGCCCTTTTAAGCAAGATAATGTGCCCTGCCACAAAGCAAAATGGTTCAGGAATGGTTTCCAAGTTCAAGGTGTTGACTTGGCCTCCAAATTCAACCCAATCGAGCAGCTGTGGGATGTGCTGGACAAACAAGTCTGATCCATGTTGGACCCACCTTTCAGTACTTCTGCTGCTAACATCTTGGTGCCAGGTAACACAGCACACCTTCAGCGGTTTAGTGGAGTCCATTCCTTGATGTGTCACATCTGTTTTGGTGTCACAAAATATTAGGCAGGTGGTCATAATGTTATGGCCAATTGATGTACCGACAGATATATATATATATATATATATATATATATATATATATATATATATATATATATATATATATATACATAGCAATAGGTCCGGTACCTGCCAAGTGTAACCCCTGACTGGCACCTGCCTACAGAGCGATGATATACATCTAGCGCCCCCTATAATTATATGGGTGTATGGGTGGTGTATTGACAACAAAGTTGTAAAAGTCAAGCCAGCATAGTTCAGTTCGCATAATTTTCTATTTTCATATTTTTCCAGCAATTTTGTACTGATTTTTAAAACTAAACTGTCAGTTCACTACAATTCATTGTTTCTGTTTTTTTTATTTCCAATGGTGTAATTGCTGCACATGTGCTTGACACATGCAACTAGTACGAAGGGAAATAGTGTATTCATACTATCACGTAAAACAAACCCCTCCTTCTGGAGTAGTAACTGCAATATTATTTACATTTACATGGAGTACACTTTCCAATAGTGTTCCTTTTCTTATTGAAGAAAACCAACCATTTCAACTTGACATAATAAAATACATTAAACTTGTGAGTTTGTAATCCAATTTGCATTATTTCCCCTTAATATTTGATTTTTGAGAATGTACAAAGTATGCAGATTGCTTAAATGGCTATGGAAAATTAAAAATGGAAGTTAATCTGGATGAGTAGCTATAGCTTGCTGAAACACCTCGGTTGTCATGAATTTATATAGGCTGCATTTTTTTCTGCGACAAACCACTTCAGAAGTGCTTTCCTTAGCTTAATATTGCTTTATTTTAATTTGCCTAATGTGCTGGGAAGCTTGTAAACAGAGCTGTTAATGGAAAGCTCAGGAGACTAGATCTTTTCCTACATAAAGAAAGTACAGAATGTAATGTTACTGATTTACTTCTAAAATTATTTTGTTCTAAGAAGCATCTTTAATCTTCATGTATCAGTTTTTGGGAATTATAAATTATAGTCATTATTTCTAGTCTGTACTTTAATTTGTGGGGGAAAATGTATGTAACATTTGCCAGAACAGAATTCAAAAGGAGAGTGATGCCAAAACAAAAATCAATGTTATACTGTTCTTCCATACGTTGTTCCTTTCTGCATTTCATTTTTATTTAACAATATTTTTTAACAATTTGTTTTTGAGCACTACTTTAGTCGAGTGACTTACTTTGCCCCTTCAAAAAGGCGATCATAAACAAATAAACCACAAACTGTTTATTGTGGTCTAGTCAAATTAATAACCAATTCACATACTTTGTTGCCATGTTTGTATTTTAAAAGTGATGCTGTTGAATCACATGATTTTTACAAAAACATTTATGTTACTTTTCCCTAACATTTTTTAAAAATGTGTTACTTTTGTGTTTTTCATGACAATTGTTCAAAATATATATGGAGCATTGTAGATGCTTGTTTTGGTAGTTCTTATACCAACCAGGCACGGGTGCTTCATATGTGCTAGGTGTGCGCCCCGATTTATATATCCGGAGTTTGTGTGCTCCGGACCAGCATGAAAAGTATACAAATTTTTGTATACTTTTTGGGCTGGTCAAATTGGCAACAGAGTGAGTGACTCTTATGCTGAATTTGCAGCTGCCATCTACCCCTGGAATGTATTTCATGTATTTCCGTGGTTTGTGTGCTCTCTGTTCAAAATACACAAACTACATTGTGCCCGTGAGTGACAGGTGTGCTCTGAACACCCCTGATACCATCAGTGCCGTGCCAAGGTAGGTGCACCTTGCTGTGGTGGCAAAAGGGTGTGTGCTCTATTCTCTTCTCTTGTATGATATGTTGACAGGCTCTGTAGGGCAGCATAATATGTGGGGCAATATGACACTGATAGAAATGCTGCTTGGCCAATGCCACACTGTGGCAAGAACTGTAACGGCATTGTGACAGTTTCAAAACCTCAGTGGGCAGTGTGGCTCTGTCAAGTGTTGTGGAGCAGTGTCACACAGTGGAAAGTGCTAATGGAGATGGAATAGTAGTCCTAGAAAATAGTCATGGCTGAAAAAAGGTCACATTTGTGAAGGGAATAAGTTATCAATAGAGCCACATCCATGGGGGGGGGGGGGGGGGGGGGGACCAAACTAATCCCTACACTGAGGTAGCCCTTGGCTTGGCCCTGCATACAAATTCCATTTTACACATTTATTGATCATGTTCCATTATTCATCATATGCTTTCTTGCCTTAATGTTTTAAAAATGTTAGTTGTACTGGATCCTTTACTTTAGCCAAAACATGAAGCAGTCAGTTAGCAGGTGCAAAACGTGTTCTTCTACAAGGAACTACTTGAGTAAACATTTCAATCAGTGTCTAGGTAATTCAAATCTGCAGTACTTCAGCTAGAAGTATGGATCAATTCATGGCACTACATATGAGACTTTCACAGTAAGATCCTTGCTGCATTAAATAGCTTCACAAGCAGCTGGGCCCCATTTCTCTTTGGATAAGTGAAATAGCAGCACTCTCGCCATGCATGCTGTTCTGCTGGGGAGGGAAAGTCATAGAATATATGTTTTTATATTTAAAGATTTAAAGTAAGTAGCACTAATGATTTTTTTAAAATAAACCATTTTATTTGTGTTCATTGTACGTAATAGCATCTGTCACATCTATGGTAACAACTGTCCCTTAAGTTTTTAAGAGCATGAGGTGAATCCTTCTACAATTATCAGTATTGAAGGAAACAATATCCAGTGTACACTATTGGGTCTACTCAAAATTCGGCACCCACATTTGACTTATGGGTCTTTTTGCTAAAATTCGAGAATAGCTCTAGGACAGGGGTGTCCAAGTTTTTTTGGTGGTGGGCCACTTCACCAAAAATGTATGTGAGCATGGGCCACACTAATTTTTCAATCAGAGAAAATTATGTATATATTTATATACTATATATATATATATATATATATATATATATATATATAACAGTAATGTGCAGCAGAGCAGTAAAACTCACAGTAAAAAAAAACACTTCATACATACATGTACACAAATACACATACATACACAAAGATACAAAATATAGTCACACTTACACAGAGTCACACTAACACATACACACACACAGTGACACTTGCATACACACAGTACCTGCCCAACCACACAGTTTTTCTTTGTTTTTATTTTTGAACAGGGCTGAGATCTTTTAGACCCCTCCTCCACTTTTCCCTCTTCCACACTTCCACACTTTCCTACAGATCCAAACTTACACACATTTACATACAGATCAACACTTACATACAGATCTACACTTACATACAGTTACACTGGCACACACACTTACATACAGTCACACTTGCACACACATACACTTGCATACACACAGTACCTGCCCAACCACACAGATTTTCTTTATTTTTGTTTTTTTAACAGGGCTAAGATCTTCAGACCCCTCCTCCACTTTTCCCTCTTCCACAATTACACACACTTACATACAGATCCACACTTATATACAGTTACACTGGCACACACACTTACATACAGTCACACTTGAGCACACACACACACACACACACTTGCATACACACAGTACCTGCCCAACCACACAGTTTTTCTTTATTTTCATTTTTGAATGGGGCTAAGATCTTTAGACCCTTCCTCCACTTTTCCCTCTTCCACACTTGCACATAGAACCACACTTACATACAGATCCACACTGACACACAATTACATACAGATCCACACTGACACACACTTACATACAGTCACACTTGCATGCACACAGTACCTGCCCAACCACACCGTTTTTCTTATGTTTCTTTTTTGATCGCGGCTAAGGTCTTCAGACCCCTCCTCTGCTGGTCCGCTTCTCCCCTCCCTCTGACCCTTGCACTGACTTCATGCATTGGGTAGAGGCGGGGTTTGTGTGCACAGTACTGAGGAGCTATGCACAGGGAACTTTGTTCCCTGATGCTCCTTCCTGTGCGGCCAGCAGTTGGAGGTGCGGCTACCACTGCTGAAATCACGCGGTCCGCTTTTGGCCCGCGTGCCACATGTTGGATGCCCTTGCTCTAGGACAGTGATGGCGAACCTTTTTGAGCCTGAGTGCCCAAACCGCAATACATGCCAAATTTTATTCCTCAAAGTGCCAACACGGCAATTGAACCTGAATACTGAGGTTTACGTTTAGAAAAAACATCTCTAACAGTTGTCCGAACTAATTAACATCTGTTGTTTTAAAAAAAGAAAAAAACAACAGAGAGTACAATGATACAGTTTTTTTTATTGAAAAATCATAAATTCTAGTAAATTAAAAAACACCGGTGTTCGGTGGTGCTTTACCTTATTAAGGACCTATTCCCACCTATCCACCTGCAGTTTGCATGCATCTTACATGCTGCTTTGGCACAGTTTATATCAGAATTCCATCCGTCTTACATCCAGTTTTGGTGCAGCTTTCCATGTATGTCAATGGACATGCATTTTTCATCAGGTTTCTGTCCATCCAGCTGCACCAAAACTGCATGTAAACTGTGCCAAAGATGCGTACAAGGGGATATGTCTGTGTATGTGTACTCAGCTGTCTGTGTGTGTGTACTCAGCTGCCTGTGTGTGTACTCAGCAGTCTGCTGAATACACACACTGCTGAATACACAAACACACAGTCCATTGAATACACACACACACAGTCCGCTGAATACACACACACACACAGTCCGCTGAATACACACACATACAGTCCGCTGAATACACACACACACAGTCCGCTGAATACACAGACAGACTGCTGAATACACACACTCTGCTGAATACACACACAATCTGCTGAAACACACACATGCACGCTGCTGAATACACACACACACAGAATGCCGAGTACACACTGTCTGCTGAATACACACACACAGACCTCTGAGTACACACACACAGACCTCTGAGTACACACACACACAGACCTCTGAGTACACACACACACAGACCTCTGAGTACACACACACGCAGAACGCTGAGTACACACACAGACCGCTGAGTACACACACAGACCGCTGAGTACACACACAGACCGCTGAGTACACACACACAGACCTCTGAGTACACACACACAGACAGCTGAGTACACACATACAGACTGATAAATACACACACATATACTGTATTGAGGGGTGCAGTGTATGTGTTTGTGTGTGAGGTCCGCTGTGTGAGTGGGTGGGGGTGTTATGTGAGTGGGGTGGTGCTGTTTGTGAGTGGGTGGGGGTGTTATGTGAGGGGGTGCTGTGTGAGAGTGGAGGGGTGCTGTGTGAGAGTGGGGGAGGTTCTGTGTGAGAGTGGGGGTGCTGTGTGAGAGTGGGGGGGAGGGGTGCTGTGTGTAGGGGGGTGATATGTGTAAAGGGGGGGTGCTGCAGGTACATTTTTTTTTTAATAATCATTAAAAAATATATTTTATTTATTTTTATTTATCCCCCCCCCCCTCCCTTCTTCTTACCTTTGGTGAAGGAAGGGGGGACACAGTCGCTGTTTTCCTCAGCTCTTCTGTCCTCCCGCGTGAAACTGTGTGGAGCGTTGCCATGGGAAAGCGCGGCAACGCTCCCCACAGCCTTCTCGCGGGAGGATCTGCTTCTCAGATCCCTCCCCTTGCTGGCTGCCTCCATGTCCTCGGGAGTGGAAGCAGAGTAGGCGCCTGCCGTTTTGAGCATGCAGGCGCCTACTCTGCATTAATGCCGACCAGGGCCAGCCGCCTCCCACCTCCCGGCGACCTATGGCCGCGTGCCCACAGAAAGGGCCCCGCTTGCCACCTGTGGCATGCGTGCCATAGGTTCGCCATAACTGCTCTAGGAGGTTGACTTTCATTTTGAAACTATGTCAAAATCGACACCCGAGTTTGTCTGAATCATAGTTTTGATAATTTTGTCTCCTATTACTTGCAATGTGGAAGATTCAAACCTGTTTTTTTTTTCTAAGTCAAGCTTGGGTGCTGAATTTGAATTAGTGTCAATATTAAGTTGGCCTCCAAACTCATCTTTTAGTGAATAGACCCATTTGATACAGGGAAAATTAATTTCCCCTTTCACTTCTGAAGAAGGGGAATCTTCTTGGATGTTTAGAAGCCAGAGAGGCAGACCCTGTCATGAATCATGAAGAGATGCTTCTATCATGGACATATATATTTAACACTTTAAAAATGGAAAACATGGAGTCAGAGATCTCTGTGAATATATGCCCGGGCCAACTCTCCATTTTGGCAATTGATTAGGGCAACTTCAAACCTGTTCTAACCAATTCTTTCTCTATATCTCATTAACCTAACCTAGTCTTGAAATTTAAAAGTAATTTTTTTAAAGTCTTCAAATAATTAACAAAATTGCATGAATAAGCTCATATTTAAAATAGTGTTTTGCAAGCACCAGGGATATAAAGTATGTAGACATAAATCAATTAATACTGTCCATCTTGCATTAAGCAATATGACATTGTTGAATATTAATAAACATATAACCAGGATAATAGTTCCTGAATAGTAATATCAGTTTAATAGAACGAGCATTTACAATTAAAACATGTAGGGATGACAACCAGAAAATTAATAACAGGGATATTAGAACATGTCAGAAATAAGAAATGAATCGCAGCTCATAATCTGTCAAATCATTTTTCAATAATTCATGGGAATAAATAGAAGATAACTCTAGGGGGAGAGTAAAAAAAAAAAAGAATCTACATAGATAAGAGAGGAAATAACTAATAGTATCACAAACCATTTTTGTATTGATGATAAAAAGGATACTGTAAGGTCTACATAGTACATGTTTAAAAGGATGTGTGCAAACAAGACGGTGCAAACAATAATACTTCATATCCAACTTGAACGCTGCCCAATATAGCACTCTCCCAAGTGCATATAATACACTGAATGCTTCATTTATACATCTGTTTGTTAGTGTATTGCCAACCTATTATTGTGGTCATATTGTTTTTTGAATGTATTACACTATTAGTGTGTTTATTTTATTTATATAAGTTTCGACTTGTTACTCAGCCTTCCTGATCCCACCACTTTTTCCTCTACAAAATATAGGACGAACGCCGAGCCTGAACTACACAAAATGTCTCGAGGTGACCCTGAATAACCTCACCATTTGGCCATTTTAGCCGATTTCATAACCGAAAGCAGACTGAAATACACCAACCTGAAAATAGCCTCTATCATCTCCGTTACATATCTGGGGTCAAGGCAGTGAGCACATTTTGCGGGTTAGAATATAGAAAGTGGGATCCTTTAATTCAAAATAAAATTAGGTGTCAGATTCTGTGTTTATACATGGTATGTTTTGTTTTTTTCTTTTGCTGTCCATTATACATTGCACATGTATAAAATATAAATCATAATGGCGGGGAAGAACCAAGAAATAAATATTGACTTTAATTTAGGTTACTCCTAAATGTGTATGTATGTGCACATATATATATATAATTAATTTATATGTCCATACTTTTAGCTATTATGGTTGAGTGAACCATGCCTTACTGTCACAAATGTAAATCTTTACATCTGTCAGCGTCATGTTATTCTAGCACGGAAACACAGAAACAGAGTGTCACGGCAGATATTAAAAGACTTATATGTTTCAAACAGCAACAAATCATATTGCTGTGTAAACGCAAATAGATTAGATAAGAGTAGCAGGTTATTTTCTGTTAGCTAGGGTCAAAAACACAAGTTTGAAAACTGAGGACTGTGCAGTCACCAGTGGTCACAGGTACCGTATAGTATAATAAGCAATGATACAAGAACAGGCAGAGAGGCACGGTACTTTTTTTCACTTATTCCTCTGTATTGGAAGGTGAAGATTATGATATGTTCAATATCAAAATTAATACCAGGTATGGTATCAATTGGTGTCTTTACAGTTTGGTTTCCACGGTTACACATAACAATAGAAGCCAAATGGACATTACCTCAACAACAAATGTATAAATGGAAATAATATAACATTCAATGATTACATTATTCCATAAGGTATTATTAGAGAGTTATATTCAATAATTAAATAACAGAATATCCTCACACTCGAATAGGTTAAAGCATAACAAAGTTTAATGATTACTCTATAACAATATCTATTATAGGTTATACAAATAAACAATGCGGAAATACTCAATCTATTAATAGAAACAAGAATAGTTAACTCTATTCAAATAAAAGAAAGTAAAGTAAATTATATAAATTCTGATACTTAGATGTTACAGTGCCAGGAGAACTCAAGTGGAAAGATTGGTTTCAGCAGCAGCTTCTTATGTGGTGTCCAGTGTTGAAGCTTCAGGAGAGTTCTGAAATCTCTTTCCTGTTTATCTCTTTAGATGCAGGCCCTTGTTGGTACAGCTTTTCCATGATAACACTGGTCGGGTGACCAGACTTTCAAACTGTCAGACTCCATGTTGTTTACAGTCCAGCCTTGAACAAAAGCCAGTATGTTTACCTGGAAACACTGTTCCTTAGTACACCAGCCATTCATATATACACATACACGTATTGCTATTTAAGTGATATCTGTGTATAAGACCAACAAACTAGCATAATTAAAATGCGTGTCTATAACACTCCACCTCATGGTCAAATACAACAGACATCACTACTATATAATGTTGTGCTAATTAATTTATTTAAACAAATTAATAAACCTACACATATAACAGTAGAAAAACCAGATGGCCACAGCTACTGAACAGTCCATGGACAATCATGTTTCACAAACTCTCCAGCCACCAAAAAGCCGGTCCCACATTGCAGAAAGTTTGGTCAAATCATGGTTAACTTCTTATGCGTTTTTAGTGAGGTAGCTGCAGCACTTCTTTGCTGACCAATGTAAGACTTCTCTCTTGGTGGCTAACACACCAAGGCCTAGGTGCAAGGTTACAACTCTTATGTGCACAAAGGTGTTGGAGGACCATTGGTTCTGCTTTCTCAAACTGCCACCACTTGGCTGGAAGGAAAGAAAATATATTCAATATCACAGTATAATAACACAACCTTAGTATCTCCAGGTCCATCTAATATTATTTTGCCCTTCTGCCTCTGAAGCTTGCTGGTTCTGCATAGCACCCAAACTTTGATCCCTATCTGAATCAGCTTGCTCTTGTCCCTTGTAACTTATACTGTCTGAGCTAGCTAGATGGCTATATCCCAACACAGTACCCGTACATAACTCACCACCTTCACCTCTTGACATTGGTAAACGCCACATACTCACATGCATTCACCATTATTTTTCCAGTTCAATCAGACAAGGGGACTGTCATTTCAGACACAAACAAACACTCACCACCCCCTGAAACCTGCTTCACACTCTAACATGTAATAAATCCCAACATCCCACACTAGAATCTTTGTGGGCAGTACTGTACAAAGGAAAAATGTTTGCAAACCCATTCCCACCCATAGACTATTTCTATTAGGCACAGTACTCGAATGTGCTCTCCTGAAAACTCTTTGCACCACTCTATCAACCTAGAGGCTTTAGGGTGATAGGCTAGGGACCACAATATGCTTAGTGGTAGCCCGATAACATAAGCACAACTGTCCATAAATAACAAGTTCTTGTCTTTGGTTCTTCTTTGAATTCTTTTTACAGTGTCTTCTTGCTGCAGAAAAGACAATGTGCTCTGTCATTGGCAATCTTGGTTAATGCTTTTTTTTCTTTTGTCTGTCATCATATTCCTCTTGCACTGTGCTCTGGTAGATGGTTTATTTCTGGACACTGATGTCTGTCCAGGCCTGCAAGGCTCAATCTGTGCTGGGAGTATCTCTTCTGTTTCTTTAGAGACATCGGAGTCTTCAGGATTCATTGACTCACAACCCTGTTCACTGTCTTGATGCACTACCTGGATGTATAAGATTTCCTCTCCTAGACAAAGATAGCTTGTTAGTGCATCTCTGGTGCAAGCGGAATTAAAGATAGAGCATTCACTAATTCAATCCCAGCTTGCCACGTGTCTGCTTGTTTAATTGAAACGGGCAAGACAAACGTGTTAATAGTGGGTTGAATATCTATCTCTTCTATCCTTCAGGCTGTTGGTTCTGCGCATAGCAAACCACCGTGGCTGAGGAAGAAACTTTACCAGGTTTTACATGTTCCCTTAAGTGGCCTTTGCCACAGAATCATGAAAAATAACACTACTCTCTAACCGTTTCTGAACTGTCCAGTTTTAAGTTATTAATCCCTGATGTCTGGCTAGTACATTGGGAAAGAGTTAAAACACCTGTGGGGACTGCATCTATGGATGGAGCTGCTCTAACTGGAACCATCTTAAAGGTCATCCCACCCATTTCCTCTAAAATGGTGGGACCTTCAATTCTCACTTATTCCACACCAGTGTCCCACACTCATAACAGACAATCTCTCATGACTTTATCACTGTCTTTCACTCATTCTTGGGATATGCCATGAGATTTAACCCATATCCCCTACCACCCGTGTCCGGGTATACTAGAGCTGCATAATGTATAAGCTACTTCCCTATGGCTGTCCCCTTCACCAGACACATCCATTCAGGGACCACCCCATACTTGAGCTTCTCCTCTCCTTTATCACACACCCTTTGCTAAATAAGGTATGTATACTTATAATGGTTGCTAGGGGTCTGTCAATTAAACAGCAAAACAAGAAATCTGAAATCACTCACCCCTTGCACTGCAACCACACAAGTACTTTACAAACATTCATGTCAAATACCTACTTGACATTTGGGTTCCCTCATTAAAGCCCTCCCACCCCATGTCAGTTTACACACACAAATACCTACTATATAATGGGGTTCGCTCATCAGAGCCCTCTCACCCCAGGTCAGTCCCTATGGTTCACTACTTATGGTATAGCTTCCCCTTTTCCAAGCAGGCATACATACACCAATCAGTAGACATATTACTACAAATTCTCAAATTCTTTCCTGGTCTGTCAGAGGCACCTATTACTTTTCATGTAATAGCCTTCCTCCTTCCTAGGTCAATACACTCGGCCGTACACTTCCTGGTCTATAGAGGTCCCTAAAGTGACGTCTCAGCTGTGTTGCACCCACAGTCCACATGCCAATAGAACATACTTCTTCCAGAGAAGCATACAATATTACTTAAATAAACACTATGCACTAGGCTTACATAAACACACAATGTATTTCCTGGTCTCTCAGAAACATCTATTACTTCACATGTAATAAATAGCCTGCCACCTCCTCAGAGCAATCTATATAACTATTACTAATAAGTTTCAAAAGCCTACTTAAAAGCAATATAGGATATCAAATAGAATAATGAGTAGTACTAAAAAATCTCTTAATCACAAAAAACAACATTGTTTAGTGATTAAGCCCCTTGCAACAATGAGAATTCTGAAACACACTACTCTAGTCTCTCAAAAATAACTTAGGGAGTTTATAGACTAAATAATAATCAAAAATGTACTTTTCTTCACATAAACACAAACATTACGAAAAATGTTGGAAAATGCTGAATTCAGTTATTAATTATTATGTATAATAACTGCAATAATCCTGCCGACTATGCCAGTTTGTATTGGAAGGTGAAGATTATTAAATGCTCAATATCGAAATTAATACCAGGTATGGTATCAATTGGTGTCTGTTTAACACTTTACAAATGTATAAATGGAAATAATATAACAAACAAGATTACATTTTTCCATAAGGTATTATTAGAGACCAAATAACAATATCCACACACTTGAATAGGTTCAAGCATAACAAAGTTTTATGATAACTCTACACTAATATCTACTATAGGTTATACAAATAAAAAATGCTAAAATTCTCAATCTATTAATAGAAACAAGAATAGTTAGCTGATGCCAGGAGAACTCAGGTGCAAAGACTGGCTCCAGCAGCAGCTTCTTATGTGGTATCCATTGTTGAAGCTTCAGGAGATGTCTGAAACCTCTTTCCTGTGTATCTCTTTAGATGCAGGCCTTTGTTGGTACAGCTTTTCCATAGTAACACCGGTCAGGTGACCAAACTGTAAAACTGTCAGACTCCATGTTGTTTACAGTCCAGCCTTGAACAATTGTCAGTATGTTTACCTGGAAACACTGTTGCTTAGACAATCAGCCACCTGCATATACCCCACACATATAAACCTATATATAAAATGCATGTCTATAACAGCTTCTAATATAGAACTGTAGCATGAGAATAAACTGGGATAGTATATGCCAGTATATCATCTGGGGGACAACTTCCATACTTCCCTGAGAAGCATGCGAACTGCTTCTCAGGACTGGACAGCAACTGTCTCTCTCTGCTAAAGCAAATAGATACACTTGTTTTTAAAATGGATAAAATTAGGGGAACTCAACTAGGTCCTCTCTGTTGATTCCATTTGAAAGCAAATAGGGAAAAGAAAAATGTTGGTGCGCTAAACTAGTCACAGTCATAAATAATAGAAATGAAGGAAATGAAGCCTACCAAACATTTGAAAGCAATTGTGTTTCTCTAGACTCGACAGACCCTGATCAGATGAGCAGGATGAGCCTCTGCTCTGATGGACTATGTGTGGGCTGATAGGCTCCAGGGCAAAGTCGAGAGTAAACCAGTTGGGTTTACTAATGAAAAGGGATAAGGATTTTAACATTCTAAGGAAGCAAGGTTAAAAAAACAAAACATGGAAGTCCTGGAAGTAATATATGATGGACTGTGATGAAAGCCAACCATGCCAACCATACCAGATGTACTCTCGTGGGGTAATGATGTCAGATTAAGGAAACTAGCATTTAAAGGTGAGGTTTCAGTTACACCTGATGTCCATGAGATAGTAATCTTACCACCACCATCAAGGTACCACACATTAGCAACACTAACCCTGCTTACATAAAACTTAAACTATACTAGAACAAGAAATCTAGACACCAAAACATACATGTAGCAGGGCAGACTGAGGAATGAAATACACAACACAAAGAGAAACAAGGCAGGAGAAAAACAAGGACAACCAGGAATGGAACCGAGCAAGATAACAAGCAAAACAAGGAAAGAGCAAAAGCAAGGATAAAGCATAAGAAAGAAAGCAAGGTAAGAAAGGAAACAAGAAAAACTGGAAATAGCCTAGATTTGCTTGCGTACACTAACTTATCAATTACTCTACATACCATATAAAATCACATTTTCTGGAATGTTTAAGTATTACACTATAACTGTTTTATGCTATTTTCTATGAATGCCAATTTAAAATATTTTGGAAGCCTGGTCATCTATATACATCCTTAAGTTTGTAATTTTTTCAACCACATATCTGGTAGATTGCCTTGAGTGCACAAATCTATTTTTTCTGTTTTTTGTGTGAATACTTTTTTCTTTGATAAGGGAGTCACTGTGATTCACTGTGCAGCTGGTGCATGACAAGTGCCAAGTATTGTCTGTTTGATTTGCCATACAAGTTGGAACTTCACAATGAACGGGAAATAAACAGATATGAAAATAAACCCTACTCTTTTGAAAACTTAAATAAATAGTGATTTTTTCTGTCTATTGACAGCTACATTACCTACTGACACAAAATATAGTCTAACTATTTGATCAATACATCAAAATCCATGTATGTGAGAGGGTCAGATAATATATCATATTTGTTCTTGGCATCTATTTTCTGGGTACCATAGATTATACTTGCTAGAAGGAATACTATTTTTAACTAGTTGTAATATAATTATTCTATGTGTATCAGGACCTTTGTAGTAGGAATGCATGTAATGTAATGTAGTCTGAGTCCATTATTTAGTGATACACTGAAGTACTACATAAAAGGACTACAAAGTAGAATACGTATTGAGTGATACAATCATTGTTTTCTATATATAGGGTAAATGTATAAATTATTATAGCTGAAATACACAGCTGTGTTTGTGGGGCACAGTAGCATGTTTATGGATTATTAAGCCAAGGATTGGTAACAGCTCAGGAACATGATATGATTTTAGAAATTTCTTATTACTCATTAAGTGTATTTAGGGAGTTTTATCAGATCATATCCATGATACATAAGCCAGTTTATTTATAAGTAAAAGTACATGAATGTTATGATGGCCTAATGATAATTCCTGTGTGATCAAGAATTCAGAGCTTTTTGGGAAACTTGGTAAATTTTAGCCAGCCATCTACTGGAATAAATTGAGAACAACAATTATTGTATTAGATTCTAGAATAGCGACAATAAGTAGCTGTTGTGGTTCGTGTTTTTGGATTAATTAATTTGGTGCAAAGGGTTTTACAATAACTGCTAATTCTAAATATGAGTGTATAACAAAGAACTACAAAGCCATATACTCTATGAATGTTCCAAAATTAAGTATGATTTGGGAGTTCCGAGGTGGTATCAGACCATGAGGATTTCTCAGAGTTTCAAGAGGGGAACAGGTCATGTGCATACTCCAATATTGAGTCTGCCTTAAAACACTAACAAAATGTTAACAACTTAGGCAAAAGAGACACTAGCACAGTTATTGGAACCAATATGCATTTGCTAACATGACAAATGCCAATTATTTAATTTTAGGTATTTTGTAAGAGTTATATTCTAGCAGTTAACCCTCAATTTGACAACGTCACTCAGAAACCAGAAAAAATAACAATGTTATTAAATATAATTATCTTTAGTACTACAAATGGTAGACGATATATGATAAGCAAAAAGACTTCCAATGGATTTTTCCGAGTGGCGTTTTACATGAAGAAAACTAATGTATGAAAACACATGAATACATTTATACAATGTATATAGTCAGATAGGTGGTTCCTTCACCTCCAACCCCGATTGACTGCATCACTGTCCCTAGCTAGCTACACAGGATTGGAGAATATACAAGCACCTCCCAGATTCACACTTTCCATCTCCCAAGCCTGTTTCTTGGCCTTTAAAAAGGGAACGTCTGCTAAGCGATGGTCATAAAAGATCTATAACTTTGTGAATTATGGTTATTAAACCACCATTATAGCTTTAAAATGTTACTCATTTCCCATGTCCATATTAATAGCTTGTGAGGCTCTATCAGGCAGTGTCACAGTTCCACCACACCTGAAAGATGTTTTCTAATCCATGCATGTTCCTGAGTTGGACCAAGACCTGTGCCTGAAACCTCTGAATTCCTTTTACCAGAGTTTTTCTTGTCACATGAGGAGATACTCTTATTACTCAATATTTCTTGAAAGATGCAGAGGATTTAGAGAAGAATGCCGTTATACCCCAGAGCCTAAAAAACTGGAGTCGAGTTTAAGGGCTCTGCTATATGTGAGTGACATACTAGGGGTGGTCTCCACATTAAATGTATCCAAAAGAAAACGCAACTGATAGCGAGCTCATAAGCCAAAAATGAGCCAATCGTCACTGTTCAGGAAGCCGGTGTGTACTCGGTGCCTCACTGTATTGACAATAATAAGCAAACATATGGAAAAACACACATGGTAAATGAGCAGAGATATAAAACACCGTGCCTGATAATCAGTGCAAGTAAAAATGTATTGGACAACTTACATTGTGAGTCTCTACATCCGAGGGCTACAATCTCATCCTATGATTAAGCGCCTTGCACAGGCGTGAAACACATAAGGCAGTTTGCTTTTTCACTTCCCCAAGCCAAGCATAGATCATGCTTATATTTCCAGCTAGGCATGGTAAAGAATGGGTTTCCTATGCCTATGATAAATGTCATTCACTTGATTCATTTCCATATTCAACATTTGTTTATTGTAAAATACATTTCACATGGCTTTCCTTTGAAGACTATGTAGAATAGAATGTTCCTGGTTTCTAACTGCAGATGAAAGTTGTAATGTAACTTCCAGTAACTTTTGAAATAAACACATTTCCTTTGCTATATTTATCATTTTTTCAAATATTTATCTACATAAATATTTTATCTGCCTTCAATTAAGAAGGCAGATAATAATTCATATATACCTTTCAGACCATGACAACTAAAAGAGAAAAAAAGCTATTTTAACATTAACTAATGACTATAGAGTAGATGGAAATATGGTGTGGCAAACCGATTACTTGGCCTTTAATGACTACAGCGTATATGGCCTGTTGTTTGAATGTGTGGTTATTGTCAAAGCTGTTAATTTAATTTGGTTAAGTGGTGCAAATTCTATGATGCATAATTCCTTTTATTTTCAATACTATTATTGTAGGATCAGTAAATAAATGTAAATTACTCATTCCAAGTCTAGAATCTTTAGAAGATGGGAATTCATTGGGTGTGATTTTTAGATTACTCAGTCTAACAATTGAGTAATCAATTACTTACTTCAAGTAACTAGGCTTAACATCTCCCAAGTCTTGACCTATAGTGTAAATAACTCCCACTAACACAATGCACAATTATATTAATCATTTTTCTTTCATGATGAATATAGTTTTGAACTTTCACTTTTTAAAATTCCAAGTAGTTTAAAAATGAAGTTTGCAGGACTATAGTTTGTAACTGGATGTATCAATTCTGTTCTAAATAAACTACCAGTGCTGTCATTCATGTGTCACCATGTCGGAGAAAATGGAATCACTGAAAAATAAAAATAAGAAATCAAAGCAGATGTTTTGTTACTTTTACTGAATGTACCTAAGCCTGTTACCAGGACATGTAGGTTTTTTTTTTTTTTCATTTTATGGAAGTTCTATCATAAAATGTAAAGTTGTTGACAGTTTTATTTTACTTTTGCATAATATATTGTATTCCTTTTTAATTATCAATGTATTCCCCTGTCTGTCCTGACTTTAATCCTATCAGGGAGTTTTACATTAATTTATTCACACTGAGATAGATTTGCTTAGGTCCATATTTTTTGAATCTCTCAAACAACAGTCCTACAAATAAACACATTACTGAAAACGACATTATTTTAATACTTAATTGTCAAAACATTCATACAGGTTCAATTTCCCTCTTGAGTTTCTTCTGAGCATGTAACAAAATCATTCAGATCTTTTTATCACTTTATATATTAGCCTTCTCTTGTTGTTATACTTATTATTATTCTCTTACTAACTTTACCATGCATTGCATTTTTCATAGGAAAAAAAGTGTCCATTCACTAAAGTCTGAGTTTGGAGTTGGAGGTAAGAGCTATCTCAAACTCTACTAGGATGGTTGTGTGCTATTCACAAATTATTTTTGGGAGTTTCAGATGTGACAAATGCATGCCAAGCAAGGCATGATGAGAAGATTGAGTTCAGCGTTGGAGGTCGAATTGAACTTAGTCTTTAGAATTGCACCATTAAACTCACCTCCCATTATAGTATGTGGTTTTTCAGACTAAGTCACACTTGACCTCCTAGACGTTTGAGTTTAGAGGTGGAATTTGACTTAGTCTCTAAAATCACATCATTCAATTTGCCTCCCATTATAGTCTTGTGGTGGGGGGGGGGGATGGGTTAAACTTGTTTTTTTTTAGACAAAGGTAAATGCTAGTGCATTTGTTTTCCCTAGGAAAAGAGTAGGAGAATTGAAAGAAGTGATTTTTGTGGCTAAGTCAAACCTCCTAACTTATTCTCTCAAAAATGTTTGTGAATACAATTTTTCTTGCTTGCTGGAGCAATGGAGGTTTGAGTTTTACAAACTTACAATCTAGAAGCATAACTTAATTGCTTAGGACTTTATTCATGGAAGAGTGAATTGCAGAGAAATGAGAAGGACATTTTAAACTTAGGGCCAAATTAGTCAAGTTGATAACATTTACTCATTCATTTATTTCAACTAGTCTACATTGGCCTTTAGTACCTGTATATAAATGTTATTGTATGCCAACACAATATCAGAAATTACTACTATGTGATTTTAAAAAGAGCTTCAGTATTCTATAGCTGACTGAGATAGTCTATAAAAGTGGCACAGATATTTATGAAACCGATTTTGAGATGTTGATAAATCGGTAAAAAAACACAATGCTTGTGAACTCTTTATTAACTAAAAGGAAAGTTTGTTTGATGCCAACAATTATTTGGTAGTTTAATTTTGCACTAAGTTTGGAATATGGACATTGCAGCTCAATCCGCTGTGATCAATGCTTGTATATGGAATGTTTATAGTTTGTTAGTGATAATCAAATTTCATATTCAACTTTCACTTTTCGTAACAGTTTGTTTTTAGTTAAAGATTAGCAGAACTTTTTGTAATATCCATTTTGGTAGGATTTCTAGACATTCAAAATGCACAGATCACTATTTTGCCATTTTAAATATGTAAGATGAAAACCACAAAAGACATATGGTATGCTTAAAGGGGATAACAATAATATATACTTTATTAAGATTAACCACTTAGTGACATTACTTTTTTGGCTTGTCCGACGCTTGGTGACATGGGCTGTTTTAACATTTCTGAGGTGTTTGTGTTTTGCTGTAATTTATTTCTGTCTAATTTAGTGTACCCACACAAACTATATATCGTTTTTATCATCATAAGATGGGCTTTCTTTTTATACCATTGTTTTGATAATAGCATATAATTTGATGTAAAAAAAATAAAAAAATATGGCAAAAAAATGAAAAAAACATTTTTTTCATGACTTTTATTTGAAAAATCGTATACTCATGTACAAGAGGCAACAAAAAAACACTGCTAAATAGTTTCTAATATATGTCCTGAGTTCAGAAATAGCCCATGTTTTAGTGCTTTTTTTATTCATGTTACAGGGCATGAACTATACGTAGTGCAAAGCTATTTTAAAATCCTTTTTTTCAAAATTAGCGATAGTGACATTGTAACACTGATATCTGTACTAAATCCATGAATGACCCCCAACATGTACATATTTATGAAAACTAGATCACTCAGGGCATTTAACTTGGGGTATTTTGACACATTTCATGTAGCCATTTTACCACCAATTTAGGTAAACATTACATTCAAATGTGAAGGGGTATTTCCAAATAACACCTCAATATTTGTTCAGCAACATCTGAGTACAGGGATACCACCCATGTATAGGTTGGTTAGGTTATTTGGGGGTTAAAAGGCCACATTTGAGAGGTGCGCTTTTTGGTTTTCCAACTTGGAATTTTGACATGCAGAAAACCTGTGCCCATGTCCCATTTGGGACATTTTTGAAGCCAAAAAGTCTATTCTACCCCACAAAGCCATATATTTTTTAAAACTAGACACCCTAGGGTATTTCAGATGGTAGTATTTTAACACTTTCCATGCACTTATTCTACCACCAACCTATGTCAATGTTTTGGATAGTAATTTTTTTTCACATATATTGTACTTTGGGCATGAATTCACAGATCCTATTATGTGTCAGTGCCAAACAACACCTCAATATATGTTCAGCAACATCTCCTGAGTACAGGGATACCACCCATGTGTAGGTTAGTTAGATTATTTGGGGGTTAAAAGGCCACATTTGAGAGGTACGCTTTTTGGTTTTTCAGCTTGGAATTCTGACATGCAGAAAACCTGCGCCCATGTTCCATTTGGGACATTTTTGAAGCCAGAATGTGTATTTTACCCCACAAAACCATACATTTTTGCAAACTTGACACCCTAGGGTATTTCAAATGGTAGTATTTTAACACTTTCCATGCACTAATTCTACCACCAGCCTTTGTCAAATTTTAGGTTAGTAATTTTTTTATGTTTTGTTTCCACATACATTGTACTTCGAGCATGAATTCACAGATCCTTTTATATGTCAGTGCCAAATAACACCTCAATATGTGTTCAGCAATATCTCCTGAGTCCAGGGATACCATGCATGCATAGGTTTGTTGGGTTGTTTGGGGGCTAAAAGGCCACATTTGGGGGGGTGCATTTCCAACTTGGAATGTAGTCAGCCTGCGCCCATGTTCCATTTGGGACACTTTTGAAGCCTGTCAAAGTATTTTACCCCATCAAACCATATATTTTGGAAAACTAGACATCCTAGGGTATTTAAAATTGTGGTATTTTAACACTTTCCAAGTACTAATTCTACCACCAACCTATGTCAAAGTGTTGGGATGTTATTTTTTTCCCACACACATTGTAGTTCAGGCAGGAATTTCCAGATTCTGGTATTTTCCACTGCCAACCAACACTTCAATATGTGTTCAGCAACATCTCCTGAGTACAGGGATACCACCCATGCATAGGTTTGTTGGTTTGTTTTGGGGCTAAAAGGCCACATTTAGGGGGTGGGCATTTCCAACCTGGAATTTTGACATGTAGTCAGCCTGCGCCCATGTTCCATTTGAAACATTTTTGAAGCCGTCCAATGTATTTTAACCCATCAAACCATATATTTTTGGAAAATAGACATCCTAAGGTATTTCAAATGGTGGTATTTTAATACTGTATATGTACTAATTCTACCACCAGCCTTTGTAAAATTTTGTGGTAGTACTTTTTTGGGAGTTTTTTTTCAACATGCATTGTACTTCAGGCATGAATTCACAGATTCTGGTATATGTCACTGCCAAACAACAACCCAATATATGTTCAGCAATATCTCCCGAGTACAGGGATACCACCCATGCATAGGTTTGTTGGTTTGTTTTTTGGCTAGAAGGCAACATTTGTGAGATTCGCATCTCAACATTCCAACTTGGAATTTTGACCTGTAGTCAACCTGCGTCCGTGTCCTATATGGGATATATCTTTGAAGCCAGCCAATGTAATTTACCCCCACTAAACCATATATTTTTTAAAGGTGGACACCCATCACTCCTTGTGGCAAGTGCTCAGCAGCCACCGATACATCACTAGATGATGTATCAGAAAGCTGACCAGGGTCAAAATCGAACCCTGAGTCAGCGGCCTCAGAATCAGTGCCTAAGCAGTGATCTTGAGCAAAGAAGAGGTTAATAGCTCTTAGGAGAGCCTATCTAGTACTGTCATACATTACAGTACAAAGAAATTAATCCATAAACAGTGCAGACAGCAAAACATACTGTTGCTGTGCAAGATTACTGCTTACACAGTGATGAATGGCAGGGAAGGGGTTAATACACAGTGAATGTCTTTCATAAAACCTGTCAATTTTCTTAAATTTTATTTTATATCACTAATACTGATCTGTCTCTTTCCGTCACAAAAATGTAAGTGAGGAGAGGGAGGCAGATCAATATTTGTGAATATCGATCTGACCAATTTTGATCTGACCAGGGCGAATGGTGAGCTTATTTGAGCAGTCACCAAACCGCCTTTGCCACTAATTCGCTATGCGCTCAGACAGCTTTAAAAAAAAATCTAAAATATTTTTACTTTACACGTAATCCTCTAGTGGGTATGTGTAAAAAAAAAAATTACAAAAAATATGCAGACAGATAAAAATTGCTTTGGCGTCAATATCATTGCGTAAGCAGTGATCGACAGCAAAGAATGGGTTAATAACTCTTAGAAGAGCCTTTGTAGTACTGTAATAAATTACAGTACAAAAAAATGAACCCCTAAAAAACGGGCATTTTTTTCAGTATTGTGCGATACTTCCATACGGAAGCATCGTTACAATACCATTTGAGCACTGAAAGCAGAAAAACTCGCTTCCAGTGCTCGTTTTGACACAGGTCGGCAAGGGGTTAAAGTGGAGAAAATTAGTTATCATAGATTTATCCAAATCTTTTTTTTTTTCTAGTGGTGCCCATCCATACGTAGTATTTCATTTCTGAAGTAGGGGACAGGAGAATATTAGATCCTTTTATTATGTAGTGTAAAAGTATTTCTCCTTATTTCTAAATGCCCCAAATTGACCTTATATTAGGCAATGTTTAGTTTTTCTTAAAACCTATAGAACAACTTTCTACATCAATATTGTCATTTTTAAAAAAATACTGAATAATCAGATTTTTTCAGTGCAAATAGTAGTTAAAATTTTATATATTGGATTTGATTTGTTTTCGCTCTTTTTATCTTTAAATTTATACACAAACTTTTCTAAACAACTGTTTCCATATTGTAAGGAATAGGAGCCAGCAAGAATTATGTTGGGGAATCAGGCAGTACATATTTGTTTAAAAAAAATTCATTGAAATGATATTGCCTAATTTATGTGACATTTATAGATAATTCATACACTGCCTTACTTTTCCATATATTTTCTCCATTGTTTTGCTCGCCATTTTTTATGGTCGTCTTTTCCCACATTTACAGCTTCTATCACATTAATATATATACGCTGTTTTGTACTATGTGTCCCCTATTTTGAGATATATACAGTTTACGCTTACCCATTTGTCGATACATTTACCTAATAAACATTAAAGGTTTTTTTGACTTATACACCAGTGTGCATGTCTGCTTCTTTCTATATATTATGTATTTTCATATATATGCCCTTTAGGAGAGAGCATATTAGCAGTACATAGTTTGCACCTGTACTCTTTATCCTCCCATTCAATTTCAACGGCCTTGTTCTCAACCCTTTTTGTTGTATAGATAATTCATAGACACCACTGTGTTCCAACTCTCTCATATCTGGAGCCTGAAAATTGTCCATTTCCACTGTGGTCTTTCTATTGTTTTTTTTATATATCTTTTCACATCGAGAGACAAGTTGTTTATAATTGTTTCTTTTATTTTCCTGTAATGGTTTCCAAATTATACTTGAATACAATATAGAGAAGTATTTGTTTACTCCATTAGTAATTTGTGCATTTTCCAAAATGTTCAGATATTCACCCAAATGCATAGTTGCTTTTGATTTTATACATCTGCTTCTAACACAGATAATCTTACGGATCAGGAAAATTCATGCTACATTATGAATGTAAAAAACTGGTGCCTGGATTTTCATGCTTTTAATAACTTTTTGAAACAACTGTATGCAACAGTATACTATTTATTGAAAGCGCTTATTGTCATTGAATATTCCCTCCAAGGGATGATATTATTCCACTGTTTTGTTACTTAGCAGTCATACAAAGCAGTCATAACTCGCAATCACACTTTCTGAATTGCTACCATTTTCTTAAATAACATGTTATTAACCTAAATAGATATTCCATTTACTCCACTTGGTGAAGAATTGCATGCATACAGCTGTATGTTCAGCCATTTTTGAGGGACACATGTTAGGTTTATATGTTCCCCTGCAGAATGTACAATGTATTTGTGATCCAAGAGAAATCAGTTAATAATTAAGACAGGTCCTATGGGATTTTACCCTTGATTAATAAATTGGTATTACTGGACACACTTGCATACGATATTCTGCAAGTAGCATGCGACTGTTATATCTATCTTGCAAAAAATTGACTGACCTGCAACCCTAGCTGTGAGCAAAACTTGAATGTGAGCTCTCTACAGTCCTCTGTGTAATATATGTATTTGCACATTACAATTATAATTATCATTTGGGACACTTTGATTCATGTTTTTTTAGTTACAATAATGTCTTTTTTCCTAATAGGATCCAGATAAATGCAGGAAGTTGAGTGGGTGGATCTGAAATTATGATATTTGTAAGTATATTAAACCTATTTGGAATAAAATATTCATAATACAGATATATTTTTTTTCTCTCCCTTTTTTCTCAATTTTTTTACTTCCCTTTATTATGAAAATATCAAAATATATAAATAATTTGCGTTTACATACAGTTACAAAGACACACACAAAAAAAAAACATAGCACAAAGAAAAAAACAAAAAACAAAAAACAAAAAAAGAAAAAAAAAAGAATATAAGTAATACATGACTGAAGCCTACATTTTACTCATATGTGGTCACACATTGTTTACTCCTTCTGATCTCTCTCCCCCCCTTCATCTTTCCTCTTGTCCACTATCTATAAGGATGGTTTTAATATCATATGTGTTTTACTTTAGTGTTTTATCTTCCCTTATCGTTTCTTCTATCTTTCTTCCTTCTCCCCATTTTCACTACTTCCCCTTTTCCCTTTCTCCCTGTTCTCTTCTCCTAGTCTATTTAAGAACCATGTGTCCTCGCATGTCATGTATTCTTACTTAAAATTGTGCTCCCCAGATGCAGACTACTCCCCCCCCCCTTCTTCCTTCTGACCTCTCTCTCTCTATCTCTTACTTTACTTCCTTATCTCAAGTAACTCTTTCTAGGTCTGTATTTACTTCTCTTATTATTATTTTTTCCTAGTCCACCCATTTTTTGTTTGTTTTAAACTTTTCACTGAATATCTTTGTTGAGACATTTTCCATCTTTAACTGGTATAATAGATGGGATATTACATGTTCTAAAGGGATGTCCTCTGGAGATTTCCATCATAATACAGATATTTAACGTTTAATAAATACATACATTTTTAGAATGATTGAACTTTGCATTCAGAAATGTGGGTCATATTAAAGCTGGAGTGAACTTTTAACAAAGTAATACACATAAATTGTGATGGCACACTGAAAGAATAAATTGCAGGTAAACATACACACAAATCCCTGGTAGTTAAGGGAATTATGAATAGTTAATTATATTAATCCTTATAATTACTGTTGCTTAAAATATGGTAAAATAACACAAAATATCTGGCATTAACGAAACAGTGTAGAAAGGGAATACAATTAGAAACAGAGGTTTGCGATACTTATAAACTATGATAAAAAAAAATTGTATGACCTCTGATGGTTATTTTAGCTTAATTTACTGGTAGATGATGTTGTAATATAATACTGACTGTGAAGGTTTAGGATAGGCGTTTGGTTCCATTTATTCCAAGAACCTCATTTCAGCTGGGCAAGTCCTTGGATACATAAAAAACAATCCATTTTAAGGCATATTGTATTTCTTTGTGGTTCTAAAATTGGATTTGCTTCCATCATTATTAACCCCTTAACGCATGTGGACGTATATATACGTCCTGAAAAGCATGGTCCTTAAGGACCATGAGGACGTATATATACGTCCTCCGTTTTCATGTAGTGTTGCGCTCATTAGCGCAACACTACATGCCTGCAGCTACTCTCAGAGGCTGCTTCGGATCCGAAGCAGTCTCTGAGAGGGCTTTCAGCCCCCCCTCGACCCCCCCGCGCGCATACGATCCCCGCGAATGTGATCGTATGCGCGCTAACACACATAGGCAGTGAAAGCTCATCACTGCCTATGTGTGTTAAAGTGTTGCATGATGCCTCTATCGAGGCATCATGCAACACAATCTGTGCCCTCCTGGGCACCGCGATCACCCGGTGATCGCGGGTGTGTGCTGTATCGGAGGAGCATGCTCCTCCGATACAGCATGCCCAGAGGAGAGCGACGGAAGAGAGAAAAAAAAAATCTCTTCCGTCGCTCTGAAACCGCTACTTGACTGCCCCTACAGGCAGTTAGGCGGTATTACAGGTAAAAATAGAAAATTAATTAAATAAATAAATAAAATAAATAAATAAATGGAAAAATCTAACCCTTGATCTACTGAACCTAGATCTAGGGTTAGGGTCCAAATAGGGTAATAATTAGGGTTAAATGGGGGTTCGGATGATTACAAGGGTTAGATTAAGGGGTGGGGGTCAATTTAGGGTTAGATTAAATTTAGAGTTGGGGTAAATTTAGGGTTCGGGTTAAAAAAATCACTGTAGAAGAAAATGGTTAGAAAACAAAAAAAAACACTAATATTGTTTATTGCCCTATTACGTGAAATAAAACATAGACAAACAAGGAAACATTGATATTACTAAACTCAGGACAAATAGTAGAAATATATAGACGGGGTCTTTTTTACCATTTGTAATTGTGTAAAAAAAAAAATCAGGTCAAAGTTGGAAAAAGTGTTTTTTATGGCATATTTTCATCATATTTTCTATTTTTTTAATAGTAAATGATATCATATGATGAAAATAATAGTATCAAATGAAAGCCCTATCTGTCCTTTAAAAAATGATATATAATTTGTGTGGGTGGACTGAACACAAAGAAAGAAATTCACAGTTCAGTAAACGTATGACAAAAATAATGGAATTCTGGTCTTCAAGGCACGTCAAATGCAACATAGCACTCGGTCACTAAGGGGTTAAACCTCTCACAGTAGCTCGGTGTTAGTGGCAAATGCATTAAAGTATATGAAGAGAGGAGAGAGAGATATATCCTAGCGCTTAATCTATAACTGGGCTGCACCCGCCAGTGTGGTTCTCTGTGATCACACAAAAAACAAGGACAAAGATATATACAAAGAAAGTGGAGGTGCGCTCAATAACCCCCACCAAAGGAAATGGCAATAGGAAATGCTGATATTTGCCTAAATAGAGGTTGCTCTTGAACAGAACAGATGGTCACGAATATCAGATGGGCATATGCAGAAAAAGAAACAAAGCAAAAAAGCATAGTAGTAGTACAGCCACAATACTAGACAGAGTAGTAGGTGTGGACAATTGCACTCACAAACTTGCCCAATGTAGGGCTCATCTATTGCAGATGTTTGTTTCTTTGTTCCTTAATCATCCAGAGATGTATGTAGTAGTGTTGAGCGAATCCGAACCGCACTGTTCGGGTTCGTACCGAACATTACGGTGTTCGGACCCCGAACCCGAACATTTCACTGTATGTTCGGGTTGGAGTTCGGGGTTCGGCTATAAACCGAAAGTCTATAAACCGAAAGACATTCGGTTTATAGACTTTCGGTTTCTAGAATAGCAATAGCATCACATGTATTCTATAAACCGAAAGTCTATAAACTGAATGTCGTTTATAGACTTTCGGTTTATAGAATACATGTAATGCTATTGCTATTCTATAAACCGAAAGTCTATAAACCGAATGTCGTTCGGTTTATAAACTTTCGGCTTATGGAATACATGTAATGCTATTGGCTTTCTCTAAACCGAACTAGAGTCCCCATTCATAAGAAATTCTTCATATCTGAGAGTCAAATAGAACCGTCAAATACTGTGCTTACAGCGCACTTTGGAAAATTCTAATAGTTTTGGGTGGTAAATAGTACATTTGCGTCTTGCGGTGCACTTCATATCTGAGAGTAAAATAGAACTGTCAAATACTGTGCTTACAATGCACTTTGAAAAATTCTAATAGTTTTGGGTGGTAAATGGTACATTTGCATCTTGCGGTGCACTTCATATCTGAGAGTCAAACAGAACCGTCAAATACTGTGCTTACAGAGCACTTTGAAAAATTCTGGCTACCTTCTCCTTCTCCTCCAGCGCCGCTTCCACCTACACGGCCATGGTCACCGCCTCCTCAACCTATGGGCCACTTAGTATAAACTGAAAGAGAATACCCTGCACTCCAACCCTCTCTCAAATGGATAATTATGTTGATCCTCTTGGCAGCCATGCTTTAGATTTAGATTTATGTTCTTCCAAAGCTAAAATCAAAGATTCCATCTAGTGATATTTTATGGCTCAGCTGTATTTTTAATTTGTATGTATTGTATGTTTTTTGAAGTTATTTCCCTATCCATATTTGTTTGCAGGGCACTTGTCCTACTCTTACCCACATTTTAATTCCTTTTGCAGCCCTCTAGCCCTTTCCAGGACTTTTTTAGAGGCATTTTAGTGCCCAAAAGCTCGGGTCCCCATTGACTTCAATGGGGTTCGGGGTCAAGTTCGGGGTCAAGTTCGAGCCCGAACCCGAACATCCAGGTGTTCGCTCAACTCTAGTATGTAGGAGAAAATGCAGAAGATGGAATAAGTGAATCAGTATGCAAAATTTTAATACAAAACAAATAGTATCTTACATATAGTGCTCCAAACAGCAGGCTCAGCAGTGTACATCTGATGATCTGTGCAGGAACAATAAAACAGCAGTAAAATAATAAAAGTATTAAAAGTCCTTCAAATCCAAGAATAATGCCAAAGGTGGCTGGTGTGGTGAAGTACAGGTCTCACGGATGCCTTTCGCCTTTAAGAAGGTCTTTAAATATCCGTCCATGCTGAAGAAATGTGTGTCTACTTCCGGGTTCGTCGCCTTGGTGACGTCATCGCGACCACGGGATTACTGGAAATCTCGTGAGATTCAGCCATGTGAGTGGCATGGATGGCAGCATATACATATTGTCAGCTATTGAAAGTCAAATATTATCAATGTATCTTTCATTACAATGAAGCATTTAACCAAAGTGCACATATGTTTCTGCTTTAAACCCAAGAGTATTTTATATATTTTAAGGCTTATACTGCAAAGGAAGGGACATTAAAATAAATTACAAAAATTAATAAAATGCATCATCAAGTATATCTATATATATATATATATATATATATATATATATATATATATAAGTACTGTATTAATGTTTCATTTTAACTAAATCGTGTAGATAGACAAGAATAAATGTAAGGGGAAAAAAAGAACATATATTATTATAAAGTGCATACAGAAAAAACCTTTCTTTGTGTAAAAGAAAGAGTTCTTATTTTACTGCTGGGCTTATGATTATTTAAAGTAAGCATACCATAATAACACTTAAAAATTATATGTACAATCTTCAGTAGTAGGTGATAATATGTAAGATCTTCTATAAAAAATTGAACAGATCAAAATCTGCATTTAACCCCTTGGGCTGCAAGGTGTCTGCATCAAATATCCACTTCATTTCTATTTTACCCATCTCTTTTATATTGTTGCCTCCCCTCCAGCGCCTTTTTACTTTATCAATTGCCCAACATTTAAGATCCTTTAGGTTTTTGTTATGTTTTTCCAAAAAATGCTTGGAGAGCGAGTGCTTGGTAATCCCCATTCTGATGTTCCTTTTTTTTTTTTCTCTTCCACACTCTTCCAATTCCTCACTGATTCTGTTGCACAAGTTTTCAGTTTTCTTGCTCCTAGTGTTACTCATAACCATAATGTGCTTTCAGATCATCCTTGTGATTGGTTTTCATTTATGCTTATTTCTTTCACCTACCTCATTCTATTCCCTCCTTCACTCCCCCTCAACCTCTCCCTCCTCCCTCTCCCCCCCCCCCCCCCTCGCCTCTATTCCCCTTCCTTGTTACTTATAAGATGCTTAGGTGAAAAACTTAAATTTAGTACCAAAAGTGTGAAAGGCAAAAAAAAAAGAAAAAAAAAACACTTATCAAACATGAGTAACCGCAGCTATATCCATTCTTGTTCACTCTTGTCCTTCTTCCCTCTCTTCCCTCCCCCGAGTACTGCCTGTCCAAATTAGAACTTATTCCAGTTATGCTCAGGAAGGGTGCTACGGTGGCGCACTCATACAACATGCATACAGTGGGAGGGACGGATAGTCAACGGAGTATTATTCGTATAAACTTGGGATTACAAGTGAGTTTTAATTTTGTTTAGTATATTAAATTCATATTATGTGCAGGGCCCTATGACTAATTTTTCTACTGTTAGGGGTCTTATGTCTCAGCCCTGGCTAAATTCTCTATGCATATCCCTCAAAGGTTTTTTTTTTTAATTTGTCATATAACTTATCCAGCTAAGACCTTTTTCTAAAGTAAATTGAAGTTTAATCTGTTTAATTAGTTGTTCTTTCGAAAAAATGACCGGTTGTTTTCAGGCTCTTGCAATTAAAATCTTAACTGCTACCATTATATGAATTGTCAGTGCCTGTCGCCAATGGCTCATTTTGGGCCAGTGCAGATGCAGCAGTCCTACATCTGGTTTCCTTTCCAGGTGTACACTTGTGCTTTGTTGTGTTATATCAAAAGCTATTTCCCATAATTTCTTAATACGGGGACAACCCCACCACATGTGGATATAAGTACCCAACTCCTGGCCGCATTCCCAGCATTTAGGTTAATTCTTCTCATTCATTAAAGCCAATCTTCTCGGGGTCATATACCATCGATTAGATAGCTTATAAAAAGCCTCCACCAACGATAGGTTATGAATGTTTTTATTAACTAAGTTGAAAGCCTCATTCCATTCTCCGGTTTCTATCAATATATTGAGTTCTTTTTCCCATTTTGTTATAGCTTTCCCTCTGTCTCCTAACTCATGTGTTGTTATAAGATGTCTTGAGATAGGGTTAGTTAGTGCTTTTATTTTGTCTTCCTCGGCTATATATAAGTGTTGCTGTAGGAAGCTTTTTACCCTTAAGTAATTAAAAATGTGGTTATTTTGAAGGCCATATTGTTTTGCCAGGAGTGGGTAGGGCTTTATACACCACTCATCCAATATATCTTTAATTTTACTGGAACGCAATCCTCCCCATTTTGACAGAGAGATGTCTGGTAGTATGTTATTTTCTATAATATTCAATGGTTCTCCTCTTGGTATTTTATGCTTGTGATCCCCAACTTTTTCAGTATTCTGTACCAGCTGAGAACTAGGCTCTCCAATATTATGTTCTTATCTTTCACAACTTTTATTATCTGATCGCTGTTTGTGTTCCATATAAGTTTGTCTAGGTTTTTAAATGTAACCACTTCTTTTTCTATTTGATACCATGGTTCTATATTTACTTCCTTTACTTGCGTGATATATATATGCTGAATTATTGCTGCGTAAGCTTCTAAAGTTATAAGTGGAAAGCCTAGTCCCCCATTATGAGTTTTTTTTCGCAATTTGCGTCATGCTTATGCGTGGAATTTTTCCCTGCCAAATAAAATTCACAAACCTAGTGTGGATCATCTGAAGCCAACTGGTGGGGACCATTCTCAAAAAATAGGTCCATTTGGGGATTAAGTATGATCTTACGATGTTTATTTTCCCCCACCAAGATACCCAGTTATTCTGCCAATTTTTCATATCTCTATTTGTTGATCTCATAATGGTCAGGCAATTTATTTCCATCAGTCTATCAATATTTGCAGGAATAAGAATACCCAAGTATTCACATTGTTTCTTGTTACAGTCAAATTGAAATTCTGATTGTATATATTGCTTAGTTACGTAATCAATGTTTATGGTTAAAGCTATTGTTTTCTGTGGGTTTAATTTATAGTTGGATACTCTGCTGTATAATTCTATTTGTTTCATTAGGTGTGGTAATGTTTCTCGGGGACTAGACAGCGTTGCCAAGATGTCATCAGCATATAATGACAACTTGTATTCCTCTCCCCCACTGAAATATCCCTTTATTCGGTAGTCTTTCCTGATGTTTATTACCAAAGGTTCCAAAGCCAGGATATACAGTATCGGGGAGAGGGGGCAGCCCTGTCTAGTACCATTTCTCAAATTAAACCAACTTGAGCACAAATCAACACCCACCACTCTTGCTGACAAATCTCCATATATTGCTCCTATGGCATCCAGCATCCATCCATCCAGACCAAATGACCGTAAAGCCTGAAACATATAACCCCATCCGACCCTGTCGAAGGCCTTCTCTGCATCCAACGACAGGGTCAGAATGGGTACCCCCCTTTTCTTGCTCCATCCATTATATTAATAATACGTCTAATGTTATGGGAGGACAGGCGTCCTGGAACGAATCCTACCTGGTCCGGATGTATGATATCTGGAATTAATAGCTTCATTCTCTCAGCCAGTATGGATGCAAATATTTTTAGATCGACATTTATAAGTGATATTGGTCTGTAATTAACCACCAACTTTGGATCTTTTCCTGGTTTTATTAAAGGAGTAATATTTGCGTTCAACATCTCTGCCGGGAATGAGCCATTTTGAACTGAGACATTGTATGTACTCATCAAGTAATCTATTATGTTACCTGTAAATGTCTTGTAAAAAAGGTTTGTGTATCCATCAGGACCCAGTGTTTTTTTCCTTTCCGGTTTATTTATTGATATTAGGATCTCGTCTTTAGTTATTGGGAGATTTATTTTCCCCAGTTTATCTTTTTGGATTTTGGGAAGCTCTGTATTCTCTGATTTCTGGTTGTGTCAAATTATATAGTGAGGAGTAATATTCCGCAAATATCTCTCCTATTTCCTGCGGAGATCTGCACATGACCCCTCCCCTCTCAATCATTGAGATTTTTTCTTTTAGCCTTTTCTTCTTAAGTTTATTTGACATCATTTTGTCCGTTCTATTTGATTTATGAAAATATTTTATTTTTAACTTCATCACATTTCTATCTATTGTTTCTTGTTGTAGACAGATAATCTGTTTTTTTACTTGTTCAAGTTTGTTCAGATTTTCTGTGTTTGTATTTTTTTTTCAAATCTGATGTTAACTTATAAAAGGATATGTACAGATCTGCGAGGGAGGCACCCTGCTCTCTTATCTTCCCCGCTTTTAGCTTAATAAAAAGGCCTCTCAAAACTGATTTGAATGCGCACCATACTGTTGTGGGGGAGACTTCTTTAGTGTTGTTTTCTTGAAAATATAAATCTATTTCTTTAACTATGAACTCTCTATCCTTTTCCTCCCTTAATAAAAAATCATCCAGTTTCCAGGTGGTCCTTTGGTCTCGTTTCCTATGCCTGATATCAAAAAGCAACATACTGTGATCTTACCAGATATTTTCTTCTATTTGTATATTTCCGATATTTTCAAGCAGTTGCATTTCTCCCACAACCATATCTATTCTTGAGAACTCTGGAAAGGTGGGTGAATTATTTTTCTTGAGGATGGGTTGTTCTCCATATGTCCATTAATCTAGATTCCTTCAGCACCTTGCTTAGAGCGACCGATTGTTTTTTAACAGTTTTATCCATTGATTTGCCCTGATTTAATGTTTTTATCCATTAATGGATCAAGTACGCAGTTAAAATCACCTGCAATAACTACTATTCCTTTTTTGATCTTTTCCATTCTACAAATGATTTTCTCCAGATACTTGACCGGACCAACGTTTGGGAGGTAAACATTTACTAATGTATAGACTTGCTCGTCTATCTTACACACCATTATAATGTACCGGCCTTCTTTATCTCTTTCTTGATATATTTGTTTAATTTTAGTGCTTTGGGAAAAGAGGATTGCTACCCCCCCCCTTTTTTTTTTCATTTGTAAAGCTGAGTGGGTTATTAGTGAGCATCTATTCTCCCACCATTTCAGGTTCACCCCCTTTCCCAAGGAGTCTCCTGCAGAAAGGCGATGTCAATGTTTTTATTTCTCATGAGCTCGTATAAAGACTTTCTTTTATAATGGGTATTTAACCTCTGCACATTTAATGATATACACTTAACCATAATTGTTTACTGATTGTAAGTCCCTTTCTCCGTCCGTCAAACTCTCCGCCCCAGCCATACATACATACAAACACATACAAAGTAAAAAAAAACTTCCCCCGTGTGACAGAGATCCTGGACCTGTTCCAGGGTGCCTCTGTTCTATGCATCAACTTCCCTGTTGGTGCGATCCTGGGTTCTAAAGAACCCATAGTGGGCTGTGTTAGCCGGTGATAGCTAGTGAGAACACCTGTTTTTTTTTACTGTTTCCGTATAAACCCTTTATCCATTATTTATCCATTCCCCCTCCCATTTTCTTCAAATAATATAGAGAAGATGGAAAAACAATGGAAAACCCCTCCTCTTCTCCCATCCTCATCAGTGCTCTGCTTAGATTACCTGCTTATAAACTTGCAATACCACTTATTCTAATAGTTATTTGTAGCTTTTTGTACAAATCTGGTACGTGATGAAGGCTGGCGAGAGGAGGAGGAGGGAGAAGAGAGAGAAAGAAAAAAAATGTATGTGAAAAAGGTGGATGAATGTTCTGATCTGAGTGAAAAATCCTATGTGTAGCTATTGTGTGCAAGTGTTGTCTGTATGTGAGAACTTAGTGACTGGTGAGGGCTTGTGTGAATCGGGAGTGAAAGAGAGGAAAAAAAAAAAAAAAAGGAAACCTTGATGGTGCTTATGTGTAGAGGGTGATTTTCGTGAGGACGGGTTGAAGTTGGGGTGCTCTACATCCTAGTTGGTGTGAAAAAAAGAAGTATCTAGTGTGATATAGTGATCCGAGTGAAATGTGGTAAGAAGGAGAAAGAAAGGAAAAAAAAAATATTGTATATGTGAAAAAGGTGAGTGGATATTCTATTCTAAGTGAAAGGTCCCTATATAGCTATTGTGTGCTAGTGTTTGACTGGGTGAGAGAACAGTGGCTGATGAGGGATTGCGTGTAAAATAAAAGTGAGAGAAAAACAAAAATATATATGTACCCCCCCTTCCCTCCCTCTCCCTGCCTCCACCCCCCACATCCCAGCTCCCTCCCTAACAAATCTTATTTATTTAATCTTGTATTTTCTCTTTTTTCATCTAATCTGCAACATTCTGAGGGGATTTGAAGTTTATGAATTTGCCCTTCCATTCTATTCTCAAAGATCTTGGGAAACCCCAGCGATATTTAATATTCTTATCCTTTAGAATTTGTAGGATTTCAGCAAAAGATCTTCTCCATTGTCTTGTTTGATATGAGGTGTCTAGGAGAATTATTATCTTGTTAAATTCTTCTTTAAGTGACCTTCTTTCTCTAAAATTTTTCAGGATTTTATCCTTAGTCTGAAAGGAGAGATAGTTAGCAATTACGTCTCTGGGCGTTGATTCTGCTATGTTCTTGGGCTTGTATAGGCGATGTACTCTTTCTATTTGTAGATTGTTTTCTCTTTCATTTATGCCCAAGTCCTCGGCCAGGTTTTTTTAGGAAGGCTCTAATTGTATCTTGTGTTATTGATTCAGGGACGTTTCTAAAGCGCAGGTTGTTTCTTCTAGATCTGTCCTCTAAATCTGCTATTTTCTTTTCCAAATCTTCCATCTTGTTTTCAATCTGTTGTATCTTTTCTGCTTGTGTTGATTGTTGTATCTCCATCGTTTTTAGTGAAGAGGATAATTGCCCAATGTCTTTCCTAATTTCACTAGAGCTATTGGCTATTAGATGTTTTATGTCTTCCATTTGTCTATCAATGTAGTCCATCATTGGAGTTCCTGTGGCTGTTATTATTCCTTTTTCTACTTCTCTCTCAGGGGAGCCTATTGTGTTCATTTCAGGAGAGTTTTCTGGGGTTTTAGTAAACCCTTCTCTGGTTGCTTGTGGGGAGAAGAATGAAGCCCTTTTCCCTTCCCTTTTATCAACCTTTCTATCCTTTGTGGTCAGGCGTTTTTTAGACATCATTTTATTCAATTTACTACTTGGCCACCACTTGATTTCGGTTTTGCCTTTTCTTTTCCTTGTGAACGAATTAGGTTACCAGTTGTAAGTATGGATTTATAGGATAGCTAATAGGTTGTAGGCTTATAGGCTGTTTCTTTATATTTTACGTTTGCCAGTTATATTGTCTTATTAGCCTTTTTAGCTTATGTGAAGGAGGAGTTACATGTCGAGTTTTCTTTTTCTTTTCTCTGCCCTTCAAATTTTTTGCCCTTTATCACATAAGATAGTCACTTATATTGAGGTTAAACTATTTGCTATTTTTGGTCTTACTTTCCTTCCTTTTCCATCCCCTCCTTCGCCTTCCCTCCTTCTCTTTTTATCCTGTTTTAGCAGATTGGTATTACTTCCAAACAGGTTAGTAGCAGTGAGCACTTAACCTCTGTATATGTATAGAAAAACCGATTTCCACTCTCCTGGTTATAGTGCCTCAGTAGTTACTGCGGAAATGGAGTCTTTGCCTCCAGGGGTATTGTTAGTTAGGGATTTCCCTTTACCTTTTTGCTTTTTAACCCACTTTCAAGTATTTAGATATTTCTACGCTTGTTTTCAGCTGTGTTAGTTATTGCTTTGTGTTGTAAATTAGAACAGCTGTTGGGTACACACCTTCCAAAGGTTTGAACACTCTAAGGCTGTATCTCTCTTCTTTCTTGCTTAATTTCCTTCTTTCCCTCCTCTATTAGGAGTTTAACAGTTTATACTCTTATTCACAATCTGTTTCAATTAAAATTGCTGTAAATTGTGCTATGCCTCCTGGGTTCTGATATGAGGACAACTAATGAGGATTAGTATTTATATGGGCTACATGTATGAGAACCCGTTGCTAAGGATTTGTAACCAAAACCCTTAGGACTGGGTCCATGTATATTTCGATTAGACCTTCCACCTTAGACCCTGTTACGTTCCAACAGTGTATCGTAGGGGACACAGAACAGAAACATAGAGGACCATATATACCGTATTTGCTCGATTATAAGATGAGGTTTTTTTCAGAATTTTTTTTCTGAAAACTACCCCTTGTCTTATAATCGAGGTCTTCTTATAATCTGACCTCAAATTGAGGTCAGATTATAAGACATGGATCCAGGTCCCCAGCAGAGCTGCAGGGGACCTGGATCCCCCTCTCTGACAGCAGGGGAAGTCTGCGCGATGAGCTCAGACTCCCCTGCTTCCGCCCGGCACGACCGCCGGGGCTTCTGTGACGAAGCCAGGTACTTCCGCTTTCGTCACAGAAGTCCTGGCGAGCGTGCCGGGCGGCAGCAGGGGAGGTCTGCGCTCATCATAATAGACTGCCGTGTCGGGCAGCATGGAGGATGTCTGCACATGTCGTGCAGACATCCACCGGCTGCCCCCACTAGCCACCAGGGAACGAAACCAGGTAAGGGGGAGGGATGGAGGGGGGGGGGACAGAGGACACAGACAGACAAGGGGAGGGGGGGATAGAGAGAGACAAAGGGAGGGGGAGGGGGGAGGACACAGACAGACAAGAGGGGGGAGAGAGAGAAAAGGTTGAGAGGGGGGGGAGAGAGAGACAAAGGGAGGGGAGAGGACACAGACAGACAAGGGGAGGGAGGGGGGAGACACAGACAAGGAGAGGGGGGGATAGATAGAGACCAGAGGAAGGGGGAAGAGAGAGAAGTTTTGGGGGGAGAGAGAGAACGCTGGGTTAGAAAGAGACAGCTGGGGGAGGGGGAGAGAGGCCGCATTGGCACATAAAAGGAAATAAAACAAGAAATGCATTTGTATTATATAAAGTTTTTATTAAATATTAAAAATCAATTTACATACATACAAGTTAAACTTTTTTCCTATAGGGTAGTCTTATAATCGGGCTTTTAGTTTTTTTCCTAAAGGAATTTACAAATTTGGGAGGGTCGTCTTATAATCAGGGTCATCTTATAATCGAGCAAATACGGTAAATAGGATCTGCTCAAGCAGATTACTTGCGGTTTTTGATTTCCCCTCTCAGCCTTCTAGCAGGGAACTTTCTAGGCAGCTTCTCTGACAGTCCGTCTTCCTAGCTGCTCCTGTTCTTTAACGGATTGTTTTCCCTGACTTCACGATAGGAGGTTGGCGGGCTCTAACTCTCCTTCGCCTTTTTCTGTCCGGCGTTTCTCAGCTCGCCCTCACCGGCCCACAGCACCGCCTCACGGATCGCTTGTGCATGCGATTCACGTCATGACGCCCCCATTCTGATGTTCCTAACGTGCTCCACCATCCTTTTTTTTTAAAGCTCTGGATCTACGACCTATATACTGTAGACCACAAGGGCATTCTACAAGGTATATAACATTAGTGGAGGAGAAATTCTTATGAATGGGGACTCTAGTTCGGTTTATAGAAAGCCAATAGTATTACATGTATTCCACAAGCCGAAAGTCTATAAACCGAACAACATTCGGTTTATAGACTTTCATTTTATAGAATACATGTAATGCTATTGCTATTCTATAAACCAAAAGTCTATAAACCGAATGCCTTTCGGTTTGTAGCCGAACCCCGAACTCCAACCCGAACATACAGTGAAATATTCGGGTTCGGGGTCCGAACACCGTAATGTTCGGTACAAACCCGAACAGTGCGGTTCGGGTTCGCTCAACACTACTACATACATCTCTGGATGATTGAGGAACAAAGAAACAAACATCTGCAATAGATGAGCCCTACATTCATGCAAGTTTGTGAGTGCAATTGCCCACACCTACTACTCTGTCTAGTATTGTGGCTGTACTACTCTATGCTTTTTTGCTTTGTTTCTTTTTTTGCATATGCCCATCTGATATTCGTGACCATCTGTTCTGTTCAAGAGCGCACCCTCCACTTTCTTTGTACCGTATTTGCTCGATTATAAGACGAGGTTTTTTTCAGAAAAAAAAATTCTGAAAAATCCCCCTCCTCTTATAATCAAGGTCGTTTTATAATCTGACCCCAAATCGAGGTCAGATTATAAAACATGGATCCAGGTCCCCAGCAGAGCTGCAGGGGACCTGGATCCCCCTCTCTAACAGCAGGGGAGGTCTGCGCGATGAGCGCAGACCTCCCCTGCTGCCGCCCGGCACGACCGCCGGGACTTCTATGAAGAAGCCGGGTACTTCCGGCTTCGTCACAGAAGTCCTGGAGCTCGTGCCGGGCGGCAGCAGGGGAGGTCTGCGCTCATCGTGCAGACATCCTCTGCTGCCCCACTAGCCACCAGGGAGAATCGGGCAGCTGGGGGATGTCTGTACGATACGTGCAGACATCCTCCATGCTGCCCGACACCTCCGTCTATTATAACGGACCAGCTGTCCGTCATAATAGACGGAGGTGTCGGGGAGCATGAAGGATGTCTGCACGTATCATGCAGACATCCCCCGGCTGCCCCCACTAGCCACCAGGGATTATGTGGGAGGGAGGGGGGTGGAGGGAGGGGGGAACCAGAGCAACAAGGGGAGGGGGGGACCAGAGCAACAAGGGGAGGGAGGGGGGACCACAGCAACGAGGGAGGGGGGAACCAGAGCAACAAGGGGAGGGAAGAGAGAAACAAGGGGGCGGGAGAGACAAGGAGAGCTAGGGGGGAGACAAAGGGAGGGGGAGAGAGAGAAAGCTGGGGGCAAGGGAAAGAGGGAGGCAGCATTGGCACATAAAAGGAAATAAAAACAAGAAATGCATTTTTTGATATCATAATTAAAAAAAAAAAAAAAAGCAATTTAAATGTGAATATATACAAGTTGAACTTTTTTCCTATAGGTTAGTCTTATATTCAGGCTTTTAGTTTTTTTCCTAATGGAATATACAAAGTTTGGGGGGTCATTTTATAATCGTGCAAATACATCTTTGTCCTTGTTTTTTGAGTGATCACAGAGAACCACACTGGCGGGTGCAGCCCAGTTATAGATTAAGCACTAGGATACATCTCCAAACATGCACATGCATCAATTAAAGGCCCGGAGGTACTCTCTCTCCTCTCTTCATATACTTTAATGCATTTGCCACTAACACCGAGCTACTGTGAGAAGTTTAATAAAGATGGAAGCAAATCCAATTTTAGAACCACAAAGAAATACAATATGCCTTAAAATGGATTGTTTTTTATGTTTCCAAGGACTTGCCCAGCTGAAATCAGGTTCTTGGAATAAATGGAACCAAACGCCTATCCTAAACTTTCACAGTCAGTATTATATTACAACATCATCTACCAGTAAATTAAGCTAAAATAACCATCAGAGGTCATACAGTTTTTTTTATCATAGTTTATTAGTATTGCAAACCTCTGTTTCTAATTGTATTCCCTTTCTACACTGTTTCGTTAATGCCAGATATTTTGTGTTATTTTACCATATTTTAAGCAACAGTAATTATAAGGATTAATAGAAATAACTATTAATAATTCCCTTAACTACCAGGGATTTGTGTGTATGTTTACCTGCAATTTATTCTTTCAGTGTGCCATCACAATTGTATTACTTTGTTAAAGGTTCACTCCAGCTTTAATATGACCCACATTTCTGAATGCAAAGTTCAATCATTTTTTAAAAATGTATGTATTTATTAAACGTTAAATATCTGTATTATGAATATCTTATTCCAAATAGGTTTAATTTTACAAATATCATAATTTCAGATCCACCCACTCAACTTCCTGCATTTATCTGGATCCTATTAGGAAAAAAGACATTATTGTAACTAAAAAAGCATGAATCAAAGTGTCCCAAATGATAATTATAATTGTAATGTGCAAATACATATATTACACAGAGGACTGTAGAGAGCTCACATTCAAGTTTGCTCACAGCTAGGGTTGCAGGTCAGTAATTTTTTTGCAAGATAGATATAACAGTCGCATGCTACTTGTAGAATATCGTTTGCAAGTGTGTCCAGTAATACCAATTTATTAATCAAGGGTAAAATCCCATAGGACCTGTCTTAATTATTAACTGATTTCCCTTGGATCACAAATACATTGTACGTTCTGCAGGGGAACATATAAACCAACATGTGTCCCTCAAAAATGGCTGAACATACAGCTGTATGCATGAAATTCTTCACCAAGTGGAGTTAATGAAATATCTATTTAGGTTAATAACAATGTTATTTAAGAAAATGGTAGCTATTCAGAAAGTGTGATTGTGAGTTATGACTGCTTTGTATGACTGCTAAGGAACAAAACATTGGAATAATACCATCCCTTGGAGAGAATATTCAATGACAATAAGGGCTTTCAATAAATATTATACTGTTTCATACAGTTGTTTCAAAAAGTTATTAAAAGCATGAAAATCCAGGCACCAGTTTTTTACATTCATAATGTAGCATGAATTTTCCTGATCCGTAAGATTATCTGTGTTAGAAGCAGATGTATAAAATCAAAAGCAACTATGCATTTGGGTGAATATCTGAACATTTTGGAAAATGCACAACATACTAATGGAGTAAACAAATACTTCTCTATATTGTATTCAAGTATAATTTGGAAACCATTACAGGAAAATAAAAGAAACATTATAAACAACTTGTCTCTCGATGTGAAAAGATATAAAAAAACAAAACAATAGAAAGACCACAGTGGAATTGGAGATGTTTCAGGCTCCAGATATGAGAGAGTTGGAACACAGTGGTGTCTATGAATTATCTATAAATATCACATAAATTAGGCAATATCATTTCAATGAATTTATTTAAACAAATATGTACTGCCTGATTCCCCAACATAGTTCTTGCTGGCTCCTATTCCTTACAATATATAGGAAATCTCACAGATTTCCTTTTGGAAACAGTTGTTTAGAAAAGTTTGTGTATAAATTTAAAGATTAAACAAGGGAAAACAAATCAAATCCAATATATAAAATTTTAACTACTATTTGCACTGAAAATATCTGATTATTCAGTATTTTTAAAAAAATGACATTATTGATGTAGAAAGTTGTTCTATAGGTTTTAAGAAAAACTAAACATTGCCTGATATAAGGTCAATTTGGGGCATTTAGAAATAAGGAGAAATACTATTACACTACAGAATAAAAGGATCTAATATTCTCCTGCCCCCTACTTCAGAAATGAAGTACTACGTATGGATGGGCACCACTAGAAAAAAAAAGATATGTATAAATCTATGATAACTCATTTTCTCCACTTTAAAGGTCGTTCGGTCTATAGACTTTCAGTTTATGGAATACATGTAATTCTATGTATTCTATAAACCGAAAGTCTATAAACCGAACGACCTTCGGTTTATAGACTTTCAGCTTATAGAATACGTGTAATACTATTGCCTTTCTATAAATTTATAGAATTTCTTATGAATGGGGCTCTCGTTCGGTTTATAGAAAGCCAATAGTAAAATAGGAAGCCAATAGAAAAAATGATTAGATCACTAAGCCCACTTTATCTAATTACCCCAGAACACCTGTTCAAAGAGACACTACACTTTTGGAATCCAACCAATTTCACGTGTTATCCCAATTAGGAGATAAATCACCTATCTTAGATAGAACACATCGATTACTTAAACCTTTTACCACAAAAATACGATAGAGACACAAGACTCACGTTTTTTAGATCAGGACTACAGATCACTGAGATTTCCACCAAAACCTCTCCCAAGAACAAATGCTGATACTTAGTAAAGGCCTAAAATGTGCCCCCCACAAAGAAGTTCAATGTATTTGCTGCATATGTTGATATAAACAAATTTGTGAGACAAGCCACCCTAAAAAGATTTTTTTCTTTAAAACCAAACAATATGACTTCTCAGTTGATGGATCAAAACAATATCACTAAATCTAATTTGAAAAATAAATCACAGTTTTACCCCACCTCTTATAAGTCAGGGGCCTTGGAAATATTTGAAAAATTATTTACAGACGATTTAAAAAAAATCAAACAAACTAGGTATGATAATAAAAACTTAATGAGGAGAGAATTACAGACCCTAAAAGAATTACAAGAAGACGAGAACATCATTATTAAGCCCGCCGATAAAGGGGGAGGGATTGTGATTCTGTCCCGAGAAGACTACAAATCTGAAGCGTACAAACAACTAAAATATACCAAAGTCTACAGTTTACTTAAAGAGGACCCAACAAATAGATATAGAGGTGTTTTATCTAATTTTCTAGATAAAGAGAGAACTAACAACTTTATTACCAAGAAATAATATGATTATCTGAATGTTGATCATCCTAAAATACCTACCATTTACTTCCTCACGAAGATTCATAAAAATTCCACCAAACCTCCAGGAAGGCCAATAGTGTCGGGGATAGGTTCAATTTTCTCCAATTTGTCCGAATATCTGGACATCATATTGCAACCATATGTACAAAATTTAAAATCTTATTTGAAAGACTCTATAAGCCTAGTGAGGCTATTGGAGACTGTAGAGTGGAGGGAGGATTACATTCTAATGTCCAGTGATGTGTCCTCCCTCTACACTATTATTGAACACAATCAGGGTTCCGAGGCTATTAATAAAATTTTGGAGAAAGAAAAAGACCTAACCCTTCCCCAGAGGGAGTTCTTGAAGGCCTCAAAGTTATTCTGGAGCATCATTTTTTCTGGTTTGTATGTTTTTACTTGCAGAAAACCGGAACAGGCATGGGGACCAAGGTCGCCCCCAGCTATGCAAACGTATTTATGGGGAACTGGGAGGACCAGTTCATATGGGGATGTCATGGCTGGGAGGCGAACCTGGTCCTATACAAACGTTATATAGATGGTTTGTTTTTTATCTGGAAAGGAAATCAAGATGATCTAAATCTCTTTTTTGAACACCTAGAGGAGAATAATAACAATATTGTTCTTAGCACTATATGCGGCAAAGACAATATACAATTTCTGGAATTTTTGTCGAAAAGGGCTGTCTGAAAACTAAAACATTTTTAAAAAAAGTAGACTCTAACAGTTTTATCAACTACAACAGCTGTCACCATCTGCCATGGCTAAAGGGTATCCCCAAAAGCCAATGCATGAGATTAAGGAGAAATTGTACTGATGTTGTTACGTATCAGCAACAAGCCCATATCCTCAAAGGTAGATATGACACACCCAGCATAGATAAGATTATATCAGACATAGGAGTAATGGATAGAGAAGCGCTGCTCCAGCCTAAAAATAAATGCCAAATGCCAGTAGAGAAGCCATTTATACCTATGGTTTTTGACTTTAATAATAAATCATCCCAAATCAAAAGAATAATAAAAAAACATTGGAATATCCTTCAAAGGAATGAATCATTGAAAAATCTAATACCAGAAAAACCAAGGGTAGTTTTTAGAGGAGCTCCCAATCTAAAAAATAAACTTCCGAAGAGCTTCTTTAGCAAACAGAAAAAGGCTTACCCACACCACTTCTTGACACAAAGGGCTGTTTTTTATGGTTGTAAGGGCTGCGAGGCATGCAAGGTGTCTGCATCCCAAAAGTACCCTATTACCAAACACAGCTCATTTTCAAACTATAGAGATTTTTCAATCAAACAGTTCCTAACGTGCTCCTCCACTAATGTTATATACCTTGTAGAATTCCCTTGTGGTCTACAGTATATAGGTCGTACATCTAGAACTTTAAAAAAAAGAATGGGGGAGCACGTTAGGAACATCAGAAAGGGGATTACCAAGCACTCGCTCTCCAAGCATTTTTTGGAAAAACATAACAAAAACCCAAAGGGTCTTAAATTTTGGGCCATTGATAAAGTAAAAAGGCACTGGAGGGGAGGCAACAATATAAAAGAGATGGGTAAAATAGAAATGAAGTGGGTATTTGATGCAGACACCTTGCAGCCCAAGGGGTTAAATGCAGATTTTAATCTGTTCAATTTTTTATAGAAGATCTTACATATTATCACCTACTACTGAAGATTGTACATATAATTTTTAAGTGTTAATATGGTCTGCTTACTTTAAATAATCATAAGCCCAGCAGTAAAACAAGAACTCTTTCTTTTACACAAAGAAAGTTTTTTTCTATATGCACTTTATAATAAATGTTCTTTTTTTTCACCTTACATTTATTCTTGTCTATCTACACTATTTAGTTAAAATTAATTATTAATACATTACTTTTATATATATATATATATATATATATATATATATACTTGACAGATATGCATTTTATAAATTTTTTATATTTATTTTGTTCGGGTTCGGGGTCCGAACACCGTAATGTTCGGTACGAACCCGAACAGTGCGGTTCGGGTTCGCTCAACCCTACTACATACATCTCTGGATGATTGAGGAACAAAGAAACAAACATCTGCAATAGATGAGCCCTACATTCATGCAAGTTTTTGAGTGCAATTGTCCACACCTACTACTCTGTCTAGTATATTGTGGCTGTACTACTCTATGCTTTTTTGCTTTGTTTCTTTTTTTGCATATGCCCATCTGATATTCGTGATCATCTGTTCTGTTCAAGAGCAACCTCTATTTAAATATCAGCATTTCCTATTGCCATTTCCTTTGGTGGGGGTTATTGAGCGCACCCTCCACTTTCTTTGTATATATCTTTTTAATTGATGCATAGCAATGCAGAAGTAATTGGTTTTGCTAATTACAAATTTTTCAAAAGGAAGCATTTTTTATGCCCACTTATCAAATATTTTAGACACCTTATTTAATAAATGCCTTAATAAACCCTTATCTAGCTAGGAGCCCTTATTTATTATTTAAAATCTGGCATCAACTGGCAATTTAATTGTCAATACAGAGCTATTGATCATGTTGGTTTATTTAAATTTTTTTTTTTTATGGAGCCTTAATGTTTTTCATATCAATTTATAAATATTCAAAAACATCTCTCTGACTTGGCTTTCAACACTTACAAAATGAAAATCACGCACTTAATTTGTATGGATGATTTTTATGTGGCCTTATATTTTAATTTGTGTTGTCGCCTTTTACTGGTTGGCAGAAGCAGATCAATCTTTGTAACAGTTTGAAGTTTATGATTTATTGCTATACAACAAGACAAAAATGATTGTTTGTACCCTTCGTGTTTGTGTGCAGTGCTGCAGGGGCTTTGGTGCTTTCTATTATGGTGTGCAAAATCTGTAAAATGAATCACTTTGTTTCTCAAGCAAAGCTGTATTATTTCTTTACATGGATATCTGCCAGAATAAAAGAACAAAAGGCACAATGAGAGATAAAAGCACAGCAAAATGGCATGGGGAAATGATACTTCATAGTGATAGTGATGTCAGCTATTATCTCTTAATAAACATGTCCTGGTGAAAGGCAGGCACACTTATGATACATGGGAAGCTATCTAGTATGGCAAGATGAGTTGTAAGCGGAGGTTTTTACATGCATAATACATAGATATTAGTGTTAGTATTGCTGTTTGATTCTTGTCATGCATCAACTTATGATGATATTTGACTGTTATGAGTTTCATAACATTTCAGGAATTTTTATTATAGTTTAATATGTAACAAGCATCAACAAGGCAGGAGTTTATAAAAAGCACAACATTGTGTAGCGCAAAGCAATACACCCTTAATACAAGAATAAAATACAAGAAATGCTTAAATAAGTGTATCCATCAAACAGTGTACGCATGGACTTTAGAGAGACTTAGTCAGAAAAAGATCTTCACATTTAGGGAATCTTCAGTAGCTCAAAAAAAAAAGTGCTTACTGTAAAAAAAAAGTTAATATTTTTATATATTTTCAAATATATATAAGGTTACCTCACTTTCCCAGCATACCCATGTTCCATTCAAGAAAAACAATATATGAATATTCCTCACATTTAACAGATGAGGCTTGTATAAATAATAGCACCGCATTTATTGATACATTGATGTTTCATGCATAAGAATGTATCTAAGTGTATAACAATATACACACATATGCACACACCAGAGGCGTCGTTAGGGGGGGGCTACTGGGGCTGGAGCCCCGAGTCTCCTGACCATAGCCCCGAGTCTGTGAAGCTTCCCCTGCTTCCTGCTCTGTCACTATGATAACCCCGCCCCCAACCCATGTGACCGGCAGGAACCCACGTGTCCTCCCTCACAGCACAGACCACGAGGGATGCTGTGCTGCTGTGGAGAGGCTGCTCTCTGCTCCAGGGGCTGCAGAAAAGCCTCCTCCATGACCTGCCACTTACCTCCCATCCAGGAACAGGCTGCACAAGGTAGGACCTCCATGTATTTTTATATAAATATCACCAACAGGTGAGTACTGGGGAAGGGGGTGGAGGGAGGGTGACATTAATGGGCAGAATAACCCTGGCAAATGATGGATAAATGAACCCTGGCAAATGATATATGAATTAACCCTGGCAAATGATGTATGAATTAACCCTGGCAAATGGTGGGGAAATTAACCCTGGCAAATGATGGGGAAATTAACCCTGGCAAATGGAGGGGAAATTAACCCTGGCAAATGATGGATGAATTAACCCTGGCAAATGGTGGGAAATTAACCCTGGCAAATGATGTATAAATAACCCTGGCATATGATGGAGAAATTAACCCTGGCAAATGGTGGGGAAATTAACCCTGGCAAATGATGTATAAATAACCCTGGCATATGATGGAGAAATTAACCCTGGCAAATGGTGGGGAAATTAACCCTGGCAAATGATGGATGAATTAACCATGGCAAATGATGGATGAATTAACCCTGGCAAATGATGTATAAATAACCCTGGCAAATGGTGGGGAAATTAACCCTGGCAAATGATGGATAAATTAACCCTGGCAAATGATGGAGAAATTAACCCTGGCAAATGGTGGGGAAATTAACCCTGGCAAATGGTGGGGAAATAACCCTGGCATATTATGGAGAAATTAACCGTGACAAATGATGGAGAAATTAACCCTGACAAATGATGGTTAGTGATGGTCTGTGCGGAACGGAAATGCCCCCTTCCCTGCAAAGAGATATAGCAGCAGGGAGGGGGGACATATTGAGCAACACTTTTTTTATTTTTTTTTAAATACACCACTTGTATGATTATGTGACAGACTTGATGTATGTATGAGTGTATGTGGCAGACTGTATGTGTGTGTGTATGTATGAGAGTATGTGACAGACTGTATGTATGTGGCAGACTGTACGTATGTATGTGATAGACTATGTATGAGTGTGTGTGTCTATGTGACAGATTGTATGTATGTATGTATGTATGTATGTATCTGTGTGACAGACTGTATGTATGAGTGTGTGTCTGTGACAGACTGTATGTATGAGTGTGTCTCTGTGACAGACTGTATGTATGTATGAGTGTGTCTCTGTGACAGACTGTATGTATGAGTGTGTCTCTGTGACAGACTGTATGTATGAGTGTGTATCTGACACTGTTTGAGTGTGTGTCTATGTGACAGACTGTATGTATGTATGTATGAGTGTGTCTCTGTGACAGACTGTATGTATGTATGAGTGTGTCTCTCTGACAGACTGTATGTATGAGTGTGTCTCTGTGACAGACTGTATGTATGAGTGTGTATCTGACACTGTATGAGTGTGTGTCTATGTGACAGACTGTATGTATGAGTGTATGTGACAGACTGTATGTATGAGTGTATGTGACAGACTATGTATGCATGTACGAGTGAATGTGACAGACTGTTTGTATGTATGAGTGTGTGTGTCTATGTGACTGACTGCATGTATGAGTGTGTATGTGTGTCTGTATATGACTGCATGTGATTGTGTGTATGTGCTGTTGTCTGGCTCCTAGATTTTTTACTGGCTCCTAAAACTCAGTTAAGTTCGTCAAGCCCTGGCATAAATGCAACTAGTTATATACATCTATTTGGGGTCTACCTCAAGCTTTTGAAAAGGCTGGAAATATTTAATATTTTACAGGTTTTGTTTTGTGATTATAAACGTAATATTTTTTTTGCTGCGAGGGTGGTGGGTGCATGGAATAGCCTTCCAGTAGAAGTGGTAGAGGTTAATACAGCAAAGGAGTTTAAGCATGCGTGGTACAGGTATAAGGTTATCCTAGATATTAGGATATTTAAGACTGACCACACCTGTACCTATGCATCCTATACCTTTATCTTATATCTTTACCTATGCATTACTATACCTGTATCTTATATCTGTACCTGTGTCTGTCCTAATAGCTTATATCCATACCTATGGATCCTGTACCTGTCCATATAGCCTAAATCTGTACCTATGCATCCTGTATCTTTATCTATATATGCATCTGTATCATATATGTACTCATGCATCATCATGTACCTATATCTATCTACATATATCCTATATCTATACCTATGCATTCTGTACCTCTGTCTGTCTACCTATCGATCATGAGACATCATTGTATTTTAAGTATTATTAAAGCTGTGGGCTATAGCCCCAGATCATTTTTGAGCCTAGCAACGCCCCTGGCACACACACACAGACATTGCATATATTATATAAATATATAAACGCTAATGCTGCTGTCTCCAAGCATTGTACAAAAGCTTCTTGAATTAGCAAAATAATACAGTGGAATAAAGGAAATGCATTTGGTATGCAAACTCAATTATCTTGGTTCAGCATCACCCATAAAAACAGAATTGTCACAATACACTGTTTAGATAGTATTTTGTGAGAAAATCAAACACTTCTAGGAAAGATAACGGTCTAGCAAATGTAAAGTAACTGCAGACATTTTTCACAAAAATAATTTGGCTACAATCTAAAAGGAGTGTTTATCAGTGCAGAAGAGGGTCACTAATAATAAAAATAGGACAGTTTTCCTCTTCCATTTAGAGGATTTTGTCAAAAACAATTTACTAATGGTGGTTGCAAAATATTTACTGGTCGTTTTAAGTTTTCTAGCTGTGCGTTGCAGTGCAGTTCTTACACAATTGATGCTTTAAAAAGTAAATAAACAATATTAATAAAGACAAATGAAGAGGATTAAGATCTCATCACTTGTTAGGATAATGCTAGAAACACAGAAACATAGAAACATTGAATGTGTTGGCAGATAAGAACCATTCGGTCCATCTAGTCTGCCCAATTTTTCTGAATACTTTTATTAGTCCCCCTTTCCCGGTCTTATAGCTAGGATAGCTTTGTGTCTATCCCACGCATGCTTAAAATCCTTGACTGTGTTTACCTCTACCACTTCTGCTGGAAGGCTATTCCATACATCCACTACCCTCTCAGTAAAGTAATACTTCGTGATACTAATATAATTTAAGACTATGTCCTCTAGTTGTGGTAGTTTTTCTTCTTTTAAATATACTCTCTTTCTTTACTGTGTTGATTCCCTTTATGTATTTAAATGTTTCTATCATATCCTCCCTGTTACGTCTTTCCTCCAAGCTATACATGTTAAGATGCTTTAACCTTTCCTGGTAAGTTTTATCCTTCAACCCATGAACCAGTTTAGTAGCCCTTCTCTGAACTCTCTCCAAAGTATCAATATCCTTCTGGAGATACGGTCTCCAGTACTGCGTACAATACTCCAAGTGAGGTCTCACCAGTGCTCTGTACAATGGCATGAGCACTTCCCTCTTCCTACTGCTAATACCTCTACCTATGCAACCAAGCATTCTGCTAGCATTTCCTGCTGCTCTATTGCATTGCCTACCTACCTTTAAGTCCTCTGAAATTATTACTCCTAAATCCCTTTCCTCAGATGTTGAGGTTAGGACTGTACCAAATAGTCTATATTCTGCTTTTGGGTTTTTACGCCCAAGGTGCATAATCTTGCCTTGTCCACATTAGATGTCAGTTGCCACAGCTCTGACCATTTTTCTAGTTTAGCTAAATCATTGCCATTTGGCCACTTGAATATCAACCCTGCTGCAAATCTTTGTATCATCAGCAAAAATACATACTTTACCAACAAGACCTTCTGCAATATCACTAATAAAAATATTAAAGAGAATGGGTCCAAGTACAGATTCCTGAGGTACCCCACTACTAACAAAACCTTGCATCGAATATACTCCATTGACTACAACCCTCTGTTGCCTGTCACTCAGCCATTGCCTAATCCATTCAACAATATTGAAATCCAAACTTAAATATTTCAGTTTATTGATAAACCTTCTATGTGCGACAGTGTCAAAAGCCTTACTGAAATCTAGGTAAGCAATGTCTACTGCACCACCCTGATCTATTATTTTAGTCACCCAATCAAAAAAATCAATAAGATTAGTTTGGCATGATCTCCCTGAAGTAAACAAATGTTCTTGAAATCTAAGCGACTTTAGATGTTCAACAATCCTATTCTTTAACAAGGTTTCCATTATTTTCCCCACTACTGAAGTAAGACTTACTGGTCTATAGTTGCCCGCCTCCTCCCTACCACCTTTCTTGTGAATGGGCACAACATTTGCTAATTTCCAATCTTCTGGAACTACTCCCGATTACAATGATTGGTTAAATAAATCTGTTAACGGTTTTGCTAGTACACCACTAAGTTCTTTTAATAACTTTGGATGTATCCCATCAGGTCCCATCGACTTATTTGTCTTTACTTTAGACAGCTGACGTAAAACCTCTTCCTCTGTAAACTTACATGCATCAAAAGAATCATTAGTCTTTTTCCCTAAATGAGGTCCCTTACCCTCATTTTCATTTGTAAAAACTGAACAAAAATATTCATTAAGGCAGTCTGCTAAGCTTTTATCCTCTTCTACGTAGCATCCTTCTTTTGTTTTTAATCTAACTAATCCTTGTTTTACTTTCCTTTTCTCATTTATGTATCTAAAAAATGATTTATCCCCATTTTTCACTGACTGGGCTATAGCCTCTTCTGTGTGTGCTTTGGAAGCTCTTATAGCTTGCTTTGCCTCTTTCTGCCTACTCTTATAGATCTTTCTATCTTCCTCAATCTGAGTATTTTTATAATTACTAAATGCTATCTTTTTGTTTTTTACTATTTTGGCCACCTCTGCAGAGTACCACAGTGGTTTCTTCAATTTTTTGCTCTTACTGACAAGCCTAATGCAATTTTCTGTTCTCTTGAGTAGTGCACCTTTTATATAATCCCATTTCTCCTGAACTCCATTTAAATTGCTCCAGTCTGATAATGACTCCTTTACACATAATCTAATTTTAGAAAAGTCTGTTTTTCTAAAATCTAAAACTTTTGTTTTTGTGTGGTGTGACTGCGTCACTGTTCTCATATTAAACCACACTGACTGGTGATCACTAGATCCTAAACTTTCACCTACAGTAATATCTGATAACAAATCTCCATTTGTGAACACTTAATCTAATATGGCCTGCTTTCGAGTTGTCTCCTCCACTACTTGCTTTAGAGATAATCCCAGTAGGGAGTTTAGGATATGGTAACTCCTGGCGCAAGTAGCTTTTTTTGTATTTCCAGTTCACATCAGGAAGATTAAAGTCACCCAAGATGATTACTTCCCCCTTCATTGTCATTTTAGCTATTTCCTCAACTAGTAGATTATCTAACTCCTCTATTTGTCCAGGGGGCCTATAAATCACACCTACCCGAGTTACCATATGATTACCAAATTCTAATGTAACGCAAACTGACTCTATGTTCGCCTCACTAACTTGTATTACGTTACATTTTAAGCTATTCCTCACATACAGAGCCACCCCTCCCCCTTTTTTTACCTTCTCTGTCTATTCTATATAAAGAGTACCCTGGTATTGATATGTTCCAGTCATGTTTTTCATTATACCATGTCTCAGTAACGGCGAGTTGCTGACTACGAATACGAGTGGAAAGACCAAAACAAATCAATGTCAGGACATACAACCTATTCGGTTTGTGACTCCATATAGCCTAGAGTACTCTAGAATCAAAGAAATCATTCAGAGGAACTTACCGATCTTATCGGCAAACGATGATTATAGATATGTATTCACAGCAGGAGTCCGGTTCTCTGCCCAGAGATCAAACACACTTAGGAACATTTTATCACCAAGCTTATTCTCCACAGAAAGTAATCTCCCAAAAAAGAATCAGGGACAATGGCTAGATGCCACAGGCACTTTTCCGTGTGGACATAGAGTATGTAAAACCTGCAAACATGTTACCAAAAAACAAAACATATTTTTACCAATGCCAAATAGACCAACTGTAACACGGCAAACGTAATATATGTTATTTCATGCTCATACTGCAACAAACAGTATGTAGGAAGAACGACGAGGGCATTGAAAAATCGCATTAGGGAACACTTAAACGATATTGAGAGCAAAACGAATACCCCTGTAGCTCGGCATTTTCAAGCTTGCAATAATACTAACACTAAATACTTCAAAGTGTCAGTCATAGAAAAAATAGAAAGAGGTCCACGTGGGGGAAGCACTTTCGGACAACTATGTCGACAGGAGACCTACTGGATATTTCATCTTGACACTAGGTACCCGATGGGTATGAATTCGGAGTTTGATGTCTCTTATTTTTATTAAGACTTCATATAAGATACATGTGTATCTATTACATATTCCTCAATCTAATGCTAGTACAAATTCTTTCCTTCTAGAAACTACCCATGGTGTATTACATCATAAAAATGGCCAATTCCGCAGATACTTCAAGTGACACTATTTATTATGCTTCCCTAACCAGAAGAAGAGTTTATTATCATTTTAATGTACACCTAAAACATGTTCCACCCATCTCTCTCTTGTACCTTAGCATATATTTGTTAATAAATAACCAATTTTTATTTAAAAATAAATGTTTTTTTCTTAATGATATGTTTTTAACATTTTACTTATGCAGATACACTTGATATGAGTGGAACACAATTAATATGTATTATGTATTTTATGTATTCGTTAGATTATCATTCCTATGTCACATGTGAACAAATGTTTTTTTATTATTTTCTGTCACTAAGCCCACATGTATCACCAATCATGACACATTGTGTCACACATAATCACCAATCATGTCACACTGTATCACATATTATCACATTATACGTCACCACACTTCACATCATCCCTATTTACACCCTTTTTTTTTTTTTTTTTCATTTTTTCACTTATCTTTTTTCCACATTCACTTTTCACATATATTTTTTGTACTTTGTTGACACTATTGTTTTTACTTACTTTTTCACAATTTTTTCTTGATTTCACACACATCTTCACTTCATTCATACATTTTATTCAGATCTCTCACATAACACTGCACTACAGATTGTTACATCAGAGCACACACATGCTTTCACAATCATTCTAATTACTTTGATTAGTGTGACCTTTGTACTCAGTGGCTGATCACTTGTATTTATATGGAATGTATCTATGTGTTTAGTTAAGCCTATGAATAAGCGTGGAGACACGTGAAACGTGTAAGGCATCTGTTTTATCTGTTTGTTATCCCTGATGTTCGTGATGTTTCCTTGATTTAATACAATCCTTTATCATTCAACCTACTCCGGAGTGCGTGTCCTTTTGTTGCTCATTTTCATTGGATTACTTAGTGCTGCGGCTACAGCACGGACGGAGCACCCGGTGGTTTATACTCGCTGAATGAAAGAAATTTATCAGCATTTCAGTGGAGCCGGCTTGTTTTTTTTTCTTCTCAGTAACAGCCACTAAATCTACATTCTCAGTTGCCAATATTGCCACAAGTTCATAGATCTTATTCCCTAAACTGCGAGCATTTGTAGACATGACCCTAAGCTTATCATTTTTCAGCACACTGACTACAGGCACCTTCTGTCCCTGTTTTGGGGGGCAATTGGATTGATGTTTTATCGCCATTTTGCCCTCCTCTTTTAGTTTAAAAACCTCCTAGCAAAACCTCTGAACTGCTCACTGAGAACATTCGTTCCCTTTTAAGAAAGATGCAAACCATCTTTTTTTGTACAGTTCCTTTCTATCCCATAGAGAATTTCCATGAGAAACAAAGCCAAAACCTTGCTCCCGACACCATTCCCCAAGCCACATGTTAATGTCCCTAATACGCATCCGTCTATCATTCTGAATGTTATGCACAGGCATAACTTCAGAAAATGACAGTGTGGACACAACCTGCCGTATATCATTGGCAAGAACACAAAAAGCTTCCTTCACCTCTGAAACCTCATCGCAAGCCAAATCATTTGTCCCTAGATGAACCAGTTCATCCAATTCTCCTTCCTGATTTGCTTGCTTAACAAAATTAGAAATACGCCTCCTGTCTCTGCGAGCATTAGCTCCAGGAAGAAATCTCAATACGCCAATACTGTCCAACGCCGCACCTCTTATGATAGAATAGCCCAACGACAACTGCTTTCTACCAGGCCTCAACTTCTCCTTGCACACCTCAGCCATAAAGGAGGGTGGTTCCTCAAATTCTGTGTCTGAGCCTGCCTCCACAACACCACTGCACTCTGAAAGTGCTGAAAATGAATTCTGGAGAGCCACAGACTGCGGGACATGCCTTTTATCCACAACTCTAAGCCTACCAGATCCAACAGTAACCCACCTGCCATTCCTAGGAAGCCTCTGTGGCAGTGACTTCGCAACAGTCTCAGCCCGAGTTTGTTTTACAGATAAATTACAAATCTCGGACTTGCAATCTCCTGCTGCAATCTTGAGAACTGTCTACAGATTTGACAGCATCCAAATCTCCAAAAAATGGAACATGAAACAAATGTAGAACAATTATCACAGTAAACCAATCTGCCATTTTAAGAATTTAAATCAAAAAGATCTTTTAGTTTTGCTCACCTCTTGTATACCTCAGACTACCTCCAGAGTATCTCCAGAATATCTCTAAAATACACTCTTTGGAAAGCAGCTCTTAGAAGAGCAGCCAAGCTATTAAATTAGCCAAGCTAATTTCCACTATGCCTTATATACACAACACACACCTACAAGCACATCCCCCAAGGAAGGTTTTAACACCTGAGTGGGCATATGCCAATTAGAACCAAACAATGACAAACACCTAAGTATTCAATTCAGATTCCTTAGCAATTTGATTAGCAATGCTAATAGATAAATAATGATTTATTGTATAAAACATCATCATATAAGTAATTATAGACATTCTGTAATGGAACTGTAGTGGCTGATTACGTATAGGGGCTATTAACTAAAATTTTAATTTGTCTCAAGATGATATTGTTTGCGTCAGGTTCCATCCCACATGCAGATCATCCTGTGTCCAGTATGTATCCTATTTATTCAGTTTCTTTTGCTGTTCTGTTTATAAGTTATGCTAGTTCCTGTTTTTTTTATATCCTTCTGTGTTTCTCCTTCCCTAGTTCTGGCCACAGAGTGGTATCCTTCTCTAGCTAGGCCACAGAGTGGTATCCTTCTCTAGCTAGGCCACAGAGTGGTACCTCCACAGAGTGGCCATCTGCCAAACCTGGTCTCAGAGCAGCACCTGCCTAGCCTGACCCCAGAGAGGCACCTGCACAGTCTTGCCTCATGTGTGCTTGTTCCTTTTTTCTCTGTTCTAATCAGTTTCTGGTTCCCTTGCTGTTTGTTTTTCTGTTCTATTCCATTTTAGGTTTTCATTGTTTCTCTCTACCGTATTACTGTGCTATGCATAAATGTGCAGCCACACCGATTTAGTTTCTCTCAAGCTGTCAGATCTGCACTCTACAGGTATGCTCTGTGGGTCTGTGTAGTTTATATTATTAGATTCAGTTTCTGGATTGCGTTATTAAATAGTTTATTATTCAGTTGCAGAGTTTTAGGGACTTGCCTAATGTGAGGTACCTTGATGCTGGTGGCAAGCCTATCATCTAAATGGCCGTTTGGTGTAACTAAACCCTCACCATTAAAATCTTAGAGTATTAGGTTAGTTCCTGTATTTATATTTGCATGGTCCCTTGCCCTCTTCCCCTGAAGCCCCTAAGGATCCCAGCTCCTCTCTCTTCTGTCCCAGCCCGAGTTCTGATTTCAGTTTGAAGCATTTGAGTATCCCAGCTCCTTAGTTCATTCCTTTATATCCTTCTAGCTTCTCTTTCCTCTCCCCATGTCCCAGTTCTGATTTCCAGTTGGAAACACTGAAGGATCCCAGATCCTCACTCCGTGCCTTGTGTTCCTTACCTCCTAGCCATGGCCTCTGTCATGTATTATATTTTTCTCTTTAGTTCTGTAGCATTGTTTATTGTCTTTACCCTGTATGCTTTAGTTCTGGCTTTGCTCCTTTTTCTGTCCTGTAACCCTTCACTTTTCATTTCATTCATCTTGTCACTGCTCTGTCTGTATTCGCTTCTGCTCGACTTGGTTTATTCTTTCTCAGCCTGAAGATATCCTGCTATCCTATCAAGGTTGTGTCCCATTCCCGTTCCAGGATGCCTGCTGGGCATTTCAGCTTCGGTCCTCATCTATACTGGACACAGCAGCTTCTTCCACATGGCCCTGGAATGTGGCTGCACCAAACTGGAGTCTCAATCATTCACAGGAGGTGAGTTACCCTGCACCAGGACCTGTGTCTCAGCTCCTGCCAATCAGCTCCTGAACTCAGGTGCTCATAGTCCAATGCCATCCAGGATCCTGTGCATGATGTCGACCAACTTTTGCCATGCACTAAACAAAACTTGACCCCCAACTCAACCCCCATTGCCAAACTCCAACTCAACCTTGACTTCCATTGAATGTAAAAAATTGTTACTGACTAAAAGAGAAAAGAGGTCAAGTTGGGAGGTTTAGTTGGAAAATCACTCCATTTAGCACAACGCTTCTGAGGGTATTGATTTGGACTTAGTCCCACTTTGCCTCTAATTATTTTCTGCGGCAGAAGAAATTACAGAAGTGAGTTTCGAGACATGTCGAATTCCACCTCCTTGGCAAACCTCACTTAATCTCTCCCAACAAGCCAGCAATCTGCACAAAATGAGTGAGCAGGAGCTGTATCTCCAGTATTCATGCTCCTATGCATTTTTCCATCTTGAACTAGTAATTTGTCATGTGACATCCTGACACTCTAATTCTTTCAGGAGCATGAGTACGGCAATGAATTATGGTCTCTATGATTCCATATAGGGGATTCTGTAGTGTGTGAATCTCTGTGTAAGACTATGCACATTACTTTATGTTGTAACAATCATAAAAACTGATAACAGTGTGAAAAAATACCAATAGTGGAATAGAATACAAAATATAAAACCAATACTTAGCACAAGAACACTCCTCATGTGCTGATTGAACCTGCAAAATAGAATACACCAGGAACCTAGTGCAATATGTATAGCATACCTTGATGTAATAAATGAAAAAAAGCAATGATGTGATAGAACAAAACACAAACTCAGCTCCTAAGACCAAGGAGCATGGAATATACCCTTGTTTTTATACTTGCCACCACTTGAACCCAGATAGGTGTCTCTGGTGGTGATTGGAAATAATGTTGGTCCGAAATGATGTTTTAAAATTAGTAAAATTTAGACAAAACACATTGTATGAATGAGCTTTCTTCAGCTTTCACATGATTTTATATCAATGAAAAAGTCTCTTAGTGCCGACTTTCGGTTGAATTCGTCCAGGAGGAAAACAGTGAAATCCAATGATCCAATTAAGTTGCCAATGTTCTCATGATTACCATACCTTAATATATATATATATATATATAAACTGCAGTTAAAAATGGACTGTAAAAAGATGCTCATAGTAAATGCAATATATAAATATGTAATATTAAAAATTGAATACAGATTTAATAATGATTTAATTGAATAAAATAAACAAAAAAATCTCTTATTTGCTAAATTGCTCTCATCATCAGCTGATTCAAAAGGTGCACACATATACATATCTTAAAAACATATAAATGATCCACATGGAGAATATACAAAACAGACGAAAAGTATATATAAAAAAGTATATATAAGAATATGAAAATATATATACAAAATGTATATACAAAAAAGTATATTTGTAAAGGACACAATGTGTGGAAAGGTGAACAAATGCAAGTACCCAGAAAAAGGCTTTGAGTTCGATATCAAGATTTATACTATTGGGATTTAGGGTTTGGAGGTTGTAGATCCAGTATGCCTCTCTCTGGATAAGCCTCCTGGATCTATTCCCTCTCTTCCAAATTTTGTATCTTCTAATTTACCTTTCAGACAAATATGGCAATGGTTTGGCAGGTTGTATTTGAACCTATCGCATTCTTTTCCCATGAGGCCCATCTGTTCTAAAATTCTCACTTTTAATGGTCTTTTTGTCTGTCCTATAAACTGTGCGCCCCAGCCACACTCTACTAAATACACTAAATGTGTAACGTTACAATTTATAAAACTCTTAATTTTATAGGTTTTCCCTGTACTGTGAGATTTGAATTATATTCTCTTTCTAGTTTGATGGGTACAAGCTTTGCAATTACCACAATATTCCTCTATTATTCCTAAGCCAGCTTGAGCCATCTTGTTTGGAAGCAGGCCTAATGATACTGGGAGCTAGTTCAGACTTCAAGTTGTAGCTTTTTTCAAAATAATTGTTTTGTTTTTTTGTAACAATAGGTGTAAGGACCTCATCTCCTGGTACTACGTTCCAATGTTTTTTTAAAGATATTTTTAATTTGTGGAGCTGCTACATTATATTCTGAGAGAAAAAGGCATGCCAAAATCTCTGGTCTCCGACTTATTCTTTGTAGTTGGTTTTAGAATTTCACTTCTATTCATGTTCTCTATTTCTTTCTCAGCTTCTTACAGTTTCTCTGTAGCATAGTTTTTTGACTAAATCGATCTTTTAATATTTTTGTTTTTTCTCTGAAAATTTCAATATCAGCAGTTTTTTTCTAATCCGTCTAAACTGTCCTTTTGGTACGTTTTTGAGCAAATTCGGATGATGGCAGCTTCTGTCTACATAATTATCGCTGTCAACTTTCTTAAAGAACGTTTGTGATTTCAGAGAACCCTCCTTAATGTAAAAATTCAAGTCTGGGAAGTCTATAGTTTCATAACTGTGTGTGAAAGTGAACTTGAGATTGTGATCATTAGTATTGAGATATGTGTCAAAAGCCCCCAGTTCTGACACGGATCCCTAAATAAAGATAATATCACCTATATACCAGCTCTTCTAAGAGCTATTAACCCCTTCCTTGCCACAGAACACCCTTCTTATGCTGATAAAAACAATATAAAATATGTATAGGTACGGTAAAGGAGAAAGAATTAAAGCTAAAAACAACACAGAAATGTTAAAACATCCCATGTTATCAGGTCATATAAGGTGAAAATTGATGTCACTAAGTGGTTAAGGCAAAAGTAGCATTCAACTGAATTGGAGTATTTTCCAACTCTGCTACTTTAACCTTACATTTGAAATTCCTTTCTCTATTGCCTGATATTCTCTCTTTTGTGAATAAAGCTCTGGATCTTAAGCAGTGGAACTAATATAGCAAGAGTATAGAATTTACTTGATAATGACAACATGGGTTTATATAATATTGCTGGAAAATGTTAAAACTCTCATTGTTTAGTTTCACTTGAAAAAGATACATATATGATATGATAGTATTATAGAAAGTTATTTACAAGGGCATTGCAAATAATGTTCTGTTGACTTGTTTATCAGAAATGTTATTATTCAGAGTTTGAAAGATTTTTACCTTCAATAATGGTGAAGGTTCTTTCAAGAGCATAGCATTTAGGAAAATTGGAAATAGCCACTTATAACATGTAGGTGGCATGTTTACCCAGCAACATCCATAATTACTACCTTATAGTAAATTAATAATAATTGTACTTATGAAATACAGTTTCTGCATTTATAAATTATATACTATATAAATTCTGCATTTGAAAAATTAGCATTTAATTATGAAATTGTGTTCTATAATAATCCTACTAATGTTGAACATAAAGATAATTTTCATTGTCTGAATACCTATGCTCAGCAGCTACTTTCAGAAATCACATACAGTTAATAGGTGCTACACATGTAGGGGCATCAATGTATAGGAGTATAGGAGAAACTCCACTGAAAAACTGGATACTTCTAACAATACAGAATATTCCATTACAGAGGAAAGCCAAGAGTGGCTCCCAGATGCAGAGATACCCCCTGGCATCTCAGTGGTTGACTTCAACAGTGGGATGCAAAACCTGTTGGATCAGATCAAAAAAGAGATACAACAGGGGAATAAAGACTTGAAACAGGAAATCTCCACTATCAAAGACAAAATAGGAGCAATAGAAGAAAGAATGGGATGTATTGGAGACAAAACAGACAAAACTCAAGAACAAGCTGATAACCTAGAGAAAAAAGTTGCTTCTTTGGAACATAAGATCAATGAGATGGAAGATAGATCCCGAAGACAAAATCTACGTGTTAGAAATATCCCAGAAGATGTCAAGCCAGAGATGCTGGAAACTTACCTAGGAGAATATTTTCCCCAGACCATCATAAATTCCATCGAAAGACAGCATAGAATCCACAAACCGAACACAATTTTCAAGCTCAAGCCCAAGGGATATAATAATCTTTTTCCAATCCTTTTTGATCAAAGAGAGCATAATTCAGGCCTCAAGAAACGTGCCAAAAGAAATGGGAATATTTAAAGACATAAAAGTCTTCCAAGATCTATTGTTTCAAACAAGACAAGCTAGAAGATCTTTTGGAGAGACAACAAAATATTTGAGAGACAAAAATGTGATATATAGATGGGGCTTCCAGGTTTCCATCATAATAATTCAGGGAGGAGAAAGAGTAACCTTAAAAACCCCACAAGCAGCTAAAGATTGGGTGGAAAAAAATATTACATAGATTTAAGAAGAAGGTGGTACACAAGTGTGGAGGGGAATGGGGGAGGGGGGACACACAAAAATATACAGTCTGGGAAAGGGAAAGGATAAGAAGGACAAAAGGGAGATAGGGGTAAGGGGCTAACTGATATGCAAGGACACAGGTCTCATAGCGGAGGGAAAAAAAAATGGGATAAAGATCAATGTCCCCCCGTCCCCCCCCATGCCTCTCAGCCACATGAGATATCCAGGCAGATACAAAGAAAGAAAGAAGTAAGAAGGAAAGGAAAAGAGAGGGAAAGGAAAATAAAAGGGGTTTTAAATAAGTGGCAGGGAAGGTAGCTGCATCCGGACATGGAAAATAGAGATAAAAGATAAGGGGATTGGAAAAGGGAAAAAAAAGGAAGAAATCTTAAATAATACTGGTAGGAAGATAGACAATGGGGAAATATGATAAGTAATAGAAATAATGGCGAGCCAAGATTTTGGATCTAGAGGAAGATCCATCTTGATCGTGTCAACTAGGGATATGAAGGCACGAGCACTGAGTCAAGAGAAGGGATCTCCAAGACTCGTGGAATTAATGTTAAATGTTGTATTTCGTGTTGTTGTTTTTTTGTTAAATGTGACCGTGAAGTTGCCTCGAGGGTCTTAAGAGAGTATCAGCGTCTATATGAGAACTTATGCTTAAAGTGATGACTCTAAACGTCCAAGGGTTGAATTCGGTATATAAGAGATCTCTGTTAAATAATGTTTTAATAAAAGAACACATTGACATAGGTATGCTTCAGGAAACCCACTGGTGAAAAGATGTGATAAAGAAACCCTCCTTTAAAGGATATACTGTTATGGACAAATGTCTATTTTACTATTATACACTTATGTTTATGTCTTATTTGTCACACATTCCTTCAAATAATATCCTTGGTCATAATTTTGCTCAGTAACTATTTCTGTTTCCGTTACTAACTCCTCCCCCACTTCCTTTGTGTAAGTTAACAGTTATGTGCCACGTGCAACAAAATGAAGAATCACTGTTAAAGTAACAGTAACTGTTTCCCCTGCAGCCCCTCTTTGTTCAGTAACTACTCACTCCCCCTCCCATCGTGTAACCAAGATGGAGCTGGAATGTGAGTGGGAGAGCTCTGTAATGATGAAGTCACATTCTGTAGGGTGGGTTTAGATAAGACCCCTGAAACTATTAGCCAATTGTTGAATGTTTACTGTATGTTTAACTGTGACTCTGTACATGACGTATTTCTGCTTTAAAAGGAATCTCCCACTCTGGGAAATAAAGGTTTGCCTCAGGTTTTTCACTGATCAGAAACTTTGTCTCCGGTGTGAATTACTTCTAGGGGAGAGCGCATTAGTTGATCAATTTGGAAGGAGTAGATAGACAATAAAGCAAAGTTTGCTTTGATCCAAATCAATACGACCATATTAGAAGCCTCCCTAGTAAATAAGAAAAAAAAAGGAGTAGCCATCATGATCTCAGATAAAGTTTATTTCGTACATCTATATAGTGAATCAGATAAGGAGGCAAGATATCTGTTAGTAGTATGTGAACTGAATGGGAAAAAGTATACGTTGGCAAACATATATGCAGATAATCATAACCCATTAGATACGTTAAACACGCTGATACAAAGACTTGGAGAGGTACAACAAGGACAATTGATTATAGCAGGCGACTGCAATATGGTGGTAGACCCAGACATGGATAAAAGTTTACAAAGAGGGAAGCATTGTCCAAGAGGGATTATCCACCAGGCCAAGAGATTCCGCCAATGTTTGAAGGAGAACAATCTATATGACATCTGGTGACTCTTTAACCCTGATGATAAAGATTTCACACATTTTTCTCACTGCACTTCTCATATTCACGCTTAGATCTTTTTCTGAGTAATGGGAGAGCAATTAAACAAACTAAAAAATGTTTTATTAAAGAGTTGACATGGACAGACCACAATGTGGTGATTTGGGTTTTAGAGGCAGGAGTTAGAGACTCCATCAGTAGGGACTGGAGGCTTGATGAAAAACTATTAAAGTCGGAGCAAAATCAAAATTATGTGAGAGATATGACTAACTTTTTTTTGAAGAAAATAATATCAAAGAAAGCTCGCAAGTAAATACCTGGTGTGCATACAAGTGTGTCACCAGAGGATATTTAATAAATTTGGATGCTCAAGAAAGGAAAAGGAGAGGTCTTTCCCTCACAGAGTTATATCAAGAGTTAAACCAGCTCACATCTTTAAATAAAGATGACCCGTCACCAGAAATAGCTAAACAAATAAAAATGATTCAGAGTAAGGTCAATGACTATCTAATTACAAACATAAAGGAAAAGCTAGGGAAGATGCGGCAAGTTTGGTATCATAAAAGTAATAAAGCAGACAGACTCCTTACAGCTAAGATAAAGAAGAAAACAGCCTCTCAAAGGATATACAAAATAATAGAGGGTAAAGAAATATACTATAAACCAGAGGAGATAGGAAAGGCCTTTGCAGCCTTCTATGAGAAACTGTATAATATACATTCCTCAGTAGACAAGTTAGCACAAAAAGAATATCTTAGCTCTATAGAACTGCCAAAAGTAACAAAAGAACAATTAGAAATACTGAACCAACTCGTCTCGGTGAAGGAAGTGCATAGACAAATAGATAAACTTAAGTACAAAGTCGCTCCAGGCCCTGACGGATATTCAAATATATTTTACAAAAATTTGAAAGACATCCTGGCGCCAAAATTGGTAGAAGTATTCAATGAGATCGGAGAGTCCCGTCATTTTCCGGCAGAAATGCTTCGAGCAAATATTGTACCAATCCTTAAGCCTAACAAGGATGCCTCCCTTATAACAAATTATAGACCCATCTCGCTGATAAGCACCGACTCTAAACTATACGCTTCCATTCTGGCAGAGAGACTTAAAGAAATAATTCCCTCACTAATAAACTCAGACCAGGTCGGGTTTGTAGCATCAGATAGTTTTCGCAGGTCGATAGATGCGATAGACCAGGCAGAGGGCATGGGGTCCCCAATGATGGCTCTATTTTTAGATGCCGAAAAAAAGCATTTGAAAGAGTAGAATGGGACTTCATGCACTATGCAATGGAAAGATTTGGAATTGAGGGCAGATTTTTAGATCTGGTCTTCGCATTGTACTCTTCTCCCTCGGCAAGAATAGTGGGCGCTGGGATTTCTTCGCCATGGTTTCAAGTGAAAAATGGCACAAGGCAAGGATGCCCACTTTTGTCAATACTGTATATTATGACATTGGAGCCTATGGCCCAGAGGATCAGGAGTAATAATGATATCGCAGGTCTGCTACAGGAGGACAAAAATATTAAGATAGATATTAAGATGTATGCAGACGACATCGCAATAACAATAAAGGATCCAAGAAATTCCCTCCCTTACTTACTGCAAGAAATCGAGAGATATAGTTTAGTTTCAAACTATAAGCTCAATATAAGTAAAACAACAGTTTTGATCAAGAATGTCGCAAAAGAAACTAGACATAAACTTAGTTTAGAATATAAGTTTAATTGGGCTAATAAGCAAATAGAATATCTTGGTATAATTATAACATAGAACCCTGATACGATTACTGAAACAAACTACAAAGTTATGCTTCAGCATGCTTCAGCATACCTAAACACCTGGAGCAGACTTGAGGTATCATGGTGGGGTCGTCTCAATGTCATTAAGTCATACATTCTTCCAAAGTGGATATATTTATGGAGACTGATCCCACAACCCTTCAAAAAGGAATGGCTAAAAAAGATCCATCAAACATTTATTAAATATATATGGTTAAATAAACAACCGAGAATACTACATAGCATACTACAAAAAAATCTGAAAGAAGGAGGCTTTTGTTTTCCAAACATATATAAATATCACGATTCCGCCATGATCATGCATGTATTTAAATGGTATAATAGCTCTCCGGCCAAAGAAGCATGGGTCCACCTGGAATTGGCAGATACAAAAATTGGCAATTTGTCAACCATGATGTGGTTGGAGCCTAAAAGTAATGGGTATAAAGAGAGAGTCACAAATAGTGTGATATCGGGTCTCTTGAATTTCTGGAAGTTAAAAAAAAAAGAAGAGATATTAGGTATAGCCTTAGCCGGTGTTCTGACGAATTACTGGAGCAAATTCTCCTGCGCAATCGCAGGAGAATTTGCTCACTGCACATGCGCATAAAGTTACAGCTGATAACTCAGCTGTAACTTTATGTCCACCGCGCATGCGCGAGCTGCGCAACCCACATCCCGCCCCCCGCACACCCCTTCTTACCAGCTGATCGGACAGCGGCGGTACACAGCGCATGCGCGCGGCTATCAAGCCGTGTGGGAATGCGCTGTGTCCGTGGCTGGATTCAAACAAAACGCTGGTAAGTAACACGGGGGGGGGGGGAACATAAGGAGCCAACAGAGAGGTAAGCACCCTGGTGAGGGCTGCCTCATCTTCATGGGAGTTGTGATCCTACAGCAGGAGGATCACAACTCCCATGAAGATGAGGCAGCCCTCACCAGGGTGCTTACCTCTCTGTTGGCTCCTTATGTCCCCCCCAGCCCTGTGTTACTTACCAGCGTTTTGTTTGAATCCAGCCACGGACACAGCGCATTCCCACACGGCTTGATAGCCGCGCGCATGCGCTGTGTACCGCCGCTGTCCGATCAGCTGGTAAGAAGGGGTGTGCGGGGGGCGGGATGTGGGTTGCGCAGCTCGCGCATGCGCGGTGGACATAAAGTTACAGCTGAGTTATCAGCTGTAACTTTATGCGCATGCGCAGTGAGCAAATTCTCCTGCGATTGCGCAGGAGAATTTGCTCCAGTAATTCGTCAGAACACCGGATCTCCAATTGAAGTTATAGAAATTAAAATAGCGGACCTAAAACTTCAGGACTGGCGAGAGAAAGGTCTCCAAAATTTTGGCCAGCTAATAGAAGGTAATAAGCTGAAACCCTTTCCCCTATTGGAAAAAGAGTTTCATATATCAAATAAAGATATTTTTAAATATCTTAGGATTAAGGGATTTATACAAACAGAAAAGAAAAAATATAACGGACAAATATTAATACACCCAGATATAGAAACTCTTCTAATATCAAATACAAATCTGAAGAATATCAAGAACTCGGAACTATTAAATAAAAAAGAACAACATATTATTTACCCAGCTAAAGTTAAATGGGGGAGGATTTATCTAAAGACATCACGGCAAAAGAATAGGGATCAATCATGGGAAACTTAACAAAGGTGTGCCATTGTGCTAATCTAATAGAATTACAGTATAAAATTATTAAAGATGGCACTTAGTCCCAGCCAGGTTGAAAAGGATGTACCCAGTGGCTTCGGACGTTTGTTGGAGATGCCTGAAGTCGTCGGGCACATATTTGCACACATGGTGGAGCTGCAGGGTTCTCAAAGTTTTCTGGAATCTAGTTTCAGACAAAATGTCAAATCTAGAAATAGATATAGCCTCTTATCATGCAGAGAATTATCTTCTGCATTTAAATTGGCCTCTACTTTATCCTGTAAAAGCATATTTAGCCACACATATTCTTATGGCAGCAAAAATATCATTAGTGGAAACAAACACAGGTTCCAATATGAGCGCAGTTCAAAACTCAAATTCAATTTCAGCTTCAGATGGAAAGAGGCGTAACATCAGGCAAAAGGGACCGTATATCAGAGGATGCTTGGAGAATTTGGACCTAAAATTATGGTACGGACACAGATATATAACAGATAAACCTTAGAAACCGGTAAATAAGAATAAAACAGCAAATAAGAAGGAGAGAGAAGCGTATGAAGATAAAGCTAAACTGAGACATAGAACGAACCTTAACAACCCTCATAGGACGTAGACAGATAAACAGAGATAGATAACACTTCTATATATAACAGATTGAGCAGGAGACGGTAAAGAAAGTAAGTACCCTTGACGCAACTTCAGGGGAAAAAAAAAGGAAAAAAACAGGATGTGGCTATGTGTATGTTTGTTTCTCCCTTAGCATGAAGAAAGACAATGACAATAGTCTGGGACCAGCTTGTGTTCTTACTATATGGTCTGGAGGGAGCCCCAGATAAGTGCATATGAGAGAGCCAACTTAAATCTCCTTGATATAAGTCCTTGACTAACATAGCAATTCTTTTTATATGGTGTAGAAGGGAAATGTAATGTTGTTTTGTCATGTATTGTATATGTATCTTTTTTTGTACATTTATAATAAAATAAAAAAATTAAAAAAAAATGTATAGGAGAATCATCAAGGAACTGCCTAAAAAAAGTATTCTTTACTTCATGTATCATTCTACCTAATTACTTTGTAACTCCCCTTCATGTTCTTTACTAAATATATTATTGTCACTATATAAATACATTTTAGTATAATATAATGTAATGAAGGCAAAAATGGCACACAAATGAGAACAATAAGGCTTGATGAAAATACTATCTTTTACATTATTTTTAGGTTTACCACAAATGACACATTAATTATTCTCTTCTGTATGTCATGGGTAGCACATACAGTTTAGTATTACACCCTAACATACATCTGAACCAGTGCTGTACCTTGCCTATGAGGTACCTGATACAGAACTTTCCAGTTCCCCACTGATAGAAGCAGTATCATTGGATGTGCCATACAGTGCACCAGTGACACTCCACCTTTCCCCTGACAGGCACAGGGAACATTTTATTAGCATAATTTCTTCCCCTACATATATCGGTTGGTATGTTATGGGTGCAGCAAATTAAATTACTTACTATTTTGCAGGCAGTATGAGGAGATGGGAATTTCTAATATATGATGTAGTAAATAGTGGCATCCCCTCATCAAATCAATGTTATTTGTACATGGTGTGCACCCAGGAAACATTCTTCATTTCACAATCTGAATACCAGAAACTGAAAACAAGCTCTTTAGTTATACTGACACTTTTAACCTCTTGAAAACAAATAACATGGCAGGACCATCAAAGAAACCTGGCTCTTGAGCAAGGGTTATGGTCTTGGAATGTCATGGTATTCAACCCTCAGTGTGCACCACATCGCCATTTTATTCAGGGACACTTTTTACAAATGCACTCTAGGGCTATAATCAGTAAAATATAGACTGGTCTGCAATATTTATTCTACCCAATACATTATTACATTATATACATTGTAAATTATACAAATCCAATATCTCCCTGAATAAAACAGTGATGACACTCTCTTCTAATCTCATCACCACTTCTCACTCGCATCTCCAGGATTTCGCCCAAGCTGCCCCCTCTCTCTGGAACTCCCTTCCCCGGAGCATCCAGCTCTCTCCCTCCTTTTCAAACTTTAAAAAGTCTCTCAAAACTCATCTCTTTATAGAGGCTTACTACCCAACCCACTAGTTACCAGTCACTTTTACTCTAGCCGATCCCACCTAGCTGGAACACACACTTCCTCTTTGACCTATCCCACCTAATGCCTCCCATCCACTCTACTGTTACTATAACTTCAATCCCTCTGACCTCTTCAATCCCCTAATTGTCTCATGGACCCCTTTTCCTCTAGATTGTAAGCTTACGAGCAGGGTTCTCTACCTCATGTACCAGTCTGTACTAGTTTGTCTAACTTAGTATGTAGTTCCCTTCTATGCTCTGTACCAAGCGCTACGAGAATTGGTGGCGCTGTACAAATAAATGTAATGTAATGACGTCACCCTAGCTCTCCTTGAGAACTAATCACACGTCCTAAATTGTCAAAGTCTGTGTATTAGTGTGGTCATGTATCAGGAAAGAGCAGGAAGGTATATATAAATATACGGCATGCAAATTACACATTTCCCACTGAAAAGCAGTTCATTTGCATACCCTGCCACAGGTGATGTCATAAACAGGATACTCCACAGACACATAGAAAGCACATTTTCCTTCTAATTTAGGCATTAGCTTTCAGTTTTGCAAATACAATGTGTAGCTCATTTTTTATCTTTTTTTATGTTCTACATGTGACACAGTCCCTTTAACATATTTTATTATAATATATTTTCATTTTTAGATCATTTTTATTTTACATTTTATTTTAATTCTATTATAACAGGGTTTACCTGTATTTGTTAATTAAGATGACTATAAGTTGATTGGTTCATTAAAATAATTTTTCAATCGTTTGGACTGTTGTGTGTGTGCACTCATCAATTTGTGGCCGTGTTTGAGTGCACCACTTTGTTTATTCTGACTCCCATTTTATTTTTTTATATGTCAACTTCATTTTTGCTATTGTATCAACTACAATGTATCTCTTGGCCACCACTTGGTGAAATATAAGAAAGATAAGATACAGTAATTATAATTTAATACTTTGTGATTGTCAGAGGTATTGAACAGTAATCTTGAGACTGGTATATATGAATAAAGCAGAAGCAAAAGATAACAAGATGGATGCCAGCAGCCTCAATTTTGTTTCAGTTTTTGGACATCCTTCTGTCTGTTCACATCTTATTCTGTGTCTCTGAGGACAAAATAAAGTCTTCCACATTCCTAACTCTGTTTTCTAAACCAAATCTGTTATTGATAAGAGTGCTGAAGATGTTCAGTACAGGCCAGAACAGATAAGATGGGCATTGTTAGTGGAAGGTTTATGATACTAGACACATTTCATTGTATCTTTGCAGACACAGCTGTGTCTTTATCCAAACAAGAGGAGAAAGGGGGCTGAAGACATAAACTGTGAGAATATTTGGATCTTAGATTTGAAGAATCTAATAAGGGTTATTATAAAGACACCTAGTTGATTCAAATCACTCATTAAAATATATAATTATATCACACCTTCACTAATAAATATGTAAAGTATAACTAATCCCACATATTATTTAGAATATTGTTTTTATTGTTTTATTAGTGTGGTATACATTTTATTATGGGGTTTAATCTAATGTAGAATGCTAAGAATATTTACTCAAATTTGAAATTGTATTAACACATCTATACATTTCAACAAATATATTTTCTTACATTATACTCACAATCCAGGTATAGCTATAAATCATGACATTATATCATTTCAATTAAACACACTCATCACTTTTAATTGGCTAGAAGTTACAGAGAGCAGGGTGTGACTCTGAGATAAGGTTTGGTTGATAAATTGATACATGATTGAGAGGGATTTTGGAAGAGGGGGAGAGCTGCCACTAGTGGGTTGAGAGATGGGAATGTTTTAGAAAAGGGCTGATTCTCTCTCCATCTGGGGAGAACTCAGGACTATGAGGCTTTTAATAGCACATGTTCACTATAACAATAGACATCTCCATACACATAGTATTGAGCTAAGTCCCAGGAGTAACACAATTCCCATCACACAATTCTTCACTGGAAGGAGTCTCAACTGCTACTCAACCTCTGTCGGTAATGTATAAATGTGGTACTTTGTTTATAGCCTAATATCAATTTTTATGGATGTAATTACTATTTATATTTGGGTAAATTAAACTTAAATCCCACAATTTATGGGATCTATATGTTTTAGCCTGGTGTTTATCTGTCATCCTTTCTGTAGAAGGAAGCTAGAAGAATACCCTAAAGATATTACCAAGAATCATAAGTTCTTATAGTCTAGTTATTCACCCAAATATGTAATATCTAATCTCCAGAGGTTATCTAAGATTCTTATTCTTAAAGTCTAAGCTAGAAAGCATACATTGTCATTTACCGGGCAGATTAAGAGATAGCCACCTTGAGTTATATGATTTAGTAATATTCCCCTACCTAAGCAGAGTATATGCTGGTAATTTGTAGGTAATTATGGTGTACTATCATTAACTATCTTAACTATTAATCATTATCGATGTAGGTGTGGTTGTATCTAAATAAAATGCATGGCCATATTGTGGTCAGAAACATAACTGCATAGTAAATTATACTACATGCATGTTGATATAGCTACAGAGATGCATAAATCATGTTTTAATTTGATCTCTTATAAGTCATACATGTGAATTATGATTAATATCTATTGATATTGTATTTTGTTGTTACGCTATTTTGCTTATGGTTTGATCTTTACTTTATATTCAGTAAATTAATTATTATTTTATTAATAATTATTGTATTGTATTTACTTCTGTAAAAACGTCATCCAAGCATATACATAACAAATATTTTTTTCATATTTTTAATGATTCATAATTATTAATCCATATTCATATTTTTATTGTTATTAACCCCTTGGCGACACAGGACGGACTAGGTCCGTCCTGTGTGCCGAGGCGTTAGTGACACAGGACGGACCTAGTCCGTCCTGTGTCAAAACGAGCACTGAAAGCGGAGTTTTTCCGCTTTCAGTGCTCTGATGGTATTGTAACGATGCTTCCGTGTGGAAGCATCGTACAATGCTAAAAAAAATGCCCGTCGGCATTTCGATCGCTCCGGAGAGCGATCGAAATGCCGGTTTTAAAGGCACAGTGCCTTTAAAACGCGGGCATTTAAAAAATGAGCATAGGAAGCGAATCTTTCGCTTCCTATGCTCAGAAAGTGTTTCTGATTGCCTCGCAAGTCGAGGCAATCAGAAACACAAAAAAAAAATGCACGATCTTGGTCACTAAGTGACCAAGATGGCGCTGCCCTTCTAAGGGCAAGAGCACAGGAGGCAGGAAGTACCTGCTTCCTGTGCTCTCTGGCTGTCACACGATTGCCTCTTCACAGAGGCAATCAGTGACTGCCAGGCACACTGACAGGCAGTGGGGATGCTCTCCTGAACATCCCCACTGACTGGTCAGATCAATATTAACTCTATATTGATCTGACCAGTTATGATCTGTCTCCCTCTCCTCACATTTTTTTTAGTGAGGGAGAGAGACAGATCAAAGTTCTAAAAGTAAGTAAAAGTTAAAAAAAACAATAAATACACAACACACAAATAATAAAACAATAAAACATTTTTTATTAAAGCAATTCCCTGCGTTTAACCCCTTCCCTGCCACTGATCTTGCATAAGCAGTGATCGTGCACATCAGCGCATTTATTTTTGCTGTTTGTGCATTTTTTAGGGGTTAATTTTTTTGTACTGTAATTTATTACAGTACTAAAAAGGCTATTCTAAGAGTTATTAACCCCTTATTTGCCGTCGATCACTGCTTACGCAATGATATTGACGCCAAAGCAATTTTTATCTGTCTGCATATTTTTTTTTATTTTTTTTTTTACACATACCCGCTAGGGGATTACATGTAAAGTAAAAATATTTGAGTTTTTTTTTTTAAGCTGCCTGAGCGCATAGCGATCAGTAACAGCGAATTAGTGGCAAAGGCGGTTTGGTGATTTCTCAATTAAGCTCACCATTCGCCCTGGTCAGATCAAAATTAATCGGATCAATATTCACAAATATTGATCTGCCTCCCTCTCCTCACTTACATTTTTGTGACGGAAAGAGACAGATCAGTATTAGTGATATAAAATAACATTTTATAAAATTAGCAGGTTTTATGAAAGTCTTTCACTGTGTATTAACCCCTTCCCTGCCATTCATCACTGTGTAAGCAGTAATCCTGCACAGCAACAGTATGTTTTGCTGTCTGCACTGTTTTATGGATTAATTTATTTGTACTGTAATGTATTACAGTACTAGATAGGCTCTTCTAAGAGCTATTAACCCCTTCTTTGCTCGAGATCACTGCTTACGCACTGATTCTGAGGCCGCGGACTCAGGGTTCGATTTTGACCCTATTCAGCTTTCTGATACATCATCTAGCGATGTATCGGTGGCTGCTGAGCCCTTGCCACAAGTAGTGATGGGGGTCTACCGATAAAAAAATATATGGTTTGGTGGGGGTAAATTACATTGGCTGGCTTCAAAGATATATCCCATAAAGGACACGGACGCAGGTTGACTACATGTCAAAATTCCAAGTTGGAATTTTGAGATGCGCATCTCACAAATGTTGCCTTCTAGCCAAAAACAAACCAACAAACCTATGCATGGGTGCTATCCCTGTACTCGGGAGATGTTGCTGAACACATATTGGGTTGTTGTTTGGCAGTGACAAATACCAGAATCTGTGAATTCATGCCTGAAGTACAATGCATGTGGGAAAAAAAACTCCCAAAAAAGTACTACCACAAACTTTTACAAAGGCTGGTGGTAGAATTAGTACCTATACAGTATTAAAATACCACCATTTGAAATACCTTAGGATGTCTATTTTCCAAAAATATATGGTTTGATGGGGTAAAATTCATTGGACGGCTTCAAAAATGTTCCAAATGGAACATGGGCGCAGGCTGACTACATGTCAAAATTCCAGGTTGGAATTGCGCACCCCCTAAATGTGGAATTTTAGACCCAATACAAACCAACAAACCTATACATGGGGGGTATCCCTGTACTCAGGAGATGTTGCTGAACACATATTGAGGTGTTGGTTGGCAGTGGCAAATACCAGAATCTGAAAATTCCTGCCTGAACTACAATGTGTTTGGGGAAAAAATGACATCCCATCCCTTTGACATAGGTTGGTGGTAGAATTAGCACTTGGAAAGTGTTAAAATACCACAATTTTAAATACCCTAGGATGTCTAGTTTTCCAAAATATATGGTTTTATGGGGTAAAATACTTTGACAGGCTTCAAAAGTGTCCCAAATGGAACATGGGCGCAGGCTGACTACATGTCAAAATTCCAAGTTGGAAATGCACCCCCCCCTAAACGTGGCCTTTTAGCCCCCAAATAATCTAACTAACCTACACATGGGTGGTATCCCTGTACTCAGGAGATGTTGCTAAACACATATTAAGGTGTTGTTTGGCACTGACACATAATAGGATCTGTGAATTCATGCCCGATGTACAATGAATGTGAAAAACAAATTACTATCCATAACATTGACATAGGCTGGTGGTAGAATTAGTGCATGAAAAGTGTTAAAATACTACCATTTGAAATACCCTAGGGTGTCTAGTTTTCAAAAATATATGGTTTTGTGGGGTAGAATACACTTTTTGGCTTCAAAAATGTCCCAAATGGGACATGGGCGCAGGTTTTCTGCACGTCAGAATTCCAAGTTGGAAAACCAAAAAGCGCACCTCTCAAATGTGGCCTTTTAACCCCCAAATAACCTAACCAACCTATACATGTGTGGTATCCCTGTACTCAGGAGATGTTGCTGAACACATATTGACGTGTTGTTTGGCACTGACATATAACAGGATCTGTGAATTCATGCCCAAAGTACTATGTATGTGAAAAAAAATTACTATCCATAACATTGACATAGGCTGGTAGTATAATTAGTGCATGGAAAGTGTTAAAATACTACCATTTGAAATACCCTAGGGTGTCTAGTTTTCAAAAATATATGGTTTTGTGGGATAGAATACACTTTTTGGCTTCAAAAATGTCCCAAATGGGACATGGGCGCAGGTTTTCTGCACGTCAGAATTCCAAGTTGGAAAACCAAAAAGCGCACCTCTCAAATGTGGCCTTTTAACCCCCAAATAACCTAACCAACCTATACATGGGTGGTATCCCTGTACTCAGGAGATGTTGCTGAACACATATTGAGGTGTTGTTTGGCACTGACATATAACAGGATCTGTGAATTCATGCCCAAAGTTCAATGTATGTGAAAAAAAATTACTACCCAAAACATTGACATAGGCTGGTAGTATAATTAGTGCATGGAAAGTGTTAAAATACTACCATTTGAAATACCCTAGGGTGTCTAGTTTAAAAAAATATATGGTTTTGTGGGGTAGAATACACTTTCTGGCTTCAAAAATGTCCCAAATGGGACATGGGCACAAGTTTTCTGCATGTCAGAATTCCAAGTTGGAAAACCAAAATGCGCACCCCCTAAATGTGGCCTTTTAGCCCCAAAACAAACCAACAAACCTATGCATGGGTGGTATCCCTGTACTCAGGAGATGTTGCTGAACACATATTGAGGTGTTATTTGGAAATACCCCTTCACATTTTAAGGTAATGTTTACCTAAATTGCAATATATGTGAAAAATTAAAAAAAAAGATTTTTTGCTGCAAACTTTGGCATAGATTGGTGGTAAAATGGCTACATGAAATGTGTCAAAATACCCCAAGTTAAATGCCCTGAGTTGTCTAGTTTTCAAAAATATGTACATGTTGGGGGTCATTCATGGATTTAGTACAGAAATCAGTGTTACAATGTCACTATCGCTAATTTTGAAAGAAGGGATTTTAAAATAGCTTTGCACCACTTATAGTTCTGGCCCTGTAACATGAATAAAAAAGCACAAAAACATAAAAACATGGGCTATTTCTGAACTCAGGACATATATTAGAAACTTTTTAGCAGTGTTTTTTTGTTGTCTCTTGTACATGAGTATACGATTTTTCAAATAAAAGTCATAAAAAAATTATTTTTTCATTTTTTTTGCCATATTTTATTATTTTTTTTACATCAAATTATATGCTATTATCAAAATAATGGTATCAAAAGAAAGCCCTTCTTATGACGATAAAAACGATATATAGTTTGTGCGGGTACACTAAATGAGACAGAAATAAATTACAGCAAAACACAAACTGCTCAGAAATGTTAAAACAGCCCATGTCACCAAGCGTCGGACAAGCCAAAAAAGTCATGTCACTAAAGGGTTTAATATCCAACATGATGTAAATGACCTTACAGAATGACCGCAAATTGGTAGGAGCACAATGCAAAATAAATAAATGGCTGGATAGCTTGAATTAATCATCATTTTGGTGAATACATCACTTCCCTGCATAATTTCAAAACAGAAATTTGCACTCTACATACATCTTTATACATCCCTAGTTATACAATGCATATACTGCTATGTAGAGCCATCAAACTGAACCCTTTTGTTCCAAAGTATTGATAACAAATAATTTTGCTGCAGTAAAATGAGTTAACAAAGAAAAATTAGTACTTGGGTGAATGAACGCTCAGACTGAAGATCTAGCCGAAGAAAGATTGGAGACCTAAATAGAAAACAGCAAACGTTGCATTGTGGAAAAGAATTCAAGCACACCTTGGATACTGAGTGCATTAATCGTGAAAGCTATTTATGCCAGGACTGCAGAAAAGATGAATGGCAAAATCAGAACAGCTTTACGTATGGGATAACAAGGGTGTTTCTTAATGGAAACTGACAACTCTTTCATTGCAAACATGTCAAATGAACAAGTTCTTCTTTTTTCAAAATGTAGAAACATTGTAATTGTCAAAATTAAGAGATCTTGACTACCTTGACTAGTTTTCTACTTGTGCTGTATGCTACACATGTTTAATAATCACGGGGTCTTTGCTAATACATAAATAACAAACAAGAGTTATATCAAAAAGAAACATTGATGTTTGTTTTGTTTTCCAGTGTCTTCTTTACATAATAAAACTGACTGAACAATGCCAAAATTATACATTAATAGCAAAGGTTTTCAGGAGCAGTGGAATTTGAAAATGAAAACAACCCATATAGTGTCAACAAGTTCTTTTCTCTGAGACAGTGCTTATAAAAACAATTTTTAGGAACTTAATATTTTTCAGGAACTTCCACTTTCCCTCAGTATGCAGGATGCCAGGCATAGGCATATATTTATATTCATTTTATTTACTTGTAATTTCTATCTGCCAGTTGGCTCCAAATCTTTAGAGGCTGAATGCAATAAACAAGCTTAGGGCCTACACCATGACTATACATTCCAAATGTTATCTTCACACTACAATTTCTTTATTCTATATTAGTTCACTCTAATACAACAGAGTGTGTCTCCAGAGCTCTAGCTAAGGTCTGTTGACTAAAATATGTGTTCATGTTACCTTATAAAATTGTACATCTTTAACATAATTTCCAAAGCTTCTGCTGTTAAATCTCCTCAGGTTCTACTTTAAATTTGGATAATTACAGAAACTACAGAGAGGTGCATAAAATCGAACTTGAAGAGATGTTAATTTGTAATGATTACATTTTCAGCTCTATACTATAATTATAAAAAAATATTGCTATTCATCATAACAAGTACACAAAGTCCCCAGCCTGCTGGTTGAGCTAGCTGTTTAAAGACCATGGCAACCTCTTTGTCAAGCCCTGGAGATAGGTTTGAATAAAAATAACTTCAGCACCATGTTTCCAGGTAAACCTTCATAACAGGCAAGTAAATCAAGTAACTTAACATTACACTATAGTCTGTGTTTGCATAAATTCACGTTTTGGGGGGAGGTCAGAAACATGACCGTTATTGAATACACAAATTTAGCGGCATTATAATGTTATGGTGTTATATTTCCTATATATATATCATGATAGTCACATTAATTTGAGTTATTCTGTATTTATTCTTTCAGATAAAACTATTTAGAGTGTGCTGAACATTTATTTATGTTCATTGGATTTTAAAGTAATTATAATACCATTATTAGGTAAATAGATACAGATGTTGTTCGCTCTTCGCCCATTTCCCAAGAGCCTAATGCATTGTTAATGCATACTGCACCTGGCTGCTGGCACATTAAGAATATCTTGTTAAAGCAAGTACACGAGCAGGTGCAATAACACTCTTTGCCCCTCTAAAAAGAAAGAATAACAATAGCAACTGTATAGCTACAAAATGTATCTTCCTGTGGAAAGCAAGTTGTTTTTTTTATCAATTTCTTCCCTCTCTAATAAAGGAGAGCTCATTTACATTCAGCTTTGTGTGATAATTCTTTAAACAAAATAAATGTTTTCTCAACTCTTCGCATACGTATCTCATTAAATGTTTTATCACCTAGCGTTGAAATAGTTTATTGCTATGATTTTATTTATAAATCTATAGTACCATGAACTACTATCCATTAAATATTCTCTCACACTGTATATCTGTGGGACACAACATTAAGTGATGTGTCTAAAGGAATACTTATTTTCCTGGAAATTATAATTTGAAAGGTGTAAAAGACAGATCAGCAAAAAGAGGTGTATGTTCAGAGAGGAATTTTCGGTGCAGCAGATAATGTGCCTGGTAAAAGCCGTGTCTGAAACATAAGTCTCATGAATTAATTACAGGCAGATAATACATTGGAGAGACTATGGCATATGATAATACATTGGAGAGACTATGGCATAGACAGATTAATAAAGAGAGCTATACATTTCAGAGTCAACTTCTTGCTCATTAAACAAGATATTGAAGGAAATGATGACACAATTACAGTGGCTACTGTCACAATTACATTATTTTTGTATTTAAGTGTACATTTTATTTTATCTATAACATTTTGTGCCCCCCCCCCCCCCCCCCATTCTACTTATTAAGAGAACAGTCTTAATGTGTCAAGCTTTGAAATAAATCAAGTATGGAAAAAAATGTGTGAGACTGAAGCACTGAGCCAACCACGAACCACCAGTGTATGTCATCTTTTTTCTCGTTGAATCCTCTTGCAGTCTTATCTTCCACATTTTCTTCATTATTAGAACTTTACTAAAATAGAAAAGAATAGACACATATATTCCAGTGCTCACAAACAGTACAGAAAGAAGATAAAATAAAAAACATTCTTTTACACAAGCGGCAAGCTATGGTTTGGAGTAACTCAAATGTCATTCAAAGTGCCAATTTGTAGTGACACCAACATTCAGTATCTATGTTTATGAGATGCCTTTAAATCCAAAATGTCACCGATGATATGTTTCATTTTAATGGTTCTCAGAAGGCAGACTGATTTCATGTTCTTTCCACTTTATTAAAGATCATTAGAATATAATTTAGCAGGATAACTGGCACATATGGTTCACTTTTAACCCTGTGTTGCATTCTAATGTACTGCGGTCTCAGACATTTTTTGTGTGCCTTGCAATGGCCATTTTCAAAATACTTTGATAGTAATTTTAAACTGGCCTAGAGAATATATGGCCATCGGAATAGATACTGCAATTTTTTTTTCTCCGTTTGTTGGCCTTCTGTCAATGCGTAGCAGCCTCGAGGACATAATATTTGGAAGCAGGGCTCATTAATCTCTAGAGTTTCAAGACCAGGGTTATATGATGGGTTGTTCTTTTTTAATGAGAACAGTCAACAGATTCAAGTAGCAAGTTGTCACTGAGTCCGGTGAAATATAATCATATATGCATGCTTTCATTGGATAATTTAATGAATCATAAACGGATGCGCAGACAGGCAGTTTTTGATTTTAGTATAAATTGCAGATTATACGGCCTCAATATAACTGGGTCAGGTTGTTTCATAAAAAAGAACATTTAAAGCAGAATCCTATCAATTTAGCCAAAGGATATTTAAGAAAATGAAATGCGTCTTTTTTTCCCCATATGGTAGAAAAATCTGTCTTTCCTGAAAACGTAATTTGAGACATACCTTTTATGTAACTAATGAAATAATTTCCAACATGTTTAGTAGCTGTAATTACCTACTAAAAATATATATAAGTGTAAAACTAAATTAAACAATAGTATAAACACATAAACCTGGAACTAGATTTATGAGGTTTTGTTATTGTTAATAAAAACTGTACACAATTTCCAAACTGAGAAAATATTATGCAGCAGCTTGTTTGAAATTGTATCTTATAAAAACGAGGCACTATGTTATTAATTATTCTGGCACCGCTATCATAATTTCGCCTTAAAGATGACAACCTCAGGATGGTCTTTGTTTTCAGTGTATACCTATTGGTAATAATGCTGATAACAAATTCAGAGCCTAGAGAGAGATTTGAAACGATTGAAATAAATGGTTGGACTCAATCATGCATTAAATTTGCTGTGCTGATGAGTAACTGCCTGATTACATACATTATGTGGATACGTTTTAATGAACGAAGGCACCTATTTCAATGTTATCACTCTTGACAGACACTGGACAGATCTTTTATAATTGTGCTCGTCTATTACACATTGTATTTCAATACCTTACAGTTTTTTAAAGCTATCTTCAAAATTCTTGGATTTTATTTTTTTTAAGGTTTTTTTTTTATTAAACTGTTGTCATATATATTATATAAATGTGGTAATACAATTACTTTTAAGTCATTGTCTCAGTAAAAAAATGGAATTCCATTTCAATAATTTCAAAAGCGAGTGGATTAAAATATTGATGCGTATCAACATTGTTCCTTTCCTATAATGTATTTAGAAATGTATGATGAGAAAAAATAGATTTTAGATATGCTAAGTTTTAGGACTTTTATGGTAGCCCTTGAAAGGCACAATGTTGGCATTGTTTCAATCCTTCATTATTTCATACATGAAATCATTAGCTCACTGAACCTTTTTGTATTACTGCTCCATCACAAATAATGACATGGCTTTTCCAGTTAGACTAATAGACCTCAGCTTGCCAACTAGAATTATTACAACTGTATGGCACATTTTAGAAAAACTACTATTTGTTCTAAAGGACTTTGTAAAAACAAGGGGGCAGAAAAATGTTTAAAAATTGAGTCCCTAATCTTAAATTTGTGTGTTCATCTAAGCTCACATTTATTTCCCTGTGCTTAATTTACCTGTAAAAAAAAAAAAAAAAATATATATATATATATATATAAATTAAACTGTTATTGGGTTAAATCACATTGGTACATGTATCATGTCTAAATCAAGATATAGAAATCATATTATATCTATGAATTTATGTATCTGTTAATGACCTTAGGATGATGCTTAGGATGGCAAAAGGATTGCAAAAAAGTGATCTTGAAACTGTACATCAGTTCTGTTGTTCTTTTAATATTATTTAAAGTAGAAAATGGCATAGTATATGATTGCAAATCACAATTATAGGAGGAAATGTCATGTGCTGGCAGCAATAATAAGTAGTTCCTGCATCGTTTCCTTCCATCACCATTAGGTAACAATGAATGGATAGCTCTTTGGATGTCAACCTTCTTTAACTGCCACTGATTTGGTGTCAAAAGTATCGAGAGAGGAAAAATTGAGAGAATGTATGCATTTTTTCATTACTGTGAATATGTTTATAGCACAAAAAAGTAAGCTATAAAATGTACATGGAAATTACAATGGGAAAGGATTATTGGGAATTTAACATTGCTGCAGGGAAAACCGTTATTTAATTAATAAAAAGTATATATATATATATATATATATATATATATATATATATATATATATATATATATTTATATATATAATTTATGGAAGTACCTAGTTTTGCACATTAACCTTAGAACTATTACTCTGTAAATAGAAGTGCTTAGAGAATACTAGCCATGTAAAAAGGGCTTGCATCGGGGCTGGACCGGCCTACCAGGATAACAGCACTATCTGTGAGGGTTGGAGCAGGGGAGTAGGTAACACAGCTTAGCAGATCTATGCAGCAGTTATGTTCCAGACACTAGCACAGCTTAGCGGATGGCACACAGAAGCAGGTTACACAGCTTAGTAGATGACACACAGCGTGCATTTGGAATGGCAAGGTGCAAAATCAGAAGGAAGCAGAGTAGTCAGGAATCCAGGGTCAGGGTCACAAGCAAACAGCAAAATGATAGACAGTCCAAGATCAAGAGTAGCAGAGAATAGTCATTACAATAAACAACCCGAGTATTAAGGGCACAGGCACAGAATCAGAGGTCTGGAACAATCCGGAAACAATATCAGAAAAAAAAATACACTTACTTATGAGAAATGCTAGGAAGCTCACTGAAGAGAATAACCAAGTGCTGTGTTAAGTGCTTGGAGTCCGAGCAACGGATATGCAGGTGAAGTTCTGTGATGTGCTTGCCCCACCGGCATAACATTATGCCGTATCAGGCATTCTGGGTGCTGGGGTAAATCAATATGTCCACTAAGTATGTAAACAAGGCTATATCTCACACACTGCCCTGATATATACCCCTGTACAGGACAATTAATTTAACCTTGTGTACCTACTGGGTGTATATATTAAACTGTGCAGGGGTATATATCGTTATTTATAAATAACACACTCTTCACATTTGATTTTAAAAGCATGGTTTTCTCTTTTAATGACAAGAAAATAAAGACTGTATGCTAAGGGGCTGGGATAATGATGCAATGCTTTGAGGCTGGTATACAATTATTTCCATGGAAGGTTTTTGTTCCCAGTCCGGCACTGACTGGTATAGCCATACATACATGTGATGATCTTCACTGTATACCATTTCTTACTACAACAATGCTACTAACTTTCTCAGAAAAACAGTATATGAGGTGCTTGAAATGGAATTTGAATTGAACGGATAATGTGAACAACAGATATAGGACTAATGTCTTATTTATTGAATTAGATGTATGAATTGATTTCCTGTAATAACACTACAGCTAAGTAAACCAATTGTGACAAGACATTTTCACCTTGACTTTCCCTTGGTGACAATGGCTGTTTTGACATTTCTAGGGTGTTTGTGTTTAGCTGTAATTTTTTTCTTTCTCACATACAGTACCCACACAAATTATATGTTGTTTTTATCGTCATAAGAAGGGCTTTCATTAGATACCATTATGTTCATCATATCTTATAATTTACTACAACATTTTTTATAAAATATGATGAAAAATTAAAAAAAAAACACTTTTTCTATCTTTGACCTAAAATCTAATTTATACAAATAAAATCATTAAAAAAGACGCCGTCTAAATAGTTTCTAAATGTTGTCCCGAGTTCAAAAATATGCATGTTTCCATATTTTTCGGTATTTTTTTGCGAGTTATGGGGCAAAAACCAAAAATAGTGTTTTTTTGTTTTTTCCTATATTGACCTTTTGACCCCAACCCGAACCCAAAATGTAACCCTAACACTAAATTTAACCCCAACTCTAATCATTTTTATATCCCTTAATATTTTTTAATTTTAATTTAATCTTAACCCTATCCCTTATGCTAAAAAATATTTAATTTTAACCCCATAGGCTAAAATAGCTATATGACCTGTTTTTAATTAATTAAATATGTATTTTAAATATTTTCCATTGCAATGCTACTTAACTACCACTAGGGGCAGTCAAGTAGCATATTCAGAGCGACGTAAGTGAAGTTACTTTCACTTCCGAAGCTCAGACCGGCAGAGGGCTTAGCCATATTGACGGAGCAGCATGCTCCGTGGGGCGATCGTGGGTGCCCCAAAATAGAAATTTCGGTGCTGGCTATTGCCTCGACATCGAGGCAATAGACCAGCACCGTTAAAGCGGTTTTCGCGATCGTTGATTCACCGCAGGACGTGCCAGGCACATTCTTTGTCGTTAAGGGAGTTTCTCCCAGGACGTGCCTGGCACGTCCTTTGTCGCGAAGGTGTTAAACACAACTGTCAGTTCAGTGTTCAAATTCAGTATATACCTTAAGCAATAACTATATATGGTATTGTCTGTTTGCTTGAATCACACAGCTCAACATTTCTGTCAAACATACCTTAGTATAGAATTCATACAGAATTTTTTAAAACTATACTAATAAAGTTGCATAACCAGTCTAGGTGAATACAAAAAGGAAAAGCAAAAATGTTAAAAATGTAAATAAAAATTTTTTTTATGTGGGAATTAAATATCAGAAAATGTGGCACATTGGCCTAGACTCACTGACCCCAGTTAACCCCAAAAATGGTGTCATTGATAAATTAACTTGCATTGATAATCAGTGGTTAATTGTAGGTTAAACAACCACACCTGGACCCTTTGGCATAAGGTCCTCAATTCAGATCTCTTGAGGCTCACTATCCACTCATGTCTGTGAGTGTAATATATTTATTGATGTGCACTATCAGTTTGTTTTTTGTGTGTATATGTTGTCAGCATAAAGTTCCGGCATGTGCCGAATCTATGTGTTTGTTATTGATAGTTCAATGCCTGCTGTGAACACTATTAATGTTAAAAAAATTAGAACACCCATTACAATCCTCAAAACTTTCTATGGAGGATTACCAGAACGATACAAAAATGGCATTGAAGCACAATTTTATGGAGTAATTACTGATTAGCACAAACAAGTCAATAACCGCAGTTAAAAGTAACTGGGCTGGCCTAATGCCACCCCCCCCCCCCTCTTCCCCTAAAAAAAAAATTATTGGCCCCTTGAATTAAAACATATTTGCCCCTAGTGACCATGAGCCAGTCACTAAATAAAAAAAAAAAATGCCTGTCCCCCTGGGGTGTATGCATGCGGCCCCAAATATAAACATAATGGCCCAACCACGGCCACAGGCCAATGAATGCCTGCATATAATAATGCCCTTAATAATAAAATAAATGGCATTATTGGGCCAATAGCCTGCGTAATGTCCATACTCCCAAAATAAATATCCACAAGCCATGACTACAAAAAATAATTGACAATAATTGGCACCTCAGGGCCAGCGATAAGCTCAAAATTTTGATCAAATATAAAAAACCTTCCCCAATCCCCTTGTGCTAGGGGCTGGCCAAATGTCTCTAGCACAATAAATAATATAAATAAATTACATACAAATAACATATAATCCCTAATCAAACCCCCCGCCACTACCCATGTGGAGAGGGGCAATCTAAAATTTCCCCAAAAATCTGTAAAAAAAAAAAAGGAAGTCACATTGTCAAGTACGGTGGCACATTTCAAATAAAAGGAAAATATAAAAAAATTTCTTCCTTTTTTTTAATAATTTCTTTATTAAATATGACAAACGGTTTACATGTGAAGATTTATTTACTAGTAAAATGTTTTTCCTATAGGGTCATCTTTAGACTTGTTTTCTAAATTAATATCCATTTTTTTTTTTTGAGGGGGGGGGGTCATCTTATAATCATCACACAATATAAATACAAATAAAAGCAGAGTGACAATGTTTTTGTTTCTCTCTACTTGACACAACTCTGAGAGACAGCTAGTATATGGAGACAGATCATATATTTTCCCCTATTCAGTTTGGGGATATTTATGTGCAATAAAGCTACATTTGGGCAAGTTGAAATTTAATATCACACAAGGCTGGGATCTGGTATAATATTTATTTCAAAGTATTTTATATAATTTTTTGTCCATTTCAATTTAAACTTATTTTCCACTTTTTGTTTCATAGTTTTTGATACATTTTTGCAAAACTGATTTATCCAAACTAGGTGTATATCCTGAATATGCTGATTATTCTTCTAAAACCTTCAAAAGTACCTCTATTGAAGATTACGTATTTTCTAGTGTGATTAAAACATCATATGCGTAAAAAAAGGGTTAAGTCTAATATCTTCTTTGTGAGTATTTGTTCTAATTATGTCTAATAGCGATAGCCAGGGTTTCTAAGCAAGGACATCCAAGAGTGGGAATAATGGGCATTCCTGTCTTGTTCCATCTGTAATTGTAAATCTTTCTAATCTAAAACTTTCATATAAAGGTCTTTTTATGATCTCACTTTTCAAACCCTACATTTACAATGTTTTTATCCCATCTGACACTGTCGAAAGCCTTTTCGGCATCCAAAGACAGGGTTAGAAATGGGACTTCAGTTTGTTCTCTCAAATCCAATATGTCTCTTGTTATTAATATATCATTAACGGATGATCTTCCTGGAATAAATACTACTTGGTCAAAGTGTATTTACTTTGATGGAATAACTACTAAAGATGGATTAACTTATTAATCATTTTTTCTGCTGTTAGTAATAAGTAAATCTTAATGTCATAATTTAAATGAGATATTGATCGATGATTGGTTGAATTAAGTAATTCCTCCTGTATTACTACAGAGCTTACTATTTCATTAAATCCACTGGTATGGTATATTTTGATGTTTTCTTTAAATAACTCTTATAGAAATTACAATTAAAGCCATCTTGTCCCAGTGATTTTGTTTTTTTTTTCTATGCTTTTTTAGTACCTCCTCCATTGTTATTGGTATATTTAGGTTTATAAGTTGTTCTGATATTTTAGGCAATGTTTTGTCCATAAATTATTTCTCAATAGGGGAGTTAAAACAAATTTGGAGGTATGTTGTATAATTCATAGTACAATTTGTTAAAGGCTTTGCCAATTTATTTTTTATTTTTATGAGGACAATGTTATTTATCGTACCATTTCAAATTTTTAAAGTCTCTAAATATTTATTTATTTTATTAATTAATTCTTTGTTGATATCTCTTTCAACTTCCTGGATCTTATTTGCTATACTGACTGTAGGATTTTATTTATTTTGTATAGATAAATTATTTAATAATCTGTGTAAATCAGCTAGGCCCACTGGTCTTTTTTCATATTTGTTTTATAAACTGTCTTCATATCACACTTTTAAATGTGCACCATGTGGTGCTGATTCCTCTCTATCTCTATGTTCTTGGAAATATTGGTCTATTTATTTATTTATATATAATTGGTATTTTGACAGATAAAACAATCAACAAATAAAACAGTTCAATTTCCAATCTGTTTTTAATCTTAATTTTGTCAAACTAATCCTTAGTTTCTAATATTCTACTACTATGAAAGGACCAGGTAACATCATTAATCATAATATCAAACTTGAATCATTGGTAATATGTTTTAGAGAAGCATGCAAAGTATTTTTTCAGAACGGTGGAAGGTACGTCAAATGTCAAAATGGAGCATTTTCTTTAAGAAATTTTTGAAACATATAAGCTAATCACATTTTTATCTATCTTATTAGATCTTAATTATTTACAGAATGCAATAGTAGTCCCCCATTCAGAGATATGTTTCTTGTTTAATCTTATCTATTTTATTCATTAATTTGGCAATATATATTTTTGCTGCCTTATTTGGGGCATGGATGTTTGATAATGTATATGTTTTTTTTTTAAATTCCTCCAATCAAAATTTTATGTGTCTTCTGTGTCCAAAAATTGGTTTGCAATTTGTATTGTTATAGTACTTGCAAACAGTATTGTTACCCCCTCCCCCTGTTTTTTTTTAAATGATTTTCCATAGCTGCACTAATTATTATGAGATAATATTTAGTTCTCAAATATATTTTATCAGGGCTATTCCAATAAGTTTCTTGTAATGCACAAAGCCTGTATATGTTTTCTTTTTTTAAACTATCAAGCTAGATAAACTTTGTTTGTGGTGAACTAACCCCCTGGACATTCAAAGTAGCTATCTTAATTTATCCAGTTGCATCTTCTTTAATTGTATCCAATCTCTCACTCTTGGTTGGTAACATATAAACACACACAAAATACCCAATTTCTCTCATAAAACATATCCCCTTGCCAGGTAGCTTACCCCACAATTCTCCTGGCACTCTTTACTAGAGCCATAGCTGAGACGCTTCTATAATATTCTATTTCAAAAAGAAAAAGAAAAAGCAAAGAGAGAGAAAAAAAAATTCATTCATACAAACACACATTTTTACTTTAGATTCTAGATCTTTAACAGCCAATCCTGTGTCTTATATTCATCCCTTGTGTTGGTTATTCTAAAACATTTAGTTTTTTTATGATTACTTTTTAATTCATCCCTGTCTATATATGTTAAAGAAGAATAAAAAACAGTCACACAATCACTAGTTATACATTTATGTAATATGTCTTTATCCACAGTGCCTGTGCATTTATCACACATAGAGGGGCATGTAATAAAAAAATGCAAATATATTTTATGTGCAAAACTTTTATTTGCACTTTGCTCCTTTTACAATGTACTAAACATTTCACACTCAAATAGTAAATACAAGCAAATTGTGAATAAAAACAGGAAAGTTTGCAAATATTTTTTCCACTTCTTTGGATAGCACTTGCTAAAAGCTGGTGTAATTTTCACAAGCAAATAAGAATTATTATTCACAAAATATTCACAAAATTCATTAGCATGCACAAATATAATCGCAATATATTAGCGCAACCGGAAAAATGCATGCTAGATAAAAATAAACGGAAGAGGCACAAATCGGGGGGAAAAGCGCAAAATGTTACAAATAGTCGCATATTGCTCCTTACTCACGTTTTACCTACTTTTTTCCCCACTGCACTTGTTTAGCACATGACCCCCATAATGGGGAAATAAAGGCATACAATCACCAGTTTATGCATTTGTGTTCTTTATTTTTACCCTCAAACCTATATTTTATATATTTATGTATACTTTTATACATCTTACTATTTTGCAGCATTTAATTTTGCTACTATGACATTTTAATATATTGATATCCTTATTTATAATAAAGATAAATAAAAAAAAACACCTAGTGAGCAGTTTAAACACCAGGTTTTTGTTATATTCTACATTGTTAACAACAAGCCATGTGTCTTATAGTTATCCCTTTTGTTGGTTATTCTACAACATTTACCTTTTCTATTACCTTATTTGCTCGAATATAAGACAAGGTTTTTTTCAGAGCAAATGCTCTGAAAAAGACCCTTCGTCTTATATTTGATGTCGTTTTATAATCTGACCTCAAATCGAGGTCAGATTATAAGACTGGGATCCAGGTCCACCGGGGGCCTTCCGGCTTCATCATAAAAGTCCCGGCTGAAGTGCCGGGCAGCAGCGGAGGATGTCTGCGCGTATCGTGCAGACATCCTCCGGCTTCCCCCAATAGCCACCAGGAGATTCGGGCAGCCGGGGGATGTCTGCACGATATGTGCAGACATCCTCCATGCTGACTGACACTTCCATCTATTATGACGGACTGGCTGTCCGTCATAATGGACAGAAGTGTCGGGCAGCATGGCAGCTGCCCCCACTAGCCACCAAGGAAAGAAACAAGGTGAAGGGGAGGGAGGGGAGGGAGGGGGGGGCAGAGACAAGGGGAGGGAGGGGGAGAGACAGGGAAAAGGGGAGGGAGGGGGAGAGACAGACAAGGGGAGGGGGGAAAGAGACAGAGACAAGGGGAGGGGGAGAGAGAGACAGAGACAAGGGAGGAGAGAGAGAGAAAAGGAGGGAGGGAGAGAGAGAGAGAGAGAGAGAGAGAGAAAAGGAGGGAGGGAGGTGGAGAGAGAGAGAAAAGTTTTGGGGGAGAGAGAGACAAGCTGGGGGGGAGAGAGGCAGTATTGGCACATAAAAGGAAATAAAAACAAGAAATTAATTTGTTTAATATCATATTCTTTTTTATTAAATATTAAAAATATATATTAAAAAGCAATTTACATGTGAATATATACAAGTTGAACTTTTTCCTATAGGGTAGTCTTATATTCAGGCTTTTAGTTTTTTTCCTAAAGGGGGGGTTGTCTTATAATCAGGGTCGTCTTATATTCGATCAAATACGGTATTACTTTTTAACACATTCATACCATTATAAATATTAGAACAAACCCCAGAAAGAAATAATCCTTTTTATCTTCCTTGCGCCTGCAAAATCAAGTTTTAGCCAATTATATTATTTGTCCTTCATACTTATTTTATTTCTACTGTGACATTTTAATATATTAAAACATACCCTTGTTTATAATAAAGATAAAGTAATTTCTATAGGTAAACCTGGGTGTTATAAATGCCTTGGCTGTGTCACTTGCAGTCATATGATTCAAGGGTATAGTTACTCTCACCCACACACAGGTAAACTAATTAAAATAAAACACAGCCAGTGGCTTGATTAAGACCATGTGCCATGTCTGTTTCTTTTGTAGGGACTGGGCACTTCTGCTACAATTGTGTGCTGCTCTTACCATAACAAGTTAGTTGTACATTACGCACAGTTTGCAAACCAATACCTGGTTCTTCTCCACTGAGAAACTCTGCTGGTACCTTTTTGGCATTGCACTCCCCTTCTCTGTCTACCATTGGCTTGCTGTTGCCCTGGCCCTCTCCTGCTCTGGCTTGCCATATTGCAAACTTTTTTTCTTCTATGTCTGGTGCTGGCTTCTAATCCTGCTCTAAAATGGTGGTCTTGTCATGTGCTCAGTATTTATACATACATAACTTGACAGTGATTGGTTATACGTTGCTTGAAACAATAATCTGTATGAATTTCTTGAACTTTGGCCTATGTAATATAGAAGGTTCAGAATATTTCAGTTGCAATTCGATAATTTTTGATATTTTGCAGCTATTTTTGCACTGTGAGAAAACCTCCCTTAGGATGTTATGGGGCGTTCGAGGAGACCACTTTGTTTCAATGTATTTTGGATTCCAAACATATCAGTCTTTCTTATAACCAAAATGCTCCAGAGTTGGGGTGCTCGATTTTGGCCAAGAACATTGGAGCTACCTGAGTGGTCCCTTAGGTAAATTTTAATGAACAAAATAATACTTTAAACCAATTAATATTATACTGGAAACAAGTATCTATTAAAAAATATTGTATATGTTTTAGCTTGATTTTTCTTGGCAGCTGTATATAAAAGTTTATGTGCAATTCCATATTGTAATTTATTTTTAGTGTATATTATTTCTATTTCAATATATCAATGAAATTGCAGTCTATTACATCTGGCTATATTGTGTGGCTTGTTCGATATGTAGTTGTGACTGGGTGACTTAATCTACAGATCTAAGATTGAGTGACAATGTAAGTCTTTTCAGTTTGACTGAAAGTCAAGTCACAGAGCAGGAGATTAATTATCCCTATCACACCCATAGCTTCAAGGAAACAGTAATCTATCGGTTGGTTAAGCAAGCCACAAAAATAGAATGGAAAACACAGATTGAAGGCAAGACATTCTTTTCACCATCATGGCTGTTTCGTCCTACAACAAATTGTGAAATTGAAAGTGCAGAGTACTAGAACATTGATGTATTCATGTGTATAGATACATGGATATTTGTATGGTAAAATGAAGCAAAGCTCACTTATTCTCCAAAGAACCATAGACTTTTCAGAAACTGTAACCCTTCATGATCAGGATGTACCTACATGTGTTATTTTACATAATGTTTCATTGTATGTCCACTTGAATATAACCTTTTAGTATTGTACAGTACTAGAATATTGTAATAAAAACAAACTGTGGTGAACTGACACGTGGACTGCCAAAATTAGGCAGTAATAGCGGAGTTGGAAACATTACTGTATTTTCACCAATAGTTACAAAATAACATGAAGTATAATGCATAGATTTTTAAATGCTAGGTTGATAAAACTATTTATCTTAGTAGAAAATTTAGATATCATAATACATTGGGAAACGGATTTCTAATTTTGCAACCCAAACCAAATGTTTTTTAGTGTATAGCCTTGATGCACAAACATTAACCTGGAAAAATTTGTGCGGAGCTTCAAACCATGTTATATTATAAAATGAATACGCTTCTGCTTAGTAAGGGTCTTCATACTATTTGACCTATGAATGTAAATGTTTTGGCAACACTGGTAGATGGCATAGACCTCTCTTGGCCAACACCAAGGCACACACCATAGAGCAGCTCTGAATAACCTTGCTGTCACAAACCCCATTCAAGAAATAATTAATGAAACAGTGTTCAAATTAAAGTAACAACAAGAAAATGAATGCAATATATGTTGTTTACCAATATAAACTAATTTCGCAATTAACAAATACCTTAGTGTTCAGGTAGATTCAAAGGCCCATGTTAAGCCATAAACTAGTGTTAGCTGTAAATTAATGGGCAGTTTTGCTTTATGCTCACCTCAAATGCCAGTAATGGAGGCGGTGATGTTATTATTATTTTAAAAAATAACCGCTCCTGGTAAATACTTCCATGTTTTCTGGGCAAGGTAGAGGTAGTGGGGGGGTAGGAAGGGATTTATTTTGATGTGTTTATTAAATGTGCCAGGGGCATTTGACCATAGCAACCCCAAAGCCCTGTGAAGGACAATAATTATATTTATGTGGCTGCAGGCATTCGCTGGCCTGCAGCCCTGTGGTTGGCCAATAAATATATTAATGAGGCTGTAGGCTGGTGAATGAGGGAAAAAAATGTTTTTATTTAAAGGGGCCAATTATTTTATTATTTAATAGGCTCCAGGCATTCGCCAGTCTCCAGCATGGGGCAATATTTTTATTATTAAAGAGTAGAGTTGAGCGGACACCTGGATGTTCGGGTTCAGCAGGTTCGGCCGAACTTCGAAAAAAAGTCCGGGTTTGTGCACGAACTTGACCCCGAACCCCATTAAAGTCAATGGGGACCCAAACTTTTGGGCACTAAAATGCCTCTAAAAAAGTCCTGGAAAGGGCTAGAGGGCTTTAAAAGGAAGTAAAATGGGGGTAAGAGTAGGACAAGTTCCTTGCAAACAAATGTAGATAGGGAAATAACTTAAAATAACATAAAATACATAAAAATTAAAAATACAGCTGAGCCATAAAATAACACTAGATGGAATCTTTGATTTTAGCTTTGGAAGAACATTAATCAAAATCTAAAGCATGGCTACCAGGAGGATCAACAGAATTATCCATTTGAGAGAGGGTTGGAGTGCAGGGTATTCTCTTTCATTGTTAAAACTGAGCTCAACTCCTCATGCATGGAGAAAATGTGCACTGTGTAGTTTTTCCCCCAAACATATGAGTTTTAAAACAGCCTGCTGTCGTTTCCCCCTGGCTGTGCTGAAGTTGGTGGTGAAGGTGTTACGCTGACCGCATGAGGAGGTGGTAGAGGAGGAGGAAGTGGTGGAGGAAGCGGAGTAGGAGGAGGAGGCAACAGGAGGCAAAGAGAAATGCCCTGCAATCCTCGGTGGCGGAAGGACATGCACCAAACTGCTATCCGCCTCAGGCCCAGCCGCCACATTTGCCCAGTGTGCAGTTAGGGAGACATAGCGTCCCTTCCCGTGCTTACTGGTCCACGTATCTGTGGTTATGTGGACCTTGCCACAGATGGCGTTGCGCAGTACACACCTGATTTTGTCCGCCAATTGGTTGTGCAGCGAAGGGATGGCTCGCCTAGTGGTGGCTGGGAACCATGTACCGTGGTTTTTTCATCAGGTTTTTAAAACTGTCCGTCTCCAACAGATGGAATGACAACATTTCAAAGGCCAGGAATTTTTAAATGGTGGCATTCAGGGCCAGGGATCGCGGGTGAGTAGGGCCATACTTCCTCTTTCTCTCCAGTGTTTGGGAGATGGACAGCTGAACGCTTCCATGGTACAGTGAGGAGATGCTTGGGGATGGTGGCGGACATGGTGGCGTTGCTGCCACATCCTCTGTTTGCGGGGTGGCAGGTGCCACTGTGACTCCAGAGGTGGAGGAAGAGGCCGAGACAGCAGCAGAAGAGGAATCAGGAGGCGCCTGAGACCTTTCTTGGTTTTTGAGGTGCTTACTCTGCAGCTCGTGCTTTGCATGTAGATGCCTGGTCATGCAGGTTGTGCTCAGGTTTAGCACGTTTATGCCTCGCTTCAGGCTCTGATTGCAGAGGGTGTCTTGTCTTGCACATTGTCTGAAAAACTGCCACGCCAGGGAACTCCTTGGAGCTGGCTTTGGTGTGCTTGGTCCCTGGGTGCTGTGGGCAGAAGCAGGCGTACTGTCTAGGGGACGGCCGCTCTGCTTTTGCACCCTGCTCCCTCTTATGTTGTGCTGGTGCCTCTGTGCGACCACTGCCTCTTCCTCCAAACTGGACACATCACTCACATTATCTTGATTCCATGTGGGGTCTAGGATCATCCTCCACATCATCTTCCACCCACTCCTCAACCCTGCCCTCCTTGCTGGTCTGCACACTGCCGAAAGCCACAGCAGTTGGCACCTGTGTTTCGTCATCATCAGAGACTTGCTGCGGTGGTCCTCGCATGTCCACATCTTGACACATAAGTGGTTGTGCATCAGTGCACTCAATCTCTTCCACTTCTGGGGCAGGGATAGGTGGATGGCCCACGTAAACCCTGCCAGCAGAGTCATCAAAAAGCATAAGAGACTGCTGCATGACTTGTGGCTCAGACTGCTTGGCTGATTTGCAAGAGGGTGAGGTAAAAGACAGATGGTCATGGGCTGCAGGTGCCAACTCTGAGCTTTCAACAGGAGAATGGGTGGGAAACAATGTGAAGGAACTGGAGGCACTGTCAGCCACCGATCTACTATCGCCTGTACTTGTTCTGGACTCACCATTCTAAGAGCGGCATTCGGGCCTACCAAATAACGCTGAAGGTTCTGTTGCGTACTCGCACCTGATGAAGGTGTTTCACTTGTGCGTGTAGCTGGCACAGATCGACCACGTCCACCCCTTGCAACAGGAACTCCACCTACACCAGCAGCACCACGACCAGGGCCACGTCCCTTATTTCATGCTCTCCTAATTCTTTGCGTTCACCCACCAAAGTAACAGATGGTTTATGTCAGGCGACAATGTAACCACCAATAGTCAACAATTTTTATTATATGTATTTTTTTTTTGTTCATTGGACTGCAAGAAATGCACCCCAGGCCGCAAATGTACTATTTACCACCCAAAACAATTAGAATTTTTAAAAGTGCGCTGTAAGCACAGTATTTGACGGTTCTATTTGACTGTCAGATATGAAGTGCAGGAAGCAAATGTACTATTTAGCACCCAAAACTATTAGAATTTTTCAAAGTGCGCTGTAACCACAGTATTTGACGGTTCTATTTGACTCTCAGATATGAAGTGCACCGCAGGAGGCAAATGTACTATTTAGCACCCAAAACTATTAGAATTTTTCAAAGTGCGCTGTAAGCACAGTATTTGACTGTTCTATTTGACTCTCAGATATGAAGTGCACACCCCAAATTTACTTTTTATCACCCCAAAAATTTGAATGGGTCTAACTGCGCTGTCAGAAAAGTATACTCTGCTCTGATAGAACAGCATACAGTCATGAAAAAAAGAAAGCACACCCACTATATTTTTTCATATCGGGACATAATAACAATCATCTGTTCCTTAGCAGGTCTTGAAATTAAGTGAATACTGTATATGAAGTAGGTTTTGAAAAATATATAAAATGAAAGACAAGCATCGATGGTAACAATGAAACGCAGGAACACGTTAACTGGAAGACACATTGGAAGAATGATTTATGGATGTACATATAATTAGAAGTAATTATAGCTTATAATCAGAAACTATATACACTTGCTGTCAAAGTTAGCCTTTTGGATTATTGTAATCTCTTTTCAAACAGTTGTGAATGCTTAACATTAATAAATGATAATGTTATGGAAAAATAATTTATTTCATCCTGTAAACATAGTATTTAATGTGTACATTATATCATTTTCGAAGAAATAAGCTACAATCCAAACAATACATGCTCATGAGATTTGCACTACATATAAATTAAATAATTAGGTAGAACCTCTCTGTCTTAATAATAAGACATACAACTTCTATACAGTTTCTTAGCATACATCATATAAACAGCAGTATTCAGTTGAATCATAATATCAAGATGATATATGCAAATATTTCTTAGCTAGAAGAAGTACAGACATGTAACGTTATATATTATGATATTATATTAAAAATCAATTTATTTCATGTTGAAAGCCTACCTTTTTCTCTTAAGTATATCAATGTGTATAGAAGATATAATGGGCCTGATTCAATTACACAAAATATCACTTTTTTACTGATTTTTAACTTAAAATTATTTATTAAAGTCTATGGGATTCAGTGACATGAGATAAATTAACACTGGTCACTGAATAGACCCCAACATGTTAATAAGAATATTTATGGGAAAGCAGTTTCCTGGATCTTTGAATTATGGCTAACCGTGAACTTATTTAGCATATATCATTATCATTAATATTGCCCCTTTTAACATAAGTAAAGTGTCTGAACTCTGGAGGGTGACTCTGTGCTATATACAGTGCTGTATTTACCGCGAGGCATCCTAGGCGGATGCCTATGGCGGCAAATTTTGGGGGGCGGCAGCGCCCCCCAGCACTGGAAAAAAATAAAATAAAAAATAAATAAAAATCCTGCCCTTTAAAAAAAAAAAAAACCCCACCGCGCTTGCAGGCAGAGACAGAGGTGAGAGGGGATCGGAAGATCCCCCCTCACCATCGCTCTGCCTGCCAGGCTGCACGGGGAGCCGAACAGGCAGCACAGAGAAACCTCCATGGAGGGACCATGCTGCCTGCCTGCCTGCCAGGGAAAGGTAAGTGCTGATGGGAGACTGTGTGTGTGTGTGTGTGTGTGTGTGAGTGTGAGTGACTGAGTGTGATGGGAGTCAGAGTGTGTGTGATGGGAGACAGTGTGTGTGACTGAGTGTGATGGGAGTCAGAGTGTGTGTGATGGGAGACAGTGTGTGTGTGTGTGTGTGTGTGTGTGTGTGTGACTGAGTGTGATGGGAATCAGAGTGTGTGTGATGGGAGACTGTGTGTGACTGAGTGTGATGGGAGTCAGAGTGTGTGTGATGGGAGACAGTGTGTGTGTGTGTGTGTGTGTGACTGAGTGTGATGGGAATCAGAGTGTGTGTGATGGGAGACCGTGTGTGACTGAGTGTGATGGGAGTCAGAGTGTGTGTGATGGGAGACTGTGTGTGACTGAGTGTGATGGGAGTCAGAGTGTGTGTGATGGGAGACAGTGTGTGTGACTGAGTGTGATGGGAGTCAGAGTGTGTGTGATGGGAGACAGTGTGTGTGACTGAGTGTGATGGGAGTAGGAGTGTGTGACTGAGTGTGATGGGAGTGTGAGCTTGATGTGAGTCTGAATGATGGGGCATGTCTTAGGTGTATAACGTGGGTGTGCAGCTTGGGTAGGGGGGTGCCCGGATTTTGTCTGCCTAGGGCAGCACAAAATCAAGATACACCACTGGCTATATATTAAGTGAGTGTTTTTCTTGGGACTGCACTAATCCATGGTTTGTTGGACATGGTCACAAATCCTGTTCTCTTCTTCTTGATTTTCCACCACTCTGTCCAAAAAAACACAAATATAATATAAAATCCCGGAACTATATATTGTACTGAAATGCTTTGCTGTACATTCAGTAAGAAGTCTTATAACATTGTCCAAGCACACTTTACATTACCTGTAAGGCTGAAAAAAGTTGGACTGAGTAGGCTAAAGGTAGAGGCTACACAAACCTGCATTTTTCCAGATAATAATTTAAAAAAAAATCTGCTGTTATGTTAATGAAAATGCTAGAAAATGCTAGTATCTAACGATAAGTATTAAATCTTCAAATATTTTTTTTTCATAGTGAGATTTTGAGTGTGACATTTGGGATGTGGATGCAAGGGTGTGTAGCTCTTTTCCCTGCCACATTTTACATATTCATAACTTTTAGTTTATTCATTTGGTAGAACTATAAGCAACATAGTTGCTTTGATTCAATAAAAAGTGAAAACTTAGTGAATATCATTCTCAAGACATTTGCCTCTGTTCTAATGTTTTCTTTGCCATTCACTTGAGATGCTCATATTGTAAGCATTGAGCAGGTGAAGAGCAAATTGTTGGCAAAATTGAAAATGGAGGGATGGGAGGTTGTCACAACAATTGGTGTAGTGCATACCTGCATCTACTATCCGATAGAGATGGTATGACCTTTGTGATCTGAAAAGCTTTACAACTTGAGTGTTTCCTTTGAAGCTGGAACTGATGTTACAAGGTGTGAAATGTTACATTGAGTTAGTTTCCCGCAAGTCTATACAGATATATATCTGTAACCGGTCATAGATAGTAGGTTCTTTTGATATGCTAAGTGGCCCTTCCCAGTTAGAAGTCTTGTCCTGCAAAAGTCATCTCCCAAACATGCATTAATAATAACTCCCAGATTATTAATCATGCCTCCGTTTGGGACTATTTAGACAGGGAAGAGTACACCCTACAAAATGAGAACAAATATGGCTGGTGCAACTTGAGCCATTTGGAAGTTATTGTGAAGTCTGTGGTATAGAGTCATGGGTAGCAAGTGTGACATATCTATGGACTTCATAAATTGCAACAAATTAATAGAGGCAAGAATTATGTACGTGACATGCATGGGAGGGAAATTAGAAACAAGATTTCATATTTTGACTGGGGTAGTTACACCACATGTGGGGGAGGACACTTCTAGGTACACCTTCCCACCTCTGGGCCGGCTTGGAAACCTGAGTTGACCTGACAAGGTATAAATCTAATGATGGAACAATGTCCAGTGTGCTTACTAGGGGCCAAGATCTAATTTTGTGTAAGTTGCCGTCATTTCCTTGCCGCAGTCCCTCGGACAGAAAATACTGGTACTTCTAAGTGAGTAGTTAGGTTTTCTGTTAATTTCTCCTTTTTATTTTTTTATCTGTTTTGGTGTAAATAATTTGTCATCTGTTTTATTTTATGTATGCACTGTGACTATTCTTTTGTTCATAATAAATATTCCTTTATTAAGTTCTGCCTTTGTCTGGTAAAGAGACTCACGTTACCTGACCAATTTCTTGGTAATTTAAATCGCATAGATATTGTGTTAAAGCATATTTTGTGGGTTTAGACTAATTTGCTTGGGGGACCAAGGCACCCCATTTATAAATTGTCTTGGTGCTGGCAGTGTTAGGACATTAGTTATATCAGTATAATTAAGTGTGGGTGGTGTTAAAGGGTTTTTTAATCAATATTTCTAGTCAAGGGCAGACAGATAGTTAATTTTAACCCTTGCACAACCATAACCCAGTCACATGCACTCTTGGAGTAGGGTGCGTTCGTGACATAGGTGAATACAGGAGAATGGAAGTAAATTGTCTGTGTGCTTCACAAAAATGTGTGAGATTCTCAAACTCTAAGGATAGGCATACTAAAGTGAGATATTTCGTGCTTTCATGTCAACTTTTTTTTATAAAAGAAACAAAGTATGTGTCGACAGATAAGAACTATTAGGCCCATCTAGTTTGCCCATTTGCTGCCTAAATCGGAACACTTTCATTAGTCCGTGGCCTTATATAAAAATAATATATGATGTAATGTGCTCAAACATTAATAAATCAATCAATATTTATATATTCAAATTTCAGTACCTACATTTTTTTAATTATGTAACTTATATATGCATAAAAAATTAGGTTATGTTCAAGTCAGAATGGTTCTTCACTGAAACAGTAATCAAAACATCATCACATTATGTTCCTAAGTGCTATAAACATTAAAAAGTAGGAAACAGAACTAAAAAATAGAGTATAGCTGAAGCTAACACTGGGAAAGTCTCTCGAACAGAAGTGCATGATATACCTCTAAAGCACAACTTGTTTTACACATGTTTTATTATATCTGTGTCATCATGCTTAATGTAATATAATTACAATTACAAAGATTAAAATCCATGTCCACTTTATTTTAGTTTGCTTGGCAGTTATCTGTTACTGTGCGTAATTTACATTATGAATATGATTTGTCATTTATCTTTGCTAACTCACTGCATTGTTTGTTTAATCTCTGTCAACTTTTACCATGAACATATTTTCAATTAATTTAAGATCCGATGATAGTGATTAATGAAAATATTTATCTTTAAAGCATTGGTCAAATACATTACTGAAATTTTGAAAAATTAACAATAAATAAAGACTACTTCCAGGTAAGTGTGGGCCGCTACCAAAAAACCCTTGATTCCTTCAACCATAGAAAACAAAAATAAAAAAATAATGGTGGGAGTGTTAAAGGTTTGTTGCAGACAATGGATATAGCTATCTTAAGTTAATACATTAAATTACAAGGAGTTTGTAGGATACATTAAAAAATACAAAGTTTTCATTCAAATGTTAATTTCACAATGCCCATTAAAAATCCAAATTACAAAGTGAAAAGTAAGACCAGATTATTAATAAACACAACATGGATAAAACACAAATATGTTTGTACATACAATATGTATGTGATATTCATACAATATTGCCTATTTGTTTGATTAAGTGTCTGGATCTTAAGTGATGGGATGGAGAAAAATAGAGACCTGACGTGTTTTGCCGCTAGAGAGAAGCTCGTCTGAGGTGTGACTCAAGTGAGATTTGTACATGGATATTTATATACTAAAGATTTTCATGTAGTCATACAGTGATAACTTTTCCTTTAGTCATACAATGATACCTTTATGTATATGCATGCTGAGGATTTTCATTTAGTAATACATATATTAAACATTCTCATCCAGTCTATGCTGTAGGGAAACATAGGGAATAAAATAAAAACAAGGTAAAACAGAAAAAGCAAAAAGAGGTAAACATTTTTTTTGCTGGATTACGTACTGGGGAGGGAGAGTTGGGCTGACAATTACAACATTTTGGGCCTCATGCATTCTAGCTTAGTTCTGAATTAGTATGCAGTGGTAAATGGGACTATCTTTCCATTGTAAGGGAAAGTAGAAAACTGAAGGGGAGTTGAGAAAGTTGAGTGTATTTTAATTACCTTTAGGTCTTCAGAGCTGTCAAACTCTATAGTTGTATCAGTAGAGCATACAGATGATACTGATAAAATAAAATTTATACTAGAAGTGTCTACTTAGGAAGCGTCTGTCACAGAGAGCCTGTTCATTTTTTCATTTGCCTGATTTTAATAGCTAGAGCTGTCTGGCTCTGTGTGTCTATTGGCTAAACAGGCAAGAAATATCTATATCATTATAATATAAGTTAAACTTATTTTAAATAAAGACTATGTTTCACTTATTTATTTTTCTATTAGTTTTCTATTAGTTGAAATGCAGTGGTAAGAGCTGCCAGGCTCTATAATCACATCGACGAAACAGGCATTTGATGTCGGCAAGCTAACTTTATATGCTGGAGTCAGTCATGTGCTTAAAATGATATACCATATGGCTAGGAGATGGATCAATTTCATTTATTTACTTGGTGTTAGAGTTTCAGGGGTAAGAAGCAGGCTGTCAATCACCAAAATTTATTTTTTGGGGCACCCACGATCACTCCACGGAGGGATCGTGGGAGCCATATTGATGGAGCAGCATACTCCGTCAATATGGCTATGCCCTCTGGTGGTCTGAGCTTCGGAAGTGAAAGTAAATTCACTTCTGTCACTCTGAATATGATGCTTGACTGCCCCTAGAGGTAGGGGGCCCCTAGAGGTAGGGGCAAAGCAAAGTAAAAAAATAATAATAATAATTAGCTTAAAACTGGTTATATAGTTAAATTAGCCTATAGGGTTAATATAAAATAATTTTTAGCATAAGGGCTGGGTTAAAATTAAAATATATTAAGAGGTAGCATAAGGATTAGAGTTGGGGTTAAAGCTAGTGTGAGGGTTACATTTTGGGTTCGGGTTGGGGTCAAAAGATCAATATAGGAAAAAACAAAAAACAGTATTTTTGGTTTTTGCCCCATAACTCGAACAAAAATACCAAAAAATATGAAAACATGCATATTTCTGAACTCGGGACAACATTTAGAAACTATTTAGATGGGGTCTTTTTTAATGAATGTATTTGTGTAAATTATATTTTAGGTCAAAGTTAGAAAAAGATTATATAGATATGATGTAGATTATATAGATATGATGAATATTATGAACATATGATGAACATAATGGTATCTAATGAAAGCCCTTCTTATGACGATAAAAACAACATATAATTTGTGTGGGTACAGTATGTGAGAAAGAAGAAAATTGCAGCTAAACACAAACACCCCAGAAATGTCAAAACAGCCATTGTCACCAAGGGAAAGTCAAGGTGAAAATATCTTGTCACTAAGGGGTTAAGATAGTTGTATCAATGTATCCATTGTCTGCAACAAACCTTTAGTTATCCCACTATTAGTTTTACATTATTAAAATTGCTCTGTAGACCTCTATTTAATTAATTTTAAGGCTTTGGAATGTATGTTAAATATAGATGCCAATATTGCTTGAAGTATTGTGGGTTTTTTTTTTAAGTAAATGCCATTGAAATATTTCTAATCACAGCAGGATTCAATTATTTCACAATATTCATTACTACACTGGTTTTATTATCCTGTACATAAATGCCTCATTTTTATGTCATTAATTGAAAAATTAGATAATCTCTCCAATTTTATTGCAATTTCTAATTGCGTATTGGATCTTCCTTTTATTACCCAGGAAGGAAAATTACAGGTGAAGGCTTTATTATGCTTGAGGTCACACTTAAGTGTTCTATTTGCAGTTGACTTGTCCATATACATCGTTGTAAAGGCATTTATTCTTTTTGCAGCTGTGTAGTGAAATCTTGGCTTTACATGAGTGCACCGTTCTTAAGAGCTGAGGAGATAGTTCTATATTCACACAGCAGAACAGAAAGATAAGAACAGAGAGAGGGAAAAAATAAATCTGCTGTCAAGCTATTATCATTCACTTTACATGGTATGAAACAAATATAGCTGTCACTTTCTAGAAGTCACTATAGATAAATTGAAAATGTATATCATCCCCAGCAAAGCATGGAAAAGTCTACCTATTATTCAGTGATGCACACTCTTCATGCAATATATATTACCAAAGGACAAATTAAGTAGCTTGCTGAATAGCTGAGGGGGCAGGCAGAGCTGATCAAGTCCTTAAATCAAAAACTAGGAACAAATGCAAAATGACAAAGGAAAGAATAGGCCCTAATCAGACTGAAATAAGCAAATGCAATTTTTTCCATGTTGTGCACAGACTATAACATCATGCTAAATCTTTTTAGTTTTACGATGACTGTAAAGAGCCTGATATTCTTATTAAGAAAAAATAATGCTGCAATATATATTTATTTTGTTGTTCGTATAAATGCTCTGCAGGACAATAGTTTTTAATTTATGATTTTCAAGCATTTTCTTTCTTCCTCAATGATGTAGTGACCAACATTCAAGAAATAATAACCGTTATCTTGACGTTCATTTGCCATTTTTGTGAAAGATAATGTGGGTATAGAACAACCAAGCCCTCTGGTCCCTTCTCAGAATACAGGGCTATCAAACATTTGATTTAGAATCAGAAAGGCTTGAAAAGGGAAAACGTGTATTGGAAGAGAAACTTCCACAATAAAACTACACATTTTAATTAAATAGGAACCTTAATAACATAATAAAAATTAGCAACTTTTGTGCAGAGGTTGGTGTTGGTGTTAAAAACAAAAAAAAAAAAGGAGCTAGCAAGTATAATCAAGATCCATGCTGAATAATATTAAGTTGTGATTTTATAGCATTCTTTTCTTTGTGGCACTCAAAATGATTTAACAAATGGGCAAATAGACTGAATGTTCCTGTTAGGCAAATAAGGTTACAGAATGTCTAATAAACAAGGTGGGTTCTTGACCATTTTTTTAAGTTTGAAATGTTTGGGTGTCTCTGAGTGAAGTAAATAATTCCATAATGTTGGAGGAGCATGATTACATGGTCAAGAAGCCTGATTTTGTGTTCATTGGAGTACAGACAGGAGCCAATCATTAGGTGACTGAATAGAGCAAAAAGGAACCCTTCTTGGTAGAAAAACGAAGCCAGGGAAGTCATTAAAATCGTTAAAGGGACAGTCAAGGGACAGTTAACATGGGAAGTCATTAAAGGGACAGTCTAGTCCCCAAATTCACTTTGGTGCAAGATGAAGATCACTGCTTGTATAATGCACAGGCTTTTATCCCTGTGTGATTTGATGAAGGAATTCTGTATAAATCACATTTTTTATATTTGACTCAAGCCCTCCCCAGTGATTACGCTGCATGCTTACTGCAGGTGCGGCAGCACTGATTCTATAGACACTGAGGATATAAAGTTTTGTTTCATTTAGTCACTTCCTGTCCTCTTCAAATTGAGTCTGTTGAGTGGCCTATGAGTGACCTTGCACTTGTACACAGTAGGATCTCTTAACAGTGCAAACATTGTCTGATGACATCACTAGAGAGACAGGATATTCCATTCATTTGAATGGCATTTTTCTCATTGGTTCCTGCAGATGAATGACTTTTACTCATCTAGTGTGGGCAGTCCTTGTGTCTTGCAAACTGCTATAATTTCACAGTTTCTTCAAGCTGTACGTATTTTATATTTTAAGCAATGCAAAATGTAAGACATGTATTTTAAAGTACTTTGAAAGCACATTAATAAGCATTAATATTTGGAAGATGCATTTTGGGCACTAGGCAGTTATCTAGATGAGAAGATACATAGTTTAGCGTTGTCATGTCTTTTTGTGGAAATATGTTATATCCTATGGATATGTTTTTTGTATGAATATAGGAAGATTTTATAATAGAAGACATCTGATGTATAACTGGTAGTCTAGAATTAGGCAGCCCCCAAATATCTAGAATGATCTACCTCCAAGTTCCAAGCCAACTGGTTGGCCTTTTGCTATTTTTTATTTAGTTATGCCGGTTTCCTTCACCAACAGGACTTCTGTTCCGTCTGGGTTCACTTTTAACTCCACAAAGTCTCTGGGTCTTTAGCAAATGGGACAAAAGAGAGGTAGAGTTCTTTGTCCTCTTCATCTTAGACCATGTTTTCTTTCATCTTAGACCAGTTGGAGCAAGTAAATTACAAATAGCCTGAGAGATAAAAGCTAAACCTTGTGAAAAATTACTGGTTAAATCTGTTGGTTCCAATGAGCATGCCCCTGATGTTACATTAGTACCTGTCTAGCCTTCCTAATAGATTGGTTCCACACACTGGGGAAGCTACTCTCCTGGATGCTAGGAGAATCAGTCTGTCTCATAAATGCCTCCTCTGAGTTGATCTCCCCGGCATCATCTCACAAGCTAGCACACATGATGGGGTTAACAAGCCCTGAACAAACTTTCCTGATACGTAAAATTCATACAGATTTAGCTGTGTCATTTGCAACGCTAAACTGTCCACTAAACAAATCCCAATAGGAGTGCCTTTGATAAGTAGTTAATTAGCGCCAACTAAGCTAGCTATACCCCAGTAGAAATATATGAATGTGCACAGGGGGTTGAACGATAGTAAAGTGATGATTAACCCCTTAGTGACAAGACATTTTCACCTAGACTTTCCCTTGGTGACAATGGCTGTTTTGACATTTCTGGGGTGTTTGTGTTTAGCTGCAATTTTCTTATTTCTCGCATACTGTACCCACACATATTATATTTTGTTTTTATCGTCATAAGAAGGGCTTTCATTAGATAACATTATGTTCATCATATCTTATAATTTACTACAAAAAAAATTCATAAAACATGCAAAAATCAGAACAAGGAAATTCAAACTATGCTGTAACCAAAGCAATTTAAAGGCAACATTTGAAATTAGCTGCAGTTTTAAATAGGGTTGGGATCAGGTTACCGAGGCAGCTGACACAACAAGTGGAGAATGTAAACACTAGAATAGCAGCATCTAGAGGCTGAAGAGGAAACAGCAACACAACCGGAATACAATATACAGGAGAAAGGGAAATTGGGTTGAACTGTGACATGAGTGTACTCTGATAACATGCACATCACTCACCACTGCTGTTAAAACATGGATTGGCCCTCACAACTTTCCTCAGTAATATATCTGCAATCTAAACAAAGGTGGAGGCATTGGAGGTGCACAGGAGAGGACATCAATAAGTGCAAACATACAACTATCATCTGCAGGGGGGGGATGAATACTCAAAGGGACATTAGGGGCAAAGATTGATTTCAGAGTGCATTCTATTTTTGAAGGGTACATTGTGAATACACTATTGCTAGCTGGGGGATGGGTGTACACAACATGTTAGACATGGGTTGTCATGGGGTTCTTAGCCCAACATGTGTGCAGTCTATGACCCCATGAACATTTGCCATACCTGCCACCCTATAGAAGGTCAACTGGACTTTGTGCCACTCTGAAACCTCAGTGGTGAAGTGGATGTACTCCTTCACTCTGGAGACCAGGGTGTATAAGACTCAATCAAGGCACCATGAAAAGGATTGATATGTGATCCTTTTGTAGTCAAAGTGATATTTTTTTTTAGCAAACATGGCCCAAATTGAAAGCCTCAAAATCATGTATATTGAGTAGCCAGATTACAGGGATTTGTTTGATTTGGCTATTATGTCCAACCCAAATCCAATTCGAAACAAACTGTTCTATATTGAGTAGAACTTTAATCCTGTGTCCTACTTCTGTTTTGAAATAAAATGTGTAACCCAAGGCTCAGCATTCAGCCAGCAAGTCTTCCCTGCAACCATGATTTGTGTTCCCAAACAGTAGGCAGGACCACTAGCAGTTGGATACACCAAGAATGAACATTTGTTTGTGAAAAAGTACAGACTTATATACAGACAAATATGACATCAACTAAGTGGGTGGCACATTGGAACTAATTATAACATGGTAAGCCTCAAACAATAGAAAACCTAATTTAAAACAGGTAATTACATAATTAACCATGGCACTATTAGATACAGACATCCAGACTACAATATACAATAGATGGCTCACAGGACAGTAAACACTTATTGATTATGTAAGTACACATTTCAACACTAATATATAATAACATTTCTTAACACCTCCTGGGAGACTGGAATTTACATAACAGGATGTACACAGGAGCTGGGGTACACACTAGGACAGTTGCTTGGCACTCCCCAGACACACTTCCTGGCTGACTTCCTTAGTGAGCCTGTACTGAGCACAACGTGTTTGAAGTCCAGCTGAATTGAAAGCATGGTGTCGCTGGTGCCCCACAGTATGAACCCCCAAACCTAGCATATCCACAGACAGGGTCCATAGTCCACAGGGAGGTGGGTAGCCCTCAGGGCCCTCCAGAGCCCCAGTCATGCAGGCTGTTAGGATTCAACTAGTGACAAAATGATTCCATGTACTAAATCTCATTCCTGGTTAGACTGTGACACTTATTATTCAATATAGCATTATAGCATTTAAATGTTCGATAAGCAGTCTGAAGGAGAAAATGATTTGTGAACAAGCAGTTTTAATAAAATACACCATTACTGTGTTATGCAAAGTAGACTCTAGATTTATCTGACAACTACTTTAAAATATGTTTTATTTTTATCTTAATATGTTAGTCTATAATGTAAAGAATGCTCATTGTTAACAAAACACAGCCATCAAGTTATTTTTCCTGTTCCTCAAAGTTTTCTTTTCCTAAAAAAGCAAAAGAATGCACACAACGCAGATAACCAGTGTCAGAATTATATGAATGTTTAATGTATCACAAGATGCCTGAGGACCCACATTAATTTAGTCCTCTACAAGAGTAATACACATATATAGGTCCATAGATCTTAATGTCGTTTTTCATTTTTCAGTATTAAAAGAATTAACAGAAGAGACCAATGAAGTGATCCAAAGTGTAAAATCACAACTTGATGCCTGTGAATATGCCTGTAAACAAAGTGCTACTCTGCACAAGGTCAGATAACAGTATTTCCAACAGTGGCTACAAATAGTTAGAACATTCAAGGGGATTCTCAAATGTAATAACACTACTTCTGCTTAATGACTCATTCATAAATTATACACTAAATAGACACTCAGTAATTTATTCTGTGATCAATGTTTTTTTCTTATTTATCCATGCAGAAGATATCAATACTATTCCATAGTCAATTCTACTGCATTCAGGTGATAAGACAGAAAACACAACAAAGGAGTTTTCAGTAGAGATATCAGTGAAGGCCTCAGTTGGCAAGCAGCCAGTCAAGAAATAGTAAATAATCTCATAAACATTCTGTTGTTAAGTATATCCATTGCACAATAAAGTATGCTTTATAATAGTCTGTGCAAATCATGACAAGGTTGAATATGCTGCCTGAAATATTCAGACTGAAAATCTGGGATTGATTTAATAAAGGATCTTATGATCTGTACCATAAAAACATGAAAACACTGCAAAATTCACTTGCCTCACAAATGTCCTTATTTAGGAGGGACAGTCACCATGATGGCCCCAAATATCTTTGTCCATCTTTACTCCCCTGCTGTTCCTATTTTCTAGAAGCTCAGAAATCTAGATTTGTACCAAAGACAACTCGTAATGCAGTGTGTAAAATGAAATACATGTGTTAATATCTTAAATTATGAGAATAAAAAGCATTATGCATTTTCTAAATGGCTTACCAAATTTCCTATTTCATGGCAATTTAAGGGTGGGAGGTATTACTAGTTAAATTATGCTATAATGGGACACAAGATGTTTAATTAGCAATCCTTTAATATTTAATACCAGGTTAAAAGATCTACTAAATATGTGCCAACATTTGGCAATGAAATTATGCCTCCGAAGTCTGGACTGATTGGAGACACATCTGGGACAAATCGGGAACCAGAATTCTAGCTGCCCAGTGTGCCTCTGAATTCATCCACACTTCAGACATCATAGCCGATTCCACACCGAAAAGCCCAGTGGTATCCTGTGGACTTTTAGTGTCCATTTCAGCAGGATCTCGACTATTACGGAAATAGTGAAAGCCCCCCCCCCCCCCCCATAGAAGTCAATCACACATTAATTAAATACATCAACATTAATAAAATAAAAAGTACATTTTTTATGAAAATGTTAAAATTCTTATATTAATGTAAATATTCTATTGTAATATATTATATTCATATATTATAATTGTATAGAAATATTTTTGTGCCTAAAATCTTCTACATTTTCAGATTTTGTTCTCCAACTCCAATTTGGAGACTTGAAAAGGGCAAATTATGCATATGTTTCCTAAATTCATAGTATTTTCAGCACATATCGGGTAGCCAAAATGTTATACTTTTAATAGCAAAAATGGCCCAATAAAAATGCTTCCAATGCTTCGGTTCCCCACTGCTGATTAGCCCAAATTCTCACCAAATTTGGGGATATTGAGTAGCCACATTTTGATTATTTATTAGATTTCTGAAATGCAGCTAATGTACCCGACCCAAATCCAATTCTGGACTAAATGGTGTATATTGAGTAGATCCTTTAATATTCTGAGATTTGATACAGACTTGTACTGAGTGAAACTTAGATCTATAATGTGTTGGATATTTTTGTGACATAGTATTCTTTGTAAGATAAGCATGGACTTTGCTCACCAAGGCTCATAGTATTGTTACGCCATGCAGATGAAATTGTTCTGATAAAATTGTGCTGTGAGGAAAAAAGATCTTTTGGATATTAATTATTGAATGAATTTACAATGTGATTTGTCCATGTTACTACTAAATGCCCTTGGGAGTTAAGAAAGATTACTCTTATTAACAAGTTGGACAAATGAGGGCTGACTGTGTTTCTAGAAATGATGTTGTATTGATTTACAAACAAAAGAATGTTTCATTCAGTCTTCATAATACATTATTGAAATTTAAAAAAATTAGTATGGATCATACTGCTTTCAGTTGAATAAAAAAACAAAATGTTATTAAAGCAATTTTATCTTGTTTACAGTTTTAATAAATATATATTATACTAGTAGGTTTATGTAAATAATTAAAACTTGTTTTCATATAATTCATAAGAAATTCTGATGAATAGGGACTCTAGTTCGGTTTATAGAAAGCCAATAGCATTACATGTATTCCATAAGCCGAAAGTCTAAAAACCGAACGACATTCAGTTTATAGACTTTTGGTTTATAGAATTCATGTAATGCTATTGCTATTCTACAAACCGTAAGTCTATAAACCGAATGTCGTTCGGTTTATAGACTTTCGGCTTATGGAATACATGTAATACTATTGGCTTTCTATAAACTGAAATAGAGTCCCCATTCATAAGAATTTCTTATGAATGGGGACTCTATTTCGGTTTATAGAAAGCCAATAGCATTACATACAATGTAATCGCCGAACTCCTACATGGACATACAGTGAAATGTCCGTGTTCGGGTCCAGGGTCCAAAAACCGTAAAGTTCGGTACGAACCCGAACAGTGCGGTTCGGGTTCGCTCAACACTACTCCTTACCAATATGGCATAAAATTTACAGCATTGTCTTTATATGAACATTATTTCTGTTATGCTGCCTTCAGACCATGAATACCAATCTCTTAAACCTGCTGCTTGTCGAACCTAAATATATATATATATATCCATTAGACCTCAAGTTTGTTGCTTAGTTCTTCGGGTGTCTGGTTGGAAAAGATTTGTTTGATCTTCTGCTGTATCCCTTGACTACCTAATGCACTTGCTTCTTGCTAGACAATAATACCAACTGCCAACTTAAACTTTTGGTGTCAGCATTAAAAATCTTGCTGCCAAGCTGTGAAAATGAAAAATAAAAATAAATAAATGATCTTATTATACTGATCTTTATACCATTATGTACAATAGGACATGTATCTTTCATGAGGAACAAAGCCAGGCTCTCATGTCCGGTAGAACATGCGTGTAACCGATGATGCTCTAATGAACATTGACAAAGCGGGATGAAGACGTGTTTACAAAATGATTCGCACTTGTGGACTCCCAAAATGTTTTTTAATCCAAAATATATAACACACAGAAGCCAAAGAAGACTGTGCAATATGGGTAAGCGAAGTGAACATGTTTCATGTCACTTAATCATAAGCGAAATTTATGGTTAAGTGTCTCAGGAGGCAAAACTTGTGTTAGGGATATGAACCAGACAGAGACAGAAAGTATAATGCAAGACACCATTATTAATAATAGAAAAATGTGAACAATAGTCCAAAGGCGAAATCCAGAAAAGGGGTCCGGGACCTGGAACCAAAGTGGGTATTTAGGCTGACCAGGTAAAATAAAATTGTCTTTTGAAATACCAGTCCTTTGGAGCTGATGTTTCATTTTGAGTCTGTTCTCCATGAGAGCAGACTTAAAAGAGTAATGTGTGCACATATGTTTTTGTTTTGCATGCACAGATTTTTTTTAGAGATTATGTTTTTTTTTTTATGGATAACTCCTTTCCCTGGCCTAGAAGATGAGGATCCAGAGAGTCGATGATCACCGCTGGATACAGGTAATCAATAAACTTGGATACAGATAATATTTTATTTACAGGGCACCCTTTATGTGCCAGGAAGTTGGGCACTGATTTTTCACTGCCCACCCTCATAGCACTCAAAGGGGATTTTTTTCAGGTAAAGACAACTTTAGATCACCCGCACACCAAGGTAGAGGTTGGGGTATGTAAGGATTTACTTTATTTAATTAATGTGCCAGGGGCATTAAGCCAGTCCCTTGCATAAGGGTGGTGGTGGGGGTATTCATCATAATATACTTGGGGCGTGGGGTAAAGCGCCAGCTCTAAGCCCCAGGTTGCCAGTAATTTTATTTATTATGGGGTCAAAGCATAGTGCTGGGCCATGGTCCCACTGGGGCCATATATTATTTTAGTGGACATGGCCACGGTCACTGAGGGAGATCCCATTTTGATTTTGGGGGTGGCTTTTACACTCCCCGTCCTTTAGCATTGTATTTAATGGATGAATGGATGGATGAATTGTTTGAGTGATCTGTCTGTTGATTTATTTAACACAGCTTTAACCACATATGATAACACGCTATAAGCAAAAGAAATTTTATAAAGTAGATTATGATGGAATAGTTGTAAACACATAAAGTTTTTAACAAAATGGAACTGATCAAGTGGAAGTTCGTTATGTGTATGTATTGTATGTATTTTTTTGATAAAAGAAAACTTAATAAAGAATGATATTTTGAAAAGCATTGTATTTAATAAGGAAGTAGAGAATAACAGCATTTTATACGAAACACTATTTTTCCTTTACCATAATACCAATGCTTTAACTGAATATTTACTATCCCGGTTACAGCTGAATGGTACGCTAATCCAAATGGAACAATGTGTGGTAGTCTTAAAGTCCATGGGCGCTAATTAACACAGAGGTATTCCCGTACCCCTATATGTACACTGACAGCTTTTAATCACGAAGAAAGATCATTCTTAAGGGAGTCAGATTTGAAAAGATATTAAGGTAAATATCTTTAATGTAACATAACTAAGCTTAGATTAATTTGTTTGCCTTTTGCATGAGGATACACATGGAATTACTTTAGCAATTATGTTTGCTTGTAATATTGAGAAGAATAATTAGAAAATTATTATTTTGTACCACTAAATCAAGATAAAGCTTTATTTATACATTTTTTTTTTGCTTCTTAAGGTCCCAAATATAGCATTTAGACAATCATTTATCCAGGATTGCTGTGATGTTTTCTCTAAAAGGAAATCAACAATGTGTCTAAGTAGAAGGTCAGCTCTGAGGGGCATTGTGAAATCTGTGGCAAAATAAAAAAAGAACATAAGCAATTATCTTGATCATATAGTCTAAGAAAGTAGACTAGCGAAGATATGGTATTGAATCATGTCGCCATCACTTTAAACCCCAAACTACCACGTGGGGAAATTTTGACAATCATAATGTACATAAAAAAAAACTTCTTACCTTTAAGAAAATACTTGGCAAACACTGGAAGTCAAATAGAGGCTACATAGAATTAAACTAAATAAGGCACCTGGACCAGATGGTATTTATTTAAGGATTCCTTAGGAGCTTAGTACAGTAATTGCCAGACCTCCGATTTTGATCATCAGGGACTCAATTTCCTCTGTCTCTGTGTCATATGATTGGAAAAATGCCAGTGTATTGCCACTATTTAAAATGGGATCAAGACTTGCAAGCAAGCATGTTTGACAATTGCTCTGGAATTCTAGCACATGGGAATTAGTAAAACAGAATGTTTTGTATATTTAAAATATGTTCAGCACCTTTCTTTTTTTAGTGCAATGCAAGAGCGCAGCCTTACTGTGTATTTCTACATACTTTTGCTAGGTATGAGACTGAACAGCAATAACAAGCTAAAATATTTAATCATATTTGATTTAAAGAGTATTGTATTAAAACTCGTAAGTAGGCTAATTTGTATTCACCAATTCAGCATTGATCCTTACAGGAACTATTTCATAATATGACATTGTGCACTGTATGTAATAATCTAACAATACTGCATCTTGGGTGTAATATAGTAATCATATAATTATTTCAATAACATCAGGGTAACTAAATAAATAAAACACATTTGATTAATTCTGATAGCATTTTATATTAGCTATCCCTCTATTAAAGAGTACATGGGAAGGTTGTTCAATACCACTGAAAATATGAGTGCCTGTCATGGGATGCTCCTTGAGCATAATGACCAACATTAGAACAGTCACAGATGAACATGACAGTGCCTTGGAAAGAAAATGGCATACCTTACCTTTTATTTCCCATGGTTTCATTTGCTCCACCTAAATGTTCAGTTGTTCGCACAATTTGTGACAATTTGACACATTTGTCCCTTTTCAATGACTCACCACTGTTTTTTAATTCAACATTTTCCACTGCAATCAATGATCATCAATGACCTGAGATAAAGTAACCCAGGTCAACACATAGATCCCATTGTGCAGTGTTGTATATATCTACACATTGAGTTAGTAGAATTGCAAGCAAATGTATAGATTAAGAATTTGGTTTAAATGTCTCTGTGGTCTCCAGATGATGTCTTTGTATGTCCTCTAACAGGAGATACCAAGACACATTGAAAACATCTTTTTATTACTGTATACCTTTAATGCTTGCAATTCTGCTAAACCATCATACAGATAATGTTTATTTTCTATGTGCACAGCATAAATAATGTTTACATGTCATAGTCCCGGAAATACAATTATTAACTGTTACAAAACTTTGACAAAAGGATATATTTGATTTTGAGAGTTCTAAGTAAGTTTACAGTCTAATAGGAATTAATAATAATAATAATAATCATAATATAGAGATAAAAGAGAGATAACAGGTACTTAGGGTAAATATCAGCAAACACTGTCAGATATGGTCTTAAAAAAGCTGCATTTTGCAGTCAATTAACAAGAGAAGAACAGAGACAGGGCTTCTTTTTGAATCAGTTAGGATATATTCCATTATACACACAATATAATGTAAACATAAATAAGACTGTAAAACTACAAACAATTTTATGAATATTATATTTTTTAAATTCTATACATTATATTAAGTTTAGCACCTTAATGTGTTTTAGCTTTACTAGTTTAACCCCTTCCAGTCCTTATGACGAGTTAACTCGTCATAAGAGCCGCCGCGTTAGCGACCTTATGACGAGTTAACTCGTCATGCAGTCTAGCTGGCGGTGCGCTCCGTGTGCACCGCCAGCTAGTCTGCAACGTGTCCAGGACTAAGCCTCGCACCCGAGGCAAAGCTCCTGGACCCGATCGGTCGATTTCCGGGCATGTGATCGCGGTGATTGAGTCATCACCGCGATAACATGCAAATTAGATGGCAAAGTCAGTGTGTTCACACACTGACTTTGCCTCTAATTCACTCCCTGTGCTTCACATTCTTATAGTGAAGCACAGAGAGTGACCTGTAAGTAAAAATAAATTAATTAAATACAAAGGTAAAAAGAATTTTTTAAAAAAATTAACCCTTTCATTGCTGATCACAGTTTTTAACTGTGATCAGTTTCCTTCCACTTTATGGCCCTCATTTAGTTTTTTTTTAACAGATTTTTTTATTTTTACAATTTATAAGTTTTTTTAATAAATAAAGGTAATTTTAATATATTTATTTAATAAAATTTAACCCCTGCATGCCTGTTGCATGATTTTTACTGATCTGACATCGCACTCTTCAGAGTTTTTTTCTGTCTTTTTTGTTATGGGGGGTTTGGGAACCAATATTTTTCTTTTTTATTAGTTAGTTAATTAGGGGGGATAAGTGGGTTAGTGTTGCACTAGTTATGTAGGTTATTACTGGGAAAATAATGGGGAAAAACTTTTATTTCCTTAAAAATTTCCTCTTTTATATTAATTTTTTAATACTAAAATGTAAATCATTTTTATGTATAGGGTATCAAAAGAAAGCTCTAACTGTCCTTTAAAAAACAACATATAACTTGTATGTGTACGTTAAATGAGAGAGAGGAAAATGATGTTTCAAAAACCGCGTATTAAAAATTGAAAAACGCTCTGGTCCTTGGCCCAGGAAAATCCCTGGTTCTTAAAGGGTTAACTTTAGTAACCAAAACAGAGGTCACGTATGCAAATACATTAATAATTAGAATTGCAATATGTAATAAGTATATAACCATATTATAACACAAAGGTTGACATTTCTATTTGGCCTAAAACATGTTCACTGCAGAAATTATGGAAAAACAAACTTTTTTTTTTTTTTTTTAAATATTAGGGTTACATTTATACATTCCTAGTGTAATAATCAGATCTCTTATAGAAGGATTTCTACATCCAAACTTCTGCTGTTGATTGATTATCCTGTTTCAATTCAGGTAGTAGCTACTTTCCACTTAAGATCTTCCAACTGCAGCTGTTGCTTATCTTAAACTCACTCTGCAGCATTTAACTGTTATCTCTCAGAGTCTCCTGAGCTCAATAAATCTAAATGGCTTTTCTAAAACTTCTGCTTTTTTATATATTCTTTAAAGGGACAGTGAACAATGTATGGTAAATTGCAAAGTTGCTATAGAATACAAAATTATGATCTGAAAAAACTTAACATGACAATGTTTATCTTAATACAATAAATACACAGCACTTACACCACAGAAATAGTGATATAATATATATAAAAAAAAAAAAACACATTCAATATACAATGACTAGAAACAGGGAAACAAGGGGAAAAGTCATTCTCAAATAAAAAAAAAATGAAGCTACTAGCCCTAAAGAGAAGTGGTAGATTACTACATTAACAAAGATTAAAATTATATAAAAACAGCACTAAAATAAACACACGGATACAAATGTATAAAAATATCATAAGTACTTTAATATAAAAATATATATTTCCCCCTGCAATTAATTAAAATATGCTTAGACAAATTATACAGAAAATAGAATAAAAAAGAATAAATAATATGTACTAAAAAAACATATATATAAACAGGTATATTACCTGTGAATACAAACCTTAACCCCCCTGCTTCCCACTCCTTGCCAGGAAAATCTGTAGTGATGCTGTTTTGCAAAAAAAATATTATTACATTATAATTTGATGCATAAGAATTACATGCAACATCTAAACAAATATGTGCAATAAAATGGGTCTATGTATATATGCATGGGTGTCATCAGACTATACATTTTTAAGCAAACAGAATATAATTATTAGAAAGAGAAAGTTCATTAATACAATCTGTTTCTAATTGAATTATAATGTAGGCTCATATAAATTTTACATGTTATTAGTAACATAGTACATCATTTAAGAGCCTACCAAATAAAGACATGAAATTGACTCAGATCGGGCATGTTAGCTGAATTTCACAAACTGCCAAAAATAACGACCACTCCGAATCGGGTCACTTATTATTGTTTCAATTACACAACAGGCCATTTCGGGAGGCCTCTGGCTATATCAGCTATGGCTTAAGTCCTCCCATTCAGTTCTATGGGAGGAATTTGTCTATATTTGTAAGAGCAGACATCCTGCTGAAATGACCCCGAAGCCAATGTCCTCCCTATAGAATTCACAAGAATGACCAAGGGTACCACTTCATTTAAGTGTGTTTCAGCTGATTTCAGTGTTTAGTGCAGGGCCGCCACCAGGAATTTCAGTGCCCCTTACTGCACAAATTTTCTGGGCCCCCGACAATTTCTCCCACTCGCCCCACCTACCCTTACAAGCATGTTATACAGGTCTACTGTAATATGGAGGGTGGTTGGTCAATATGTCAGTTGGTCAGTATGTCAGTAATATTTTTCCACTCAATAAGTCAGTATTTTGCCCTCAATATGCCATTCTTTTGCCATTTAATATGCCATTCTTTTGCCATTTAATATGCCAGGATTTTGCCCCTCAATGTGCCATTATTTTCAGATTTAATATGCCAGTATTTTTCTCCTCAATATGCCATTTAATCTGCCAGTATTTTTCCACTCAATATGCCATTTAATATGCCGGTAATTTGCCCCTCAATATGCCATTCAATATGCCAGTATTTTGCCCATTCAATGTGCCATTTAATATGCCAGTATTTCGCCCCTCAATGTGCCATTTGATATGCCAGTATTTTCCCCCTCAATGTGCCATTTAATATGCCAGTATTTTGCCCCTCAATATGCTATTCTTTTGCCAATTAATATGCCAGTATTTTGCCCCTCAATGTGCCATTTAATATGCCAGTATTTTGCCCCTCAATATGCCAGGAATTTGCCAATTAATATGCCAGGCTTTAGCCATTTAATTTGCTAGGATTTAGCCCTTCAATATGCCAGGATTTTGCCCCTCAATATGCCAATTAATATGCCAGGATTATGCCAATTAATATGCCAGGATTATGCCAATTAATTTGCCAGGGTTATGCCAATTAATATGCCAGGATTTTTCCAATTAATATGCCAGGATTAGGCCAATTAATAAAACAGGATTATGCCAATTAATATGTCAGGATTATGCCAATTAATATGTCAGCATTATGTCAATTATTATGCCAGGATTTAGCCAATAAATATGCCAGGGTTATGCCAATTAATATGTCAGTAATATGCCAAGTAATAAGCCAGGATTATGCCAATTAATATGCAAGGATTTTGTAACTCAATATGCAAGGAATTTGCCAATTAATATGCCAGGATTTTGACCCTCAATATGCCAGGATTTTACCCCTCAGTATGCTCGGCACTTATACACACACACACAGACATTTTTCATGCTGTCCCATGGTCCATGGCATGACGTCACCTGCAGGGTCGAGGAGGGAGGGATTATGCAACGTCAGGGAAACTTAGTTTCCTGATGCTGTCTTAGATGCAGAGGTGCGGATGTCATGGCACCCCTCTAATGAGTGGCACCCCTCTAATGAGTGGCACCCGGGCAGACTACCCCCTGACCCCCCTTAGTGCACCACTGTTTGTACTTGGATATAGAATGAGTTGAAAGACTACATAGGGTGACTGTAAATGGCACAGGGGTCTTGGCAGGTAAAGTGCCTAAGTGTTCTATCCTTGGGCCTATTCTTTTTAATGTTTATCAATCACCTGAAAGAAGGTAATCTCTCATTTTTTGTAAATGCCATAAACTTGTGTAAAGTAACAAAGTCAGAGTAGTATGTTATTTCTCTGCAAAGGTAGAATGGCCAGCTACATGACAGATGTGTTTTAATATAGATAAATGTAAAATTATGCATTGGGGTAGGAAAATAAAAGAATGCTAATTATGCTGTAAATGGTTGTGTGCTTGGGAAATCCTCCATGGAGAAGGATTTGGGCATGTTTATGACAACAGACTCCACAGCTGTGGGTAATATCAGGCTGTGGCAGGAATGGCAAGCAATGTATTAACATATATTATAAGGGAATAAATGCACAAGATTAGAACATAATTCTGCAATGTGTTGCAAGGCTGGATTTGATGAACTATTAGTCTTTTTTCAGCATAACTCCAATTGACCCATGAATACTCCAAAGAGTGATAGCGGGTGCCACATTAGAATGGCATTATCCGATATGACACTGCCCTGTTGTGGGCAAGAGCTTTGAAAGTGACCAGTGATCCCCTCCTTTGCTCTGTTGCTAGACTGTATTTAGAGTCAGACAGCAACATTATACTTAAAAATAAATAAATCATTAGTCAGCTATATATCTAGCGCTAGGGTTACAGTCAGTGCACCTGATATAACCAGAGATACATACAAATACATGCAAGTCAAGTAAAGTACAGAGATTACTAGGCAGACAATTGGATAGAACATATCAAAGGTGTTACCGACTGGGGGGTATTTGCCCTTCTGCCTCCCTTGCTTGCCCTCCCATGCCCCAATGTTTTTTTTAATTAACAATAACAATAAGTATTTGAGTTTTTGAAGTAACCTTGTCAAAACTGTATTTGTATCATATTTTGTTTACAAGTAAGAGGAGGAAACCTAGACACTAGACACTTTGTCTATTTCTTGCTTGTGGACATGGTTTGTGCAGCTGTTTCATTAACAGGTCAATGAGGCTGTATATTTATTGATAACTGGTCACACTTCCCAGGAAACAATTCTCCTATTACTTGACTTCTGACCTACATAACCAGTGAAATCATCTAAACAAAATACCATAGAAATATATAATTTAAATAAACAAATTTAATATCAGGGTCATTTGTAAAATGTTTGGCAATGCTGTCATACTTTAGCTGTTCTTTCTGTGTTAAATGTTTGTTTCCAAAAAATCCAGCCAGTTGCAAACAAGAATTGAACTTTGTTAAGAAATAGATATATTTGCAAATCAAGCTCTGCTGCATTGCCGTTTTTGTTTGCAAATAGATGCAATCTGAAAAGTGATCCCATGTCAATTACTTTTTTAATACATGCGTTTTAAAAGCTTTGCATTTTGATTGGAATACGTATCATATTTGAGCAAGGCAAATCTTTCAGATAGCAACTAGTCAATCCAATGTAATTTGGAAAAAAACAAGCAATATACCTTAGGTAGTCTTTAAGCTAGACATAATTAAATACAACATCTCAAGAATTATAATTTGACTTTGCTTTCATTTTGTCTAAAAGAGAATTTGATAAGAACCAATGCCACCCTTGGCTTCTTGCAGGAACAAATTAATCAATCAATAGCTAAAAAATAAATGTATAAAAAAATGAAAGAGTGAAGGCCAATAGGTCTGCACAACACATGAGCAAAATCATCAAATAATGCTGAAAGCCTTGATTTTTCATCATGCAGTCCTAGAAAATGTACATAAGATTTTTTAATGTACCCGGTTTACAATAAGGTGATGTTTTATAGAGTTTCTAAATAAATAGTTTATTCATATTTTTGGTCAAATGGGCCACACCAACTGTATGATATGGGTAACAACACAACCTATGTATTTTGTAAAAATGTTCTTGCCAATTCCTGTGTGCTGCCCCAAAGCTACAATAAGGTGCCTAGTAAATAATGAATAACACATTGTGTGTGCAGTGATGATGTTACAGTATGTGATATCCTGTGGAGACTAGTGGAATTTAAAAAAAATAATTATAATTTAAGTAATGAAGATCATGTGCTCCCACATACAGGATCATTAAGTTAATGTATCATTTTATGACCAAACCATAAGATTAATAGGAATGGTAGGTACAGTGTGGCTTGAGCATTTTTTAATACAGCCATTTAAACCAAGTTGGTAAAAAAGTATAAAATAAACAATGGTGGGAGCTTTAAAGGGGGCTTGAGCCTCTCAGTCGCTAATATAAAATGTTGATTAAAAATCAATGTTGTGTGTAAGGATTCCAATGTTCAATATGGCAGGGATACTACAATATTTGTAATATTATGTTAAAAGTAAACTTTAATAAAATATTATAAATATAAAACAATATATGTATAAGGATCATCTGGACAAAAAGCACTATTTTAAAATGTTACCATATTTGCTTGAATATAAGATGAACCTATAGGAAAAAAGTTTGTTTGTTAATATTCATTTACATGTTTTTCCTATTTAAAAATAATTAAATTAAAAAAATTCATTACTTGTTTTTTTTTTTCTTGAGCCTCTCAGTCTCTAATATAAAATATTGATTAAAAACAATGTTGTGTGTAAGGACTCCAATGTTTAATGTGGTAGGGATACTAAAATATTTTAATGATATGTTAAAAGTAAACTTTAATAAAATATTATACACATAAAACAATATATGTATAAGGATCATCTGGACAAAAAGCAATATTTTAAAATGTTACCATAGTTGCTTGAATATAAGTTTTTATGGCGTGTGCAATAGACTCTACCATAGGGATAGCTATTTGGGTGTGCAATGTGGGTGGTGATGCATGCCCTGGGTGGGCAAAATGGGTGATAATGTATATCTTGGGTCTGCAATGTGGGTGATGGGGTATGTCCTGGGTGTGCAATGTGGGTGATGCAGCAAATCCTGGGTGTGTAATGTGGGTGATGCAGTATGTTGTTGATGTAGAATTATTAAAAATCTTTATTGAAACCTGTATTGAATTATTGTACTAACTCCATTTTAACCTCATATTATGACAGACCCTCCATTTTGTTCACATTACATGACAGAATTTCCTGACAGTATTTAGTATAATGAATAGAGACTGTATTCTCTCTCTAAGGACATAACTAGCCCCGGAATTACTGAATCTCCTGTAATTTGCAACATAGTATAATATGAAGGCCATGAGAACACCGGCCAAATGAAATGTTCTATTCATAAAAGAACCTTGCACCCGACCACGAGACTGACATCACTAACTACGCAAAATGATGCCCAAGCCCCCCCTTCCACCGAGTAAGTCTCGTGCTGGGAAAGATGGTGCTTGATCCATCCGTCCACACCCGTGTCCAGAACAATACCACCTCTCGGTGGGAGGACACCTAGCTAACCACTTAGTTTTTGGGCCAATTAATCATATTGATGGGTGGACATTGACACAGCCACTTAACATTTAACCCAATTAATGATGTTTATTTGTTATTATCTGATATTCAATGATGATGTCATTCAGCCTTTATAAGGGCTTGTAAGCCTGAATTTTGCCAGATGCTAATAAATTTCCTCGAAGTTATTTTAACCTGAACTGCATGTGTCAGTGTGAACTTACTTCTGCGTATACGCAATTTATTCATCTCAGATTTGGACAGGAACAGATAGACTTTTAAACATTTTTGTTTATTTCTAAATTAATCTACATCATTGTGAGTGTGTAATGTGGGTATGACAGCAAGTCCTGGGTGTATAATGTGGGTATGGCAACAAGTGCTGGGTGTGTAATGTGGGTGCTGGTGTTAATACTCAGTCATATGTCATGGGTGTGCTATCTCAGTGCTGGCTGGGGTAAGTCATGGCTGTGCAATGTGAGTAAGGTCTTTGGTCTGCAATATGGATGCTCGGGTAAGTCTTAGATCTGCAATGTGGGTGCTGGGGCACATCCTGGGGTAAGTACTGAGTTTACAATGTGGGTACTTGCGTAAATCCTGGGCCAGCAATGTGGATGCTGGGCTGTGCAAAATGGTTGATGAGGCATGTGCGTGTGCAATGTGGGTGCTGGCTTGGGTAAGTCCTGGATGTGAAATGTGGGTGCTGGCTTTGGTAAGTTCTGGATATGCAAGGTGGTGTTATGGCAAGGGATGATGGGGCAATAATGAAAGAATGACTGGATTGGGGAGGGGGGAGACCAGTCTCTAAGAGGCCCACATTTTCTGATGGCGGTTCTGCCCATCATTATTTTTGATTGCCATTTCATGCAATGTTTAGAGAAACCAGAGAAAGGGTATTTCTTAACTGCTAAATATATGGATTTTTATGGGTAAGCGTTACATAACATAGAACTCAAAATCATTTATTGCTTTACATTTTATTAAATCAAGTATATGTTTAGAACATTCCTTCTGTGGAAGTTCACATTTATCAGAGAAGACCTGCAGTTTGCATTTCTATAGAAATGCCTGACATAAGATGGTGATCTTTTCATTGTAACACACAATAGCACTGTGTATAAAATCATCTCATTCTCAGCTGTCTGTTCCCTAATTAAGGCTTTTGTAAAAATAGTATTTGGTTATGTCCATATAAGTATGCTTCATTCATATTGTGCACATAGTGAACATTATTCAATTGTATATTATTCACACTAAAATAATACAAGCTTCATTATTTTTCTTTGTAGAATAAAAAACATGTAGATTTATTAATGTATTGATCAGTTAAGGCCTTTATTTATCAAAGCAAATTCTGCTTATTAAACAGACCACTGACGAAGCTAGTCTTCTACTAGTGAAATGACCATCGGTTTAGATCCTCCCTTAGTGCTCCCTTAACCTCTCTGCAGTGCATTTAATTATTTATTTTATAACCAGAGCTTCTGGAGCCTGTCTTTGATTGAGTGACAGTGTTTTTTCTTTTTGAGCTGATCAGTATATTAACTGGGCAGCAGTATTTTTCTTATATATGAAAAAAAGGCTTTTGCATGAAGTCTAATCTAGGTTTTAAAAGTTATAAGTACCAATTTATAACTAAGAGCGAAGTGATCATGGAACATATATTTTTTTTTATATATAATAATATACAAACCAAATTCTAGTTTATTGTATCTACACCAGTAATGTCAATTAAAAATCTATTGTGAATATGTAAATTACAATGAGATTTAATCTTGTTCCTTTAATTATATATTGCACGTGTTCTTTAGGGACATTATTCCTGATTCATTTTATTTAAAAAAAAAGGTATAGTGCCATTAAAACTGCATTTATAAGTGTCTCTTATAGTATTCATTTTTTTGCCTGGGTCCCAGTGAAAAAAGATTCTTGTTAACTACATATTTGTGTTGCACAGTATTCTTTTGACATTGAGTCAACCCCAGCTAATATTGCTATGTGCATTATGCGGCTGAAGAGCCTATATAATATAAAATCAATTGTATATCTTGAGTCTTCATTTTTAAATAGGAAGCACCGAGTTTGGAAAAATGTTTTTGTTTCACAGCTGTCATTTGGAGACATCTTAATATAAAGGTTTTTCAAAAACATTATTTATTGACCTCCTTTATACAGTCTGGCACATGTCCTTCTCATAATAAAATTCTCAAACATATATATATATATATATATATATATATATATATATATATATATATATATATATATATATGGCGAATGTATAATCTGTGATGTTCTTCTATCTTTTTGTAAATGCACATGTTTTTGCACCTTTTTGAAACACTTTATCACTTGTCTTATTTGGTCTGCGCAAATACGTATTTTATTTGATTATATTAAAAGTTTTATTTTGAGACTTCATTCTCATTCTTTTTGGGTTATCCTCAACCAACTCAACGAATTGTCTCCCTCCTTGTGAGGCTTTGGTTATTCAATTACATCTTTTCAAACTCTCTCCAATTGTCTGCTTATTAAACAACCATCATGATGATTTGTGCAAAATGTATTTTTTTCTGTTACTAAAAAGGCAGTAGATATAATCTTTGCTGAATAAAAGTTAACTATCTAAGTTACATGTTATAATGCTTTTTATATTGCATTTGGTTGCACACTACTGTGACTGGTAAAAGGGTTAGGTCAAATAAATGATTTCTTGTAAAATTACAGTGAGTGAACTGTGTGAACTTATTTTTCCAGCTTCAAACCTCATAAATAAATAACTGGAGAGGATACAAAATGTGCATCCTACCCCTCTCATGCATAAACTTCAATGAAGGTCTGGTTTACTACTAGAAGCAAGGTTTATTTTTCTATTCTTAAAGTACACAACTTTTAAGTCAATCAAACTAGCTACAATTGTTAGTTCATCTTCAAAACGGTCACATTTAGACTTTAATAAATGGTACAGTTGGGAATAAATGTTAATACATTTAATGGAGAAAGATGCATTCTTTTACCAAGCAGGCACACACTGATCTATATGTGTTCAGCAACATCCCCTGAGTACAGGGATACCACCCATGCATCGGTTTGTCAACTTTTTGGGGGTAAAAAGTACAATTTGAGAGGTGTGTTTTTTGTTTTTTTTTAACTTGGAATTTTGACATGTTGACAACATGCGCCCATGTCCAATTTGGAATTTTTTTTAAAAGCAAGCCAGTGTATTTTACCTCATCAAACCATAAATAGACACCTTAGGCTATTTCAAATGGTGGTATTTTAACACTTTCCATGAACCAATTCTACCACCAGCTTTTGTCAAAGTTTGTATTAGTTATTTTATTGTGTTTTACAGGCAGCGCTCTAAGGACAGCAACCACCAATAAAACTGTAAGTTTTATTTGGTGTTGCTAAGTGCCTCACTAGTGAGGCAATTTAACAACACCATATATGCTTAGGAAGTTCCGCCATTTTTGCATGACATGCTTGGCGCATCGTATGTAGCAATGGGCTAGTTTTAAGGTAGTGGCTTGGAGCTGTATGGGCTGCAGCCACAAAAGCCGATGCCTTATTCCGACCCTGCTTTTGACCAAGCCTTCTATGGTGATTTTTCTTACACCTACTGATTTCATTAAGAATGCTATGATTTAAAAAAAATGTCAAGTGTTCTTCAACATTTTACACAAACATTAAATAGTATCTATTTGTGATCTGTTCTCTATATTTAGCTACCTAACATGTTTCATTAAAGTGTCTATCTTGCGATAGCTAAATATATAGCTATAATAGTTTGTATTATCCTCATTGATAGCATCTCTGTATTCTGATTTTTTAAATTATAAGGCTAGTGCCGTGTTAGCCATGGAAAAACAAGAAACAAGTAGAGTTAAATGATACTATGTATTGGCTACTGGGGAGTCTGATTGCAAGCTTTTAAGACCATTAATTAAGAAAGCTAGCAACTTTGTCTTAGAAACTTGCAATCCAGCTCCCAGTCTATAAATGGTAAAATTCAACTTCTACTTGTTTTCTGATTTGTAAAACATTTTTTTTTTACTAACGTTTATTTCTAACCCAATGGACTATGAATGTTGGGATAGGATTTTTAAATTCTGCAAAAATTTTATAGTAAGTGACAAAATTCTGTTTAGTCTCATTGTTTCCTCACAAAAGAACATTTCATTTCCACAGTTTTATACAATTATAACCTACTGCCCACAGTTTAACTGACAAACTAGCATTTTGTGGTGAGAGAATGTTAACAATGAGTTGATTCTGCATTACTTTCTGTTGCTGGGCAACCAAAATAAAAGTGTTTCCTACAGTTGGTTCATTGAGATACTAAAGATCAAAATGCTATCTTTGACTATTGATAAGTCCAACAATCAGAAAGATTCACAAAGAAAAGTCTACCTTTCTTTCAATTCTTTGAATTGTGACTTTAGTCTATGTAAAATCTAAGAAACAATCAAAAAATCATTTCTAGAGTATGTACAATTATAATGAAATACATGATATGTGTGGTGACCTACAATGACATGGTACACTTTGGTAGCAGACTAATAGATACAGGGGTAATAATCATGCCCTTTTAAATCTCAAACACATGCTGCTCCATGACTCGATGCTGTCATGTTAAACTTGTCTGCATTAAACACAGGACCTTTGAAGATTTTATTTATTTAGAAAGTGTTTTACCAGGAAGAATACATTGAGATTTCTCTCGTTTTCAAGTATGTCCTGGGGACCCAGTCCAGAATGGAATTACACAGTTACACATTTAACAGTAGATTAAAAATAGATACATACATACATACATATATTAAACAAGTTGAATGGAGAAAATACAGGGTAAATCATTATTGATACAAAAAAGAAACAACATGTACAGTATACAAAGGAGTTTATAAACTAATAACAGGTACAATCTGTTTTGAGGATTTGGGAGACACTTATTTTCAGGTATTTTAGACTAGATGATGATTTGGCAGAAACAGGAAGGCTATTCCACATATGAGGAGCGCTGAAAGAGAACGCACTTCGGCCCGCTTCCTTTTTGAAGTGAGGGATCGCTAGTGAAGGGTTGGTGCAGGATCTGAGATTGTAGGAAGTGCAGGGATAAGTCAGTTATTCAAAGGTTACAGGTAAAGATGGAAGCAACAAAATGATTGTTTGCTAATTATCACCCCATTTCAGTCAGATATTAAAATAATTGTGTCATACATAGTAAGGCAATGTAATTTAGAGACATCAAGAGCATTCACACACAGGACATGTCAGAATTTTAACATGTGTAGAAAATTAAGCAGGAAAAGTGTTTTTTTTTATTTTATTCTGGGAGATTGTGTTTTCATCCAACATGGCACCTATACCTCATTTATGCATTCAAATAAAAAGAAATACAAAAATTCACCAACATCTTACAGAGGTAAATGGATAAATATACACTGATCAGCCATAACAATGTGACAACCTGCCTAATATTGTGTAGTTCCACTTTTGATGCCAAAACAGCCCTGACACATCAAGGCATGGACTTCACTAGACGTCTGAAAGTGTGTTGTGGTATCTGGCAGCAGATCCTTTAAGTACTGTATGTTGCAAGGTGGGGTCTCCATGGATCTTTCTTGTCCAGCACATCCCACTGATGCTCGATTGGATTGCATTCTGGGGAATTTTTGATGGCCAAGTCAACAGCGTGAACTCATTGTTGTGTTCCTCAAACTATTCCTGAATCATTTTTGCTTTGTAGTAGGAGACACTGTAATGCTCAAAGAGGCCAGTGCCATTAGGGAATACTATTTCCATGAAAGGGTGTAAATGGTCTGCAACAATGCTTAGGTAGGTGTACGTTTCAAAGTAACATTCACATAAATGTCAGGACCCAAATTTTCCCAGAACAACATTGCCCAAATCATCACACTGCTTCCTCTGGCTTGCCACCTGTCAGTGGTCATAAATTTATTGCTGACTGGTCGCACTAAAGAGGAGTGGATGGATACAAAGAATTAAAAGGGCAATACAGGGCCGTCTTTAATAGTGATTGGACCCTGGGCAAGCATTTGCTTGGGCCCCATGGACCCTGCCCCCTCCCCTGCATGCAATCATGCCATCCATCGCATTGTTACCTCCCCCCCCACACACAAAAAACAAAATAAGCACACACACAATTGGACTTTTCTTGCAGTGAGTATTTTTATTGTATTGTATAAATATTACGTGTATAATTGCAGTGTATTAACTGTATATTTGGATTCAAAATGTGTATATATGGCTGCAATATGTATACCATCTTACTATGCAACACTGCACTACATCTACTCATTACCTAAATGACAAAAACATACACAGATATTAGAGAGCACTTACATATGTTAATATATATTTATAAATATATATATACACATTTCATTCTCTCTCTCACTAGTTGCATTTATACTTATATGAACTTCTTAATATTATATTCAACTATTTTCATATGTAATAAAAATGTAATTTAAGTTGCATTTCTTGTTTTTATTCCCTTTTTCTGCACCCACATTGCCAGTGGTGTATCTTGGTTTTGTGCTGCCCTAGGCAGACAAAATTCGCCCCCCCCCCCCACCTTACACACCTACGACATGCCCCATTACCCATGTTGCACACCCACAACATGCCTCATCACCCCCACTACATGCCACCATCACCCCACATTGCATACACACTAAATGCCCCATCACCCCCATTACATGCCACCATCACCCTCATTACATACCCCCACCACGTCCATTACATGCCCCCATTACCCCGCTTAATTGGAAGGAGCTAAAGCTTGCTGAACGGTGGGGGAGGGAGCAAAAATGTTTGAAGCACCAGAAGTGTGCTTTAACACCCTCTGGCAAAGTGCCGCCCTAGGCGAGTGCCTTGTTTGCCTTGTGGAAGATACACTACTGCACATTGCAACTAAAGGACTTAACACAGCCCCATAGAGTAGCCACAGCACTTGTCTTGCACCTAGGAACAGGACATAAACCAAATATTATAAAGATTAATATCTCATTTTGCTTCTTAGAGGCAGAGGAAACAGTAACAGATCAGGCAGAAACAGGTTTTTTAAGCAGTGAGTTCAAGGTTTATAAATATTACAGGAAACATTAGAAGTCTAAACGGTTGGTGAACAAGTGACTAGGAGAGAGGGAAAGAGCACCTCAAAAAAAGAAGAAAAAAAAAAAAACTTTCCTTTTTTCTCCCTCCCCCCCCCTCCCTTTTGGGAAAAAAAGGGGGGGGGAGGGAGGGGGAGACAGGGGGGGGGTGCCCTAATGTCTAAAAATGTGATTGAGATCCCATTCCAAATTAATTCCTTTGGGTTGGCGTGTTTGAAGTTTAAAAATCCAAAACATCTCACGTTTGTTAAGTATGTTTTGTTTGTTGCCTCCTCTATTGGGATTGCAAATTTTCTCTATAACCCACACTATTTCGCATGCTACAGTGTAAATTTGCCCCACAGAACATACCACAGTTTCACTTTGTTCCACTGAACTCCCATGCAGAAAAAAGCCACATTGTCACTTTCAACCATAGTACATGTTATTTTTCCCCACAGAACATGCCACAGTCACTTTGTCATTGCATATACAACAGACAGTTTGCCTGTTAAAATATGACACCGTTTGTCCATTAAATATGCCACAGTCAATGTGCCCATCAATATGCCAGTATTATTGTGCCATTCAGATACCAGTAATATTGTACAATTAAGATGCCCCAGCCAATTTGCCCATTAAGATACCAGTATTATTGTACCATTAAGATGCCATAATTGTTGTGTGATTCACATGTCAGTAATATTGTGCCAGTCAGATGCCAGTAATATTGTGCCATTCAGATGCCAGTAATATTGTGCCAGTCAGATGCCAGTAATAATGTGCCAGTCAGAGCCCAGGAATATTGTGCCAGTCAGAGCCCAGTAATATTGTGCCAGTCAGATACCAGGAATATTGTGCCAGTCAGAGCCCAGTAATATTGTGCCAGTCAGAGCCCAGTAATATTGTGCCAGTCAGATACCAGGAATATTGTGCCAGTCAGAGCCCAGGAATATAGTGCCAGTTAGAGCCCAGTAATATTGTGCCAGTCAGATACCAGGGATATTGTGCCAGTCAGGTACCAGGAATATTGTGCCATGCAGATACCAGTAATATTGTGCCAGTCAGAGCCCAGTAATATTGTGCCAGTCAGATACCAGGAATATTGTGCCAGTCAGAGCCCAGGAATATTGTGCCAGTTAGAGCCCAGTAATATTGTGCCAGTCAGAGTTGCAAGGTGATTTTCCCTCCTCCGTGTGTCAGTTATTTATTAATTTTTTTCCGGTCGTCGCATCCAGCGGATGCGGCTTTCCGGAAAAAAATGTTCACAAGCGCAGAGTAACCGGGCCCAGGGCAGTTGCCCCGTTTTCCCCGTGTTAAAGACGGCCCTGGGGCAATACCATATGATGAGAATACGAAAAAGGATGGGGGTTTGGAACATAGCAGAACAACGTGACACACTTGGTAGTTTTATTATATACTAATTTACATGTGTGCAAATTGTGATCGATACTAGATACATGTGTAAGGTGATGAGAGCCCTGGCAGACTGCTGAAATACATTAAACACATTCCCAGTAAATCCACATTGTATTTGTGAGCAAAGTCAGTCTGCATTGTAGGTTTGTTGTGTCTAGTTTCATGTCCCTGTCCCAGTGTGTGCCCATTTGAAACTGTTTTGGTTTCAAGTTTTGTTATACACAAATTTATATTTAGTTCTAATAAGTCTTATGCAAATTTGAAAAAAGTTAAGCAAGTAATAAACAAGATTAACAAGATATAAGTTTTTTTTTTTACAAAATTAAAATACATTTATTTTGGGCAGATCCTTGTGTAAACAAACTCTGCTTCTTTCACCTTTGTAAAACCAGTAATTAGAAAATTAAAACATCGAAAAGAAGTTTGAATGCCTCTGACCCACATCTCACTCACGTCCCCCGAAATTGTGTAAATGCAGTGGCTATTTTGTCATATGACAGCCAGTCCCAGTAAATAACTCATGACAAGCAATGAGGCATAGGTGACTGGATGACTTTCACACCATAAGCTGATATAATTAATGTCGACGTAGGTAGCTCCAATTTTCAGACCCATTTGGATCATTTCAGTGATCAAAGTAGCCCTCATATTCAGGCTACTCAAATACCACCGAAGTGATCTCGATTTGCCACACTAATTTCTGTTGATTTCTTGACATTTCTTTAGGAATTATCGAAAGCCATAGAATTTTGTTGTCCAACTGCCATGAACCGAATGTGGCCGAAAGCTGGCACAAAATTGGTGGTAATTGCCAATTTTGTGCCCAAATAGGTCATATTTGTTAGCTGAACTACGATTTGTTTTGCAGTTTGGATCTGTTCTGACTTCAGACCAGATCGTGGCATACTGAGTCGACCCTTACGTCTTCCGTGCATTGTCACTAGGGACCTATGAAGTAATTTAATAATAACAGAAAGAAGTTCTGTGTCTTTTAAAATACATTTCTCCTAAAATAGAAGGAAGCAGAATTTTGATAAAAAAATGAAAACAGAGTGGAAAGATAATTTTGTAAAATGTGAATTTCTAACTCCAGACTGGTCAATTTGAAATAGTAATGTATGTAATTATTGGAGAGATTGCTAAGTCAGAAAAGGTTACATTTTTTTTTATGATCCAAGGTTACATAGAAAATTCACCTGTTTTTTTTTTATAATTTGAAAAATAAATAACTGCACTGTATATAGTAAAGTAAAAAAGATATGATACAGGAAATAAAAAGATGATTAAAATGTAAAAAAAAAAAAAATGTGTAACACAAACATATAAATAAGAAATAAAAAAAATAGTAAATATTCCAATACTTCAATAAAAAGAAATAATTCAGTACTTCAGTGTAAGTTAATAATCCAGAACAGGAAAAAAAAGTGCATTCTTTAAAAACACCATAGTCATGTATTTATTATTTCAGATTGTAACTGCACTTAAAAATGTTGATGGTCATTTTAAAGCTAAAGACAACAATGAGCATTTGCGTTAGCAATATCTTTTAATTAATTAGCATAAGGAAGTTTTCACAAATGGAGGTAAGGGTCTTTTCAACAGGAGTCTGTGATAGTAATATTAGCTTCACACTACAGAACAAGCAACCAGACCCACATTGATTTCTCTCAACTGTGAAATCCAACAATGTAGTTTTATTTATCATTTGGAGAAAAGTTTCTGATTACCAGTAAAAACACAACATGTGTTTATTCATAACCCAAATTGAAAAATACATCTAAAATACTGATTCATATACAATATAAACCCCAACATTTAAACATGTAAAGGGTGTATGAAATGTTTGTATGTACAGTATTTAGAAACTATATTTCATATAAATAAATAGCCTAAATACTCAACTGATAAAAAATCACACAACAGCTACAGGTACATTCAACTATATTTCCAATCTAGACCTCCTTATACTTCACAGATGAGCCTTGGGCTACCCTGCTGAGCCATTGTTGTATGTAAGGCCTAGACTTCAAAGTATCTTTGATGAATCTGCGACATAACAGACAAAATAATGTTATCTTATGTGCAAAATTGTCTGTGGTGGTCGATGGTTATACTTTTGGTAGTTGGGTGTTTCACACAATTTGGACTTTTACTAAGTATTTATTTTTCTGATCCTCTTGTGAAGATAATGGTGTACTCATCTGTATTGTTAAAGCTAACTTTGCACCCAGCATATTGTAAAAATAAATACATCAAGACATGTAAGGAAACAAAACATGTTTTTATTACCTGGATAACTGTCAGTTTTGATCAGCTTTCATATTTGCTTACTAAATCATACATGAATACACTGTACCATATGTTACATTACACTAGCAACACCAATTCACAAATCTCTTGGTACTAAGCACAAAGAACAGTTACAAATCAGGTTTGACAAACAGACAGTGAAACTTAGTGACCTCAAGCAAGGGGACAGTTAATGAAGCAAACTGTAATGTAATACACTGTGAAAATTGGGACAGCAGACAGCAAAACATAAAATCAAACACAGTAGGTGTACTACAAGACCCCACACAATACAAAAAAACATGTCATTCAGTTGAACAGTTGCAGTGACTCAATTCTGTGGATTAAATTAATTGCAATATGTATAGCAGCTAAATAGATAATAGCAAGAAATAAAATTAATGAACACTCAATGGGGTATATTTACTAAAACTCAAGTATAGTACGAGCAGGTCGAATTTCACTTTGAGACAAAGAGTCAAATTCGATCTCCCAACTTGACATCCTTGAAATATTCACTAAAGAAAACTCTGCATCAGAGTTGAACCCAGCTTGATACCCCTCATCAAAGTTAAAGTCCACCTTCCATCTTGACATAGAGATCCAAAGAAAGCATTAAAAATTGGTTCACTAAAAATCTTGGGAGGTCGAGTTTAAAAAAAAAAAAAATATCACTTCTTTTAACTCCCAAACTTTAATGCTGGTGAGATTGTATCCTGTGAGAAAAAATTACACTGCTCTAGTTCCTCTGTTTTGTTCTACGTCAAACTCGGCCTCCTCTGTTTTTTTCCAAGTCAAATTTGACCTCAGACTATGAGAAGAAGAGGTCAAAATTGACTTAGAATTTTTTTAGGGGGTAATCTTCCCCATTGAAAGTTATGGGAGGCAAATGTGTTTCTATCCCATGGATAAAACTTGACCTCCAATCTGGGTGCCCAAAAAAATGCTAGTTTTATTTTGCCTTCCAAAGGCTATAATGGGATGTGAATTGACTGAAGCTATTTTTTAGACTAAGTCAAACTTGCCAAAGTTGGCCTTATCGCCACCTCATCTTGACGCAATTTGAACCTCAATTTTTTTTTGTGAATAACAGTTTTTGAGGTCTGAGAGGGGGTGAGTCTGTTCACGTTTGTAGGTCGAGATTAGTGCTAATCTCAAGCTCCAAACTTGGACTTGAATAGACCCATATATGTTAACCCCTTGCTGACACAGGACAAACTAGGTCCGTCCTGTGTGACAAAGCGTTAAGGACACAGGATTGGACCTAGTTCATCCTGCAGCAAAAAAAGCTTTCAGTGCTCTAACTGTATTGCTACGATGCGTCCGTGCAAAATATCTTTAGCTGTCTGCATTTTTTTAGAGATTAATGTATTTGTACTGTAATGTATTACAGTACTACATTGGCTCTTCTAAGAGCTATTAACGCCTTCTTTGCCATAGATCAATGCTTAGGAACTGATTGTGAGGGTTCGATTTTGACACTAGTCAGCTTTCTGATACATGAATGAGTGAGGTATCAGTGGCTGCTGAGCCCTTGCCACAAGGAGTCATGTGTGTCTACTTTAAAAAAATATATGATTTGGTGGGGGTAAATTACATTGGCTGGCATCAAAGATATATCCCAAATAGGACATGTACGCAGGTTGATTACATGTCAACATTCCAAGTTGGAACACTGAGATGCGCACCTTACAAATGTGGCCTTTTAGTCCCCCAAAATCCCAACAAGCCTAATCATGGATGGTATCATTGTACCTGGGAGATGTTGCTGAACACATATTAGGGTGTTGTTTGGCAGTGACCAGAATGTGTGAATTCATGCCAGAATTACAATGTATGTGGAAACAAAACTCCAAACAATTACAATTTCTAACCAAAATTTGACAAAGGCTGGTGGTAGAATGTAAAGTATTAAAATACCACCATATGAAATACCTTAAGATGTGTAGTTTCCAAAAATATATGGTTTGATGGGGTGAAATATATTGTCCAGCTTCAAAAATGTTGCAAATGGAACATGGGCGCAAGCTGACTACATGTCAAAATTCCAAGTAGGAAATGCACAAATCTCAAATGTTACCTTTTAGCCCCAAAACAAACCTATGTATGGGTGGTATCTCAGGAGATGTTGCTGAACACATACTGAGGTTTTGTTTGGCAGTGACACATAACAGGATCTGTAAATTTATGCCTGAAGTACAATGTATGTGAAAAATAATTACGACCCAAAACTTTTGACATAGGCTGGTTGTAGAATTAGTGCATGGAAAGTGTTGAAATACTACCATTTGAAGTACCTTAGGATGTATATTTTTTTCCAAAAATATATGGTTTTGTGGGGTAAAATACACTAGCCAACTTCAAAAATGCCCTAGATGGGACATGGGTGCAGGATTTCTGCATATCAAAATTCCAAGTAGGAATACCAAAATTCACACCTCTCAAATGTGGCCTTTTAACCCCCAAACAAGCTGATAAAGCTATGCATGAGTGCTATCTCTGTACTCAGGAGATGTTGATGAACACATACTGAGGTGTTGTTTGACAGTGACATATAACAGATCTGTGAATATATGCCTGAAGTACAATGTATGTGAAAAATAATTACTACCCAAAGTTTTGACATAGGCTGGTGGTAGCATTAGTGCATGGAAAGTGTTAAAATACCACCATTTGAAATACCCTAGGGTCTCTAGTTTTCAAACATATATAGTTTTACATACACTGGCCGGCTTCAAAAATGTCCCAAATGGGACATGGGCCCAGGTTGAGGGCATGTCAAAATTCCAAGTCTGAAATCCAAAATGTGCACCTCCCAAATGTAGCCTTTTAGCCCCCAAATAACCTAATCAACCTATGCATGGGTGGTATCCGTACACTCAGGAGATGTTGCTGAGCACATATTGAGGTGTTATTTGGCAGTACCCCTTCACATTTTCAGGAAATGTTTACCTGAATTGCAATCTGTAAACTTTGGCAAAGATTGGTGGTAAAATGGCTACATGGAAAGTGTCAACATACTAGGCTGGTTTCCTAGAGTGACTGAAGTAAAACAGAGAGGAGCATGACCTAAAGCGGGGAAACGTCCTGCGGGAGAGCTCTGGGTGCTGTGCTGTGCTCTGGCTGAAGCGAGGAGAAGCTGATGGGCGGACAGTGTGAGGCGACGTCCGTGGACAACTTGCTCGTGTGAAGGAGCGAGTTACGGTTTGGAGGATGAGGAGGGTAGTGAAGGAGGAAGAAAGAGAATGGAGTGGCTGCTTAGAGGGTAATGGAGCATTAAAGACGCAACCTGCCCATCTAGCCCACGCGCTCAACAAACATATGTACAGAAGCTGCGGTGTGATTAAACGGACGAGCAAGTGAGGAGGAGGGCAACTGGCAAACACGGAACAGAATTTCAAAGGCGGGTCAAGCCTACAAGATAAGTAAAAATTATTAATTGAAGGGACTATATGACTTCAGAGAAAATGTTCCTTTATTGCTAGTTTCTAATGTCCACACTAGATGAGTTCAGAGACTGCAAGCGTCTCTTTGTGCAATTGTTTGACTTAAAAGATCTTAGTCACTGAATATACCTGCCTCTAGGATATAAGGGGGACTGCAGAGGTGATTTGAATATGTTTTTTTTTTCTCTTTACTGCTTACTGCATGAACTAAAGGCTGTATAGCCACTAAGGATCTGTAACCTATAAAAGGGAAAGTAACACACTGTGTGCTCTGGATCTAGTTTGAAATTTACTTGTATTAAACAGACAATACAGCTGGTTGGTAATATAGGAGGTTGAGGCAGCTGTAGGGTGCAAATCCTCCAATGGAATAAATACAAAATAACGAGTGAGAACCTGGCAGTTGCCAAGGACTGGGAGAACAGAAATAAGTAGAAGGGCAATAAAAAGAACAAGAGACTGCAAGTTTTCCTCCAAATGGTCTTTAAGATCTTTAAAGATACGGACAAAGTTAAACTGCTAGATGTATCTCTGTCCTAACAGAGGGCATTTTGGGTGCTTTTAGCACATTATCCCGCAAGGTATAGTCACAGTACAAATAAGGATTGGAACTTCCCCAAAACAACACTGGGAGAGAAGAATCCTTGTACAATTGTTTGACTTGGAAGATCTCGGGCACTGATTACACCTACCTCTAGGTATTAAGGGGGACTACAGACTCAATTTTATTGTGTTTCCTGATTGTTTGCATGAACTAAGGGCTATATAGATCTGTAATCTATAAGAGGGAAAGTAACACATTGTCTGTTTGTGATCGAATTTGAAATCGACTTGTATTAAACAGGTAATACCTCTGGTTGGAAATACAGGAGGTTGAGGCAGCGGTAGGCTGCAAACCCTCCAGTGGAATAAATATAAAATAACTGGTGAGAACCCTGCAGTCGCTAAGAACTGGGAGAACAGAAATAAGTAATATGCCAACAAAAAAGAGCCAAGAATGGAGAAGCCGGAGAAGGAGAGAAGAAAGAGACAGGATAAAGTGGAAAACAAGCAAGAAAGCAAAGTAGACAGGCGTTACTCAAATTTTTTTTCGCCGTTAGCAAAGAGGACAGAAAAAGGGAAAATTGGTGTAGTGACACAAGATCAAGCTAAAGAACCCCAAGAGATGGACTTGGAAAGTCTAGAAGATCAAGCAGAATCTGCAGGGGTAGAGACACAATCCATCTCTCCGGACTATCTAAAGGCCTGTCTAGCTTCTCAATTTGAAGAAGAAATACAGAAAACTCAAAGTATTACACTCGAAATTAAAAAGGATATCGGTGCCATGGGAGACAGGATTAAAAATATAGAACTAAGAGAAGAAGATCTGCCCCTCCAGTTGAAATTCCAGCAAGATAGATCGCAGGCCTTAGAGTAAAAGACCCAAGAGCTAGAACGGTAGCTGAGTGACCTCGAAGATAGATTGAGGAAGATATAGTAAACAACTTATTGGAAGATTATATGAATGGCTTGCTGAACTTCCTGGGAAATCAATGGAGTAGGGAAGAACCAGCGATGGAAAGAATACATGGAACAGTAAAACGTCCCAGAACATCTGCCTCGAGATGTGATGGTCTGTTGTAAAATATTCAGAATAAGATCAAGCAATCCTAAAAAATCTGAATACTAAATCATTAAAGGATACGGCGTACAAGAACATTAAAATCTTCCCAGACTTATCCTTTGTTACAAGGAACGCCAGAAGGGCCTTTTCACAATAAACATCAATTCTGAGGTCAAAGGAAATAAAATATGCTTGGGGATACCCCAGCAAAATTAGTGTATCATTTAAGGGGTACAGTGAAACATTTGATTCCCCAGAGAAGCTCAAGAGGTGGATGCAGACTAAAAACATGACAACCTGATGAGGACAGGACGGGTGGGGGGATACGATGGAGGGGATGGACAATTTCTCTTTTTGTTTTTTTTGTCTTTCTTTTGCCTTAAGAACTTTTGGGCAGAACAATGCCCAGGACACCATTAGTGCACAGAACACTTTAATAGCTACATTAAGATGTCTTTTTTTTTCCGTTTTTTCACATGTAATTTAGCTTGGATAGATGCACAGATACACTGATTTGTTGTTCTGTAGATACTTGTCTTTGTGTTTTTCTTGAAAAAGAAGAGGAAGAAATTTTTTTCTTTTCTTGTTCCCCTTTTTAGTACACACAGAACATAGACCCACTAGAAACACCCCTTGTCACTGTTAGAAACTTTTGTTTTGTTTTGTTTTCCTCTCTTCCTTTCTCTCCTTTTTCTTTGCCTCCCTTGCCTTTGGGTACACATAAACACAGACTCACAAGACGCATCTCCTATCTTTCTTTACATTCAATTCACTATTGTTCTCTTCTATTTTTTTTTTGGTCCTCTTTTGGGTACATACAGAACACAGACTCAAAGGATACACCCCGATCACTTTCTATATAGAAATATTTGTTGGTTCACACAGAACACAGATTCACAAGATACATGTTGTAGCACTCGATACATTCAAATTTTCAACATAAAACACCCCCCCCCTTTTTTTTTATTGCCCCTCTTTGGGCACATACAGACCACAAACCCAATGGATACACCCTGATCACTTTCTACATAGACATATTTGTTGCCTCTCGCAGACCACAGACTCACAAGATACACACATTTCAATCTTCAATATAAAACTATAAAATACCTTTTTTTTTTTTTTTACTCAATCTCCTTCATTACCACTGGAGGATTTAGATCTCCCCCTGTACATGTCCACCTTACGCTTGCCATTATTAGTAATACAAGGATTAAAGTACAGCACAGCGCCCAAAATGTTCCCGGGAACGGAAACTCGAGGGCTTTTGTTCTTTTCCGTTTTTTTTTGCCTAGGCTTGGATTTGGACAAACATATTTTGTCCCCCAAATCTTAAAAGCCTTGCTACACAGCTGGATTGCCAGATGTGGAATATTTGTATATGTTTTGTTTGTGTCAGGTTTCCTCCTGTCTGCTGGAGTTTGGGTCTGGTAGAATATGACCATACCGGAGCTCAGCGGGAGGAACAGGAGGAATGTCTTATGTTTATTGTTAATGTCTAATAGTATGTTGTGTCTAATAAAGAAGAGAGTGTGCGCTACCTACAAGAAAAATGTAAAGAAGTATTAAGTTAGCCACAATTAACTTACAGGGGCTAAATTCGCCACAAAACGTAATGTAGTATTTCGTTTTCTGAGGGAAGATATGCGCACTACAAGAAACACATTGGAGAAAGTTGGATAAAAAATATTTTGTGTCTAAATGTTTCCCTACGGTAATCAGTGCCTCTCTAATAAAAGAAAAAAAGAGAGGGGTTGCATTAGTTTTCTCAAGTGATTTGGTAATTAATATTAAACACCAGGAAATAGATGCAGAGGCAAGATATATAATCTTGATCCCGGAGATAAACAATAGACTCTATACAATCGTGAATATGTATGCACCTAATGTGAACCCTACCAAATTCCTTTCAAATCTCCTCAGGAAAATTGACAGATTCAAGCAAGGAATGGTGATTATGATGGGTGATTGCAATTGCTTGTTAGATCTAAAGTTAGATAAATTGGTATTAGGATGGGGGGCATATGGGAAAAATGTTAGAAATTTGGCAGCAAGGCTTCAACGCTTATTACAGAACCATATGTTATTTGACGTATGGAGGGTCCTCCACCCTGAGGAGAGGGACTTTACATTCCTATCCCACACCCACTCTACATACTCAAGACTGAACTACATATTGACAAATCAATCAATGATACAGGAGGTCAAAAAGATAGATATAAGGGAATTTGTATGGTCAAACCATAAAGCGGTAATTATGGAGGTGGGGGATGTATTTAAAGTAGATAGATCGGAATGGAGGTTGAATGATTTCCTGCTGAAAAAGGCACAAAACGTGGACCGCATTGTTGACGCCACCCAGTTCTTCTTGAAAGAAAACAGCGGTCGGGAAGTAAACGCAATCCCTACCTGGTGCGCCCACAAAAGTGTTATCAGGGGTCAATTGATAAAAATAGGTTTTATCCTGTTAAGCACGCGAAACGCGTCAAATGTTTCCCCCTTTTGCCACACTATTCGTCGTTGTAACCCCCCTGTTTTTTGCCATTAAATTTCACTTTTTTATTACACCGTATGTCCGGAGTGCGAGCTTCCTCTTTTTTTCTCCTTGTGGCTGTTTGATAAAAATAGGGGCTCAAGAAAAAAGAAACAGAATACCAAATCTGGCAGAACTTTATGTAAAATTGGATTTATTAAATAACCAAAATAAAGAAAGACCTTCCAAAGAGCTTACATTGGCAATTGGTAAGATAGAAAGACAGATCAGAGAACAAATGATTAACAAAATTAATAAAAATTTTGAATATTTAAAAATTAAATATTATTATAAAGGGAATAAAGCGGAACGTTGACTTACAAAAAATTTTAAAAAACAAAAACAAAAAAAAACTATTGTCAAAATATATAAGGAAGGTAAATTGGTAAGGACTCCTGGGAAAATTGGAGAAGCATTTAAAACCTTTTACGCAAGGCTATATAATCTGCCAGATAAAATCCAGACATATTTGGATACATTAGAGCTACCTAGCCTGTCAGAAGATCAATTAACAGCACTAAACCAAAGAATTACAATAGAAGAAGTCCAAATCGTGATTGACAGCCTGAAAAGTATTAAGTCTCCAGGGCCGGACGGCTTTAACAACATGTTCTACAAACTCCTTAAACCTCACATAGTTGGAGATTTGACTGATTCCTTTAATCTGTTAATGGCTGGAGTAAGGATGCCAGAATCAAACATTGTGCCAATTGAAAAACCAGGGAAGAACCCACTTGAAGTGCACAACTATAGGCCTATCTCCTTGCTTAACGTAGATATTAAGATCTTTTCAGGGGTACTCGATAATAGATTAAAAAAAAGTATAACCTCCTTAATTCATCAAGACCAAGTGGCAGATTCTTATCTAATAATATCAGGAGAACCATAGATTTTTTGGATCTATGTAGAAGGAAGAAGTCTCCATACATGATGATCTCTTTAGACGCAGAGAAAGCATTTGATCATGTGGATTGGACTTTTATCGAAAGTAAGTTGAGGTCCTTTGGCTTTGATGGTCCAATACTAGTCGCGATCATGTCTCTGTATACATGTCCATCAGCTAAAGTGAAAGGGGTGGGATTTATATCTGAGGAATTTAAGATATCCAACGGGACCTGTCAAAAAAAAAATGAAAGTGTCAACATACTCCAGGTTAAATGCCCTGAGTTGTCTAGTTTTTCAAAATATGTACATGGGGGGGGGGAGGGGGCATTCATGGATTTAGTACAGATATCAGTGTTACAATGTCACTATCGCTAATAAAAAAAAAAAAAGAATTTTGAAATAGTTTTGCACTACTTATATTTCTTGCCCTGTAACTTGAATAAAAACACACAAAAACATAAAACATGCACTATTTCTGAACTCGGGACAACTATTTAATAATATAATCTACAAAATATTGTCTTTTGTAGATGAGCATACAATTTTTCAAATAAACTTCAGAATAATTGTTTCTGTCATATTTTATTATTTTTTCTAATAAAATTATATGCTTTTATCAAATTAATGGTATCAAAAGAAAGCCTTACTTATGCCAATAAAAACAATATATATATTTTGTTTGTGTACACTAAATGAGAAATAAATAAATTACAGAAAAACACAAACACTGCAGAAATGTTAAAATAGCCCATGTCACCAAGTGTCAGACATGCCAAAAAGGTAGTTATAAATACAGTCTCTTATAGTCTCTTGTATTCACCCGTGATAATCTGAAAGTTTGAATTCGCAGCCTATGGGGGAAATAGAAAAACCTCTATTCAATAGTAAATTTTTCAACAGGCTCATACAGTCTCCCGCCATGGATAAAATAAATTGTAATGCCATGGTACCTTTCCCCATTGGGTGCAGCCTCACGGAGTTTCCACCAGTCAATATAATACAGCATATTACATATGATTTAGCCCTTTCTCTGATGAAACGCATGAGACTGCTGCTTCCATATGTCACAATGATTTTAACTACCACTAATAACTGGATAGTTTTACTGAACCTAAGGAATTATTAAAACCGCCTTATATCTATATATGTGCCCAAAACTTGCTCTTTGTTGTATGCTGAAAATAGAAAAAGAACCATAGTGCAAACTGTAAGGGAAATGTGCAATAGAATTCAATAGCACAACTGACAATGTTTGCTGGTAAAATGGGTACATGATAGTCTTTGACAGCTTCATGGGAATCAATCTTCACATTTGTGCTGTATTCAACTTTCACACATTTAACTGGAACTGAAAACTGAAACGGTGGATGTCCGTCGCTGAACCCCGCCGGCTTGGGAACACAGATTTAAAACAAAAGTTCCATTTCAACAGGGAAGCGTGTGGAATCTTCAAAACAGCAGCTTGCTTATGATCTCACCTTATGTGTTACATAGCTATCATGCTACTTTGCCAGGGGCATAAGTGCAGATCATAAAAGAGTCCTCTTTAAAAGGTTATTAAGCCTTTCAGTGCTGGTCTTGCAGTTAATATAAATACCACATATGGAAGCAATATATAGATGCATGTCATATGAAGCAATGATTCACAAACTTTGTCCACTTTTATTATTTATCTGAACAATAATACTTTTCATCTAGCCTTCATTCATAATTCTTCTCAAACACAGATAGAATTTCTGGATCTTGACAACTGCATAAGGGGCAGTACTACACAAACCAAGACCTTTCCGAAAAAATGTAGCGTGCAACATTCCATATAATAGCGATAATTATCAACCATGGATAAACAATATGTCTTTCAGGCACTGTATTAGATTAAAGAAGATTTTTTTAAGATCCGATAGATGTTTATATCTAACCATCACAAATCTACCAAGAATTTTCAGACAAATATTCTTAAAAATTCTCGCTCTAGGATGGATCTTCTCCCTAGAGCAAGTCCATTAAATCTATCCCCAGTGAAGCTCCTGAGAACAAAGTACAGTGATAACACTGTGGTCAGTAAACAAATTGTGATATTGGAATATACTGAGTGGAAATGTTATTCCCGGAAACATTATAGATCAACAACAAAGATTCAGCTATTCGAAAGTCCCAAATTTTAAACAAATTGTTACCCTCAACATACAAAACGGTGAATAAAAATGCCATCAATGCATTTGGATTGGAAAATGGCATCTATAAATGTGCTAGGTGTAATGCCTGTACTAATAATTCCCTAATACCAAGAACACAAGGAAATTCTGTAGTAAGATTACCAACATTAAAGAGTATGAATTCCAACAAGTTTTAACACAAAATTAGTCATATATCTTTTAGAATGCACCTGTAGGAAATAATATGCATATATGCCATTCCTCAAGACCTCTCTTTAAAAGGCGAAATGAACATGTTAACATTCTTAAAGCTTCTGAAAAACACAGTATTACATTAAATGTAATGCTAGAAATGCTTCAGGTCTAAAATGTCTAGGAATAGACCAGGTTTAAAAAAACTGGTGAGGGGGTATTATATTAAAAATATGGACATAATAGAAACAAGATGGAGCTATAATATGTGTTATTTACATCTACATCTACAAGGCCTTAACATAGATTTGGAGTTGAAAGCCTTTCTGGTTGACTAAATATGTTTTCTGATATTTAAGGGTCTACTCAGTAAATAGAAATTTCCAGGGAATCAAGATGGAAACATTTGGCCAATGCTGCTTTGGCGTTAAGTTTGAAATTCTTGTCTCAATTCCCAGCAATTCCCAATTTCTTTCTGTTCATCACCATTTACATATTAAGTTACATATTTGTAAATGTTTTTCACATTGCTTTTTACTCTGGCATAATAAAATTAGCTTTTTAGCTACATGGCATATTTATGTGATGCCTTTTATGTTTTTACCAAATGTGATATAGAAATCCCAGCTTGCAAGCTTAACATAATAGAGTATGGTCATGCATTCAGTTGTCTTATTTTTTTATGACATAGTGCCAGTTTGCCAGTGTCAACATTGCCCCCAGACCACTTACCAATGACATATTTGTCCTTCAATTGCTTATCAGTGTCAACTTTGTCCCCAAAAATCTTGGATGTGCAATATTTGTCTACAAACAGCCTGCCTGTGTCATCTGTGTCTCCAAGCAGCATGCCAGTGTCATATATGTCACTAAATAGTCCATTAGTGTCAATTAAGACCCCAAACAGCCTGTATGTGCCATCTTTGTTGCAAAACAGCCTATAAGTGCATCATGACCCCCAAACATCTTGTCTGTGCCATCTTGCTCCCAAAAATGTTGCATGTGCTTTCTTTGTCCCTTAGCAGCCTGGCAGTGACATTTTAGCATCCAAACAGATTGGCTGTGTCATCTTAGCTCCCAAACAGCTTGCATGTGCCATGTTTTGATTTTACTGCTAAAATCTTAACAGCTTATAGGAAAGATAATTGTGTCAAAATAATAAAAACTTTTGGCCCACTCACATATAGGCACACAAACGCATAGATCACTTATGTTACTTGTAGAGAGGTTTCTTGAGATGACTAAAGAATAGGAAACCAACAAAAATACAACAACCATAACTTGTTAAACTCCTTTAGTAACAATTAAGAACACATTCTTCTATTATGAATTTCACACTGTATAAGTTTGAAACAGTGGTTAATGATTCAGAGAGGTGGACTGACTGACTCATTAATTTAATGCATTATCACATTAAATTATTAAATGTTTACAGCAATACAGTCAGATAAACTTTAAACATTATTTCTTAGCAGAGTGTAAGAGTTAAAGAGACATAAAGCCATACTTTGCATCTTCTTTCATTGTGTTTTATTTATAGTTTTATGAAACCTGAACTCTATAATCCTCTACGAACTATTTTATTATCATTTACACTGTGCTTAAATTTAAATAGAATACTATAAATTGTTCATAGTAAGATCATTTAATTCAGTATCTATATTGCAACGAACATTGAACCAAAAACAGTGCAGTTGAATTAAACAACATATATCAAAATCCTGTATAATAGATCAAAACCACATGAACATTGTTTCATTAACCTTGCTAATGTATTAGCAGGGATACACTCTAATCTTCTGTTGTGCATTTGTCGATTTCTTGGTTGTACCCCAAACTAGCATACAAGGGAAGCAATTGTAAGTAATGAGGCATCTATGAATTGATGATTACATAGTTATTGCATGATATAATTGTTTTAAGCAGACTGTAGTGTGTTGATTGCTTAATTTAAGTAATACTGTGTTTTTACATTTAACAGTAAGAACCAATGCATGACATTTATTGCTATGAATTTTGTTGCTGTATTAGTTTAGGTCTCGACAAGCATTTTGTGACAGCTGCTTGTTTTAAATGCATCTGTTATGGTTCCTCTGGTCCAATGCCATATGGAATCCATAACACAATCCTTGAATTGTTGACTGCCAATAATTAAAATAACCCCATTAAAAAATGTGACATTCCAAGTAATACATACTTTCCTGGCAATTAGAAGATGTGATGCAAATCAGCTAGCTAGATTCAATAAAATTTTATTTAAAAACTCCTCGTTAACAGTCGCCAGAAAATAATACTAGTAGCAGTCATGCATTTTACTGGGGTGTGGTGTTAACAGACTTAATTTTTTGTATGTTTTAGCCTCTGTTAGTCTGTTTTTTTTCTATCATCGTTATCACTCTGAGGTCTGTTCAACCATTGACGTTTACAGTATACAAACATTTTTTGTAATAACTACTCCATTTATTTAACCTCTGAAAGTATTCTGTATAGATGACAGCCAAATGTCCTCTCAGTATGAGTGTCTCAAGGATGTTTTTCTGAATACTTTCTCTAAGGGACCCTGATTTCAATAGTTTCCTTCCTTAAAGCTACACCAAGATTAGTATATCCATGAGTTAAAAGGTAACACATAACAAGAGCAATGTTTCTGCACCATATAAAACTATATTTAATTATATGAACCTATGGGTTTAATCTATTACAACTTCTTACAAATTGAGCATTGTTTCACAATTTCCCATGACGTGGAATTTACGTCATCCCGCTAGTGACAAACATTAAGCAGCCTCAGCAATGTAAACAGTTTGTATTAGCTACAGATGTCAATACACAAAAAATATATTAAGATGCATTAATTGTGGTCAGAAGAGAATACAACCTAATATAGTCAGAAACTAGTGGAACCTTTCTTTGGTTTTTCAGTATATTTATATAAAAAGGAAGACTTCAGTAATGTAGTATGTAATATGGAATGTAGGGGATAAGGATTTAAAGCAAATACACGCACACAATTAGGTGTATTGGGCGCATATAGAATGTAATGATTTTCTAATATAAGCTGGAACCCCTCAGCACTCTCTGATTCTCTCAAGGCAGTATATGTAGAAAGTAGAAAGAGAGACAGAAGAGTGTCCAGTAGTATAGTATATCTGAATGCAGTGGAGAAGAAACAAAAAAGTATGTCTAATGCACGTAGTGCACTGGCAGGCACAGTAAGATGTTTTCCCAATGTGGACCAATTTTTATTTCCCCACAAACGGCAACATTTTAATATACATACAGGTTTCTAATCTAAAATAACGTATTTTATTAGGTTTCTGAGCCTCCAAACGCACATGTTGTGCGTTAAAAAAAGTCTTACAATCTGCACATGGAATGTTGCAACATTCTATTGGCCATGTAGGTCCACATAGAGACTTAGTCTACTTAGTCTCTATTATGAGTATTGTCATAATGAACGAATAAGATATTTATTTACCTGGGGAGCTAAATTATGGATCTCTATGGAAGTAAAAACATATCAAACAGCAATACGTCAGTGTATAGGAAGTTATATATCCTACCCCATCAATGAAATGAACAATGCATTCATTCTTACATCTATTTATTTCTCATACATAAGTTTAGTTGCCATGATTGATTTCCCTCGCTGAGACTTCATAAAGCTGAAAGGAACTAAATGCCTCTATACTTTTCTACCAATCTATCACGGTTTGGTTTGCTACTCTTCCGTCATCTTAACATTAAGATACAAAGCAGCATGACAGAGATCACAGATTTTTTTCTATCATGAAAAGCAGATTATGAAACATAGCAGTGCTTGAGGGGGCTCTGAGGCGGAATAACTCAAATGCAAAAAAGGTACTGCTGTTCTTAATCCTTTACAGTTCCACACCAAAGAGATCACACCAAAACAACACATATAGAGTACTGCTGTTAGTCAGTCTTGTTTGTCATCTGAAGGTTTTTCAGAATATATTTGCTTAATTTTATTTTTTTTTAAATAAAATGTTTCAAAAGAATAGTAGCACCAGACATTTTTTTCAGACTGCCATATGTTAGTAAGAATTACTAATATGAACTATCATTTTTAATTGATTTTGTCTTTATGCTCCACAAAAACAATTGCTTCAAATTATAACTGCAGAAAAAGAGTCTTTGTTGTTTGACTTGAGTCCATTTTTCTTGTCTATAAAACTCAATATAAAATCTGAACAGGCTAAGCAATTGTTGGTAATCCAATAATCTGTTTGCCTCTGCATTGCAGCAGAAGCATATTTGGTGCAATTTATAGTATGTTTTCATAGTAGGCTTTGAGAAATGTTTGACAGATAGAGTCAATGCTTATTATACATCCTGATCCACTAAATATATCATGGGAGCACACCACATTGCTTTCCTGAGGATAAGAGTGTTAGCATCAAGAGAGAATACAGAGCCGGACAAGCCTTTAGAGAGTTATAAAAAACCCAGACTTTATACATTTTAAATGAAAAACAAACATCAGAAATAAGAAAGGGTAGCAACTTTATTTGTTTTATTGTTATAAAGTTATTATGGTAAGTAAATCATCGTAGATCATATTTATCCAGTTTCTTACACCACTGTATACAGATCTGTTTACTTGTGGGGGATTTCGATGTATGTTAATTAATGTTCTAATGACCATACTATGGTTTACAGAGCGGGGCTTTTACCATAACTGATGGTGTGTGTATGTTGCATTGTAAATAAATTATGTAGTCTAATGAGCAATGCTATACCTGACAATTCTTCAAGACAATTGAAAGTGAGTAGCAATGAGCCCCTTAGAATGACATTTTCTGCTTTAAAGTGTCTGGAGCAGCCATCAATATATATTTACCCTCTGTTTGTGAAATATACTTTATACTTTAGTACCTAAGCTTTTGAAAGTATCATGTTTGCCGGAATATAAGATGACCCTGATTATAAGACTACCTCCAAACGTTGGCTATTCATTTAGGAAAAGAAAAAGAAAAAAGCCTAAATGTCAGACAATGGTATAGGAAATTGTTTTTAGTAGTAAATATTCCTTCTCATGTAAACTTTTTTTTTTCATATTTAATAAAAAAAAAGTGATTAAAAATTAAAATGCAGTATTTGGTTTTATTGCCTTGTATTTGCCAGTGCCCCCAGACTTTCCAATCTGCTGCCAGACTTACCAGTGTGGCCCCATACTTGCCAATCTGCCCCAGTCTTAAAATGTGTCCTCACACCTGTCAATCTGCCACTAGACTTGACAATCTGTCCCCTGACTTGCCAATGCTGCTACAGACTTGTCAACTGCTCCCAGCACTCTCCCTGGTGTCTAGTGGTGGCAGCCGGTGGATGTCGGTGTGCTGCTAGGTGCGCACAGACATCCTCCAATGCTGCCAGACACTTCTGACAAGGAACACCGGGAGGTCGAGTGTCACAGTGCACAGACATTCACTGGTTGCCTAATGGAAGGATCCAGGTCCCCTGCAGCTCTGGGGACTTGGATCCTAATCGTATAGTTATATCTCTATTTGAAGTCTGATTTATAAGATGAACCTTGAATATAAGACATAAGGATTCAAAAAAAAAACTTCTCTTATATTCACCAAATACGGTAACTCACTTATTTAGTTAAGTAAATAGTTGATATTTCGAAATATTCACGTTTCAAAATTGGTGCATAAATCATAAAAAAGTAACAATGTTAAATATGTACACCGCATAATTATTTTTCATGCTAGGTACATTAAAATGTATTATTGAAATTATTTTCTTATGCTCTATTCATTGTGGGCTTCACTTTATGTTTTGTTTTGGGTGACCAACCAATTTTCATGTAGGCGCAGGATAACATTAATATGTTTGTTTTGTTACTTGAGTTGTACAGGTAATAGGGAGAACAAGTGAGTGCTTAGCTTGAAGCCTTAAACACAAGACAATGACTCACAAATACTTCTGTTATACAGCTTAACAAACAATATTCCTTATAATAGAGAGAAAACTCAGATTTCTGTTTTGTATTGCACAGTATCATGCCTGCTTAATCACCCCAGATGCCGATCTGTACCTGTACTGGGCTCCTGCAGACCTGCTTGTTTATTAACTCCATGTTGGCCTCTTCTGCCCCATAAACAGTTATAGTTACTGAAAAGTAAATCTAATCAATACCATTCAGTGTGATACTGACTTTGTCAATTTGATTTTGTTCTTTGAGGAAAAGAATAAAATGGGAAAAAAAATCTTCGATCACAACCTCAAATGACAGTTTTTTAACAGACCACTATAAAATACGTAACCAGTAAAAACGATTATATATATATATATATATATATATATATAATGGAATGGTGCACTTCACTGGAACTTTGCATAATTAATTATTCATAGGTTTTTGATAGTAATGTGAAATGTTGATGTAAACCGAGTTTAATGTACATTGTGGCCTGACCTGCATCCTAATGACGGATGCACATAAAATGATGTAGTTTAAGCCCATGCTGGTTGCAATGCAGACTTGCATTATGCATTTTTATATGGGCTTTCTATATTGAGATGTTGAGCTTGAGAGTTTATGTATGACACTACGCTGGGCATTTACTTACTTTAATACAGAAAATGTAAGATGCAGTGGCCTTGTGTAATATGTATGTTTTATAAGTATTGTAGCTAGGTAAGAGCTCTGTCTGGTCACTTTACATTCCACACACCATTTGTCACAGACTAGCATTTTACATATGGATGGCTTGTACTGGTCGTGTCATTTTTAATTCAAGACAATTCCAGTTTGTCCTGTGAATTACATAGAGTTTCTTTGCAATATGTAGAAGTATGTTGCCCCATAGAAATAAATAAACTAATCAAGGAGTGGATCCCACAGAACCATGTTGATTTAGTTAACTGATTTCCATCTTGTCACATATGACTTCTATATACTGACATTCAGCATGCAAAAAGCTATATATAGCTAATAAAAAAGGCTTAGGTGACAACCCTAAAAGTACATAAGTTAGTACAAGTTTCAGATTGTACTATAAGCAGTCAATATTAGACACGTGCATTAGTTTTCGGACGAATGCATTTTCGTCCGAAAATAGCATTTTCGTCCATTCGTCCTAAAAAAGAATAATGAAAATGCTAAACTAACGAAAGCCGAATGAACGAATGGTTAATAAACGAAAATCATTCGTCCATTCGTCCATTCGTGCTATTGGCATTCTATAAACCGAAATAGAGTCAGTTTATAGAATACCAATAACATTACATACATTCCGTAAACCGACATAATGAACGACTTTCGGTTTATGGAATGCATGTAATGCTATTGCTATTCTATAAACCAAAATAGAGTCCCCATTCATCCAAATAGGTCAATTGACCGATTCGTATGAATGGGGACTCTATTTCGGTTTATAGAAAGCCAACAGTATTACATGTATTCTATAAGCCGAAAGTCTATAAACCGAACGACATTCGGTTTATAGACTTTCGGTTTATAGAATAGCAATAGCATTACATGTATTCTATAAACTGAAAGTCTATAAACCGAATGTCGTTCGGTTTATAGATTTTTGGCTTATGGAATACATGTAATACTATTGGCTTTCTATAAACCGAACTAGAGTCCCCATTCATAAGAAATTCTTATGAATGGGGACTCTAGTTCGGTTTACAGAAAGCCAATAGTATTACATGTATTCCATAAGCCGAAAGTCTATGGAATGTGTAGGTCAATTGATTCGTATGAACGAATAAAACTAAACGAAAATAATGAACAAATTTCGTCTGAAACGAATGCAGTAATGAACGAAATTCGTTTTGAGACGAAATAAATAACATTTTCGTCCGAATGGACGAAAACTAAACAAAAAAATTAGTTTTGCACATGTCTAGTCAATATTATGGACTGCTGAATTTTTGGGGTATTTTATTTTCATATTCCAGCCTCCTCTAGGACAAATGTCAGCAAAAAAATGATTTATGTTTAATTGAAAAGTTGTATCAAGTGTAGACATTTTAGATTAGACATTATTTAATGAAATAATATAAATAACCCTCTTTGCACCTTTATAACTCTATGAAGGGGCAGTTAATTTGTTTGGACCCTTACCCAAGATATCTGCTCTCTGATATCATTATACAAAGTATTTCTATTTAAAATATCTACACCTGATGCAATCTTTTGGTTAAAAAAACTGACTGCTTGATCTACTCCACAACATGATTGATGCTCTGTCTGGTACAGTAACAATCGGTTATAAATCAGTGTTTGCAGTCAGCATCCAGTCTGCAGCCATGTAGGAAGAGGGTAGAGCAGTCCCAGTGGCAGTGCTGCTATCATAAATTTCAAGGTCACTTAGAGAAAATATTTTCTGCCTCCCGTCCCTATATCTGCCTTTTGCCCCTACCCTGCAAAAATTATTTTATCCAGGTCTTTGTATATCATGACAATGAGGTTTAACTGCACCCCAGGACATGCCCCATCACCCGCATTGCACATCCAAGAATAACACCTGTCCCCGCAGGACATGCCCCCTCACCCAGTTTGATATTTAGTATTCCACAGCGAGTCTATCCATTAATATGTCACTGTTAGTTTGCCCATTCAAATATGTCACAGTTTGCTCATCAATATGCCACAGTCAGTTTGTCCATTAATATGCCACATTTCTTTAATCAAGTGTACTCTGTTTGTAGCTGAACTGGACACCTTTATATCCTGATGTGAGGCAGGATTTCCCCATTGTATGTTCTACTGTTATGCTGTGTTCATTAAGAGTCTGTATTTAAAGGTATGATTAAGTGATATGCTACTGTATCAAATTACCTGTTTTAAATGAGTCCCTCTTTGTTTGAGGCTTACCATGTGTTAATTAGTTTCCCCTGTGCCTTCCCATTAGTTGATGTCACATTGTCTGTGTATAAATATCTGTGCTGTTTTCCAATAAATGTTCATTCCTGTTCCACTCCTATACTGGTGTGTGTTAATTCCTGCAGCAGAGTCTTCGAATCTGTCAGCATTGAGCTTATTACTTGGCAGCCTTTTAAAAGGCTGCACATGGAGGCAGAGGACTGACTTGACTCTGGTCTAAGCAATGTTCCCCTTCAGGGGAATACACCTAGGGGAGAAGCTACTCTAGGGTTCCGTATCGTCACAGGGCAGTGATGCCTCTTCATGGCTGCCCTTCCCAGTGGTGCTTGAGCAAGTCCTAGAGGGTGCATTGGCAAGTCCTGAAGGTTGCATATGTGAGGGGAGATTTTTTTTTTCAAATTATTGTTAAAGGGCCGTGCCTGTGACAGGTGTATCGCCTGTCACCTCCTGATGGCGGCCCTGCCCAGTGGTGTACTAAGGGGATGCTTGAACAAGACCTAGAGGGTGAATTGGCAGGTCTTGGTGAGTCATTAGGCATGTCAAGGAAGATGCATTGGCAGTCTTGGAGGACCTGGTAAGCACCTGAAAGCTGTTTGGAGACAGATACTGGCAAACTGTTTGAGGACAGTGTTGGCACTGGTAAGCTGTTTGGCAATATACAGTATATGGCAGTGGCAAGCTGTTTGGGGATAGATTTGGCACTGGCAAGCTGTTTAGGGACATAAATGGCAGCGGAAAGCCATTTTGGGATTTAGATGGCAGATTTGTGTAATTTAAAATGGGGGGTGGGGAGTATAGGCTCTGCCCTTGGCGCCAGACCTCTGAACATCCCCCCTGAGTAGGGCTGGTTAAAAAGGATCCATACTCCACCTTTCCTGACTTATGTGCCCACGTTATCAACCCGGAGGGTTTGGAGTACCAGGACCTCCTGCTTCAGCAGAAAAGAAACATATTCTGGAGTCTATTTCACAGGTCTGTCTATTATATGTTGTTGAAGATGGCCTTTTCTGAGTGTTCCTTTTAGCAAATAAAGATTGCAAAGGTTTTTAGTGTGCATTATTCTTTGCACCATGCTTTAGGTCATCAAAACTAGGCTAGACTAAGAACCCTCAGGCAAGGACCATTCTAGGGCAAGTTCAGCAAAACCCACTTCATTTAGGTTAATTCATTAAAATCTGGTTTTGAAATTCAAATTATTGAACTCTAGACTTGTATAGATTTGGCCACCTTTGTAGGCCAATGGCTGGTCTGGAAGCAAGGAAGCCTCTGATTGGCAAATAGTCAGTCTATTAGAGGCCTCATTTGGCATTTGAGATTTCAGTATGCGTCCATCCTCAGCTGAGAATGAATGTGTTTATGTACATAATGAATAGATTGATATTTTTTTTTGTATGACCTCTTTCCCTTGGCCGAATATGAGGATCGAGGGCATTGCTGATCAATGTGGGACAAAACCCTTTTTTTTTCTTACAGGGCACTTGGATAGCTCCTGGCCCCATTTATTTCATGGGCGTCTAGGGGTCCTTGGCCAACCCATGGCCCCATATATTTAAGGTTTGGGGGCTTTTATGGCATCTCCCGGCTCAAATAGATACATGGGGGGTTAGGGGTACAAGGCCCCATTTAGTTCAAGCATGACTGGGGGACTTTGGTCAGCCTCTGTCCCCATATATTTAAGAAAAGGGCGAGATGCACTTGGCCAGCTCCTGGCCCTGTTAAGGAATGGACAAGTTGCCAGCCTTCATTTCCATCATTATTCAGGGGCTGGGGGCATTGTGATCTCCATTCAGTATTAAGGGGATTTGGTATTCATGGCAGGACAGGGCATTTTCTCCAGCCCCTGACTCTGAGGGGGTGTCTTGCCTAGCCCTGGCCACAATGGGTCAGGGGCACCTTGCAAGCCCACCGCATTAATTTCAGTGCAATGAAACACTTTTAACTTTGCCAGCCCCCATCCCCATTCCCATTCATTGTTAAGGGGCAGGGAAAATGATCGCCAGGCCATTGCCCAGTTAGTGTTAGAGGGATGGGGAAAATGTTGCCCAACCTCAGCCCCATTACTCCTGGGTAGCTGGGGGCTTCTTGTCTAGCCTATGGCCACAATCTTTGTTAGGGGCCGGGGCACTTTGCACAGCCCCCAATCCTGACTCAATACTTTTTGAGGTGGAGAGTTGTACGGGTTGAATTGGAGATCAAAATCCAAATTGCATTAAATGAAGGGTGAGTTTGAGATGGGAGTTGGAGTTGAACTTTGTGGAGGGGAAAAGAAGGGGACACATTTATGTTAGTGAATATCTCAAGGAGGTCAAGTTGGGCAGTCAAATTTTTTTTTTTTTTTACACTAACCTCTAACCTTGACACTAATTTGAATTTAAGTGAATAGATCCAATATTGTATAAAATACTATGTTTTGTTTAATTACACATGTTTTCTGTCCACCTGCCCAGACATTTACATATCTATCAATTTTAAAAGAGCACTAGGAATATAGTTCTAAAATTTTAAATACAACAAAAAAATCGGAAAGGAAATGGATGTGAAAATTAAACATCAGTGGCGTAATTTACCCAGTACCTTGTACCATCACATCGCATTCACTGTCAGCGTCCAGTAAATATAGGACATGCACTACTGATATACCACTCACTTTCATTTGTCTTATCCGCCTCCTTATCATCCATCACTCAGTTAACTGGTACTGGCTGCAAGGCTATGATGACCTTTTTGTTCATTTTCTGAATAACTGTGACATGATTTTTTATTTTTTTTTGGAATCATTGTTTTCCTCAGTAATCTGAAAAAGGTTTGTTTCAGTTTTCGGTTTGCAGAACAGTTTGGCCATGTATGTTCCTGTCATTCTTAAACCGATTTGTATAAATGCTCATGAATAATTTAATCTTCCAGTGAAAGGTGGTTACGTCTTCATGCGCAAATTTTAGGAGATTGATTTTCCCTCCTGTGTATTGATGTCGAACCAAATGGCTGTAGTTAAGACAAATAGGGAGTTTTTTTATAATCTTATCTATAAGCATATCAGCTCTGCTCTATTATCAACATGAATTGTACATTTAAACAAAATGTAAGGAGATGTATATACACACAGACCTAAATGAGCCAAATATACTGTGCTGTGGGCAGCCATAAATAAAACAAGCAAGAATCTTTTCAGGGATATTTAAGTTTGGAACTTATAGACTGTGTAGTTTCACGAATCCTGTAAAACACATGGAGAGTTACAGTATTCCCAGACAGATCAGTGCCAGCACAACACTGCTAGCTATAGTTCAGCTCACTTGTTATTATACTGTGCCCTATTCTTCAAACACCAGCTGATAAAATAGGATTGCTTAGAGTCAAAAGTTTAGTAATACAGAGGGCAATGTGTTCATAGGTAGTCAGGTCAGTGCCTGTTGTTAAAACAGATGGGATAAATTCAGGAATATAGACTTCCAAGCAGTTCAGTAAGGGTTTTCTGTAGTTTGTAAATCACTGCTAGCAGGAAAATAGTTCCTATGTGATAATATTGCTGTTACTTAAAACATGTATCTGCTAAAATCTAAAAGTACTATATTATTTCACCTGTATGCACTGATATATTATAAGCACATTATTATGTTTTGCTGTATAACATAATTATAATGTAGGACTGTGGTCATGAAAGAGGAAATTGCAGAGAATTGACAAGTTACAAAAAAATGATCCAAATCAGTTGAATTGGGGAATATTTCTAACTCGGCTTCTTTGGCCGTAGGTTTGAAATTACCTTGTAAATTCTCTGCAGTTCCCTGTAATTGTCTATTTCATGAATAAAGAGGCAGAGAGACAGATGGATAGATTAGATAAATAAATACCCTATGTTGATCATCATAGAACTGCTGTTTGTATCACACCAACAATCCTACAAGCTATGCAGGTGTACAATTTAAAATTAATTTGATAAATGATGTATGGAATGTAAAGTGACCAGACCATCAGGCAGGACTGTTCTTTATACAGAACTTAAATCTGTATACATATTTAATGAGATTCATATATAAATGGTCTGATTACCTGTGGATATACCTAAACAGTATCAAGAACTGCCACTGTGCTGTGAAATTCTTTTTCCGCTATATTATCATTCTATGCATCAACAATTCAATCCACAGTTAATATAATAGATGTATATGAAAATATATCACCAGATGAAAAGTATACCGTATATTTTAATATCCACTCCCGTGTCCTGAATGTCAAAAAGAACTGCCCTATGGCCAGAGTAGAGTAAAAAGAGTTATATTTATTTCAAGTTTGCTTGTAAACAATACAGTTATAATGTATTTATTTGTTGTATACATATACTAATATACATATATATACAAATGGGATCTAGTTACTAAACTGTGAAAATTATCCACATCACATTTTTTGGAAACACAGCTATTTTGCTCAATATTTACAACAATATTTGATGGTAAATTCAGCAGTGTTTACTGTTTAATGAGTAAATCCCATGGAGTTTTATAAAGGGTTTTCTTCTTTCCATATTCTTAAGTCTCATTCCAACTTACATTTTCAATTATATAGTTTGCCCACATGAACCTATCACAGCAAAATCCTTAAATTCTGGGATATTGATGTCTGTCAGTAGCTGGCAGTACCTTTTGTATATTCCACAAATATCTGAACTGGCTATTGAATATATATTTACAAATACTATCCTGTTTTGTACCTTACAAATAACAGGTTTGAGTGATTCCGCTCTTCAAATCTTATTCACCCTGTACTTTTCTTGATTTAATATTTTTTCATCATTTTACTATTTTAAATGTAGATATCATTTCATTTAATCTATATTCAACCTTACTGGATCATTCACAATTCTCTTGACTCTCATGAATTGTGATGAAGTAATTGATTTAAAGATATTGTCTGGATGACAACTGTACCTCAAGCATAGATTGTTTCTGGCTGTTTTCAAGAGATCAGTTAATAGTTTATTCCCTTGTCTGTAAATAATCACATCAGAGTAAAGTGAAGTACAGAATGCACCATATGCAGTCTTGGAACATAAATTAAGTATTAAAAATTGCTGTTTGCAAATATTATGTCAGGAAATATTTATATTTACACACTATTCACAATACTACAATAACTTATTTAAGTCCAAAGGAATCATGAAAGAAAGATACAACACTTGACACTAAATGTATCTTCATCTGTTCTGAGCGTAATATATTTAGCTTTTATATTACAGGCACAGTTATATTCAATATGGATTTTTACACAGTCCCATGGTGTGCTTTCACATTTTTATGTGTTTTATTGATTTTATTACAGTATAAAGGATAAGAATCCGCATCTTTAGAAGTGTATTAGCTTTTTTTTGTTGCATGTATAAGTTGTATGTATACGTTTTTATTGGCTATGTGCATTATATAAAGGATTGCCATAGTACATACATTGTCCCATCAAACAATGAGTTGTTTACTAAGGTCCAATTAGAGAGTTATTGATGACTATTGTGCCACTCTTAGGGGCTGGTTTTAAAACTATCTTGTCATTAGATAACAGCTCGGTTCTTACATAAATTCTCATGCCAAGAATACCTCTTACTACATTTTGGCCTGTAAATCTTGTGTGAGCAATTGAGTATACATTTAAATGATTAGTGTGGTATTGATGATAACTGATTGTGAATTCTTATAGCAGTAACAACAAAGCAATAAATCAATATACTGGTAGTTAATGGATTACTTATTTCACAAACTCTGTGTATTTTTTTTTAAAAGGTGTATTGCACATTATTAAAATGTTCATCTCACTACCCTTTATTTTCCATAGGCCTGACAGTTTTAACTGAGAATGGAACCAGTAGTGTGTCTGCAAAAGTGTACACAATTAAAACTGGTGCAATACCATGAAATGCAGCGGTAATTTGAAGAGGTTAAATCTTGAATTTGTAGATAACAATATGGAATATGAATAATAATAAACTGATTAATACCTTGTGCTATTTATGAAATAAAGTTTCTTCCAGAGTTGCTAGTAATCTACATCACTTGTTATGCCTGCTCATCAATCCCATTCAGATAAAGTATTCCTTTTGTGACCCTGAAGCAGACTTCCACTGTCATTAACTTAAGAGGGGTCGCTAATCATTAGGGACCACACTGCCAAACTACTTGGTAGCAGATCACCACGTCACTCTACCTGGTGTTTTCAGCTTTAATGAAAATAATTGCACTGTAAGTACTTCAAACATGGACAGTGTGACATTGCATCAACTGAATGCAAATGAAATTGTGCTTCCAATCCTGCCCTGGCCGAGCTACAGATCAGTGCTGGTCAATTACAAATCAATCACTTTCAATGGGGAAAATTCGAACCTGGTTTTTTTTTCGGGTGCCGAATTTAACTTAGTCTCAAAATAAAAGTCGACCTCCAAAGTCGAATTTTAGTGAATAGACCCAAGAATGTAAGATTGGGTAATTTAGATTACTGTAAAGGAATTTGGTAATTTGTAGAATTGGAAGAGTTTTTCTTTTTTTCCAAATAAACTTTACAAGAGTATGTGGTTGTGTTTAGAACTTCTGATTAATTTCTAAAGAGTCGCTGTTCTGAATGCTTATGACAGATGCTGAAAAAAAGTTAGTTCACCCTTGAGATGAGTAAAAACCTGGTTACCTGCTCCAAATGTCAGATTTCTTATGCCGTCATAAAATAATAACGTATTGTGTATATTAAGGAACAGAAGGCAGCAATGTAGTGTAAGTGAATAACATTTTTTTGCAAATGATTAATGGTAATAATCTAAGATTTAAAGTCCATGTTAAATCAAATCTTATAAAAAGAATAAAAAAATAAAAGTAATAACAAAAATAGACTCCTTGACCTCTGTGAACATTCTACTAATTTCCGCTTAATTATATTGAGTGCCAGTATGAGTTGGGGGTTCATAATATCTTATTTGGAGAAGCAATTGTTCCCTATTAATTAACATTAACCATTTACACAGCACTTGGCATAAATCATAAAAGGGACTTATTGACTGGTTGCCAACCCAATCCTTAAGGCCCATGCAAGTCCAAGATTTAGGGATTACCCAGTTGTAACTAGGGTGTTTTTTAATGTCAAAATAATAAATACACATGTGACGTTTGGAGTTGAGTGTCCAGATCCCTCTACCCAAGTGGCTTGTGCACAATAGTGAGAATAGTAGTAACCTTAGTGCTAGGTGATAGATCATCAACAGGGTCTAAAATCCCATTGGCCCTTGCATTGCTGTACTCAAGTTCCAGTGATACCCATCCAGAAATTTGGTGTATGGGTTGGGGTGTGAATTAACAGCTCTTAACACTTTCCCCTGGTCATTTTAGCATCCTGTGTACCTCCCTTCTATTTTTATTATTTTACTTATATTAATTTATTTAAAATATTGTATTATTACTTGTCTTGTATCCTACTGGTTACATTAATTATTCACTTATAGATAACATGTGTTTTATTGTCTGTGTGTAAAATTATTGGCCTGTCTGTTCCTTAACAAGTGAAGCAAAATTCTCATTAATATTTTCCTCAATATTTGCAGCAGGAAAGAGAAAAATGGCACTCAAGCTAGGAAAAGGAGGATAACATCAGCCATTGATGGAAGAGCTGCATATAAAGTTCACTAGTTTTCAGAAGATTAGTTCAAAATTAACACAACGTTGTTTGGTTTCAACCATCATTAATGTGTGCTATCGGAATTGTGTAAATATATATTCATTAATTCTTTATCATTTATTTCATAAATTAATTCCGCTGTAAACTCTCTCATACCCCAAAATAGAGTAAATCTCTTCTGCACTTAATTAGCAGTTAATTAAAAAAGATCCTGGTCAGGTTGAACAACATTAGTTTAATTACAATGCTATTGTTATTTAGTAGTCTTGTGTGTCTTTCTGCTTGACAGCAACAACACAGAGGCTGTGGGATTTTGTCCAATTGTTTATGTATTCCATCAAACTGCTAAGCCTGTTATGATACTGCAGTTTGTTGCTGACGTTGCTGTTTGTAAATGAAACATTATTTGGAAGAGTGCCTTTGAGCCCTACTGAATGATAGATGAATCAGAGATGTGAAGTTTAAATGTCAGAATACTATATGTATTTGTATAATAATTTGCTTTCCTACTGGGCAGAACTCTAAAACTGTGTTAAAAGGTGAGGGAATTGGTGACTGGCATAGGATTCAAAGATGGCTGTGCATAATATTTTGTCAGATGTAACTAGTGGGCCTACGGCAAAATATTTTCATGTTTTTTTTTAAATATATATTTTATCTAAATAGCAACTTGCCCGCATATATTTCCCTCTGAGAAAACAAGAGAAACAATCTATAAAATCCCAAGACTTGCATTCAAACCCTTTGGATTTAAATCTCTCTATCTATTTTTGTATTTGTTTCTCTATTAAGTGTTGAGAAAGTATATAGTGGCAAGAAAAACTAAGTATTGTGGAATTACCAGTATGTATGTATTCACATTTGGCCTGATCCCCATCTAAGTTACAATAATGAACAAACACAATACGTTTTAAGTAGTCACACACAAACCAATGGATTGTTCTTTTCCATATTAAATACATTGTTCTAACATTCACAGTATAGCTGTGAAAAAGTGAACCCATAGGCTACTGATTTCAAACAACAGCTAATTGGAGTCAAGTGTTAGCAAACCTAGAGTCCAATCAATACAATGGAAATTCAGGTGTGTTTTGGAGCTACTTTGACTCACAAAAAAACACTCACACATTTTGAGTTTATTATTCCCAAGAAATGCTAAACCATGGGTAGGTCTCTTACGGCCCACATGCTTCTGATGAACTACATCTCCCATGTTGCTCTTTCTGCTAAGGAGCTGGCAGAGGAGTATGGGAAATTAATTCCTGCAACATCTGGAGGCCCGCATGCTGTCTACCCATGCACTAAACATTGAATAGGCATGGCAGGACATCACAGAGGAAGCTGTTACTCTCCATAATTAAGGTCAAATTGTTCAGAAAGAACATGCAGTACTGCATATGGTATAAAAAGTTCATCGTATACCAACATAAAAACATCATCTAAACAGGGAAGTACAATGGAAAGCACATTATGTTTTGGGGCTGCTTTGCTGCATTGTGGATTGGACAGCTTGCCATAATTAAGGGAAAAATAAATTACCAAATGTGTCAAGATATCATACAGGATAGTGTCATGGTGGCTGTCCAGCAGCTGTAGCTCAGTAGAAATTGGGTAATGCAGCAGTACAATGACCCTTGCTGATCTTAAGCAGTTCTGTAAGGAAGAATGGTCCAAAATCCCTCCTGAACATTTTTCAGGTGTGATTTACAGCAACTTGTAGAGCTTCTTTGTGATTATTGCTGCCAAAGAAGGTTTGACCAGTCATTAAATCCAAGTGTTCACTTACTTTTTCACCAGCACTCTGAATGTTCCACCAGCACAATTGCATGTTCAACATAGACATGAAAGATTATCCTTGTTTGTGTGTTATTAGCATAAGCACATTGTGTTTGTCTATACATAGACTTAGGTAAAAATCAGATTACATTGTATGAACAGTTATTGCGGAAAACCAGGTAATTCCTAAGAGTTCACTTAATTGTTTGTGCCACTGTAGATGGAAAGAGGCCATCCAAGAAACATCTGGTGACGCAACCTGTAGATTGACACCATGAAGATGGGCTACACCTGAAACCAGCTAGAGAGAATGGCCAAAGACAGAGAACTCTGGCAGGGGTGACGGACCTAAGTAAGCAAGCAAGTAGATAAAAAGCTGCATGTACGTTCAAAAGCTGAATGAATTATAAAATCTGCAGTAGGTTATTATAAAATTGTTAAACATGATAACACATTCAATAGAGATGAGATGTACATAAGAAATATTAAAGTCACAGGTGCACATTTGGTGGCAATGTACACTCCTAGCACCATTTAAGGATAACATGGCGCATATTGCACAAGTGGATGCAGGTCGTGATATAGACCTGACTGCTCAGTCTTTCCTGTTCCATATTGGGTTCCCTGACTTAAAATGACATCAGAAATATCTATTAATAAATTTTTTTTGGCAGCTAAATTGTGTATTGCGAATTCTTTGAAAAAAACAACAGTTCCTACCTGGGCAAAAATTTCTGCTAAGATAGAATTCCAAGCAGGCGCAGAGAGGGTCTTCTTTGGAACAAAATGGGACCTCTATGACAGTATCTGGTTAACCTGGGATTCAAGTATCAAGAACAGGGTGTCCCCTGCGCGTTGAGTGAATGCACTTGGCTACCGATTTCCCATTTGAATTGCTGCTATTGTGATAATATTCCACTCTAAAGATAGGTGTGTTTAGACGTTAAGAGATCTCTTGACTTGTATGTGTAGTGTTGTTTTTATGTGGTATGTCTTTTGATACGCTTAATAAAGATTTATAAAATAAAAAAAAAGATATATTAAATCATCATCAACAGCAGAAAAACTCAGTTGTGTCTATTAGAGCTCACAATCTATTTACATAGTGAGCTTAATGTATTCACAGAGCTGGAATAGATTGTTCACCTTTTCATTGGGCAGAGGATAAGCATACATAAATAAATATATGTCACATTAGTTTATATTTATGTATTTATTAATAAAGTATTTTATCAGGAAGGATACATTGAGCTCTCATTTTCAAGTCAATGTCAAAATAGGTCCAATTAAGTTCCATGCCAGTTTGGATGTGATTGCAAACTTTTAAGAGGGCAGTTGTAGTTGAATGATTTAGACAAAAGCCTGAGTGATCTGGGGTTAGAGAGTTTGATTGGTGATAATGCACACATAATTGGGCGTATACACATTTTTAGAATTTAGAAATTACCAGGAGCAATGATATCGGATGGTAGATGCCAAAGTACTGTCACCACTTTTATGGATAGGTACTACTCTAACAGTCTTCTAGAGTTTGGGTATGTATCCAGTCACCGAGGATTCACTGATTAGGGTTGCAGCAGGTTAAACAATTACTGGCACACTGATGTCAGCAACTTTGCCGATTTGATCAGATCCTGACTGGTATTTCATTTTTAGATTATTAAGAAATGTATTAATGGCACTAATAGACATAGGTCTAAAATGTAATTTATCTGTGTGGGGTCTTTGCAAAGTTGGTGAGACCTAATCCACATCTGTCATTTCAGAATGCGTGTCATTAGTTAAGTTATAATTAGGATGATGGCACATGCAACAAAATAATTATTAAAGGCATTTGCTACATGTAGGCGGCGTTGCAGGGTTTGGTCATACACTTTGATATTGGTGGTTTGGGAGTGGATAGTTTGTATGTTACTTATGGTTTTCCAAACATTTATTGGGTTTGATATTTTATTATTATAAATTTTACTGAAATATTTCGCATTTTTGTATGTTTTTGTTCATGCATTTTATTATTGTTGATAAAGTGATCATTCATGGAGCTAGTACGCGTGAACCTTGACCACAATGAAGCTCTAAACTGGTACCTTTGTGTGAGGTCAGCTGTTACCCAAGGGAGATGAGCCCCTTTTACTCACACTTTCCACAGTGGGGTATGCAAATTCAAAACTTGAAAGAGCTCAGACTGAAAGTATTGAATTTCATAGTCTATATATGGGTTTATGCTTTATTTCTGCCATATGAGCTTCTTGAGATCATTTAGAAATTATTCAAGATAACATTTCTTGAATCACCTTGGGAGAGGCTTCAGTGGCTTTTATTTTACACATGCAGTACAGTATTGTCACTGAAACTGTTAGGGAGAATCCTGGATTCAGGACAATAGGAAATAATACAATCCAGCAAAGTATAGCTAAGAGCATTTCTATTAATGGAAGTTGGGAATGAAATTAATTGTGTTAGGTTGAAAGCCTTAAACAGTGAACATGGTTTATAATTCTTAGAATTCAAATCGGTTTTAAAATACAATTCACTTATGTTGGCTTTGAGCTACAGCTTTACTAAGGATTTGGGTTATGTCGGAAAGGGAAGGCACTTGAGAGCTAGATGGGAGGTAGATTCCAGCAACTTCTTGGTAATATACTTTATAAATAAATACATTTATACACACACATTCCTCAACAGTGATTGACTGTAGCAATATTTTTGTAGAAATTTCTTGAACCAAGCCTTTCTTCTATGAAAGATTTTTAATAATTATCTGTATTTCTGTATTTTTGCACAGAACCTAACATAGGATATAATGGGGTGTTTGAAGTTACCACTTTGTTTTGGTGCCTTTCAGCGCTTTCGGAGTTGGGACATATAAGTGTGAGAACAAATTTGATTTCTAAACTCTGTTCGTATTTGGAAGCATATCAGTGCTACCTGAGTAGCTCAAAACCACAGAAAATGTCCAAATACATCCGGAGTATGGGTGCCTGTTTTCGGCTAGGATAATCTGACCTAACTGAGCAGACCTTTAAGTGTCCTGCTGATTTCACTACTTTAAGCGGTTTTCCTTAATATATCCTGGATAAAAGAAACAAAAAATAGCATTTTGTCTGTTGTCTGATCTTATTAAATGTTTGTGTCTTGTTCTCACCCAATCTAGTGCCTAAAGGCTTAATGTAAAAGACCTTACAATTGTAGAAATCTATGAATACAGAACAGAAACAAATGCAAAAAAGCAAATAACAGATATGGTGAATAGACACCGCAGAGAGCAACTAAAAAGCTAAACTGGGACTGTTTGAGTCCAGATGAGGAACAGCCAAATATTTTTAGCAGCAAATGGTGCAACCCTTTGGCTGCCCTTTGACTGACACCAAAGCCTGAGAGTAAATTGTCAGATATTAAACAGATTTAGCTGAAATCATTGTCCGACAGCAATGACAAGCGGTAATAAGATATAGTGGACTCAAACATGAGAGATGTTTTTGCAAAGCTGTAAACATTTATAGGCAGTGTTGTACAGACACTTGGAAATATTGGAGAGTTCAACTGTTAGTGGACTGACAATCTGAGTTTGTGCATTACTGAAAAAGAGTCTTAGGAGAATTCAAAGTTTTACATCAGTCAGAAGGTAGCCAAACCTGATGTATGACTCTTGTGGATCTCACGAATGTGGAATCTCTGTGGCTATTTATAAATTTTGAAATCATACTTGAAACGTAATCGGTAAACATTTTAATCATTCAATCTCCATCTCCTCAAAATACATGGAATATCATATTTTCAAGTCTTTATGCTTTTATGTTAATACAATCAAATGTCTGTTTTTTACTCTTGTTTCTAATATTAACACAGTGATATGTTTCGTCAGTTGTATGCTGTCAAATCTGATTGATATTTTCAAAAATTATTACTAAATCTTACTAATTTTAAACATTTTTTTTAAATGTTGTGTAGTACCTTTTACATACACTGTTTTCAGGTCTTTCTGGTAGACTGATTTTTTTTACAGGTGACTATTGTTATGCAGTGCTTATATATAGTTTTTAATAGATGAAGGATATTAATAATTTGCATACTCATGTAAGTTTTGCTTTTTTCCTGCCCATTACAATTTCCGTTTATTTTAGCTACTATATTTTGGACATAGTTCAGTGCTCATCAAGGGTCACAAGAATAGTGCACTCTCAAACATCCCTTAAGCTATCCTTCAAAAATCTTCTTGTGTAAGTATACTAATTGGCAAAAGTTATAAAATAAAATCAAATTAAAATATGTATATTTGGGTATGGTGCTATAGTCGAACTTTGAATCTCTGGCCCAGACTGTCATCATAGGTTGATTACACTGAATAGATAATATATATATATATATATTATATAATAATCTTCATAGTGCTATGGTTTCCTTTCTTATTTGAAGAGTGAAGATCATGATGATGGCTGTGAGATCATGAGTGCCATGACCAAAAGCAACTCAAACAATTATCTTCTGCTTAGTATGTCTATATATGTACAAATTACTAATTGCTATGGACATTAATCATGAAGGAAATTGCCGCTACTTGTTATATACTATAGATTTCTTAATAGTGTAACAGTTTAAATGTGAGAATCCTGGTAGTGAAGCACAGCTTAGCGGACAGGACATGTATGAGGGTGGGGGAGTGATTCAGGTCATGGCTGGGGCAGGGGGAGGATCTGGGAGTTATGGTATATAAAGTAGGATATCCAGTGGTGTATCTTGATTTTGTGCTGCCCTAGGCAGACAAAATCCGGGCACCCCCCTACCCAAGCTGCACACCCACGTTACACACCTAAGACATGCCCCATCATTCAGACTCACATCAAGCTCACACTCCCATCACACTCAGTCACACACTCCTACTCCCATCACACTCAGTCACACACTCCTACTCCCATCACGCACACTCTGACTCCCATCACACTCAGTCACACACTCCTACTCCCATCACGCACACTCTGACTCCCATCACACTCAGTCACACACACTGTCTCCCATCACACACACTCTGACTCCCATCACACTCAGTCACACACAGTCTCCCATCACACACACTCTGATTCCCATCACACTCAGTCACACACACACACACACACACACTGTCTCCCATCACACACACTCTGACTCCCATCACACTCAGTCACACACACTGTCTCCCATCACACACACACTCTGACTCCCATCACACTCAGTCACACACACACACACACACACACACACACACAGTCTCCCATCAGCACTTACCTTTCCCTGGCAGGCAGGCAGGCAGCATGGTCCCTCCATGCTGCCTGTTCGGCTTCCCGGCGATTGTGCCGACAGGTCACGTGACCGGGCGCGCGTATGACGTCAGCGCGCCCGTCACGTGACTGTCGGCACTTCCGTGTCGGCACACTGCACGGGGAGCCGAACAGGCAGCACGGAGGTTTCTCTGTGCTGCCTGTTCGGCTCCCCGTGCAGCCTGGCAGGCAGAGCGATGGTGCCGCCCCACAAAATTTGCCGCCATAGGCATCCGCCTAGGATGCCTCGCGGTAAATACAGCACTGAGGATATCCTCCCCCTTCACTTTATTAAAACATTATCTATTGCTATTTATCTGTGTGAGTGTCAATTTGGTGGTTGGTTATTAGAAAATCAACTCCCAGTATACAATGGGGATTATTTTATTTTTTATATATACTGTCACTCTAAAACCTAATTTTGTTGCTTTTGGATGTCATTTCTGAGTACAAAGCTTAATTCACATATGTTCTTCAAAACACCAATACAACACTAATACTGCTCAGGGGTGTGTATTAATCCCTTATGAACCAGGGATTTTCTGGGCCAATGACCAGAGCGATTTTTCAATTTTTGATATGTGGTCATTGAAACTGAATTTTCCTCTCTGTCATTTAACGCACCCATACAAGTTATATGTTGTTTTTTAAAGGATAGTTAGAGCTTTCTTTTGATACCCTATACATAATAATCTACAATTTAGTATTAAAAAATACATAAAATAGGGGAAAATTTTAGGAAAAAAAACCTTCCCAACAAAAAACCCAGTAAAAAAATATGACCAGAGCAATGTCAGAGCCATAAGAACCACAGAACAGGCATGCAGGGGTTAACTGTAATTAAATTACTATATTACAATAATATTTATTTATTTTAAAAAACTTTAAAATTGCTTAAATAAAAATTGTTTTTGTAAACACAACAAAATGAGGGCCATAAAGAAGGAAGGAAACTGATCACAGTAACAAACTGTCATCAACAAGGAAAGGGTTACCTTTTATTTTTCCAGGATGTATTTTATTTATTTTTTACTTGCAGGTCACTCTCTGTGCTGTTGACTTTGCCATCTAATTTGCATGTTATCACGTTGATCGAGTGATCTCTGTGATCACATGCCCGGAAACCCACTGATCAGGTCCAGGAGCTTCAGACTGGGCCCGTTTCAGACCGGCTGGCGGTGCGCGGCTAGACTACATGATGTGGTCGCTAACGCTGCGTCTCTTATGACGAGTTAACTTGTCATAAGGTGGCGAAGGGGTTAACACATACTAATAAACCATAGGAGTCCTTAAGTAAATGCAAATTCTCTATGGCTATGTTTATTACAAGAAGCTTAATATTTAGAAGCTGATATATTTCTTGTTTTTCGGCCCTAATAGATTTTGTTTTATTGTAGTTTAGACATGTTGAATAACTTAATATTTATATAAATGCTGTGGTAAAGAACTGTTCAATAGTTCCTTTTATATATTGTGAACTTGACTTTCTTCTGAGTGGATTTTATGTAAAATTCCAATTATCTAAAATAACGTTTCAGAATAAATTGCATAATAAATAAAATCTTTCTAAAGCTTAACAGTGAATAAAATTAGCAACACAAAACTAAATGCTTCCCACAGAATTTAAGGCTCATAAATGGCATAGTACCCTGGATGTTATTCACAATTAAAACTGCATTAGCAAATTTTGGCAAGGATTAAACGTGTTTCAGCATAATATATTTTCAACACAGGAACTAGTAACACGAGTGAGTCACAATACAAATCCAATGCATATTCATATTGTTCAACGGAAACTGAAAGAGGTCCCCACATGAGGCACTAACACCACATTAACTCCTTAAGTGCCAGGGATGCATACTAACTAATATTAAACATTAATGACTGATCACAGAATTGTGTTAGAATTGTCATATAGAGAGCTAGTAGCATTGACTAAGTCACAAACAGTTACACATGGGAAGCTATTCATGTGCATACATCCTGCCATGTATTCAAAACATATCCAACTCTTGAACATCATCTCACTTAGATTAACCTCAGCTTTCTCTCATAATTTTACTTCCTTGCCATCTGTTTTTTTTTCCTTTTCACCCCTTTACCTACAACCAAACATGATCACCATCAGAACCTTATTTCATTAATTCATCACATTTTCAGCTTGATTTTTCTGTGTTAAATCTCATATTCTTTGTACTTTTCAACTTGCCTCATGTCTATTTTTCGTTAGTAAAATTCTACCTACTAGTGTAGGCACCAACATTGTTCATGGTGTCCTAGGTACCTTGTGATAGGCAATTGGTGCTCTATGGACCTTCAAAGAACTAGACACATATTCACACATAGGTATCTTTGTGATTTTAGCATCTTCACAAACTGTTTCATGAATGCCCAAGTACCATAATTAAATGCAGCATACTAACTTTTTAGTAATAAAGTAGGGTCTTCAACATAATAAATAAGAGCCAATGCACTGTTTTAATTGTGGGTAATACATTTTATTTGTTTTATTACTACAAGTACAGATAATCCAAATTAGAAACATATTGACAACATACTACTATTCCTCCAGTTGCTCCAGCTACATCTGAAAATAATTGATGACTTGGGAATATCGAGTTTGCTGTCATTGTGAATGGCTTAGATGTCTTCCTATAAGGGGAGACAAAAATCAAATGCTTTATTTTCTAAATACTTACAGAAATGTTTTTGTTTTCTAAATTAAACACTCATAAATGCATATTTCTATCTTTCATTAATGAATTTTGTTTTTATTAAGTATACAGGAGAATTAGTTAAATAATTGGTATGGGAATTTCAGTTAAAGTGCCATTAAACGTTTTTCACATGCTCTTCAAATATAGAAGCGCAAGTTAAATAGCCATTGGCCATAGCATGAGGATGAACTGGCATGTACTTTTTAAGATACATGTGTGTTTATCCTCTGACTGACAGCTTCTTCCTTTGGATGCATTAAGGATGAGTCGGTCACCGACAGTTGTTTTCACATGCTACCAAGAGGCTGAACCATAACTTAGTGGCATTCAAAAATGAAGGTTTCTCTCTGCACTAGCACCTGACAGACCATGGTCACATGCTGCACAAGGCGACCGCTCTGATTAACTGAGCACATGTTGTCACCATCAGCATGCACCAGCATTAGATGAGCTCTGCCTCACCTGAGAGACAAAGCTCAATGTAAACTTGCATGTAGGGATTACTCAAATCAGGTGGCAAAAGTCTTTTAACTATTGCTTCTATTAGTGAAAGAAACCTTTGGGGCCACTTTAAGGCCTTTTGAATTGAGGGGCCACCCATGCAAGATAATGTGAAGGAAATGCTATGCAACCAGCACCGTATTTTTATTTGAAAGAAATGTCTCAAACATTAAATACTTTTATATTCTGTATTTTAAAAGGCAATCCAAATGAAAGATTTCTGTTCTGATATTGCTACAAATCTATGCTTTTTTCATCCATGAGAGTCATTCATTTTGTTCTACCATCTTTGAAATCTTAACATGAAACAGAAATGGACTGAGAGGTAGGTAATCAGGATAGACTATGCTACGGAATCACACAAATGTTGTTCAAAAATATCTGTTTGTTTTACTGCATTTTAAGTAGTGTATTTTTTTCTTGTTGTACAGTAAATTGTAGTAGTTAAGCTCTCAAGTAAAAATTATTAAAATTTAGGTTTATACAGTGGCAGTATTTTTTATATTTTCACTTCTTTATTTTTTAATGTATGTTTAAAACAGCATGGGTCATATTACAACATGTCAGTCTCAAAGGAAATGACATTATTTGTAATTATGGCCTCAAGAAACGTTCCATTAGGGTGGATACAATTATGCAAATGTGATATTTTGACCTGATCATTTTCTAAAGGCGCTATACAAGCACACTCCATTTGTTATTTAGTGAGGTGTTTTATTTTGAAAGTTATTCATATGTTTTTCATCTGATAAATGTAAGACAGCATAGAAGATTGACAGATGTAATAAACATACAACCAAGTGCCTGTTGAAGTCAAGATTTGTTTTACAACCAAATATCATCGACCAAATTCTCTTGGCTTCTTAACAACAAAAAATGAAAATCTAGACAGTTGAAAAAATCTGGGCAGTAAGCAATCACTCATTATTAGCCTTTCAAAAAAGAGTGCCACGATACCCAGTGTTATCCAGACATTTCAACTAAAGAGAACAAAATATGGATGAAGAATATCAGCACATGTAAAGATATCAGACATATCTTAAAAAATCCATTGAACGTTTAAAATCACACAAAAAATGGGGAGATAAACATCTCATATAGTTCTCTAATAAGCTTATCATAGACACTATTCTCAAAATGGTAGTTTCCCTCTCTCCTTCATATATTGACTGGAATATTTTCATAAATTCTACAATTAAGGCATGATATATTGATACTATTTTACACTCATATCTAACTCATTGTCTGTAAACAAAAATGTCTAACCGGATTTTGTTCCACGTTACATACAATAAATTTAGTAGAAAATGACGTTTCATTTAATTCACATTGAAACTAACATTTTTTTTTACAAATATACCCATGCTTATAAATGCACATACTTTACATCCAGTGAGGCTCTACACCCATTCCAAGAGCAATGTTAAAGACAATAATGCTATAATTGTGACAACTTGTATTTTATCTTTGCAAAACGCTACTGCATTAAGCAATACCTTTTCTAAGGTCTCTTTTTAAAGATCACTGAGACTATCCCTATGTGTCGTTGCATGACAAGACACTGAACCTCTATTTGAACGCTTTGAATTCACAATTCAAAGAGGAACTAAACACACCAGATGATCTTTTAAGTCAAAGTCTTTCTAATGAAAAAGGCTTCTAAAATATGTTCCCATGGTGCATCATTCATATTCAGATTTTGATTTGGAAGTCCCCTTTAGAATTCTAGGCTGCCATGTCATGGAGCTGGTTCTCTGTAACCTGGCAGTGCTGATTGGTGTCATCTGAGATGCTTAACATACCTCCATTGGCGGAGAAGCTGAACAACTCCTTAACCGCAATTGTGTGTAGTTCAATTGTGTTCAGTGGTCCATGAGATGTAACTTCTGCCTCATTAAGATAAAAAAATATAGTATAGTACCTCTTTAAACAATTAACATTAAAAAAAAACCAAGTTCGAATCTTCCCATAGGAAAGTATTGGGAGATGAAATGATTGACACTATTTTTGAGACTAAGTCAAACTCAGGTGCCGAACTTGAGTTACTCTCAAAAATAGCTTTGATCATTTCACGTCCCATAACTTTCAATGTGGAAGATTTGAACCTGGGTAGCTGAATTTTACTTACTCTCTAAATGTCGATCTCCGAAGTCGAATTTTAATGGTGAATAGACCCATCTGTGTTTGAATATGATTTCTACACTTTCGCACATAAATATGTTTTGTAATCTGATACCAGGCCTATTTTTAATTTGCTCTGCTATGCTCTCATTTACACAATAAATATGTATTATTTTATTGTGAGAATTTTGCAGAAAAACAACAATTTCCTAGCAAATTTGGATGCCAAGATTTATATCATTTCACTAGTTAGATTTGGTTTCCAGCAGTATTTTTACATCATTACTGCAAGTCTAATAATTTGTCATAAAACTACAGCAACACAGTAATCATATACTGTAGATATTTAACTTTCTATTCTGAAAGAAATGGAATATCTACAAAATTAATAAGGAATTTACCATTATCTTTTCCTATCTGAATACTTTGCTTCGTGTCTGATTTAAAAATGCTAATTTTGAAAGGGAATTGAGTTTGCAAGGAACAAAATCATGTAGTTACAGCTCACTGGAGCATTTTTTGGTTCCTTGTTTATGTACTTGAGGTGTAAGCCAACATGCTCCTATATACATGGCTGGTATTATTTTTAATGTTCACGGTTTCCTCTTATCACTAAGGTTATTATATATATTATTATATTTCCCTAATGATTTTTAGACAGGACCATTACTGATGCCTTATTAATATAGAATTGCCCTTTTTCATTGTGACAATGTTAAAAATGATACACATGAAACTACAAAGCTATAATTAGGTGTTTGCACCAGCTGCATAGGGAGGAGAAATGGTTGTTGTACTAGTAATCTAGCTGTAGTAATAGAATGGATGATAAAGTGCCCAAGGTATCAATGCATTATTGCAATATATCAAAATAATAGTTTTCTAAAGCACACAAACATATCGGGAAACAAAAATCAGCCTGATAACAAAATTGATTTTTGGCCATAATACTATTGATTATAAGATCTAATAACACACATTCAATACTTTATGACTAGTCTCTTGTACTGCCGTGAATTACATCTGTAACATAATTGTATTGCTTCTTGAAGTATAAACAATAAAGAACCTATTTCCAGGTCCTTCAAGCTATTGACAACGGTTATACTTTATTCCCCCTTAATAATTTAATTCATCTATCAAAATTGTACAGTATATTTCTAGCGAGGCTAAAACAAAGCAGAAGTATATAATAGTCTGTTGATCATTTGAAAACATTCCAGTGCAAGAGCTCATATTACATCATGTCAGATTTGACGGTAGCTATATCTTTCTGTTGGGTTACACAGAGGGATTTTGCATGGAAAAGCATTAAAACATTTTTCTTACTCAAACGCATCCATTCAACAAATTCATATGCATAGTTATCTTGGCCAAGTATAATGTCCTCTGTTATGCCAAGCAACAGATGGGATAGAAATAGCCCAAAACTGGTTTGAAGCAGAATGATATTGTTTTTCACCATCACAATGTTATATAAGATGTAGCATTTTAAACAGTTTCCTCATACAGAGGTTTGCCTGACTTCCAAGGCAAACTGACATTTAAAAACAGATTTTAATGTTTTGAAACTAGTTTATCTTATTATGTTCTACAATACACTAACATTGTTTAAGACCCAGAGATACGGTATATTTATGGAAAGTTAAAATACACCATACTGACAGTCTAATGCCCACTTTGGGAGTTTGTGATGACTGCTTTAATCTTGGCTAAAGTCGCATTGGTCGTTTTTGCTTCTTTTTAATTAACATTTGAGTCACAAGGTTCTAAGATTTAAAACTATATGGCATTGATCTGTCAAACTTACTAGATTTAATAGCTACAACAAGGATGTAGTCATTGTGTTAAGTGTATATTTTTCATTAGGAACAAGGTTGCAAAATTAGCCGTCAAGGGCAATGTTTGCAGTGTTTTATAAAACGTTACATTGTTTATTATCATATTCATTTACAGTGCTCATCCTAACAATATTTTGTATAAAAAATGAAACACAAAGCTAAATTCACAGTGACCCTATATAACTTTCATTGTTTTGTTGAAAACAATGTGCAATATAAAAAAGTGTATACAGTCTTTGTTAAAATAGTGGTCCATCTGTGTCTTTTTCTTCTGCTATGAGGAATATAAAATATAAATTGATCTTTATAATCTAATAATGATCCAGTGGACTGATGACTAAGAACCAGAACCAGCTAAATATATCTAAATTATTAGGGTTGCTTGGAAAGGCTAGCTTAATGTCCATATTTAGATCACAAGTATAGCCACATATTTGCTTAGCTGATTACAAGCTCACTACTGCCCCATCACTATTAACCTACCCTTTTACCCTGTTGTTTATATTTTATTAATGATTGTCACAATTTGGCATCTCTACATAACAGTGGGAAACAACGTAAAAAAAAAAAATTCTCTCAAGGTTTGCGATGTACCAGACATTAGTCTTTGACTTCATACCTTGAATTATAAGACAGAAAAAAAAGAACACATAAGAGAAAATAGCCCAATCAGTAAAGAAAAGTGGGTAAAATCATTTTAGATAAATAAATGAAAAAAAAAAACAATGATTAGTTATATTAAAAGCAAAAGAAGATAATTATGTGGAAGAGGATAAAGGTCTAGTTGACTGCCTCAATTAATACTTTTGCTCAGGTTTTACAGATAAAAATTAAGGAAGGGGACCTCAGTTAGAAAATGACTCATTTGAGTTTACAGAGGAAGAGGTTCTATATCAGTTATCTAAGGTAAAGACAAATAAGTTAATGGGGCTGGATTAGATAAACCCAAAATTAGTAATAGACCTTACTGCTAACAAAACCATTAACAGATTTATTTAACCAATCTCTGTTAATAGGCGTAGTCCCAGAAGATTGGAAATTAACAAATGTGGTGCCCTTTCCCAAGAAACATAGTACAGAGGAATTAGGTAACTACCGACCAGTAAGTCTTACATTAGTTGTGGGGACATTAATGAAAATGATGTTAAAGAATTGAATTGTTGAATAGCTAAAATCACAATGATTGCAAGATCAGAAACAACACAGATATACTTCAGTGTGATCATGCTAAACTAATCTTATAGACCAATTTTTTTTTTTTGCAGAAGGTCTTGATGGTAAGGTAAGTCTTTTACTTAATTAATTTTCCTGGAGGGAAACAACACATGTAAAATGATTTAGGTAAGCTAGAAAAATGTTCAACGCTGTGGCAACAGACATTTTAAGTGCAAGGTATTGTACCATGTATATAAAAATCCAAGGGCAGAATATATCATATTTAGCGGTTATTATTTAGGACTTAAAGGTAGGCAAACAATGTAATAGAGCAGCAGAAAATTACAGCCAAATTATTGACTGTATAGTGAGAGGTATTAAAAGTAAAAAAGAGGAAAGTGCTCATGTCATTGTACAAAATGCTGGTGAGACCTCACTTGGAGTATTGTAGAAGGATATAGATACTTTGGAGAGGGTTCAGCGAAGGACTACTAAACTGGTCCATGGATTGCAGGATACACTTTACCAGGAAAGGTTAAAGGAATTTAACATGTATAGTTTAGAAGAAATATGAGATAAAGGTGATATGATAGAAACAATTAAATACGTACAAGGGAATCAACACGGCAAAGGAGAAAAATACATTTAAAAAAGAAAAACTACCAAAACTAAAGGACATATTCTTAAATTAGAGGGGTAATGGTCTGAAAGTAATATCAGGAAGTATTCATTTACCGAGAGGGTAGTGCATGCATGGAATAGCCTAGATGCAGAAGTTGTTGAGGTTAATACCTCAACAACTTCTCACACATGATTAAGAGTTTAAGCATGCATGAGATAGGCATAAGGCTAATGTACATATAAGGCCAAGGACTAATGAAAGTATTCAGATTCAGGCAAACTATATGGGCCAAATTTTTCTTATCTGCCAGTGAATTGTATGTTTCAATTTAAACAGCTGTATGTATTCTCTGCATTCCAGTCATAGATTATTTAACTAGCTGTTTTACTGAAAGTGGGGGGCCGCTATAATCATTCAGGAGTTTGACTCAAGTTGAATGCATCAATCCAGGCCCGGACTGGGACAAAAAATAGGCCCGGGCATTTAAGACTGAGCAGCCCATTTTTATTTTTATATGCCAGGATATTGCCCCCAATATGCCAGGATATTGCCCCCAATAAACCATGTTATATGCCAGGATATTGCCCCCAATATGCCATGTTATATGCCAGGATATTGCCCCCAATAAACCATGTTATATGCCAGGATATTGCCCCCAATATGCCAGGATATTGCCCCCAATATGCCATGTTATATGCCAGGATATTGCCCCCAATATGCCAGGATATTGCCCCCAATAAACCATGTTATATGCCAGAATATTGCCCCCAATATGCCATGTAATATGCCAAGATATTGCCCCCAATATGCCATGTTATATGCCAGGATATTGCCCCCAATATGCCATGTAATATGCCAAGATATTGCCCCCAATATGCCATGTATTATGCCAGGATATTGCCCCCAATATGCCATGTATTATGCCAGGATATTGCCCCCAATATGCCAGATATTGCCCCCAATATGCCATGTATTATGCCAGGATATTGCCCCCAATATGCCAGGATATTGCCCCCAATATGCCATGTTATATGCCAGGATATTGCCCATATATTATGCTCGTTATGCCACCCACCTCCCCCCCCTTCCCCAGACCCCAGTACTTACCTATTTGCTGCTTCGTCTCCCGGTGCTCTGAAGCTGCGTGGCTGTGAGGGAAGCGTTGTGAGCTTCCCTCCAGCCGCGCGGAACAATAAAGTTTGTTTGAAAAAAAAGTTCCAACACACTTTATTGACCGCGCGGCTGGAGGGGAGCTCACAGCGCTTCCCTCACAGCCACGCAACTTCAGAGCACCGGGGGACAGAACAGGAACAAGGTAAGTTTTTTTTTTTGCTCTGCTGGGATCTTCCCCGCCGGCCTCGGCCCATGGCCACCGCGGCCCACCGGGCATTTGCCCGGTGTGCCCGATGGCCAGTCCGGGCCTGCATCAATCGATTCTCTTAGTTCTGTTCACCAGGTACAGTAAATAAACTACATAGAGATTATATAATTGTAATAGTATGCATATGATACATACATAATACATTAATGTCTCTAGCATGAATGATATATGCTGGATCAAGTAGTTGTGCTTTCAGGGGTAAAATACCTTTTTGTTTAAATGTATCTTATTTGGATCTCCAAGAACTAGAATTCTCAGATGGCTCTAACTAAAATATTGGACTGCTCTAGATATACTGGATACCATAAAACAAATCACAGCATCCACTCATTCAAAGCAATGTAAATGACCAGTTTTGCCTCCTGGGGAGAAAACCCAAATACTGGATTGTCCAGCTCAAAAACCCTACTGAAAACACTCTTGGATTTGTTTTAAGGGCCTCAAATACCAATAAATAGGCAGAAAAGAGTGTTTATAGACAAAAAGGTATTACTTGCATAGTGCTATAATTCTAAATCTGCAGATCTGTACAAATTCAACTATATCAAATTACTGGAATAAAATTAGACATATAACACAGCTTACAATGTTGTATTTGCACATAAAACATCCCTTATCCTAATACAAACAAGTGCTTTAAAATTCAATAATATCAAATTACTGGAATAACATTATACATTTAATGCAGCTAAAGATGTTGTTTTTACACATAAAAACACCACTTATCCTAATAAAAAAAAAAAGCGGAACAAGAAATGCCAAAGTATGCGTGAACCCCTAAGTTAAACCAAGTGTTTTTTCAACTGTACTTTTAACATATTTAAATTTGACAAAGGCTTTGTTATTCCCATTACCATATCAAGCACAAATAACACGGTCATGAATAAATATCTTGTCTCACCATGTACATCTTATCACTGTCACTATATTCTATGTTCATATTTTATCAAAACCTGTTAAATATGCATGAAGAGAACAGTTATAATTTTGAAGCACAGCATGAACCAAATTGTCATGAAATAGTCAATTCTATTATTATCATTATTTTTTTCTGTTGTATTTCTAGAACTGCAATACAAATCTTGGTGTTTTCTTGAAGAAATAAAAAAAAAAATACATATATGGCGGGAAGAACACCTGTTCTACTTATAAAAAAATATGTGGTGGCCTGTGCCAATTTTACAATTTCTTCACTTGACCTCTGCAAATTCATAATAAATAGCTGTATCTCAGTGGGAGATTCAAGTGCTCCAGCAGATCTGTGCAAATGACAATGTTCTTGTTCAATTTTAAAACAGCAGATAAAAAAATCTCCCGGTGATGCCAGAAAATATATCAGTGCTTTGTTTTCAGTATTTTTTGGTACAGTCCAGTAGTCTTTTCATATTACACCAGCCCCCCCCCCCTCTCCGATTAATATAAAATGGTATTGACTAATGAATTGGAAACCTTAGCAATAAAACTAGCTTACCCAGTCCCCATGTTTTTATTTGGGGTTTGCACTAAATTATGTCAATGTGCTCTCAGAATGAAAGTGATCTATAGAGTAACATAAGGATAGATGTTTCTCTCATTAAAGTGAAACATATAATATATGTAGTAAAATATAGATGTAAATGTAAAGGGTTTGATTGTTTTAGGCCCATGATAAATTCACAGCTACCTTTACTTAGGGACCTGTTTCATTTGCCAAGATATCCTGTATGGCTAATATTTTTTGGGTTGACTTTGGAAATTGGATGACTATTCGAAATATTCCCCAAACATCTAATTTTAAGCGAATAAACATCCATTCTATGAAATAAGATACAGTAAGAATGAGGAATCTCAAAAATAGCAATTTTTAAAAAGGCTTCTTGGGCCATGACATCAGTGATAAACAGGATACAGTAAGCACTGCAGACAGACAATTTATAAATATAAAGTTGGTGGTCTATGTAAAAACAGGAGTGGTAAATATAAAACAGATGGAGATGTAATTAAGCAGTGTGTTTTGCTTACTGTGTTAACCTTACAAAAGTGGCATAATAGGCAAGTGCCTAGTGTGCTGCATGGGACATGTGACCCTGCTGGGCACTGATTTCTGTTTATCAGTTTAAGAAGATGTCCTAATGAAATATAAATTAATCTTTACATCTACAATCCTATAATGTACAGAGATTTAAATGCACTTATTATGAGGGTAAGCCCTATTTTTGCTGAGCAAGTACAAATTCAGTGTTTAAAAATTAGCACGATGATGGGACAAGAATATTGCATATCTACATATATCAACAGACATACCTTTCTGAGTTGCTCCATTTTTTAGAACAATGGGTACAGTTCCAACAGCCAATTCAGTCAATTTGCAGAGTTAACTGTTGCATCTTGACATATCATTTAATTTAAAAAATGCAACCAATTCTACAGAATGGTTCATTGCAACATTGAAAATCCAGATAACATCTTTTTACCAAAAGCTGCTGGTTAAGTTCAAGATGCTGTGGTAAAATGTGTTGAGCCCTCTTGGGGAGAAATGTGCTGTATCAGAAATAGATGATTACTATACTGTATTCTTATATAAGCATGTTGGTTACCTTGATTTGATGGAGATCCCAACTGTGACATATTGATTGTAGAATCCTAGTTTAGGGTTTAAATATATTATACAATATGAGAGATATCGCAATGGTGAATTTAAAAGATATTACATTATACTAAAATGTATTTATACAGTACCAACAAATAACATTACGTATATGAATATCAAAAGTCACAATACAGGTCATAGAAGATGTTTGATTCAAATTATTTGCATGTGATTAGTAGGTATACATAATACAATCCAATAAGTGGATTTACATCAGGTTCAGTATTAGCACTATTATTTGTAATAAACTAAAAAATAAAAATGTATGATTGAATCTTTGGGGAAAAAAACATAACAAATACTTTTGGGGCATCCCCATCAGACCAGCCATTTGGGTGTCTGCATGTTTTGTATTGTTAGTACAATAGGTGAAAAATGTGACAGAAAATAGGGAAACCTGGAATACATAGTATTTTTGAAAGTCATTTTATATATATAATAGGAGCAATATCCCTGCCCAGTGAAGCAATTTCAGGATATCTCCAAGTGAAAGCAGCAAAATAAATCATCATCAATCATACCAAGTTAGCTTACTACAGGCATGCATTACTATAAATCAATAATCAGTTTCTTAGGAAAGTGAGAATCCATGTTCAGTTTAAGCAAAACATTGTATTTCCTCACCTAATAAAACTTTAGCATTCTCTAAGAACAAAATGAATGGCAGATATTATATATATTTATACATTTTAAAGCTTCTTCTTTTTTTAACAAGCAAAAAATATGTTTTTGTCTCCCATGTCAATGCACTTATTTAAAAGGGCCATTTATCTCAAATAGCTTTTACCTCTAAGGCCTTTATGAAGTCAACAACAAAAACGATACATTGCTAACAACCATGCTATTTAATGTCCACTAATGAACAATAATGGCACTTACAGTCTTATGAATAGTCTCTTGTGATTACTATGCATCTGTTGAAGACTTCAGAGCATTAACAAGTACATTATATGTGTACATTGGGCTAACATGCTATTCTATTAGTGGTTTTCATGATTTGTCTTTTTACTATTTATATTTCTTCTCATAACTTAGCATTTTATAGCACTTCAAATGTTTTCTGCATAGTGAGTTTAATATAGGCATGTTTATAATTGTTTCTCTATTTGCAAGTAAAGGCTTAATAATAAGATTAGATTTTTATCACTGTAGCATTTTAATAAACGTGTACTTTTTAGAAGAATCACACTTTTTTTTTTTTTTTTTACCAGTAATTATTTTTTTTGATTCATTGCCTTATTATGTACACCTTTGAAGAGAGAAGGGAAATAAAAGACATGACAGAAATGTTAAAATGTATTAAGGGAGGAAAGAGGAGAAAAAAAGAAAACTGTTAAATAAACACAGAATACTAAAATAAGAGAGCATAATCTGAATTTCTAGGAATGAAGGCTAAGGAGAAATGTGAGGAAATATTAATTTTGTAAATGTATTCAGGATAACTGATACATGTTTTGCAATAGATACAAGCTTTTTTTTATGTCCTTACTGTTTTTGGTAGATAGAATCATGATAATAGGAGATACAGAAATGATATAGTTATGGCAAAATGGGTAGGGTATGGGTAAATAGAGCTTGTCATAGTTGGTGGAGATAAGACCACTTAAGACGTATTCCAGCACCATGAGAGGGCTGGCTATATTTGCCAGCCCAAATGTGTTATATAATGGGAGGTATGGGCATGCTGGACTAAATACCTCACATCATATACAGTTCTACACTATATTGGTTTTCTTTTGCTCCCTGTGTATGTGCTCCTTTTGTGTTTTTTCATCTATCGGTACTTGAGGAGTACATTTTAGGAAGATGCGGTCAGAGGGAGTATATTCACTATTATGTTCATTTATTTAGTATTTATACCTGTCGAATGTGGCACCTTTTGCTGTATTTTTAGTCCATAAGAGTAGGAAGAAGAAGGGCTGAGAGGAGGTGAAAGGGAAGTTGTCTAGGTAGAAGATTAGAATGTGGATTTCATATGCAATTAATCCTGGGCAAGAACACCATATAAAGATGGCTACCTTGCCTATGTGCCTCTAAAAGGGTGCATTAAGAATTTAAAGGTGGTGCAGCTCTAGTCCACTGAGTGAGGTCAGAGAGTGGCCTGGGGGAAATTGTCCTTGGCCTGCAGTTCAGTCCTTCCCTGTCCAGCACTTATCTATTTCATTTCTGTAAGCACTTATATTTAGCTGATATTTTAACAAATACTAACCTAATTATTCTCATTACAACCTTTGATCCACTTGTGGTGTTTTGGGAGAATAGCAAATGCAACATAGCAATTACTTTGCTGTCAAGCATGGTTTCATTAGTAAATCATGAACTCAAAAAAAGAACTATTGATAACAGCTTGATTGGCAGAGTTAAAGGAATTTTCCCTCTGAAGAGCACCCCATGAGGATTTTTTTTTTCAATATATATATAACTGATATCTTAACAAAATAATTTCTAAATAAAAGAAAATAATCTCTAAAAGCTGCATACATTTTTTCCCCCTTGGATTATTAATGTATCAGGAACATTTTAAATGTATTGTGTAAATAATCTGAATGTCATCAATGTAGAGTTGTTTCCTCCAACTGTCTTGCCATTAGAATATGCTCCCACAATGTATATGAGTAATGATCACATTGATGCACCAGCCTGTTGTCATCTTCTTCAGAGAAAGAATACTTTAGGACACATTTTAACAGCATGGGGAAAAGGCATTCTACATGGCTATTTCAATAAAGTCTGATTTGCTAAATATTTTTGGGCATGTGACGTTTATTAATAACAAACACAAGAGGCAAAGAAAACCACTGGCTATGTAAGCATTATATTTCAAATGCCCGCTGTGGCCATATGTGGTAAGGCATTATTGCATTATTATGTTAAAAAATGCTGTGCAGACTGCTATCTATTTGTCATACATTTTTTTTTTTAATTTTCCACAGACCAAAATGGCTGCTTATTCAAGTGACCATAATTTATAGCTAAAATGAAATTGGAATAATTCTTCCTAAAAAATTTTTTTATATAATTGGACATTTAATTTTTGCATCATCTGCTAATCCCTTGATGATATAAGGAATAAACTCCCTGGCTGACACAAGACATGGCTGAAGTGATCAATGTTCAAGATATCCAGCAACACCAAAATTTGCCACCTGACTGATGCATCCCGGAGTGATCATGAGCACCATATTGGAAGCCAGCATGCTATTCTAAAATGGTTCTGCCCTGTTGTGGGGAAGAGATTTGGAAAATCTTTGTGATCACTTCTGTAGCTCTGTTGCTGTTGCTAGACTGCCAAGTTAGCAACATTACAGCAAACAACAAACAAACAATATATATAGATACATAGACAAAGTTAGGCTTCAGGATAGCATTAGGGTTAGGCTTAGGGTTTGGGTTAAAAAGTCATTGTAGGAGAACATGGTTAGAAAGAGCAATACTCTGCTTTCAGTTATTGTCCTATAACTTGCAACAACAACAAAAACTACATAAAAACATGTAAATATTGGCTATTTCTATACTCAGGGAAAATATTAGAACCTATTTAGAAGGATTTTTTATTAGGGTTTCTAGATGTGTACAATATTTTTCAGGTAGAATTTATTTTTTTAAATGTTCATAATATTTTATTTTTAACCCCTTAGTGACATGACTTTTTTGGCTTGTCCGACGCTTGGTGACATGGGCTGTTTTAACATTTCTGAGGTGTTTGTGTTTTGCTGTAATTTATTTCTGTCTCATTTAGTGTACCCACACAAACTATATATCGTTTTTATCGTTGTAAGAAGGGCTTTCTTTTGATACCATTATTTTTTTTTTTATGACTTTTATTTGAAAAATCGTATACTCATGTACAAGAGACAACAAAAAAACACTGCTAAAAAGTTTCTAATATATGTCCTGAGTTCAGAAATAGCCCATGTTTTTATGTTTTTGTGCTTTTTTATTCATGTTACAGGGCCAGAACTATAAGTGGTGCAAAGCTATTTTAAAATCCTTTCTTTCAAAATTAGCGATAGTGACATTGTAACACTGATTTCTGTACTAAATCCATGAATGACCCCCAACATGTACATATTTTTGAAAACTAGACCACTCAGGGCATTTAACTTGGGGTATTTTGACACATTTCATGTAGCCATTTTACCACCAATCTATGCCAAAGTTTGCAGCAAAAAATCTTTTTTTTTTAATTTTTCACATATATTGCAATTTAGGTAAACATTACCTTAAAATGTGAAGGGGTATTTCCAAATAACACCTCAATATGTGTTCAGCAACATCTCCTGAGTACAGGGATACCACCCATGCATAGGTTTGTTGGTTTGTTTTGGGGCTAAAAGGCCACATTTAGGGGGTGCGCATTTTGGTTTTCCAACTTGGAATTCTGACATGCAGAAAACTTGTGCCCATGTCCCATTTGAGACATTTTTGAAGCCAGAAAGTGTATTCTACCCCACAAAACCATATATTTTTTTAAACTAGACACCCTAGGGTATTTCAAATGGTAGTATTTTAACACTTTCCATGCACTAATTATACTACCAGCCTATGTCAATGTTTTGGGTAGTAATTTTTTTTCACATACATTGTACTTTGGGCATGAATTCACAGATCCTGTTATATGTCAGTGCCAAACAACACCTCAATATGTGTTCAGCAACATCTCCTGAGTACAGGGATACCCCCCATGTATAGGTTGGTTAGGTTATTTGGGGGTTAAAAGGCCACATTTGAGAGGTGCGCTTTTTGGTTTTCCAACTTGGAATTCTGACGTGCAGAAAACCTGCGCCCATGTCCCATTTGGGACATTTTTGAAGCCAAAAAGTGTATTCTATCCCACAAAACCATATATTTTTAAAAACTAGACACCCTAGGGTATTTCAAATGGTAGTATTTTAACACTTTTCATGCACTAATTCTACCCCCAGCCTATGTCAATGTTATGGGTAGTAATTTTTTTTCACATACATTGTACTTTGGGCATGAATTCACAGATCCTGTTATATGTCAGTGCCAAACAACACCTCAATATGTGATCAGCAACATCTCCTGAGTACAGGGATACTCCCCATGTATAGGTTGGTTAGGTTATTTGGGGGTTAAAAGGCCACATTTGAGAGGTGCGCTTTTTGGTTTTCCAACTTGGAATTCTGACGTGCAGAAAACCTGCGCCCATGTCCCATTTGGGACATTTTTGAAGCCAAAAAGTGTATTCTATCCCACAAAACCATATATTTTTAAAAACTAGACACCCTAGGGTATTTCAAATGGTAGTATTTTAACACTTTTCATGCACTAATTCTACCACCAGCCTATGTCAATGTTATGGATAGTAATTTGTTTTTCACATTCATTGTACATCGGGCATGAATTCACAGATCCTATTATGTGTCAGTACCAAACAACACCTTAATATGAGTTCAGCAACATCTCCTGAGTACAGGGATACCACCCATGTGTAGGTTAGTTAGATTATTTGGGCGCTAAAAGGCCACGTTTAGGGGGGGTGCATTTCCAACTTGGAATTTTGACATGTAGTCAGCCTGCGCCCATGTTCCATTTGGGACACTTTTGAAGCCTGTCAAAGTATTTTACCCCATAAAACCATATATTTTGGAAAACTAGACATCCTAGGGTATTTAAAATTGTGGTATTTTAACACTTTCCAAGTGCTAATTCTACCACCAACTTATGTCAAAGGGTTGGGATGTCATTTTTTCCCCACACACATTGTAGTTCAGGCAGGAATTTTCAGATTCTGGTATTTGCCACTGCCAATCAACACCTCAATATGTGTTCAGCAACATCTCCTGAGTACAGGGATACCCCCCATGCATAGGTTTGTTGGTTTGTATTGGGTCTAAAATTCCACATTAAGGGGGTGCGCAATTCCAACCTGGAATTTTGACATTTAGTCAACCTGCGTCCGTGTCCTTTATGGGATATATCTTTGAAGCCAGCCAATGTAATTTACCGCCACCAAACCATATATTTTTTTATCGGTAGACCCCCATCACTACTTGTGGCAAAGGCTCAGCAGCCACCGATACATCGCTAGATGATGTATCAGAAAGCTGAATAGTGTCAAAATCGAACCCTGAGTCCGCGGCCTCAGAATCAGTGCGTAAGCAGTGATCTCGAGCAAAGAAGGGGTTAATAAGAGCCTATCTAGTACTGTAATACATTACAGTACAAATAAATTAATCCATAAAACAGTGCAGACAGCAAAACATACTGTTGCTGTGCAAGATTACTGCTTACACAGTGATGAATGGCAGGGAAGGGGTTAATACACAGTGAAAGACTTTCATAAAACCTGCCAATTTTATAAAATTTTATTTTATATCACTAATACTGATCTGTCTCTTTCCGTCACAAAAATGTAAGTGAGGAGAGGGAGGCAGATCAATATTTTTGAATATTGATCCGATCAATTTTGATCTGACCAGGGAGAATGGTGAGCTTAATTGAGAAATCACCAAACCGCCTTTGCCACTAATTCGCTGTTACTGATCGCTATGCACTCAGGCAGCTTGAAAAAAAAAATCTCAAATATTTTTACTTTACATGTAATCCGCTAGCGTATGTGTAAAAAAAAATTAAAAAAAAAATATGCAGACAGATAAAAATTGCTTTGGCGTCAATATCATTGCGTAAGCAGTGATCGACGGCAAAGAAGGGGTTAATAACTCTTAGAAGAGCCTTTTTAGTACTGTAATAAATTACAGTACAAAAAAAATTAACCCCTAAAAAATGCACAAACAGCAAAAATTAATGCGCTGATGTGCACGATCACTGCTTATGCAAGATCAGTGGCAGGGAAGGGGTTAAACACAGGGAATTGCTTTAATAAATTTTTTTTTATTGTTTTATTATTTGTGTGTTGTGTATTTATTGTTTTTTTTAACTTTTACTTACTTTTAGAACTTTGATCTGTCTCTCTCCCTCACTAAAAAAAAATGTGAGGAGAGGGAGACAGATCATAACTGGTCAGATCAATAAAGGGTTAATATTAATCTGACCAGTCAGTGGGGATGTTCAGCAGAACATCCCCACTGCCTGTCAGTGTGCCTGGCAGTCACTGATTGCCTCTGTGAAGAGGCAATCGTGTGACAGCCAGAGAGCACAGGAAGCAGGTACTTCCTGCCTCCTGTGCTCTTGCCCTTAGTAGGGCAGCGCCATCTTGGTCACTCAGTGACCAAGATCGCGCATTTTTTTTTTGTGTTTCTGATTGCCTCGACTTGCGAGGCAATCAGAAACACTTTCTGAGCATAGGAAGCGAAAGATTCGCTTCCTATGCTCGTTTTTGAAATGCCCGCGTTTTAAAGGCTCTGTGCCTTTAAAACCGGCATTTCGATCGCTCTCCGGAGCGATCGAAATTCCGACGGGCATTTTTTTTAGTATTGTACGATGCTTCCACACGGAAGCATCGTAACAATACCATCAGAGCACTGAAAGCGGAAAAACTCCGCTTTCAGTGCTCGTTTTGATACAGGACGGACTAGGTCCGTCCTGTGTCACTAACGCCTCGGCACACAGGACGGACCTAGTCCTGCTAGTCTCACTTTACAACTGTGGCCAAAGCCTGCATGATTATGTCATAAGATACACCACTGTTCACTTACTGGCTCCTGTGTATCACTAGTGGTCAGGACTAGGGGGCTCTGCAAAACTTTTCTTTTTTTACCTGCCTTCCAACACAAAAAGAAGAGATTGACCTGATCAAGCGGGATCATAACATTGTCCCCTCATGTAATAGTTACATTACCCTCCTATTCAACACAAGTCTATGATCAGAATTCTGACTTATTAATAGACTGCATTCTGTGTCCCAGCCCCAAAGTGAGACACTAGTGCTGTAAAGTCACTGGAGGGTGGCACCCAAAAACAAAATATTTCACAAAATGGTGGCACACAGTCATACTTGTTTAGAAAAAGATATCTGATATTTTATGTTTCATAAAATAAACTCACATAACCAAAACAAAAGACATATCTGAAATCAACAATGCAAAAAAAAAAAAAACGTTTTCTTTTTTTTTAAATTGGAAGTATCCCTTTAAAGTAATACACTTCCATACATTTTGAGGTTGGCTTGTGAATTAGACATGAATGATTCAGAAACTTTCTAGTTTTTCCAATATTGTTTTTTATTCAGTTTTATAAAGCTGAAAGACAAAAGTACAATATATACATAGTACAATATATACAACATATGAGCATTTTATGATAACACACAGCACACATTATAAGTACAAATGCAAATGTAAGCTTTACTTAATGCTTAGCATATAACAGGGGTACCCTGAAATGGGTGAATAATATGAATATAGGATGTGCACATGCAACATTAGGGTCTCTTCACTAAAACTGAACCATGCTAACTGAGCAGAGCACCTTAACAATCAGGTATTGATGGTTGAGTTGGAAAGACAGGCAGGTTGATGAGGTTTTCCAACTCATCAATATTAATACATGGTTGACTTGTCACAATCTTTAGCACAATTCACTTTTAAGTGAGTCGACCTCCCTGAGTTAGGAAATGTCTGTATAAAATTTAGAGTAAACATCAGCACACCAGTATTCAATATTGTCATTGGGGAAGTGGGAGGTGAAAAACCGCAGTCACTAAGCTTGATGCGTTTCGCGCATATAGCGCTTACTCATAAGCTTACTCATAAGCTAATAAGATTAGCTTATGAGTAAGCGCTATATGCGCGAAACGCGTCAAGCTTAGTGACTGCGGTTTTTCACTTTTATCCATCTTTATTTGCTGTGCAACTATTTACTTGTTTTTGGATTGAATAAACATCACTTACTTCACCTATACCGACTCCTGGAGTGCCATTGCTCTACTCTTTATTTCTCCCTGACTTCTGATCGTGAGGTGCGAGCCAGGCACCTGTAGAGGCACCGGAGCCGACTAGTGGGATTCATACTCCATTTACACTCTCCAGCGCTGTGAGACGGACATTTTCTCCAATCACATTGTGGAAGTGCTACCTGGAAATATGGCCATTGGTCTTTGGAGAACAAGGTGGAGCAGCATAATGATGGATCTTTCTCATATAAAAAAAATCAAATTAGCCATATTTTGTATTTCTGTGTCATATTGTTTGGGCTAGAAACCTTAATTGTTGGTAATTATAGACTCCTTAGAAAAGTAAAACAATGTAGAAATTAGCATTCTTTATAAAATAGCGCTATCCATCATTTACTCTACTTGTAACATTACATACCAAGTAGATTACTTCTTTTCTTACCATGAATAAATTGATCTGCTACTCTTTTTCTCCTACAAACTCACACGTATCATTTTTCAGTGAAACATATACATCAAAGAATTCTACTGATTCTTAAAAATTGGCTCACTTCCAAAACAGCTGGATAAGTGCTCGTACTTCATGTTACTTTTTATTCCACAAGATGGTGCTAGAGAGAAGTTAAGTTTCTAAACAAACAAAAAAAAACTTTAAACAAAAACAAACAAAAAAAAAACAATTGTCTTAGATGTGCAGTTAACTATTTAATGTTATATTATTATACAATATAAATAATATATACATAACCCATGTTTTCTGTTTGAAAAACAAGATTTGTGGCTAAAATTGCCCCAAATGTAGTACTAAACAAGGAGTCTACTGCCATAGAATTAATAAAATACTAATGTAAGCGTCTTTGGTATAAACTTCAATGATGAGATTAAAAATAACAAGTTAAACAATGTTTGCTTATATACTAGGCAAAGTTTTATGTTTGTGGCTCCAATGGTGAATACATAATTTTTTTCTGTAGTATGAGTTATTTCTTTTACAGGAAAGGACAAAAATTAATGACCCCCTTATTTCCCGAGGTCCTGAATAAATTACATCTTATTGATTCTTTACAGATGATCTGCTTCCTTAATTACAATGTAGGTCGGAAACAAGCTTGCATAAAAACATGTTTTAATGTCCAGCATTATTATTACTCCCTGAATAAATTAATGTAGCAGTATAAAATTATTTGGAAAAATATAGCTTCCTTTTAAGCAGTCCATTCCATTTTAAAAACTAAAGGTATTTTTACACGTAACATAATCTCTTGTGAGAGTTCTTAGCATTTATTGAGTGCTAATGCACTTTGGGAATAATAGTTAAGAGACAATATATTTAGAATGCTACTCTGTCTGGCCTTTTGGTAATTACTTTATGTTGATAGGTAGCAGAATACACAACACTTCATTTAAAGTTTTACCCAACATGTGCATGGCCTAGATAACACAATTTTCAGGTTGGTAACTTAGATTGTAGAGTAGCCCAGAGAACTATGCTGTTCAATTTACATTCTTTATATTATTTCAGTCTAGCATTCCTTATATGTGGACATCTAATATTGAAGGAAGAGCAGAAACAACACATTTATACAAGACATAAAAATAATGCAACAGTATTATTATGTACAAGATAGCAAAGCAGAAAAATCTGTATGTATCTATCTAATGCCATAGTACTGTATACCCCTATATCCACACATACAAGAATATATTAAATACTAGAAATAAGTATTTTCTATTTTTAACAAAAAAAAGCTATTTTCAGTGGTTTTTGATCATGGAATATCATGTTTTGTCTCCTTTTTGATGACTGGTTTGTATACTTGTTCAAAACATACATGTGTATGAATAAAGCAAGTGCATTGACTCTAATTTAAAGATAGACCTAGTTTAGTATCTTGAATGACACATGTTTATCAAGTTTAGCCGACAAATAATGTAATCATTTTCTCACTACAATGTTTGTAGTAAAAGAGGAACAGAGGCTCAGATTTGCAGGTATATAAAGAGCTATTAGGCTAATCACTATCTATCACTATGCATACTTATGTTTATCTATTCCCACATCCATGTCTGCATCTAAGTTTACTAGCAAATGTATCTAACATGGTATTATATTTTCCATGTTCACAATGACATGATAACCTGTGATGACTTGTGAAAGCTTGTCATCGCTCTAGAAATTTACCTGTAGATGTTAACCCATCCTGACAGGTTCACATTGAACAAATTCATTGTTTGCATTTTATCTGAAGTGGGTATACAGTAATTTCCAATTGCTTTTGGTTTGACTTTCACACTGAGTGACTTGTTTATATTAGCAGTGCTATAAGTGCAGTGGTGATGAGCAGACACAGGTTTGTAACCTTTAGGTGGCAGATGCAATAGCAAGCAGTCTGACTTAATTTTCTCTAAAGCTGTTACATACATAATAGATGTATGTTTCATAACAGTGATGTATATGGTGAAAAGCTATTACTAACCTAATGCTTCCCTGCTTGTACTGCATCTAATGCAGGCACTTGATGTATTTAAACAGTTTGTTAATGTCTGAAAATGGTACATTGCAAAATATATGCTTTATCCTTTTGTTGCTTTAATATAAATGTGTAGCAGATACAAAAGACTCTGTTAATAGAACAGCACATACTCTGCATGCTTGATATATCTACAGATAGGCTGAGGATCAAGGCGCTCTCTACAAGTAGGAAAACATGTTTTGTGATTTGACACATCATATTCCATCAGGAAAGAATCAAGCATTGATGCTGAGATAGATGTATCAGCAAGGAGCCCACCGATTTCCCCAGCTGCATATCCTGTTATTGCCAGACATATGCACATGAACTGGATAGGGGGAGGGAGGGAATGAGAAACAGATTGATTAAGAAAAATAGGGAGATGGGAATAAGCTGATGAGAGTGAAAGTACAGGATGATAGAGAGGTGAAAGGGGGGGGGGGGGCAGAAGAAACTGAAATTTAAATTGTTTAAAGATGGGTATAGTTTGTGTGTGTATTGTGTGCGGGGGGTGGTGTATCTGCTTTGCTAATGTTCTCTAGAGATAAACCCCTCTACAAAAAAGAGGAGGGTCCCCCTGTATTTTCTATATTTAGCCACCCCTCTACTTCTCCGGCTCTAGAAATATACCCCAGACTGGTTCAGTTCAGAATTGCACCTTGCTATATCCGTTTCCACTTAGCGTGCCATCTGCCCTTACACCAACATCCTTCTTTACAGTCAGGCAAAATGAACCAGAGCAGAGCAGTGCAGAGAGCCCTGGCACTGTAGGGGTGTGCACGATGCATGAATAAAGCTTATGCACGGTACCTGGCACACAGCGATTGAGGAGTCCCCTCACCCTACCTGACACTGCCTGCGATCTATAGCCAGAGGAAGCCGCATACACCGTTTACAGAGAGTGTAATCAGGAGAGCTGTGTGCCGGGCAGATGGGGAGGCTGTAGGACAATCAGGCTGCTGGATGCACAGCAACTGCCCCGGGATGTCCTCTGGCTCCTTCTTGGATCGCTGTAATTCACTCACGAAAAGGACCTAAGCCCAATCAGAAGTGTGTTTCATGTTCTTGAGGACGATTGGAGTTGTGGGAAATACCGTGCAGTCCTGTCACTTCTCCTCCTCCTCCCCCTCCTTCTAAGCAAAGAGTTGACTTCAATATCCTACTGTAAACAAAGTGCTTTACCCAGGACTTGAGCCATTTGTTACTAAGTTGATCCCGGTACTCTACTAACAGAGTTCTCAGCGGGGAGGATTTTTTTCTTCACTATTTATTCTGGGGAGGTTTCCAGGGATGACAGCCAGCAATAAGGATTTCTATGATAATGCCATTCCATGCAATGAGGCAAGATGAAGCGGGTTGTGAAGCTCCAGGTCCAAGAAGGGATCATCTCAGTGTTGTCTGATTGCTTGGTGGCTTGTTTCTCACGGAGTTACAGGGTGAGCTTCTATGGCTAAGGACTGTAAACTACACACACAATAGAATATTTCTCTTCTCCATGATTATTGAAGACACCAGGATGAGGAACGGCAGGGGGCTCCAGGATCAGTGGGCTGATACTGTAGCTGTGAGACCCAGGACAACCGAAAGACAAATCACTGTGCACAGAAAACTGGTGCTGGGCTTTGCCATTTCGATTTTGGCTTTGATCGTAGTGACTATTATTGCAGTCCTGCTTAGCCTTAGGTTTGAGGAATGTGGTGATGGATCAAGCCGGGTGATTAATAGTAGCATCCTGGAAGCAGCCAGGTTCAACCAGAACCTGGAAGCAGGAAAGGATGCTGGGGATGGACCAAACCACCTACCCGGGAAAGATGTAGAGGAAGAGTGGAAACCTTGGACTTATTTGAGGTTACCTACTCACCTGAGACCTCTGCATTACAACCTGATGGTTACTGCGTTTATGGACAACTTTACGTTCTCTGGAGAAGTTAACGTGGAGATAGAGTGCCTGAACGCTAGCAAATATATCGTGATTCATGCACACAGGTTGTCTGTGGAAAAGGTACAGGTGGCTGAAGACAGAGTTGCAGGAGAAGTGAAAGTTTCCAGCTATTTTGCCTATCCCCCTAATCAAGTGTTGGTGGTGGTTTTAAACAGGAGTCTGGATGCACAGAAGAGCTATAACCTGAAGATAATTTACAGTGCTATTATAGAGAATGAACTTCTTGGCTTCTTCAGGAGTTCGTATGTGCTACATGGAGAGAGAAGGTAAAGAGTTAATAACGTTTTCTTATTATTTATTCTTTAGGTTTATGTAAAGAGCATTTCTGGAACACAATTCTAAAAAAGGTGTTATCTCCTTGGAAACCATTGGAAAGCCCGCCCATAGCTCCACTTTAAAAACTTTGTGCTAGACTTGCTCTTTTCTACCATTCTGATTCATGAACGCCTATTTTTTAAGATGGCTGTGAACAGTGAGAAGGCAAACTGTGGAACTGCAGCTTTTTATGGAATTGGTCATTGATTTGTGAATGGTTGTCTGAGTATGTTGAGATTTGTAGTCCACTACAGCTGTAATAGCAGATAAGCTGGTACCTGTCCGTGGTCCTGAAATAGCGGGTAGACAATATAACATAAACATGAAAAATAGTTCTGAGGCAACGTTCTAAATTCTGATCAATTAACAGACACATGACACTGATTTATATTGTGATTGCTAAAGCTCTAACATTTTGCACCACAATTGTTGTATGGGTAAAAATGTGGGTGTAATACTGACTGCTGAAGCACCCCAGTAGTTTGTAGCACTCAATTGCTGTGCAGTACAGTTAAAACGTTTTCTAAAGTTGGTGTGGATATATGCAGAAGTGTGCACTATTGAAAAGAAGTCTTGTAAACAGCTTGAAGAATTCCTCACATATTCTTACAAAATGATCAGTGAAGGTGTATCATTTTGGAATCATGGTTAATTTAATTTTACACCATGACCTTTAACTGTTGCATTTTACACCTGTAGCAATTAACACAGAAATCGGAAGATGCAAGCTTACTGTGTTGAACTTGCTCTTATAAAACACATTTGTATTAATTGTCATATGTTTAATTATGTTGATGAGGGATGAAATTTACCTCACTCTTACTTCTAACACCCAACATTAAATAACAGGCAAACATATTACTGGAAAGGCTCATTAACATGCATTTTATTTGCTATGCTTTCCTTTTAATTACTGCACTGGGGTAGATGCTCAAAATCTGCATAAACTACTCCTAATTTGTATAATTTGCATATAATTGAAAAGCCTCCAGCACAGTGTCATACACTGCATGCCACCAAGTGTAAGAATGACAGCGATTGTAAATTGCATTTGACAAACCCAATCAAAATTTACAGCACCTTGTCCTACTTTTGCAACTATAGCTCTTCCCTACAAGATGTTTTATATTGTGATATTGTTTGTTATAGTTAAAGTCCACTGAGCGTAAGGTCCTATTACATAGCATTACTGTTTTGCATTTAGCTTGGTTGTATCTAAATATTTATTTGAGAGAGATAAACACATGCATTTGAAATATTACTAAAAGTTACTCCTGGAAGAACTGTAACAATGGAAACTGAAATATTAATGCACAAGAGCCAGCCACAGACAATGATTTGCTAAAGAGATTTAAGATACGCCAGGAGTCCAAATTTAGGAATAATGTTATAAAATAAAATGTACTGTGGTACTGGGCAATATAGTAAAGTTTAGTATAGTTCTCTGATGAATAAAATATATTTTTATAAAAAATCACTATCCTTTTGTTTATCAGCGAGAGTGCTTGGAAACACTTTACTCATTTAGATCTGATCTAGTCATGAATATGAAGAGATTTCTCTCTCATATGTTGTGGTGCACAGTTGTCTGTGTAATATCCACTTTTTTTTTTTGGATTACTTAAACATATTTTGTTATATCTATCTTCAGCAACACACATAAATGCTTTTATCTTTTGTTGTACATAGGAAATGGTCATTTAGTGTAAACAAAAGTGTTAAGGAATTACTGTCCTTGGAAACAAATACCTCAAAGACTTTATCATGGGCTAACTATATGAGCTAATTGATAATTATCCGCCATCAAATTTGTTGTTTCTAGGTTAAGGGCTTTTAACATATTTTTCATTTCTCGAAAGTCATTGGGCCGATTCAGCGATATAAAATATCACTAATAACTAGTGTTTAGTTCCGATTTTTCGATTGCAGTCTATGAGATTCAGTGACTTGAGATAAGGCAACTCAGGTCTTCGAATAGACCACATTGCACATCTTACTGGGAATCATGTAGCTGAAACAAAAGATCATCATTGCCCCAATACATTTCTAAAGCCGCTATTGATTTTACAAGTTTTGTTTAAAGGGACACTCCCATTGTTGATTTCAGAATTGTATTTTGTTTTTGTTATGTGAATTTATTATGAAATATTTTACTAAACAAGTGTGACTGGGCACCTCCATATTTGAAATATAGTGTTTTGGGGTGCAATCCCCTCACCCACACCCCACTGACTTTACAGCACTAGTATCTCACTTTGGGGCTGGGGACACAGAATGCAGTCTATAAGTCAGAATTCTAATCATAGACTTGCATTGAATGGGAGGGTAATGTAACTATTACATCACAAGAGGCGGGGTTATGATCATGTTTGATCAGGTCAATTTCCTCTCTTTGTGTTGGAAGGCAGGTAAAAAAAAGTTGTATACCACCACCTAGTCCTGCCCACTATGAGACACAGGAGCCAGTAAGAGAGCAGGGGTGTATCTTATGATATCATCATGCAGGCTTTGGCCACAGTTGTAAAGTGAGACTTGATGGAAGATTTTGGGAATGATGCATCATGGGTAAAACTCTGAAAATGTATGTTGGAGATAGACACCTAATTTATTTACTTTTATGTGACATTAATTTAAACGGTGGCATATGTCTTATATATGTGTTTGTTTTAAATTCAGCTAATCTAGCTACATCTTATGCAAGTGGTAGTGTCCATTTAAGGTAAATAGAGTTTGGGGAGCAATGTGGGTCACATCAGTTGCTGCCGGTGCTTCAGTGTTGATTAATGTTGTTAGTTTGAGAAGCAATATGGGTCACACATTATTTGCTGTCAGTGCTTTTTGTTACTGATTAATATTTAACCATCCAAGTAACAGAAGTATGTTTTGCACAACACACATACTTCCAGCCATTACTTTAATCCAGCGGTAGGCTACCGGATGCAACCTTTCAGAGGTAATGCTTGTGACATTTGTTACCTACTCTTTTAAAATCTTTCCTGTTATAATATATTAAAAATGAAACCAAGGTGTAGATTTACAAATCGAAAAAAATGACAATATTATAGAGAAATAAACTAATAGTCTACTTTTACATTTCTGCTGATTTAATGTCTGAGTTCACTTTAAAGTCAAACAAGGTCATGTGGGTCTTGTTTTTCTTCTTTGTACTTAAATTGCATTGGTTGCATTTCCCTTTTTGTAGTAATGAAATAGTAAAGTAGAAAATGAAACTGTTTAAAGTTCACAATACAACACATTAACGTAAATGATGGTGAAGGAAAGTGAGGCATGTTTAACAAGACAATTCATGGAACAGGCAAAGTAAAGCATCATCTGCAGTAAATTAACTTCTACTGGAAAAATTGGAATAGTTGTTGTAAACACAGCCAACTAATTTCCAAAAACCACTGCCCTGATCATCAATCATGGTACATCTGGGCTTCTGGGCTTTAGTATTACACATGATCTACTCATACTATTTTCTGTATATTGAAAAAATATCTTGTGATTACATGAATACCAGTTGTCCAAGTAGTCCAGAGGCAACATGGAATTAAATAAACCAACAAGAGTGCTGTCGATACAATCAATTCATACATTTTTATATAAAGTTACTTTTCTGACTATAGAGTTCATATTAATCATCATGGTAGGCGATGTAAGTTTAGAGAAACAGTATCTATGTCACCATTACTTTCTGTGTAAAAGCTGTATGTAAACACTGATGGGTATACATCTCCATGTGTATGTACTTTTTTTTCATATATGAAATCATATAAGCTTAAAGGGACTCTAGCACCTAACCCTTGTTTTTACTGTGATTGTAGGGAATAAAAAATGATCTAACAAAATCTACAAGCAAATGCCTAAATGAGGAGAAAAATATGTTTTAAATGGGGCTGTGGAATCTTCCTGTGGCCTGAAATGCAAAATACCATTTTTGTTTATGGGAAAACTATAAATTGCTTATCACGCCACAGGAGATGTCACAGACAAATGTAATACACATGTTTTCCAATAAAAATTTTAATAAAAAAAAATAAAAACATGTTTTCTCCTAATTTAGGCATTTGCTTGTTTTTTTGGTAACACAATGTATAGATTTTTGAAGCAATTATTATTCTCTACATTTTTGCTAAAAACAATTATTAGGTGATAATAATCCCTTTAAGTAGGTACGTTCGTACATACATCTAGTTAGATAACTATATTCACATGACAATGTATTATATTTGCCAACAAATAGCACTTATTCCTTAAACAGCAAAATGTGGTGACTTGACAACTGAGTTACCTATACTAAAGTAGCCATGTTGGAAAGGGACTACGATCGAAGGTTTCCAGTTCATTATCAGTTCAGCACAATTTACTGTTCAATGAAACACACTTCTCCCTGATTAAAACTCATATTGTAATGTACTAGTACAGTAAAACAAGAATATATTTGGTAGTCTTATGCAGACTTCCAAGGTGTAATTTCATGGATCCGCTATATGTGACATTCAGGTTCATCTTATGAAACAATGAACACTCCACTCTTCTTGTTTGAACACTCCTCTTGTTGGAAGGAGATGCTGCTCTCCTTCATAGCAATTGGTTGTGTGTGGATACATCAAAGACAATAAGATCACTGTTTTTGACAATACAGTAACAGTTCAAATGCCTTGAAAGGTGGTTCCGCAAGCACTAGTTAGGAAGTGCCTTAAGAGATTTGGAACTGTTTAAAGGTGTTTATAGAAAAATAAAATATGTTTTCAGTGGCTCTTGATATTGATTAAAGGGAATACATCACCTAAACATTATTAAGAAATGAAAATTGAGAATAATATATATTCAAAAATGATCTCTACTTTGTGTTTGCAGAATTACAAACAAAAGCATTTTTTCAGCAATGTAGTTATGAAGTGTGATATCTTTAAATGTGTTTCTATCCTTCTGTTAATGTACAAATTAAACAACAATACAATGACACTACAAATTATAATTTTTGAGTCAAATTGGAGTTTATTAGAATACTGTTGTCTAAACACAATTCTTAGAGGTTTATGATCATAGTAAAACCAACTCTTCTTTGTACCATTAACTAGTACTTCAAAAAAATGACCTGTGAAACATATTGATCATTTTTAAATTGGTTCACCACTCTTTTCATAACTTTGAATGAAAGGTGTCTCACAAAACTGTACTTGCTATGATTTTAATTTGGCACAGTATGTATATTGGATCAATTCCTCTTGCTTAACAGTGGAGTGCTGGAAGCTTTTGACACAGTTCCTGAAATACCAATTTCTAATTGGCAAATTGTATCTATTTAAAAAGTAAATGTATCAAAGGGAGGTTTAAACGGTTTGGTACAGTTCAAAGGTTTCCACCTTCACACTGTAGGGTTATCATGTATTCAAATGTTAATTATAGTGGCATTTACAATAGCTTTGTAAAATAGAATCACATTAAACTGTATGTAAAACCATTCTCAGGTGGCAGATCTTAGTGATGCACAAAATAAAGTACATTTTAATTAAAAGTCTAAACATTTTGGGGATTGTGGCTTTTAATGCTTAGTTTACACGATTACACTAGAACACTATCTAATACTTCTTTAACAGCAGACAACATAGCAATACTCTGAATACAGAACTGCACTTTGCTAGGGTGCAGTCTATCTGTCTATCTATGTATCTATGTATCTATCTATGTATCTATCTATCTATCTATCTATCTATCTATCTATCTATCTATCTATCTATCTATCGGACTGTCTGTCTGTCTGTCTTTTGGTCCGTCTGTCTCTCCCTCTCTCTCTGTCTATCTTTTTGCCAGTCTGTCTCTGTCTTTGTATCTGTCTCTTTGACTGTCTGTTCATCTATGTCCCACAGCTCTCTCTTTTTTTTCTGTTTTTATGTCTTGTGTTTTCATATGCAGAAACTCCAAGGCACCGGATCACACACTTTGTTTATCTACAAATATATTATAACATCTCCAAATGAATCATATTTTGTAGAAATGGACCAGAATTGAGTGAACATTTATTAAGAATGGTTAAACAAACATGGCTTGAGCTATTTCCCAAAACTGATCATTTCTACCCAATTTTTGTGCTAACGGACCTGGAAATACACCATGTAAACATTAGATTGATTTGGTATCACACTATAAATGAAGTCTACACTTCCAGCTGAGAGTTACAATAAGCCTTTAAGCATAAATGGTCCAAACCAATCAATATTAAGGAAATGAAAGCACTCAACCTGGAAGTATTTTCACTGCAATGTTTAATGTTCAATGGTGTGTTTTTATTTATGTAGAACATGAACAGAAAACTAAAAAGAGCTAATTTAGAAAATGCGTGGAGTTGACAGTTGGAGTTAGAGTGATGAGAATTCACAAGCTTAGAAATAGCAAAATTGACACGACTTGTAGAAAAATAAATTAACATTATCTAAATTGAGTCATCATTTATGATGTGGGCTGACATCAGTTTTGCCTATGTGAACATTAGAAAAGGCAGCCTCTGGTTAGCTAATTTTGTTGTCTTCAGTTACACTTTTGATTTCATTTATACTTGAAAATTGTCATATGACACATGTCATATGACTGTTTGTAAATGTAAATGTTTGTAGAAAAAGTCCCTTTAGCAAGCACAGTTTTAGACTGAAACATTTTTACTGTTACGTAGGAAACCCTTTTAAGCAGCAATACGTTACATTAACTTAACATTTATTTTTAAAGTGCCAACAATTTAGGTAGCATAGTGGGGACTACATACTACATTAGATAGAAAGACTGATATATGAGGCAGAGAGTCCCGCTTGCAAGCTTTAAATCTAGAGGGGGTGGAGGAAAGGCGACACACAAGGTGAGTGAAAAGATCAAAGTGGAAGGTGGTGGTATTAATAGTATTTGGGGACAATTGGAACTTGTTTGGGTTTGACCAGAGGTTAATTAGTGGGTGTTCTTGTTAGATGAGTTTTAAGCATCCTTATTCACAGTTAGTAACAATATTTGGGGACAGTGATAGCTAGGTGGGTTTGGCTAGAGGTTTATTAATGAGTATTCTAGTATTTACTGGTTGAATTTCCCTTATGCATGGGACTGGAAGCATTTCGGATAATGGATAATTTCAGATAAAGGATCATTTACATAGGCGCCTGCACCGAGAAGCAGGGAATCAAAGAGCAGCACATTCAGCCACCATGTTAAACTCCTCATCTTCCTCTGGATCCTCTTTCAGCTGTTTTTTGCCAATTTCAGGTTGGCTACTTTTGACCTATCTAATCCAATTTCAAGCCAGATCAGTCTATATTGATTAGAGCCTTAAGCTTCCAGTATCAATCAGACATCCAGGTAGAGATGGCTGACAGAGAGTCTCTGGCACACAACAGAGGGAGAAAGATCAGGAGAGGAGAGGTAGATCTGAGTGTCATCTGCATTTAGATCATATTAGAAGCCAAAATAATTGATCCGTTTTCTTAGAGAGGATATGTACATATAAAACAGCAAAGTGCCAAGGACTGACTCTTGCAGAACACCAGAGAGCGGGACAGACAATGACCTCACACCACCATGCAACACAAAGAAGGAGTTCTGGATAGATATGACTCAATCTAAGTGAGAGCCTTCCCACCTATATCCATCAAGGCCAATCTGTTAGGAAGGAGGCAATAGTCAGGGCCGATCCTGGGCGGGTGCACAGGGTGCACCGCTCCCAGGCGCACAGGAGGAGAGTCGCTGAAGCTTGGAGCTCTCTCCCTGCCATCCTCCTCCTTGTTAAAGCAAGCACAGAGCGACGGGTGCAAGCTCCGCCTCCGTCACGTTCTGTATCGTTCTGTATCTGCCAAGACACCATAGAGAACATCCTCCTCCCTGCAGCCAATCAGAGGGGTGGAGCTTTCCCCCATTGCTCTGTGCTTGGATTAACAAGGAGGAGGAGGTGATAACAGTTTGGGGGGGCTGGAAGTGTCTGTGGTAGTGTGTGTGAATGTGTATGTGAATGTGTATGTGTATGTGTATGTGTGTGTCACTGTGTATAACTATGTGTGTGTTACTTTCTGTGTAAGTGTGTGTACATGAGTGTCTGTGCAAGTGTATCCTGTGTCTAAGTGTGTAAAGGTGGCTGTGTGTGTATTTATGTATGTGTGACAGTGTGTATAAGGGTGTCTGTGTAAATGTATGTCTGTGAGGGTGACTAAGTGTGTAACTGTGTTTGTGTGACTGTGTGTATTTATGTGTTACTGTGTGTATTTATGTGTGGCTGTGTGTAAGTGTGTTCTTGCCCGTGGCCCTCACTGCGCTCATCAATTTATCACATGGAGGGCACCAGCCCCCAACCAGCTGGCGTCTATTTCCCGCCTCCTGCACTCAGCGTGCGTAGAGGGAAGACTGTGCGGAGGAGACGGCCAGGGACGCGAGAGCAGCAGCAAGGTGAGTACTGGGGAAGGCAGGAGAGGAGATTATGCTTTTATTGGGTAAACTAACTGTGGCATATTGGCTGTAGCCTATTAATTGGCAAACTAGCATTGGTATATAAATGGGAAAACTGTCTGTGGCATATCAATGGGCAAATTGGCTGTTGTATATTAATGGACAAACTGGCTGTGGCATATTAATGGGCAAAATAACTGGCATATTACTGGGGAAACTGGCGTATTTTAATGGACGAACTGGCATTTTTATTGGGCAAACTGTAGCATTTTTAATAGGCAAACTGGCTGTTGCTTATGTAAATGGCAAAGTGTACCCTAAGTACACCTCTGCAAATGGGCTGCCCATGTGCTGCTTTGCTGCCTCTCAGAGCCAGCTCTGCACCTCAGTCAACGCTTTCTGCTCTTTCCGTGCACAGTGATGACTTAGAGCATCGGAACATAATGGTCATCACTATGTGTGGGGAGATCAAGGCAGTGCTAATTGAGTTCTGAGATGAGGTCAGTAGGGGGCATGGAAAAGGGACATGGGAAGAGACAAATACATGGTAGGTAGGAGGTATAGGAGAAAGATTTGTGGTGTGACAGACAGACATGGGGTATGAGTGGAGAGAGACAAACATGGGGTATGAGTGGAGAGAGACAAACATGGGGTATGAGTGGAGAGAGACAAACATGGGGTATGAGTGGAGAGAGAGAGAGAGAGACAGACATACATGGGCAATGAGTGGAGAGTGAGAGACAGATAAGTGGAATGAGTGCATAGTGAGAGACAGAAATGGGAATGAGTGCAGAGTGAGAGACAGACATGGGAATAAATGCAGAGTGAGAGACAGACAGACATGGAGTATGAGGGGAGAGAGAGAGAGACAGACACGGAGCACGAATGGAGAGAGAGAGAGAGAGACATGGAGCATGAGTGGAGAGAGAGATGGACATGAGGGTATGGGGAGAGAGAGACAGACATGAGGGTACGGGGAGAGAGAGACAGACATGAGGGTACGGGGAGAGACCGACAGACATGAGGGTATGGGGAGAGAGAGAGACACGTGAGTGACTGACTTGGTGGAATATTATTTATCACTCCTTGCTCAGCCAGACTAATGAGAGACTTTGGCTGGTTGGGAATTATGGGAACGGTAGTTAAAACTCTTTCTGCTAGCCAGCAAAAAGTCTCCCATGTTGCTGGCTGAGCATCATAGAAATAAATAATACTTCACAGTATTATGGCCAAACATATATCTTTATTTAAAATAAACGTTGGTCCTTTACATTAAAATAAAGTTTTCTCCCTCCCCCTCTCCCCAATATTGAAATGGGCATGCCTGGAACAGAAATGTCTAAAGGGGAGGACTTCATAATATAGCCACGCCCACCCTTGGGCGCCAAAGGAAAACCTGCACCCAGGCACCCGTGACCCTAGTATCGGCCCTGGCAGTGTAAAAGACAGCAGAGATATCTAAGAAAATCAGTACAGTGTAGTGGTTATATTTGGTAAGGCATTTGTGATTGCTGTTTCGGTAGAGTTTAAGGGTCTAAAATCAGACTGAAGAGGATCAAGGATTTTCTTAGTGACAGAAAGTTGGTTAGGAGAAAATGCACAATACTCTTAAAAAACTTGGACATAAAGGGAAGAAGGAAGATAGGACGGTAGTTCGATGGAAGTATGAAATCTAAGGAAGATTAGTTTTAGTATAAGTATGATGTGGACATTCTTGAAGGTTGATGGTACAATTCCAGAGGACAGAGAGAAGTTGATGAAGTGGGTTAGGGTTGGACAGAGGAGAGGGGATGAGTTCTAGCATGCAAGCAGTAGGTTTCGAAAAGGAGAGTAAAATATCTATCACTCATGTGTTTGGGAATGTGAAAGAGGCCTTATCTTTACCAGCACAGATCTCCATACTTGAGCTCCTTCTTATTGAAAGTCCTTATAAATACTATTATTATATGACAGCATGCTCCAGTTGTGATTATATATTAAAGCACATATATTCATAAGGCAGCTTGTTTGATAATTATGAGGGCATTGTAATGTGAATACGATGCAAGCAGAGGCAAAGATCTCTGCTACTTTGTTATTTAGCACACCCCAACCAAAAGTCCAGGGTCTAGGGATTACCCAGTTGTGCCTAAGGTGTTTAAAACCCCCCCACCTTAGACACAACTAGATAATATCTAAATCCTGGCCAGAAATGGGTAATCAGTAAATCCTGGACTGTTGGATGGACCTTGAAGACTAGATTAGGAACCACTGATTTAGGAGATACAATAAGATATATAGTAGCCAATTACACTAAATTTATTTCTATTCTGGGCAAAACCAAGTTGCTAGGTCCCTTCCTCAGGGATAAAGGAGGCTAAAATAAGTAATTTAACTTCCTAGTCACTTCTGCTCGCTATTTAACAAACCCATATACACCAATGACATTTTACTATTTACGTGAATGCATAAACTATATATGTTCAAAAATATAAGTGAAAATGACACATTCCTTTAAATTACAATATGTAGTTTCAGTTATGTAATATTTACTTGTAGTTTATACATTTTGTTATGTATTCTCTTTTGAAATGGAAAGAAGTCTCTCCAAATAATATAATTTTTCATGCAGCAAAATTACATATTCTCCAGATTTATAATTTCTGTAGTTGTCCACATGCTTTATGGCTTGTCCAATGTTTTATTCAAAAGGTTGAAACACATTTTATGCTATAACTTTGCACATAATGCAAATTGATAACAGCTATTTTACTGTAAAGAAAGTAGGCCCATACTTCCATTATGATAGTCATTTCTAACAAGGTCTGGAAGTTATTTTGTGCTCAAGAATATTCAGATTCACACATTTATTTTGTAAAAGGAGTCATCATTTTTCAGTAGTTTATCTATACTACAGCAGTAGCAATTTGCACATCAGCAACCAATGTAAAATTCAAAGAAAACAACATATATTTTATAGGATTTGGTATTTACACATTAATCTATGTAGAATGAGTGTACAAAGCATTAGGAACACATGTTCTTTCCAGAAAAGAGAATGCAGGTGAAAGCTGTTATTCCTTATATATGCAACCTGCTTAATGCCCCAGTGCAGATAAAATGAAGGACACAGGTTAAATATGAACTTTGACAAAAAATGTCCTAGTATTTGGAGGGTAATTTGTGAAGACAAATGATTTAAGTACCTTTGCACATGTATTTAGGAATACTGGCATCCAAATGACATCCAACCTATATTAGTCAACAATCATAACTCATTGATGAAAGTAGTCAACTGGCATACAAGTACATCATAGTGTTGAACAACAGATATAAAGACAATATTCATTTTGTGATACACATTGCAAATGGCAGCTGACAACCTAACAGACTTCCACTTCTTTCCTGGTTCTGTGAATATTTTCCTTGATAAAAGTGTAGGAACAATGTGAATCTTAACATCATTGCCTACCAAGTGACCATCTGGAAATGGATATTTTCAGACAACACTCCATGACATAGGCTTTTTATCTTCAAAGAATGGTACCATGAATATGAATTTGAATTCAAGGTACTGACAATTGAAATGCTTCCCTATGCCCTGTAAAGCCCATGCACACAGACTACAGATTTTCTGGTGGCATAATATGGTGCCAATCAGTATTAGAAATAGGTTTTGAATGTTTGGACAATCAAGGAATGTAACCTATACTATTTGCACTGAACCATAAAACAGTACACACTGCACACAAATAAAAATATATGGAAGATCCACTGTGACATTTCATATAAAAATTATCTTGAATTACATTTTAAAGTAAAGGGGTGTAAAAATGTACCAGGTTTAATAAAACTGTAAGTAGAGTAAAATACCAGCTTTATTTCTAAAGTTAGATGTGTCTTAAGTTCAATTGAAGGGATGAAAAAGGAAAAATCAGAATATTTTCAGTGAATATAAAATATGATGTACTGATTACAGAGATTTACAAAAGATGTTGAGTGGGATTTTCAAGTACACACATTGTAACAATGGACAAGTTAGTATGATTAGCTATAATAGAGCGAAATACATACTGCAAATTGATGGTTGTTGAGGTAATACAAAAACTGCTATCTTTTAAAATGTAAAAAAGTGTTAAGATCCTGAAAAATATATATAGGATTACATTTATGTGTTTATAAATATACAGACCAATCAGGCCATAACATTATGACAACCTGTCTAATATTGTGTAGGTTCCCTTGTGAACCTTTTTGACTCCACTACAATTAGAAGGTGTGCTGTGGTGTTTGGCATCAAGACATTAGCAGCAGATCCATTAAGTCATGTAAGTTGCAACCATTTTTGCTTTGTGGCACGATGCATAATCCTGCTGAAAGAGGCAAATGCCATCAGGAAATATTGTTTGCATGAAAGGGTAAACATGGTCTGCAACAATGATTAGGTCGGTACGTGTCAAAGCAGCATCCACATGAATGGCAGGACCCAAGCAGAACATTGCCCAAAGCATCACACATGACATTTTTTCTGCCGGCTTGGCATCTGTCAGTGGTCATAATGTTATGGCTGATCGGTGTACATATAACCTATAACTATACTCAGTTCTTGTCTTTTGAAAGGCTATTCAGCATTTTTTTAACAAAATTTAATTTTTTCAATTAGGCTTTCATCTCACTTGAGATTAAGTATGATTCCAATATGTCCATGTTAGCTGAACTGCAGAACATAGCTGCCATGTATGCAAGAATGTTCGATAACATTATACCCATGGACTACGAATTAAATGTATTAATAATGTAAAAAGTATTTTTACTATAAAAAGGTTATTTATAGTAGGAGAGGCTTAGATTTTCCATTCAAATCACTACTCAAAACTGAACTAAATTCTAAAATGAAAAATGTCTGTAATATATCCAGACTGAAAATATAATAGTTCAATGCTGAACTTGCATAACAAGCTACCTTATGTATTAATGTAGAACTGTACTAGTCAGCTCGATTGCCAAAACACCAGTTATAAATAATGGACCACCTTGAATTGTGCTCCTAACCAGTGAACTATCCAAACTCATGTTTTAACAACACTCATTTCAAAATTTTAGACTTGTTAGTAATTCAAGTCCAATGTTTTATTCGTCAACTGAATGACTAATATTGGCATCCTAGCAAATATAAAAAACATAACTTTGTTGCTAACTATTAGAGAGAAACCCAAACCGTAATGATTACACTGGTAACATTGTACAATAACTTATAAAATGAGATCACTAATGTAAAACCAAAAACATATAGCATATTACCCCTAACCCTCTTTAAGGATCCACTGGGATTTGAACTGGTATGACTACTTGTCTCTGCTTGCTTTTTTGCCAAACGTTTTAGAGACAGTTTGCTTTGTTACTGTTTGTGCTGTTTCCTTTGCCTGGTTCCTCTGAGTGGCAATTAAGACGATTACCTGTATTCGGCTTATGAAGGCAATTATGGCTGGAGCACACTAATATTGTGAATATCCAGAATGTATTCTGTCATCTTGGTAAGCTACTTAAACCTGCTTTGTCTTTCTTGTACTGTGATACCTGTGCCATCCTGTGTGTAGTCTGTTTTCCCATGGGGACCGCTTTTAGGCCCAACACACATTTTTATGTCTCAAACCATTATACAAGTGACCACACAAACCTAAGGACTCAATTTATGGGAGAAAGAAGATTAATAAGAATAATCCAGGTCAGAAACTGGACTCCAACCTTCTTTTTTGACTCCAATCCTCACACCCTTATTCAAACTAAAACGTTGTCCAAAATACAAATGTGTGCAATAAACACACTCACAGCTGCCACTCTAAGCCTAAATACAAAACAGGCATAATGCAAAAACGAATTAAAAAAACACAATAAAAATACATTAACATGGACTAGTGACATCCAGAAACCTGTAGATTTAAATTTCATTAAAATATCATACTATGAATTGTTGTAGGTGAATTTAAGAAAATAAAACATATTTTGTTTATGGAATCAAATTTTAAATTAGGAAAAACTCCCACAAATAGTCTATATACAGAATATAAAAAATGTTTGTATGTTTTGTTAACGTCTTACTTTAAGAATTGGACCAATGTCTAGGGCTATTTTAGTCACCACTATTTAGACCTGATCTTTAATACAGGGGTTGGACTGGTGATCAGGGCACTAACACCCAACTTTGGCGATAGTGTCAATATTAAGTTTAATGTTTGAATGCACAGTTTTTATACATAATCCTGAGATCATTCTCACCATAATCTTTTAAAATTATTAAATTATATCTTAGATTAATACATGAAATATAAACACCACAACAATAGCTATGTTTGATAAAGACAACATAGCTGCAGAATGTACCATACAAATAGTCAGTCTGCCACATGGGCACCAGAGGAGGTATATTTGTTGTGTTCTTATATATACTCAATATATTCTGTCTAGATCTGGGGTCTCCAAACGTTTCAGTATGAGGGCCACATTGTCCATTTTACATATTTTTCACAGACCAAAAGAAACATAATTTTAATTAAACTTTTTCATATGTAATAAGGTTATTGAAACAATCCATCTCTTGTTTTTATTTCCTTCCTCTGCACCCACATTGCACCCAAGACTTACCCCAGCATTCAGTACAGCATGAGGGGATGGACCAAGTAGTCTCTGCCGATATCACTGGCTTCCCCTCATGCTGCAAGGCTCCCCTACACACTGGAGAAAAAAAAAAAACATTGCTGGGGTAGGAGGTTGGAAGTTTCTGTGGTTTGTCCGTGGGCCTTAGTTTTGAGACCCTTGGTCTAGATGAATAATATTATTAATTTGCTGTACACTAAATTACCTATTTGTCTATAAAATGTCTATTTTTAGAGTAGTAATATTAGTTGGTGAGAAGCTAACCATAATGTATCCTGAAATTAAAATGAACTATATGACCATTACCTGCTTCTCAATGGTTCAGATACTACTCTGAAGTAATACTATCAGAGGTTTGATTGTGTTCTGTTATCTCAAGGGACTTTAGCAGTACAGAGTTTATTAAGGCTAATTTGTGAATTAAATTATGTTAATAGAACTTCCCAGTTAAATAAACGAATAATTTAGTAGCCGTAGCTTTTCAAATGTTTTTCTTTTTAATGCACATACATTTTAGTAACACTTACTGTGCTGTCGATAAGCTGGTGACTGTTAAAATACAGTAATATAACTGTAAATAAATTACCTTAGTTATCAGGTAAAGCTGACACATCAAAAATGTGAGGTCCCGAAAAATCCTTTATAACCAGAGGGGACTTCATAAATGCCTTGTGCCAAATTCCATCATACTGAATTATTTATTTTGTCTTTTGACTGACTCAGCAGGTTAGAAGTTACATTCACATGTCTGTTGGAGAACTCTATACTTCTGTTAACTGGGACAGGGGAGTGAGAACCCACTAGTAAATATCTTTACTAATTTCTCCCACCCCAAGACACTGAGACTGGGGTAACTGCTTTCATCAGCTCTTCTGCAATTTAAAAAAAATTATAGTAATATAAATTTGCTTAAATTAAATACATTTGCATGTTTGTGCTCCATTCAGTGGAAACACATAAATGTTCTAACTTGTGGCACCATGTTATGTGCATTGCTTAAGCTCTTAGCATAAAGGTTTGATTTGAATGTTAGGGGCATTTGCATTATTTTTATACCTATGGTTTAACGCAGCTATTAACACCACTTGGTGCTATTTTTAAGCTTAGAACATACCGTAGGCAGGTGATGTTTCTAAAAGAAAGAATTTGAAGCTACAGAACCTTTATTTACCTAATAATCTGAACCTTGTGTTGTGCTCGCTTGGCTCCATTCAGAAGCTTTGTCTGTAACGTTAAAGTCTTTGTAGATATGCGCTTGGTTCTGTATCTTGTCTGAGCAAACGGATTACGATTTATTGTACTTTTAACCCCTTAGTGACAAGACATTTTCACCTTGACTTTCCCTTGCTGCAATTTACTTCTTTCTCACATACTGTACCCACACAAATTATATGTTGTTTTTATCGTCACAAGAAGGACTTTCATTAGATACCATTATGTTCATCATATCTTATAATTTACTACAAAAAAAATCATAAAATATGATGAAAAATGTAAAAAAACAACACTTTTTCTAACTTTGACCTAAAATATAATTTACGCAAATACAATCATTAAAAAAGACCCCATCTAAATAGTTTCTAAATGTTGTCCCGAGTTCAGAAATATGCATCTTTCCATATTTTTCGGCATTTTTTTGCGAGTTATGGGGCAAAAAACAAAAATAGTTTTTTTTTTCTATATTGACCTTTTGACCCCAACCCAAACCCAAAATGTAACTCTTACACTAAATTTAACCCCAACACTACTATCCCTTGATATATTTTAATTTAATTTTAACCCTAACCCTTATGCTAAACATTTTAACCCTATAGGCTATGTGAGCGAAAAAGTGGAATCGTGGTTGATGGAAGATACATCAGGCCTGATTTGCTAAACAGCAACCTGAGAATTTTCAGTTAAATGCCCCAGGGAGGGATGTTAAAGTTTGTGATATACCTTGCTGATGCTCTGCAAACCACGGTATGGGTCCCTGGGGCGGAGTATTTGGAGAGCAGGGTGGGCCAATGCTCCAACAGCACTAGTTGCTGTGTAACAGACCAGGATTTAGATTTAACTACAGAGTTTCCTAATTGGCACTCACCTGTAGCTGGTCAATTAGCAGACAGGCCTTTAAAAGAAGAGATCAGCCTGCTACAAGGGGGAAGAAAAAAAAGGTCAGCTAGGAGAGCTGAGACAGAGAGAACAATACTTCTGTTTATTGCAAAGCTGTTTTTTGTTTTTTGAAGAAATTGGTAAGTGGGAAAGCCACCCAATTATAGATAGTAATTTCTGTCTAGTAAGAGCTCAAGTAAGAGCAAGGAATTTTTGTTTTTGTTTATTATTATTTGAAGCAGCTGTTTTCCTACCAAATAAAGAAAAGGAAAACCGAACTGAATGTGTCCTGGACTTTGTATACCCTAGAAGGCTGTGGTTTATTGCAAGATCGGTGGCAAAATCCTATATGTAAAGGAGGTGGTTTGTCACAGCTAATCTAACTAATCTACCTAATCTAACCAGTTTTAAGATAATTAAATATTTGTTATTTTTTTTTTTACATTGCTATGCTGCTTGGCTACCTCTAGGGGCAGTCAAGCAGCATATTCAGAGTGACGGAAGTGAATTTAGTTTCACTTCCGAAGCTCAGACCACCAGAGGGCATAGCCATATTGACAGGTTATGGCTCCCATGATCACTCTGTGGGGCGATCGTGGGTGCCCCAGAAAATAAATTTCGGTGCTGGCTATTGCCTCAACATCGAGGCAATAGACTATCACCATTAAAGCGGTTTTCGTGATCGTTGATTGCGAAAACCACATGATTCACCGCAGGACGTGCCAGGCACGTCCATTCTCGCAAAGGGGTTAAAGTAGAGACTATTTTTTTTTTATCCTAATAGTGAAAGAACAAGCAAGAGTAGTTGAACTGATAGGTAACACTCCAATCTTGCTACCTATGTTTGCCCATTGTACTTGTAAATATTAATCTACAACGTTGTTCCTTTTGCAATGTATTGCGATATACATTTATTTTTTCATTTTGTTGTTGTTTTTTTAAATTTAATATATTATGGATTTATTGGGTCTCTTATGTTTAAAACTGTGTATTGGTCAGCCACTGTGAAACTTTGGCTTGCAACTTTTTCAGGTTTTCCAAAAAGCTAATTATAAAATTAGCTTGTTGATAAGCTATTTGAAAGGTTGAAATGCTAAGCATTTCAAATAAAAATACCGCAGGCAAGATTTAGTACATTATTATTATAACATTTCCATGTGGAATTTAAGAAACGACACAAAGTAGACTTAAGCATTATTTAAGAAATGACAAACTGAGATTCATTTATAATATGAATTCCATGTGGAAAGGCAATTGTAAATGCCTTTACTACCTAATGTTGTCTCACTTAGCTGCTCCCCAGATGTTATACCAACCACTGAATCAATGGAATGTCAACAAGGGAAAACTATGAATAAACAAAAAATGACTTAAAATTGTTAATCCACACAAGAGACATTCCATCCTTTTTAGACTATTTTGCTAATATCAATGCTATTCTGATGGTTACCCTATCAATTCAGAAATACAAGCCTCTAACATGACATATGACATGACAGTCACATTCTTAGAACCTTAATTGGCCTTTTTTTTATCAATTAACCTTTTAATGACAGTTATGAGACAGGAAGTGCAGTGCAATGTTTTCTGTACATGCACAGCTTCAGGCGTCAAGAGGTTAAGTCCACCTAACAATGTTTGGGGGATACGACTTAATAGGAGTCACATTTTAATACCAGTGACCTCATTCCAGCTTCAGTTTCTTTACTTACAGTTTGTACTTTCCATTTATGAGAATGCTACAGGTTAACATCAGTACATGGCAACTATATGTCCTGGACTGTCTTTAGTACACTGACAGCTAACAGTAGGTGCCACTTATTTTGTACCCCACTTAACTCTTAAACCAGTTGCAGTGCATGTCCTGTTATTATTTGTGCTACTGAATTCTGTGATGGAATTGCAAAAAAAAAACAAAAAAAAAAATCATTTTTTACTGAGAGTGGAATTTATAGAGTCCTTGAAGCTATGAGAATGAGTTTATCTGCAGATTATATTTAGAATGATTATTAAATTTGCATCATCAGCTTGTATAATGGATAAGCTAGTTGCAAGCATAGAGAACTCTATTAACCTCTTTGTGATGCCTCACTATTGTGTGAGCATAAAACATTAAGCACATTTTATATGTGGACTCTCAGTATAGCGTAAAATCTTGTAAAACATAGACTGAACAGGAAAAATAGAACAGAAACACATCCTTAACCTAACATACTTCTCCAAAAATCTGCCATCCAAAACCCTTGTGATGGTTATGCAGCCATGGGTCATAGGTTGGAAATGACAAATTAGTGAAATTTAGTATTACTACATTTTCTTTATTCCTAGCTAATTCTTATAAGTGTTCCAAAATGGTACAACCCAAGCTAAAGCAAGAGACAAATGTTATAATCCAATCCTAAGAGACCAAATATATAATGCAAATCATTCATTTTATTAAAGAAGAATGGGAAGTAGAGTTCTGTAGTCACACTGGGAGGCCTATAAACATTATAGTTGAAGCTTTATCACTACCAATCTGTACTGTCTAATAAAAACAAAACCATTCTGCTGCCTTCTAGATGCATTCTGCGAAGTATTAGCCAATGAAAAAGATCTTGCCTTAATAGAACAGGCTTTGAAACCTTCAATAATTTGTCCTTGTCTGCACTTTAAAGGGACACTAAACTTTTAGTTTTACTAGTGCTTCTAAAGATGCAAGGGTTTAAAAAGGTTTACCTTCCCCTTAAAAGCATGAGAAATAGCTGAGATTATCCAAAGGAACGAAAGTGATGAGTGATCATCTGTGAATGTAAATATGTAACAGATCAGTTCCTGATGAAAAGCACATTAGACTGGTCCCACCCATAAGGGCAGTCCAGATCCAAATAGCCTGGCAGGTCTCCTCTGCACAAAGAATACAGCAACCACAGACGTACGTTTCGGTCTTCAATGGCCTCGTCAGTGTGGTACGGCTGGTATCCCTTTAGGTTCAGCGAGCTAGGGACCAACGTCTGGGCATACCCTGATTACTCACAGAGACAAAAAACAAAGGTGTGGGATCCCTCTCAGCGAGAACGGGCAAAGGCTAAAATAGCCGGCCCTATAGGTTGTAACCTACTCAGGAGCGGAATCACCGTTTTTTGCTCGCTTGCACCATTACAGAGGAAACCTCTCCAATAGCACATTAGACTGGTCCCACCCATAAGGTTTTTTTTTTTTATTGTTTGTCTGAGATTAAGTAGTTCCTTAGAGCACAACATATAAGAAGACCCTCACACATTGGCCCCTGGACATATTATTACTTTATATAAGATTAATGAAGGTGTTTACATTTCATATATAGCCTTGTTATACAACTGATTCTGCCTACTAGGGGTGATCAATTGACAGTAATTATTCATGAACACAAGTAAATGAAATAATGTTCTGCTCTGCTATTGCAGTTGATAGTTTGCCTTTGCATGGAGCTGTCTTTGGGATAAGTACATAGTTGCATTGGGCTCTATTATCCATGCTGCAAACATACGATTGTATTTTGAAAATGTGCGTGATGTCAATGACAAATATCAATACAAAACACATTTTATAAAGTCCTGAGTAAAGTTTGGCTATCACTCCAACATATACATTTACAAGATCCAGCACATCCATCACTGTTAAATAGAGGCCCTGATTCATTATCATAGTGGCAGATAAGTTGTATTTAGCAACTGTTAGTAAATTTAGCCTATAATTGGTAAACTGAATAGAAACATCAATATAAAACTTAATCAGCACTGTTCATTTTAGAATCTGTCTATGTTGTTATGGTTACTGAAGCATTTTTTTTTAATACCAAATGATGTTTGAAAATCAGCCAGAGGTTTTATTTAATTTTCGATTCTTCTTAGATTTCTTATTGAATTAATATTGAGTGACACAAGTAACAAGTGCTCCAGGTCCTACAAAATATTTGCATAGTGATTTGAAGCATATGTACATTCAAATAACTCTCTGTTTAAAACATGTAATTTAATTGACAGTACTCTTTGAATTTTGACTTGAACAATCTAGGAAAAAGGAAAAAGAAATAAGTATCCCTTTTTAATGAATGCCAAGTTTGATAAAACTGGGAAAGCAAGCTGTGGATACAAATGGTTTGAGTTGTGTATAATTGTATCCTTGGATTTTACTTTGTGTTTTAGAAATGCTTAGTGTAGTTTGATTTGGTTAATATAACTGAAGCAAACATAATACATTTTTTAGTATAATGTCTTTGGATAGTTTGTCCTGACCAAACAAACATAGGTGTAGATGCAGATACTTTGTAGTCACAATATTGAAATTATTGGGTATTATAAAAAGACTTGTAATAAAGGACTTACTTTGCAAGTGGCTTTTGTTTGCTCCTACTTGTGGACACTTACTGGTGAAAATGCACAATATTTCATATATAGTTGCCAACTTTTTTTATGTCCTGGGACGAAAAGGGGTGGCAGGCTAAAGGAGCATAGTGACACAATACTGTGTGATCCTGCAGCATTGATTTCGAGGCTACCCGATAAAGATACCAGTTGTCTGGAGATCATTTCATTTTGTTTAGACTGTGTATGTCAGTCCCAGCAAATTTGGGACTGTTGGCAACTATGCTAGATCATGGGGACATGCTCATCTAAATCTATACCTTTTAAATTGATCAACACTTCTTTTCTGGGAGGGGAGGAGCGATGACGTGATGACGTGATCACGCGCGCTCTGCTTGTTGGCGCTAGGAGAGGGGGGAGAAGAAACTAGAATCCCGACTAGTGATATCCCGACAGAGAAAACAACTTTGGACCTTAACGGAAAACACATCGAAGCCGTAGACTCGCTGCCGCAGGATTCGCCGATAGGCTCTCCAAGTTCCCTGGTAGATCGTCTCGTTATCGCAGAGAGAGGGGCGGAGGATCCTCCTGACGCACTGCTAGGACGACGACTGAGGAAAACCGGAGAGTGGGCGACGGTGTGGCTGCTTTGACGCCTGATAGGCTGAGAGCCATCCTGCACAGCATAACCCTTAAGTTTCGGGTCATCAGATCACTGAAAACGCAAGGAAGAACGCTCGGAGAAGATCCGGAGACGGAGCCGCCGCGGAAGCGTGGAGCGGTTCCCAAATCGGACATTCCCAGATGAGGCTGCGGTTATGATAAGTAAAACTTTTATTTTATACTGATGTATACGTTCTGTGCAGGAAAAGCGAACATCTTATTTTTATTTTTATTTTTTTATTATAAACATATAAAAGACAATACAGATTTAGACATGACACAATGTTGGCATACATTACTTTTAGATCAATCTATATACAGTATTATTTATAAGTTATAAGTTATAAGTTATAAGTCATAAGTTATAAGTTAGATGATAGTTGGGTTGGTTAATTAATTTTATAGTTGTAGTTAGTGGACTCCCTCTGGACTATTGCCATAGATGTTGGTGGTTATTTTATTATTTTTTTAGTTTAAGTCTATATTTGTTTTATCTTTCACCACCTAAGAGAAATTACAATTTTTTTGCGTAGTGACACACTCGAGGTAATTCGTTTATTCACTTCTGTGGCTATTCTCTGAGCGCTCATAGATCCTTCAACTCCCCCCATTTTTTCCACATTTTTTTATAGTATTTGTATTGGTCCCTAGAATCATAGAATCCTTCTTCCATTGTATATTGGTATTCTATTTGTATTTTTAGATCTATCCAATTGGTTACTTCTGGGCTTTTCCACTTCCTAGCTATACATAATTTTGCTGCGGAGAGGATGTGTATTATCAGATACTGTATGTCCTTTTCGCATTTGGGAATATCCAGATGTAACAAGAACATTTGTGGAGTAAGGGGGCCCAACTCACTATTTAGTTTTATCAAGAGGAAATAGATCTTTTTTAATATGGGTTGTAGCTCCTCACATGTCCACCACATATGTAGTTGTGTCCCCTCGCTTTTATGGCATCTCCAGCATAGTCTAGAATGTTGATGAGAGAATTTATTTAATTTAGTTGGAGTTATATACCACCTATAAATTGTTTTTTAGTACGTCTCATGCAAAGTTAAATTGTGGATACTTTTTTTCATCATTTTTTGAGTCTGCAACCACTCTTTTAGTGTAAATTCTTTGCCCATATCGGCTTCCCATTTACACCAAAGGGTGTCTTTAGAGATTTCCATATTGGTATCCATTAGTTGCGTTATTTTGCCAATTAAGTTTTTATCATGCTGGGTTTCCAAGAATTTTTCAATGAGTGGGCTTTGGAGTATCTTTGTATATTTTATTTTGTGCCTTAGTCTTAAATATGTGTAATATTCCGTTATTGGTAAATTAAAATTAGTCTGTAATTCTGAGAATGGCATGATTATATCTTGTTGTAAGATTTGGGAGAGATGTGTTATACCTCCCGCCTCCCATCCCTTAATATTTATGTTTTCCATTTCCCAGAATATAATACTGAGGGGGGAGGATCGTAGGAGTCCATCTTGGATTTTGGTAATTTTCTTAAATTTAATCAGTGTCTTTATAATATCTACGATAATGGGGTTGGAAAATTTGAGAGTATGGAGATCTTTATACCAAAAAATATGATAAGGGTCTAAATTACCACTTTGTTCTTTTTCAATCTTGTACCAATTGGTGTTTCTTGATATATTGTTGCCCCACTTCAGAAAGTGGGAGAACATTGAAATCTCATGGAGGTAGTCTATGTTGGGGACTGCCAGACCCCCATTTTTTGATTTCCTCATCATGGAAGAAAGGGAGATTCTAGGTTTCCTACCGTTCCATATGAAATCCATGATTAAGGTATTTAGTATTTTTAGTATTGATTTCGGAACCCGGAGAGGGATTGATCTGAATAGATAAATTAGTTTTGGTATTAGGTAAGATTTAACTGAGTTTAGTCGACCCATCCACGAGATTTCCAGTCCTCTCCACCTAGTGAAGCTGTCTCTGAAACACTCTGTCACCTATTGGTAGTTAGTTTTTACCATATCATCCAGGTCTAATTTCAATTTTATCCCAAGGTCATCGATTACTTGGTTGTCCCATTTCCAATGGTGGAAGTGAGTCAATAGTTTCTTTGTTTTTTCATCTATGTTAGCTATAATGGTTTGGGTTTTATTTAAGTTTAAATTATAATTCGAATATTGACTATATTGGGAGATCACATCCATTGCCGAATTCAGAGACATAATCGGGTTGCTAAATGTAAAGAGGACATACATCAGCAAATAGGGTAACTCTCATATCCTGGTCCGCAATCTTTATCCCCTGTATGTTATTCGATTGCCTTATCAGGGCTGCAAGGGGTTCTATGGATAGTAAGTATAGAAGTGGAGCCAATGGGCATCCCTGGCGAGTGCCGTTACTAATGTTAAACCAGGATGATTCTAGGTTGGGACCTACCACTTTTGCCTGTGGATTAGTATATAGTGCCATTGTATTTGTTTTGAAAGGGCCAATGAGTCCAAAGGCCTCTATTACCTCTTCCAGGAAGATCCAGCTCACCCTGTCGAAAGCCTTTTCGGCATCTACCGCAATAATGATTGATGGAGTTTTTGTTTTATTTATATGGTCAATGATGTTAATGATTTTCCTTATATTGTCTCCCGCATCTCTTCCCTTCATAAAGCCTGATTGATTGTTGTGAATTAAGTCAGTCATAACTATTTTTAGTCTATCGGCTAAGATCTTAGAGTATATTTTTATGTCTACGTTTATAAGGGAAATTGGTCTGTAGTTCGACAGGGTGGCTGGATCTTTTCCTGGCTTAGGAATGGGTGAAATAGTGGCTTCGAGCATTTCTTATGGGAACTGATGACCCTCTGAGATTCTTGAAAATACCCTTAGAAGTAGTGGAGCTATTTCTTGGGCAAAAGTCTGGTGGAATTTGTTTGGGTAACCATCGGGTCCTGGGGCTTTCCTTTTCTTTAGGGATGTTATAATTGTATTAATTTCTTCCAAGGTAGAAGGGGCGTTCAGTATTGCCAGTTTTGTTTTACTTAATTGAGGTAGATTTAATTTTTGAAGAAAAGCTATAGTTCCATGTCGGGTCCCGCTTTCTTGTTTTAACGAATTGAGGGTGTGGTAATAATTTTTAGATGCTCTCGAAATATTTTTAGGGGATAGGTGGGTCTCTGATCCTGTAATTATTTTATTAATAATATTCCTTTTCCTATTGTCTTTAAGTTTGTTAGTTAAGATCTTATCAGCACGGTTAGCCCCAGAGTACCACTTTTGCCTAAGGATACGTAGAGCTTTTTTCCATTTTTCATCTAATTTTCCTTTTATTGCATTCTGGATATCTTGAATTGTTTGTGAAAGGATTGCGTTTGGAGCCAACTTGTTCTTCCTTTCCTGTATAGCTAATTCTATATAGAGGTCTGCTAGGGATTTATTGTTTCTGATTTTCCTCTCTGTTCCCTTTTTAATGAATAGCCCTCTCAAAAAGCACTTCAGTGTACACCAGAGGGTAAAGTCCGTAACTTTAAATTAAAGATTAGTTTAGGCGCCATCTATTCCTTTGCTTATAATCTGGGTGATTCTCTAATGAAAAGTAAATAGGGGCGTGATCTGACCAAGATATTGGACCTATGTCTGAAGATGTAAATTGGTCTAGACTTGAGTCTGAGGTCATAATAAGATCTATCCTTGAGTATGAACTGTGTACTTTGGAAAAGAAGGTGTAGTCGCGAGATTTTGGATGTTGAGTCCTCCAGATGTCATATAATGAATTGCTGTACAGGAAATTTTGGAAGGCTTTAGCTGCCCTTATAACTGCGGGGTCAATCCTAGTACCAGTGGGTTTACTTTTATCTAATCTACTATCAAGTACACAGTTCATATCTCCCCCAAAGATCAAAGTTCCCTTCCTCACTTGTTCTACTCTCTCATACAAGCCTTTAAGGAAGCGAGTTGGAGATTGGTTGGGACTATAGACATTTACCAATGTATATTGCATTTCATTAATCTTACATACCAATATGACGAATCTACCATTAGGATCTTTTTCTTCATGTAGGATCTCTATTTTAAGGTTATTAGAGATAAAAATGGCGACACCTCTTTTTTTGTGACCTTCTGTGAAGTTTGCTTGGCTTACTATTTTAAATCTGGAATATTTCCAGAGTAAGTCGGCTGGGAGCTGCCAATGAGTCTCCTGTATAAATGCTATGTTAATGTTTTTCTCCTTCAGCAGGTAATACAGGCAGCTCCTTTTTAGGGGGGGAGTTGAGGCCCTGTGCGTTCAGAGATAAAAGCTCAAGTGTCATATAATTTTATTTGTATTAGGACCTGACTATCCCCGGGTGAGTCACTTAAAAACATCATCTGGGAAGTCGTGAGGAAGAACCCTCCAACCCAACTAACAACACGACTGTCTTTTTTAGTATGCCAAATTACAAAAACACATAAAACATAAAAACAATTCATTCAGATCAAAAATGAAGTATTAACTTCAAAATGTCCTGCTGCCGCCGCAGGATACATACAGTACGGATGGATAGGATGCTGAAGCCCAAGGATTATACTTGGTTTTATACCTTTAACAATGTTAATAGACATTGACCCTTCTCTTTACCCTTTTTCTCTTCTCCCCAAACTCTCGTCAGCAGAGTCACCTCTTACCTCTTACATTCCCCTTCCCTCTCTCCTCCCCCTCCCCTCCCCTCCCAAGTGCTTATAGTTAATAGGACCGCTAGATCCTTGACCAGTGAAATCTTATATCAGTGGGTTGGAGCTCTGTGAGGTGTTTGTGTAATAAAAACGGGGAAGAAAAAAGAAAAAAAAAAAAACAACTTCTTTGTGAAGTGTTTGTGTCGTGTGTATTTGTGTTCCTTGTTGTTAAATTTGATTGGGTTTCTTCAAAAGTTAGTCTATGAGATTATGTGACAGTGAATTTATATTCGGTGAGGTGTGTGGGAAAAAAAAATCTAGTTAAAATAATTAAATATATTAGGTTATTCGTAATCATTCTCATAAAAATATGTGGCAGTGCTTAATTGATATTATAAAAAGGAGTAAATAAGTATTTATATCTATATGTATGAATAAATCCCCCTCCCTACTTTTCCCTTGTCTATGTCATGGGATATAGGGCATACTGATTTTGTCCATAAATCATTAGGTCAACCATTCCTTTAGTTTTCCCTGGACCTCAATTGGATCGCAAAAGGAATGTCTCTGGTCTTCATAGATGACAACAAGTTGATTCTGTGGACCCCAGAAGTGACGAATATTTTTCCCTCTTAATATGAACGTTTGGTCTTTAAATCTTGATCTTGCGATTCTTGCAGCTCTAGATACGTCTGTAAATATTATAATGTTCTGGTATTTTTCATCGGTTATAGTCTTTTTTCTGTACGCTTTTAGTACCATATCTTTAGTGTAGAAATTAGAGAATCTTACAATTATATCCCTAGGAGTATCATTTTTTATTTCTCTTGGTTTTGGGATTCTATGATATCTTTCAAATAGGTGAGGGTGAGATGGATCAATATTGATCAGGGTACTGAAAAAGGCAGTTAGGTAGCTTCCAATCTCGTTCTGGATAATACTCTCAGGGATTCCTCTTAGACGTAGATTTTTCATTCGTGATCTGTCTTCCATTTCTATTTGTTTTTGTTCCAACTTTTTCAGTTTACTTTCCAGGATTTTATTTTCTTGTTGGAGAAGATCTTGTCTTTCTTGGATTTTAATCATTTGATTTCCCTGGGAGTTAATTTTCTCTCCTAATTCAACTACTTCTTTACGTAATTCTTCTTTTGTTAGGATTAAATCCTTTTTGATTTTGTCATATAGATTGTCCATTAAAAGAGACATTGATTCTTGTGATATTTGTTCTACTTCTTTTTCTGGTTCTACTATTGGATCTGTAGAAGTTTCTTCGCTATTGGTAGGATCTATGGAACGTCTTTGCTTTGCTGGTAACCCAGTTGCTTTAGGAGAGCAGAAGATGTTAATGTTTAATGTTTAATGTTAATGTTTGTTTGCGCCTTTATCTTCTATTTTGTCTTTGACCTTTGGTGACATTTTTATTTTTAAGTCTCTCAAATTTGCCTGATTCTGATATTTATTGGTTAGTGCCTGTAGATTCTGATGGCTAATTTACTTTGTTTCTATTATGATCTTCTTCTCTTTTTCCCTATCTACTTGGTATCACTGATCAAGGTGGTTCCTCTCTTCCTACTTTTCCTTCACTCCCCTCCTATTTCCTCTTGGAGGGATAATGAGAGGAATCCAATCATCTATTCAGATATAATATGGTTTTTTATTATTTGTCTTCTTTCCTCCCCCTTCCTCCTTTAACCCTCTCGCTTTAGCCTCTCCTTTAGTTTTTCCTTTATTTTGTAATGCGTCTATCTACTTCCTTGCCTCCATATATCGTTGTATTTTGGTAGTCAACGCTTATTTTTGGTCTTGCTTGGGTCCCGGCCTTATCTTATAGGATAGATGTAAGTATATGCCAAGTAGGGAGTTCAAAGAATTGGGATTTTAACCCTTCCCTCTGGTTATCAATATGTAAATGCTGTTTTTATTTTATTCATCTATTTATTTCTTCCCTTTATTTTTCTCTATTTTTTTTTTTTTTGCTGTCATGAGCAATATTGCCAACAAGGTCTTGTTTATCAGGGGATACAGCCCTTTATTTGATCTTTTTTTTCGGATCTTTTTCCTCCCTCCTGGTGGTTCCCCGTGTATTGCTCACTTAATGGTCCTTATAGGGTAGATTTTTAACAGGTTTAGATATAATATTGATATATCAAATGCAGAGTTGTATTACCCTAATTGGGCTGAGATAATTTTAAGGCTGGATCACAGCAGGGTTATACCCTGAGGCCCGATGGAGCACAGCCCACAATACAGAGGCAATCAGTTTTCTGGTTACAATATGATATGGAGATGTACTTGGGAAATTACAAATGTTGCATAAAGGTTAGAACGAACTCACAGTTTGTTGTTTAGTGATTTGTCCTCAGTAGTTCTTTCTCCATTTAGTGGCCAGATACCCCGGAAGATAAATAGTCAGAGGTAGTGTTGACTGTCTGATCTGCATAGGTAGGAAGAGCGTGCTTTTAGCAACGATAGACAGCCAAAGGGCTGTATTACTGAGGGCTTGCGCGATGTCTTTTAGTGAGAGCCGGTATTGGACCCGTTTGTCTCCAAGCTGCGTTGTTCGGCAGGTATCTGTGAGGTCACGGAGGAAGGGGGGAGGAATTGTCGTGTCGAGGTTTTTAGTTTAGCGTCCAGTTTGGCATCCTGCTCTCCCTTGCTTCCTCGCGGCTCCTACATCCTATCCACTTCCGCGTCGTGACGTGTGTGCGTGCGTGACTACGTCATCCCTCTCTGTCAGACTCAAAAAAGCGAACATCTTATTGCCACGTCAAGCCGAGTAAAGTAACCAACGTCTCTTGGCTTAGGTTAATGGGCGCTTAAATGGAAATACACTCTTAGGGACACTATTATCACAACTTATTTTTTAACTACTCCTGAAGGAAATAGATGGACCCCTCTCATATTATTTACTGAAGGTGAGGAGGGTCAATTGGAAGTGATTATGACAGGTGACCTACAGTAAACTGCCCTCCATTGGATGTTCTAATGGTGCTGATTTTGATTAGATCAACCTTATATTATATAACTTTGGACACTTCCAGGGAGCTGGAACTCTCTGTCACTCTTCATATTGAACCTTATTTAAATCGAACATCGGCCAAACCCCATTTGCATTGGCAAAGGAAGATTCGATAACGCCAATGATTTCTTAAACATTGAACTCTATTACACCTGCATATCTGTTGACTCAAATTGCAAATTGCTGCGGTTGCCCTCCTTATTTGTATCGCTCCCACATAATCTGTTAGTATATGTGTCAGTTCATTTGTACTTCTGATAGCAATTTTGAAGACCCCTGTGGATGACCTATCTATAGTCTCAGGGCAACCTAAAGGAAGCCCATCTAAAATATATCCTCGGGTGTTCGTAATCTTAAAAAAAAAAAACCCTGTTCAGCCTACGACTCAGCATCTCTAAATCATTAATTAAGAGGATATGGTTAACGCTAGATAAATTCATAGCTATTCATTAGATGAATACAGAGACTGCCCAAAAGGATAAAGGGAATTACTTAGACCTATTTAATTAAACCAACTATATTAAGTAGGTAGGCAATGCAATAGAGCAGCAGGAAATGCTAGCAGAATGCTTGGTTGCATAGGGAGAGGTATTAGCAGTAGGAAGAGGGAAGTGCTCATGCCATTGTACAGAGCACTGGTGAGACCTCACTTGGAGTATTGTACGCAGTACTGGAGACCGTATCTCCAGAAGGATATTGATACTTTGGAGAGAGTTCAGAGAAGGGTTACTAAACTGGTTCACGGGTTGAAGGATAAAACTTACCAGGAAAGGTTAAAGCATCTTAACATGTATAGCTTGGAGGAAAGACGTAACAGGGGGGATATGATAGAAACATTTAAATACATAAAGGGAATCAACACAGTAAAGGAAGAGAGTATATTTAAAAGAAGAAAAACTACCACAACTAGAGGACATAGTCTTAAATTAGAGGGGCAACGATTTAAAAGTAATATCAGGAAGTATTACTTTACTGAGAGGGTAGTGAATGTATGGAATAGCCTGCCAGCAGAAGTGGTAGAGGTAAACACTGTCAAGGATTTTAAGCATGCGTGGGATAGACACAAGGCTATCCTAGCTATAAGACCGGGAACAGGGGACTAATAAAAGTACTCAAAAAAAAATAAAAAAATTGGGCAGACTAGATGGACCAAATGGTTCTTATCTGCTGACACATTCTATGTTTCTATGTTTCTAAGTATATTCAGTGGACTATTACAGAGGTATGCAACCTTTTGGAACTGTTTCACTTTATTATTGCTTGTAACTGCAGTTCAATCTTGACCCCCTGTGGAAGCTATGAGATATGCCTAAAGGATTAGTGCATTCTGAGTTGATTACAGGTTCTTAAATACTACTCTGATTCTAAATGGGTGAAAACTGAACTGTGAGAATATCTACACCACTGTAATAATACTATAAATAGACTAATACCCCATTGATTCAACAGGGAATTAGTGGAAACCAATCAAGGGGGGTCTATATACAGGCAATTTAATAATAGAAGGAGTAATTTTTGTTACAGCCTACTCTGCTGCTGGAAGTTACATAGGGGTCAATCCGCAATAGATATAGAACCGTAAAATAACTACCCTTAACAACTTAGTTGAACAGACATCTGGGTGCCTAACTCAACGGGGTGGTATAAGACACTTAAATAACTGAAAGAACAGTACTGGGGGGGGGAAGAGAAAAGAAAGAAGGTGGTCGGGTGCGGGTGAAAGGGAAAGCGGGAACTGAGGTGATAATGGTGAATAAAGATAAAACTAAAATCCCCCCCAAAAGAGATAAGAAAACAGCTGACCCAAAAGATAAGCATATTGGAGAATTTTTTACCCCTACCCAACAGAAAAATTTAAGCACCTCAGAAACTAGTTCATCCTCCCCAAATACTGCATTTACTATGGCGGGGAAAACTAGATTGACCCGGACCTTGGACTCCTCAGGGGAACAAGAGCAGATGATCACCCCAGAATTATTGAAAACATCACTAGAAGCCCAATGGAAACTAATAAAAACATAAATTCAACAAAACGCAAGAGACACAAAGACAGAGATCAAAAATGATATTAAAGCATTAGGCAATAGAGTTAAAGATATGGAGGAAAGAATGGAAACGATCAAGAACAAAGAGATAAATAGTCAGGAAAAACAGGAAGTTTTATCTAAAAAAGTCGAAATTCTACAAGAAAAAGTAGCAGACTTAGAAGATAGGTCACGTAGGAACAATTTACGTTTTCGAAACATTCCTGAAACTGAGAATCAGGAAAAATTGGAAAACTATCTACTGAACCTATTCGGATTGATGGGGGCAACCGAGGTCATCTCAGACGCTATAGAGAGATGCCATTGATTAGCTAGACCAAGAGGGATTCCAGATGAAATTCCCCGTGATGTAATAGTGGCCCTAACATCATATAAAATAAAAAGGAAAATTTTGTCTGCATTTACACAATGGAGGGATAAACCCAAGGAGTATGAAAAGATTAAGATATTCCAGAATTTGTCCTACCATACTAGAACAGTAAGGAAAAACTTCAGTCAGGTTACAATTGTCCTAAGAGAAAAAGGAATAAAATACTCATGGGGGTTCCCACCCTGCTTGATTATCTATATAGAAGGAATTAAACACGTATTAAACACTAAAGAAGAGGTAATAAAATGGCTGGAAAACTTGAAAAGTTAGAGTGAATAGGGAACAATTAAAGAATCCGCAATATGGAGGGATAGGCAAATTTTAGGAATAAGACAGAAGGGAGGGAATTATAATCACAGAATCGGGGGTTTTGGGGGGACGACAGGACGTGAAGAGAGCAGGAAAGGGGGGGAAATAGAAAAAAAAAAAAAAAAGATAGAACTTAATATTTTTAATTAATAATGGAGTTATTACAAGCACATTTTTAAGTATACATTAAAATATATGAATTACTCTTGTATGCACTGTGACTGTGAATCACTATTTAATATTTCAAAAGAGACACCAAATCACTGGATATAAGAACACGACACGGCATTATATTAATTTAGACACAAGGGAGCTAGAAAGCATAAGTAAACACAGTAATTAGGTATGAAATCAAGCTTTAATATAAGGAAAGAGAAAGAAAATAAAGAAAATATCACGGAGCACTATAATAGGATTTCTCCCCCACGTATCTTTTAGAGAAGGTAACTCCCCGAAAATATGTATTAAAAGATTGAATTCACACCCTTCTAAAGGAGATTAGTTTAAATGACTTAACTGATTTAATTAAATAAACAACTATAAGGGATAAATAAGTACAAATTTATTAGGGAAAAAGTCCTCTCCGAGCCAACAAGCCGTAGGTCACCGACCTAATGTCTTTGAGAATATGTATTCCCCAGGGGGGGCATAGCATAAGGGGAGGCAATCTTGAGGGGGGAAATACCCTGCAATTGCATGTTTTTAATTTCACATTATGTTGTTTTCTTGTATTTGTGTTTTGTGTAACCCGGGGGGATCAGGGAGACGAGAGGGGAGGGGGGAGGAAGACCGTTTGGGAAAATGGTTAGATCTATGTCACTAAACACTCAGGGTCTGAATTCCCCAAATAAAAGAGCACTATTGACTAAATTTCTGAAGCAAGAGAGAATAGATCTATGTTTATTGCAGGAAACTCATTGGAGAACGTGTGACATACAAAAAATGAGATTCCATGGTTATAAAATTATATCTAGCGCTGATTTAGAAACTGAAAAAAAGAGAGGTACCGCAATAATAGCATCAAGTAAAATAGTAATTGACGTAATTTGGTCACTAATACCACATGATAAAGAAGCAAGATATAACATCTTAATTTGTAAGATCAATCACAAAATATACACTATAATTAATATGTATGCCCCGAACAAAAATCAAATGGCCACCCTTAATACAATAATAGACAGGATGGATGTGATCAAAAAAGGCCCACTTAATTGGGCAGGAGATTTCAATTTAATAATAGAACCAGTAATGGATAAAAGTATCCCGAAGGGGAACAAATTTTCAAAATCCTTACTCAAACAGGCTCAAAACTTTAAAACATTCATTAAATAAAACTGTCTCCACAACGTCTGGCGCACCTTTCATCCCGACCTCAAAGATTTTACGCATTGGTCTCAGACACATAATTCTTATTCACGAATAGATCTGGTTTTGGGGGACCGATTAATGATGAAGAAGATTAAAAAAATAATGATTATAGAAATACCATGGTCTGACCACAATGCAGTCATATGGGAAACTCAAGAACGTGGGGATGATGGAGCACGTACATCCTGGAGACTAAATAATAAATTATTGTAACCAGAGGAAAATTTGAAATACTTACAAGAAATGACAGAGTGCTTTTTTAAAGAAAACATAACCACAGATATAACAATGGATAAAATCTGGGCAGCCTACAAATGCGTGATCAGAGGACATTTAATTAAACTTGGCGCAGAAAAAAAAAAAGCAGAAGGACTACCCTTAGCAGATTTATACATGGAATTGGGAAATCTAACAGACAAAAATAAAGACTCTCCCACAACAATTTTAATAATAAAAATGAAAGAAACCAAATCTTTAATAAACAAAAAACTAACAGAAATAGTTAAGGATAATCTGAGTAAGCTGAATCAACATTACTACTCAAAAGGCAACAGAGCAGACAACATTCTTACGGCCAAATTAAAGAATAAGAACGCATCTCAAAGAATATTTAAGATTATATATAAAAATAAGACGATGTATGATCCTGACGAGATACGGAAAGCCTTTGCAGATTTTTATCAATCCATGTACAATTTACAGTGTGGAAATAAAGATCAACAGATACAGGATTACTTGGAGTCATGTCTCCTCCCTAAGATAACACATCAGCAATTAGTTGGCCTAAACCAACCCTTCTCTGAAAAATAAATAATCCAAGCAATAGACAAAATAAAACTAAACAAAACTCCAGGTCCAGACGGTTTACAGGCAGCTTTTATAAGATTATGAAAGCCAACATCAGTAAATATATGACAGCCTGGTTTAACGACCTAGTGGACAAAGGCAACAATGATCTAGAATTACTTAAAGCAAACATCATTCCGATTTTAAAACCAAATAAAAACCCAACTTAAATCGAGAACTATTGCCCAATATCGCTGATAAATGAAGATATTAAGATTTTCTCGGCCATATTGGCTGATAGAATTAAGGACGGTATCCCCTCTATAATTCACGGTCAACAAACCGGTTTCGTACCAGGGAGGAAAGCTGCAAATAATATAAGAACGCTAATAAATCTTATAGATCTAACTACTAGAAATAAAAAACCAACAATCATATTATCCTTAGATGCAGAAAAAGCCTTTGACCGGGTTAACTGGAACTTTATGTTTAGTGTGTTGAGGACTCTAGGTCTAGGAAGTTGGATGGAAACAGCAATAAAAATTTTATATACAGCCCCATCAGCTAGCATAGTGGGGGGAGGGATCAGGTCTCCCTGGTTCCCCGTTGGTAATGGCACCAGGCAGGGATGCCCTCTATCCCCACTATTGTATGTTATGGCACTAGAACCATTGGCACAACGTATCCGAATAAAAAAAAGACATAGCAGGGATTGAAAGTGGAGGTAAGGAATATAAATAAATTTTATACGCAGATGACACAACATTATCTATCACAAAACCAGTACAATCACTTGACAGTTTAATGGAAGAGATAGATAAATATGGTCAATTCTCAAATTATAAACTAAATGTCTCCAAGACCATCTGTATGTGGATAAATTTTGGAAAAAAAGATAAAGATCAAATAAGTAATAAATATGATTTCAAATGGGCATCAAACTCGATAGAACATCTAGGAATACAATTTCCACTCGCAATAAACAAAATAGCAGAAATTAATCTGGATAGATTGATGATACAGACACGAGATCTATTCAATTCTTGGGGAAATCTAGAGATCTCATGGTGGGGCCGTATAAATATAGTTAAATCTTATATTATGCCAAAATTAATATATATTTTTGAATCCTTTCCGTGTTACGTCACAAAGACAAAACTGAAAGACTTGCAAAAATTATTTCTGGACTTTGTTTTGAAAAAAAAAAGAAACAGGATTAGAAGGAAATTACTTTATCTAGATATAAATTACGGAGGGGTAGCACTACCTAATGTTAAAAAATATCACGATGCCTTCCTCTTAAAACATCTAAGTAAATGGCTTAATCCGATAAATAGTACAGAAGGTTGGTGGAATATTGAGAGTACTATGATTAAAATTAAGGACCTTACTCCATGGATAAAATTAAAGTTAAGGGGAAAAGATATTAAGATTAAATGAAATAAAAAAGAGACACTAGAATTTTGGGGAAAATTTAAAAGAGACTATAAATTAGATTGGGATAAAATCTTGCGAATAGAGGGACCTGTCAGGCTTTTAGAATATAATATGGAATATATGAATCTAACAGATTGGGAGGTGAAGGGAATTCGAACATTCTCAGATCTGATGGATCAAAAACATATGATATCCTTCCCTGAACTTGTTTTAAGATATGATCTAAATACGGCAGACATCTTCAAGTACTTAAGAATTAAAAACTATATAATGGCCAAAATAAAGAATAGTAAATATGATGAGGAGATAACAGGATTGAATTTAATGTATATTCAAAATTGTAAAATTAGTACATATTTAAAAAATCCACTTTTCTTGGGTCCGAAACGAGTGATATACGAGGACCTAAACCAAACTTTAAAAACATGGGAACAAGAACTAGCAGACAAAATCGAAATAAATCATTGGCTTAAAATAATTCCAAGTATTAAAGAAGATGTACACTGTCTGAATCTTATTGAAATGCAATATAAATTAATGAATAAAACTTATTTGGTCCCATTAAAGCTCAGTAAGCTGTATCCCAATCAAGATCCACTCTGTTGGCGAGGCCAAAATCAAATAGGCTCTTATACACATATATGGTGGACATGTAATAAAATCCAAAAACTATGGAACATAACTTTTGAAATCCTAAAGGACATGGTTAAAATAGACACAATATTAACCCCAAAGATGGCTCTTCTGCATTTGGATTTGGCCACAAAAGGGAAAGAAAACAGATATATAGTTACACACGTATTAATTGCTACAAAGATCCTAATTGCAAGAAACTGGAAGAGTACGGAAGTACCTAATTGGGAACAATTGAAAAAACAGATAACATACCAACTTCAGATGGAAGACGGGGAAATTAATCCAAAAAAAGGCGTGGGAAAATTGGAATAATTATATAAATGGATAACCTAAGAACTGTTAAAAGGATTAGACCATGAGTGACAAAAGGACATAGACTTATGGGCAATTAAAACGTCCTGGATTGAATGGGAGGGGAATCGGGCAATATGTAATATGTAATGTGTAATGTGTAAAGTCTAATGTTTAATGTGTAAGATGTCTTCGGCTTTCGAGCCATGTGTTTTCTCCCAATCAATTGGAAGGGGAATTAGGAACAAGGGGGAGGAAGTGAGTGGGGATAACCACCCCTCACTAAGGCACAAGAATCGTAATAAAAGAAAAAAGGGCGGCTGGAAAAATCTATTGGATATAAATAAGCCCTTAGACCTGGGGAAGACGTTACTACAAATCAGTTGGTTTGGACCTGAAGAGGCATTGAGGTGACGGGAGTTATCAATCTATAGAGGAATAACAGTTGAACTTCCCATATAATAGAAATACATCTATGAAATTGCTCCAGCACCCCAATAACCACTCATACCTCCCCAACCGACATCCCTACTTATGTATGTGCAGAATTTATATGTGTAACATTTTGGGAGTTTTTCTATGTCTGTAATTATTGTTTCCTTTTCTTTTCTTATTTTTTTTTTCTTTTCTATGTATTGGCTCTATTTGATGTAGTATAAACAAAACAAAAAAAATGAAAAGAAAACAAAACAAAACACTTCTTTTCTGAGCATGCTTCTATTATTCAAAGCACATTAAATTTAAAGGTTTTATGCACTGTTACTCTTCCATTACAAAACTCAGTTATACAGGAATACACTACCTTTACACCTGAGGAGTAAAAGTAGTCTTTTTACAGTGACCTAGCGGAAGCTATTCGTGCCTAATTTGCACAATGTGCCTCTGGGCACACTTGCATAGTCAAATGATGCTGTGTGTGTAGCTTTTGATGAATTATAAATGTATTTCACTGTTCATATGCATTTAATAGACATATAACATTCTAATGAATGCAATCTTGCAAGAAGTGTACAGATACACCTTCTTGGTTGGCCAGGTGAGTAGGAAACAAAACATTTGCCAACTCTAAATATGATTCCAATGGTAGTATATTCTATAATGGTGTAGATTCAATGCTGGCAAAGGTTAAAAAAAGTTTTTACAGCACATTATTGTTGAAGGGATAATGTATGAATTAATGGCAATGGGGACTGCAAAAATACTATGCGTTAAATCACTGGTATTACGGTAAGGGAATAGCAGTATTTTGCAAAAAACTGTGTTATTCCCTATTAACCTGTTAAAATTATGCTATGGGACTAGGGGTGTAATAACCAAAATCAATCCCCAAGCATCCCCTCCTACAAAAAACAAACAAAAAAAACACTGAATGCCTAGGCTAGAGGCTGGCCAATTGCCCCTATCCCTAGCAAAAGAAAATGAATGCCCACAGCACAATACAATAAATAAATGATAACAATATTACCAATTCCCTACCTATCCCCCTGACCCCTGCCTTGGCCTGGTAGGAGGGCTCAACTATACTAACTATACTAAATAATAAATGCCTCGAAACCTGAGAGCCATGAGGGTGGCTAGTGGACATCACTGCCCACCCCTCGGTACACAAAGTGTGCCCTGTAAAAACAAATACCAAATTAAAATGTCCCCCAATGATCAGCATTGCTCAGGGAATGGAGCCATCCAAAATAAAAATGAAACACAATCCATATATCAATAACAAAAAAAAAACAGGCTGCCACCCTATCTCTTAAGCATGTCATCAGCAGAGAAAAGATACAGAATGAAAGCCATTAAGAGAATGGATTTCAAATGACGGCAGGATTTGTCTAACTGGCTGACACTCAGATGCCTCCCTGTCCCAGACCTACCATTGACTAGTTTTAAAAGGGTTTTGAAAAAAAGGTTTCAAAAGGCGTCAGAATGCGAGTGTCATGTGACCCCCCAATGCTATCGCTGAGAAGAGAAGAGGGCAGAGCACTAGACACAGAATTCTATCCCTCATACTGCACATACTTCTGGACTGGTTTGGGGGTATGTTTAATGTCAATAATGTGTTGTTTGAGGGAAACCACAGAGTAAAATACTTGTATTCATTAAACTATCATAAAATCAAGCAAATAATATTATTATATAAAGGGGGAAATGTTTTTGTTTTTTAATTGTTGCCAACATCTTCTTTGTGAAATCTCCATGTTACTTTATATGTAAATTAAGCACATAAAAAGAGAAGAATATATTTGTTTTTTATTCATGCTTGGTTTATTAGGGGAGTTTTTTATTCTTGCAGTAGTTTGTACGGTTTGCAATTTTTCATGCAGAATATATATCATTTGTTGTTGTTGTTTTTATTGCAACAACCACTGCTCAACACTAGATAGTTGATGAAGGTGCAAGATTAATTTAAAAACTTGATTTTCATAGCTAATAAACTGGTGATTTCCAGAATAAATCCAATTAATCAGAATAGCTATTCTGCCAAGTTTCCCATATTTTGATTAATTAAAGTCAATGAAAATCATCTTAACCAGTGGCAGCTTGGCTATAACATAGGTTTGGTTGTCATTTAACTACAATAATAAAACCAATGGTATATCCATGGTAGAACCATATTGCTGTAAGTATTCTTATAATTTAAAAGTATAATCAGTACAATTGATACATATGTATTCAATGTGTGTATACACCTATGAGTCAATTGTCTTTTTTTCGAAAATTATTTATTTGTTTCTCACATAAAAACCAGGTTTGGGGGGGGGGGGAGGGGTTATAGGAAAGAGATGGGGGTAGGGCAAAATTAATACATTACAGAAACAGAACAAAATAAAAAATACAGTACAGTACAAATTGGCAAAACGGTACAACACAGGTGTTTGTAGGTCCCAGGGAAAAATGGGGGAAATTGCGTGAAAATGATTACACGCAGGGGCAGGCAAGTAGCGTAATCGAGAGTGGGCATGATGGGTGGGGGGTCGTTAGAATTCTGTCAGTCATTGTTTTCATAGGGGGAGTCCATCAACGTCTCTGAATTAGCAGGGAGGGGGCTTTCTGTGAGTAGGCCTTCAAGTCACACTTAGAATGCGGGTGAAATAGTTAGTGGTCGTAAGTTCCAGGCAGTAATACCAGGTGTGTCTGTATTTCTCTCCCTGTGCTGTGGATGTTAGGGAGATTTCTTCCCATTTTCTTAATTCTTCTACTTCTACTTCAGCACCCATTCCTTTTGTGGACTTCCAGTGTAGGGGGATAGGTAACTCAGCGGCGCTTAAAAGGTGTGTTACAATAGATTTTTTGTAGTGGGAAAGCGCTCTGTGTGGTGAAGTAGGTAAGTAGCAGGCATGAATGGGGGGTGGGGGGTGGTTAGCTCGTGCATCACATTTCTGATTTTTTTCCCAAAAGGATTGTAGGTAAGAGCAGTCCCACCAAATGTGTCAATTCCCTTTAACTTCAAATGGCCTCCAATAGGAATCTTCTAAATCACCTTAGCAATACATCTAATTTCAATACTGGAGGCGATACAAAGTTGATGAAGCAAAGTGCTATACCCTTAATTGGAATACCTATTCAGAAATACATATGAGCTGTCTCCTCTGTTAGGTGCTGCAAGGTCCTTTAAGTGGGGCACCTAAACAGCTGCTTAATTTGCTGATGTGGTAGTGGCACCAATGTTGGAGAGTTAAATACACACTTTGATATTTTAAAACAGCATTACACAGCTAAGAAAACAAAATATCCCCCCTTAGTGCTTCTTTGAATCACAGTGGGAAGTTGCTTGTGACAGTCCACAGCTGCTAGAGCATTGCAGACATATTTTATTACAAATACTGAGTGTATTTAACTCTTTGAGACCACTACAGATTTTCTTATCTGTTGTCCCTGTTAGGAGCAGACTTCACCAGGACTTGAACCCTGACTTCCCAGCTTTTCGCTCTCTTCTTTACCGGTTCACCAGCCTGCTTTTCACAGCTTAGGCTCTGTTCTAGTAACCATGAATCTATAAATCCTTGTGGTCATTGTCAACTCTCCTCATCTGTGTCTGGTCATGTGCGGACTCTCTGCCTATAAAAGCCACTTCCTGTCACTGTGCCCTTGCCAGATTATTGTGTTTCCTGCCTGTGTAATAATCAAGCCTGCTACCGATTTTGCTTATTTGAGTCTGAGTTTTCTGCCTTCTCCTACCTACTGACCTTGGCTTACCTGACTTAACTTCTACCTTTTGTTCCAGTCTCTCAGCTCTGCTTAATACTAGATTGTCACTCAAAGTTCAGGTGCTAAACCACCATGGTAATGAGTGGCTACTTCTGGCTAGGGTTGCCACCTTTTCTTCTGAAGAATAGCGCCTTGCTACTGTCTCCATAGAATTAACATTGGCCTGATGCCAATTTTTTACCGGCCAGGTGGCAACCCTACTTCTTTGCTGATCTGGCTGCTGGACTCCAACACCTGCTAAACATCAATATCATTAAAGCTCCCTTTTTTTTTATTACACAGCTCATGTCTTTGGTAGAATTACATCTTTATCTATATAACACTATAAATGTACAAGCAATTTTAAAAAGAAAGTAACTGCAACAGTATATAAATAAGGATGCAATTCAAGTGTAAAGACACACATTATGAGGAGAATCTAGGCTTCAATTCTAGATATACGTGTGTAATATAATTGTTGTCTCAATGGGCCATGTCCTATAACTGTGCTGTAATAAATGGAAAACAATATTTTATCCAAGAATCCAATTCATTCTCTGACTAGTATAGTGACATTTAAAGAAACAAGAAGGTAAAACATGTCTAATCAATTTCGTAGCACCCTCACTAATACAATGTGTCAGTATGGTAGAGATTGTGTAAAGAACTAGCCATATGCTTAATAGCTCATGCGCAAGCTCAAGTATTCTTTAATTCTTTTCGTTGGCGTTTGTCAGCAACTAGGTCAGTGTCATTCTAAAAGTTTATATTGTGACATCCTTACTAGAAGTTAAACTAAGGGACTGCAAAGTTAAGCAAATTCAATTAAGCAATTCTAGTGACTATTATCTTTGAAGTTGTGCAGAGGTGTTCAGATAAATACTTGATGATACTTGTGAAGATGAATGAAACCAGAGTGGACGTAATATATTTTACACTAAACTAAATCCAACAATCTTTTTATTTTAGGATCCACTTATAATTAGTTTTTCAAGTCAGAAAGACACGTCCTGTGAAGCTAAAGTTTGTTTTGCAAAACATTCATAATCAGATGCCACAGTCCACTATGTAACAGCAATTTGTTAATCTAGAACATTGGTAAAGGGACAGTCTAGTCCCCAAGCTCACTTTGGTGCATGCTGAGGATTACTGCTTGTATAGTGCACAGGTTTTTTTCCCAGTGTGGATCACATTTTTAATATTTGACTCAAACCCTCCCCCAGTGATTAATCTGCATGTTTACTAGAAGTGTAGCAGCACTGATTATATAGACACTGAGCACATGAAGTTGTGTTTCATTTAGTCACTTCCTGTGCTGAGGAAATAGAATCCATTGTGTGGTCTCTAAGTGACATTGCTCACAGTAGGATCTCTTAACAGTACAACACATTGTTGGCATTACTAGAGAATCAGGATATTCCATTAATTTGAATACAATTATTCTCATTGGCTCAAGCAGCAAAACAAAGTGAATTGACTTCATTTCTCTTTTCTTTTTTTCTAAAATGGAGCGATCATGGGAGCCATATTGACAGAGCAGCATGCTCCATCAAATGGCTATGCCCTCTGGAGGTCTGAGCTTCGGAAGTGAAAGTAACTTCACTTCCGTCGCTCTGAATATGCTACTTGACTGCCCCTAGTTGTAGTTAAATAGCATAGCAATGTAAAAAAATAAAAAAAAATATTTAATTAACTAAAAACTGGTGATAAAGTTAGATTAGCCTAGGGTTAAAATTAAATAAGAAATGTCAAAACAGCCATTGTCACCAAGGGAAAGTCAAGGTGAAAATGTCTTGTCACTAAGGGGTTAAAGAACATTTTCAAAAAAGAAAACCGAGTTCTATACACTAAAAAGTAAATTGGAATTATTTGCAAAAATAATCCGCTAACAGTTTAGATGGATCCATAGGCCAATTGGAGAGCTTTAATACTGTAGCTACTAATGTTTGCTGTTCATCTATTCATCACTAACATGTTTCCTAAAATGTTACATCACTCACTTTAGATGTTTAAAGTGAGTGATGTAATTTTTCTAGCCTCAATAGTCAAACAATATAGTTTACCTCAACAAACATTAACCCTTCTCTGTTTGAGTGTTATATCAAATAATAATGCCAAAATCTTAAAAATGACAGCATTACATCACAAATGAAAAATAATGAATGAATTACAACAGGGAAATGACATGCGTTTGTGACATTTTACAAGTACTATTTTTTTTTACAGTTCAAACTGCGCTTAAGCTGACTTAGTCAAGTGGATTATTTATGTTGTGGATGCTACTGATCATTGAAGAGCTCTTGAGCACCCTCTGTAATCCACCAGATTTCTATTTTTCTTTTCATTGTATTAAAATGCATTTCCTGCAGTGCATTAGATTCCTTGTTCATGACACCTGCTGTAAATAGTAGATTAGAATACTTTATATATATTTTGTAATTTTCTTGCAGAAAGAAATCATTGTCAAGTGCTTAGTATTTTTAATGTGTCCCCCAGCCTTTAGACCATGAGCAGCATTAAAAAAAGGGGAATTTTAATTTATGGAGAATTCTATTTATGGTGCACAAGATGAATAATTTTTCATATTTGTAGTCAGTAATATAATATGCAATCTACATTTAGATGCATGGCTGCATTTATCTGTCTAGTGAATTCCCTCGATGGAAAATACACAGCATATTCAAGCTGCATAGACATAGGAATCTGATGTTAGGTGTGCACAGCCATATACTTACGTTTGTTGTTCATTCCAACCATCATGTGCCTATGTTCAACTACTTTTTTTAAAAAGTGTATGCAACACATGCATGTAAAAGAGACCATTATGTGAATTCTTCAAGCATGAAACTCTTAAAATAGCTATTGTAAGTTCAGTGAAGCAAAATCAATCAAGAAAATAGTTGGCTCATGTGTGATTGTTGATTCTTATGAGACTCAATAGTAAAGGATATGGATTGTCCGTGTTTCTTCTTTGAAAGTTTACATAAATCAAGACATTTTTTGCAAACGCATAAAGCAGTGTAAACATGTATTTAATTGGAATTGATCATTTTTAAACGTTCATAAGCACTTGAAAAAATGGGGGAAAAAATTAAAAAAAAATGTGATTTAAAAAAAATGTATTTGGACACAGGCATATCGCACTTTTACATCACCTTTTCCCCTCTTTGCACAGTGGAATTGCAGAACCGTTTCTACTTTAAGAACAACCATTGGCAAAAAATAACTTTTTACATTCTTGACAGTTGTCATTTAAATGAGGAAATCACAGATTCTCATTTATGTTTTTTTTTTTTTTTAAACAGTCTCTCATGGAATTTCAAAGTGTTAACTCAGTGGAAAGATAACTATCATGTTGATTGTAGCAAAACATAAAAATAAAACTTAAACTTGAAAGTAATGGTGGGTGCATCTAGCTTTGACACATCCACAGTGACTCTAGGAAGAGACAGGTATCAGCTCTTTGATTGGCTCCATAAAAATACTGGGGAAGATTCATGGAACCTTGTCATGGGAGGATCAGTCTCTAGGAGAATGAAAAATAGTTGAAGGAAATTCAATAGATAAATGCATGTGTATATTTAAAATGTAAACTGTCATATGCATTTTTTTTTTTTTTTTTGCCTGGTTGTTAAAAGATTATCCAAGGAGAAACAAGAGCGCTCAATATGTAAGAAAACAGGAATTACATATTCAGAACAAAAAATATATTATCCGCACAATTCAATCCATAGCTGAACATTGTAAAAGTCATGGTGTAATCCATTAAATCATGACTGCTCTTACCATCTCCTTGTTAGTGAATTTGTATTTTTTACAGTGTAAGTAATTATTTCCTCTTTTGGTAGAAAATTCTATTCTGTAAATCACTGAATAATAATGCCCATTTTAAATTTCACTTAACTTTAACATTCATATTAAAGAAGAATACAAAACCTCATCTATATTTCCCAGTATCCGTTTTTACCAATATGTTTGAGTTGTCATATAATACAGTAAATTTTGTTTCAACAAACGAGTAAGTCAGAACATTTTTCAATTATTTTTTGATGCCTCAAGAGCAAAACACAGCAGGATTTTGTATTTGTTATGTTGGAATTTCTTTTAATAATTTTAAATAAATGTAAAAAAGAGAAAAACTGTAGTAATTTGTTGATGTTGGTCTTGAATTATCCAGAGTAAATTTTTGTTAGAACACAGCAAGAATGCATAGTGTTTGCTTATACTGATTAGTGCAGCTTGACATAGATTGCTTGTTTACAGTACCTAAATGTTTCAGAGATAAGAATACATCAATTGTCTATGATGTCTTCTGCACACAAAACATATACTTTCGTTTTTACATTTCTCCTTCTGCTCAGCAGAATAAAAATTTAACAAATGTACAATATTTATACTTCATTTATTATTTTATGTCAAAATGAAGGAGGTTGTGAATGGCAGATGTCTATCATTGTGTTATAATTCCTATATAAAAAAAATATGGTATTTCCAAATCTCAAAGACTACATTCTATTCCTAAATAGAAAATATCTCCAACTTGAAAATGTGTTTTTAATGTGTAGGAAAATGGAATCCTATAGACGTAAACTTTAGCACACAATTAACAACACAAAAAAATGAATAAACAGAATTGTAAAATATAATATGAAATATGTATCATGAAAGAATATTACATTTTAAATATAAAGTTTGTAAAAAGTATTTTGCATGAAAGTGGTTTAAGGCTATTGTGAAAACACTGTTACTTTAATGATTTTCTCACTATTTAATTTTTGAGGCACAGAACCAACAGGTTGGTTCCTCTGATAGTTGAAGGGAGAGGTTCATTGTCTACAATACCACAGGTTGTGTTTCTCCCCTTGCACATCGCTTATGTCATGACACCAAATATATATTGTTCTTATATTACAAAATAATTTCTCAGTTTAGCCTGTTATATACCTCTGTGTATGTATATTTGTGTGATTTTTACAACAATTTATTTTACATTTATGTCTGTATTTTTTGTATTAAACAATATCTTTTAATGTAATACATTGTTTTTACATAGAATTCCTTTTCCATTATTATCTTTTCGTTTCTATGTCTATTTGATCATATATATCTTAATTAATTTCTCTCAAGTGGCGATCCACTGAAGTTTAAAGTCTAATAGCTATCTTTCCAAAGAGTATGTTGGTTTATAGACTTTCGGCTTATATAATACATGTAATACTATTGGCTTTCTATAAACCGAACTAGAGTCCCCATTCATAAGAATTTCTTATGAATGCGGACTCTAGTTCGGTTTATAGAAAGCCAATCGTATTACATGTATTCTATAAGCCGAAAGTCTATAAACCGAATGACGTTCGGTTTATAGACTTTTGGTTTATAGAAAGCCAATAGAATTACATGTATTCTATAAACCGAAAGTCTATAAACCAAACGTTGTTCGGTTTATAGACTTTCGGCTTATGGAATACATGTAATTCTATTGGCTTTCTATAAACCGAAATAGAGTCCCCAATCATAAGAAATTCTTATGAATGGGGACTCTATTTCGGTTTATAGAAAGCCAATAGTATTACATGTATTCCATAAGCCGAACGTCAGGTCCCCATTGACTTCAATGGAGTTCGGTCAAGTTCGACCCCGAAACCCGGACTTTTTTCCGAAGTTCGTCGAACCTGCCGAACCCGAACATCCAGGTGTCCGCTCGACACTAGTCATATGTATGTGTTTGTGTGTGTGTGTGTGTATGTATGTATGTACGTTTTTTTTGCTATTCATAGGACAAACTGATGTTTAAAACACAGGTGGCAGGCAATGCTGGGCAAGACAATACAAGGCACATCGCATTCATTGGATTTATAACGGCATGAGTAAAGAGAATTCTCTGGGGCTTGAGCCCAGCAACAATTTTTAGGGTTGTTATGGTTAACTAAATTAAACTTCACCCCCTGCTTTCCCTTTCATGATGTCATGCAATTTGGAGGGAAACACAGAAAGTCTTACCACTGCATATATGCACTTCTCTTTCAAAACTAGGATGCGTCATATGCAGTGGGTGATGGGTGAGAAGTGGTGTACAACTAACACACTACATGCAGTTTCTTCCTGACCTAGAGCCAGTGTAAAAATGACATATTAAATAAGCAAATGTTTTTTTATTAACATTTGGTGCCTCAGTACATAGATATAAATAGATTTTGAAGTACATGCAAATGTCACTAATTACATAACTTATTTCTAATTTGATCCAGGATTTAAAAATTCAACAAAAACAATGATTTAATGAATATGATGTTGAAATACACTAAAAACAGCAAAGAAGAAAGACAGTACAAATAATGTAAAAACATGGTACATTTATAAAAGTGAGCTTGTGTTTTTGTTTTTTTTTTACATGTCAATTTCCATCTCAGGTGCAAGGTTCGGTAAAAAAATGTACAAAGAAAGATACAAACAATGAAACATAAAAACAAAACAAAAAATCATTACTATTTGTAACTCAGAATAATGTGAAATCCATGTCAATGTCACTGTGTCAATGTTGACAATATTTATACCATTCAATATTTTTCCTACATTATGATAAAGTCAAATGCAGCTCTGTGACTCAAGCCCTGGGAGTCTGTCTTTTTCCCATCTATTTTACAAAAGTGAAAAATAAATTACATTAGCTTCATAGATGATCTTTCTGAAAGTAACATAGCAAAACAGTGACTTGATAAGAAATACATCAAAACATGTTACTCTATCTATAAAAAACATGAAATATTCAGATATGAAAATGAAATGTAAAAGAAACATTGTAATAAAAAAGTAATAAAGAATATTACACTCCCTGAAATATTTAAACAAGTCAGAGATAGTCAACCAGGAATAAGTTGATATATACTAGAAATACAACATATGAACGGAATTAACAGGCAGAGATACTGTTGATTTATTTGAATATAATGGTATCTATTGTATATATGTTGTACTAGCAAGTGAGCCTACATATTTTCCCCCATCAAATGCATGTTGGCATTGGAAGTAGGACACTGCTTTTATGATAGATCATTCTGTACTTTTATAATTCATTTTTGTTTTCATTTTATTATGGAACCATCTATATCCCATTATGCATATTCTGTAAAATAGGATGTTCACATTTGTAACTTTCCTTTGTCATAATATTACATATTTATTTCTATCTTCTTTTCTTCTTCTCACTGCTACAGCAATGAATTCCTAAACCTTCCCTGGTTACTTTTATTTGAGCTTCACTTTCTTTTCATCTCTTCCCTCAGCAACAACATTACACACCCCAGTGTCTGAAAACGTCAGCATACATTAAATATAAACTGAGTGCAAAGCATTTTCTAATAATACTATCATTCATTTCCTTTGGATGGGAATTCAGTGCCTCTTCCCCATTGCATTGATTGCTGTTATCATTGGCCAAGAGTAAGTAGGTATGATTTTCTCAAATTAACTCATGACAGAATGGACTACCCTGTCACAGTAAAATTTTTGTCAAATGTGGCAGGCAACATGCTCTCACATTGTCTTTTAATACCAAAACAATACTAAACTTAACCGATCTAAGCTATCCTAGCTATAAGACCGGGAAAGGGGGACTAATAAAAGTACTAAAAAAAAAAAATTGGGCAGACTAGATGGACCGAATGGTTCTTATCTGCCGACACATTCTATGTTTCTATGTTTCTATGTTTCTAAGACTTGCCAGGGGTAATGCAGAGAATGGGGCTAGAAAGAAGGGAATCTTTTGCTGAAAACTCATATTCTCATATTCCACTGTCAGTGCTGTCCACAGGGCTTGTGCAAGACTTGTTATTGCCCTAGGCAAAACTTATTTTTCAGCCCCTTACTTATACCTGGAGCACATACACACATGTCATGTCACAAAGACATGCAGGCATATTTACACACACAGTCACACATGCACATGCACAGGACACAGGACTTCTCCAGCACCCAGACTGTACAGACATGACATGCCCCAACACCAGAGCCGGCCTTAGGGGTATGCGACCTGTATGATCACACAGGGCTCAACACCCCAGGATGCGCCTGCCCGGCCACCAAAAAAAAAAAACGTTTGATGGTAGAGGCACTGGATTGGGGAGATCAAAAGATCCCCCCTCACCAGTCCTCTGCTCGGCAAGCTCTGCTGGATTTGGGGAGGGGGCGGATCTCACCGGGTAAGAGGTGTAGCTCCGCCCCATCCTGCTTTAAGGGGAGCCGTGGGCAGCATGAGTAAGTGCTGCTCGTGCTCCCCATGCTTAGTAATAATGCACTGTGTGTGGGGAGCGTGAGCAGCACATTCTCACATTATCACTGTGTGTGGGGAGCGTGAGCAGCACATTCTCATACTGCCATGGCTCCCTGTGAATCAGGGTGGGGGCAGAGCTACACCTCTCACCCGGTGAGCTTCGCCCCCTCACAGACAGAACAGAGGAAGGTGAGGGGGGGGGGGACTGAAAAAAGGGAAGGGGAGGGGGAAGAGAGAACAGAGGAAGGGGAGGAGAGAGAACAGAGGAAGGGGAGGGGGAGAAAGAACAGAAGGGTGGAGAGAACAGAGGAAGGGAGGGAGAGAGAACAGATATGGGGAAGGAGGGGGAGAGAGAACAGGTATGGGGGAGTTGGAGAGACAGACATGGCAAGGAAGAGGAAAGGGACAAACATGGGAAGAGAGAGACACATACATGGAGGGAGAGGAAAGAGACAGGCATGGGGAGGCCAGCACAGGGCGCTGGAACACTTAAGGTCCCCCCAGCCCAACACCATTGTTGTACACACCTGACATGCTCCAGCACCTAGATTACACACATTGGAAATACTCCAGCACCCAGATTGTGCACACATGACTTTCCTCAGCTCTCAGATTGCATCCAGAAGACTTGTTCCGGCACCCAGATTGCATGCACAGGAACTGCACCCAGATTGCATCCACGGAACATGCTCCAGAAGCCAAATTGCACACAGGACTTGCCCCAGCACCCAGACTACATCAACAGAACTTGCCCAGCACACAGACTGCACACACAAGGACAAGTTTAGGGAGCACAAGAATATGTAAATATTTATAGCAATGGAGAAAACAGGTAACTGAATGCCATTCTAGTGACATGCCACAGTAACCTATATTTAAATTGCTAATATAATATTCCTACTGCTGCATAGCACAAAAAGATCTATGAAATATGTAGCCAGTCATACGTTTACAAGGAGGAAGGTGACTTGCTTTGAAGCTAGTCAGTTATGTGTTGATGGCATTTAAGCCTACTTTTCGTCACTCACAATATCTTACCAGCAGACTGGAAAGTTGCCATGGGAACTAGTTGTGCTAAGGCACCTCGCTCAAAACAGTATTGGTTTTTCTAGTCTCAGGAGAAGATTTCATGTTGTCAGAGGCTTAACCAGATGTTTCTCTTTCAAATATAACTATATTTTGTAGACCAGAAAGGACGATTTTTAAGAGAATGCAATAAGTTAATTTTGTACACATACTAGTTGTGCACAAATCTTGGGATGTAATAACATTATTCATAAACTCCTTGACTTTCCACTTATGATATATTCCTTGAAATCCTTAAGACTTGAAGACCAACATTTTAAAATTTTGGACCATTAAAATTACACATTACCTTGTCTAACGGAAAGGATACCCAGGCAGGTAGCACCTCTGCCCGTTGTAGGAAATCACCTCTTTAGCCCCGATTAAAGCTCAGCATCCACCTAGCAAGTCTTTCTTGGAACTTTGCTCTTGGTATCCAAATAGCAGACAGGACCACTAGCAGTTAGGTACAGCAAGAATGAATAACAACATTTATGTGTCAAACAGCACAGACTTATATACACACAAATACGACATCAACTAGGGGGAAGGAACAGGGAACTAATTATGACATGTATGCCTCAAACAATAGAAAACCTTACTTAAAACAGGTAATTCAATACAGTATAACTTTACATAAAATAAACATGCCATCTTTAGATTCAGACATCCAGATTACAAGGGACAAAAGATGGCTCACAGGACAGTAAACACGTATTGATTGTATAAGTACAAATTTCAACACTAACATATAATAACATTTATTAACCTGGTGGAAACACAACGAATAGAGCAAAGACTTGGATTCCAAGGTAAACATCCTGGCTGACATCCTGAGTGAGCCTGTGTTGAAGTCCAGCTGTATTGAAGCAGGGTGTCACTGATGCCCCCAAAGTATGTACCCCCAAATGTAAGATATCCAAAGACAGGGACCATAGTCCACAGGGAGGTGTTTGGCCCTCCAGGCCCTCCAAGAACCCCAGTAACGCAGGCTGTCATGATTCACTTCTGACACCTTGCTTTGCTATTATTTTATTAATAGAATATCGGTATTTTCACAGTATTTGGGCAGCTAAATTGAGACAGTCTGCTGTTTGCAGGGCCCAAAAGCTTCCTGGAAACTTTAAAAGGAAAGGATGCAATTTCCAAACACATGGGTACAGAAATACATTACCAAATTCAATTTTAAAGTAACCCAATCTGTTTGGGCTCATTTAACTTTTGTTTACTTAACTCAGGCATTTTGTATTAGGTACAGATAAATGACAACTTTCTACATCTGCATGGTTGAAAAATGCCATCCCATATATCACTGAACTTGTGAAAACTGTGTTTTAAAGCTAAAATTTAGTGTCATAACTATACACACAAAGTGTTATTCAGATAAATAAACTCATTAAACTGATGCTTGAGTACCTGTTTTGACTTTAGAACATTCTGGAGTCCATTTTTAATCAACTTCAGTGAACAAAGCAGCATCAGATATATGTTGTAGACATGGAGAATTTAAGGAGAGAACACGAAACAAACTAGTATCCACATATTTGTCTGAATGGGAAACAGTGAATAATTTTTATTATTTTTGCTACACGAACAAGTTATTATATTCATTTTTTTTAAGAATTTTTTTTTAGACTAAATTGAAAAATAAACTATATAATTATAATGTCCTTTGCAAATGTATCATTACAAAAATGCACAAACTAAATTATTAATCACATTTTCTTTTTTTATGTTATTTATATTTACTATGTATGGCTCCATAGAAATTCAATTCAATTAATGTTCAAGTCTCTAAGATGAAACAAATAAATATGTCTAAAAAATATTTAAAACTAACTAAACACTAAAGTAAATTTAAAACATTGTAGAAAACACTTATTAAAAAATATGCACAGCAACTTAATATCTGTCTGCAAATGTCATTGGTTTCAGATTAATGACAATCCCTTAAACCAGTTTGTTCATTGTACAGTAGTAAATATACACACTTTTTAGAAAAGGCAGGTAATCTGCTGAATAGATTTTTAGAGACTGTGGCCTAAAATGTTTTAGACAAAGCTTTTAATAAAGCTGGTAGAGTTAATGGAAACCAATAAAAAGAGTAAATCAAAAACTGAAACAAGCATTTTCCTTTTTAGTAGAGGATTGTAATTCAGCAAGCAATAAGATGACAACAATTTGGGTAAGAGCTGAAATGTACTTTTATTGGATACTCTTTCAAGTTCTGTCCTCCTCGCCAAGCTTGATGATGTAGTAAGAGAGTTAGATTTATTTTTAAAAACATTTTAGCACCTACTGGAGATCACATACAAACATGAAAAGTAACTCAATAATGACTCTCTTAATTTATATGCGACTGTAAAGGTTTTTTTTTGTTGCATGTGATATGTGTTAACGTTATATAAAATACACATGTGTTTATCAATATATATTATAAAAAATGAAACTGTTGTTTTTCATTTATAAAAGTGGGAATCCGCCAGCTTTATGTCTTTTAATAGTGGATGTTTTACTTGCATAACTGAATTTGTTTATCCAAGTCTACATACAATAATACAATGTACATGGTAAGTGTCTATTTCAAGAAGAGCTCAGCTGGCTATGTATAATGCATAGTTAATTCTTTTAAAATGCTCAATTTATTTAACAATGCATTACAAAGCTACACTACTTTTAATCTTCAAGGAGAAACTTAACCATAGTTAAGTTAGTGAGATGGCATGTTAATTTCAGGAATCATTTGCTTAGGGTGTGTAAATATAAGCACACATAGCATTGGGAGCATGTATGTTTAATTAAGTAAGTAATCAGTTGAAGGATTTATTTATTATTGTTTTTGTTTTTTTACTACTAATTTCTTTTATTTTGCAAGACGTAAAAAAGTACAGATACAAAATACATTCATACATACAGTTGAAGGATTTAGTGCAGAAGGGGTTAAACATTTTCTAGTTAGACACCTAAATGTTTTTTTTCTTCAACCCTGTTCGTTCTGATTTTTCGCTGAATGTCAGAAAGCAATGTGTCAGTGTAGATCCAATAATGTTATGTAAGGTAAAACAATTATGGATTTAGACAAATAGACTATGTCAGTAAAATGTAAGCAAAATGTAATGAGGGGGATGGAAGTTGCACTTTTATTGGCTGTTTATCCTTTATGAAAAATAATTAGGCGGTACGTGTTCTTATTAAATGTTTTAGGTGGGAACAACTTAAGGCTAAGTAAGTTGTTATCAGGTACAAAGCATGCAATCGGAATATTACATTGTCTTTTTACATGTCCGTGGTAACACCTCATCATGAATATATGGTATAATGTTGGGCCCTGGTTAATCTGAAAGATATTATATCAGTAAAAAGTGTTCAAAGTTGGGCAAGCTCTACAAATTGTATTTGTTTAACATTCATATAATTTACTGTACAAATATGTATTCAAAGTTAAAACAAATTTACATACAACGTTATAGACAACATGATCACCTTTGTTAGGTTTGAGGTTATGTAGAAGTTAAGAACAAAATATATTTTTTTTATGGTTAAAGGAAATGTGAACCATATTTATAATGTAGTACTAACTTATTTAGTTGATAGACCTTGTTTCTAACCCCACTAGGCTTCCAGGCTTCTAACAATTGCATGTATTATAGCTTAGGTGACATTGATTCGTGGAAATATTTCATTTGCCATGGCATTGTGAAATTGGTTTCCATCCTTTGAAGCCAATACTGGAAACAATTTGTACTTGAAGAAACTTAACTTAGAGTTTTTTGTTTCAGTGTAATTAACTATACAACTGTATTAATAAGGGTCTCATTTGATTGCTTTTTGGGTAAAAATAATGCAATTTACTACCTGATCCAGATTATATAAATATCTGTATTGTATAAACCAAGCCTGCTTGGGATATATAGGCATTTTATGATACAAGATCAGCAATTGTTCTATAGTACTGCATGTGTGGACTTTCACTGTATATATACATCAGGCAAATTTAAAGAGTATAAAGACCATTTGAAAACAGAATAAAGATGCTGATTTTTCTCTCATAAACATATATTTCACGTTTATTTACCTTTTTAATTGACAAAGTTTATTTCCAGCTCTTCAGTATAAAATGAGTAATTAAAATTAAAAAAAATTAAAATGAATAAGGGAATGTTCCATATGGAACACAGAAGTTAATAGATGGAGTTGATAATGATATTCTCATAAAAGATGCTCAGCCAAAACATTAGTTTTGTTTGTTTAGTTTCTCATAAATATTTCCCTTTGGACAGAAGTGGTGGGGGATGTAAAGTAGATTGAGAGGCCTAGACACTACTGAATTGTAGTGAATAGTGTTGAGCGAACCCAAACCGCACTGTTCGGGTTCGTACCAAACTTTACGTTTTTTGGACCCCAGACCCGAACACGGACATTTCACTGTATGTCCGTGTTGGTGTTCGGCGATTACATTGTATGTAATGCTATTTCATTTTGCAGCCATCTAGCCCTTTCCAGGACTTTTTTAGAGGAATTTTAGTGGCCAAAGATTCTGGTCCCCATTGACTTCAATGGGGTTCGGGGTCAAGTTCGGGGTCAAGTTCGACCCCGAACCCGGACTTTTTCTGAAGTTCGGCCGAACCCGCCGAACCCGAACATCCAGGTGTCCGCTCAACTCTAGTAGTGAACCAACAAGAGAATAGCAAAAATCAAACATTAACAGCTCAGTTGTCAGTTTACCACAGTTCATTGTTTAGTGAATAGACCCCTAAGCCTATATAAGAAATTATATACATGTTAAGTCTGTGCAGAAAATATATGTATTCAACTAGACACGTGTACATAATATGTCTCCTGTAAGTTGATAGAAAAAGATATTGAAAGATATTCACGGCTTAAAATGTAGAAAGAGAAAAGTATGAGAGAGAGAGAGATCACACTTTCAATTACATATAATTGTAAAGACAAGTTTATCTTTTTTTATAATTGGCAGGGGTTTTCTGTGCTCTCTTTGCTATACTTCCAGCTTTTCATAAATTAGGTCTGTATGCAATTCTGCATATAATATAGAACATTTAACAGAGCTAAATGCAATCAAGAAGATTAGCATTTGGATGTTTGGTACTTAGAGGAAAAAGAGTATTTTTTTCTGTTAATATGAGGTGTTAGGCAATATAAAAAAAAAAAAGCATTATGCAGCATTTTAAATAGGATTTTCCAGACATTTCGTGTTTGTGTATTTTTTTAATAAATAGATATTTAGATTACTATTGTTTTGGCTTTATGGCATAATGTTTCATTGCTATGGATTGATTTTATATGTTATATAAACAGAAGGTATGCTGGAAGTAATAACTTACTGCGGCACAGTCTCAGTAAGAATAGCATTCCTTAAAGATGTGTAAAAGATCCATATAGCCTCTTGATACATTATTAGGATAAAATTATTTTTTTAAATTATACCAAATGTGCACTACCAACACAGAATACATTTTATTTATTAAGTATTCCTGGGCTACAAGTGCTTAGTTTTTTGTTTAAATTTAGATTTGTTTTCATAGTTTTAGTTTAAAAGGACTTTATCATCTAGATATTGTTTTTTACTCTTCATGCAGAGAATAAAAAATGATTAGGGATTATTCTAGCCTTGGTGTAGAAATAATCTAAATTTTATTAAAGACAGGAGGCGAGTATTTGCATAACCTTCTTTACTGTTAAACCTCCAGCAGCAAAACAGTTAACAGTTAAATGAAAAAACAACCAATCAGGATGCAGTAAAATAGCATATAAGGCAGCAACAATCCTTTCCACTTCCTCTTTCTTTGATGTGCCGATCAGTGTAGCGAAATGTAACAATTTGAACTAACGAAAACCAGACCATAAGAAACGAAGCAGCCTGCAGACGATGAGGGACGTTGAACCGCATCAGGCTAGGAGAAAAAAAGATACCGTGAAAGTAAACGTCCTTTATAACAATCTCATCATAATACACCATAAACTATAGATAGCGAAACATAATTTGTGACACTGTACCTCCCTCAAAACAAAAACATACCACCCAGATAACACAAAAGTATATATATGAATCGAGGTGTGAGAGGAGATAGGAGAAATGTAGTATAGAATCAAAGTTAGTATTCAGGGTGGGATAAAAGTGAATGAACAGGGAGGGAAATACTCGCCTGCTGTCTTTAATAAAATTTAGATTATTTCTACACCAAGGCTAGAATAATCCCTAATTTTATGGCAAGACAGAAGGCTTCGTATTTGCTATTTTAACGCCGTGCTAATAAAGATGAACCCGCATGGGTCCGAGGACGGAAATAAAAAGTGCGAAAAGTCGACTCCCTGGACCAATCTGCCGCCGCCAGGATCTCCGGTAATGAACTCCCCAGATCCGCGGCTGCGGAGGCTGCTGCGCCCCGAACCGAATGTGCTCCAAAATAACCTTCGATACCCGCAAGGTGTAAAATCCATTTGACCCAACGTGCAATAGTTGGGGTAGAGACAGCCCGGAAGGGGCGTACATAGGAAAGCAACAGTTGACCCCGGGGTAGAGAGCGAACAGTACTAGTGGAAGAGAGGTAGCAATGAACACAGCGAGCAACGCATAATTTTGGGCGGTCCGGGAAATATGGGTAGAAAACGGAAGTCGAAGAGGACTTTGTTCGACGGGAAATGGCAACCACAACTCCCTCCGGGGAAAAAGAGAAAGAATTAGCGTCGAAAGCCCTAACATCCGCAACTCTCCTGAATGATACTAGGCAAAGCAAAAGTGCCACTTTAGCAGACAGTTGACGGAGAGAAAGAGCGTCGTTATCCGGCCACTCTTCCAGAAAAACTAGGACCCTGGAGACGTCCCAGAAGCCCGCATACCTAGAGGACGGGGGTCTGGCCGCCCGAATACCGCGTAGAAGACGACATACCGTGGGATCCTTCCCGACGTTTACCCCTAGAATGGGAACGTGAGCCGCTGAGATAGCCGAGCGAATGATGTTGATTGTACGATAAGACTTGCCTTGGGCAAAGAGAGATGCTAAAAAATTTAGGATAGCCACTACAGGGGAAGTAAAGGGATTAAGGTGTTGTCCCAAACACCAGCTATTCCAGATACCCCATGCATGAAGGTAGGACTTTCTAGTGCCTGGTGCCCAAGAGTCCCAAAGGAGGTCTCAAGCTGCCGTCGATAGTCCCGACATATCCCAGGCACCCCTGAAACTGTCCAGGCCACCAGCTGAAGGCGGTCCTGGAGTAACAAAGGATGGGGGTTCCCCTGAGGATCGGACAAGAGAGTCAGAGAGCTGGGAAGCAGGAGAGGGTGCGCACAAGATAGTTCCAGGATCAGGGGGAACCAAGGTTGCATCCGCCACAGAGGGGAGATGAGCAACAGGGTCACTTGTTGACGCATCAAGATGTGCAGTGAACGGAGAATCATGGCGAACGGGGGAAAAGCGTATGCCCCCGTTGGGGGCCATGTCTGGAGAAAAGCGTCTACCGCGAGAGATAGAGGATCCGGCATCCAACTGAAGAAGTCTGGTGTCTGTCGGTTGGTTCTGGATGCGAACAGATCTAGGTGAAAAGGACCCCTTAGACGATCCAGAGCGCGAAAGATCTGCGGGTGAAGCCGCCAGTCGCTGGTGTCTCTCCAGTGTCTGGAGAACCAGTCTGCCACCGTATTGTCTTTCCCGGGGAGGTATTCTGCCCGTATGGAGAGATGATGTGTTAAACAGTACTGGTACAGATCCTTGGTTAGCTCTGTCAATAGCTTGGAACGGGATCCTCCCAAGCGATTGATATATCTCACCGCCTACACATTGTCCATCCGAAGGACTAAAGAGCAGTGGGTAGCATTCTTTGTGAAACTGCGTACGGCGAAAGAGCCTGCTATCAGTTCTAAACAATTTATGTGTAATCCTCTTTCTTCCGGAGTCCAGAGGCCGCCTGTAGTAAGGGTCCCGCAGGTCGCACCCCAACCAAGTAGGCTGGCATCCGATTCCAGAATGAAATCTGGGATGCAGCCAAAAATGGCACGGCCGTTCCACGCCGTCATATGGGTCAGCCACCACTGCAGTTCGAGGCGAACCTCGTCTGTGAGAGGGAAACAATGATCGTAAGACCCTGTAGCGCGAAGATGTTGATCTTTTAGTCTCTGCATAGCGCGATCGTGTAGGGGTCCCGGGAATATCGCCTGGATAGAAGAAGACAGGAGCCCGATGATGCGAGCGAGATCCCGAAGGGAAACGCGAGGAAGACGCAAGAAGCGGCGAATGGCCTTTCTTATCGAAAGCATCTTGGACTGAGGAAGTTTGAGGATCGCCTCCACGGAGTCCACCGTAAAACCCAAGAACTGTATCGACTGAGTCGGGTAAAGTTCTGACTTGTCCTTGTTGATAACAAAACCGAGATCCTGTAAAAGTTGGACGGTGAGAGATATGGCCTTGTACAGGGAAGGTCTGTCTCGAGCCATAATAAGGATGTCGTCTAAATAGACGATGGATCGAATGCCGCGGGCGCGCAAGAACTCCATGACGGGTTTCAGCAGCTTCGTGAAGCACCACGGAGCTGAACTGAGGCCGAAAGGGAGACAAGTGAACTGCCATAGACTTTCCTGCCACAGGAGTTGAAGATAACGTCTGTGGTCCTGATGGACCGGCACCGTGAGGTAAGCATCCTTTAGATCCAAACGGGAAAACCAGTCTTGGTCTCGCAGCAGATCGCGGAGAAGATGTATGCCCTCCATCTTGAAGTGCCTGTATGCGACGTGTTGATTGAGGGATCGAAGATTGATTACCGGCCGTAATTCGCCCGATTTTTTGCGCACCAAGAACATGTTGCTGATGAAGCAAGGAGCTCCAACCACGCGTTCTATAGCCCCTTTGTCCCGTAGCGCCAATAGTTCCCTGTGTACTAAAGAGAGATCGCTCTGAGGCATATGGATGGGATGTGGAGGTGTATGTTGGAGCGGAGGGGAAGAGAATTCTATGAGAAACCCTTGTACAGTTTGAAGTACCCAGGGGTCCTGAGTAATCAAGGCCCACTGGTGGTAGAAAAGTCTGCGTCTGCCCGCAATAGGAATATGAGGTAATAAAGGGTTCAATCTTACCTGATGGGAACTTTGTCCGGTAGGAAGATGACCCTCTGGTCCGAGTGTGTCCCCGGTAGTAGGGAGTGCGGAAGTTGGTGCGATTCTGGAATCGGTAGGAAGAGGAGGATTCCTGCAGACGGGGTCTTGAGCCCGTGAAGGCCGCTCTGCTGGTGGCACGACCCCTCTGCCGACCAGCCCTGTGAGAAAAACGGTCTCTTGATTGGAAAACTCTCCTCATGGATGATTGAGCTTTATTGAGCGACGTGAAAATATTCACATGTTGGCTGAGGTTCTTGAGGAATTTATCCCCGAATAGGAGACCTTTGGCCTCTGGACCCAACTCTTTTGGTGCCAATTCTGCCAATTTGCTGTCCAGTTTGAACAACGCCGCTTTGCGTCGTTCAGTTGACAGGGCGGTGTTGGCGTTGCCCAACAGACAAAGTGCCCTCTGGGCCCATTCACGAGTCAGCTGAGGATCCATGGGCGAGCCATCTGTGAGTGCCTCGTCCGCCATAAAGAAAATCTGAGTCAGGGGTCCAGAAATGTCCAAAAGTTTATCTTGAGTGGAACGGAGTCCCTGCTCCAAGCCTTTGCGAAGATCTTTACCGTTTCTCATCATGAATGTGACGAATAGTGAGTCGAATTCTGGGGTTGAAGCAACCTTGTCAGGGAGGGTTGGGCGAGGACACTCCGCTCGTAACTTCTGGCGAACCTCTTTTTCGAGTGGGCGCCTGAGCCAGTAACGAAGGAACTCTGCGAGTGCGGGGGTCGAAGAGTGGGACACCAGAAGAGTCAAGAATCTCCACCGGGAGGTCTGGGTTGGTCTCGGGTTCTTTATGTAATTGTGTGCACAGGTGGATGGGTGATCGAGATCTTGAAGTGCCAGGCTTTGAGTCCCCGGCGTAATATTCATCCAGGATCTGGAAGTTGTCCTGGGACGTGTTTGGTGGGGTCACCGATAGTCGTGGTATGCTGGCTAGTAACGGTAGAGGTCCATCCCTGGACTTCTTCAGCAGGGTTTTTCCATTATCGGTAGCCGTGACATCCGACCATGGTCTTTTCCGTGCAGGTTCCTCATCTGTAGGGTGCAGGGAATCCTCTGAATCCGAAATTGCCTCTCCAGCTTCTGAACGATGGGCGTGTTGTGTATCACGCAACGCTGCGAGCGCTGAAGGAAGGGAGTCTGCCAAAGCCGTACGGAGCCATTCCTGGAAACCAGCAGGCATAGTGTCGGGTTGTTCACTCATGACTGTTGCTTTAGAGCTTGCAAGTTCTAGAGGAACATAAGTAAACAGGCCGTTGTGGGTTTTGTGTAGGTACTTGACAAAATAATAAAGTACATCTTTATGTGTGATGTAAATAATGATAATCAACGGGGTTCACCCGTTACTGCAGAAGGGGGTCCCCCAAACTGCCTTGGATCTAGGGTCAATATGACCTGTCCTTTCTGATGGTGGTGATGGGGTGGTCACCCCCTTTATATAAGCAGAGAGGGGTTCCCTCTCAATTGCCAACCACTCAGGGTATCTGAGGGTATACAGGCAGTAAAATAGACTCTCAGAGCCTTTTTATATCAGGAGAAGAAACCAGATAACGGGGGGTCACCCCTGAACTACATTATAAGCTGTAGTTTATTAAACCCTGTAAATTTTATTTATTTAAAAATGGAAGGAAAAAAGGGGGGGGGGTAGAATAGAACAGGACAAGCCTGGTCTTAACCCAGCTGGATGTCGCAGGCCTTAGTGGTAGCAATAGCATGTGTGGAGGTGGTAACACGATATAGGCCGAAAGAGTTGGGCCTAGGCACCGCTCAAACGGACCATCCGTTGAGTGAACGGATAAAATCAGACAATGTGAGCGTTAGGGATAAAAGACGCGACGAGGTACCTGAGGGGAAAGGTGCGGCCTAACACGCGAGCGCGGCCGCGTTACTAAACTGCCTGAAGCAATATGCAGCAAGTTTTTGCAACGGAGAACACGCGATGGGAAGAAAAAACTCCACAGTAGGTCCCCAAATGCTCGCGCAGCTGAAGGCAACGCGGGAAGCCACTAAACGGGCGGTAAGGGGAGCTTATGGTGTTACACCTAAGTTGTATGGCAAGTATAAAGCTAGAGACAATACTGAATTCTGTCAGAAAGTTTGTAGTTTAGTATTTGAATAAGAACAGGCTTATAAATAAATGAAAGCAAATGTATTTGGTAAAATAAATAAATAAGTAAAAAACGGAACTTATGGAAGATTACAATTAACAAACCCAGATAGGCTGAAAACAATAATAGACAATAATAACTATAATAAAACTATAATGACAGTAAAATATCATATCTTGTAAGAACAAATATAGACTGAGCTCACCTAGAGGTTAAGCAGCAAAGAAAGAGGAAGTGGAAAGGATTGTTGCTGCCTTATATGCTATTTTACTGCATCCTGATTGGTTGTTTTTTCATTTAACTGTTAACTGTTTTGCTGCTGGAGGTTTAACAGTAAAGAAGGTTATGCAAATACGAAGCCTCCTGTCTTGCCATAAAATTGGAAATTGTCTATACATTGTGTTAGCAAAACTGCAAGCAAATGCCTAAATTAGAAGCAAAATGTGTCTGTGAAGTCTCTTGATTTTTACATCACATGTGGCGTCATATGCAAACAAACTAGTTTTCAATGGAAAATTTGTAATTTGCATATCAAGCAATAGGTGATGTCATGAACAGAAGACAGAAGACCAATTTGAGCATTTGCTTCCAATTCTGCTAACACAATGGGGCATTTGTATAAAAACTCCTGCACTGCTAAGTGTTGGGAGTTTTTTTTAAAAAAATGCTACATTGATATAACATATAATATATTGATATAACATATATACATATAACAATGATTGTACTTTTTTTTATTTTTTAGAACTCACAACACTTTGCATTGTGGGAAAGGCACCTCTGTCAAACTGTATTTGGCGGGGTGTTCCCTGACACAAATCAGGCGCCTGATTTTTTTTTATACATAGACTAACAAAAGCCTATGTATAAAAGACAATGCTAAACAGAAAAATATCACAAGATCTTATGCAAAGATACATAATTCTCAAATTGTTTGTTTCAGATCTAAGAATACCATACAATTAAACCTTTGCCAATTATCCACAGCAATAGGGTCCATAACGAAGGTTGTGGATAACAAAATAACATTGGAAGCAAAACATCCATCCCAATTCATTTAAATGTAAATGTACTATGTTTCTTCGATATAGAAACCTGGAAAGGAAATGTTATGTTGAACTACAGAAAGTATATATTTATAAAAATAAAACATGAACTTAAAACTTAATCCAAAATCAATTAGTTTAAATTTAAAATACAGTATTTTCCGGTGTATAAGACGACTGGGCATATAAGACGACCCCCAACTTTTCCAGTTAAAATTTAGAGTTTGGCATATACTCGCCGTATAAGACTACCCCTCTTCCAATGAGCATTTTCTCCTACAGTGACATTTACACACACACCCTTACACTAACACAGTGAAACACACAACGCTTCCCTCACAGCCGCGAGCACCTGCAGAACAGCAACAAGGTAAGTAAAAAGATTACACCCGGCGTATAAGACGACCCCCGACTTTTGGGAAGATTTTCCTGGGTTAAAAAGTAGTCTTATACGCCAGTATATACAGATAAAATACAGTATATCAAATTTTAAATCATAGTACAGTTAAAATATATTTATTTTTAAATATATTTTTATAATATAGGAATCTATTTATAAAAAAAAAAATCCTGAAACATTTTACAGACTTGTTACAGACAGATTATTGTGAGGGGCTGGAGAGGATCCAGCTGTCTTGGTGCATATTGGTGCCAATGACAAAGTAAGAGGAAGATGGATAATAAAAGTGAATTTTAGGAATTATGGCTGATTTAGGATATTAAGCTAATTTTATTATACCAGAAATACAGGAGAAGAATAATGAGATTAATGTATGGCTGAATTCTTGGTGTAAGAAAGAGGACTTACGATTTTTAGACACTGGGCTGATTTTGCTTTGGATTACACTTGTGCAAGAGTCTCATGTGCTTGGGGAGATGATGGTTAGAAAGGAGATTTTAAACTAGGAATGGGGAGTATGGGCCGATAAATAATGGGCACAATCATATAGAAAGGGACGACAACTTATATAGTACACAGGTGGGTGGATCTTGGGTCTTAGCAAAATGATAAGGAGAAGCCTAGAAACCATCTCAAAAATGAAATCGCATATGGAACAGGACAGTGACATAAATTATATGCTTGCAAATGTCAGAAGTTTAAATAATAAATTAGGAAAATTGGATCTCATGGATGACATTAAAAACATTAAAAACTCGATTGGCATAACAAAAACATGGTGTAATGATACACATAACTGATCAAAAAATTTGAAGGGCTACATGTTGTTTAGAACAATTAGATCAAACAAAATAAGGGGAGGGACCTGTCTGTATGTCAAATATAACGCAAATATGAAAGGCTTCTTAAATAGGGAGAACTGTAATTATGGGGGGTTTAATTATCCCGAAATAGATTAGAAAGGATAAGAGATGCTTGGGTAAGATAACTCAGTTAGCAGAAGGGCCAACCAAAAACTAATCATTTCTGGACTTTGTGAACACAAATAGTGTAGAAATCATATCCAACAATTCAAGTGAGGAGACATTTAGCGAACAGTGATGACAACATGGTTGCTTTTGAAATGTACTCAGTTAAACAGTGTTGTCGAGGAAGAAGTAACATTTTTAATTTCAATAAGGGTAACTTTACTCACTGTAGGCCTTCACTGAGCTGTATATATTGAGATTACGTTTTTTCAGGCAAAAGTATAGAAGAAAAATGGACTCTCTTTAAAATCAGGTTACCGAAAATGGAGACTGAAAAAGTGATTGCAAGAGACAGTAAAACAAATCCAAAAAATATTTGTCAAGTATACTAACAGCAAAAGGATGAAAACAGAAAATCTAGGACAACTGAAAACCAAAGAAGATAAGATAAGATGAAAACAGGGGTACTCAATTTATTTTTCTCTGCAGTTTGTTTTCACAATAAAAAGAGACTATACTGTCACCTACCTTATATTTGGACACAGGCCATAATACAGAAGTGATTATATACATTGAAGCTCAATAAAGCTTCTGCACTAGATGGGATTCACCCTCAGGTACTTAGGGAAGTTAGTTCAGTAATTAACAAATATTTCTATTTAATTTTTAAGGATTGAATTTTAACCAGAAATATAACAACAAATTGATGGAAGAACACATGTGATGCCTTTGTTCAAGAAAGGGTCTTATCCAGAGCTAAGAAACTGTTGACCAGTAAGCCTAACATCCCTAGTGTAAAAACTGTTTGAAGGAATGTTGAGATGCAATAAGTAATCTAACGCAGGTTGAATTGGAAATAAATATTTGTACTTGGCTCGGTAACTGGTTGAAAGATAGATTACAGAGCTTGGTTGTGGTACATTTTCCAGCTGGACACATATGTTAAATAGATTGCCTCTGTCATTGGGCCAGTTCTTTTTAATTTAATATAAATGACGTGGAAAAAGGTACTGAAAGCAATATCTGAATTTTTACAAATGACGCAAAATAATCTATGGTAAATATTGTGAGAGAAGGATGCAATTTCTCTGCAAAGGGATTTAGACAAAATGGGAGAATGGGCAATTAATTGGCAGATGCGTTTCAATATAGATAAATGTAAAATGATGCACTTGGGTAAGAAAAACAAAAGTGCTAATCATACCGTAAATGGTTGTGTGTTGGGTACATTGTCAATGGCAAAGGATTTTGGAGTTGTCAACAATGGACTGTGCAGCTGTCCAAAAACTCATGAAACTGTTGCTAAAGCAAGCAAGCTGCTGTTATGTATTAAGAGGGGAATATGTCTAAGAGATCTGAACATAATTTTGCCTCTTTATAAATCCTTGGTAATATCTGATTTTGGGCAGTAGTGCAAAAAGAAATATAAAGGGCTCATTATTTAGGTTTTTATGTGTTTACTGAGTTATGATCCCATTCAAAATGTTAATTACAAAAGGCTGTTTTCATTTATTGTTTTACATAATACCATTTACAATATCAGTCTGTTGATTTACAAGGGAAAACAATATGTTTAAAGGCGCTTTCATATTTATTTAAAAAGTTTTGGTTATGCATCTGTCTGTATGATGTGGATGGGGTTTAGCACACTATTATGGCAAACTGGGACAGTCATGATTCTGCCACTTAATTTCGAGATACTTATACTGCAGGACTTCATTATTATTATTACCCTGAATGATGGACATTTTAGAAGTGTCCCTAATTGAAGGTGCATAATGGTCACCATGGTATTAGAAATTTAAGCTAATGAAAATTGTATTGCTTTAAATCATTTGCTATCAGTCACAACCTGGTCAATAAAATTATAAATTGTATATGAATTAATTAAATCTAGTGAAGCAATGATAATATTGCAATTATTCAGAAATAAATTATAGATGATTTACTTATTACCTGAAATGTAGAAACATGTTCAGCACTTAAGTCTATTCATTTATGTAAATTAAAATATAAGCATAGTTTATTAAATGGAGAGTTAATAGAATGACTGTCTCACTTATTGTAATGTGTTAGTTTTTTATTACAAGTTGCAGATCCATGAACTGTATTTTCACTGGTGATACAGTGAGAAGGAAGAAGTGGGGCCATATAGCACAGACCCCATATCAAGAATAATTTGGGATTGTATGTGGTATTTAAGTTCAACACAATATAAAATAAAAAAACTATAGCAAATCATGATGTTGTGGCTGATGTGCCAATAATGGACAACCATCGAATGGCTAAGCATCACAGAAACTACAGTTCACAATAGTTGGAGTGAAAAAAATAAGTCACTTGTACAGTACTGGTTTTAAGCAGTTGTGAAAAAAATCGGTAAAGTAATGATGCTTTCAAAAATAGATTTGTTAATAGTTTATTTTTATCAATTAAAATGAAAAGTGACTGAACTGAAGAGAGATCTAAATCAAATCAATATTTGGTGTAACCTACTTTGCCTTAAAAACAGCATCAATTCTTCTAGGTATACTTGAACAAACTTAGGGTTTGTAGACAGATCATCAGGTGTATGATTAAACAAATATACCAAACAAGTGCTAATGATCGTCAATTTAATATTTAGCTTGAAATACAATTTACCGAAACAGAAACAGCTGTGTAGGAGGACTAAAACTGAGTGAAGAACAGCCAAACTCACCTAACACCTGAAAAGTGTAATTGTTTGAACATAGTCTTGCATATTCATCCCAACAACAAATAGTAGTTTTGAAAAATATTCATTACACAGTTTAAAAAACTTTAATTCATTTCATGGCTATACATCATCTCTGTTAATGCAAATATCTACTTGGGAAAAATACATTATATCTTCGAATTAAAAAAAACGGTGTACTTATTTGTATGTGGCCTATAGCTCTGAATGTGGGGTGCATTTGTAGACAATGCTACATGTTTATTTATAATAATATCCATCACATGTACACCGCCCAGTAAAACACAATAATTTTAATACACAATAATACTGGCATCTGAATGGCACAATACTAGTGGCATCTGAATGGCACAATATTAGTGGCATCTGAATGGCACAATAATACTGGCATCTTAATGGTACAATATTACTGACAGAGAGAGAGAGAGAGAGAGAGAGAGAGAGAGAGAGAGAGAGAGAGAGAGAGAGAGTATACATAGTAAGAAGGCATACATATTGCAGCCATATATACACATTTTGATCCATATATACAGTTTATACACTGCAATTATACACTTAATATACACATTTTATACACTGTAATCACTGCAATAAAAGTCCAATTGTGTGTGTGCTTATTTTTGGGGGTTTTGTGTGTGTGTGGGCGTGACTGCATGTCAGGGAGGGGGGCAGGGACCCTGGGAAAGCAAATGCTTTCCCAGGGTCCAATCAATATTAAAGACTGCCCTGGGAATAGGTCTCAACTTGCTGGACTAAGGCACATACATTAATTCAGTTCCACCATTCAACTGCAAACACCACAGTACATACACTTGCTTTAGAACCTCATGCAGCATTTACACATTTGATAGACGACTGGTCTATTTATGAATCAGCAAAACATTTATATGGAAATAAAAGGGAAATAAAGATCACAACAATTTTAAAGTACAAGAAGAGCAGAGGTCCTGTATGAAGCATTGTTACTTCAAAGATTTAACTATGCAGTATGATTGGCCTTTTATAATGCATTGTTTAATGGTGAGATGTAATGGCATTCTCACCTCAACTAACTGCAACTTACCCACAGTTCACTTTTAGTGTTGCGCAAGGCTTTCTGCAGCCTTCCTCAACAGGGGAGGACTGCACGCTGCACCCACAAACAGACCATGAGAACATATGGGAAGAGGACAGCCATAAGAAGAGATTGGGAAGGAGACAGCCATAAGAAGAGATTGGAAGGAGACAGCCATAAGAAGAGATTGGGAAGGAGACAGCCATAAGAAGTGATTGGGAAGGAGACAGCCATAAGAAGAGATTGGGAAGGAGACAGCCATAAGAAGAGATTGGGAAGGAGACAGCCATAAGAAGAGATTGGGAAGGAGACAGCCATAAGAAGAGATTGGAAGGAGACAGCCATAAGAAGAGATTGGGAAGGAGACAGCCATAAGAAGTGATTGGGAAGGAGACAGCCATAAGAAGACATTGGGAAGGAGACAGCCATAAGAAGAGATTGGGAAGGAGACAGCCATAAGAAGAGATTGGGAAGGAGATGGCCATAAGAAGTGATTGGGAAGGAGACAGCATAGGAAGAGATTGGGAAGGAGACAGACAAAATGGGGGATGGGAAAGAGATACAGACATAAGGGAAGATGGGAAATAGACAGGGATAAGGAAGGGGCATAGATCCAGACATAAGAGGACAAGGGGGAGAGAGCACCTTTTATGACTTCACCCTTTGTGTTCCCACACTTTTGTGGCTCTCCCCTCACCAAACCACAGCTATGGCCTTTATTTGTTGAGGAAAAGGTGGCAACCCTTCTCTCATTAAGAAAATTACATATTTAGATCCCTGGAACTGTACAATTATAAAAATATTTTACAAAAATGATTGTGTTAACAAATAAAAGAAAAGTAAAATGTCTGTGGGAACACAGACTCACCACAGCACCACAATAGCCTATCCTATAGGATAGTACCTACTTGGGAAGGCATCATGGTTTTTTTGCTTGCTTACACCATTACAGAGGAAACCAAGCAATTTGCATATCAGACTAATCCTGCCAATAAGGGCAGTCCAGATCGGAAATGCATGGCTGGTCTCTACTGCACGAGAAACACAGCAAACCACAGACCTACGTTTCGGCCTACATTGACCTCAACAGTATGGTATGGCTGATGATCCTCTATGTGCAGCAAGCAAGTGACCCACGGCCGAATGAGCATACCCTGACTTATGGCGATAAAAAGGGGGATGGGAGCATGACAAATTCTGTTTCATTATCTGACTATTATAGTACTGAGTATCTGACTAATTAATATAATTTTAAGTTTTTATTTTTCTAGCATGATACAAACAAGCATATTTTGGAAATGCTGAACTTTTTATCTTTATTTTCCCTTTTTTTATATATAAAACTCACTTACTGTTACTATATTGGCACATACAAAATAAACAATGTTAATATTCATTTTTTTATTATTAGAAGCAAATCCTTTTGATCTTTTGGATTCAGACATAAGTTTTTTTTCCCATTTGGCAAACTACAGCGTGCAAATGCCTAAGGCACAAAGTCTCGTAGGGAGCATAACACATCTCTGTAGGTTCTTTTCAATTTTCTCATTTGATGTCTAAAAATACAAGCAACCTGTAGGTTAGCCACGACTCTCAGGTGGTCAGACATGGTGCACAGTTGTTGGCACCACAAAATATAGCATCATGTAGGGTATAAAGTATCAGAAAGTTAAAATAAAAACAGCGGGTTGTGTAAAAGTGTCTCAAGCTACTCAATATTAGAACATGTTTGTTATTGCTACATCATCAAGTTTTATATTTTATGGATGTTCCTATAGATAAAGCAATATGATTCTTAACTTGCAGCGCAAAGAAAAAGAAAACAGTACAAACATACATATATTTGGAGGGCAGGAACAGTAAAAATGGCATACAGCTTACTACAGAGAACTAGATTTAAGAAATACTACTTTATGAACCCAGATTTTTTAAATTGACTTTAGAACTAATAGGAATGAAAAAACTGCACTATGCTGTAAGGTTCCTTTTAAAGGCTGAGTAGGATTATAAAAATATCTTTATCTGTCATGTTAACATGAATATGACAAAGTTCTGATCTTCACAAGCAATATAATGCCAAATACTCTAGAGTTTGTCCACACGCTTTTCAGATGTTTTTTTTTTTTTCCCAGTGATCTATTTACTATCTACTTTTCAGCTCTCAGTGTTTTATATTAAAAATTCCAGTCACACTCAGAAATATTCTTTAGGGCTAAAACCTATAAACCAAAATAAACTGATGCAGAATATAAAAGACTAGTGTGTCTCACTTGTACTTTGCATCCAGCAGTGGTCTTATAATGAGGCACACAAGGCTATTCTTTGCAGTCACATGAGATGCCTCAGCTTTTTACCTATGTTGCACTTATGACCTCACAATAGGCCTATGCAATTATATGATGATTTCTCGTGCCACTATGCATTGCTTTCCTAGTTTTACTCATTGCCATGTAGTAAACAATGAATGAATCAGGCAGTAATGTTCTGAAATATCTAACTGATATGCCAAATCTTGAATAGTACTTGTTGTTAGTACTTTATGCATGGAGCACAGAAGTGTAATAGGGAAATTGCCATACAGGGGGTATTTCGCATATATCTTTCCTTGCATATCACTGTTGAGACAATACTCTGGGGAATTAGAAGCTACATAATGATGTTTGGAATGAAAAAGCCATTGTACCTCCAAAGCGGCTTAAATGTACTGTAACGCATTAATAGATCAGTGATCTGCTCTTTGTGATTTAAATCTATATTGGCATATAATTTGCCAATATTATTGTTTAAACAGAGAGCTCTACTGCATTTTGTTCTTTCTTGCTTTTTTTGGGTATACTGTTGACCATATGGATCTTCCATCAATAAATTATATTCTTTAAATTCAGTATCATAAGTATCCACATTTTGCACCTGTATGTTCTACGTGTTCACTATATGTTTAAGTTATTTAAATAATGCACTGTTTTTGGTATTTGGACATCTTTTTTGTTCAATTTGGCTATCTGTATCTCCTGTCCCCCACTCCCTCTAGATTGCAATCAGGGCTTTCTAACGCATCTATCAGTCTGTCTGTGTAACATAGCATGCTATTCCCTTCTATGCACTGTACCACGTTCTACATAAATTGTTGACGCTATACAAATAACTGTTTATGTAGTGTAATGTATTATATCTGAATTTTATCAATTCAGTGGCATTTTGGTGCTTCATGAATACACCCCTTTGTTCTGTCTGGTAGACTGTTTTTGTGTAGACCAAAACAAATTAAATTTGTCTATTTTCATTGTTGGGAATTCCATTCATAATATAAAATATGTGGCTTCCTTTGGAGTTCGGCTGATGTAATTTTAGCCATGGTCCTTTCCCATAGAATCCTCTGGGGAGGACCGAGGCTTATTTCAGGAGAGCCTAAGCGATTGTGTAAATAGCAGTACATTCATTGACTGAACGAGCCAATGTCCTCTCCATAGTTTTCTATCTTCAGCTTATTTCAGGGCCATTTCAACAGAAGTATGTCTGCAGAGATTTCTGTTGACATGTCTGCGGAAATGTCGGCCGAAATGTCAGTATTCAGCTTATTTCAGTGCCATTTCAGCAGCAGAATGTTTGCCGAAGCGACTGCCAAAATGTCTGACCAGCGAATAGACAAAATGAACAAATGAGTTTTGTTCATTCTGCGTTTCATCCATTCATTTTTTTTCATCCAGCTTTGCATTTATGTTTGAACTAATGGACAAATTTCCGAAAATACAGATTTTTGTCCATAATGGCATTTATACAAAAACGAAAGCCCGAGTCTAGTGTCCGAGTCTAAACCACTGTGCAAGTTAAATTGGGTCAGAAGGCATCATTTCAAACATTGCCTCGGGCAAAATGTTTGCCACCACCCTTGTCTGCATCAATAATCGAGATTTTAGGTGTAAGGCAGGATGTTTACTGTGCAACTAATTGCCTTATGATTTTTTTTAATGCTATGAACACCTGTGACCTTATGGTACATTTTATGCTCAGTATCTTGAGACAAATATACGCAGATTTCTTCCTATGGTGAAAATTGTGGTAGCTAACTCTTGTCAATCCTGCCACTTCCCTGTACATTTAATATGTACTAAAGACAGACTACTATACTGTTGCCATGGCTAACAAAAATCCTTGTTTACCTTGCAACAGAATTGTTTTATGCCCCTTTAAAGTTCATTGCACTAAAGAGTTTCATGTTGTATTCCCAAATAGTTTTAGTATGCCAACTAACTGTATATTTCCAGGTTTAATTTTAACTTATTAAAGCACAGGGAAAAATCTATACTCAGGTCTATAAATCAGAGAGGGAGATGAAGTAGTAGCATTTTGCATAGATTATAAAATGATTAATCGTATTATTTATTCAAGTGTAGGTTTTGCTTGCTGACTCACAACAAAGTGGGTTTCTTACTGCAGTTTAATCTGTTGTATTATGCATCCCATTGTTATGCAGCGTTATTGTCAGCAGACTTTTAATTGTGCGATAGTGAGAAAGTAATTTAAGGCACTTTTAGTGAACATATGGTATGACATTTACAGGATAGCTGAACATGGCTTTAGATTAATTAGTGCGACATACCATGAGTAACAGTGAATAAGGATAACTGACCTTGCTCTTTCTTTTTTGTTCTACCATTCTTTTAAAAAGATTTTTTACGTGGAATGTGATTATAATTTAGTTTTTCTTTCTGTTCTCTCCCTCCCATCCTATCCTTCTGCTTCTTCACTCACTTTGTTTCTCATGTGCCCATTCCCTCTAGATTGTAAGCTCCAAAACAACGCCCTCTACTTCATGTTTTAGTCTGAATTTGTCTAATTTTGTCTGTATATAACATTTTTGCTCTGTACCAAGTCCCTGCGTAAAATGTTGTCCCAGTATAAATAAATGGTAATGTAATGTAATTACAGTAACTAGCACATCCTTTAATTACGTGTTATGCTTTTTTAGTCACAGTACTATAGTTTTTTTCATATTTCTTATTTCATGAGACCAATGATTGGTTTAATAATGTTTGCTTTTCATCATTACAACACTAATACATTCATGTTATTCATGTCCTATTTTATGAAATGACTGTGGATGTTTATTAAAGATAAACACTGTTTTAGTTGTTGTACCGTATTGTACCTGATTATAGCCCACTACTGATTATATACTATATAAAAGAAAAAGCATCCATTCCCCTTCCAGCACCACAGACCCAATCCGCTCTCCAGCAACGCAGGATCCCTCCCCCCTCTCAATGCTACCATCAGAGGGGGTACAGCCTTGAGTCCCCCACAGCTAGAGGTTTTCTGTATGCACACAGACATTCTTAAGTATCAAAATATATCAAAATATGTTTGCTAGCAAAACTTTTTTCCTATAAGGTTGCTTTACATTTGGACCTTTCTTTTGTCATAAATTAAAATTTTGGGGGGGGTTACCTTATTTTTTTTTAGCAAATATGTTTTAAGAAGCCAGCACCACTTTCCTGTCAGGAGGCTTAGCATTTTCTGTATCTGGGGCTGGACGCAGCAATGTCTCCTTGTCTGTCGGTATGGGGGTGGCTGCAGAGGCAAAGACCACTTTCCTTCTCAGTGCACATTCGGTGCTCTGTGAAAAGTGTATAACAGTGAGTAGATGTGCTCATATGCTTCCGCACAATGCACCAGCTGGCTGAGAGTTCTTAATAAAAGTGTGACTCACATAAAAGAACAGTAATGAGGGTGTGTACTCTATTGAGGTGGTGCCAAGCCAGGGATCTCCACCTTTATCCCCAAATGATCAGTAATAATATGCAGGAGTCAGCACTCACAGTGATAGGATAAAGATCCTGTTGGATTGACATGTTGCTTTTGTTTGGAATAAATCCTATCACTGTAAGTACCGGCTACTGCGGATTATTAATAAAAGTGTGAGCTTTCTAGAAATTAGCAGAACGTTTGTGGAAGGGGTTCAAGACCATTAGTTCCATCCACAATTTCTGATGGCGGCCCTGCCTGTTCTAGCATCACAGGACCCAATAACCCCTCTTTGAGTACCAGACTAGTCCCCACTTTATCATCACAGAAGCCAATCCCTCATTTATCAGCACAGTATTACTACTTATTACATTTGGGTGAAAGGTGGGAGTTTGATATCTGTGGTGTTTTATGGGATAGCAGAGGGTCTGTGTTATTCCTTGTAAACCTTACCAATTACATGCCTTTTTCCAATTATCAGTCGGTGCTTGTATTTGCAAGACATTTTACCTTGTTGACCAATTAATGCTATTTTTTAATAAGTTCATTGTATTACCATAAACATATCCAATGCTTTTATGAAAATATATTTTCTATTTATTGTTCAATACCTAAAATACATGGTTTCCAATGAATAAACAGTTCCACTTAATTATCCTATTCCTATGAAGTACTAGTATTGTTAATGATTTTTTCGAATAAATGTATAACTATTTTCATGTTTTTAATTTTAGGTCACTTGGTGTTACACAATTCTCTCCTATTCATGCCAGAAAAGCCTTCCCATGTTTTGATGAACCGATCTATAAAGCCACATTCAAAATAAGCATTAAGCATCAAACGTCATATCTGTCTTTGTCGAATATGCCAGTGGAGACATCTGTTTTTGAAGAAGGTGGATGGGTTACTGATCATTTTTCACAGACGCCTTTGATGTCAACATATTACCTTGCATGGGCAGTTTGCAACTTTACTTATCGAGAAGCTATCACAAAGAGCGGTGTTGTAGTGAGTATAATTTTTTATTAATAACATTTGACGTTCACATTTAAACCAGTTGTCCATTAAGCTATTTTAATATAAACATAAATGACTGAAAAAAATTTACTTATACCTATGGTTGCCTATTAGTTATTCAAAACTGTGAATCTTTATTGTATGGAGTAAGGTTACATCTTGTGGATAGACATTCTATTCACAACCAAAACAATATACATTTATCTTATATTGATACCTGTGTAACATGATCAGTCTAGGCAAAGTGTCAGCCAACAAAAACCGCAAATAAAATAATCAGTCCTTGAAATGTTGAGGTAAGTACTAATAGAGGAGATGATGCGGAAGATTATTGAATAGGTAAAAGTATAGGTAAATATGAGAAACATAGTCAATATTCATTGATTTTAAATTCCAAGTCAGTCATATTGCAATATGTACACGCAATACTTCTTGATGCACGCGGAGTGCTGGAGCTTAATGAATGATTAATAGTGAATGAATTTCATGAGGTTGTCCTGGTGCCACCATAGAAGTTTTATTATAAAGTTGTAAATATACAGTGCATAAAGGCGGAGAAAATGAGATCTAACAAGTACAAAAAGTAACCATGGATAACACAAAGTAAATACCATTCATATTAACCATTCAGTTGTTTGCAAAATATGGAATATCCCAAGCAAATGTGCACTGGCATCCTAATATGCACCCTCTTCCCTGAAAGAGCATCTTGTTTTTGCCTTGGTACTGATGAGTTTTGAAATATAAATACATGGAATCTGTGTGCCACAAATCCTTTGGGACACATGAAGTGGCACAATTGCTAATGACACTAATATGCTGGATACTTTCTGGTGATTATCCTATTTGAGCAGATGCAATAAGAATAACAATGATAATTAATATTGTCAACAGTAACTAAAAAACTTGGGAAATCATTGAAATCAACATCTAAAGCTCTTGTTATGTTAAACACCGACACCATTTCACTTCTTTTCATGGTAGATAAAGAGTAGCAAAACAAGTCTGTGTATTTTTGTTATATGCATGTACATCAAGCCTTAAAGCTACAAAATCATTTGAAAATTTAAGATCATTTAAAATCATTTGTAGTCTAAATTTTATCTCTAAACTTACACAGTGTTCGATATTTGATAACTTTAGGTCAAAACCAGCTTTCCTTTCTAACACGTAGTGGTATACAACATACCCCTTTGCTCTATTTTTTCAATGAAGAATACATAAGTCATATGATGGGGGAAAAAATATAGAACAAACATCTGCTAGTTGTAACCTATGCGTTAGTTTTTTTTAAGTTCATGGCAGTTTGCTATTCTTAGATATACACAGTGTATAATATATTATGTCATACAATTCCAAGGTACTTGCTGAGAGGTCAGTAAAAGGAAAATCAATAATGAAAATCAAAGATTATCCCCTGAGATGTATTTTATCACCCTCGGAAACACATGGCATTGTACTGATGGGGAAAATGAGGATTTCACAGCTGCTAGTTGTTTTGTTGCCGCGCATCAGATTACTGTCTGTCAGCCGTCACTAGACAAGATATTTCTGTCTATCAAAATCAGATTAATGTATTTTAGCTTGTATTCACTGATGTCAGGTATGGATGACTCAGGATTTTTAAATGTTTTCTTTAAGATTAGAATATTTAGAATCAGGTCAATCCATGGTTTCAAAACTATTCAGTTCTCACGAGAATATTATAACATGTTACTTGTCTCATGGGGATGTATTATATACCATTAGACAGCCTGAGATACTATGAACATAGAGCAATATTAATCTATCTTTATCTGCATATTTCAGTACTTTTCTATCTCCAGTTAATGTTGTGACATTTCTATGTGAGGAATACAGTGAGATCAGTTGTTTGTATTACATAATAGAGTTCAGTGAAACTCCATAGATAAAAGATCAAGAGGCTGGCTATTTGAGCTTTTGTTCATTCTCTTGGGGCTGCCAATTCTTTGTTTTTCTTTATGAGTTATAGTATGCCCAGACATGGTTCCTTGTTCGCTGCACCTAGACGGACACCAGCCCTGCCACAATGATGAGGCCAATGAAGGCCAAAACGTATGTCTGTGGTGGATGGCTATTTAACCTTTTGTCCGTTCCCAGTGGGACTTCCATTTTTTTGTTTGTGTCAGTAGCATTTGTAATTGGATGGAAGTTATCAGACAGATGTGTGTCTAAGGATTCTTCTCTGCTGTATCAAATATTTTTGCAATGCTTACAGTTAGTTGTTCTTTCAGGAAGGCAAATAACCTAAACATTTAACAGTTCTTACTATTGCTTTGCATTAGTAATAATGTTTCCATTTTATGCAAATGGAACTGGTTGTGTAAGGTTGTTTTGATGAAATGTATCAGACTCCTACAAATATATATTCTGTTACAAACTGTTTTACTTGCTTAGAATAAGTTTCTCCTTAAAGTTTAAAAATTAAAGACTTTAATGGAAAAAAAGGTCTAGAGAGAGAGAGTTTTTAGATTTCATGTATAAACTGGATATACTTTTTTTATAACAGCATGTCATGCAAAGCTTGGGATATTTTCATTAGTCAAGTCTTTTAAATTAGCTTCACTCCAAATATATGGTTGTAAATAAAAGGAACCGCAGCAGCTATCCAAAATTAAAATGAAAAGTTATTTGCATAAATGTAATAAAATGTTACAAATGATTGTTTACTCACGTTTGTATGCAACACTACATTCTGGGCAATTGTCATCAATGCTTTGTCTATATAAAATGGTGTAACATAATTCTAGGTATCTATCCTATCAAGAAGTATAAGTGAACACTCAATACTAGTTTGGCCAGGAAATGCTTATTCTAATACATTACAGAATGTTGCAAAAAGCTTTCTTGTCATATCTACAGTCATGGGAAAAAGAAAGTACACCCTCTTTAAATTCTATGGGTTTACCTACCAGGACATAATAAGAATCATCAGTCCCTTAGAAGGTCTTAAACATAATACAACCTCAGATGAACATCAACGCATCACATATTACACTGTGTCATTATTTATTTAACAAAAATAAAGCCAAAGTGGAGAATCCAAGTGTGAAAAATATCAGTATGTCCTGATAAGTAAAACCATATAATTCAATGAAGGTGTGCTATCTTTATCACATGAGTGTCTAGTCAAACCACTAGCTAATTAATTTTAATTAGTGTAGCTCAACAATAAACATGGTCTATATACTTATAAATTTATACCCAAATAAGCATAAAGTAGAGACAGAAGACTGAAGGGTCGACACAGTATGAATTGATTTTTGGATACAAAATCATGCCTCTGAAGTATGGACATATTCGCAGCACATTGGTGGCATGAAATTTTTTTTTGCTACTCAGGTATCTCTGGTGTGCCTCCAAATACACCTGCAATTATGAAATCATACGGGACCCCACACCAATGTTACCAAAATCACCCAAAATGCACTGAAACAAAGTGGTAGCCTCAGTCATCTTGACGACTTCAGCTTATTTTGTGAGGACATTTTTGGGAGGAATATAGCCAAATTCCTCCCAAAGAAGTCAATGGGAGGACTTTGGCTATAGCCTAAATAGCTGAAGTCCTCCCAAAATGGCCCGAATAATTAAAAAAATAACATGATACATAGCTTAAATACATTTTAAAAACTGTTATTTAAAAAATGATGGTATATAACATTAATATATTATAATTGTATATTAATATATTTCTGTTTAAAATATGTTTACTTTAATTCTACTACAATTTTCAAAAATCTGGAGACTTGATAGTTTCAATTTGTGTATATGTTTCGCGAATTCGGATCACCTTCGGGGTGATCTTCGCATGGGTAACTGAAAATCTATGGTTTTTTATATCAAAATTGTCTTGGCCCAAATCCTTCCAATATTTCTGTTTCTGAATGGCCCAAACTGCTGATTTAGCCCCAAAATCAAGTATACTGAGTAATTGGATTTCTGAGATTTCTGAAATTTGACTAACTTGCCAAATCCTAATCCACTGCAGGCCACATCTGTCTATATTGGGTAGTTCTTTAAAAATAATATATTTATTATTCTTGTACACAACTGTCACAGTTATTTATGGGTGACATTTGGTTGCATTAAGTGTCTGTTTTATAATGGTATGGAGGGCTTTTTTTCCCTTTTTACATTCGCTAACTCAATGTTGTTTGGCTTTTCTTATGTACTTATAAATGTTTCAAATTTGTTTTTTTTAACTTCCCATATATAGTATCTCATGCAATGTTTCTAATCTCAGTGAAATAAATACACTTCTTGGACTTCCAGGTTTATATCTGTGCTGATAGTAAGCTCTCTCTTTTTCCCTGGCACGTCCTATTATGTCCCGTCTTGTGGCATCAGTTGCCTTTGTGTAGTTTTTTTCCCCTAGAAGTGCTACCAGTGTAGAAATAATATTTATAAAGGTAAAAGAATAATTATCATCTTCCACTGACATGACACACACAGTTTATTTCCAGCTATGTGAGAACATTGCACATATATAGCTTCAGTGTAATGTATTACTATTCTGTGCTAATTCATTTGCTTTTAAATTTCTCCTCTATCATGAAATAGCACTGGAACATTGCATTTATTATTTGTAACTTTTTCCGTGATTTGGTTCCATTTTTAAGTATTTTTGATTTCTGATATACATCACCTGTCAATCCACTTGACCACAAAAAACCTTTTGTCAGATGTTTATCTTTTTTCCCATGGTTTTTCATCTGTTTCTCCATATAGCTAAGCTATTCTTCCTCTTTTTAAGAAGTATTTTATTTTTATAAATACATTCTTGGTTGTTATATTTTGAGGCAGTATTTCTTTTAATGTCCTGAGTAAACAAAGAATTAAGTGATATCAATATTGTTGAAGTTGATTTATGAACAACTTTATGTATACAAAATAAAGTTTTCTTTTCTTTATTTATAAAAACATGAGTCAACTACAAATACCTTGATAAATATTATTGGTATAGATTCATCTCATAATAGTCTCTAACCAAATTATATTACTTGTATATTAATATACAGGATCAACAGTTTTACACAGGTGATTGCTACAGAATGTTAAGGTGTGCTATGAACTCAGTTTGACAAAGATTGACTGATATATAACATAGAGAGAGCCCTATTTATAATATAATGAGTGGTAGACAGTAAAAACATTAGGTATTAGAAAAGGTAGGAAAGAAGTTGGTAAAAAAGGTACATCTAGAGGTAGGTTTATTGGAGGCTGATGTATTTTAGTTAACTTAGTTCCATGACTCTTTCAAGAATTGTGTTTTTAATGGGCTCTCTAGGAATTTAGAGGGGAGGAATGAGCTAGAGATTCTGTGAAAGTTCGTATTGTGGGAGTGGAAATAAAGGAACCAACTGTGTTGATTGTGGTGAAAAAAATCTAATCAGTGGTCCTCACAACTTTGGACTGAGCCAAATCCCAGTTAACGTAAAAGGAGAATCAATTGTAGGGATTTTGAAAATACTCTGTGAATAGGTACTGTACCATATCAGTTTATAATTTCTATATTTCAAATTTACCTACCTATCCCATTTCGGTTTAACACAGCAAAAATTATTAATGATAAAACTAAAACGCAAATGCGGGCAGTGTTTCCATTCCTGCACCCCATGTAGCTGTTTTGCCCATTGGTCTGCCCATTCATTGATTAAAGCATCTTTCAAAATAAATGTTTAACCAAGTCTCAGGACTGCCATTAATACTAGAAAATAGAGTTGAGCGGACACCTGGATGTTCGGGTTCGGCGGGTTCGGCCGAACTTCGGAAAAAAGTCCGGGTTCAGGCTCGAACTTGACCCCGAACTTGACCCCGAACCCCATTGAAGTCAATGGGGACACAAACTTTTGGGCACTAAAATGCCTCTAAAAAAGTCCTGGAAAGGGCTAGAGGGCTGCAAAAGGAAGTAAAATGTGGGTAAGAGTAGGACAAGTGCCCTGCAAACAAATACGAATAGGGAAATAACTTCAAAAAACATAAAATAAATACAAATTAAAAATACAGCTGAGCCATAAAATAGCACTAGATGGAATCTTTGATTTTAGCTTTGGAAGAACATAAATCTAAATCTAAAGCATGGCTGCCAGGAGGATCAACAGAATTATCCATTTGAGAGAGGGTTGGAGTGCAGGGTATTCTCTTTCAGTTTATACTAAGTGACCCATAGGTTGAGGAGGCGATGACCATGGCGGTGTAGGTGGAAGCGGCGCTGGAGGAGGTAACCAGGATTTTTCAAAGTGCGCTGTAAGCACAGTATTTGACGGGTCTATTTGACTCTCAGATATGAAGTGCACCGCAAGACGCAAATTAACTATTTACCACCCAAAACTATTAGAATTTTTCAAAGTGCACTGTAAGCACAGTATTTCATGGTTCTATTTGACTCTCAGATGTAATACATGTAATGCTATTGCTATTCTATAAACCGAAATAGAGTCCCCATTCATACGAATAGGTCAATTAACCTATTCGTATGAATGGGGACTCTATTTCCGTTTATAGAAAGCCAATAGCATTACATGTATTCCATAAACCGAAAGTCTATAAACCGAAAAACATTCTATAAACCGAAAGTCTATAAACCGAAAGACATTCGGTTACAATACAATGTACATACAATGTAATCACCGAGCCCCGAACTCCAACACAGACATGTGTTCGGGGTCCAAAAATCGTAAAGTTTCGTACGAACCCGAACAGTGAGGTTCGGGTTCGCTCTACACTACTAGAGAATACAGATTTGTGTAGGCAGTCACCAACAAGGAAACAAAATACTATTTTAAAGGAAAATATGTAGTTTTAACCACATACATCTACTTTTAATCAGTGATTTCTCACCCATACACTATGATCAAAAGGGTGGGAAAAATAGAGAGTGATTTTCTAATATAGGTAATAGAGTTTCCACTAGCAGTGCTGAAGAAAATCACTACATGTGGGGAATGTCACTTTGGTATAACAAATTGAGCATCAGATATGCTCTATTTTTAACTCTGCTTAGCACTTAGAAGAAAGTTGTAAAGCAGGATGCATGGTAAAAAAATGTACCTTTGAACAAAACTACAAAAGCAAACAACATTGCACTACATTCTACTATAAAGAATGTGTGAAAAAAGTAAATATGTAAATTGTTTGATAAAATTTGAGAGTAAGAACTGGATCACTAAATTTGTTTTACAATGCATGTTTACACCATATCTAAAATAAGTGAGATCATGTTTTAAATAAGGCAATTAATACAACTGATAAAAAAGGAAGACAAAAAAGGGTTTCACTCTATAAATAACATTTCACATTGTAACACTATGAAAAATATTAGATTTAAATGAGCCCATAAGCATTACTTAATTTGACACTTTTTTTTAAGAATGCATAGTGTTGTGTCTGGGTTTCTTAGAATGAATAAATAACAGCAGTGATGAACATTTTAGGCACTAATACATTTTTATTTTAATACACATCACAACATTGTCATTCCTGAAAAAATTATATACTCATAATAATTACTTTATTGTGACATATTTATTAAATAAATTACATAAATAGTGTATAACTCTGTCTCAAGACCTACTTTAATTGCTTGTGTTTTATTTACAATATTTTATTTTACTAACTTGTAGTAAACACATCAACTTATGCTGACTATATATAACTTATGCTGACTATATATAACTTATGCTGACTATATATAACTTATGATGGTAGATATTTAAATGTGGTGAACATGATACTAAAAACGGATTTAGGCAGAAAGGAATATACCATTTTGAAGAATCTTTATCAGAAATTAATTCCATATTGGTTTGCTTAATGTCTTTTTTATTGTAATAAATATACAATGTGATAAAGATATATACTGTTGGTTTGGTTAATTATCTTTTGATGAAGACAAAGGTAGACTGTAAAATGGTTCCTGGTGTGGGAAATACAGTTGGCTTTTAAAATATACACAGAAGCCAGTTTAGCGAGCTGGTTCCCTTGTGAAATAAATGGTGCACTTAATGTAGATACAAATTACTTTTTTGTGCTTTATTTAATTATAAATAGGTTACAACATAAGTGTTTTTTCAATGTTTGTAAAGGAAGAGTAAATGATTTCTTCAATAGGTAGCCTACAACCTAACATCAGGGGAAAAAAACACATATGGGAAAAAAAAATGAATGAAGCTTACATTAGATTTATGGTGGAAAACAGGATAGTGGGATTAATAAACCATTAGGTCGTATTCCTGTGTTCAGCAGTTTTTATAATGCTTGCCTAGAAAGGTTCCAGATAGTGTAAAAATCTATAATTCTACCTAAGTGCATGTCTTGTTGCCAGGGCGACCATGCATCTTTACATTACTACATGTCTCAGAGTTCTGTTGTCATGCCCTACAGCAATAAGGTAGGTTGTCACTCATGCTAGCTTACCACCAGTATTTGAAATCTGAGCATTTTTCCCACTAGCTGATTATTTCCAATCTACCTTCTATCAAGGAGCACTCAAGGTGTTTCATTATTTCCTAGACGTGCACAGAAACCCAAATCTGCTTTAGAATATCTTTCCACAGTACAGGTGAGATCAATAATCGGAACAGTGTACATTTAGTTTAATGTTTAAAGACGTGTAAAATTGGACACCCTAGAAGACACTTGTACTTTTTATTAGTTATGGACCACTGAAACATATTCTATAACCTGTCCAAAAAAATATATATAAGTTTTAATAGTGTATTTTAATCAAATACATGGTGTATGATTTTAGCATGCCCAGTAAACGTGTTTATGTTAATTTGGAGATAAAATGCCTTATTGCTCTTCAGATCTTCAGATTCTATTGAGCCACTGACCCAGCCTCAAATTAAGTTTGTGCATTCCAAAGCTGTTCACTTCTAGGAAGTTGTCCAGTGATAGTGCTGCCTAGGTTTGGATATAGGTTTTACAGTATTTTGTTACCTTCACTTTCTCTTCACTATCTGTTACTCTCTATTTTGTTATACCCCTTGAGGATCTCTACTATTATTATTACAAACTGTATTGGGTACACATTTAATTTCCCCAGAGTTTTAATTTAGCAGAAAATGTTCATTTAATTAAGGACACAATTTACTAGGAATATATATGTAAATTGAGTATTTCCTGCTCTCTCCCCCCATTTCCCCCCTTTCTTTATGTTAACATGGTTATTGAGTTAATATAAATATAAATTACAGGAATGTGTTTCTTTCTTTTCATTTTTTAAAATAAATTTGTATTGCTTTCCAAAATATAAAACATACATGTATAATATATACATTTTCAACATAATTTAAATTCCACATATCACTACCTGCACTATTCCACCTTCCAGGAATTTGATGAAAGTAAAATTTAATCTTCAAATTAACATCATCAGTCGTTTACTTTTTTTAAATGGATTTAAGAGACTATTTTATTTATTGCGCATCTGTAGTATGAAACAGTATATACTGGATTATGTTTACACATTGCATTACTTGAACCCTGAATAAATCCAACTTTAAAAAGGGTTCAAGCTTGTTATCAAGGATTCTGTTATACTGGTTATGATATCATATTATACATGATTACCTTCCGAGGGTAATAGCAAATAATTAAAAAATGCCAATCAAATCAAATATTTACTAACTTGCACAAATTTACATAGCACCTTCAAATACACTCCAATGTTGTAAACTACAGAAGCTCTTGTGGTTGTCTTAATCCCTAATTGAACTAGCTCAGAAGATAGTACCACGCCACAAATTAAGGATTTAGCAACATGATCACTAATCACATCATTTGCACTAAATATTAACACATTTTACTATTATGTGTATTAAAATTATTCAAAATTGTTATTTTAAAAATGCACGGATGACATTGAACGCACAAATCTGAGGCTTTTGCTCACAAAAACAAATAACCTGGTGCAAAATAAAAATGCTTTAAATCTATGCACCTTATATTATAATATTTTTTATAACAGTAAAAAAAAGGTGAAAGTAGGGTTGCCACCTTTTCTCCAGAAAAATACCGGCCATGCCACTGCCAGCATAGACTTAATATCAGCCTCAAACCAATTTTTTAATGGACTGTGGCAACCCTAGTTAAATTACAATGGTGGAACGACCTGTGATACTGGACATAATGTTTATCATGAGCCAAGCTGCATTGCACCAACCACACTCCCTAGTTTTCTGATTCTAGTAAATTAAAAGGCTGGAATAGAAAGTAGTGGCATTGGGGGACAGTGATAGGTAGGTGGGTATTGCCATTACTTAAAGGACAACTGTAGCAAAAAAGTAACTTATGTTCAACTGAAAGATTGTATCACGTGTAGATGATATATAAAGAAAATCTCAAATTAAATAATACAAATAAATTACCTTATTGAGCCTTCTTTCCCTTATATAATTATCTCAGGGGGCGGACATGTAATTTAGAATCTTGGTTCAGGTGAAGAAAGATCTGACCCATCTGACCAAAGATTCTAAACAAAATGTCTGCCTTACTTTAATTGTATTCTTTCATTAAAGCATTTCTAAATGAAAAGCCTACACTTGATGCAATCTTTCAATCAAACATAACTTAATTTTTTGCAACAGTTGTCCTTTAATGGGTGTTCTCATAGGATGAATTGTACACTTTCAATGATGCAAACAAGTAAAAAAAAAAAAAAAAAACATTTTTTGGATGGTGGGTAGCCTGTTTTGTTCCTACATCCTGAGCATATCCCATTTTTAAACTTTGCATTGTTGCCTGCTGACAGATATTTTTGTATCAGGAGATTTTAGTTGGAGTGGAGTCATTTATATAAAATATGCAAATGAACAAATGTTGCTGTATTGCAATAATTATATAATTAACACTGTTTTGTTCAAAAATAATAATGTTCAGTAATAATATTAATTCATAGTACTACACTTTCACACACACACTGGATCAGCAGTGCATGCTCCAAATTCAGAAAGTATTATTTTTAACTTATTATCACTCTAGTTTATAAATCCTAATTGCATATACTGTCAAAGATACCTACTTGTGGTCATGTTTGCTATTCCCATGGAAGATGGATTTTTGTTTAGTCCTGCCTGAGTTAAAAAACAGTTACCGTATTTGCTCGAATATAAGACAAGGTTTTTTTCAGAGCAAATGCTCTGAAAAAGACCCCTCGTCTTATATTCGAGGTCGTCTTATAATCTGACCTCAAATCGACTGCTGCAGGGAACCTGGATCAGCCCTCGCTAATAGCCAGTGGATGTCTGCTGCCCAACACTTCTGTCTATTATGACGAACCGGCTGTCTGTCATAATGGACAGAAGTGTCGGGCAGCATGGAGGATGTCTACACGTATCATGCAGACATTCCCTGGCTGCCCCCTCTAGCCACCAGGGAGGCTATGTTGGGGGGAGGGAGGGGTAAGACAGACAACATTAGGGGAGGGTGGGGGAGAGAGACAGACAACATTGAGGGGAGGGTGGGGGAGAGAGACAGACAACATTGGGGGGATGGTGGGAGAGAGAGACAGACAACTTGGGGGTAGGGTGGGGGAGAGAGACAGACAATGCTGGGGGGAGGGAGGGGTGGAGAGACAGACAACATTGGGGGGAGGGTGGTGGAGAGAGACAGACAACGCTGGGGGGAGGGAGGGGGGCAGAGACAGACAACACTGGGAGAGAGTGGGGGAGAGAGACAGACAACATTGGGGGGAGGGTTGGGGAGAGAGACAGACACCATTGGGGGGGAGCATTGGGTAAGTCTGGGGGGTAGGGGCAGCATTGGCACATAAGAGGTAAATAAAAACAAGAAATGCATTTTTTTATATCATAAGTTTTTATTAAATATGAAAAAGCAATTTACATGTGAATATATACAAGTTCAACTTTTTTCCTATAGGGTAGTCTTATATTCAGGCTTTTAGTTTTTTTCCTAAAGGAATATCCATCGTTTGGTGGGTCATCTTATAATCAGGGTTATCTTATATTCGCGTAAATAAGGTACATTTATAGTATCTTCTCTTTTTCTTATTTTAATGAGCATAGAGATTGAAATGATGGATGTTGTACCTAAAAAATCCTTCTTTGCATACATGGTCAAAGACAATATAGAAATTTATTTTTTTAATGAATAGTTATGTATTGGTGAAATTAAATCTGATTTACATATGAAAGTTGATCAAAATATTGTTTCAGTACAGTAAGCATGTTAAGACCTTTGCAGAATACACATTGAAAACTTATAAACTATTGATTTCTACAGAACTGCCTTAGAAAAAATACTGAGCCTCAGAAAATCTAAGGACTCAGGAAGTGCTAAATATTTCCCAAGAGAGTCAATAGTGTTGGCATGCATATAATGTAGAGAATTATTTTAACAATGTGTACAAAACCTATATGAATTATATCCAAATGTATTAAAGAATAAATAACAAAATAAATAACTATTAATAAAATAATAAGATACAATTTTATATAAACAATACATAATGTCTGTATATAATGGATTCCAAAGATACAGCTGTATATGGGATTACCATACTTGACATGTTAATTAAGAATACAAGTTAGAACAGGAATACACATTTTATGTACATAAACATTAATTGCAAAAAGGTTGCATATAGTACACCAAAAATGTCAATGCTGGAATAAACAGCATTACACCTAAATATAATTAGTCTTTATTATAATGCGTTGGCTCCAGAGAGTCTTTTTACACGTCTGACTCTGCAAGGAATTAAGCCTAACAGTGCCTAGAGTTGCAATCTGTTCAGGTACATGCTGTATGTAAATGTTTTGTAAGGTTCCACTTGCATTCTGATTTATGCCTACGGTGTATATGTATATGTGCCAACTTTTTCAAGGATGCATTTTTGTAAAGAAAACCACCAATTATTTTTAAGCTTGGGTGTGTAAGTTCCTACAGAATCTATCATTTCCATGTAGTAATTATATATAAAATCTAAAGCCTGTGTCTGTAATAGCAGAGAGATACATTTGACATCTATCAGACCCCATCAAATGAGAGTGGCCATTTTGCAAAAGCACATACTGAAACTATCATAGACCTATAACTTGAACATTTACATTTACTAAATAGATACATATACACAGACATTCACTTTTTTTACTTGTTCTCTATTGCAAAACATATTCATGCTGCACTCTGGGGCATGTTGTATAACATGTATCTGTAATGGATTTTAAGCATGCGTGGGATAGACACAAGGTTATCCTAGCTATAAGACAGGGAACGGGGGACTAATAAAAGTATTCAGAAAAATTGGGCAGACTAGATGGACCGAATGGTTCTTATCTGCCGACACATTTCTATGTTTCTATGTTTCTATAATGCATTCCATAACAAACGTCAGTCACGAATGGCAGTCGGTGGCAGTTGAATACAGAATCCTGAACTGACAAGACGTATCTCTTGTTTGCTATTAAATTACAGTAAATCACAAATGACCAATCCAGTGGCTCTTATTGCCACATGGGCATAACAAATATCTGTCAGTTTAACACCACAAAAATAGTACAGTACATTTTCTAAAGAAGCAAATGTAAAAAAAAATAATGTATAATTTAGTGCCATTTTAACTAAGTTTCTGGCTACTTATGCTGCTATCATGTAATAGGCTGCAACCTCTACACCAGTGCTTCTCAACCTTTTCTTACCCAGTGCACACTTACCCAAAGCTCTTCCCAGAATTCCGTGGCACACCACAAGCAAAAATGTATAAACATTAAGTAACAAACTCAAGTGCATACACAGAATATAAAAAAATAGATGCCTTTATTTACCTTTAAAACCAAAAAAGTGTGCAAAATAAAAAACAAATGCACAAACCACAAGACATGTGCATTACAAATCATAAATAGACAAACCAAACCAGTGCATTACCAATGATAAGCAGACAAACAAAATCAGTGCATTACAAAATCATAAATAGACAAACAAAACCAGCCACAGCCAATTTGCCCATTAGTATGCCAGTATTATTTTGTCATTAAAATGCCAGTATTACTTTTGCTATAAATATGCTAGTGTTAATTTGCCAGTAATAAAGCCACAGCCAATTTGCCCAATGATATGCCAGTATTATTTTATCATTTAATATGCCACAGCCAACTTGCCCAGTAATATGCCAGTATTATTTTGTAATTTAATATGCCACAGCCAATCTGTCCAGTAATATGCCAGTATTGTTTTGTCATTTAATATGCCCCATCCAATTTTCACAATAATATGCCAGTATTATGCTATCATTAATAAGCCAATTTGCCCAACATTATACCAGAATTATTTTGCCATTTAATATGCCCCAGCCAATTTGCCCATTAATATGCCACCCTCCTCCCCCCTTTTCCCCAGAACTCACCTCCTTGTTGCTCTGTGACCCAGTCATCTCCTGCATACAGTCCCTTCACGGAGGAGGGATACACAGCCACGGACATGACATAATGTCATATCTGGTGGCAATGATTTTTTTACAAACATTTTTTTTTTTGCCTTCTGTCTAAGTCAACATTGGTCTCTCCTCTCAGGACCAGGCAGCCAGCATCCGCTTGATGCGGCACACCTCCCAATATCCAGCGGCGCACCAGTGTGTCGCGGCACACTGGTTGCAGAGAGCTGCTCTATATCATGCTCCTATACTTATCTGTAAACAGTTTACTCAAAGTCAATTTTACATAACTGGCTCTTAGTCATGTGGTATTAATACCGTTGATGCACTCGTCCATCCAGTTACTAAAGAGTTACTGAAACACAGAAACATTTGGAGCTAAGCTGCGAATTGTGGTAAGTTGACAACAGTGTTGCAAATCTCAGGTCAAATATACTTCAGCTTAGCAATTTTAGAATGTGTCTTGAAAGGGTGTAAACGAGTTTGAATACAGTTTGCAGTGGGTTTATGCAACTGCAAGTGATGTGTTATATAAAACAGCGCCATTCATTATGTATAGCAGCCTTTTTTTAAATAAATTCCGACAATTTTCAGTGCAGAAGAAGGACCACTATTTTTTACGGAGATTCTTCTACACTAATCTGTCTCTTTTTAGTGCCTGTTTTTTTATACATTGGCTAGCTGCATGAGCACCTAGTTTATACACGACCCCCAATATAACCATTCTGTATTGTTTGTAATTGAGTAGAGGTTACTTGCTTAGATATAACGTGATTTTAATAATAATTTATAATATCAAATATTCCATATTCTAACATTAACTTAAAAATAAAGAACTGGTCTGTGCACATATTTCTAAAAGATAGAATTATCAATTAACTTAGTTTTTGCCCAAACCACAATTTTTTTTTTTACATAAGCACATTAGAAAAAACAACCATGCATATTTATCCTTTTACATAGCAGCTCTTATGTAACCTTTCAAATAGTAAAAGCAGTGTCTTTCACACCTCTCTGGCAGATAAGAGAAGTATTATAGCATATTATCTCCTAAAGCATTTTTAAATGACTGTGGAAGAACATCACGTGTTACTTACAGTGCCTTGTAATGACTGATGTCTTGAAATCATTTTTTTAAAGGGACTCCTCATCTGAACAATAATTATAGTGTGAATCTAGAGAGTAAAAATATATTGCTTCAGATAAATTGCAAACAAATGCATTGATTACAATCTGTGTTGTCTCCTGTTCATAGATATTCTCTTCTTTGATTCTGTACATTCACAGTTTAACAAATCATCTTTATCTTTAAATATAAGGAAAATAGATATAAGCTCCTGAGAAAATATTGTGTAGCATATTTGTAACATGTTTGTTTCATACTTTTTTAATGCATGTCTCCTACTAATTACCACATTTTTGATATTCTATGTCCCATGAGGTCTAACGCACTCCTTTTATACATTGTTGGAAAAATCTTAAAAATGAATATATAATTTAATGTGAATATGAATTATGAGCGTATACAAACAAATGCCATTGTTTTCCATATTTTATTTATAAGATGATATTATGCAGGGAACAAAATCTAATGTATTCTAGTCGTGCCAAAAACATGCAGTATATCTTCTGCTGGAAATCATGTAAACCTTTTGGTACATATTTGCTAGTTTCCAGGTACGTTTAGCCTTCTAATTAAATTCTAAATCAGAATCAATATATCTTCTGAAGTTGAACAATTACATTTTTATCTTTTGTGAACACTTGTTTGCTGATATGTTGTACTTGTGGGAGAGTTATAAAGGCTTCTTGTCAAGAGATTATTTATACAAACGAGCAAGAACATTATAAAGCTCAGATGTGTACACTATTGCAATAGCTTGAGGGAATTGAGCCCAGATGTATAACTCATCATCCAGAGATGTTTGACTTGTGGGATTGGGGTATGAAACATTTAACCTCATACCGTCTTGGATATAAAATTTGAAGAAACTGTTAGAGGATGATTTAAGAAGATCAGTTTAAAAGCAGGATTAAGACTATATAATAAAAGATAAATATCCAAGGTCAACGTACAATACAAATAAGTGGACACAAGATCAAAAGCAAGGGTCAAAGCAAGCAAAGCATAAATACAATATGGTCCTTAGCCCAAGGATAGAACTTAAATCTGTGTAATATAAGATGAAGTACAGACTACTAAATTACAAGACTGTGTTCCAAGTGCAGCACAACAGTCATGGGATTTTAGTTAGGGAAGCCACCATTGTCAGGTGGATCACCTCTATCTAAAGGTAGGAAATATTATTTGGTGGCTCATGAAGCACACTGTCATCAGAGACAGATACACAGTAAGGCATACAGGCTAGGCATAGGGAGATAAAGAGATAGACAGATGGACAAATGAAGAGAGAGGAGGATCCAGATTAATAATAACACACATTCCAAGGAGTGCAATAAAGTACACTAACCTACTAACATGCCACTGCTGACATGCTGACTTTTAAATCAGAATGTTTTATGTGCATGAAGTAGGCAAGCATGACATGTTAGGCATATACAGCAATTATTTTATGTGCCTGAGGCGAACATAGGAAAAATAAATTAGGGGAAAATATATGGATCAACAGTAACAACACTGAGTCAAATTCAAAATACAAAAATAGCGACATTTAAAGATACAACATAAAACTAGAACAAAGAAGTTTTAGATAATCTATAATTAATATCTCCAGTACCTTAATGGTTATAATTGGCTAATATAAATCTATAAATGTCCAGTTTGTGTTGAATGTGATTAAAATTAATTATACATTGACTTCACACTGTATGTTTTGTAACCTATTACATCTGTCACAGGCAGCAAGGGAGTTTGTGATGCACTTCTGCAACTGTGTTTGAATGGCAGTACTGTCAGAGAGATGGTACCAAATCATACATGGAGAGTTGTGTTGCCAAGTAGACACTGATTCACCACAGCACAGAAATCTTTGCCCTCCGGTGTCCCAAAGAATAAAGACTCTGGGGGGGTAAATTTGTGACCACAGGCAGGGCCGATTTAAGTGGATCCCCTAATCCCACCCATACATAAAAATTTTTAAATATTAAAGCATTATAAAAATAACTAGCGAACAAACACAACCTATTATTCCTCCACCTGCGATTTTCCATTCAGTGGAACTCCGTCCGGACAGTTGCTCTTTTTTATCCAGGCTTCCATGTCTGGACAGTGCTGAGTGAGGAGACACCAATTAAAATGAAAATATACCCTCTACCTCATTTGAAGCCTTTCTACTTTCTTACTTTTAGTTCTCCAATCAAAACGCTTTTGACAGATTCAATGTCTAACAGTCTCTATTATCGAAGCTCAATAAAAGGTCCATTAGAGGCGAGTTGATGAGATAAACATTATAATCTCACTAATTTAGTGATATGTTGTGCGGGGACAAACCTATTGAGTTTGAGTGAGGGGAAACTCACCAGGTTTGTATCTGCACAGTATATTGTTAAAATGGTAAAATAAAATGTTCATCTTACCTCAACTCACATGCAACTCACCTTGTACTGAATAGGCCCCAATGTGTTTATTATTTTAAATTATTAAATTAGGCTCAATATAACAACACAATAGTTGGTACTAAATATTAACCATACCAAAATGGCACACCATAGTGAATCTTACTAGGGTGCTAACCTGCAGCCAGTAGTGCAGGATTCTGAAACAATACATGTGAACACGAACTACAAGCAATTGGGTTAGATTCACTATTAAATAATTTATACTTGCTTTATTTTGGAACTGTTTCAGTTTTAGGAAACTGGAGATTTTGCTCCTAAACAGGTTATCAAGTCTTCACTTAATAATGTATGTATTGTAGATTTTGTTTTGTAGGAGAAGCTAGAGTACGTTTAAAATATGGATCAAAGTGAATGTGAAAGCTAGTATTTACCTCAGGGAGAGATTGAGAGCAGTGATATATGTACAAGTCTGTCAATTTCCATTCATATTTTTGATGCAAAATGCAGCTTTGTAACCACAAATGCTACCATCCTGAACCTATGTTATTTCAGCACAATATACTTGCATTGCATGGAGCAGAAACTGTTTTTTTTTTATTATAGGCTTTGTTCAGCATAGAATATCATATCTCAAGGCTAGCATAATAATTTAAACACCAGGATTCTAAAATGGTTTAACGATGCAGCAAATAAGCACACGTGCATACATTTAATGTATATTGATGCACTGGGGCTTTTGAGCATCCAGTTATGCTGTTCTCCTATTTGTCTAACGATCTCTATAGCATACACCGTAATAGTAGATGTATACTTTATGCAGCATTCAATGAACATAAAGAGTTTGCTATTTGTTGTAATGTTTATATTACTAATTATAAAATTACAGTGAATGCAAAAAAAGCCTTGAGTGAAATCCAAATGTTCAAATGTTCACAGAAGAAGTTAACCTTATGAATGTATCACATGCTGACTTGCTTCATACAGCAACTTCTTTTGAACAGCAATATTTATTGTAATGTGCAAATGTTAGTTCCCTTACATTCGAGTCTTTCTCGCACCACAGTTAGAGCCATCTTTAAATACTTCAAGGAAGTTGGAATTCTAGCTTTTACTCCCTAGCCCATTACGGTTTGCCATCACATGGAGGTGGAGACACCTTCCATCACTGTCACCCTTTTGATCCTGCAGCTCACACCTCCTTGACTATTGTATTTGACTCTATAGAGAACCAGTGATGACCATGGGATAATAATACTTCTTTTACAGACCTTGTGGTATCAAGTGGGTGGACCTATACTGCATTAGTTAAGATACAGGTAGTTGCCAAAGCCAAGAATGGGCAAAGGTCCTCCTATGGGAGGACACAAATAGAGAGCTGGCAAAGACTGTGCAAACATTTTAGGCAGGTGTGAAAAAATGCTGCAAAATAAAACTTTCTAAAACAGACATCTTAATAGTTTATACTTCAAAACAGCATCAATTCTTCTAGCTATACTTGTACAAAATCAGGGAATTCATAGGCATATAATTAGGCATATTATTAAACTATTATACTAACCAGTTTCTGATGATCATCAATTTAATATTTAGATTTCAACACAGTCATCAACTGAAAGATAAACAGCTGTGTGCGAAAAATAAACCTTGGTGAGAAACAACCAAACTCTGCTAACAAAGTGAGGTTGCTGAAGATGTAATAATAAAAGTCATATACCATGGCAAGAATGAGCACAGCAACAATGCATAAATTAGTTATATGGCATCAGTAGGCACTCAAGGGCAGAAATTCCACGACAGACAAGGGTTTCCAGTTGTGCTGTCTATGATCTTTCCAAGTAGCACAAAGAAATGAGCAACACTGAGGCACATAGGCGTAGTGATCAGCCAAGGAAATGCAATGTAGCAGATGAAAGACACATCATGCTTACTTCTTTAGAAGATGTTCAACAGTGCCATTAACTCAGAATGGCAGAAAAAAGTTGGATATTGGTACATTTATTGTCCGTAGATGTCTAGCCAGAAGTGGTCTTCATGGAAGACTTACGGCCAAAAAAGCCATACCTCTGACGTGGAAACAAGGCCAAGTGACTCAACAATGCATAAAAACACAGGAACTGGGGTGCAGAAAAGTGGCAGTAGGTGCTCTGGACTGATAGGACACAATTTGAAATGTATGTCTGTAGCAGAAGTCAGTTTTTTCACCAAAAGGCTGGAGAGCAGTACAGGAATGCATGTCTGCAGGCAACAGTTAAGTATGGTGGCCGCAAGTTTGAGGTGCATTTCTGCAAATTGAGTTGGTGATTTGGTCAGAATAAATGGTCTCCTCAATGCTGAGAAGGCAGATACTTATCCATCATGCAATACTATCAGGGAGACATCTGGTTCCCCAAATTTATTCTGCAGCATGACAAAAAGTTATTAAGAACTAATTTCAGCATAAAGAAGAACAAGCATCTGGAAGTATGGTATGGCCCCCACAGATTTCACCATCACTGTCTGGGATTATATGAAAAGAAAAAAAACTGAGACTGCCTAAATCCACATTTTTTTTTCTGTTCACTCACTTTACATTTTGTTAATTGCTAAAAAATAAACTATTAACATGTCTATTTTTAAAGCATTATTACTTTACAGCATGTTTTCACACTAGCATAAAATGGGTGCACAATACTGAATACATCTTTGTCATCCTTTTATCTGTGTCCTCTAATCAGAGGACCCTTTCCCATTCTTGGCTTTGGCCAGCTTATGCTATTTGGTGTACTATCCATTTTTTGTATTGTTATTTCTATTACCAGTTATCCTTACTGACTTAATTTTAAGCTAACCTACCACTGACTGTACAAGCCCTGCATTTGGTTTCTTCTGTGCCATTTTCATTAAAGTTATTACATAGAGTGGGTGTTCTGTTTATGTATTACAGATGTTAATGTAGTACTGTTTCCATAAGATAAGAATTGACACATATTTTTATGTGGTATGATGACACATGGGTTAAATCACTGAAGAGCACTGGCAACTATAGGTATTAAGAAACCTTTTGCAAAAGCCATCCACAAGCCACTTCTGGAATACAATTTTGGAATTTTATTTTAGACAATGGAAAGATGGAATAGAATATACATACTTAAATGAGAGATTGTGATATGTATAATACTACATATGCAGCTAGTGCAGTCTTTAGCACTCAGGGCATATAAGAATCCATGTCTTGAATGCAAAACATATAATCTATATGGTGAAGACTGTATCATTTTTTTTTTTTAAAGGATGAGTATTGACTACAAATTCAGTGATAGAAGTCTGCAGAGAAGTTAGAAACTGCTATAGACTTTAATTTGTGCTCCACAATAGACAAGCAGTTTTCACATCAAACTTTATTTACAGCATAGTGGGACCTATAAGAATGTCACCCTGGAACGTAAATGTGAAAACACAAAAATTTACGCTCAGTGTAGCTTATCTCCCATCAATGCTTAGACAAGTTGTTGTCTATTTTGTGTTTGTAACTCAGCTTCGCTTGCAACCGTGTCATTTCCTGTTTTGAATGAAAAATGTAGAATCTATACTGATTAATGTTATATAGTTAAGGTATACTGCATATATGTTGCATAATTTAACTTTGCAGAGTGTTTTTTTAATGGTTTTTTAGGGTTTTAAGACTCAACAGAAGTAAAATGTCAACTATGTGTAAAGAAATAAGTCTTAGAGCATGGGGCCATTATTTGGTGACATAGCTAAGAACTATGTAATCAATAAAAAATTAGGACTCTATTAGCTTGCAGGTTAAAAATACTCCTATGACCAAGTGTATATAGGAGTCCATTCTTTGTGCCCATCGGGGAAGATAACTAAATTAAGGGGTAAACTGCAATTTGAGTATTCACTATGGCCGAATATCATAGAAACATAGAATTCCCTCTTTCATGAAAACAACTCTTTAACTGTAGCCACACCTAAACATTGTGATAAGCATCCCATGATATGTTTCAAATGTGAGGTGTACTAAGCCTAGATAAGCAAAAATGTATTAGAGAATTAAAAAATATTGAAAATTATCTATCCATTGTGTTAGCAAAACTGCAAGAAAATGCCTAAATTAAGAAAAAAAATGTTTTACATGTGTTTGTGAAGTCTCCTGCTTATGACATCACCTGTAGATTGATATTCACTTGAACTAGGTTTCAATGCGAATGCTGTAATTTGCATATGAAGCCACCGGTGGTGTTATAAGCAGGAGATGCAACAGACACATTTAAAACACATTTGTCTCCTAATTTAAGCAGTTTTGCTTACACAATCTATAGATCATTTTCACAATTTATTTTATTTTCTACTTCCACAGTAAACAACATATTTAGGTGATACAGATCCTTTAAGTATTATTTTTAATCAATAATCTCTTAGAACAATTATTTTACCTATGCACCAACTAACATGTTGATATCTTGCTCTGAGAGCACAGGAAGTGGGAAACATGGTCATGGCCATGTGGAGTGGGTGAGAGCAGATGCACAAGGTGAAACACGGTTGTATTCTTTCATAAGGGCACCATGAAAATATGGGAGGCAAAACCTGAGGACGGGAATCACAAAGTCCTTTGTGTTAATCAGCTAATCATTAAATATAAATAACCATCTTTGTAAAGTCTGTTTGCCTTTCCAGAAGATAGAGTTGCTCTACTTTTAGCTAACAGGGAATACTATAATAAGAAAGCTGGTTAAAAACCTAGCGAGAAAGGATTAAAGAATTTCGCAATAAAGGTAATTAAGTGCCCTTTGTGTAAAATATATCCTGTCCCTCTCACACACTCATGTACCATGAAACTTTATCACGGTGTAAAACTGCCATTTTCTGAAAGGAGACCAAAAAATGTGTCACATATGTAATCATAAAAAGACTATACCATTTACCATTTGACGAGCCAACAATAATGGACCAGCACACAAATTGCCTAGAAAAGTGAGCTAGTTCACACCATCAAGGGAGAACGATATCTTTCAGTTGCACAGCATTTTTCTCAAGCCTTTATAATGAAGCTTATAACATGCTTTTTAGACCATTAAGGTCACTGTGGTTTTTTTTCCCATGGGTCACAAGTTACCAGAACTCCCCTGGCACATATGACAAATATATATATGTGTGCACATAAATTATATGAAAAAAACATAAAAACACAAGGTTAATTAACAACAAATAAATATATGTATCAGTAGTACACACATGTACACACATGGACAGCCAAGAAATGCATGTGCAAGAAATAACACGCAATGCACATAAATACCCAGTGCTAGGTCAATGAAACTATCAAGTGGAAATACATGCGTGCAAAATAAACACACTTTTTGTATAAAGTAGCAATTCAGAATTCCAATAGACAGAAGAAGTGGTATATATTAACCCTTCCATGACCACATGGTTTACCATTTTTTTTTTACTGTACAGCTTTATAATATTTCTGTGTTGTTTGTGTTTAACTGTAATTTTCCTCATTCAGCTGCTACGAATCCCTCTCTGCTGCTGGGCCAGTGGAAAGCATACACATATATATTTGTATAATTTTGTATTTAACCCTAGCCCTTATTTATTATTTAAAAACAATTCAGGGGGAAAGGTGCAAAAGGAACTGGGGGAGATCATTGGGGTATAGGCTGCCCATAGTGTAATCATTCTCTCCTTGTTCTACGATTGCTATGGGGGAGGGAGAGACTGAGATATATAGGTGGCATGTATATACACAGCGCACATACAGATAGTGCCAAATACTGGTGCAGTCAGCATGTGTGCCAATGTATAAAGCAGACTCACAGGAGTCTGCATTATCTACACCAAATGCATAGATTTAGGTTGTGTCAGTGCGCCTGCACAGCCTATGTATAAAAAATGTCAGGTGCTGAAAAGCACCTGATTTGTGATGGGGAACTTCTGCCAAACACAGTTTGATGGAGGTTCCTCTCTTTCTCACTGCAAAGTGTCGGAAGTTATAAAAAAGGGCAACTGCCACTATTCATAACAAATGGCGATTGTGCTATTTTATAAAAAAAAACTAGACTTTGCAGTGCGGGAGTCTTTATACATGTCCCCCCCACTGTGTTGTGATGTACAAATAGATCTTAGAACGTTATTTAATATGCTCTTCTTCCTTTTTATAATCAATGTTTTGATATATTCCTATGAGAAAGTAATGAGGATTCTTTAACATATCCTTTCACTTTGACAACCATGCTACAGTAATTATCATTACCAAATGTATTCGTCAAAGAAAGCTATCCCTTGATATACATTTAAATTGCTTCACTGTTATCAATGGCTGACATTCTCGTCCAAAATTCCCTTTCCCAGGAAGACCCCACAAACATTCGGGGACACTTGTTAACAATAATAAACATGAATTTAAAAACACAAATTTGTTGATAGCATTCCTCTGACAGTAAATTCAAACTAAAGTAGTGGAGTCTTATAAAACACTTTTGCTACTAATTGATAGGGTCTGATACGCTTTCCCTAGGGGCCAAGGAGTGAAGAGCTTTGTAGATTAAATATAGGATTTTGAATTTTATCCTAGAGCAGATGACACACAACCCAACAGAGGTCAGGCGATGAGAAGTATATCTGGGTGTCATCTGCATAACCCTCACTGCAGTAAACTCATTAGTGTTGGTATATTTTATAGCATACCTGCCAACATCATGAGAGCGGATCCCTAGAAGGGGGAAGAGCCAGGAGGGGACAGGGAACACCAGCTACAGCCTACCTGGTACCTAATGTTGCTTGTGCACAATGCTGAGACAGACCGGCATTTAATGGGACAAGACCGTCCCAGATAATCCAAGAATGTTGACAACTATGGTAAAGCATTTCTCTGCTGACAAAACACAGCAAATTAATACATTAATTAAAACTAAACAATGAGCCTTCCCACTTTTACATACTCCTAATAAGATTAGATGAACCAAGGTCCAATATCATAGTTTAATGTCTGTGTACAAAAGTACATTTAGACACGTGTTGGCTACAGTGTTGAAGGACCACTTACACCTGAATAAAGCACATTTTTGAATATCTGTTATTTAAAAGTTTCATGACCTTGGTTTTTCAGATCTAGTATACATTTACCTTTTTATGATTATTATGCTTAAGGGAAAAAAATAACACTTTTTGTGAAATTTTAATTTGTGATTTAAAGAGCAGCTGAAATGTTTTCAAAAGTGGAAAGAGGGATACTGTTGTATGTACTTTTTCAGATACATGCCATTTTATTGTTTCCTCAGGGACCTCCACACATTACTGTGAAGCATGCAGTGTGATCTGGTTGACAACTTTACACTCATTTTTATATATAATCATAGAGGGAACTCGGGTAGTTCACTTCTGGTAATTATATTTGAAAAGGAATGTCTTGCTGTGCATTTGCAGAGGGAGATGGGTCAGATACAGCAGACAAGTGGCAAGTTGCTTATCTGTGTGGCTGATCATGTTAGCGCACCGGCAGCAGACCAGGTCTGCTAACATCAAAGGTATAAACCCACATGTATTTCTGGAAACAGAAACTGCAAGACAGCTGAAACTGTAGGTACACTGGATACAGAAGGAAAGATAAAATTATAGATGCTCAATTAATCCTTCTCTTAAGTTTATTCCCATGAGGATGCAAATAGCAGAAATCTCAGAAATAAATGAGACTTTAAAATTGCCAAATATCATATTTATGACTAACACATAGTAAAATACAAAAGGGATTAAATATGCTGTAGACCAATACAGCTCCAGGACCAGATAGGATTCAGAAATTGGCAAGCCATTATATTTAATTTTTAAGAATTACCTTTTGACTGAAGATGTTCCACTGGATTAGAGAAAAGCAAGTATTAATCCATCCATGAAAAAAATAATCCCGTTCAGAAAGAGGAAATTAACATCCCTACTGGAAAAGATGTTTGAAGGATTATCAAGAGATGTAATCCAATATTTTGTTTAACAAGAAGTCAACATAGTTTAATGAGTATTTCGTTATGTCAAACTTACTTGCTTTCAATGAAATGGTAAGCTTCACCATAGAAAAGTGTACAAGAGTAAAACAAAATTCTGACTGTGTATAAATTATTGGTAAAACCTCACCTGAAACATGCAGTGGGATTTTGGACACCAATAAAATTAAGAAAAAAAAAAGATTTATTTGGTTTCACATTTTTTTGCTTCTATTAAAGTTTAAACCCTTTGCAACAATTGTGGCAAATCTCACATAGAACACAAACTAGGACTGATGATGTTGCTATGATTCTCCGACATCGACACATCATGTAACACCACAATTTGCACCCTGGACACCATAATCGCCCCAATCAGTGATCATGGTTGCATATTGGTGAGCAGCATGCTCCTCCAGTATGGTGCTCGCCTGTATCTGGCAAGAGCGACGGAAGTGATGAGAAACCCTAAATTGAATGTTTTTTTTTAATGTCATTATGTGCATCTTCTCCTAAATTACTATACTGGGTATTTTTTTTAACTTGAAATATAAACTATGATTGTTGTACAATTGTCATTCATATAGATTTCATCTTCATTGTATAAAGTGTCCAATGTGTGTGGTTTAATTATAGACAGGGCTGCGCAGTTTCCTTTGTGACGTGACTTCCTTAATAACTTCTATAAAGTTTCGTGCTCACACTTTTTTCCTCTTGGTGCCAAACTGCTCTGCTTTTCTCAAACAATATGTCTATTTTGCATTTTTTTCTTTTTAGAAATTAAAAAATCTAAAGATGCCTAGAACTCATGTTGCTCTCTGTTGGAATCCTTTTCTTCCCAGACATAATATCAGGTGTCTATAACTTTTGTAAGACAACAGTGTGCTTTTAGTGAGAAAAAATGAGAAAAAAAACCTCACTTTTTTTTGGTTCATTTTAAAACAAGTATAATACAGGTGACAGAAAAGGTTAAATAACCATCAACTATCTCATTCACAAGCAGTTAACTACAGCACTCAAAGTACTGCTGTGGATTATTTAGCAAAATGGTAAAGTTCAAACATTTTACATTTCATTTTTTCTCCTTCTTTTGAATCACACTTTTAAGATTATATAAAATTGAGATTCCAAACAGCTTGTATATAATGATAGTGTAATTGATTTACTATTTTGAGAAAAATGTTTTTGGTTAAAAGTCAAATATGAATATATATTCCTGAAATTCAAGATGCCTGATCATGCTTTAGTTTTCAAGATATAGATATATTAGCCATTCTATTGCTTCTATATACCTAACATAGACCTCTAGCCATTTTTTTCATGGCTGATAGGCTCATCACTGCTCCTTTGAATTTCCCCCATCCATGTCTGTTAAACAGATTGGGACATGCCTCCCAAATGTCCAGGTCTGGATGGGATAGTCCTGATCTTGGGAGCTCTACCTCTGTTCTTCTTTCTGGGAGAGCTGTATTTAAGACTGCAGTCCTGCAGTATAAATGGAAGTCTTGGGTGCTTACTACGCATGAAGTAACACTGTTTTAAAACCTCCAAAGACCTGCCCCCATAGTTTACATTGGTAAACTATGCAGCCATTAAACAATAGTAATAACATATTTTCCTTTGCACAAGAGGTATCATATAGTAAAACTATAGTGCATGCATTATGTATTCCGTATTCATGTAAAATTAGTTATACAGGTAATAAAAGCTATGCCAAAAAACAACAACAACACAATAACATTAATTTAAATTGTTTGGTACTGCTGTTGGTAATCAACTGCCAGATAATGTAATTTGTCTATTCAGTAAATATCCACCTTCCATATTACTTTATATTACACATTTGGGCTTTTTATTGTAATGCACTATTATCATAAACAGGCAAATTTAATTTGTACACGTATTCTAAATTTATGTAATTTTTGGGGCTATATACATCTGTAGTTATATATGTATTTGCTGCTGTTATAAATAAGTAGTGCTTTTCAATATTTTCTTGAATTAATTCTACTAAACAAAACAGGATATGCTTGATGTATTTTACTGTGTGTTTCTTTAATTGAACTTTCTAAGCTGTGAAGATCATATTAATGCAATTCACTTCAAATATACCTAGGATCTTAATGATTACTTTGGGGTTTTATAAATGTATAAATTCTAATACATTGCTTTTTTTCCACTTGGCTTGCAGGGCCCATCGAAATTTCAATGTTTCTAATTTCTCTTGAGACTTTTTTTTTAGCATGATAACATGCTTTGAATATATCTATGAAATAATAACATGCAGATATGTCCTTTACTTTCATCCACAAACATTACTTTTCTATACCATTATAGACCTAACCTCAAATGTAGAGGTCATTTATAAAATATAGCTCACATAGCCCTTCATGAAAAAACGAATATTGGAATTCAGATTTCCAATTTATAGGCTGTTCTCTCGATCAAAAACACATCTTATTGTATGCTGTTGTGAGCTTTATTTCATACTGCAGGTAGACAATATCATACATTCTATAATAGGGTTTTAAATATCTAAGTTGTATATTTTACATTGTATTTTTACATGGATCATCGAGAATGACAAAAGGCTTAAACAATTAGGCACAAATGAGTGGTTTATTGAATCAAATAATATTAGGTTTAATCAGTTGAATCAGTGAGCAATCACATTGCACAGACCCCTGTATTTTTTTTTTCTCATAAGATTGATGGGTCTACTCATTAAAGTCAGAATAGAAACGTGAATTTCCAACTTTAGGTCAAAAGCAGCTGAGTTGGAAAAAATCTTTCATTCGGTTGCATTGGAGAATTTTTCCGACTCGGCTACTTTGGCCTAAAGTTTGAAATTCCCATCTCAGTTACCTTAAGTTCTTTCTTTATGGAGTAGAACCTTATCTCCAAAATGATGGCAGCTATAATAAGGTTAATCTGGAGAACTAAGTCACAGGGGTCTCTCACAACCTTTGATTCCCAGAAGGTTAATTGAGACTTTGCTGAAGTAAGAAACTTGGATCTATAACCAAGTCCCCATTGAGTTCACAGTGGCAAGACAACTCAGATTGTCACAAGTTATATTTCTCTGGAGAAACTGTGATTTTTAATAACTTAGACAGGCACCACTTGGGCAACCCACAAAAATATGGACAACTTAACAAATTCACTTTTTGCCTAGGATTTCTGAGTTTTGCTTATATCATCTTGAATTAGTGGTTAAATATCTTTTTAATTAATTGTTTCCTTAGTGTTACATTTGGATTATACAAAAATAAAACAATTGAATAAATTCATACACAAACAGTGAGACAAAAAATTACGGGAGAGATACAAGTATTCAGAAAGGCCTAACTTATTCGAAAAACAAACAAGTTAAATGGTGAGAGGGCTAGATTACTTAACATATGCACATGGAATATAAAAATACAAAGCCTAATATTCTCTTCCCTCTCGTCGTTTCTAAATTTGATACCACATATAGACATATACATATTCATACTATCATACATACCAAAAGTTCACAGGGGGAAATAGTGGATCTATTGATTTTTGTTGCTTGCTGGGGATTTATAAGTAGGACCGTGTCGGGATCGCTGAACTGCAGGGGAAGAAACTCCAATCTAATGGTCTTCAATGTCGGAATACGTTTTTATCCATCTAGTCCAGATTTTGTTATATTTATGAAGGGTGGAATTGATCACAAAAAAGTGCCTTTCCATAGTACACTGATAATGGATCTGGGTAGTCAGCTCTCTCAGAGTTGGTAGGTGCGTTTTGAGCCACAATCTGGCTAATAGTATTTTACAGGCTAGAAAAATGTTTATAATTAATGATTTTTCATTTCCATTTAGATTCAAAAGATCCAAATGGAACAAAAACATTTGAGGTGAAACAGAAATAGTTTTACCAAACGTGATTAACAGCAGAGTTTCCAAATCATCCTTAAATTTTCCAAGGTTTTCACAGCTCCACCAAATGTGGAGCATGGTCCCCTGTTGCATCTGGCATCTCCAGCATGTTGATGCTACTGAGGTGTTTATTTTATTCAATCTTGTTGGCACCATGTACCACCTATGGAGGACTTTAAAGTACGTCTCTTGGAGACTCACCGAGTGTACAACTTTCCTAGTGAGGCTCCAACTACCAAACCATTCTTCCTTAGGGTAAACTTTTCCAAGATCTCTCTCCCATTTAAGAATGGAAAGAGATTTGTCAAGGCGAGTTTCTTTATTTGAGAGGGTCATGATTCTCCTGATTAAATTAGCAGATTTTTTCCCCTCTATGAGGTCATCTAATGGGGTGTTCTGTCTGATTGGATTTTTATTCAGGAAATACTTCAATCTTTGATATAACAAAAAATCACCCTGGTGTATACCAAATTTAGATTGTATCTCAGAGAGTGATCGAATTCCGTTTAGTGTATTAACCCCTTGGCGACACAGGACGGACTAGGTCCGTCCTGTGTGCCGAGGCGTTAGTGACACAGGACGGACCTAGTCCGTCCTGTGTCAAAACGAGCACTGAAAGCGGAGTTTTTCCGCTTTCAGTGCTCTGATGGTATTGTAACGATGCTTCCGTGTGGAAGCATCGTACAATACTAAAAAAAATGCCCGTCGGCATTTCGATCGCTCCGGAGAGCGATCGAAATGCCGGTTTTAAAGGCACAGTGCCTTTAAAACGCGGGCATTTCAAAAACAAGCATAGGAAGCGAATCTTTCGCTTCCTATGCTCAGAAAGTGTTTCTGATTGCCTCGCAAGTCGAGGCAATCAGAAACACACAAAAAAAATGCACGATCTTGGTCACTGGGTGACCAAGATGGCGCTGCCCTTCTAAGGGCAAGAGCACAGGAGGCAGGAAGTACCTGCTTCCTGTGCTCTCTGGCTGTCACACGATTGCCTCTTCACAGAGGCAATCAGTGACTGCCAGGCACACTGACAGGCAGTGGGGATGTTCTGCTGAACATCCCCACTGACTGTCAGATCAATATTAACCCTATATTGATCTGACCAGTTATGATCTGTCTCCCTCTCCTCACATTTTTTTTAGTGAGGGAGAGAGACAGATCAAAGTTATAAAAGTAAGTAAAAGTTAAAAAAAAACAATAAATACACAACACACAAATAATAAAACAATAAAAAAAATTTTATTAAAGCAATTCCCTGCGTTTAACCCCTTCCCTGCCACTGATCTTGCATAAGCAGTGATCGTGCACATCAGCGCATTTATTTTTGCTGTTTGTGCATTTTTTAGGGGTTAATTTTTTTTGTACTGTAATTTATTAAAGTACTAAAAAGGCTCTTCTAAGAGTTATTAACCCCTTATTTGCCGTCGATCACTGCTTACGCAATGATATTGACGCCAAAGCAATTTATATCTGTCTGCATATTTTTATTTTATTTATTTTTTTTACACATACCCGCTAGGGGATTACATGTAAAGTAAAAATATTTGAGATTTTTTTTTTTAAGCTGCCTGAGCGCATAGCGATCAGTAACAGCGAATTAGTGGCAAAGGCGGTTTGGTGATTTCTCAATTAAGCTCACCATTCGCCCTGGTCAGATCAAAATGAATCGGATCAATATTCACAAATATTGATCTGCCTCCCTCTCCTCACTTACATTTTTGTGACGGAAAGAGACAGATCAGTATTAGTGATATAAAATAACATTTTATAAAATTGGCAGGTTTTATGAAAGTCTTTCACTGTGTATTAACCCCTTCCCTGCCATTCATCACTGTGTAAGCAGTAATCTTGCACAGCAACAGTATGTTTTGCTGTCTGCACTGTTTTATGGATTAATTTCTTTGTACTGTAATGTATTACAGTACTAGATAGGCTCTTCTAAGAGCTATTAACCCCTTCTTTGCTCGAGATCACTGCTTACGCACTGATTCTGAGGCCGCGGACTCAGGGTTCGATTTTGACCCTATTCAGCTTTCTGATACATCATCTAGCGATGTATCGGTGGCGGCTGAGCTATTGCCACAAGTAGTGATGGGGGTCTACCGATAAAAAAATATATGGTTTGGTGTGGGTAAATTACATTGGCTGGCTTCAAAGATATATTCCATAAAGGACACGGACGCAGGTTGACTACATATCAAAATTCCAAGTTGGAATTTTGAGATGCGCATCTCACAAATGTTGCCTTCTAGCCAAAAACAAACCAACAAACCTATGCATGGGTGCTATCCCTGTACTCGGGAGATGTTGCTGAACACATATTGGGTTGTTGTTTGGCAGTGACATATACCAGAATCTGTGAATTCATGCCTGAAGTACAATGCATGTGGAAAAAAAACTCCCAAAAAAGTACTACCACAAACTTTTACAAAGGCTGGTGGTAGAATTAGTACCTATACAGTATTAAAATACCACCATTTGAAATACCTTAGGATATCTATTTTCCAAAAATATATGGTTTGATGGGGTAAAATTCATTGGACGGCTTCAAAAATGTTCCAAATGGAACATGGGCGCAGGCTGACTACATGTCAAAATTCCAGGTTGGAATTGCGCACCCCCTAAATGTGGAATTTTAGACCCAATACAAACCAACAAACCTATGCATGGGGGGTATCCCTGTACTCAGGAGATGTTGCTGAACACATATTGAGGTGTTGGTTGGCAGTGGCAAATACCAGAATCTGAAAATTCCTGCCTGAACTACAATGTGTGTGGGGAAAAAATGACATCCCAACCCTTTGACATAGGTTGGTGGTAGAATTAGCACTTGGAAAGTGTTAAAATACCACAATTTTAAATACCCTAGGATGTCTAGTTTTCCAAAATATATGGTTTTATGGGGTAAAATACTTTGACAGGCTTCAAAAGTGTCCCAAATGGAACATGGGCGCAGGCTGACTACATGTCAAAATTCCAAGTTGGAAATGCACCCCCCCTAAACGTGGCCTTTTAGCCCCCAAATAATCTAACTAACCTACACATGGGTGGTATCCCTGTACTCAGGAGATGTTGCTGAACACATATTAAGGTGTTGTTTGGCACTGACACATAATAGGATCTGTGAATTCATGCCCGATGTTCAATGAATGGGAAAAACAAATTACTATCCAAAACATTGACATAGGCTGGTGGTAGAATTAGTGCATGAAAAGTGTTAAAATACTACCATTTGAAATACCCTAGGGTGTCTAGTTTTCAAAAATATATGGTTTTGTGGGGTAGAATACACTTTTTGGCTTCAAAAATGTCCCACATGGGACATGGGCGCAGGTTTTCTGCACGTCAGAATTCCAAGTTGGAAAACCAAAAAGCGCACCTCTCAAATGTGGCCTTTTAACCCCCAAATAACCTAACCAACCTATACATGGGGGGTATCCCTGTACTCAGGAGATGTTGCTGAACACATATTGAGGTGTTGTTTGGCACTGACCTATAACAGGATCTGTGAATTCATGCCCAAAGTACAATGTATGTGAAAAAAAATTACTACCCAAAACATTGACATAGGTTGGTAGTATAATTAGTGCATGGAAAGTGTTAAAATACTACCATTTGAAATACCCTAGGGTGTCTAGTTTAAAAAAATATATGGTTTTGTGGGGTAGAATACACTTTCTGGCTTCAAAAATGTACCAAATGGGACATGGGCACAAGTTTTCTGCATGTCAGAATTCCAAGTAGGAAAATCAAAATGCGCACCCCCTAAATGTGGCCTTTTAGCCCCAAAACAAACCAACAAACCTATGCATGGGTGGTATCCCTGTACTCAGGAAATGTTGCTGAACACATATTAAGGTGTTATTTGGAAATACCCCTTCACATTTTAAGGTAATGTTTACCTAAATTGCAATATATGTGAAAAAAAATTTTTGCTGCAAACTTTGGCATAGATTGGTGGTAAAATGGCTACATGAAATGTGTCAAAATACCCCAAGTTAAATGCCCTGAGTTGTCTAGTTTTCAAAAATGTGTACATGTTGGGGGTCATTCATGGATTTAGTACAGAAATCAGTGTTACAATGTCACTATCGCTAATTTTGAAAGAAAGGATTTTAAAATAGCTTTGCACCACTTATAGTTCTGGCCCTGTAACATGAATAAAAAAGCACAAAAACATAAAAACATGGGCTATTTCTGAACTCAGGACATATATTAGAAACTTTTTAGCAGTGTTTTTTTGTTGTCTCTTGTACATGAGTATACGATTTTTCAAATAAAAGTCATAAAAAAATTATTTTTTCAATTTTTTTGCCATATTTTATTATTTTTTTACATCAAATTATATGCTATTATCAAAATAATGGTATCAAAAGAAAGCCCTTCTTATAACGATAAAAACGATATATAGTTTGTGCGGGTACACTAAATGAGACAGAAATAAATTACAGCAAAACACAAACACCTCAGAAATGTTAAAACAGCCCATGTCACCAAGCGTCGGACAAGCCAAAAAAGTCATGTCACTAAGCGGTTAAAGTCTGCCAGTTTGGTGATGCCCCTTTTCTCCCAGTTTGATAAATTAAGATCCATCATACTCAATCCTAGGACCCGAATTGGGGTCCCAAGAGTGAGGTGAGGGATGAGATGGTAAGTTTTCCTTGCTTTACGCAAAGTGGTCAAAATATCATCGATTATGTTATTACTTAGTCTATATTGATTGGCAATATCTGGGGAAAGCCAAAATAAATGGAAAGGATCGGTCAGCTTCCTTCTCTAGTTTAAGCCAACCTGTGTTTATATTCGCCAAATTCCATGATAAACAGTGAGATAGCATACAAGCTTCATGTAGCCTTTGCAGATCAGGGAAACTCAGGCCATCCTGGTTCAATTTCAATTTTAATATCGAACTCTGAATCCTAGGCTTTTTGAAGTTCCAGATATAGTTAGAAATTGTTTGTGTAAGTTGTTTAATTTCTTTGTTTGATGCTCGAAGTGGAATCGTTCTAAATATATATAATATTTTAGGAATAATGTATGATTTTACTATATTCAGACGACCCATCCAGGAGGGGTCTAAGCCCTTCCATCTGAAAAGATGGTCTCTCAGGTCGGCAATTAGAGCAGGATAATTGTCTTCTTTACATTATTTCAAATTGAACTTAATCTTAATGCCGAGATGACTTATAGTTTTATTACTCCAATTAAAGTGGACATCTTTTCCCAGCTCATTCAATTGTGCGGTAGATAACTCATAAGTAATGACCTGAGACTTAGATAGATTCACCTTATAATTGGAATAATTAGCATATTCCTGTATAACTTCAAGAACAGCTGGAATAGATAGTTCTGGTGATGATAATGTCAGTAAGACATCATCGGCATAAAGAGTAATTTTAAATTCTGATTGGCCATAAGTAATTCCCCTGATATGCCGGTTAGATCTTATCTGCGATGCCAAAGGTTCGATTGTTTAGGCATACAGCAATGGAGCCAAAGGACAGCCCTGCCTGGTTCCGTTCTTGATATTAAAGAGTTCTGATTTCAGCATGGGGCCCACAACTCTAGCTTTGGGAGAAGTATAAAGTGCCATAGAGCAGTCCTTAAAAAGTCCTGTTAGACCAAAGACCTCAAGAGTATGGGATAAAAAATGCCAGTCAACTCGGTCGAAAGCCTTTTCTGCGTCCAGCACTATAAAGGCTACTGGAGATTTCCTGGACTGTGCGACCGAGATTAAGTTAAAGACTTTCCTGACATTATCCTCTACTGTGCGCCCCATTATGAAACCCGTCTGATCCCCATGTATCAAATCCGCTATTACCAGGCTTAGTCTGTTCGCCAAGATTTTAGAGAAGATCTTAACATCGAGATTGATCAACGAGATCGGTCTATAATTTGTAACCAGACTTGGATCTTTCCCAGGTTTAAGTATGGGACTAATAGATGCGTTAAGCATCTCCAAGGGAAATTTTTTATTTTGACCGATCTCGTTGAACAACTCGAGCAAAAGAGGAGAGAGATGGTCCTCCAGGATCTGATAGAATTGTGCAATATATCCATCGGGCCCCGGAGCTTTATTTTTTTTTTTAAGCCTCTAATCACATCTCTAACATCCCGTATCCCAAAAGGCTCATTTAAGGCCATTAATTTATCCTCAGAAATCTTAGGCAATCCTAGAGAGTGGAGATAGTCTACCATTTCCTGGCCATCTTTCCTGGATTCAGTAAGTAATAGTAAATTATAGAGAGAACTATAGTAATCCTCAAATGCTTTACTAATAGTGTTAGGGGAAAGGCAACACTTTATTCTATTCCTAATTCTATTAAACTTTAATTTATTTGACATAACTTTTCCTACCTGCCCATTGCTATAATACCAGTTTTGTTTAAGTTTCTGAAACATGTATTCTGCTTTCTGGGTTAGTTTTTCTTTAATCTCTTGTTGTAACATCTTAATTTCCAAGGCATTATTATTAGAAGAATTTACTTTGTTTTCTTTCTCTTTCAGCGCTAATTCTATATATAGGGCTGACAAAGTTCTTTTTTTGTTTTTGTGCCAAAAGGCTTGCTTACTAATAAAATAGCCTCTGATACATCATTTTAGTGTACACCATAGAGTGCCTCTTGAGACTAGATTATCATCGTTTTAAACAAGAAATTGTTCAACTTTAGCCTTAAGAGTTTCCCTATCTTTATCGGATGAAACTAGATGTTCATTTAATCTCCATTCAGGTCTCATACGGTATTTTGTTTTTCCATCCAGCTCCAAGAATACTGGAGCGTGGTCGGACCACACAATATTACCAATAGTTATTGTTTTACAGATATCTAGACCAGAAGCATAGGTAAAAAAGGTGTCAATTCTAGAGTAAGATTGGTGAATTTCTGAATAATATGTATAATCCCTCTCTAGGGGGTGCATCACCCGCCAGACATCATATAGATTATAATTAGTAATATACTTCGTAAACAGTTGTGCCGCCCTTTTCAATTTTGGATCTATTGATTTACCTGGGTGGAAATTTTTATCAAGCTTGATGTCTGGGAGGGTGTTGAAATCACCCCCTAGAATAGGGATTCCCTGGATTAGTTTATCCCATCTTTCAGTCACATGTCTCAAGAACCTAACAGGATAGTCATTTGGTGCATAGACGTTCAGGAGTGTGTATAGTATGTCATTAAGCCTACAGACAAGAATAACGGACCTTCCTATCTCGTCAGATTCATGATAAATACATTCAAATTTTACTAAGTTGGAAATAACTATAGCAACTCCTCTCTTTTTTTTATCACATAAATTTGACGAATATACTGTCTGGTATTTCTTATATCTCCAAAATGAACTCCCCTTATCATCCCAATGGGTTTCTTGCAGGAGAGCTATATCAATTTTTTCTTCAATCAAAGTGTTATATAAGAATGCTCTCTTATGTGGGGAATTCAGGCCCCTGCAGTTCAGCGACATCAACCTTAGCCCCCCATTTAAAAGGGATCAAACACGATTCTCCCCAGCCTACACTCCAGTGTAAATAGTATCATGTGAACCTGGTCAACACTCATTCTAACATTCACTCTTACTGTCATACAAAATGTGGAAAACTTTTCACACATTTATGCTCGATAACACTTAAATAGAGAAAACGAGCATTTAATTGTGTCAGGTCCGGGTGGAGGAGAAGGAAGAGAAACATTACATAATCCATAAATACAATTTATCCTAATGAAGTTTTTATATATTTATAATTATTGCTAGTGCAACATATTGAAAAAAAAAAAAAAAAAAAAGCTACTCAAGAGGAGAGTAAGAGTACAATATGTATAACTTTTGTTAAAGCATTCAACATATCATTTTGAATTAATTCCCCCGTGACTTTCATCAGGTTGAATATTGAAACTATTTGCTAATGTACAGTCAGAAAATGTTGAGTCCCTAAAATATAATTGACTAACATAACATATGTATTAACCCCTTCCCAGCAATGGACATAGCAGGTAAGTCATAAAAAAGTCCTGTGCTAAAACCTGAATAGGCACCGATCAGTGATCACTGCCTAGGCTTTGCCAGTGTTGCTTTGATGCTTCGATGTTGAGACCTAATGTAGCATCTTAATTGGCCCCCACAGGGCGGTGATCACGGGCACTATATTGGAGAGCACCATGCTCCTCTAACATAGCGCTTGCTCGTATCTGGCAAGAGTGATGGAAGTAATCAGAAATGATGCAAATAGTCTTCTCCCATTCCCCTCTCACCTTTCATGGGAGATGTCATTTAATATAAATAAAAAAAAACACTGTGTGCTTTCCCCTGAGTCATATGTATCCATTAGTTGGGCATGCCTGCACTACTATGCCACAGATTCTCTATGGTGGATGCATGCTCATAGCTATATTTTAGGGGACCAGGGGGTTTATGTATTTATACATGACTAGGAGTATCAATTGGTGATAAATAAAGGAACTGTGCCCACGTTTAACACATTTGCTTAATTAAAAGGATGCACAGCAATAATTATTCTCAGGCTATTTCTTTTAAATTAAGCATGTGTGTTACAGTTGTCCTATAAATTGCAACACATTGAAACCTGTAATACTAATAGGAGTTTTTAGTACTAAATGTTTTTTTTACATTTAGTTTCTTATTTTTTGTGGGGTTTTAAATTATTAATTTAATAAATTACTATTTTTATAATAAACTAAATGTATCCTTGGTATTATTTTTAGCACTGTCTATTTTCTAATATGTTTATGAAGGCTTTACTATCACTTCAGACAATGCCATCCAGAATGGTAATCTTATGCTTATTTACATTAGTTAGATGTGTATGTCGTTTATGATACTGTTTATTAGGCTTATTATTTTGACAGCCATACAAATTTGAATTCATACTAATGGGGTCTTTCACTTCAATTGGCAAAGAAAATACTTTGTGTTACTGCTACATAAGTCTGTTTGCTTTTGGTGAAACTTGCTTCACTTTTAACCTTTGTAAATATAGATTCTCATTTAGTTCACAAGTAATGTAATAAATTGATGTCCTAGATACTTTCAAAGGAATATACTGTATGTCCTGCCACAGTTGTACTTGGCAAAAGGTCATAAAAGCCTTCTGAAAATATTCTAGAGGTGTTAGAACTTGGCAACTTTTTTCTGTTATTAAAACTGCAAGTTAATATTTTCTGTTCCATTCTTCCTATCCTTTGATCTAGGAATGTACCAGTAATCTAGTAAGTTTGTTATTTTAGTCGACTCTGCAAATATTGCACATACGATTTCCCTCAAGCCTAATTTTAATGTGTAAATACAGTTGGCAATAGATAAAAAAAATTGCATTAAGAATTTAAGAGATCAAAAATAAATCTTTGTACTATATTTTATTTGCCATTGAAATTGTTTCTATTGCAGTTTGTAAAATATGTATGGACAAGGAAAAAATAAAAAAATAATGTATTTTAAATGTAGGAAAATTGCGTGATCTTTTCTTTCTGTTAGTTTTACATTAAACAGTCACTCACTTTTTTTTAATCTTTAGAGTTTAACTGATTAAATGGACCTTGATTATATATTATCTCCCAAAATAGACAAAACAGTGCATTACATAGGGTTATGTACCAATAGTGATGCTGATTGATTGTTTTTTTTTTAATTATAGTTTTTTTTTATTAAGTCCACACATAGACAGAAAGATTTTACATGTATAAATGACAAGTGTACGTGTCATGTATAAATGACAAGTCTACGCATAGACAAAACATTTACATGTGTAAATGAGAAATCTTGATAACTATGTTTTATTCAGTGACTTATAAGAAAATGATCAGACTGTTTTCACGCAAAAAAGATAAAAAGAAGAGAATAAAGTAGTATTCATAGTGGGAAATGAGTAAGAGGCATAGAGAGCAAAGGTCCTATTTGGTCTTTTTTTAATCATTGTCCAAGGATTCCATGGGTGTGACGTCTTGACTGGGATGTGAATAATTTAGTAATTGTGGGATGATCAGGTCACCTATGGTCCACTCCATAGACCCGGAACTTGGCCGCAGGTGTGTGTACAACCTGGGCAGATATGAGTGGAGGACAACTGCCTCCGGTAAACCTCTGATAACGATGTATGCTTGGTGGTATCTTAAATCGAGTACAGCCACCTGCCTGTGTAGAAGGTGTATCTGTTAGGGCAAGTAGACCAGTTTGATCCTTAATTTCTGTGTGGTGCAGCTGTAATTGTCTGCAGAGGCCACCCTATTTTGCAGGGAGGTTACCTTAGAACGGACTGTCACCATTATATCCTGTAAGTCACGGAAGTTTATCTTTATCCCTTGGTCAATGGCGAATCGCCATGCTTGGGGGCCATTTTATTTTTTTTGCAGTATGCCCCTTTGTGAGTTAGCTGAATCATCTAATGAATCCCAAGAGTCACTGTGAGTGGCAGTGAAGGCAACTCTGGGAGCAGAAATAATGGCAAGTAAAAACTGCTGTTCGCACCACACATCGGGACTCTACTTCCAGGCCTTCTACAACTCGGGTATCGTGTATTTATTTTATTATGTAAAGGATTATGCTTGTATATATGGCTTCATTTATCCAGATGATTGCTACTGATTATCAATTTGAGATTTATTTATCAGATAAGCGATACCTGCTTGATATCCTTACTTTGTAGTATTTAAGGAAGCAAATAGAGAATATGCACTTTATACCTGATAAAGCATATTATGATTGGCCTTTTCTAGATTAAGAAATCTTGATTCTATATTTAATAAACTATGTTTGGAGTCATCTACTGACATCTGCTTCCTTTTTATCTCATCCTTTGTTCTTGAGAATGAGAACTATTTAGAAGAGTTGTGAACTACTAGGGAAACTGCCACTAAGTATACAATGCTTGTGTATATAACACTAAGTTGCTATAAAGGGACTAAGTGGATTATTGTTGGTGTTTGTGGGTATGCTACTGCTCGCAGAGAAAGGAGGCGTATTTCTAATATTGTTAAGCAAGCAAATCAGGAAGGAGAATTGGATGTACTGGTTCATCTAGGGACAAATGATTTGGCTTGCAATGAGGTTTCAGAGGTGAAGGAAGCTTTTCGTGTTCTTGCCAATGATATACGGCAGGTTGTGTCCACACTGTCCTTTTCTGAAGTTATGCCTGTGCATAACATTCAGAATGATAGACGGATGCGTATTAGGGACTTCAACTTGTGGCTTGGAGAATGGTGTCGGGAGCAAGAATTTGGCTTTGTTTCTCATGGAAGTTCACTATGGGATAGAAAGGAACTGTACAAAAAAGATCTTTCTCAAAAGGGAACGAATGTTCTCAGTGAGCAGTTCAGAGGTTTTGCTAGGAGGTTTTTAAACTAAAAGAGGGGGGGAAAATGGCGATAAAACATCAATCCAATTGCCCCCCAAAAAAGGTACATAAGTTACCTGTAGTCAGTGTGCTGAAAAATGATAAGCTTAGGGTCATGTCTACAAATGCTCGCAGTTTAGTGAATAAGATCCATGAACTTGTGACAATATTGGCAACTGAGAATGTAGATTTAGTGGCTGTTACTGAGACATGGTATAATGAAAAACATGACTGGGACATTTCAATACCAGGGTACTCTTTATATAGAAAAGACAGAGAAGGTAAAAAAGGGGGAGGGGTGGCCCTGTATGTGAGGAATAGCTTAAAATGTAACGTAATACAAGTTAGTGAGGCGAACATAGAGTCAGTTTGGGTTACATTAGAATTTGGTAATCATATGGTAACTCGGGTAGGTGTGATTTATAGGCCCCCTGGACAAATAGAGGAGTTAGATAATCTACTAGTTGAGGAAATAGCTAAAATGACAATGAAGGGAGAAGTGATCATCATGGGTGACTTTAATCTTCCTGATGTGAACTGGAAATACAAAACAGCTACTTGCGCCAGGAGTACGCATATCCTAAACTCCCTACTGGGATTATCTCTAAAACAAGTAGTGGAGGAGCCAACTCGAAAGCAGGCCATACTAGACTTAGTGTTCACAAATGGAGATTTGTTATCAGATATTACTGTAGGTGAAAGTTTAGGATCTAGTGATCACCAGACAGTGTGGTTTAATATAAGAACAGTGACGCAGTCACACCACACAAAAACAAAAGTTTTAGATTTTAGAAAAACAGACTTTTCTAAAATTAGATTAGGTGTGAAGGAGTCATTATCAGACTGGAGCAATTTAAATGGAGTCCAGGAGAAATGGGATTATCTAAAAGTTGCACTACTGAAGGCAACAGAAAATTGCATAAGGCTTGTCAGTAAGAGCAAAAAATTGAAGAAACCACTGTGGTACTCTGCAGAGGTGGCTAAAATAGTAAAAAATAAAAAGCTAGCATTTAGTAATTATAAAAATACTCAGAGTGAGGAAGATAGAAAGATCTATAAGAGTAGGCAGAAAGAGGCAAAGCAAGCTATAAGAGCTTCCAAAGCACACACAGAAGAGACTATAGCCCAGTCAGTGAAAAAGGGGGATAAAACATTTTTTAGATACATAAATGAGAAAAGGAAAGTAAAACAAGGATTAGTTAGGATTAGTTAGATTAAAAACAAAAGAAGGATGCTATGTAGAAGAGGATAAAGGCTTAGCAGACTGCCTTAATGAATATTTTTGTTCAGTTTTTACAAATGAAAATGAGGGTAAGGGACCTCATTTAGTGAAAAAGACTAATGAGTCTTTTGATGCATGTAAGTTTACAGAGGAAGAGGTTTTACTTCAGCTGTCTAAAGTAAAGACAAATAAGTCGATGGGACCTGATGGGATAGATCCAAAGTTATTAAAAGAACTTAGTGGTGTACTAGCAAAACCGTTAACAGATTTATTTAACCAATCATTGTTAACGGGAGTAGTTCCAGAAGATTGGAAATTAGCTAATGTTGTGCCCATTCACAAGAAAGGTAGTAAGGAGGAGGCGGGCAACTATAGACCAGTAAGTCTTACTTCAGTAGTGGGGAAAATAATGGAAACCTTGTTAAAGAATAGGATTGTTGAACATCTAAAGTCGCTTGGATTTCAAGATCAGAGACAGCATGGGTTTACTTCAGGGAGATCATGCCAAACTAATCTTATTGATTTTTTTGATTGGGTAACTAAAATAATAGATCAGGGTGGTGCAGTAGACATTTTTGACACTGTCGCACATAGAAGGCTTATCAATAAACTGAAATCTTTGAGTTTGGATTTCAATATTGTTGAATGGATTAGACAATGGCTGAGTGACAGGCAACAGAGGGTTGTAGTCAATGGGGTATATTCGATGCAAGGTCTTGTTACTAGTGGGGTACCTCAGGGATCTGTTCTTGGACCCATTCTCTTTAATATTTTTATTAGCGATATTGCAGAAGGTCTTGTTGGCAAAGTATGTCTTTTTGCCGATGATACAAAGATTTGCAGCAGGGTTGATATTCATGGAGGGATAAGCCAAATGGCAAATGATTTAGCTAAACTAGAAAAATGGTCAGAGCAGTGGCAACTGGCATTTAATGTGGACAAGTGCAAGATTATGCACCTTGGGCGTAAAAACCCAAAAGCAGAATATAGACTATTTGGTACAGTCCTAACCTCAACATCTGAGGAAAGGGATTTATGAGTAATAATTTCAGAGGACTTGAAGGTAGGTAGGCAATGCAATAGAGCAGCAGGAAATGCTAGCAGAATGCTTGGTTGCATAGGGAGAGGTATTAGCAGTAGGAAGAGGGAAGTGCTCATGCCATTGTACAGAGCACTGGTGAGACCTCACTTGGAGTATTGTACGCAGTACTGGAGACCGTATCTCCAGAAGGATATTGATACTTTGGAGAGAGTTCAGAGAAGGGCTACTAAACTGGTTCATGGGTTGAAGGATAAAACTTACCAGGAAAGGTTAAAGCATCTTAACATGTATAGCTTGGAGGAAAGACGTAACAGGGGGGATATGATAGAAACATTTAAATACATAAAGGGAATCAACACAGTAAAGGAAGAGAGTATATTTAAAAGAAGAAAAACTACCACAACTAGAGGACATAGTCTTAAATTAGAGGGGCAACGATTTAAAAGTAATATCAGGAAGTATTACTTTACTGAGAGGGTAGTGGATGTATGGAATAGCCTGCCAGCAGAAGTGGTAGAGGTAGACACAGTCAAGGATTTTAAGCATGCGTGGGATAGACACAGGGCTATCCTAGCTATAAGACCGGGAATGGGGGACTAATAAAAGTACTCAAAAAAAATAAAAATTGGGCAGACTAGATGGACCGAATGGTTCTTATCTGCCGACACATTCTATGTTTCTATGTTACCTCCATCTCCTGTGCTCTTCACTTTCATAATTTCTTTCCTTTTTATACACTCCACTATATTCAGTGCAGCAAGCAACAAAATGTTTTTTTTTTGTTCAGTGTTTGTGGTATTGGAGAGAATATCACAGGTGCTCTGCTGCATTTGGACTGATAGTATTATAGTAGTATTAACGTAGTATAGGTAACACAAATGTACTCTCTTACTCTCTCACTGTACCCACCTTGACTCTTAACCCTGGCAGCCACAGTGTTCCAGCCGCCTGCCGAGAGACTATGGACCTTGTCTGTTGCAGAAATCAGTTGCACAGACTATCCTATACCCCACTAATGCTTTCTGTATATAGCCAGAGTACAGCAGGAATCACCCTGGAGCTATACAGCCCATTGCAGGTGCGCCCCTGCCTGCTACAGACACCAGGGAGAAGAGCCAGGTAAGCACTGTCCCCATTGGCTGATTCAAACAGCCCACCTACCAGCTTGCTGGTTGCTCACATACGTTTACAGGGCTAAATGTAGCTCGGTCTCTGATTGATCCGTTGGCCAAATGTGACCGAAATGTATGTGAAATGTTATGCGAACTGTGTTCATTTCTTCCCTCACAAATGGTCCCTGTTTCCACCTGTGTTACCTATGTGTTTTACATGTATAGTGCACTGTTAAAGAGCCTAATCCCTTGTACACTTTCTCCAGGAATGTAGCTTCAGCAGCCGCTTCACAATAAAGGTTTATCTTGGCTGCTGAGCTCATTACTGACCAATCAGCGACCAATCAGAACAGTGCCTACACTGGGGGCTTGGTCTGAGAAACCAATAGGAAGAGCACCTACATTTTGAACCAGATACAGTTTGGGGGAAGGAGGATCAGACAGTGAAACCCTGTGAATTACCCCTAAAGGACCAAATCCCTAAAATCATCAGTAACTGATACATTTTGGGCAGTTTAGATTTTATCTGAAGAATTGAACAGAATATTGTACAATAATTAAAGTAAACATGTTAGAAACATACAAATATTGTATACAATTATAATATATTCATTTTAGATATTATAATAGTATATTTACATTAATATAAACATTTTTATTTTAATAAACATAATTTTATATAATTTTATGTTCATTTACTTTATTTTTATATATTTAATGTATATATTTTTTTATATTTATTTTTATAAATTTTGATTTTATCTAATTTTTGTGCTTTTTGGGGGGACGTCAAAGTCTTCCGATTAGGTCCAAAACTCGGAGCTCTGATTTTCTCAAAACAAATCTAAACTACCTGAATTAACTATGTAATATTTTTACTAAACAGGTGATAACATACTGCAATTGACTACATGGTGTATTCAAAGGGTGCTGAATAAGTAATAACAATACAATATGAAAATCTCTGTGTGCGTAATTTTAGTTCTGTTCAAAGACAGACAGATCCTGTGCTCTTACTAAAATGTCAGTAACACTGAATATTAAGCTTTGGCATTCATGCACTTTTTCAACTCTTATTGATCAAACTTCAATGCAACCTCCCTTTTCAACTGAAAGTCTTGCAATTCTTGTAAATATTATTTCCCTCAATCAGTTTTGCATTTCAAAAGGAGCATATATGTAATTAGGTCATAATATTTAATTTCCTTATGATAATAAGAAAGGTTTGCTTTGGTCTATTTCCATGCAAACATTTAATTCCCTTCTGGGAATGTAAGAATGCAATGAGATTTCATGGCCTTCTCACCCTCCACAGAGCACACTGATGTCTGTAATTTAGCTCTGGGAGGGAGAACAGTAAGTGGTAACTTGCCAATTAAAGCTCAAAGCCAGATCCTTTGTTTACTTTTTTAAATGCCTGTTTTTTTAAAGCAAGTTGTAAAAATTCCAAATAATTATTATTCGCTGTTTCAAAGAATTCAAATATTTACTTTTTATTTATACTTACTGTTCACGATTTCCCTATCGCATTTCACTGGGGTCTATGTTGCCTATGTGGTATAGTGACAATAACAGGCATCAAGAATTCTGCATTTATTTAAAGTAAAAAAAAAACTTTTCCCAGTACACTTTCGGGATTAATAATAATAATAATTATGCTACAGTTTTCTTGATATTGACCATTATATCCAGATATTTCCTTCACTGTACCTACTTTCTGCATCTAAGCATACAGCTCTAAAATTGTGCATGCCCTATGTAATGTTTGTAAGTGTACATTGAAAGTATAGTTATTATTTGGGATGCTTTAATTGGTTGTATTCCTAAAATACATCGGAATTACCTGATACTATTGCTCCTGGTGCCAATTCTCACAGGATCTCGCCAAGGGTAGGTTAAATATGCTAATATTATGTTAATATTATGCTGATTTTATTTGTAAGTTAACTAATTATTATGTATTTTGTTTTAAGTAGTATATATGTTATTATATGTTAATTATATTTATTAAAGAATAGCAATGTGTTACCGTAGATGGTACCTAAGTCAGGGCACTTTAACAGGAACAGTATATAACTTTAACATCATAAACTTGTAGCTAATAAGAACTTAAAACTTCTGAAGGTAGGAGATGCTTCTACACTTCAGACTGGTCCTGTTCCCCTCTCTCCAAAATAATTATAGGAGTAGATTTGACGTACTTTAATCATAGAGGCTACTAAGACTTATCGTTACATCTTGCAGGCCTTTGACTACATTGGCACAACCCGTTATATAATCTAGGTCGATGATTATACCATAGGAAAAGGGTGGTCTCCTCACACAGCAGAAAGGAATGCTAAGTATCCAGCATGGGAATCAAAGCAGAAATCAGCCACATTATTTTTAAAAGATTTAAAATTTACTGGATATACAGCTGACAAAATTTCAGGAAGGTGTATTGTTAAGGTTGCCAGATGACATCTAGTTTTCACATGCTGACCTGCACTATGTATAATTCATATGGGCTCATAGAGAAATCAGTTAACTGGTACTTTCTGTGGGATACTCTCCTTGATTAGTCAATTGGTTCCTTCTGTACACACATTCGTCCTATCACAAGGCAGCATGTAAAACCTATATACACAGATCAGCCATAACATTATGACCTGCCCAATATATTGTCAGGTCCCCTTTTGATGCCAAAACAGCCCTGACCTGTCGAGGCATGGAACTATGAAGGTTTGCTGTGGTATCTGCCACCAACCCAAATCCTTTAAGTCCTGTAAGTTGTGAGGTGGGGTGTCATGGATTGGACATGTTTGTGCAGCATATCCCATAGATGCTCAATTGGATTGAGATCTGTGGAATTTTGAGGCCAAGTCAACTCCTTGAATTTGTTGTTGTGTTCCACAAGCCATTCATGAACCATTTTTGCTTTATGGCTTTAATGATACTGATGTTAGCAGGTTTTGGAGTTCAGCAGCCAGATCAGCAAGGTCTTCTGCCAGAACCAGCCACTTGTTAACCAGGGGGTTGAGCCCCTGAGCTTTGAGTGACAATCTGATCAAAGAGTAGAAGCGTAGTCAGGCAAGCCGAGGTCAGTAGGTAGGAGAAATCAGAGTAGTCAGATGGTTCAAATAGTAACAGGTGAGTAGAGATCAGTAGGAAGCTTGATTATAATGCAGGCAGGAACCACAATAATCTGGCAAAGGTACAGTGACAGGCAGTGTTTTTTATAGGCAGAGAGTGATATTTATATATTTATTGGGGGGAGAGGGAAAATTAATAATAATTTTAAACATAATGTTAAGTTAGAGGACTGCTATAATCTCATTGTACAATCTTACAGTTGTGTAGGTAGATACATTAACAGTTTTGTCCAAAAATATGAGTTTGTTAATAACTATCTATGTACATTAGCAGCAACTGGCTTAGCAACCAACTCCAAACATAGGTAGTCATGTGGCACTGGACATGACAAAAATAAGATTGCATTTTCCCAGTCAATGTCAGTATTTGCATCATTTTTATTTTTCCTGAGCAGGGTGCACACGTGGGTGTATACTCCACTTTCTAGTATAATAATATCCTGATCTTTGGATCAGTTGTTGCTGACCTACAACTCCAATAACAAGGCAAGCCTGGAAGCATGGCACTAGCCTACTTCATTGCATTCTCAGGTGAATTTTGTTATAAATTTAATGTGGCGGTGTCCTTAAATACAGGCCATTGATTCCTACGGAAGAAAAATGATCCTAACAAAAAGAAAATAATGTTCATTTTATACAATCAAACATGGACATATTGAATTATTCAGTTTAATGATTTAAATGTGTGCTTAATTCCACTGATAAATGTTATTCCTGCTCATCAGGAAACAACTTCATAATGAAATCACTGAAATATCTTTATATCTTGAAGGAAGAACTGTCACTTTGAAGAAGGAGTGTGCTAAATACTGAATTCATAGTAGAACATTCATAAATTCTTTAAGACAGATAACCCAGAGGATGTGTAGTTCATGTTCAGTAGTGGATCTCTGCTAACATTTGCTTAGCTGTAACAGAAAAAAAGGTCATTGCTTGTGTTTTAATATGGAGTGTGGATATTTAATTATACTCTGTGTTCTAGCACAAAACATATGTTGCTTTTATTATGGGAATGAAATAATAGAACACATCAATTTCATACTTCTTTTGTTGTGGGTGGTTGTGTATATCTAACCTTTTTATTATTCTTATAACTACAGCTGGTTTGTAAAGAATAAATATGTAGTTAAAATGAATAATCAATGAAAAATTGCAATTATCATAAAATATACTTGTAATTATATGACCTTGGCTCTTCTCTGCTTTTGATTTTCCCATCATCTCCATTGTTTCTCAGAATAATGATGCACGTGAAATTATTCATAATGCAGGAAAACATCATCAGAAATAAACTATTGAGGGACTTATCATTTTAAAATTTCGTCATACTATCTACTATATCACAATCTTCTAGGAATTTACACTTGTGAGTACAATGCATTATTGCGACATACCGGTACATTCTGATAGCAGAACTCAAGTTGCAACATGTTTTAAAAACCAAAGTGTACATTATTCTGGCTGTGTATTTCATGTACCAGAAACCTGACATGGCATGGATGGACAAACCCTTGCCTCCAAAGGAACCACAATACTACATTTTTGCGAGGCACTAGAGGATGGGGTTGAGGCAAAGTCTTTCATCATTCTGTGGTCATGAATGATCATAATAGAGTAGATAGCTGGCAGTCAGGAAACCAGAAATGTTTGATGAGGTTTGCATTACAATTAGGGGGTTTGACAGGCTAGAATGTCTGATAGCTTCTAAGTAGAGTGGGGTCCTCATCCATAAGTGTTTTATCTGGGGGCATGTCAAGCTAAGGTGGATGTGTTTGTAGTACAGCTGCTAAAAAAAATGCCAGCAACTCCTGATCAGCCATATAGCCAGAGCATCCCCACTCTTGAGACTGAGCAATATAGAAAGATACAAGACTCTGCACACTTACAATGAGGAGTACCTCATGCACAGACATAATCATCCTAAGATGGCGCTTTAACCAGATTGGTCCTTGTATTTATTGAGCTCCCAGCACAGAGATATTGACACATATTACAAATAGAGGATTTAGATAATAGAGGAATGTGCTGTAATATCAAAATTTGAAGCATTGTGGAAACATTTTATGAAACCAACCTGAAAACCAACCTTTCTCCAAATACCAGTAGAACTGGAGCATGCCTCTATCTTGTTTTCTTATAAATAGATTACCTAACAAGCATAGGATATTGCAACATGTTTCTAATATATTTTCAATTCACAAGGTATTGGTAAATAATTAAATGAATACTTGGCATCCAAACACTTTAGATTGTTTTGCATTATGCTTTTTTGTCTCTTTTTTTTTTGCACTTTTTATACTTTGTAACCTACTCATTACATAACTTTAATAAGATACTATTTTTGTTCACTACATAATTAACATTACCTTTGAGAAATCATCTGGAACCATTCTAATTCATTTAACTGTCCAGTACTATATAATGCTAATAATATGTATGCATTTCATCTAAGTCTAAAGTCTTTTTCTTAGTAATAAGTCATGCAGGAGACGATAGATGGAAATTAGTTTTGATTGATTAGAGAGTGGCAATGTTAGGCTCGTGGATCGTGGGAGCCTTGGTTTGTTGTCAGTTGGAAACATTGAAGGACACATGGACATATTTTGTTTAAATAAGTTGAAATCTACACATTTGTTTCTCAGTGAATTAGCATGTCTTCAGGGTGATTTTCCTTTACAATAAGTAAATAAACCCTGATATACTAGAATCAACAAGCCTGCTTTGTGGATGGAACTGACTATGAAAAATGAAATCCTGAAAATAATGTGTTTGTACAAAAAGACCTGGTGATTTCATGAAAACATGTCACTTCTATAAGGCATTCGAAGCACAGTATTGGTAAATTATTTCTGTCTGTGTGAAACGAGCAAGTTCACATAAAAGGTGAAATTAGTCTTTACTCATATTCCCAGGTAAATGAAATGTGCTGTGTCTGTATAATAAAATAATATATAATGAAGAATACCAATCTTTTTTTATGTGATTTTTTTTAGAGGTTAATGGAAGAGAACATTTATACCAATGGTTATCTGTGTCTCCTTGTTGTTTTGTTGTCTCGGGGTAGACATTTTGGGTTTTAAATTATGTTTTGTTTTTTTTGTCATCATTTATGTTGCAGAAAAAATATAGTTGATGTAAACAGGGCTTCAGAAGAGAAGTAAAAGACTTTGGGTTAATTACTGTTACTTAACCTTTTTCATGGTTGTTTTTGAAACTTCAGGTGGATGATGATCTTAAGTCCCAATGTGTTTGTTGAATTATATTTTGACACAACAGGTCAACAGCCAATTAATGTTTTCTATGCCTTTTTACATTTAGGTCTGCCCATCTTACTTGTTCATTTATACACAGTTGTGGGTAGCTCTGGGTAGAATGTTAATAAATAGGTATACTAGAAAGGGAATGGAGAATGCAGCCCTATGTTACTCCAGGTGTGATTGGTAAAGAAAGGGCGTGCTCAATTTTAATATACACATGTTGAGTTCTATCACATATGAACCGTAATGCTAAATATTAAAATATTTGTCCATTTTGCGGACAACGTGAATCTTCTGTGTATTACATCAACTGTGGCTTGAAATGATGACATCACCTGTGGCTTGATATGCAAATTACATATTTCCCATTGAAAATCAGTTCATTTGCACATCAAGCCACAGGTGACATCATAAACAAGAGACTCCTCAGACACATTTAAAACACAATTTCCTCCTAGTTTAGGCATATGTTTGTACATCTGCTAACACACTGTATAGATCAGTTTTGATCATTTGTAATCTCTCATAGTAAAAACAATGTATTTGCGAGAGATTCCCTTTAACCTCTTTATGATTATACTATTTTCCATTGTTCTATCGTGCTGGACAATGGCAGTTTTATACAGTACTATAGCCACACATTATATATTATATATTTTTTTTTTATAGAAAACAATAAGATTTGGTGGAACTTTTTTCAACTTTTAATTAAAAATCTTCAGCAGCTAATGGGAAAACATGCACACTGGATTCAAATATTTGGTCTGAGTTTGGGAGTACCTCAAATGTCTAGTAGTATTACTTATTTTGGGCAATTAGAAGTCAGTTAATACAAGTACCACATTGGTATTTTGAAACCATTTTGTTTTTGATAGTGACATGGTAACATCGATATGTCATGAAACCCAGAATCACTCCATACATGTATATATATTGCAAATGTAGAGAGCTAGTATGTAGCTTGGGGCATTTTGACACATTTTATGCAGCCATTTTAGCATCAATCCTTGCAGAAGTATTTTTTTCTTCACACATGTACTTCAGGTATGAATTTGCAGGGGTTGTTATGTGTTACTGCCTTAATATTTATTTATTTGAAGTAATGTTAGGTTTAAGTGTCGGTGTGGCAGTGTGTGCCTCAGCAGTATAGTCTCACAGCAGGACAGAACACAGAGGTAGCACAATAAAGTCTGCTTTATTTCACTCTACAGTCCAATAAATACAGTCTCTTAACTCCAGAAACTCACAGCTTGTTATTAAACAGCAAATAATAGAACAAAAAGTTATCTTCACACATAAGAGGGTGTACAATTCACTTCCATAAGTGTCTCACAGAGAATCATCTCCTGCCAACCTGGAGTCTTCCTTCCACACAGGCCTCTCTTAGTTACAAAACGACATTGGGTTTTTAAACCCCATTTGATTTGTTTCCCTGATCCGCTGGTGCAGAACTCACTTTTGACTTGAAACAAAAACCTTTCATACTATGTGTTACTGGAAAAGCGTGACAGCTCTTACCGTCTTTTGAGAAATTCAAACTCAGCATTTCTAGTTTAATTATAGGGCATATTTGTATTTATTAACTTAATTGTCTACTGAGTGTAAAGCAATCACATATATTTGGTATGCATGCTTTATTAGCCTAGAGAAACATGTTGACAGAATGACAATTTGAATTGTATATCGATGACAAATATATGACTCCATTTTGTGTTCTGGTCAGTACAAACCTTTGCAGAATTTGAGAGACCCATTTGAAAATGCTAGCATATAATAAAATCAGTAATACTATTAATATAGTTTCTGCATATGCTGTATGATCAGTAATCATTCTATACATTCTGCATATCTCAATCCTAAACCTACCTATGCAAGTGTTAAATGTTCCATTTCCTCAAAGATCATTGCATTTCAGAATAGTAAATAATATATGGGTTTAATTATTAAATGCACCATCATTATTGGAGTAATTGTTTTCTATCAATGGAGTCTTTGAAAGTAGCTAATGCATCCTAATTATCACATGTAATGAGTTGTGTTATTCAATCCATTTAGAGGCAAGACAACAATAATATTTATTTGCCCTCTCTGGTGCTTTAGTGGTTAATTATTATATATTTGCCACAGTTTATTTTATTTCTTAATTTACTTTCAAAGGAAATGGATTCTTATTTTGTTCTTATATTGAATTATATAATTTGTGATAATTCATAAAAATATCATAAATGAAAAATAAACTATTTTCTATTGGCATTTGAATGATTTTATATTGTAGTGTGTGGGTGGGTGGATGTAGGACAGCCAGAGGGAAATCTCATCTAGTGTATGTAATTGCCAGGCTGAACATCAATTATATTCCCTGTTACTACCTATCTGCCTATAATCATACAGTATCAAGAAGATGAAGGGAGAGGAAGTGCACTGCAATGAGCCCATCTAAGTATCTCTCACAACAGCAGTCAGCATGGAACTGGCAAATAGGTTTATTATCAAACGTTAGGAACACAAGGTGTATTCCACTTTTAGAATTGTAAAGCTTGTGTTTCTAATTTGGAAGGAAAATTAAAATGAAATATAATGCTGATGAGTAAAAGTGTATGTTGACCTGGATAGAGGTCACCCCTAATATTTCTACAATAGGGAGGCATTATGATGCCCAGTCACATCTCCATTAAACTAATCCCTCTCACAGTTATAAAATGAGATGGCTGGATTAGCATTCAAAATGGTTGCTTCTAATCTGCATAATGAGCAAAACGCCAATGGTAAATATCAGGGACGCACATTTGTGAGATGAAGGCGCCCAGATGCTTTGAGAGTAAAAACAAACCTATATTATATACGCTTTCACTACTGTTTTTATATGTCAATAATATTTTAATGGTGTTGTGCATTTAAAGAGACAAAATTAACTGGATAACTCTAATTATAGAGATCGGGAATCCAATAATGTTTGCAACGTGTGAAACTTGCATCAACACTTCCGTATATGTAGCTGCATTGTATATTGCAAATCGATTGTCCTTCTTATCCATGTGATTTGTAAGTTTTAACACTTGTATTTAAACACAGGTTTTAGACCTACCTATAATATTTTTTTATTGATTGATTTATTTGTTACAGGAATGTATTAATTGCTTTACATGTGTTTGTTAACCTACTAGTTATAGGTCACTGCTAATGACTAAAGTGACTCTGTCTTGTAACATGAAAATGTTAAAATTCACTCCTCATGTCATAAATACATTTGCTAACTTTGCAGCTAGCAAATAAGTTATGTAGGTGTTATATTTCACAAGCTAAAGTTGTACTGACTTCTGACAAGCTAGTAGTGAAACATGTTTTAGCTGAGAATCTTTAGCTGTAGCAACTCAGATTTGTGGCAATAGACCATGCACCAGATGGGGTGATCACTACAGGATGTTTCTGCAACTTTGGACACAGTGATTCCCGGAGGCCTAAATGAACGGTTTTCTCCAAGTCCATTCTTGCTACCTAGATAAACCATGGACTTATTTTGGAAATATGTACTGTCCCTTTAAGAATGTATTATTACTTTTATGTTTTTCTTAATGCTGACTGCTGTTTGTCTACCCATTGGGAATTTTTGTATACATATGTGGAGCAGTGGTGTATCTTGGTTTTGTGCTGCCCTAGGCAGACAAAAATCAGGCACCCCCCCACTCACGTTGCACACCTACGACATGCCCAATCACCCAGGTTGCACACCCACGACATGCCCCATCGCCAACATTGCACACACATTAAATGCAAATTCACCCCTTTACATGCCCCATCACCCACATTGCCTACACACTAAATGCCACATCAACCCCATTACATACCCCCACCTCGTCCATTACATGCCCCCATCACCCTAAAACTAAAGCTTGCTGAATGGTGGGGGAGGGAGCGAAAATGTTTGAAGCACCAGAAGTGTGCTTTAACACCTGCTAGCAAAGTGCCGCCCTAGGCGAGTGCCTTGTGCATTATACACTACTGATGTGGAGGATATATAGATATATATTATTTTCATTTATATATACTTATATAGTCTTCCCACGAGATCAACGTTTCTATCAAGTCTTAATAAAAGTCCCCTTTGTGGGGCTGAAACATTGATCTTTGTAAAATAAATCCTTGATTCTTCATGAGTTAAGGACCACTTCATTTGTTACAGTTGATGTTTAATTTGCTACATTAATTTTTTTATATATATAATGTGAGTGTTAGTAATGCTTTGTTGCCTATGATTAAGTGGTAAACTTGAAATGCGTTAGGTGTTTCACCTCATGGGTGTAATCTGTATCTGCCTAAATTATTCTGCTGGGAAAGAACTGGATACATATTTATTTCAATTTACTATTGCTGTTACTCATTATGAGTTATCAGCCTTCCAAATTCCATTTTCATGTATTTAGGGTCCATAGAACATTATTAAATTATTCGTCTTTCAAACGTCCACCATGTTTAGTGTTGGTACCTATCTCTGTGTCATCACATCACATACCTTCCTTCTGGAGATATAAACAAATGAAATCAGTACTTTGTATATCCCATCATTAAATAACAACCATATGTGGCACTACCATATAAGCAAATTAAGCAGGCTAAACGTTTCTCAACTTGCTTAGGGGCCCCAAAAGTATCTAAATGAAGGGAGACCATTATGTAGATGGGCAAATAAGTGACATAGGGGACTCACCCATAAACCTGGAACCATCCCTAGCGTTAACACCAACATGAGCAACGTGAAAAATGCAATTCATAAATGTCTCAAAAAAGATTTGAAAATATAAATAATCCCATAGGCAACTTGACTTTTGAGATCATAAAACATCATTGATTAAACAACAAGCCATAATAAAATGCATCTCTTCAATTAACAAATATTGGCAAAGAAAACCTGTGCAATAAATGTCAATATGCCACAATTTGTGTCATGAATCATAATGATTGCATATTCTGATATAAATAATTGGTTCTCCTTTATGTTAGTATTAATGCTTGCTGGAAAGATGGGACATGTTATACTGAATACTCTAACCATCAACATGAAAGCACGACTTAATTAAAATGTAGCCTAGGGATGCATATGGAAAACCAATTGGTCCAAATCTCTGTAATTAATAACATGTTTTTTTCGAGTCAACTAATGAATGGATGACTTTAGACTTTCACAACCCTAGAACTGAAATGGTATAAAGCTACTTCTTCCAGGCAATAGTAGAATTTTAATTTATGTACTTCTGGAGGGGGGAGCAAACCTTGAGAGATTACAGCTAAGTATACTGTGGGAAAGAGTATTCCTGATCTATAGGAAGCATAAGTATTATCCTATTAGGTAGACACTTCAAACATGAGATTCTGGTTTAGTATTGGATGGAATGCTCCCCATCATAACCTTTGCTGATTTGCATGTCCTTATGGAAAAAGTGAGGTATATTTAATTAACAGCAAAAAGAAAATCCTAAGCAGAGCGTATCAGAAATGTTAAAGACTGGTGAGAAACATTGAGACAAATCTCTGCAACATAGAACACAATTTCTTCTATTCACATGAAAAGTATCTGTGACACTGAATTTTGTTTGGATTCTAGTAAACCCCACTAACTATACATTGAAGTCTTGCATATTTAACCCAATATTTCCTTTGTTCAACATTAATCATTCAAATGACAAATCTACTAAAAATGTTTTAGAACTCTATATAAATTATTTACATCATGACTGGCCAAAATTCTAGGGTGGAAGGTTGCATAATAAATAGAAGTTTAAAATTGTTAATTTAACTGTTATTCATTTAACTGGTAATACATTAGAACCCATAGGCTTTTCGAAAAGGATAGGGACATAAAAACTTGGATATTTGCCACCTTTTCTTTAGCAGAAAAAGCATCCATGTTATTTCCTCCAGATGGACTAAACATTTGCCCTTTAACCAATATTTTACCAGTTGCTGATAAAATACTGGTTGAGTGGTACCCGTACTTGAGGGCTATAGGTGTTCCACAGTCCTCCAATTCGACATCAAGGATCTATATATTTACAACAAAATGCCTTGAACATAGCTATACTATACATTATGCAGTATAATGCGTGACAGAGACATTGCTGCATAAAGAGTTTTTTCACTGGAAAATTCTTTCTAATGGAATATTATTTACAATATAGGAATGCATATGCTTTATGTATTGGCTTTGTCTCTTGTTTTAAAAGAGCATCCAAATATGGATTTTAAGAATTTAGGGATTTTTCATGAGATTCAAACAATATGTCACAAGCTTTTACATATGTGAACATTTCTTCCATGCTAGCTTATATATATAATATATGGTTTTGCTTTGCCTTATCCCTAAATGAGAGTTCTAGCATACTTACACAAAAATATTAAGCAGATATTTTTTAATAATTTTTTTATACTTTTTAAACAGATTGTATACGTATATTTTGGGCAGCATTTAACTTAGATAAATAATTATATAGTTATATATTTAGTTATATTCTAAGTGTGTAGAACAGCACCTTCAAAAGATTGATCAATGATGTAATCCTGTCTCTATTATTTTGCATATGCAGAGTACATTCTGGTACTGTGATATAATCAGCAGACTGGTAATGTCTCATTTTTTTTTTTTAATATTAGAACTTGCTAATGCATTCCATTTGAAAACAAAATATGTTGTGCTATAGTTCAAAAATGTAACCCTGTTCTTGAGATTTGCAGATGAAATGAGTAGGGGGGTAAAAAGAGTACTTGTACTTAATGTCTTAATAATTGTTTTTTTATGCAAATTGTCCTCATTGGTTTTCGAACAAGCCATCAGGAAAACGTGTTTTAAAGTCAAAGCACATTGGATATATTTTATTTTTACTTGTTATAGAGAGATAGATAATTATCATTATTTATTGCAAAAAAGGAGGGTGGGTGCACAAACTCACCAAGACCAGACAACACCACAATAGCCTGTCCTATAGGATAGTACCTACTCTGGAGGGTAACTTAATTTTTTGCTTGCTTACTCCATTACAGAGCAAACGAACCCATATGCATATATATCAGACTAATCCCACCCATAAGGGCAGTAAATTATTTTTTATTGCTGACACGTGTTTGTTCATTTTTAGCTGGTTATGAGTAACTAGATTACCTCTCACACAATCTTGTAAATATAGCACATCACTTTTGAATGTAATAGAAAGAAAAAAAAAAAACAATTGAATGCAAGAATGCATTCGCAAGACATCTGGAAACATACCATCTTAAAGGATAACATCTGATTAAATGGTGCAATCCTATGTGTTGTATACAATGGCAATAGACTGTTGTTTAAACATCTTGACACTTAAATGTGTGTGGAATAGCGCACATATATAGTGTTCATTTCCAACATCACTATTTCGCGCTATTTCAGTGTGCCACTATTTTATACATAACCCCCCCCCCATATATGTTATCATAGTTTGTTACAACATCTTGAAGGAAAAAATAAACACACAGAATACATTACATTACCATTTATTTATAAAACCACAACAATATGCATAGCGCTAGGTACAGAGCATAGAAGGGAACTATAGAACAAACTAGAACAGACTGGTAGATGAGGTAAGAGTCCTGAGAGCAAGCTTACAATCTAGAGGGAATGGGGTACATGGAAAAATAAGGGAATAAAGAAGGCAGAGGGAAGGTAGTTGTAGTAACAGTAATGTAAATGGTTGGCACTAGGTGGGTGTATGTTCTAGATGGATTAGTTGTAAGCTACCTGATACTAGCAGTGATTTAAAGACAGTGAGAGCTAGGTGGGATTAGTTAGAGGATAATTAACAGGTAATCTAGTGGGATGGGTAGTAAACTTCTTTAGAGATGAGTTTTGACTGACTTTTTAAAGTTTGAAAAAGAAGGAGAGATCATTATAAAATGAATAAAAATAATTTGAAATAATCAAAATGCAGGAAAATGAATGTGTACTGTGCAACAAACTGACTGATTATTTAAATTAAAAGATGGCCTACTATGTAAGATATATTGCAGTTTATTAGGGTTGAGGGAAACATATTGGAAATGTATTAGCATTGGAAGCACTACAAGAGTATAGCAGACTGCAGTGGGATATTTTCTATATATATATTTTTTTTTATTTACAGATACATTTTATAGAGATTTTAAGTAAAAAGAAGAGGTGATTTAAAGCAGAGATTAGAGACAAGATGAAATGTAAGTGAATGCTGTAGTCTGTCTGCCAATGATCTATGAATCAAAGGTGAAGACAAGTCATTAGAGGACTGGTAAATTAATTAGATATTACAGAGAACAAAGTGAAGATCTGTTTGAAGAAACAGGCTTGTATGCGATTGTACAAACATATATTGAATTATGAAAGAATGCATTCAAAAGCAAAACAAGAATTTTATGTTCTTTGATTTGTTTACCTAAGATCAGTTTTCTAAATTCAACTGGTTATTTTTTCCTATTGGTCAAAATGGTTAAAAGAATTCCAAATTGAATAACTTGCTTATTAATGTATGGGGTTATTCATTAAAAGTGAATTGACAAGTGAACTGAAGAAAAACAGATACTAATAAGTAAATTGGAAAGATAGACAAGTTGATGATGTTTTTCCCCAACACTTAGCGAGTTGTGAAATTATGTGTCTGTGTTGTATGTTGTTTTATACAGAGAAAATACATTCAAATAAAAATTGACCGAAATATTAATCCCCAGGGAAAGTTAAAAGATCATGATGTGGGATAGAAACATGTTCCTTAAGGTGCTGAGCTATTTATGCATCTCAATATAAAATATCAACTTGTTAAAAGACGTGTAACATAAGGTGATTTAAAAAAGATAGTTGCAAACAATCTGATGTGTGGCTCTCCAATAATATAAATAATTATTAAAGTGTTCCTGTAGGCATCAAACTAACTTTGATTCATCTGGTAGTATTGTTTAACCTGCACATTGGACTTTTTTTGCAATAAAATTAGGTGTATTTCTGCTATATGTGCATATATGGAGAAAAAGATAAAGAATCTAGGATTATTTTCAATTTTTCTCTATGTGTGCACATATACCAGAACTACACCACATTGAACTTCTTTTCCTTCTGGACATCAGGGAACACTAGCCACTGGTATCATATGCAGTGGTCATCCCCATGCATTCTTTGGTTCTTTGGTTCTTTGGAGATGTTAGAAATGTGCATATTTTCCTCGAGGTGGAGATATCATATTGAGAGAGATCAGTCTCAAGGATAAAACCGGCCAATAATAAAAGGTAAATATCTATAATTAATTAGGCAAAAACTATAAAAGAACAAAAACATGTTTATTTTAAGGCCTCAGCTTTAATATGTATTTGTTTGTTCCGTAATTTTGTCAAATGGATAACTCAAAGTCAAGCTTAAATTTAATAGTGTTTAATTTTTAATTTGAGTGTGTTCATTAAGGAATGACAGTTTTTTAATGAATTTCTAAGGTAAGTGAAGAGAGAAGAAGCTGACATGAGGAGATGTCATTGGAAATCAATGGAATAAAGAGCATTTGACAAAATTAAGCCAAGAGAAGCAGTTACGTACACCATTCCGTTTCAGTGATACTGTAAATTTCAGCTATTCTGTAGATATCCAAATCAGCCTTGCACAGTTATCTCTTTTGATGAAATAATAGAGGAAAACAAATGGTATACCACAGCACCCAACAAGGGGAAGGCAATATGTGGATCGAGAACAGCAGCTACACAAAATAAAGATTCATATTAAATCACTTAAATGTAAAAAAAACAACAAAATATGGTATGTTGTGTCTAACAGATTACAAAAATCACAAATACAAAAATACTGAATATCACATGTGTACATAAGTTATTAAGGTAATCTCTTAAAAGAGGGTTATCCAATAATAGATGTCAGCAGTCTGTTTTGAGCCTGGATATAACCAAAGACACCATTAAACAGTTGCAATCAATTATTCTACCATGAAACGGTAGACTGTTATATGTAACCTTTTTTTTGTGCTTGACGTTCCATTTACAGGACACATAGCATGGCTTGAACCTGGTACAGGATTTGTTATATCTAATATGTAATACCACTCTATGCATGTATACGGCAGTTGGGGTTCGGATGTAGTTAGTAATATATAAATAGTCAAGGCAATGAGTAAAAAATTTGCCCCCTCCTCTGTCAACTTGTATATGGGTTGATGGAAGGAGATATATCTGTATCACTTTTGACTAATACTGATATTTACAAGAGATTTATAGATGACTTTCTCAAAGGTTCAAGAGGCACCATGGATCATTTACATTGTTATTTTCACCCTGAATGTACTATAGCAGTGTAAAGGTTCATCTTCTATTAGTTGCAAATTATTTAAGTGTACTCATAAAATTGTATCAGAAGCCTTTTATGGTAACACTTTTATCAACAGAGATTCTATCTGATACAAACATTTTAAAAATAAACTTTAATAAACATGTAAAATGGTAGGTAATTTTTATGTTGAAAGTTGAATTGATCATTTCATTATACAGGTTGAGTATCCCTTATCAAAAATGCTTGGGACCAGAAGTACTTTACATAACGGATCTTTTCAGATAATGGATAATTTCCACCAATAAAATGTGTCAAAGCTTCTCGGTAGTCATGAAATTCAGTAGTAACAATGCAAATACACAAATAACACCCTTGTACTGTGATGTAGCTGTGATGCTGCTGTGATGTAGCGGTGATGGGAGGCATCGTTGGGAACCTGCAGTTGGCACGTAAGGCCTGCACACATGACATTGTATTAACCTTTGTGGGCATATGTGAGCATGCATGGAAAGGCTATATCACAACTTAATGGGGCTAAACACTGAATAAACTGTTGTGTTCTTGGATCATTTTAGATTACAGATTTCTAGATAAGGGATACTCAACCTGTAGTGCGCATAATGTAGTGTGTTTTCTTGTGTAAAATTCAGTATCAGAAAATAGGTTCCATTTATTTTACAGATTTGGTAACTCCTACTGGGAGGCATATTTCCCAAATTGTAATGACAGTGTTGTCTATTTTTTGAAATACAGATTATAAAGCAGGATTATTCACTAGTGCAAAGTGGTGAACCTAGTTATTTGGAAACCAAATGGATTTGCTGGTTCTGTATTTGCAAACTTTGCCATACAGTGAAGGCACAGACATATTTAAATCATAATATGATGCATTTTTATATTCAACATTCCCACCCTAAATATTTGTTTTTCTTCACTACGGTCCATATAAACCAAATGTACTTCTCCACACCAGTATTATATACTACATTATAGTTTAAAGCCTATTGTATACGTCTGTGTACTGTATATTGCATATGTCTGTTAATTCATCATCCAGACAAGTTTAGGAATGATTTAAGTATAGTACACATTGCATTAGCAACATTTATTCTAATGTTGATTTTCAATTGAATACAAACAAAATTGCTGCACATACAAAGAGCTACAGGGCATGGGACATGGGGATAAACCAAGAGAATATAATATACTGCAAAGAGAAAAAAAGAGCTATGTTCCACAATATTGTGAAAACTTAACTTTTAATTCAGACTCTAAAAAGCTATAAAAAAAGTGTAATTCTAAAACCTATGAAGCTCTGATTGTATCAATAACTAGTAATATCACATAAGAGAGAACACACTGTACCCATTGCACCAACACAAATGCATAAAATGTCAGAGTTATGTGCTTAATAAAAGTAATGTACTAATGCCAGAACTAATTATAAAAACCTCAGTAGGAAACCCCTGCCGGTAATAATAGTATATAGCCACCCAGAATTGGATGAAAGAGTACTTAGTAGGAGCTGAGCAATTAAATGTCACACTCAGCTAAATAAAATTATCCTGTATGGATAATGTCCACCCTATGACTGTGTAAAATGACTAGTGTGAGATAGATAAGTCAGGAACAAAAAGAAACCATAATCTACTAGATATCATTCAGCTTGGCGTTGATAGACAACCTGTACTAAACAAGCAATGGGAGGCATAAAAATATTATAATACTAAATAGAGAACCGTAGGAATACCACTGAAAAACAAAATGTATAATAATGTCATTCAGACTATAACTTGGACTTTAATTTTCACCATACAATAAGATAGCAAAACATCCAAATACCAATTACATGGTATTTTTGCTGGTATTTTTCTGTCTTTTTATCTGTTGCCTCCACTAGAAAAGTCTTTTAAGCAGCACAATACATCGATAGAGTTGAAACCATGGTGCTAATATAATAAGCTTTCTCTTTTTTATGGATGCAGAGTGTTTTTTTCCCTATTGCTTTTTGAATCTCAATTCATAATATTCAGCCATCTCAACATCTAATCTGTATTGATTTTTTTTTTTTTTATAAGATACAAAATGCATGTCCCTTGTATTATTAAAAGAAAAAAGGTATTGTGGGTCATTGCATTAACAAGCATGTCATTGAAATATAGTGTTACAATATATATAGTAAATGAAATGTGCATTACTGAAAATTATAATACTTAGTGAAAGTTGCTGAAAGGTGCACAGTAATTGGAAGTGCTTTTCTGAAGTGGGGAATTAAAAAGAATAGGTGTCTATTCAAAAATGCTTTACTATCCATTAGGGTCACCCCCATGAGGGGCCTCACCACGATCGTACGGATATCCAGATATTTACTAATGTAAAGGAGACTTATAGTGTTTTATTAACAGGTGGGTCAGGTTATGAATATAGTTAATCACTCTCTACACTGGAACTTGCTTATGTGCTTTTTAGATGTTGGCTATTCCCAGCTCTCACTTGGCGAAATACCAATCTGGAGACAATGTTTTATTGATCCGTTTTGATTCCTATGTCTTATTTTTGAAGTTAATTTGACAGGTTTTATTAGTATTCAGACAGATTTACATACTATTGTATATTTTGATGTCTACATTGAATTTATGCTTTCTTGTAACTATTTTACCACCATGTATGTGATATTTTGTTGCAATAAACATTTTTAAATAATAAAATTAATGCTTTACTATCATAAAAAGATTTCCATTATTTTCTTACCTTAATTGTCATGTCCTATCATTTTGCCTCACTATGTGTCAGGGATATTATTTAGAAAAAAGTAGCAAACTTAAGAGCCAGCCATCGAGAACAATTTAAAACATGCGAACCTTGGTGAACTGCAAAAATCAAACTTTGAATTGTGCCAACTCTGCTGCTTTCAGATTTTTTATAGTTCACTTTTCAGTTCACTTGTAGCGGATAGTTCCCCACATTTTTTTTATATTATTACATTTCAATGAAAAAACATACATAAACAATCATACAAATAGACACAGCCATTTAGATATTTGAACAGGTCTTGAAGCATAGTATAAATAAAAGCAATGACAGCTCAATAACATAAATAAGAGATATTTCTATAAGTACTGATACCTATTTCTACTAAATAATGCATTTAGATTTAACCAATTCCTCCTACATCACAATCATCTTGATCAAATAGAATAAATGTATAATATTTTAAGTTATGGTATCATCTGATATGCCCCCAAAATGATCATGTTTTGTATGTTAAATGTTATAACTTCATTTTTTTGTTATAGCTTCTTGATCAAATGCCCAAATATCCTCTATCATTTCCCTGTATCCTAACCATACAAAATGTGATTGTTGTTCTTGAGCAGGTGCATGTTAGTGCGAGTTGTATAATAGTCATTTAAATAGTTACATATAGCTGTCAATCAGTGCAGGCTTTAAGACAGCAGAGGATAGAACTTCCAAGTAGCTAGGGAAGTGAGATAAGTGATCAGTGAGCTTTGTGAAAAATATTGCAGATTAAATGGAGAAGGAGGATCTCAGAGAACCATGAAAGTAATCTGGGTTGGTTTTGATAAATTGGCATGAAAACTGTATTGTATTTGGTAATTATTTCTAAAGTGGAGGAATGACAACTTTTCCCAGAAAGAGCTGTTCAAGAACATATATTTATCTGTATATGTTACTGAATCAACAGAAATGTATCTTCTCATGTCTGTTTGATATTAAATATAAGTGGTCGCATAAAAGTAATTACCAGCGAATAACCCAGTTTAACTTAAATGCCATACATTATTAGTGTGCTCTGATTGTTAACTAACATCTGAGCTTAGTTTTTTTCCCCCATTAGGATAAGTTTCCCCCGTTAGGATAAGAGACAATATATTTTGATTTTCAGAATATCATTAGATGTTCTTGCTTCACTTAGTTTCTGGGAGATAATTTATTGTTACAACTATGAAACAAATTTCATGGGGAAAAAATGGCAATAGATCAATAACAGAAATTCTGTTAGTTAGTTTTATTTATTTCCATTGGATTCATGCCGGCATTTTTGTTTTGTTAATACACACTGCAAACATTGTTATCTATATTTTTCTTAGCTACAGATGGCATAATCCAATATACTAATTTAGTGTTTTATCTTATTGCTATCAAATAATTTGTTTTTAAGGTTGCTGGCAAACCATCATTTAAAAAAAAGACTACAAGCAAAACATTAAACAGTTAATCTTTATTAATTTTAGTTCTAGCTAAGGTGGGAAGAACAATAATATATGGTACAAAGACGAGGACTGATTTAATCTATGTAGTCGTCTGGATGATGTTTGTTTGAGTTGGCGCTATTTGAAGAATATTACCAGATGTTAATCTTATTTTTCCAGTTAAAGAAATATATTACTTGCATTCCCTGTATACTGATAATAGCACATAGATTTGGAAGATGTCAGGAGACTCTTCTCAATCAAAAATGTATGTTGATTCTAAATTATCCTAAATTTTAGAAGAAATAAAAAGAATGACCATTACAATTGACAAACTTTGCATGAGAAATGTTATTTCAAATGGAGATAGAGTTCTTATTCAGAGTGGGGGAAATTCAAGTACAGGACATGTTAACACAGAACTTGAATATATTCTTACAATTGCCATAAAATGGTAAATATAATTCAGTTCAACTTTTATGAGGATTTGATTGCATTCACTGTGCTGAATAGGCTTTATACTTGCTCTTACCTTAATATAAAATCGGCCAGTTGTAATGTTAATGAAATTGAACTAAGAAAAAAAAAAACACTTTGATTGAATGCTAAGCACAGCGTGACAAATTAAAAAATGTATATGGAAGGAGGTTTTTTTTTTAATATACAAAAGGATCTGTAAAAGCAGTCTTACCTAGAACAGTACCAACTGCACCCCCATTGATCAATTATCAAAGAACAAGAAAAGACATTCCAATTGGTAATTATTTCAAAAAAATGAGGCTGTCAGTGTAGATTATTATTTTTTTTCTTACATTATAATAATTCAAAAGAATGACTATTACATTCAGAAAATTATGGCACTCAGGATAAAAAAAAATGGTTTCCTTGGCACGCTAGTGATTTGCAAGATGCTTATTCAGTCAAACAATTCTTTTTACATTAATTATAGTATGGATGCATATTGGTAAAGCTTTATTTTTTATTTCTACTTTTAATTTACAGATTCAGTCATGTATTGTTTAGTGACATTTTGCCTTGGGTAGATTTGATTCCCTTGGTCCATTAATAGCTGGCTTTGCATATTGCTGGTGAAGTTGTTTTTTTTTACGATCAGTTTTATTTTGTTTATATAGAAATAAATTTAAGCTGCTCATCCAGCTGTAATCTACACATAAAGCTTCCAAAACGTGCCTGAACATGTAAAAACAAGCAGAGAGCATACTTTGGATAAAAGAATTGTGGATCCAATTGTACAACTAAATGTTGTTTTGTATTCCCCAAACTCAAACTGTATTCCCACTAGTGAAATGCTTATTCAGTCCTTTGATTTTAGGACCAACTTGCTCTACGTTCATGAATGATGTGTTGCTGACCTCTGTGTCCCCCAAACCATTTGGCTTTGTTGAGTAGTGTACAATGTTTAGTTAACTGAGCGTGATGAAATGTTTATTTCACCTCAGTTCAGTTGTGACTCACTTTTAGTGAATAGTTCCCGCTCTTTTTCCCAAACAAAACTAAAAATAAGTAGCACTGTACAATTGTGTTTGAGTGTACATAGTTTTGTGTGTTGCCAGTAGATGTGTTGAAACTTCAAATATATAAATGAATCATTAAGAAAAAAACACAGACCACTTTAGTTAATTATTTGTGATATCAATGGTTGCATAGTAGTTTGAATGGAACATAAGATGTTTTCTTTTTCTTCTTATTTATGTATCCTACAAAGTAAAGAGTAATACAGTGTATAAGTGTTTATTGTTTGCCTCTTTCTTAAGAAAGAGGTTATGATTATCAAGAGCACATTCAAGAAGCAGAATTTGGAATTTGTTATAAAATATGATTGTTCACTGTCATCTGGAATTGTACCCTCATACCTTTATATAAGTTCTAGTCACACCTACCTATGCAAACATTTTCACAGATCCAGTATCTGCATATACTTGTATATGTTATGTCTTTTCTTACCTTCAAACTACTAGAAAAGACAGAGCATAACTGCTTGACTGACTTTGTGTCCTTCAATGAACTCATTCACTGTTTTCAGGCCCCTACACTTTACAAACTAGCTCTTACTTAAGAATCTAATGGCTTATTCTTTGCCAAAATCAAATTCTAATACTCCCAACTATTTTTTCTATATCTCTCTGCTGTATTTGACAATGTTGCTCACTTCATTCTTCTTGACACACTATCCTCATCAGGTATAGCTGTCATAGCTCTATCTTGACACTCATTTAGCGAATAGCTTCTTTCCTGTCTCTTTCTCTGGCATAAAATCTTACTCTCTGTTTAGACACTACAACAACTCTTTGCAACTCTTGTCACGGAAAATGATTTACCCAATTTGACTTCATATAGGGCATATTACACCCAACCCTCCCTCTTTCGTGTTCTGTGTCACTAACTGCCTACCTGCCATGTCTTTCTGGATATCCAGTTACCATGATTACCTATGATTTAAGGAGCTATTCACTAAATGTGAGTGTGCAGATGAGTTGCAAGTGAGTTTAAGTGACTTAAATATACATTGTGCAGTGGCAAACCTGGTGAGTAGTGCACAATGTACAGTTAAGTTGGTGAGATGAAATGTTAATTTCACCTCAACTCATTTGCAACTCACTACTGACTAGCTCTGCTCACTTTCCAAAACAGAAGTAAACATGTTCCCTCCTTCCACAACTGTACCCAAATGTATCATTAATATGAACACTGCATTTTTCAAACTATCTAGTCCCATTGTTATAGGTAATGTTTTGCTCCCTGGTCTTCTTGAGCTGTTACCAAATTATACTGCCTGTACCTAAAGAGCATGTTGTGCATCTTTTTACCCAAGAGGTTACACAACATATTTCAGCCTTGTATTGTTTCCAGAAACGTGAAGCATTATATACTGGTGATTTCTGTGGTGAAAACGGGTATACTAACTTGTCTTGAATGCATAAATATGTGTAATAATGCTGCATTGACTGTTTTGTATTTTACAGTGGAAGGTATTACTATTGTTTTCATGTCACACCATAACTGTTTTTTTTCCCTGTGCTAACTACTTTAACCCTCTTCTAGTTGTTATTCCTCTGATTCAGCTCATTCATTACAATCAATAAAACATGCTACTGCAAGTCACATCTCAATTACTGCTTCACCTTATCAAGCATTTCACTGACTTCCCATTGCTCTCACAATTAAATTTAAAATACTGACCCTGATAGACAAAACAACTTCATGTTTTAGCACCCCAATACAATTCCAACCATATTATTAAATACTCCTTACAAGGCCTTCACATTGCCTATGGATATTTTACTCCATTGCCCTTTTCACTCATGCCTGCAAGACTTCTCTTAAGTTACTCCATATCCCTGAATCTCATTTCCATAGAATCTCTATCTCTTTCCTTCAGTGTCTGTTGCAGTTATAGTCTGTTGTATGCTAAATTGTGCTAACATTTATTAATGAAATAAAAAATAACCATTATTTTGAGAAACAAGATTAACTGCACAGCAATAAATGTATTTAATTCAATAATACAGTAACATTTTATAAAGACGAATACCAAGAAATGTCATGCAATGTAACAATATACTATATTAATATCTCTGGTGGGAAAAACAAAATATTTAAAAGCATATCACAACAAAATTACAGACGGATAACAATTATATTCTATAAAACATTGTATTAAATATATAACGTGTACTTCAGAGAGGATCAGCATACCACATGGCTCCTTTTATGTTCTGTGTGGCTCTTGATTCCAGGTTGATAAGTAACACTTGAAAGGAATACTGCAGAAGTTTACGTTCTAATTCTTGTTCCAATACTAGTCTCTAAACCAGCCCCAGATTTTTGGCACTTACTTAGCCCAATTGGCTACTTTTATTAGAAAACCTTTCAGACTTGTGTTAGACTCCGCCATGCCTCCCCTTTTTATTTGAATTTCCTTGTATCCCAAAGCTACTGTAGTTTGAAGGCAGCCATTATCCATTGTCTTAGGTAAACACAAAATGTACACATCATTATAACTCACTATCTAGTGGTAGAAGTAATGCCCTCATAAACAGTGATATATAGAAATAGCAGGTATAGTGATGATTAACTCAGGGTGGGATTTATCCAAATAGAGATATTTCATATTCATAGTATGCATGTATGAAGTTGTATTTATGACATGAATTACTAATAATGAGTGACACAAGCCACGTCAACCACACTGGCAGGCTTTAAAAAGTGTCTCACAACTCTCTACTTCAAAGAGGCAGCAGCTAACTTACCTTATGTACTGGTTTGTCTTTATTCTTCTAATTGAGTTTGTAACATCCTTCTCCATGTCTAGTAAATTTTTGCTATATAAATAAAATGTAATACATGTAATATTTGCATTTGCATCAAATGTTGCCCCTAAGAAAACAAACACATGAAATTAAAATAGTCATTTCTATGTTTTTTGTTTCAGAAATAAACAATGTATGTAGGTCATTCATTGTATATAATGCAATTAGATAAAGTATTCAGCAAATGCATATGCAATAAAATATTATTGCTAAATTCAAAATCCCATTTCCTTATTTGTATTAATTTTTATATTTACTAAGTGAACACTATAAATGCACCTAATGCATATTTCTAGTATTCAGTCAAATAATAAAGCTCTCTGAAGCAAGATAGCAAACTGAATATTTAATCCTGTGAAACTTGAATATAACATTAAACTAAAACATAACTGTGCTTAGCATTCTATGTTAAACCATTATTTAAAAAAAAAAAATATGTATATATATATATATATATATATATATATATATATATATATATATATATATATATGTATTGTTGTTAATGTAACCTCTATCAGTATGGACAGATAATTATTTTTGACATTAGCATGAAAATACTGAAGTGTTCTCAGCTATTACACACAGACAGTATTTCCCTACTGAAAATTAAGCCTCTTGAGTTTTAGTATTTTGAATATTTTGTGCCAGACATGAAATATTTAATGTCTTTGCTTTTAACACATTTCAAACATTTTACAGTGTTCTCTTATGTATTCTCTCCAACAGATTGCTCAAGACCATTGTATTTGTTTATTTGGTCATTATCCTGTTTATTTCTCTCTTTTTTTTCTGTCTCTCTATTCCCCTGTATGTTTTCCTGATGTGCAACATTGCACACTTACATTCTGAGAATAGTAATAAATAAATAACTTAATCTTGTCAATCGCATAATAAACATTATTTTTTAGCTAATTTATTTTGTGTGAAACCTACCACTTTCCAGGAGTCTCAGCCAGTTCCACATAAAAGGTGTCCCCAGCCACCAATAGGGAACTGTTGGTTATCTTTGTTTCCCTAAAAGTAAATATTTAAATGATCAATGAAAGCAAAATGTATTGTTTTTTTTAAAGTCAGATAGAAGGCACTCATGGCCTCGTAAACATAGAACACTGATAATAAACCGATAATAAGACAGTGTGGTATGGAACTCTAATAAAAGTAAAGGAGTTGGACACTCGAGTAAAACATGTGGGTATGAATTAAACGAAGAGGCCACATAGAACAAATATTTACAAGCTGCGTGGGTAATAATGGTAGTTAATGTATAGTTATTATTATCCCTATGCATGAAACTTTCCTCCACTAATATCCCAAAAAAAAAGCAAGGGAGGTATGTGGGCGAGCCAAAGTAAGATCAAAACCAATCAGAGAGGATCAAAAGAGGAAAATCAGTGATTCATAGATAGAAGGTGCCCATCAATTCCTGAGCTACATAACATAATCCATAAAAATGGTATAAACTGACGAGAATGCAAAGGTACCACACACATTTGAAAGTGTCTTATCTTATAAATACATAGACGAGCATGATGTAGAAAGAGCGGAAAAGGATTAGGAGGAGAGGGGAGAAGAAAATATGTGAGAGAAGAAAAGAAAGAGCGGAAGGGTATCCCAAGGGAGGGATACCGGTAGCATCAAGGTAGAGCTACCCAGAGATGGGCTACTGGACCACGTTCTTGGCGGCAAGTCTAAAGTACCTCCACTCCGGGAGGGGGGTGGGGTGAATGACACATGAACTTCAGATTCGGTGTCAAGTGAAAAATATAAAAAACAAAGAAAACCACACATTTCTCCCGTTGTCGGGCAACTAAACATTAGAAATAAACAGGAAAATCATGTATAATAAACAGTTAATGTCCTCCAAGTGGCAAAAATGTCTCTGGGCAGTGGGTTTACTCCGGGTCATTAACAGCTATCCGAGTAGATGATGAAACATGTGGGATCGGAGGAATGTCCAGACTTTGCAGGAACCTCTGAGTGTTGCCAATATCTTCAATGGACAGCATTTTACCATCCTTGGAGATGGTTAAGGTATTCAGCAGTCCCCATCTGTACTTTATGCCCTGAGACCTCAGGTGTGTAGTCAGTGGACTCATTGTCCGGCGCCAAATCACTGTGGTAGGTGGAAGGTCCTCGAAGAGGTTGATGGTAGCACCATCATTGACAAACTGATTCAGTTGGAGGTAGGCCGTTAGTAGCTCCATCTTTGCCATCAAAGAAGGCATTTTGAGAATAACATTCCGTGGGGCTCCTGAAGGTGCTTTCTGGGCCTTACGAAATCGAAAAAAGCCTGTTGCCATCTGGGTCATTGAGCCACTATTTGTGCAGAGGCAGGTAAGTATTTGTGAAAGGTAAGGACGGAGGGAAGTGAGCCCTACTTCCTCCGCGATGCCCCATACCCTTACATTAGTATGGCGTATTTTAGCGTCAAGTAAAGCTATCCATCTGGTGTTATCTCCCATCTGCAGGGTCAGCGAGTAGGTGAGTTCCGTGGCCTGTGCCTGTTGCTGTGACACTTTAGCCGTGGTAGTTTCCAGCTCCGTTACCTTTTTATGGATCAATAAAATGCCTGCTCAGATCACGTGTATGTCTGACCTCCATGTAGCTTGTAAGTCGATAAAGAATTTCTTAATATCTGCCTTTGTGGCGTAGGCTTCTCCGAGGATACTGTGAGTTGAGATTCTTGGCTCCGTTGTGGGGCCTCATCAGAATCATCTGATGCAGAGTCTGAGGCCTTGCCTGGAGGAGTAAATGCAGTAGCTGCCACATTCAGTTGGGGCCTAGTAGGCTTGGATAGTAAAGTATAGTATATACGATTTTTGGCCAAATTGCAGCCTCTCTGGCTTTTTCCCCTTCTTGCCCAGATTGACAGTGGATAGTTTGCGAAGGTTGGTCGCAGATGCAGCCAGTGTGGCAATTTTAAAGTCAGTAAATTGTCCAGCAAGAGGAGCTCAGAAGAGATGCGACTTGCCACCATCGTAGTTAGCTCCGCCCCCCATTTTTTTATATGTATTTTGTTTCTGATTTTATTCATTTTCAGTCAGAGAAGACTTCATAATAGCCAAACTTCTCCCAAATGAGTCTCTATCATCCTCATAGAAAACTATAGGGATAATTGAGGTACTTTTCTGTCCGGGTATGTTTTAAGTACTTTTGGTTTCATCAGGTCTCATAGTGGAATTAAATACCTATTCAGGTGAAAATTGGGGCATTTTTTGGTAGTTCAAAATTTGGTTCCTGATATGTCCCTGAATCAGTCCAGGCATCAATTCGGTGTATATTGAGTAGACCCTATAGGTCTAAACAATTGCAGATCCATGCAAATAAGGTAATACAAAATATGCACAGAAATAGAATGATACAAATCTCTAACAAGGGTAAAGAAGCACAACATTGTACATTTCTTTAACAGATGCTCCATTATTTGTTGTTATTATTATGTTGTTGTTTTTTTTAGCATAGCCTGTACATGGAATATAAATATTAGCTCTGATGTTAATTTTAAGTCACATAGCAAAATCTAGTTATTGAATCTGTGATATAGACCTATGGCTTCACTAATGGAAAGAAGCTTTTAGCACAGTAACACCACAGTCGGCTTTGTGGTAAAAAAAAAATAAAATAAACCAACAAGCATTATTAAAAATAAATAAATAACTGAAATACTATTTCATGAAAAATGAAGAAAATGCTTTTTAGTCAACTAACTACCATGCAGCAGCATATTTTTAACTAAATTCATAGGGTGTTTGTGTGAGAAATGTAGCTCAACTGGACCCTATTTAATGCCTGACCTTATGTGTAAAATACATACTGTTAGGAAAAAAATAATCAATGTGCCAATGGACAGAAAGGTGATCTAATTATTACCTTACCCCCAAACCTGTGTGTTAATACATTTCATAGGGTTGGTGACTGCTCTGTAACATGGCCACTATGTTAAACACAAGTATAAATTATGCTGGCACTCAATACACAACCTTGCAGACAAATATGTTAAATAGCTATGAAGCATTTAGTGCTGTAACTTGATTCAATTACAAATTCTCGTCCGCAGCAGCAAGGTAGTTTTATTTCAGTGAAACATAAACAACATAACTTTGATGAACATCCAGCCTAAGTTAATATCTGTTTTATACCTCAACAAACCCCTTGATTCTGAACTCCTTGTTATATGGATTAATTGTGCCAATGTTTTCCTCCATTCCTATGTTGATTATCTTAATATACTTAAAGGGACAGTCTAGTCCCCAAACTCACTTTGGTGCAAGGGAAAGACTATTGCCTGAAAAGTGTACAGGCTTTTTTTTCCCAGTGTATTGATTTGATGCAGGCATTCTACATAAATCACATTTTTAATATTCTGCTCAAACTCTCCCTTGCATCCTATCCTATCCTACAGGTTATGTCACAGTGAGTGTGTTTAGGCACTGAGCATGTATAAGTTTTGTTTCATTTAGTCACTTCCTCTGGGAATGGAATAGAATGCATTGTGTGGAAATTAAGTGACCTTGCTCTTGTACATGTAGGATCTCTTAACAGTGCTACACATTGTCTGATGACATCACTAGTGAAACAGGATATTCCATTCATTTGAATGACACTATTCTCATTTGTTCCTGCAGCAAAAAAAGTAAAGAAATGAGGAAATAGATGAATTTGTGAAACTACAGCAGTATGCAAGAAACCAGGACTGCCCACACTAAGTCAAAGTGTAAGATTTGCATATTAAAATATGCAATGTAAAGTATTTTAAATGTACTTTAATATGCATTAACATTTGGAAGATGCATTTTGGCCACCAGACAGTCCCTTTAATGTATTTAAAGGTTATTATTATATCTTCTCTCATTTGTCTCTCCTCCAAAACAAGGTATCAGAAATCCTTTAGTCTTTCCTGTTATTTTTAGTTTGTAAACCATGAACTTGCCCCTTCCTCCAGAGTATAATACACTCTGAATCCAGTATGCATAACTTATGGTACATTTTGTTAATTTATTCCAAACATTATGCCCATTATGTGTAAACTAATACAGTGACAGCATATGCCATATATGCTGTCACTGTATTAGTTTACACATTCACAATCTTACTCTGAGATATTATCTTTTTTTCTTGCCATTTAACAAAAACATAAATTTAAAGGTAACATAAGGAAACATTCTCATATTATTGGGAGAAACCTCTTAAAGATGGTTATACTGCTATGGATGATGATAATATTGTATTAACATATGCTCATATTTGTTATTGCCGAAATGTGACACTGAGCTATCTATTTTGTTCCTGATACAATGGCCAAAGCAAAAATCAAACAGTCCCTCTATGCAACACATTTACAATCATATTAAGAACTGGGAATTTTGGGGGTTTCAATGTACAGCCTCTTCTGCATCCTCACTCTCACTCATTAAAATATAACTGGATTTCACATTAGTTGCCATTAAATACTGGAACCGGTATGCTATGGTATTCAGTTTACATGACTTCTTTTGTTTTATGCTACAGTTACAAGATAAAGAATGAATATTACCGTATTTGCTCGAATATAAGACAAGGTGTTTTTCAGAGCAAATGTTTTGAAAAAGACCCCATGTCTTATATTCAAAATTGTCTTATAATCTGACCTAAAATCGAGGTCAGATTATAAGACTGGGATCCAGGTCCCCCACAGAGCTGCAGAGGACCTGGATCCCCTCGCTAACAGCCGGTGGATGTCTGCGCAATGCTTCATCATATAAGTCCCGGCGGAAGTGCAGGGCAGCAGCGGAGGATGCCTGCGCGGATCATGCAGACATCCTCCGGCTGTCCCTGCTAGGCACCAGGGATATTTGGGCAGCCGGGGGATGTCTGAACGATAGTGCAGACATCCTCCATGCTGCCCGACACTTCTGTCTATTATGACGGACGGCTGTCCGTCATAATGGATGGAAGTGTCGGGCAGCATGGAGGATGTCTGCACGTATCGTGCAGATATCCCCCGGCTGCCCACACTAGCCACCAGGGAGGCTACATTGTGGGAGGCAGGGGGAGACAGACAACAGTGGGGGGAGAGTAGGGGAGAGACACAGACAACATTGGGGGAGGGTGGGGGAGAGACACAGAAAACATTGGGGGGAGGGTGGGTGAGAGAGACAGACAACGCTAGGGGAGGGGGGTGGATACAGACCATATTTGGGGGAGGGGGGGGAGAGACAGACAACTTTAGGGGAAGGTGGGGGAGAGAGACAGACAACACTGGGGGGAGGGAGGGGTGGAGAGACAGACAACATTGGGGAGAGAGACACTGACAACATTGGTGGGAGGGTGGGGGAGAGAGACAGACACCGTTGGGGGTAAGTCTGGGGGGTAGGGGCAGCATTGGCACATAAAAGGTAAATAAAAAAAACAAATGCATGTTTTTTTATATCATACATTTTTATTAAATATGAAAAAACAATTTACACGTGAATATATACAAGTTAAACTTTCTTCCTATAGGGTAGTCTTATATTCAGTCTTTTAGTTTTTTTCCTTAAGGAATATCCATAGTTTGGGGGGTCGTCTTATAATCAGGGTCATCTTATATTCGAGCAAATATGGCAATCAAAAGGAGGAAAAAGTTTATTAGCTCAGCTCAGTAGGTTATTACAGTAGTCACTTAATTTTACAGATAATAGCTAATGTGGACATAGTCCAGTTGATGACCAGGACACATGACATCCGCAAGTATATAGAATCTCTTACACAGTATAGATATCCCACACAGGGTTAAAAATATACCATCTTTTTATTAGCAGAGATTAGTATTTTGGTTGCTTAGGCACTTAATCTGTTCTACAGTAAGCAATGCATGAAATGCTGACAATATTTAAAAAGTATACAGTTCAGGTGGTTAGAGAAAAAAATCATTGCAAATAAGTTATGATTTATATTCCCTTGAGATGCTAAAATCCAAAACCTTGAGCAGAAAGTCAATTAATATAGGCAAATGAAATCCCTTTTTCAAAGCCACTTGTCATTTTTTGCAAATATGATTTTTCTTTGGCAAAATAACCCATGTTTGACACTTGAATTAATTAGAAATATATTGATTAGTTTAAAACATTTTCCTTTCCCTTTAGTATTGTATTTGTATATTAAGACAACCAAGCTTTAAAATCTGGCGATCTTCAAGAGAAACAATAGCTATAAAACAACTGTAATATATGCATAAATGTATGTATATATGTATTGTGGTTACAGAAAAGGTCATCACCTTATCTATCTATGTTGAGCTCTGGCAATCACACACTGAAGATCTTAATAGACAGTGTGAGGATGTAATTTAGGTATTAATGTAAGAACCACTACCTTCAGCTGTAAGCTGTAGACTTGGGTGCTAGGGAATTTTTTTTGTTTCATCTTCGGCCTTCCAGATGAAAACAAAATTTGCTTTGTCCAAACCAAATTTCATCCGCTGACGCATTTGTTTCAGATGAAATTGTCTATATTTTCTTTCCAGGAATTCTGTCCAAACGAATGGCGTTTCTGAAATTTGTGCTAAAAAATTTCAGCAGAAATTGTAGCCTCAGTCCTCCCCAACTGAGGCTTATGACCCCTGGAATAAGATGAAGGCCTTTCCGACAGAAGCCTAGGAATCTTTGGGGAGGACTGCAGCTTATTTGCCTTCTGTCAGTCGAAATTAAGTAAATTAAACAGGTAAAAAAGGGCTAAAAGTGCATCTGAAAGAGGCATTTCGGGAAGTATTTATTTTTATTCAATTTAATTTAATTTATTTCTAGTGTTTACATTTAATTTATTTGAATTTATATTTATTGCTTTTTCATCTTTTGTGCATCATGCTTTCAAAATATTTTTTTCCTATTGCGTGTAGGGTTTACAGGATTGCTGCACTAGCCTATTTTTATTACTACTTGTATAAAGGTTTAAGCTGTTCAGCGCTGAACTGTCAGCGATGAAGTCGCCACGCTGAAGTGTCCTAGACCCACTATTTTGTCTAGTTTGTGACCGAATTCCATTTAATGCTTGTTCTGTCTGCATCTTGCCTGTATTAAAAAAAAAAAAAACCTTTTTTAGGAGACAGTTTGTCTACAGTGTAGGGGCCTGCAGACTAGAACAATATAAATCCAGCCCTGGTAATAATAAGGTCGTATTTGTTAACATTAAAAATGCTGTCTCAAATGGATTAATTTGTATTTCTTTTCTTGTAAGGCATGAAAGAATTAATTTCATAGGTCTCATAGGAATACTGCTAACTAATTATTCTTATTAATTCCTTAGGACATACATGGTTGATTAATGGATTTTTGAACTCTTTCCAATTCCAAATAATGAAAACTAAATGGATTAAGAATGCTTTAATATATATATAATGAGAGCTATCGTCATGTTCAGAATATAACATTCCGCACACTCAGATAACCCAAGAACTTTATGTTTAGAAATACATCAAAATCGAAAGAAGAAGAACCTTTTATTAGGCACCCCACCCTTGCTGGCATTATACTGCTTTTCTTTCATCATGAATTCTTTTCATATCCTGCTATTCCTTACTGGGTTTAAACAAGAGATGAGCACACTTCAAAAGCTCATGTATAATGACACATACAGTGCGCATAATATCAATTCTAGTGTACGAAATTATTATTCTAAAGTAGATACATTTCTCTTTGACTAGTAAACAGCAGTAAAAAAATGTTACAGCAATAATGATACCTCTCATTAAGAGAACATTAATGAATTGATTCAATGTTACATTATTTATGTAAATCAACTGAAATTGACTGTAGAGTTACATATGTTCATATACATAATTAAATTGAGAGAATGAAAATGTGTACACATGCCATCTAATATAATGCATCCACATCTATTATGGTTTGCAAGTGTGCAAGTCTATTTATCTATTTAAACATAGAAACATAGAATGGGGGTTAAGAACCATTTGGCCCATCTAGTCTGCACAATTTATACCTAATTTAAAATAACTACTTAAACATAATGTGAATACTTTCGTTACTTCCTGGTATTATCTTATATCTAGGATAGCCTTATGCCTATCCCCTGCATGCTTAAATTCCTTCACTTTCTTCAACTCTACCACTTCTGCTGGAAGGCTATTCCATGGACTCACTGCCCCCTCAGTAAAGTAATACTTCCTGATATTGCTTTTAAACTGTTAATGTAAGTCCCACTTATGTGAGACTATGTCATCTTGGCGTGGTAGCTTTTATTCTTTTATTTATTCTCTGCTCCTTTGCTCTGTGAATTCCCTTTATGTATTTTAATGTTTATATTATATCCTCTCTGTTTCATCTCTCTACCATGCTATACATGCTTATTTTCATCAAGAAAGTAATTGCTAGTATATTCATCCTATGTTTGCTTGCACTAGTCACATGATCTATCACATGGGCACAATGATAGCAAAGATTATGAAGAAAACATAAACAGGTTTATTAAATGGGCAGTACTTCTGTAGTTCTACACTAAAACTAAATTCACAGAGTCCTCTGAATCCTGGAGCATTAGTGGGAAGGTATTTACATGAGTTGGTTGGCTTCTCCTGGACTCTAATTAAAGATTTAAATAAGCACTTATCAGTGGCTTTTACCTCAGAGATAAATTAACTAATTAAATAGAATCCACTGTCACAGTTTTCATATTACCCTCTAGGACAGTGATGGCGAACGGTTTTGGGCCGGAGTGCCCAATTTTGGTCCGAAACCAATTTTCAGACCTCATAGTGACACCACATACACACACACACTTATACTCATACTCACACACACTTTTACTCACAAACATACGCACACACACAAACTTATACGGATTCTCACACACACTCATACACTTACACACTTATACTCATACTCCCACACACTTATACTCCCTCACACACACTTACATACTCATACACACGTATACTTATACACACACACTTATACTCATACTCTCACACACACTCATGCACACACACATATACTCATACACTTATACTCATACTCACACATACATACACTTATACTCACACACACCCTCATACTCACACACATGCCGTGGGTCATCTGCTTCTTCCATTAATCGGGCCAATACGCACTATGTGAAGGAGCGTTCAAGTCAGAAAGCAAACCATTAATTGCTTTCCGACTTGACCGTTTCTACAAATAGCGCGCTTGTGCCTGATTATTTGGAGAAGAAGCAGATGACCCGCGGTGCCTGTCTTTTAACCCCTGATGCCTGCTCCTCTCAGAAGGAGCAGACAAGCAGGGAGAGGGGAACCTGGCTGAGTGCCACAACTAAGGGCTCGGCGTACCAGTTGTGGCATGCGTGCCATAGGTTCGCCACCATTGCTCTATACAAATTCTGTCATTAACCATTACTGTTTCAATTGCTTGGAGTACAGGAGTGTAGTTTTTTTTTTAGCAGTCTATGGTGTTATGTAAAATAAGCAGAAACTGGGAGGACTTATGCTAAAGCAAATAGTAGTATCTCTATAAAACCATATTACCGTTATAACAATTGTTTGGACGCAATACATGCAACTGCCCCTTTAAACAATGACGTGAAACAGAGAACTTTTAATGTTTTTTGTTTGTTGGCCATCTAGGCACGAACTATCATCAGAGGAGGTGGAACAGTGCAGTAAGCCCTGGAAGTAGCATTCCATTCAATACACCTTGATTCACTGGTAGTAGATCACATCTGCACTGTCATGTCCCTGAAGGGGCTCATAGGCTTACTTTTTCTGGGGCAATGATTGCTGCACTGTGATCCATACATCTTGGTAGATGCTTGTTAATCCCCAAAGCTCCAAGCTCCTTGAAAATGTTTATATATTTATAGTAAAAATGCAGGGCTGGCATGTGCTTACTCCTGACTGCTGGGAAACTGGTGAGGAGAGAACTACTGCACATACGTTAGCATAGTTCATTCCTGACATCACAGCTTGCTGCCTGCATTGATCTTTGCCCATATGACCTCGCTACTTTGTGACTGCACCTGACAAGTGCTGACCTGACAATGAATGTTATTGTCTCCTTTGCTTATCCTGCATGCCCACACATGAATACAATTCCATTCAATGTGATTTTTGATACTTTTCAAATTATATTACTTACATTTATCAAAACATAAAGTGACATATAGCAAAATGAAACGATTTACCATAGACATTTTTTTACTAGTTTAAAAATACTGGTGTGTTGCAAAGTGGAATAACCTTTCAGAAAGATATTATAGCCTTCTACATTTCAACATTTTTGTAGAAAACATTCAGAAATCATGAAAAAGTAAACCACTGAAAAACTTTAATGGCTGAAAAAAGTGTAGTAAAACATTTATCATATTGTACTGTTCAGCACTATAATTCTGTGCTCTACTGCAGAAGTACTAGCATGTGTTTTTTAAGCGGCTTAAAAAGGGAAGATGTTGGTTTTTTATTCGCACTGTTCATAATATTAAATTTTCTACCACCACAATTCATATTTTACCTTATTGCAGCAAAAGATCAACAGTCCCAGCTGCTCTAATTAATCCAAAATTGTTATATATTTGTTTTGAAGTAATGCTGCAAAGTGCTTGGATTTTCAACTGATTGCAAATGCCAGATGTTGGAAGATTTTATTTTGAAGATGAAGAAAAAAACAAATGTCTTCCATTAACCCCTTAATGACAGATGACATGCCAGGCACGTCACAGACAAATGGGGACTTAGTGACAGGTGACGTGCGTGGCACGTCATGCACTAAATAGAGTAAAGAAAGCAATCAAGAGTCACAATCTTTACTCTTTCTATCTAGAGGCATTGTGCAGCACTAAAAAAAAAAGTGCAGGCGCACACTACGATCACTCCCCGGAGTGACCGTAGCTGCCATTTAAAAATGGTGGTGCCGGCTGAACATGTGCTTAGGAAGCGAACGAAAGTTCACTTTCTAAGCATCTTAGGTGTTGCTAAAGTGCCTGGCTAGCGAGATACTTTGCAACACCGCTGCCGCCATCAGATCCGATGGTGGTCTTCACTTCCATTGCTCTAGGGGGCGCTAATCGATGCCAGCACAGCACATCAGTGTGATCTGTGTGCAGGCATGTATGATAAGTGCTCGGATGATGAATATTTGTAAATATTGCTAATCTCATGAAAAAACAAGGGTAGTGCAGAGAGAGCCAGTTGCCGACTAAACTGGGCTGTCTTCTTCTTATAGAAGCCTAGAAAAAAAACAGAATGGCGCGGGACCATGGGAATAGACAAACAGACACAATAAAAGTGCAATACTGTAAATACCAAAGATAATAAAACTAGTGGTAATTTATGAACCCACAAAGATGTGTGAATAAAAGGGCATCTAAGATTTTACTTCGATTTCTTCGATAAAAACTTTAACCCCTTAATGACAGATGACGTGCCAGGCACGTCACGGAAAAACGAGGACATTGTACAGGCAACGCTTCCCTTCTACTGGCTAGAGCATCGGAAGTGATTTTCTAGGGGGCGCTAATCGATGCCTGCACATCAGATCAGTGTGATCTGTGTGCAGGCATGTATGATAAGTGCTCTGATTTGTAAATATTGCCTTTGACAAGTATTGATCTGCCTCCCTCTCCTCACTATAGTTTTAGTGAGGGAGAGAGACAGATCAGATAATATAATATATATATATATATATATATATATATATATATATATATATATATATATATATTTTAATAAATTAAATGTTTAATAAAATATTAATAACCAGGGGCTTTTATAAAAGCCATTTCCTGTGTTTAACCCCTTCCCTGCAGTGATCATACACAACAGCAAATTTTTTGCTGTCTGTGCATTTTTTAGGGGTTAATTTGTTTACTGTAATTTATTACAGTATAACAAAGGCTCTTTTAAGAGCTATTAACCCATTGCTTTCTGTAGCTCACTGCCTAAGCAACGATCTGGTGCAAATGCAGCAATCTTGCTGCAGAAACATTTTTTATATTTTTTTATCTCTTTTATTATACCCGCTATGGGTTAATTATACCCAATAGAGGATTACGATTTTTTAGCCGTCTGACCGCATGTAGAGTGATCAGTAAAAGCTGATCAGTGGCAAAGGAGGTTTGGTGATTGCTCAGAGGAGCATCACCATTTGCCTGGTCAGATCAATATTTGTAAATAATTGATCTGACCCGTGTAGATCTGCCTCCCTCTCCTCACTTGAGTTTTAATGAGGTAAACAGACAGAGCTGTATAATGTAAGTTTTTAATTATAATAATATATTTAATAAAATTGAGACCCAAGGGCTTTTATAAAAGATGTTTCCAGTGTTGAACCCCTTCCCTGCCATTGATCTCTGTGTATGCAGTGATCTTACACAGCAGCACATTGTTTGCTGTCTGTGCATTTTTTAGGGGTTAATTTTTCACTGTAATTTATTACAGTATATCAAAGGCTCTTTTAAGAGCTATTAACCCCTTGCTTGCCGTAGATCACTGCCAACGCAGCACATATGGTGACTGCCTAAGCAGCGCATATGGTCACTGCCTAAGGAGCGCATATGGAGCGATCTGGCCACAGAAGGATTTATTTTTGTCACGCTTGCTAGGGGTTAATTATACCCACTAGGGGATTACGTGTATTCCTTTTGAAGCTGTCTGAGCGCATTTATAGCGATCAGTAACAGTCGATCAGTGGCAAAGGCGGTTTGTTGATTGCTCAGATGAGCATCACCATTAGCCTGGTCGGATCAATATTGTTAAATATTTTTCTGACCCATATGGATCTGCCTCCCTCTCCTCACTTGAGTTTTAGTGAGGGAGAGAGACAGATCTGTGTAATATAAGGTTTTAATTCTAACAAATTAAATAAAATGTCACAAAATTGTGAGACCCAGGGGCTTTTTATAAAAGCCATACCCTTTGTATAGTGTACCCTGTGTATTAACCCCTTCCCTGCCACTGATCACTGCACAGCAGAACATTTTTTCTTGTCTGTGCATTTTTAGGGGTTCATTGTTTTTGTACAGTATTACAAATGCTCTTATAAGACCTAGTAACCCCTTCCTGGCTCTACATGTCAAAAATACAAGTTGAAAAATCAAAAAGAATACCTCTCAAATGTGGCCTTCTAACACCCAAACAAGCTGACAAACCTATGCATGGGTGGTATCCCTGTACTCAGGAGATGTTTCCGAACACATACTGGTTTTTTTTTTTTGGCAATGACACATGCCAAAATCTGTGAATTCATGTCTGAAGTACAATGTTAAAAAAAACACACAATTACTATCCCAAACTTTGACAAGGGCTCGTGGTAGAATTAATGCATGGAAAGTGTTCCAATACCACCATTTGAAATAGCCTAGGGTGTGTACTTTAAAAAAATATATGGGTTGATTTGGTAAAATACACTGGCTGGCTTCAAATATGTCCCAAATGGGACATGGGTGCAGGCTGTCTGCATGTCAAAATTTCAAGTTGGAAAACCAAAAACTGCACCTACCAAATGTGGCCTTTTAGCCCCAAAACAACCCAACAAACCTATGCATGGGTGGTATCCCTGTACTCAGGAGAAATAGTAGAATCTATTTTCATTTTCTTTTGACGATGAAGAGAAGATGTTTCAAATAAAATCAGGAAATGTGTGTGTTTTTTTTTTAACCAGAAATATATTTTATTATATAATATTATAGGATATGATAAAAATTATAGCATCCAAAGAAAGCCCCTTATATACAAATATATAATTTGTGTGGGTACAGCAAATGACAAAGAAGAAAATTACAGCTAAACACAAAAAGCACATAAATGTTAAAATAGCCATTGTCCAGAATGGACAAAAATGATTGAAAGGGTCTGTCCTTAAGGGGTTAAGTGAAATTGTTAAAAGTCCATAGTATAAATCAGAAATATAATTATATACAGAAAGTCTTTCGTAACGTACTTAATTTTTCAAGTCAGAATAGTGTCCACTTTGACTACAAAAATTCATAGATAGTTAAAGGATTCTGAAAATATTTAATGACAAAATGTATTAAAACAGGGCTGTTTGGCTGAACGCTTATACAATTTGATGAATAATATGTAAAATAATATGTAAAATAACCATAACCACAAGTTGTGGTGTATCACCAAATATAAAATATTGGTCTGTTTATTTTAACTGATACCATATTTGCTCGAATATAAGACAAGGTTTTTTTCAGAAAAAGACCCCTCGTCTTACATTCGAGGTCGTCTTATAATCTGACCCCAAATCTAGGTCAGACTATAGGACAGGAATCCAGGTCCCCCGCAGAGCTGCAGGGGACCTGGATCCCCCTCACTAACAGCCGGTGGATGTCTGCGCGATACGCGCCGGGACTTTTATGATGAAGCCGGTTCGTTCCAGCTTCATTATAAAAGACCCGGCGGAAGTGCCGGGCAGCAGCGGAGGATGACAGAGACAAGGGGATGGAGGGGGGAGACAAAGAGAGACACAAAGGGGGGGGGGAGAGACAAGAGGGGGGGAGACAAGGGGAGAGGGGAGACAAAGAGAGACACAAAGGGAGGGGGGGGAGACACAAAGGAAGGAAATAAAAACAAGAAATGCATTTTTTTATATCATAATTTTTATTAAAAAGCAATTTACATATGAATATATACAAGTTGAACTTTTTTCCTGTAGGGTAGTCTTATATTCAGGCTTTTAGTTTTTTTCCTAAAGGAATATCCAAAGTTTGGGGGGTCATCTTATAATCAGGGTCATCTTATAGTCGAGCAAATACGGTATTTAATAAGAGACAAAAACACAGTAACATACAATAATTAGTTACAGCCAAATACACAATGCAACATTCTCCCAAGACTAACCTTAAACCTGGTGTTCAACCAAAAGGCCCAACATAAACCAGCATAGATTGCCCCATGCATGTAGGAAGCAGGCAGGGCAGGGAGGGACTGAACTGAGATTGTTCATTCAACAGGTATATTGAATGGCTTGTTAGGTCATTGGAGGAGTGCCCTCATTAACATATCAAAATACAGATGTTGTACAGTAGAATTAAAACAAAACTTGGACAACAGTTTATGTGACCACACAGGGAAGATCCGAAAACAGAAATATCAGAAAACAATGATGTAAGATGGAAGACAAGGAGTAGCTCCTTCCATATATTTAACCCCTTAGTGACATGACCTTTTCACCTGGTCTTTCCCTTGGTGACAAGGGCTGTTTTGACATTTCTGGGATGTTTGTTTTTAGCTGTAATTTTCTTTTTTCTCACATATTGTACCCACACAAATTATATGGTTTTTTTTCTCGTCATAAGAAGGGCTTTCATTAGATACCATTATGTTCCTCATATCTTATAATTTAATACAAAAAAAAATCAAAAAATATGATGAAAATATAAAATGCCAATATTATTTAGCCATTTAATATGCCAGTATTATTTAGCCATTTAATATGCCAGTATGATTTAGCCATTTAATATGGCAGTATTATTTAGCCATTTAATATGTCAGAATGATTTAACCATTTAACATACCAGTATGATTTTGCCATTTAACATGCCAGCATGATTTTGCCATTTAATATGCCAGCATGATTTTGCCATTTAAAATGCCAGCGTTATGCTCATTATTTTCAGCTCTGCTAACGTAATTGCAAAAGGGTTTTCTAGTGATCAATTAGCCTTTGAAAATTATAAATTTGGATTAGCTAACACAAGGTGCCATTGGAACAAAGTAGTGATGGTTGCTGATAGTGGGCATTTGTAAGTTGTAGAAATGCAATCAGCTGTTTCCAGATTCAGTAGTCATTTACAAAATGAACAATGTCTACACTGTATTTCTAATATACTGTATTTGCTCAAATATAAGATGACCCTGATTATAAGATGACCCCCCCCCCCCCCCCCCAAACTTTGGATATTCTTTTAGGAAAATAAGAAAATGTCTGAATATAAGACTACCCCATAAGAAAAAGTATTACTTGTAAATATTCACTTTTAAACAGTTTTTTTCATATTTAATAAAAATTGTGATAGAAAAAAAAATGCATTTCTTGTTTTTATTTGCCAATCTGGCCCCCAGATTTTTGCCAATGCTGCCCCAGACTTTTGCCAATGCTGCCCTAAGGCTTTTGCCAATACTTTCCCCAGACTTACCCCAAGCTCCTGCCCCTTTCAGGTGACCTCCCGGCTCCAGTCATAGATTTCTTGACGGAAGTGCCGGGCAGCACCAAAGGGTGTCTGCAGGTATCAAACATCCTCTGATGCAAACATCCTCTGATGCTGCCCAACTCTGAAACATACCCCTCGTCTTATATTCAAGGTTCGTCTTATAATCAGACCTCAAATTGAGTTCTGACTATATGACTGGGATCCAGGTGCCCCGCAGAGCTGCAGGGGACCTGGATCCCCCTCCCAAGCAGTCGGTGGTTGTCTGTGCGATGTGCCCTGACATCCTCCGCTGCTGCCTGACTCCGCCAGACTCCTCCAGGCTTCCAACATAGAGGTCCCGGCAGAAGTGGAGGATGTCAGTGTGCAATATTCCAGTTATGACGTGAAATGCAGACATTTCCCAATATAAATATATTTTTACATTTCATATTATTTATATCAAAATGTGCCCTCATGCTGTATATTTTAGCTTATATGTGTCTGAGAGTCTTACTTGGCACTAGAGTTGGGATGCATGCACGCAATGAAACAAAATTATGAAAATTGGCAGTTTTCAGACACACAGGTGAACTGTATCTTTTTTTCACATATCACTAATCAAATAGTTAAATCAAAGGCATGGACAAAAGCAGTGGTTGATCTTCCTTATGCCCACATAATGCATGTTTGTTTGTGTGTGTATGTGTACTTGAACTTGTTCATATAATAATGTGTATTCGTCCCTCTCTTTCCTAGTAGCAGTGTGGTCCAGTTATATTCCATTTGATTTAGCAGTCTGCATGAACTCAATTCATGTTTCTACAAATATGTGATTCTAAAATTAGTAAACAGCAGTGTTTGTGAGAATAAACCTAATTGTTCCCAGTGTAACAGCCTAAGCATAACCACCTGCAGTTTCTCTATTCCTCCCTCCTCATTTTTAACAGTAACTGCTCTGCTTCTCTAATAATCCTTCCCAATCTGTCACGGCAGAAGCTACAACTTCTAAGGCATCCAGTATCATTTATGCTTCCTTACTCACATTCTTTGTACTCATAATCCAAATGTTCCCTACAGCCAGCGGCATTTCCATGATTACAATTAATTTGACCAAGGGGATAATTATGTCTCCTTCATCTCTACTCCAAGACATCAATAACTCTAAAATGGAATTCACTTTAAATAAAGTAAATATGGGTAGGAACTACAGAAAGGTGAACATCATAAATAATCATACAGAAATAATAAGACATGGGACAAGTGGCACAATCTCCCTGAATAAAAGAAAATAAATCTTAATTCCATATTTCATGTGAGATACTCAAGATCATACTTTCGTACCTCTGCTTTTATACATATCCTTATTATCTCAGTATTCTGGGCTATGTTTTTATTGGCTCCGGGCTCTGCAGTCATTAAACTCCTCAGTGTTCATGTTAATCCATGGTGCTGACCTTGGTTTCACTACTGATTAATAGTTTGGGGGAATTTTGTATGTGTATTTTGTTTGTGTCAGGCTTTGAGGCCCACTCACACACCATCCCAGCCCTCCATCGGTGAACTGCACTATCTCAGGGTAGGCCGCATCCTACCCTACTAGCACTGTGACACGCTGTCACACACTGGGTCCAGATGACATAGGACCCAGAGCACCCGTAGATTTTATACAGGGGTTCCATGTGCAGGATATGGAGACACAGGGCCTGGTGCAGGGTAACCACACTCCCCTTAGGCTCGAGGCCCCAGGTTGGTATAGCAACATTCCAGGGCCCTGTGGTATCAGACACAGGAATAACATCAAACAGAGGACATCAAATCGAGGTTAGACTATAAGACTCTGATCCAGGTCCCCCACAGAGTTGGAGGGGACCTGGATCCCCCTGCGCAATGCATGCAGACATCCTCCGCTGCTGCCCGGCACGTCCACGGGGCTTCTATGATGAAGCCTGGGCCTTCCAGCTTCATCATAAAAGTCCCGGCAGAAGTCCCGGACAGCAGCAGAGGATGTCTGCACGTATTGTGCAGACATCCTCCGGCTGCCTCCACTAGCCACCAGGAGATTTGGGCAGCTGAGTGATGTGCAACCGGCTGTCCGTTATAATAGACGGAAGTGTCGGGCAGCGGACATATCGTGCAGCAAGATGTTGACACGCAGACACAGACTGTAGCAGAGCTTGGACTTGCAGCATGGTGACTGAAAGTTCTAACTGAGTTGAATTACTAAAGCGCAGACCGAAAAGCCCATCCACTATTATCAAAGGTTTGCAGCAGGATATAACGTTTGCACAGAAATTAACAGAGCTTGAAATTCATAAAGCAGAGAGCAGATGAACACTAATATGTAGTATGCAGCAAGGCTTACACTTCATAGATGTTGCACCATATATTCACTATAGTACGGACTGATGCAGTGCTTGTACTTCAGGAAAAACATCATGCAATAGGCAGAATAACTTGAGCCACTGAGGTAAATATCACTGCTTACAGATGGTATAAAACTCTGACCTTAAGTAGTCTGGAGTCGGGTGTGCTCTGCCCTCTGCTGCTTTTCAATAGTGTCACTGTTTTAGCGCACATGAATTACCCTTGCTGCCTTGACCAGACACTACCTGATGATCAGGAGCACCTGTGAGACTCCATTTTGTAATCTGATGCCTTTCTCTATTTTCTTCTTCCTTGGTGTTTGCAAACTGTTGTTGAAGTTTTCTTTTTTTTTTTCTATGTGTTAGATGATATATGTTTTCATGGCAAAATACATTATTGTGTTATTATTATTCAATATCACAAAATAACTGCTTGGATCCACATTCTCAGGGCCTAATAGGACTGCTATGTAATGTATAATGTAATTGAAGACATTATTCTATTATTTAAGCCAAAAACATGTTTACAGCCAATAAGAGCATTACAGATATGCATCTGATTTCCTAAGTGAATGTGTAGATGGACTGGATATTGGACTCTGATAGACCTGTCAAATAAACACAATTAATGGTATTTTTGGAGCTGAGGAAGGGATAATAAATTTTGTTCAGCAAGCCTACAGTAGAACATGAGCATAAGCATTGCAAAAAAAAAAAAATGCTGTTTAAGAAAATAATTTTAAAAATGACACATTTTATTACAGTGCTATAGATAAAATGACCACACAATTTATATTTTAATTTAAGTGCATTTAAAATAAATAGGAGGACTTAAGCACTACATCTGGTGTAGGTACGTACCACAAATATAGAAAAATCATATTGATATATTGGCTTTTAACAAATATTTAAATGTAACCAATTACATTTTCTGTTAAACTCTTGTCATATTGAAAGATATATATAAAGTACACCCAATAGCCAACCACCAGCCTTGGGAAAAGGATTTACAGATTAAGATTGATATCAACGACTGGAATAAGGCATTACATCTAACATATGTAAATATCCACAGTCTAAATTTAAATGAGAATCAATACAAGGTGATGAATAGAGGATATTTGACACCCGATATGCTGGCTAAAATGTACAGAGGAGTATCCTGGTTATGCTGGAGATGTGGAAGCTACAGAGGAGATATGTTACAAATTTTGGTGTGCGCCAATAACCAGTCCTGAAATAGTGACTCCAATTTGTGGATAGATCCAGGGCACATTGGTATCACATCAGGACCCAAATGTCGAGCAACCCAGGTAGCCCCAATGTGTCTCCAAATATGTTCGGTGGGAATAACAGATCTGAGGAGGTGGTGAAAAAAATACACATACACCATAGGCAGCATGTTATATCACACTCACACCTATAGTTCATGTAACGTGTACTATCTGTGTCAAGGCATGGACTCCACTGGACCTCTGAATGTATGCTGTGGTATCTGTCAAAGGCAGCAGAGAGATCTAAGAGGATCATCACTGAGAAGTGACCTTTAGATTTGGCAGAAATTAGGTAATTTGATACTCTAGTGAGGGCAGTTTCAGTAGAGTGTAAGGGACTAAAGCCAGAAAAAAAAGGGTCAAGTAGGTCATTGGCAGTCAGAAAGTCTGTTAGTCGCGAGTGCACCGTTCTCTCCAGCAACTTGGACACAAAGGGGAGATAGAGGACGATAGTTAGATGGAAGTACAGTTATGATTTGGGCTTGTTTGAAAGTTGACAGTACTATTCCAGAGACCAGAGAGAGGTTGATGAGATGGGTTAGGTTGGACAGAGTAGAGGGGATAGAGAGGATACAAGGTGAGACAGGATGGGATCTAGCGCAAAAGCAGTAGCTCTTGAGCAGGAGAGCAGATTGTCTACCTCTTTCTCAGCTACAGGGGAGAAGATATTCATAGTGGGGTTGAGGGAAGGGAACAAGGCAGGAGGTAGTTGAGGCAAGTCGTGGGTGGAGAAGTTACATCTGATAGCGTCAACTTTGTTTTTGAAGTGAGAGGCAAGGTCTTGGGCCATATGAGTATAGCAGTGGCGGATGAGCAAGGTTCAGAGGAGAGCATTAAATGTTGAGAAAAGACGTTTGGGATTTGATGAGAGGATGGAAATTAAAGTAGAGAAATAGTACTGCTTGGACTGAGTGAGAGCAGAGTTGTAGGAACACAGCATGAACTTATAGTGTAGAAAGTCCTCTTTGCTATGTGTTTTTCAAAAACGCCACTCAGCCTTGCAAGTACATGTTTGGAGGTACCGTGTTTGCTTTGTGTGCCGCGGTTGTTGGTTGGGTCTGCGGGCACATTTGGCAGCAACCAGGGCAATGTTGTCAAGGGCTGAGGTGAGGGCTGTTGTAAGAGTTAGCAGCTTCCTCTGGACATGAGATGGATGGGAAGGTGGAGAGAGAGGATTGAAGAGCAGTGGTAAGTAGCAGGAAGGTGGAGTTAGATAGCAGTCTTTGGAATTGAGTCGGAGGGAGACGTGTAGTAGTTGACTGAGATACAGTGGGATAGAAGGTAAGAAGGTGGTGGTTAGGCAGGGGGAAAGGTGGATGCGAAATGGTAGAGATGGCACATGATTTAGTGAATACTAGGTCTAGTGAGTGGCCAAACTCATTCAGATATGTATGTGCAATGTACAGATAAACAAATGTATATGTGCAGGAGGGATAACATGTGCATATGTATACAAATGTTCCACTGTTATATTTATTTATTCTGACATCAAGCGACAGGTGAAGAGAAATCTATGCAAGGCAGCTGCCACTGCCAGAGCCACTGATGGGGGTCCACCTGTCCTGGCTGACCTGCTCGATTTTGAGGAGAATCTACTGCAGTCATGGGGCTGGAGACAGTCACAGGGGTTGAGGGGACAGTTGACACAGACTTGTCTGGTCATAAATATAGACCATTGCTTCTGGGCGGTGGATCCCAGAGACATCAGGAGCCCCTAAATGATCTGCTGATGATCCTCCAATGATGACATTCAATGCTACTTTCTATTGTCTTATTGCTGTTACGCAGCATGATGTTGCACATATAGACCAGAAACTGACCAGGATGGTGGGCAACCAAGAACGGTTCCATCTTGAATTGATGGAGAAGCATAATAAGTTGTCCACTTAGGTGTGGTAGTTGCAGAGGAGACACATATCAACATCATGTACCAACAGGAATGTGAGGCTAGAGCAGAATCCCACAGTCGACTTTTGTGATACAAGTAGGCAAGTGGAAATAAAGCTTGCTTTCTTGATTATATCCTCATTAAATGCTGATGAGTAAATCATAGTGTAGCATCTTGTTAGTAGCCAGGGAACCCTTGGTTACTTACCATTTCTATCACCTGGTTATACTTCCCCCCTGACAAACTCTGCCCCCCCCCCCCCCCCTCTCACTGTCCCCTCTCTTCCATGGGCATCTTTATCATTTTAGAATTATTAAAAAAAATTCAAATTAAAGTAATTAGAAAATAAACACATGTATTATTTAAACTTATCTATTTGTGTCTGTGTTGTTATTCAGGTAAATCCACATGTCATAGATTTCCACAGTTCATAGTACCCTTTTATTTCCACAATGTTGAACCATTTTACATGGGTATGCCTTCTATTTCAATGTGGTAACACATTGGTGTCTGTGCTAGACATGTATTTTGCTGCATAACACCCTTTTTGATGTGGTTTTTGATGTGACAATAGTACCATATATGTCTTAATAATGTGTTTTTTTTGTGCAAATATCAGAAATGCCATTAGAGTTTATAGGTATATATGTCCATGTGGAAAAACAGGACTTAAGAATCTTTAGTAGTGTACTTTAGAGAGCTCAGAACCATGTTCAGGTGCATATTGGGGATTCAAATTGGATTTTTGATAAAAGGAGACTGTCTAAATAAACTGGGGCCCAATCACTGCCTTGTTGGTCTCTCTATCCAATTATTTTTCCTTTCGATCTATAGCTGTACCTTATTAATCAGCATATCTTTATCTATGATGATAACAGGTGGACCTGTAAAGTTGTATTATGGGCCACAAAATTGTATTGGCCCTGGCTAAAAGGATACCAGCCCTCCCCTATGGTTATCATTTATATGATTCATGATCAACGTGATGGTATATCCTACAAAATAATCATCAATTTCATTTTCTATCAAAGAGGACCTTCTATCAATGAAGGGGCCTGTAGTACTATTGTGATTTGTGAAAATTGTCAGTGTTTACAGAGATTGCTTTAGTAGCTTCAAAATCACAATTCTATAGGAAAAAATAGAAAAATGTTATCCAATTCTCCTTTTTATATACTGCGAATTATCTAACAATCATATCTGTATGTCTCCGAATTATATATATACACTGTATATTCAAAAGGCTTTGTTAATTTTAATTATTATAAATTCACTCATTCATTTGTAGTTGTAATTTATTGCTTTAAATAGCTATGAACATCACTTTAAGGTCAAATATCATCCACAATATGTTAAGCTTTGAACAATGAGGTAAAAAACAGAATGAAGTGATTTAATGTGAATTGCTTAAAATTCAGCTAAAGGTGCTATCTTACTACTTCAATATGTCTTGCAGCTCGAAACCCTACATATATAACAACTCACATCAATGCCTGTCACATTTGATATACTACAGTACAGAGAGATGTCTGTGTCAATGGAAAAATGGATAATTATTTATTCCCACTGAGTTTTCCTGTCCATATTTGAAATGAGAAGCACTGTACTAAATAAAATTATTTCAAAACACATTTGGACCATTTAACTTAAATACAAAATGTTTTAGTAATGCATATTCAGTATCCTGTGGATTTGGCATACTACACTTTTCCTGTACCTCTATTATCTCTGAAATGTAACAACAAACATCAGTTTGTCAAAATACAGGCTCACATATATCCATAGGGGACTGAAGATGTTTTTTTTTATGTGTGAACATATAACTAACTACTAAAAAATTCAGTAAAATGATCTCAAAATAAAAAGTGAAAGAAAAAAATGTTAGCAGTAAAGTAAAAACAAAAAAAATTAAAAATTCAATTTTGTATTATGATTTCATGATAATAATTGTAATTATCATATAGCACGAAAATAATCATCACATGAAAATACAATGCTATATTCACGTGACAGCAAATAAAATAGTAACATGAATCAATTAAAGGAACATATTCAAGGCTATTTACCTGTCTAACGCTAGAAAGGGAAAAACTCTTGATGATATCATAAGTGCAACATAGGTTAAAAATACATTTAAAGAAAATAAAACCATAGATCAATCACCTAGAACAAATCTGAGGGGGGTGGGGGTTCATTTTCTGCATGCTTCCTATCGCGTTAGAAACATCAAATAAAAGAATCCTGCTTTAAATGTCTGCAATTACAAAACATACAATACAATGATCTGTTCTGAGGGTGGATGTGGTGTACATAAAATAACGATGCCCTCCTGTGGTCACTTACAATTACAAAGTATTGAAGTAACTCAACCTTAAAGGCGTAAGAGAATGTTACTGCAGGGTGACAATAGATTTTACAGAGAAAGAGTGAAGACAGAAAAGAGAAAAAATGAGTAAACGACTGGTGAGAGGAAAGAAAACACTAGATGATATGTGTGATAAATGAAAAAACAGAAAACAATATAAAAGAATAGGCAAGTAAGAAAAAGATAGAGAAAACAGAAGCCAGTGGTAAAAAGAATTGCCACCATAAGTGGCAAAAGGCACCACAAAATTGGGCCTCGGGACCACCAAGAAGCAACCAGAGAAAAAAAGTCACCTCATTCTAACTAAGAAGTGACATGCCCTGGAGGGGTAAGAACCTAGCAATGGGTGGACGGACTAATCATAAATCATCCAAATAGGGCTTAAACAGTACATAAAAAAAAGAGCAATAGAGAAGAAAAAATATGTCCTATGTAGGATATCCATTCACCAGTCCAGCTTTAATAACTGCTTGAAGGTCTCTATATAGCTGTTGAATATCAGCCTCTGTAGCTGGGACTTGTGTTAAAGGTTGGCCAGCTTGATCTGGATCTTGTGCCACTGTATGTACAGTGCCAATATCTTCCGTTGAGGATTCTGATTCGGATTGAGCCTAAATGGAGGCTTCTGGTGGCGAGCTTGTTGTAGGCCGCAGGTGCCTAACCAGTAGTGACCCGATATCCAGATGTTTTGGTGTTGGAGAAGGTTCTAGTTGTTTAGATTGTCAGACCATGTCTTTATTAGGCTGGGGAACCTGTTGTTTCGGCACTTTGGGTGGTGTCACTATCCAGCTTTGCCCCGTTAGGTTGTGTTGAAGTGGAACACAACCGTTCTCTTCCAGAGCTGGCAATGCCCCCCAAAAAAACATTTTTAAATTATGTTTTTTTAAATCAGATAGGTTTATAAAACATGGATTATGAGCCACTAAAATTAGAATTATCAAAATTTTCTAGATTTAGAAAGCCTTATTTTTTTTATTAGACTCACGTCCCAAAAAAATCTCGGGAGTCTGAAGACTCCATACTGTTTTATCTCTTAAACAGCAGGGCATTTAGCTTTCCCAATCATTTACCAGTGTATCAGCAAACTAATACCAACTTATCACTGTAGATAAACAGCTTATTAGGTATGTAATCAAAAATGAAATGATGTCTGCATGTTGACTGTAAGATATGTAGATGAAAAAGACAAAATGCAATCTTTTGGATGCTTTCTTTTTGTACACTTTAGAAATGTGGGGTTATGTTCAATAATAATATTGTGTAGTTTCACACAAGTTAAGCAATTTCAGGATATACCATACTTTCTCAAATATGAAACAATTTTTTTTACAGCAAATACTCTGAAAAAGACCCAATCGTTTTATATTAGAGGTTGTCTTATAATCAGACCTCAACTAGAGATCTGACTATAAGACTAGGATCCAGGTCCCCTGCAGAGCAGCAGGTAGATTAGAAAAGTCTGAGGTGCAGATTGTCAAGTCTGGGAATGCACTGGCTAGTTTAAAGGGCAAATTGACAAGTCAGGGGGCAGATTGTTAAGTCTGAGAGGCAGACCAGCAAATATGGGGCAGATTATCAAATAAAGGGAAATAATATAATTTTTAATAAATATGAAAAAAACGGTTTACTTAATACTTACTAGTAAAATATTTTTTCCCCTATAGGGTAGTCCTATATTTAGGCTTTTTAATTTTTTCCTAAATTAATATATAATGTTTTGGGTGCTGTCTTCTAATCAGGGTCCTCTTATATTTGCGCAAATACGGTATTTATGCAAATAAAAACATACATAAAAAATGCACATATATATACACGTCATTAGGATCACATATGCGAGCAATACTTCTGGTATTAAGTGAGAACATCTGTCAATATTTTTCCCTGTATTTTACTAATGAACAAACAACATGAGTAATGATAGCTATATTTTTACAACTTTTAGGTGTAAACGTCAGCCAGTTCATGTTTGTAGGCTTGAACTCCAGTGTTAATTATATAGGCTGTTTCTTTGATAGGTTATATTTTATAGAATTTTCAAAACACCTTCCTAGAGAATTTGTAGTGTATACATATAAAGATACATATACTTGTCAGTTCCATTGTTAGCTAATTTTTAGCTCTTCTTTCTTACACAAAAAATATGGTAATTTGTTAATGCGCATGATAGTACATCAGTGAATAAAAAGCATTTTTTGAGGCAAAATAAAACAGCTGCAGGGAAATATGTTATCTAGTAGAATCTGTGAAAATGAAAGGAGTCTTAAAGTGTCTACTCAAGAAGTTTTTTATTTTAAATGTAACAAAATGAGAGAAAAAAAAAGACTGAAGTTACTCAAACAGGTGACAAAATATTCCTGAGTGAAACTGTGTCGATTGTAGATGCTCAGATAGGAGCACTGTTTGATTGTTTGATCTCCTGTGTTCCATCTGGAAAAATAGCATGCTATGATAGTGAAATAAATAACAAGCATGGGCATAAAAAATGTGCTTTCACTAGACAATACCAAATTAAATGAAGACTAGCCTTTGTAAAACTGTTGAGAATAAAAATACATTTGTGTCTTTCAAAACATGTGGCACTCACTCAATTCTATGTTATTTCACATATATTCAGTATTTTTCTAAATATGTGATTTATGTATTAAAAAGAAATGTTTATCCGGTTTCATAGAAAAATAGTAAGTGACAGATAATATTTATTTAAAAATTAATTTAATTAAAGGTAATGGACAAATAAATGTAAACGCTGAGGTTTGTGGAAACCTGTAGCTGTGTGCAAATCTGAAGCATTTGCATGCCATTGATGATGTCATGAACCATACAAAAGCTACCCCAGCATGCTTAGGATGGCCTCTCTGTGTATAATTATTGTTACCAGGATGTGGTTACCAGGTTATAAGCTACAAAATATGCAGGCTGTACTGGAATCACATGATGGATCATTTGTTTTAACTTTTTTTTCCTCTATTACTTGTATATTTATTTAAACATCTTAATATCATAGATGGCCCAAAATTTCCCTTGCCCAATGAAAATAAGGTGAAAATATAGCTGTCAGACTTTGTAAATAACATTTACAAAAATGTACAGTTTTTACCCACTGTTGGCACATCATGTACAAGTGTATCTTGCAAACATGTCTGCTCTTACACAGAATAAGGCACATTACCATCTGCAAGTGCATATAAAATGCACATTTATATTTTGCTTATTATTACACTAGTGAAAATTATTAGCGTGAAAAGGTATTAAGTCTACAATGCATCGGTCGGGGGATAAAATGAGAAGTGACATGAAGGAGGGAAGTATCTATTGTGCAAGATTGTCCTAGTGAAATATTGGGGGGAAAAAACGATGCTTGTTATAAAATGCGTTATTGTATGTATTAGATATGTCTGATAATATGCGTTTACTGTTACTGAATAAGTATGTATTTTTTTTTTCTTTTTGTATGCATTTTACATGTTTTCACTTGAAAATCAATAAAAAATTGAATTTGAAAATTAAGTCTACAATGGTAGCCAACAGTGTGGTTTGTCAGGTTCTGTTCTGCCAGCACACAGTCCAGTTATTCTCAAGGATTCTTTTGAGCTAATCAAACTTGGAAATTATTGTTTATATTCTGAAAAACTGGACTGCTGGAGTCATTGGACAAAGTACTAAAAGTAGAGTGATCAAACTAATGGACTGTGTTTCTGCTATTTAGGCCAATTTAAGAAGTTAGCCCTGGAACTGACTTTTATAAATACCCCCATGTTCCTAATTAGAATGGTATTGCAACACCTCAAAGAAAGACTACATTTGTTATACTTAAATATGTTCTTTAATCTGAAACTATGGGAATAATGATATTATTACTTGTTTTTCTCTTACTCTCTTTTTTTATATAATAATATTAATATTAGTAGTAAGCAATATATCTTGAAAAGTCCAGTAATAAGCACTTAAAAGAACAGGTGTGATTTATTTGCAGAATATTTGTACATCAATATGGCTTTCACACAAGAATAATTTATCAAATTAAGTGTGCTGAAAAATGTGTCTATTACCAGATAAAATTATGAAAGGCTTAAAAATGAATATGTTGATACAATTATGTCAATATGTGAAAGAGGTTAACATGTACAAAATGTTATTTCAGCTTTCTGTCTTTGATTCTAATTATTGAGGGAAGAGGTTTTTACAAATTCACACTTGAAGGAGTACAAGAAAAAAAAAAAGAAAAATGCATAGTGAATATATATATATATTTAAGGAATTATAATTTACCAATTTAGCCTCTAAGCTGAAACAGAACATGATTTTCCAGACTTTCTGTGGGCTGAAGAACAGAATGCTAAGTGAAAAGAAATTAACTTAAGTATGGAGCAATGCAAACCAAAGAAATACATATTATTATTTTATGTCAGCACTGTAGGATTTTTGCCTTTAGAAAATACATTATTGCCAAATTATAATCATCCACACATAGGATAACCATAGTCTATTTTATTTGTGAGGTTGAGGTACACCACTTTAGAGAAAGTACAAATCCATGGTGGAAGCAACAGTTTGCCACAGCTTTCTTTATTGATCAGAGAAGGCCTATCACTAGCTGGTATGTTTGAACATGGTAATTAGAACATACTGGTTTTCATAGTGTGTTATCTAGCCCTCCAGTAGTGAATGTTTTCAGGATATGTCCTCAGGGACATAGGTGGATAAATCAATTGATAAACCATTCTGACAGATCCATCTTGACAGATTTCCTGAAAATCTACACAGTTGGGGGCCTCATGATTGAAATTGAAGAGCTTTACCACAGAGAATAAAAAGGTTTATGTTTTATTTTTTTATTTTTTACAAACACCTATGGATTTAGAATGTAAAAAGACTTAAAAGACACATTATGTGTCTTTTAAGATGTCAAATCCTTTTTAAAGTACTTTCTAAATCCTCATTTAGACTTAAAACATACATACTTTAATACATGTATGTGCATAATATAAATACATATAAACAACGCAATAAACATATACTGTAGACCTGTACATGTCATATGTGTAAATACATAGCTTTATTGTACTGTTATGCTCCATTTTGCAAATAAAACTGAACAGATGCAACATTTGATTTATTTTTAAATTATTTAATGTTGCAGAGAGATACTTCATAAAACTTATGTTTTGTGCAGTTTGAGATCTAAAAGTATTATTTTAGCCAATATTATCACAATAACAGATATTTTTTATATCTATTTGCTTGCTGATTCTATCCTTTGTTACATTCTCTTTATAGTTTAATTTCTGACAGCTTGAGATATTAAAAAAACGTACTAAATCTAAATGTAGAGGTGTTCTCAGTGAAGATAAAAGAGATAGTCAGTTTTTTGAATAATACACATCTTTTTAAGATTCTTGAAAAAAACAGTGCCTTTTGTGCATGTGTTTTTTTCCTCTCTCATGGCCCTGTAAATAAATGCATACAAACTTATGACTTATGGCTTGCTCAACATTGATCCATTAAATTGTGTTTTTAAATTACTGAAGTTATTCTATCTTATTAAAGTTTATTTAATAGAAGAGCATTCTTCACTGCAAAATGAAAATATTTTATACTTGTAATTGATCAAACAGAAAAAATGTGTAAAGACTGTGAAGTGCACTACTATAAAATAAGTGTTATATGCATATTTTAAATGAAAAAGAAAAACAGTTCATGTGGAAAACATGATACTCAACCCCTTAGTGACATGATCTTTTGACTTTGTCTTTCCCTTGGTGACAAGGGCTGTTTTGACATTTCTGGGATGTTTGTGCTGAGCTGTAATTTTCTTCTTTCTCACATATTGTACCCACCCAAATTGTATGTTGTTTTTATCGTCAGTAGATACCATTATGTTCATCATATCTTATAATTTACTACAAAATAAATGATAAAATATGATAAAAAATAAAAAAACACTTGTTCTAACTTTGATTAAATAATAATGAACACAAATGCAATCATTAAAAAAGACCCCATCTAAATAGTTTGTAAATTTGGTCCTGAGTTCAGAAATATGCGTGTTTACATGTTTTTCTGCAGTTTTTTGCGAGTTATAGGGAAAAAAACAAAAATATTGTTTTATTTTTCCTACAGTGACATTTTGATCCCAACCCAAACTGTAAATTTAACCCTTACTCTAACCCTTAATTTATTCTAATTTTAATTTAATTGTAACCCTAACAATTTTTCTAACACTAACCATAGATTTTAGCAAATTAAGTATTTTTTTCCTTTTTTAAATTGCAATGTTGCTGACTGCCTCTTGGGGCAGTCAAGCAACAGCATCATAGCACCGGAAGTGAATTTTTTCCCACTTCCGACGCTTTACCCACAAGAGGGTAGCAGCCATATTGGAGGAGCATGCTGCTCTCCAATATGGTGCCCACAATCACTCCGTGGAGTGATCATGGGTGCCCCAGATTAAAAATGTTGGTGCTACCTAATGCCTGGACATCGAGGCAATATAGCGGCATCGCCAGAGCTGAATTATTAAGCTCCTATATAGATCACAACATAAGATATTAATATTATTTAGTTTTAGTTGACCCAAAGTACTCAAACTGCAGCTCTCCAGCTGTTGGAGAACTTCCATACTCCCTTGTTCATGGGAGGGATGGCAGCTTTTGGTCAGGGGGGACAAAACCAATTTAGAAGTGTATTTTGTAATTTCAATAGTCCACCTATTATCATCAGAGAGAATATAAATTAACAGAACGGACAGATTTACTGAAACATAAGGCACAGATATTGATAGACAAAATAATTTAAAAAAAAGATAAAAAAAGCTACCATATTTCCCTGCCACTCTAGAATGCTAGCAGCTGGAAGATCACAGTTGGATGCCTAGGCACTAGGGAATCTAGAGGCATAGCCCCAGCCAATTGAGAGAGCCAATTACTGCTCTACCCTTTTGACAGCCCTTTTTTGCCGCATACCTCCCATCATTTCCCTACAGTTGAATCGAGACGTCGGGGACCGAGCTTGAGAGGTAGAGTGACAGGGGGCGCTGCACATGTGGGGTAGTACTGTCACTCTACCTAACAGCACTACACATGCACAGCACTCTTCAACACCAGAGAATCAGTTGAAGATTACAGCATTGCAACTTTTCCTGAAAGGTAGGACAGAGGTAGAGTTTGGCAGGACATCGTGATAGACCACCCACGCAAATCGGGACAGTCCCCTGACTGCTTCCCCTGTTAGCCTGTTAGCTGACAAAGTCCTGTCGTCGGGCATTAGAAGCATCAGTGGGCCACAATTTGACACCTGTACTCTAGAGCTTATTTTCTTATAATTGGTATAATTTTAAATGCATACATTTGCCTGATTGAATGCCCCTTGGAAAAAAAATACAATTCTTGATTCACAGCTCCAAATGCAATGCTATTAATTCAATGAAAATACCTATAATTCCACCTTGTTCATGCATAGTACATATTTGATATAATGCTTTTACAGCAACAGACAAGTTGATTTAAATGCACTTCACAGTGTTCTTAGCAGATACAGAGATAATATTGAATTTGTTCTGGAGGAAATTATATTATAAATGAATAATAACTGTTGTTATATCTCTGTTCATTGACTGACTCTAATGTGTAATGAAAATCCATATACCCTAAATAATTCTTTTTTGTTCAAATATCGGATAAACTTTTGTATTACAAGGAAAACAGATTCAATCTTTACCTTATCAGTTATTGTTGGCTGTTGTACTCAACATGTTAAATATATTAAGGTCTGTTATTTTGTCTCTTTCAAATATTTAATAAAAATAGTTTATATATCTGTTTTTTCCCCTCAGCGCTTTAGAGTATCGTAACGTTGCACCACTGTGATAGCTTTGTCCCTTAGAAAATGTTTTCTTGTAATTGAATGAAGACTGGAAAAAAGCACAAAGGATTCCCATCAGTAGCGTAATAACTTTATTGAAAGAAATAGAAGTAAATAAAAGAATGTTATCAAACATCAAATGTAGAAGAAACAGACATAGCTCCAATGTTTAGATCTGTATCCTACATCTGTGTGGCTGAGTAGCTGTACAGTTGATGCAGTGCTTCAGGAAACCACTACTCACTCACCCCAATGGAAAGAGCTTGATTGTAAAAATATATTTTTAAGAGAGATTAAAATATCGCCTGCAGTTTCTACCAAAGCAAACATTCTTATTCTTTCATGCACATGCATGGAAAGAGTGCAAGAGACTTAGGGGGTGCACAACCAGGATTGGTGCAAGAATTTTATTTTGCTTGAAAAGGTAGCACTTACAGGACTTGTATATAAATTATAGAAAAAAGTTATTCTTTATTCCATATAAATAATTTTTTTCTATACCATATATAGCTCCAAGTAAATGAGCACATAGACAGCCTAAAACTGTCAGGTAGGAACTAATGGTCTTTTTACAACTTACTGTAAAAGGCTATAATGACCATAAAAATGTTTTATTGTTTATTTTATTCTATTGTATTTGATGTGCTCTTTATCTCTTTTTTTGACATTTCATTGTGAAACCAGATAGTTATCTTAGTTAATTACACACACACAAAACCATATATCTATGATTAAATATTGTCTTTAATCTTAAGGCACCCTATATTTATTACAACTCGACCTCCCAAGCTCTGAAGCCTCAGTGTCCTGATTCGCTGTGGGCAGAAGTTTGGAGGTATGATGATGGTTCCTGTATGATTGAGGATGATAAAGAGTTTTAGAATGTGGGAGCAACATGGTTGAGAAGAGGAATGAGAAGTATGCAGAGGGTCCACAACATGATTTTGCCTTTTAAAAGACTAAAATCTGTGTGGTGGTCCTTTGTCTCAGAGTCTAGATATTTTGATATATACACAGACTATAGAGACCAAGACCGAAGAGTTGGAATGCATAATAAAATGGCAGAATGGGTGAAAATTACTCTAGTTCTTTGAATCTAACCAGTGCTATAGGCTCAATCCCTTTTGGGCATACAGAAAAAGGATGTGGGATCTTTCTCATACTAAAACCTATTATCAATTCTAATTTTTACAATACTCTTTTCATTTCAGTTAATTTTCATCTAACTAAATACTATTCTCTTCTACTTTTTTAGACCCAAAATGTTCTATTCTGTAATTCAAAAATATTCTTGATGCAGTAGATGGTTTCTCTCTTCAGTATTGAATTACACAGAACTTGTTGTGCCTGCTCAAACTTGTATACATTTTGAAGTTTTCTTAAAAATTGGGTACATCCTACATTTGTATACACTCACTCATATTCCTACTCCTTTTTTTCATGTAGCACATGGTAACTTACCCTATTCAGAACAAAACACACAAACCAACACATAAAATGTGTATAAGAGAGGTGGTAAGTTACTAGAGCATGCATTATAACAGTTTCTGAAAGAACAATGGACCTAGTAACTATAATAAGCAAATATGATAAGTGACCTAATATGAACAGAGGTGATGTATTGTTCATACCAACTAGTTCAATGTAATTAGTCATACAAACTAATTTTATATGTTTATATGCAGAAAGAAATGGTCCCAGTACCAACAACTGTAATTAGGGAATATAGTGTTTTTCCGAATCCCGCAGGGCAAAAGTAATCCCAGTCGAGGCAAATATATGCAGCATACATTTCACTGTACTTTAAAGTTTGTGTTGCAGCTACTTCTACATTTGCAATATATTCATACGCTAATTCAAATATTCCTCTCAAATTTTTCTTTATTTTCTTTCAAGACCATAAAAATAAAAAAAAGAATATCAGGGGAGGCTCTCTTTTCAGCTGCACAGTCATTACTAATTCCGAAAGTGAATGGAGATGACAGGTTTTATTTTAAGAAAAACCTGCACTCTTTAGTTTTAATACATGTCTTTTCTCAATATGCTAATCAGATGCACACTCATATTTTCTAATCAAACTAAGGTACATACTTCCCAATTGTTACTTTTTCAGAAAATTGCTATTGTATTGTGTGTTTTTTTGCATAGGCAATAAACTGCACTGCATTTGGAAGAATAGAAATAACAATATCTCAGATTTGTGCCTTACATCAACTTTGTTTTATTTAGCTTTTCCATAAATATAAAAAATAGGAGAATCATTTTTGCATATAAATGAGATATACAGAGTATCTTCTATTTATGTGATACTTTATTTATTCTGCAAAGGTCATCTGTTGCAATGGACAGCATGTTTAATTTTGCACAATTATTTGAGTAACTAGAATACATTACAGCAACATCTGAATATTATATACCATACTAAAACTGATCGATAAGCATATTATCCATCAAGCTGCATCACAAATATAAGACCATTTTACTCTGATTATCTGCTGTGTTGTGATTATCCTTATTATTTGTAATGACTAATTTACAAATGAAATAATATTAATTTGTCAATAGCCTACAATCTAGAAACGGATTTTTTTTTCATGAAGCACTACTGATAAAAATAATAGGGGTATGTATGTAGGGTCATGAATAGACCATTAAAAAAGTAATTGATTGACATCAGGTTAGTCTAGCTCCAAAACCTGTTCTCTCATGGCCACTGAAATATAATTTAACCCAAGGTTTCTACATAGTAGATTGATGCTCGTAGTCTTCCTGATGCTAAAAGCAAGTTGCTTTGTGTTGTTTTTTGTAAATGTAGTACATTTTAGCTACTAAGAGCCTTGGATTATTATTTTTAATGTCATTTTTCATTGGAAATCAAAACTGAATACTTTTATAGGAATTATTTATAAGCGCAGAATTTTGCATAGTAAATGCATGTGAGATTAAGTGTTTATCATTAGACAGGATTTGGGAGGAAGTTTAAAAAGATTTTCTAAAATTCTGATTTATTGTGTCTTCAGTGTTAGCACAAATACAGTTGTACTGCAGAACAGTTGGGAGAGGATTCTTGGTAATTTGGTAGTGTGGAAGGACACGTACGCAAACATGACCCAAGCATTCTGGTCTAATCTAATGTTTCTACAGTGCAGCAGATTAGTTAGTAAACATAGATTACTAGGTACACAAATCATATACCTATTGATATTTACTACAATTTTATTAAACGTCAAATGAATGTTCAGATGTTATATTTGAATCACACATTGGAAATAATATTCATTACTGGGCACAATCCTTGTTTTAAAATGGTGAGAAATGGCGGCCTTACCTGATGCTATCACACTTGAACGTGTAGTGATTTAGATTGTAAAGGGAGGCCCTTAGACCAATCAGGAAGGGGGGCATGACTGCAACCCCATGTTATGCAGTTTTTTTTTTTTTTTCTTTTTTACCAATCTTGTAGGAGTGTGGTAATTGTACAGCTAACTATCGCATGTGATTGATGTGTTTATAAATATTTGTGGGCAAGGAGATCTTACCCAATTCAGTCCTTATATTTTAATTATTGTCAAAACTGCAGAATATGGCCCTTACCAGGGATGGTGAAAGGCAATGTTAAAGTAATGTCCTTTCGGGCTTGGAATGTTATCAGTAGTCAAGTGGATTTTCCATCTTTGAGATTTTCTTTTAAAAATCTCTTGTCATTTCTATTTTTATTTTTTTTCAAGAAGATCAGCAGACCTAGAGATTTAAAAATATTTTGTCAAAATGCCACATCACACCTTGTTGTGCCTTTGAAATGCTGGTTATTATTCATTACTGTCTGGAGCTCAACTACCCTAATCACAGTTAAACACAAACACCGCAGAAGTGATGTAACAGACTGTCTCACTAAAGGTACAGCATGGATAAAATGGTCATGTCACCAAGGGGTTAAATTATTGGGATTGGGTGACAATCAGTACAATTTAATAATTTGGTGCCCTTGATTAAAAGGGTCAAGCCAATATGCCTGGATCTGGCCTGAAATGGTGACAAATTAGGACTTGTAAGCCCCCCTAAAGGTCCAGAATGCAGCTAAAATAGCTGAATTTAAGACATTTCAAAGTTAACAAAAATAAATTAAAAGCTAAAAAAAAATAATAAACTGAAAAATATATTAATATTATATATTTTTATGTATATATAATATAAAAAGAAGCATTTAATATATTACATTTTTATTTACTTTTATATATTGCATTTTATATATATTTTAATGTATCTTTACTTGATCAAAATTTTTATTGATTTTTTTTTAATTCTGCCCATGTTTAAGTCATCCTATTGATTTTTATGGGACGACATTGTCTATTTATGCTATAGCTGAGGTCATCCCGAAAAAGTGAGAAGTCTATAGGCAGTTAAAGGATATTATTTCGGAGTTCCAAATGTTGGAAAACAAACTGGCCCCATTAGCTGATTTTCGTTTTAATTTGGGATCACTTTGGTGTACCCTAAGTACTCCGAATTAAGGGGCTATTAGGATCACCATTTTATTTTCCCATGGAAAATTAGATCCTGAGTAGATCCAATATTTGTTGTTTTGTGATATTGTATTGAGAACATGTTTTTGTAATAAAGATTAACTATTTTTAAAGTGAAGGGAGTGCAATAGTTTTTCATATCAGGGGCAGTTAATGCAATAACATTTCAAGAAGTGCTTCTATTAAAGTAACCATTTTGGGCTTGATACTGTCTAATATTATGGACCTGCCAGTATTATACTGATGATTATATGAAAAGTAATAAAGATGAGACACTTTCAAGTGATAAAATAATAGGTTAAATGTTACTACATACTGTTATGAGTACATCATGTTACTCACATTGCTGCAATATGCAAAATTATATAATACTGTGGTATATCATATATTCAAATACTGGAAATAGTTTCATACTATTTTATACAGTTTTATATTTAAAAACATTCCATGGAGACATTTAAAACACATTTTTCTCCCAATTTTGACATTTATTTGCAGTTTTTCTAATACAATATATAGATAATTTTCAATAGTTTTTCCTCATTCAGGGAAGATAAAACATATGCTTTGACTTTTGCAAGACTTTGTATTAGCATGGTTTGTGTTATTTAGCAAAGATGATTTTAAAATGTAAAGGATGAAACAAACTAACTTTTTCCCTGCATGTCTGTAGGATATAACTCTTGAAGCACAGATTAAAAAGACAAAAATACATAAAACATCACAAAAAGGGAGCCTTCATTGTCTTTAGACAAAATATCAAAGACAAATGCATCAAAAGGAAATGCACTAGTGCATATTCATACCTATATACATATATCTATAAAATGTGTGTATATATACAATTTCTCAATAAGTTGTCTCTTCCGAAAATACCTGCATCTAAATTGGAATCTTTAAACTGCCCTTTTTTGCTTGCTGAGGTAAGAGAGAATATAAAGAACTTACCTTCTAAGTTCAAGCTGAAAATACAGACGTTCCTCTTCTACTTGGATCTACCCATCTGTAATAGTAATCTAAAAGCCCTTTTATACATTTTTAATGCAAGTAAAAGCTAAGTTTAGCTAGAAATTGGAAAAAAGCAGGCCCTCCTGTCTGGAAGATATAACAGCACAGATCGATTATCAATATAAAATGGAGAGTGGGTACTATCGCCTGGAGGGGAAGATAGTAAAATAAAGAAAAATCTGGAATCCATGGACAATGTGAAATCAACATTTCCTCTCAGAATCATTATCCCCTCGATGGGACTGACCTCCGCGCTTGTGAATCCCCTCTCTCTCATCCAGTTTGGCACCCATAGTGTGGTTGAATGATTAAATGTATTTATGAATTTTACTGTACATGATTTAAATGTATTTGAATTTTACTGTATTTTTTGATTTCTATTGTAACCTTTAATTTTGACTTGCAAAAAAATGATAGAATGAAAATGAGAAAAGATGATTGAGTATTTGTAAAATATTATCATTATTGTCTTGTTGAATAAAATATTTATAAAAAAATATATATAAATACAGTGAGGGCAAAAAGTATTTGATCCCCTGATGATTTTGAACGTTTGCCCACTGACAAAGAAATGATCAGTCTATAATTTTAATGGTAGGTGTATTTTAACAGTGAGAGACAGAATAACAAAAAAAAAATCATATAGAATAAATTGATTTGCATGACAATGAGTGAAATAAGTATTTGATCCCCTATCACTCAGCAAGATTTCTGGCTCCGAGGTTTATTTTATACGGGTAACGAGCTGAGATTACCTGTATAAAAGACACCTGTCCACAGAAGCAATCAATTGATCAGATTCCAAACGCTCCACTATGGCCAAGACCAAAGAGCTATTCAAGGATGTCAGGGACAAGATTGTAGACCTACACAAGGATGGAATGGGCTACAAGACCATCACCAAGCAGCTAGGTGAGAACGTGACAACAGTTGGTGTGATTATTTGCAAATGGAAGACACAAAATAACTGTCAGTCTCCCTCGGTCTGGTGCTCCATGCAAGATCTCACCTCGTGGAGTTTCAATGATCATGAGAGCGGTGAGTAATCAGCTTAGAACTAGATGGGAGGATCTTGTTAATGATCTCAAGGCAGCTGGGACCATAGTCCAAGAAAACAATTGATAACACACAATGCCATGGAGGACTGAAATTCTGCAACTCCCGCAAGGTCCCCCTGCTCAAGAAAGCACATGTACAGGGCCGTCTGAAGTTTGCCAATGAACATCTGAATGATTCAGTGGAGGACTATGTGAAAGTGTTGTGGTCAGATGAGACCAAAATCAAGCTCTTTGGCATCAACTCAACTTGCCATGTTTGGAGGAGGAGGAATGCTGCCTATGACCCCAAGAACACCATCCCCACTGTCAAACATGGAGGTGGAAACATTATGCTTTGAGGGTGTTTTTCTGCTAAGGGAACTGGACTGGAACTGCATTAAAGGGACGATGGATGGGGCCATGTGAGAACCTTCCCTTAGCCATGGCAATATAAATGGGTCACGGATGGGTATTCCAGCATGACAATGACCCAAAACACACTGTTAAGACAATAAAGGAGTGGCTCAAGAAGAAGCACTTTAAGGTCCTGGAGTGGCCTAGCAAGTCTCCAGACCTTAATCCCGTAGAAAATCTGTGGATGGAGCTGAAGGTTCAAGTTGCAAAACATCAGCCTTGAAACCTTAATGACTTGGAGAGGATCTGCAAAGAGGAGTGGGACAAAATCCGCCCTAAGATGTGTGCAAACCTGATGGCCAACTACAAGAAATGTCTGACCGTGATTGCCAACAAGGGTTTTGCCACCAAGTACTTGAAGGGATCAAATACTTATTTCACTCATTGACATACTTACATAGTGACAACTTATAACTTTTTTTGACATGTTATTTTTGTTATTCTTTCTCTCACTGTTAAAATACACCTACCATTAAAATGACAGACTGATCATTTCTTTGTCAGTGGGCAAACATTCAAAATCAGCAGAGGATCAAATACTTTTCCCCCTCAGTGTATATATATATATATATATATAAATATACACACACAAGTTGAATATCCATTATCTGAAATGCTTGGAACCAGTAGTATTTTGGATAGCTTGTACTTAACTTGTCATTTCTGCAGCACCAACCCTATAAAGCCCTATAACAAACACGTCAAATGCTGTGTAGCTTTATTTAAGTACACATTTATTTAAGTACACAGCTTTATTTAAATACCAGCCCTATACATGTTCTACTTTACCTTGGAAATAGGTAATATAAAACATTTGTAAAATTGTAGCTGCCAAAATTAGCTTCTCCGAGGTACTGCCGAAATTATCCGCTTTGAGCGCGAAAGTCCCTCCCTGCCCATTAGTGCTTGCTTTAAACCTATGGCACCTGGCAATAGGTTTAAACGAAAGGGACTCGAAGAAGGTGAGTATATTTTATCTAAAGAATACTCAACCTGTACACTCATTTTCAGAGCAGTAGCTAAAGTTGTGGCTGTAGGCGGGCACCAGCGGGAAAGCTTTAAGTATCTTTGTGGGCAATTAATATCTTTTTGCATACACATCTATTACTGGAGTCTGTAGATGTGGGAAATTTTACTCACATCAACAGACTCCAGTAATTGATGCACATGCACAAAATACCATCCAGGGGACACGCTAGCCCTGCATCTGTCCTCCATCCGACCAAAGATCCTCAGAAGATGTCCACTCTCACAACACAACTCTGCGGATTTTTAACAAGTGATACATGGTTAAATTGTATTGGGTCATTTTAAGGAAATAGCTTGAAGTTTATGATAGCTGTGCATACTTTTAAGTTAATGTGTTTGACAAGTGCACAGTTGTCCTTTAAGCATTTCTGTTTAAAATTCTTAACACTTGATGCAATTTTTCAATTAAACATGACTTCGTTTTTTACTGACAGCTGTCCTTTAATGTAAATAATGTTACATTTAAAACAACTGCTTTATTTTTGGAAAATGTTAACATATCTATTGAATTATTTCAGAAAACCTTTTTAGTCTACTTGACTTACCAGCACTTTTGGCCACATGTACTTTGTGTACACAAACACTTAACAGCTTATATTTCAATGCTAGAGGGTTTAATACGTTATGCAAAATATGAAATATAAATACAATCCTGTGCCCTGTTGAGAAATGTTAGCAAGGTGCACATTTCTGAGTATTATTAAACTGTTAGTGCCAAAGCTAACTGTATAACATTTACATTACAATGACATTGTTAATAGTTTCTCTACTGGAGATATTAGGGACATGGATAATCATTTAACTGATGTTTTTCTTTAAACGCAGAGAGAGTGTCTATAATTATGTTGCATGCCAAGCTGGCAATGTGCCTTCTCGAAATTTCTCTGTGCAAAGAGAGCTCAAAATATACTCGGAAGTGACTAGTTGTTTGGTTTTCCCACTACTGAAATATTTAAACCAAGACAACTTTTTTTGATATGCTTTTTAAAAATATGTAATCAGAGTTTTGTGACAGCATTACACATTTACAGGGTATACTCAATACATATAGAACTGCAGGGAAGTTAGATTGGAATTTGAAACAGTAGGTTAATGTGGCCGAGTTAGAAACTTCTCAATGCAGGCCTCAATTTTGAAGTTCCTATTTCAATCCCCTGCAGTTCTCTGTTTATTGAGCAAAGACTTTGATTTCTGTGTTCTGATTTTCATTGCAGACCAATTAAAGGTTCCATGGTAGTTTAGCAAGCTTGGTAAAAGGCTCATTCTTTGCATTATAGTTGGCCTTTTTTGGTTCATGTTTAAGCTAATTTCTACATATAGTTTATACAGATGAGGAACTATGAAAAAGGGTCAATGACATGTGGTGCTGACACTAGGATTGAATTCTAATGGTTTTATGTTTTTGTACCATCAAACACAACAAAGATGAGCACAATGCAAAGTGCAAGGAAACACATGTCAACAGTTCAGGATCATATAAGTTGTAGTTAAACAATATCTGATACCTACAACTTATTTCTTTGATTATTTTCACAACTTTTATTAAAGTTTTCAAGTGATAAGTAACAGACAAAATAATACAAAGCCTTATATAAGTTACAATGAAAAATCAAGACTATATACAGATAATACATTACTTTGGGGGAAACATGATAGATTATCATATCAGAAAAGTGGAGCTTTACCATCTCGCAGGACCATCAGGAGAGAAACACAAAAGCAAAGAAGTGGATGAGGATAAGAAAGATACTGGGGATGCCACGTAGCTGTACAGGTGGTGAGGGCACATCCAAGTGTTGACACATGTGGTGGAGCTTGCAAGCTCTCGAGGCGGGGGGGAGGGGTTGTGGCACAGAAGCATGGCCCCATTCACTGGAAAAGTAGAGCACACCCTCTGCCATGCTACACTGGCAGATCTGGTTGTGTGCCGTAATTTGATCAGATCCATCTGCACACGCATGGAAAGATCCCAATGTATATTCATGAGCCCAGTTATTTTGCTCCTCCTCCCTAAATACACCCATAGGGAAACTCCTCAGTTGCAAGTGTTCCATGCTCGTGATAGGTTCCTTGGTACCTCACTATCATTTATTCTGTTTATTTGTTTTTTGCCTTCTGCTCTGGTGCCTTGCCTCTAGTGGGTTACAGTTAGTAGCACTGCAAAGTCCCCAGTGGCTTAGCTCCTTTGTCTCAACCTATGGTGTGTAGTCATTGGAGTGATAACCTTCACTGAAACGACTACCTTTTCCGTGCCCGACGGCTGCTTAGGATCTTCAGCATGTTGTATATCAGTTTCACAGTCAGGGCCTTCCAGGTACGTGGTCCAGGGGTGCCATTTATTATATAGAAAGTCTGCAGATACAAGCTGTGGGAGGGGACATATTCTTAATATCTTCAGTCGGATGCGACCAAAGATGGAGAACATATGTGATGCTGGCACATTGCCTTCAAGTGCGGATGGCGTTGTAAAGCATACACATTCCTGTCACGCTAACAGTGCCATCCGCACTTCGAGTAAACATTCCAGCACGGCCTCTGCCCTCCAGCTTTGATTGCAAATGACTGAAGATACTCAAAAAATGGCCCCTCCCACAGCTCGTAATAGGTAATACACTTGTTTTAAAGAAATAGCTTGATGATAAACAAGAATGTGTTAAAAACCCAGTAGTTCATTGTTTTGTGACTAGTTAATGACTATGAGTCATTAAAACTCATATTTTACTCTTAGCATAAGATTACCTAAAAAGACAGCAGCACAATACTGTTTTATTACAATGATTAGTTATTTGTGCATATTTAAACATACCAAATATTATATTGCTAGTTGTGTGATGTTGTATTACTAAAAGGCAATACAACACATAGGACTAATTGTGAAAACATGCACCATGGTTCTCCTTTTTGACAAGTATTATTTTCAATCTCCAAAATATAGTAATAAATTATTTCCTTCAGAGAATTCTAGCACACACCCTACCTGCATTTGAAAGTGACAACCATTTAGTAATTCAGAGCAGAATCCTATCTTTTGCAAACACATGTGAGTAATTCCTTTGAAATATTTTCTTGCCTGGAAAGTGGTAAATCCTTTTTTTTTGGCAACTTAAAAAACTATTACAACGCTGTAAAGGATGAATCATATCTGTTCTAATAAAAAATGTGTCATTTGTCATTCATTTGAAAAATAACTTACATATTACTTACATATTACCGTATTTGCTCGATTATAAGACGACCCTGATTATAAGACGACCCCCCAAACTTTGTATATTCCTTTAGGAAAAAAACTAAAAGCCTGAATATAAGACTACCCTATAGGAAAAAAAAAGTTTAACTTGTATATATGTAAATTGCTTTTTAATATGTAATAAAAAATTGATATTATACAAATGCATTTCTTGTTTTTATTTCCTTGTGGCCTCTCTCCCCCCCCAGCGTAGTCTCTCTCTCTATCTTCCCCCTCCCTCCCCTAGTCTCTCTCTCTCTCTCTATATCCCCCCTCTCTCTCTATCTCCGCCCTCTGCACGATACGTGCAGACATCCTCCATGCTGCCCAACACCTCCGTCTATTATGACGGACAGCTGGTCCGTCATAATAGACGGAGGTGTCGGGCAGCATGGAGGATGTCTGCACATATAGTGCAGACATCACCCAGCTGCCCGCTTTTCCCTGGTGGCTAGTGGGGCAGCAGAGGATGTCTGAGCGATGAGCGCAGACTCCCCTGCTGCCGCCCGGCATGCTCGCCGGGACTTCTGTGATGTAGCTGGAAGTACCCGGCTTCTTCATAGAAGCCCCAGCGGTCGTGCAGACATCCCCTGCTGTTAGAGAGGGGGATCCAGGTCCCCTGCAGCTCTGCTGGGGACCTGGATCCGTGTCTTATAATCTGACCTCAATTTGAGGTCAGATTATAAGAAGACCTCGAATGTAAGCATTTGCTCTAAAAAAAACCTTGTCTTATATTCGAGCAAATACGGTACTTTCTGTATCTATTGTTATAGTGAAATGTTCTTTACACTGACTTGACAACATCCATTCCTTTCTTTCAGGTGAGACTGTATGCGCGGCCTGATGCAATCAGAAGAGGGTCTGGTGATTATGCCCTAAATATTACCAAGAGACTCTTGGAATTTTATGATGATTACTTCAAAGTCCCATACTCCCTGCCAAAATTGGGTAAGCATTTTCAAATTTGAATTTATAAATGTTTATGCAACAAATGTCACATAAAAATACCTCAACTGTTCATCTTACAGCTAGAGTTGAGCGGACACCTGGATGTTCGGGTTCGGCGGGTTCAGCCAAACTCAGAAAAAAAAGTCCGGGTTTGGGGTCGAACTTGACCCCGAAGCCCAAACTAATAATGTTAGGGGGGACCTAATGTTCCCCCTGTCCCCATCCATTTCCGGCGGGTGGGGACCCTATAATAATAATGAGGGGGGAACTAATGTCCCCCCCCGGTCCCCACCCATTGCCGGCGGGTGGGGACCCTATAATAATAATGAGGGTGGGACCTAGTGTCCCCTTACGGTCCCCACCCATGAGCGGCGGGTGGGTACCCTAAAATAATAATGAGGGGGGTACCTAGTGTCCCCCCCCCAGTCCCCACCCATGATCGGCGGATGGGGACCATAAATAAAGTGACTAGGGGTGCCCAGCCCCTAGTCACTCCCCCCCCAATAAAAAATAATACCTACCCCTAAAACCAACCAATCAGAGTGCTAGCCATTTTAAACAGAGTGGGAAAACTTCCAAAGAACTTTCCCACACTGTGTAAAATGACACAGAGCACTCTGATTGGTTGGATTTCAAACCAACCAATCAGAGTGCTGTGACAGGTAAATGGAGAGACTTACCTGTCAGTCTCTTCATTTACTTGTCAGAGCACTTTGATTGGTTGGCTTTAACCAACCAATCAGAGTGCTCTGAGCTTAATTGCAGGGCGGGGCAAGGCTTTATAAGCCTTCCCTCGCCCTACAGAGCTCAGTCTGCACGGGGCCCTCCATGGGCGAAGATGGATTATTTTTTCACCCACCAGTGGATTTTTTTTTTTTAATGTGCTCGTTTTTTGGTTGTTGTTTTTTTACAGTTGCGGCGCATATTATGGTTTTTTATTTGGCCTTTTTTGGGGCTAAAGAAAAGAAGAAAGGAAAAATAAGTCTTCAAATGGTAAGTATGAAATTGTTATTTTTTTACAGGTTAGTTTATTGCCCACCCCCCTCACTATTATTAGGGTGAGGGGGGTAGGTAGGCATTTATTGGGGGGGAAGTGACTAGGGGCTGGGCACCCCTAGTCACTTTATTTGTGGTCCCCAACCGCGCTCATGGGTGGGGACCGGGGGGGGGACGACATTAGGTCCCCCCCTCATTATTATTATAGGGTCCCCACCCGCCGGCAATGGGTGGGGACCAGGGGGGGGGGGGGCTTATTTTACTAGTGACTGGGCAGCAATAGCTTTTTAAATAGTAATTTTACATTTGTTTAGGCGATATGAATAGCCGAACCCCGAACTCCAACCCGGACATACAGTGGAATGTCCGTTTTCGGGTCCAAAAATATTAATGTTCGGTACGAACTCGAACTTTGCGGTTTGGGTTCGCTCAACTCTACATACAGCTAATATTTACAATTTTGTTTAGAATGTATCAACATTGCTATGTTTATGGAAGTTTTATTCATTGATATATTTGTACCACAGAGGATTAATATACTCAAAATGCATGTTTTACTCTTTTAATATTTCTGTTGTGTTATTTTGTCTGTTAAAGCACTATTTATTATTCACACTGAACCAGAAATAATTATGGTGTCCATGAATAAATATTCATAATATAATTGTTCTGTAAACTGTGGTAACTACAAAGTTTCAAATAACCTAGTGTTTCCAACATAGGGATTTTCAGTCTCGCTGCAAAGAGGTAATTAGGGTAAAGTGTCTAATTCCAAAGGTAATGTCAAGACAAACAAATTAAAGTCATAACTTGGTTGACATGGAATGGTTGAGGCAGGCAGCAATAATGCATAAATGAGGTCACAATGAAATGTGAGTGCAGACTGAAAACAATCAAAGTCAAGTTCAAAGTCCACAGCCAGAATTGATAGTCCAGTATAACAAACATGTCATCAAAGGCACATGGGTTACAGAATAAAAAAAGATCAATACATTTTGATTCCAGACTATAAATATAAGCGTTTTTTTTTCACTCATTCACCTTTAGTGGTGCATTGCAAACATTATATTGGTGGTAGTATACATTTATAACTGCTGTAAAAGTTGTATGTTTGCTCAAAAAGTCACCTATGATCCTTATGTACAGATGCAACAGATTCACAAAAGATGGATAGTGTAATAGTATGGGGATATATTAATGACAGGGAGTAAGGAAGACAGATGGGAACCTTGGCACATAAACCACTGATCCTTAAACTAGATTTAGAGCTAGTACTAATTTCATCTATTAATATTCTTCATTGTCCCCTCTCCTCCTAGAATATATGCAGCTGGTGAGAAGTTATTGCTACATTCTTTGCTTTGCTTATCTGGCTTATATTTAACTCCTTTGTGATACATGGTGCTTGCATCCCAGCTGATGCAAATACCAAAATGCCATTTTTTATCCCTGGCCACCGATCACAAGGTGATCAGTAGCCATGGGTCCAATGACAGAGACCCTGTGTTCCCCTGGCAAAAAGTTCACGAGTGACTTCACAAAGGTGTGCCCGAACCTGGAAGCTTGGGCACGGCGCGTTCAGTAAAATATAGCCGGTGTTTGTTTTGAGCATCTGCTACATTTTCCCTGTCAATTTGCGAATATTTGTAACATTTTGCGCTTTTTTTTTTAACCCAAGTTGCACCTTTTCCGTTTATTTTTATGTAGTGTGCATTTTTCTGGTTGTGCTTATGTATATTGCAATTATATTTGCACATGCAAAAGACTTTTGTGAATATTTGTGAAAAATAATTCTTATTTTGCCTGTGAAAATTACACCAGCATTTAGCAAGTGCTACTAAAAAAAGTAGAAACAACATCACAAACTTGCCTGTTTTTATTCACAATGTGTTCGTATTTTCTATTTGAGTGTTAAATGTTTAGTACATTGCAAAAGGAGCAAAGCACAAAAAAAGGTTTTGCACATAAAACATATTTGCTTTTTTTGAGTACATGGCCCTTTTAGAGTTTTTACAGATTGTATAGTAGAAGTTATTAATTTTGGTTGTGAATCCAGGCCACCAAATGTACATGTTAGGCAATCATGGATGTGTGAGAATAATATATTTATTATTTGTTAATTGCATTTGGTTGCATATATGATATCTAGTCCATATCTGATAAAATATAGCATTCCAGTAAAAAAACACTGCTCCAATTCTAGGTATCTATTTTAGAAATATAAATACCGTATTTGCTCGATTATAAGACGACCCTGATTATAAGACGACCCCCCAAACTTTGGATATTCCATTAGGAAAAAAACTAAAAGCCTGAATAAAAGACTACCCTATAGGAAAAAAAGTTCAACTTGTATATATTCACATGTAAATTGCTTTTTTAATAAAAAATTATGATAGCAAAACATGTATTTCTTGTTTTTATTTCTTTTTATGTGCCAATGCTGCCTCTCTCTCTCCCCCCCTTAGTGTTGTCTCTTTCCCCCCTCACCTCTGTTTCTGCACCCCCTCCCTCCCCTTGTCTCTGTCTCTTCCCCCCCTCCCCTTGTCTCTGTTTCTTAACCCCTTCCTCCCCTTGTTGCTGTCTCTTCCCCCTCCCTCCCCTTGTTGCTCTGTCCCCCCTCCCCTTGTCTCTGTTTCTTAACCCCTTCCTCCCCTTGATGCTGTCTCTTCCCCCCTCCCTCCCCTTGTTGCTCTGTCCCCCCCCTCATGTCTCTCTTTCCCCCTCCCTACCTTGTTGCTCTGTCCCCCCCTCCACCTCTGCCCCCCTCCCTCCCCCTCGTCATGATCCCTGGTGGCTAGTGGGGGCAGCCGGGGGATGTCGGCACGATATGTGCAGACATCCTCCATGCTGCCCGACACCTCCGTCTATTATGACGGACAGCTGGTCCGTCATAATAGACGGAGGTGTCGGGCAGCATGGAGGATGTCTGCACATATCGTGCAGACATCCCCCGGCTGCCCGATTCTCCCTGGTGGCTAGTGGGGCAGCAGAGGATGTCTGCGCGATGAGCGCAGACCTCCCCTGCTGCCGCCCGGCTCACTCGCCGGGACTTCTGTGACGAAAGCGGAAGTACCCGGCTTCTTCATAGAAGCCCCGGTGGTTGTGCCGGGCGGAAGCAGGGGAGTCTGCGCTCATCGCGCAGACATCCCCTGCTGTTAGAGAGGGGGATCCAGGTCCCCTGCAGCTCTGCTGGGGACCTGGATCCCAGTCTTATAGTCTGACATCAATTTGAGGTCAGATTATAAGACGACCTCGACTTTGCCGTTGACTTTGCCTTTGCCGAACACCTTTGGTCCAACCTACTGCTGGAGCTCCCCTGCATTACACTCCTGACTCCCAGCCTCACACCGTGTGTATCTTTTAAGCTACACGTCAGGTTCACTTAGTAGAAGAAAGATGTGGTTTTTAACTCTTGCTTCCATTAAGATACCATTTTTCCCTTACTTGATTCCATGATCACCCAGAGATGTGGGATACCAGGTATCCATTGCCTCTGTAACCTCATCAAATACTAGTGATTTACTGGTTGACGCTGTTAATCTGATGCTATTACTTATAAATAATAAGCAAACCATATAAAGATTCTGAAACGCTCCTGCTGCCCTTAAGACACCTACATTACACACAAAGAGTAAACCCCGTCTTATAATCGAGCAAATACGGTATATATAAATTATACACTACATGTGTGCACAACTGATTTGCAGCTACCCTGTTGCTGATGTTTTGATTAGCACATTCTATGTAACAACTGGGTTGTTTAATTACTTCTTTTTTTTTTCATAACATAGTGTTACTTATTATTATACTTATTTATAATTATAAAATTATGCATTTTAAGATTTTTAGTGCAGTACCATATATTTTTTTTATTGAACAGCTGACCATGAGAGAAATAAAGTCAGAAAAATAAATCTTTCTGTCCTGTTCACAAAGATCATCTGTCAAAACTTCCTTCTTAGAGGGATAAATAAATTAACACAAGCAGAGAGTTCAGACAAATAATACTTTTAAAAACCACCCTGCTTGCATTTATGTGTTGCTACATGACACATAATAATTTAAATGGCATGTGTCATAAAGAATAATTCAGTGTTTTTCATTCGTGAATATATGGCTTAAGTACTATGGACAGTTAACGAGACATATGAGCAGTTTGCCAGAGTTATTGCTTTTGTACATTGATCTGTGATCATTGCATTCGTGGTTTCACACCTTTTTATCATGAAGTTGTAACACCTAGTTATATCTTGATGGTATTTCCAGTTCATTTACTTTGCAGGTAAATCACAGGCTGATAGAGATCAATAGAAAAAGAAAGCTCAGCTTTATAAAAAAAAAAGTAAATTATAAAACAGTATACCGTATTTGCTCGATTATAAGACGACCCTGATTATAAGACGACCCCCCAAACCTTGGATATTCCTTTAGGAAAAAAAACTAAAAGCCTGAATATAAGACTACCCTATAGGAAAAAAGTCAAATTTGTATATATTCACATGTAAATTGCTTTTTTAATAAAAAAATTATATCAAAAAATGCATTTCTTGTTTTTATTTCCTTTTTATGTGCCAATGCTGCCTCTCTCTTTCCTTTTCCCCCAGCTGTGTCTCTCTCCCCCTCCCTTTGACTCCCCCCCTTGTTTCTCTCTGCCCCCCTTTGTTGCTCTGTCTCTCCCCCTCTTGTTGCTCTGTCTCTCTGCCCCCCATCACTCCCCTTGTCTCTCTGCCCCCATCACTCCCCTTGTCTCTCTGCCCCCCATCACTCCCCCTGTCTCTCTGCCCCCATCACTCCCCTTGTCTCTCTGCCCCCCATCACTCCCCCTGTCTCTCTGCCCCCCATCACTCCCCCTGTCTCCCTGCCCCCTCCCTCCCCCTAACATGTAAAAAGATCCCTGGTGGCTAGTGGGGGCAGCCGGGGGATGTCTGCACGATACGTGCACACATCCTCCATGCTGCCCGACACCTCCGTCTATTATGACGGACAGCTGTCCGTCATAATAGACTGAGGTGTCGGGCAGCATGGAGGATGTCTGCACGTATCGTGCACACATCCCCCAGCTGCCCGATTTACCCTGGTGCCTAGTGGGGCAGCAGAGGATGTCTGCGCGACGAGTGCAGACTCCCCTGCTGCCGCCCGGCACGCTCGCCGGGACTTGTGTGACAAAAGCGGAAGTACCCGGCTTCATCACAGAAGCCCGGCAGTCGTGCCGGGCGGAAGCAGGGGAGTCTGCGCTCATCGCGCAGACATCCCCTGCTGCCAGAGAGGGGGATCCAGGTCCCCTGCAGCTCTGCTGGGGACCTGGATCCATGTCTTATAATCTGACCTCAATTTGAGGTCAGATTATAAGAGACCTCGATTATAAGACGAGGGGGACTTTTCAGAAAAAAATTTCTGAAAAAAACCTCGTCTTATAATCGAGCAAATACGGTTCTTTGACTAAGTTATCATTATCTAGATATGCATGTGTTAAGAGAACTGGGTGATAAGAAATATATTTTTGCCACATCGATCACATTATGTCTGGATTAAACCCATATTAGTTTTAATATACCGAAAGTATGCATATGTTTAAATATAGAGCCCCAATAAAGTGAAATTATATTCGAAACATAACTATGATGATATAAAATACATTACATGTAGTTAATGTTTTTGGAAAACCATTAATTGTAATTTGCTCCCTATTTTATAGATCTCTATAGAAGCAAAATTATCCCAAAATCTTATTCCAAAGAGAAACATGGCTAAACGCTGTACTTGGGAATTTTACTGAAACATATTACAAATTACAACTTCATGCATCACAAAGCATACAGTAATGACTACACATTTGTCTAGCTTGTATCTCAGCATCACTTTTCTAAATTTCAATCTACGAATGGGTATGGTGTGTAGAAAATAATAATGTGTAATTAAAATGTATTAAATGTGATGTAATATTCTTTACAATTAAATGTGAAAGAGGTCAATATGTACCTGTGAATATCCAATATTAAAACACAGATTATTTAAAGACTTAAAGACAGTCTAGGCACCAAAGGCACGTTGCTGCAAATTGAAGTCATATTTATTATTTTTTGCTCAAGCCTTCCCTCGGGGGTCCATCTCTGCTCCACCCCTAGTGCGGTCACATGGGATCTGGAGCAGAGAACCACAATGAGCATGTTTTAAGATTTGCTTATATTTTTATTTCATCAATTGCCTCTCCAACTCTGCCTATGAATACTTATGGAGGATACATAGAGAGAGCTAGAAGAGTTTACATTTCATATAATGTATTTTTTTAACCAATGCAAAATGTAAAACAATCATTTAAAAGAACTTTAATATGCACTGACATTTGGAGGAATCTTTTGCACATCAGACCTTCCCTTTAATGTTTTGTGGAGTATGCATTAATTCACACCCTTTTGTTATTATAAAAATCCTTATTAAAAACATTACCCATTAAAACTTGCTGCTGTGTAAACCCGACCTAATCCAAGTGATGAAACACTGTCTGTACAGGCCTTTGATCCCATCACACTAAATTGTGCTCAGACCAGGGAACACAGTGACAGGGATTTACCTGAACATGGTCTTGAAGAACGGGGGGCCTTACAAGTGCAGCACGCAGCCTGATGACATCACTAGTGAAACTAAAAATCCTGTTAAAATTAATGGGATAATTTCTATTGGTTCCTGTTGCTGGATAGAAAAAAAAATTCTCATAGCCAGATAGAGTGGGCGTTCCTCATTATCTGTAAGACCTAGCAAAGTTTAAACTTCATTTAACTATGAGTATTTCCTAATTTAACAAATACAAATAGTAAAATATGCATTTTGAAAAGACTTTAATATGTATTACGTTTGGATGATGGATTTTAGGCACCAAACTTACCCTTTAACCTACTTTTGAAATACTTTTTAAAGAATTAGCTTACATGCAAATATGTGAAAATAATGTGTTTGTTTAGGGTAACATAACTTTTCATATAGGGAGAATTGTGGAAAAAGTTGTTCATGGTTAAAAAAGATAATAATTTCATCACATCAGGATTTTATCTCTTTATTTAAACTGTGCTTTGTAGTTAAGATATTCTGTGTGTCTGAAGAAGGCACCTAGCAACTTCTTGAAAGTGTGCAATCAAACTCTCAGTTAAACAGTAAGTGGAATCAATTCAACTCCATTTTTACCTGTTTTTCCAAGGCTTACACAAAAGTACAATATTAACTCTGGAAATGCTTACATAACCCCCTATTATCCATTGTGTATTTTAGATAGTATGATCATCTATACTTTGTCTGTGATATTTAACCTTTGACGCAACAGATTTTACTGGTATTTCCCATTGTGCTAAACTATATAGTCAGAAACACCACAGTTAGAGTTCCTTGTTAGGATAATTGCAGTGTTGCCATCAACCGGATTTGCTTGGGCAGTCCCATTTTTTGGTGTCCTATCAAATTTAGGTGTGTCCTGGCATGATTGCCACCCACACAAAATGCTTTTTTAATGCACTGTGTAAATGCTAAGAAGTGAGCGACAGATAACCCATATTAGCACAGTCTCACCATGTCACCCAAAGTAGTATGGATTATAAATCATGCTGCTACAGATTCATATCTCCAAACCATGGCTGTGCTTCATTTGGGACGATGGTATGTGACCAAAATTATGAGACGCATTCATAAAAAATTGTGAAAAATTATATATACAGTGACAAGCTCTTCAGTGACAAAGTAAATAAATCAAGTGCAGAAAACACTAGTGCATTCCCTCTGCAAAGCACAGAAAAATCAATAAAAAGTGGTAAAGTGTTGCGCAAAATAAAAAAATATATATAAAAATACTTATCAATAATAAATGTAGCAATCCAATCGGAGTTACACGTCAACACAGCTTAAAACTCCGGTTCCTGCACACATCGTTGCCATCGGAACTTTGCTGAACAGACCAGCTGGGTGACTTTGCTTCCTGCTTGCTCTTATCTGTCTTTTATTGGATGCTGTTTTTTATTGTTTTATATGTAAGCTTCTACATTCTGGGGGGCTATTAAAGATTGTTTACATTTGGTATATTATATCGTATTCCTCTTTCTGCATTTTTATCCACATCATCGTGACCCCCATTCTATCTCAAGATCCTAGATTACGATTGGGGATTATACGATTTATAGTCCATATGCCGGACACACCCAGAGCCGGTTTCCTAGGTTCTGTATAGTGTGAGTATACTTCCAAAGGGGGAGATATTCTCTACTACTACAATCCTTTGACAATACTGCACATTGTTTTTGTATCTCTTTTTTTCACATGTACCTCCGATTGGATTGCTACATTTATTATTGATAAGTATTTTTATATATATATTTTTATTTTGCGCAACACTTTACCACTTTTTAGAGATTCATAATAACATGAACAGGTGAAAAAGTATGAAGGTTGTTCCTACCCACCTGGGAGGGCTTTATGCACTTATTGTGCCACAAAAGATTATGAAATTATGACATCTCCTTTAGGATAAGTGTAACAATTGTTGATGTAAGATACACAGTACACTTAATAAAATACTGTCGACCTAAAGATTATTTATTCAAAATAAATATATGTATTCATGTTTGTTTTAAGTCATAATTGATTGAAAATAGTTACAGATGTTCATAAAGGGTATGGAAGATACAGATTATATATATAAATCTACGGTATGTTAATTATTATTTTATACTGTTTCATCAAATGTTGTAATTCAATATCTTCACTATTTAATACATTCTGATTATAAAGCCAAAAATAGCAGTGCCATGTAGACTTGGTTATGTACATAAAAAAGCATTTCAAACTACAAAAAATGTTAGGGTCGATTTTTAGCTATTTATTATTATACAAACACATGATTATTTTACCGTGTATCTCAGTTGCTTCTGATTTCTAATTCTTATAAATAACATTTATGTATATGCACCTTCACAATGTCCGACACTCAACTAATTCATTTGTTCTATGTTCTTACCATGACTGGAAGCTCCTCCAAAAGCCAGATGCATCGATGAGGCTCTCACAGGACTTATAAAAACGTATTTGAATCATTTTTGTAAGTCTTGTGAGTGTCTCATATATGTTTGGGCAAATATATATATATATATGAATAGACCCAATAGTTTGTATAAAAGGAAATCTGTCACCTAAATACTGTTAATAATGTGAATGTAGAGAATACAAAATGATCAAAAAGTATCTATCTTGTGTTACCACATTTGCAAGCAAATGCCTAAATAGGTTAGAAATAAGAGAGGGGAAAATTAACTTTCACCTGTTAATTTGTTGGTGCTATATAAGTTAATAACATCCTCATCGTTATCATCACAGGTATCATCATAATTGTAAAATGAGAGTTTGGTATACGTGTTAATATTTTATTCTTTATAATTAGTAAAATCGTTTTTTTCAGATGCGATGCACTTCTACTTTTTCTAAGTAATTTTACAATTTAAACCAATTAGTACCTTTTGATTCCTGGTGCTATAAGTATTTAGCTTAGCTACCAGAAACAGATGTTTTTGTGAACAAGCATATGTCACTTTTGAATGTTTTAATTGATACCTGTGGGTTTCGAATAATCCTCCTGTATATTAATATCCCTCAGTCCAAACATATCACGTGGGTTGTACTCTATAAAATTGTTGTGATTAAATGTTGTGATTGTTGTGTTCTTATAAGTAGGAGTATAAAAAGGTACATTGTGCCTTTGACTTGCGTAGAAACCAACATAAAGGTGATTGGCTTTGTCATGTGAGGTATATGATTGGTAATCAGAGCAGTCATATGCACACTCCCAGAGGAATGCCTTGGTGTGTGTGAGTGCACATGTTGCTCGTCTTGAAACAACTATTTTTTCCAGACATATATGTACATCATTTTTCAGGAACGGTTCAAAATTTCCATAGAGCTTATTTAGGCTGCATAGTTAAATTATCATTGTCTCATACTATTTTAGTTTTAGGTATATTTCTGCAGACCTGTCCTGTGGTGTTTTAGAGTCCACTGCTGTCATCATGTTGGCTTTGTTGCAATCTGCCCTATTGACCCTAATTCCTAATTGCACCCATAGAACCCCCTAGGTTTGATGTATGTTAGCAGTCTCCGTAGTGGCTAATAAGGCTAACTGATCAAAAGGGATCTGAGACTTCATTATATATATAATAAAAACTTTGTATGGAATGGAAAAAAACAGTGCTGCTACAAATCTGCATCAATTCTAAAAAAACAGCAATACAAATCTAAGTTCAAACATAAAAGCTTTGATAAACCAGTTGGACACTGAATGGGTTTATTTTTGTTTCAGTATTGAGCACAGCACATCACAAAAGGAATTGAATTCATGGCACTAGCCTTCCTTTAAAAAAAAAAAAAAAAATAAGGCCACACCTATGGTTTAGATTGCCGTTCTCCATTAACATTTCACAAACAAATTACTTTTATGCCTTTTTTCTAGCCCTTATGTGCCAGTTTAAGGTTTTTTTTTTTTATCTTGTTTCAAGAAAAAACTCAGAGAGAGGGAGTAACTATGCCCTTTCTTGTTGCTGGTATGCATCTTGTCAACTGCACACAGGCTGGCTGGAGGAGATGGGAGTTGCAGGACACACAGTAACATAAATAAATAAATAACCTACTAAACTGATTCATGGATTTCTGGATTAAGGATACCAGGAAAGTTAAAAGGGTTTTAACATGGGTTGCTTGGAAGGAAGACTTGACATATGATACAACTATGTAAATAAATAAAGGGAATCAACACAGTAAAAGAGGAAAGTATATGTTAAAGCAGAAAACCACCACGATAAGAGGACATAGTCTTAAATTGAAGGGGGAAAAGTAATAACAGGAAGTATTAGTTTACTAAGAGGGTAGTGGATGCATGAATTAGCCTTCCAGCACAAGTGACAGATGTTAACACAGTTTAAGCATGCATAGGATAGGCATAAGGCTATCCTAGAAATAACATAAGGGCAGGGAGTAATGAAAGTATTCAGAACATTCGGCAGACTAGATGGATGAATGGCTTTTATCTGGCAACAAATTTTATGTTTCTATGTTTGTTCGAAAAAAGTCAGAAGCTAATTATTTTAATAATTATCATATAATTATTATTTTACTAGTCAATACAAATCATATTCCAGCTCTAGCCTTATTATACTTTTATATCACCTAACTCACTACTTTCAGTTTTCTTATTTTATATTTCAGTTCAAACTATTTTTTTTTCAAAACACATTTTAAATCCTATTACCTTTTTAAATGACTTCTTCATGCTTCATAAAAATGGGAAATATTATTGATCACAGGGCAGTATTTAGGTTTTTGTTTTGTTTTTTAGCACAAAAGGAGTTAATAAATGTAATGATAATGACTAGCAAATCTAAGTTAAAAGATGAATGTAGAGAACTTGCTTGATTAAACCATTGTATTGTCACATTTGATCTATTTTTCTTTATACCAACATTTCTCATTAGTGTGGTGAGCAGACATCAACAAAACCTACTAATGAAGAATCCCTAATGGTTCTCAGAGCAATTGACTAAAATGTTTTCCTTGTTCTCATTTACAATTTGAAGGTAGCAGTTCTATTTAATATGCAGAGTAACACTTACTGGTAACAGACTGTGCAATTGAGTCACCAAATGAGATTTCTGTAATCAAGGTGCTTCCCTGACATTTTGGACAATGTTCCATGTATTTTTTTTTTTTACCATTTTAATAATGCTGTACATAGGTTTAATGGAAGGGTTTCTATGTCTGTAGTAACTAAATGGTGTAAATCACATTATCATGTTAAGTTAAATTAAATCTGCAAGCTTAATTCTTTCTTCTTGGAACTATGACATACAGCCCTGATGAAATATCACATTACCATGTTTTTAGTGATTACAGTAATAGAAGTCAATAAAAGTTTATTTGTGGGGTTTATACAATTTCAAATGAAACTATCACCTTTACTGAAGTCAGTAATGTTTGGCTATAGAATAAATACAGTCTGAGACACAAATAGGTTTTACTGCAGTAAAAGAAACCTCAGACTAAATCTTAGGATAAATCCTACATAAGGTAATATTATCTGTCTATATAAGACATTATTATCTATCTATCTCTGAGTTTATGAACAGCATAAACAGGGTAAACCTTGCTTATAAATGTGCTTTAATATCTATTTGAAAAACCCTAGCCTTAAATAGCTTTATATCTGGTACATATAACTTATTTTTACAAGAGAAGTAAAACAAAATTGAGTTGTTTTATTTTGGTAGTTAGAGGTAGACTTGTTCAGGTTACTTTAATTCACTCACTATGGGTGTGTGTCAGATGTAAATAACTGAATAATTGATTTCTATGGTGCAATTCCAGGGTACATATATACGTTTCTTGAAATGTCCCCTTTGGTGTGAAATGAATACTTTCCAAGCATGCATGGGATAGGCATACTGGTATCCTTGATATAAGATAAGGCCAGGGACTAATACAAATTGGGCAGACTTGACGGGCCAAATGGTTCTTATCTGATGACAAATTATATGTTTTATGACTTTTGTGACCTCTTCTGTCTTCTGGTTGTAAAGGTCAACACCAGGCTTTTCTTTGTTATCACTCAGATCTCGTGGAGATCTCATGGTGATTATGGTTTGGTGTACCCATAACTGCCCAAGTGTCAAAATCCACCACATAGGTGCCCCAGTGTTACACTGCCTCAGCAGAATTGCCTCACGGATTAAATGTCCCCGCAGAACTGCCCTGTTGTCACAATGCACTCATAGTGTCCAAGCAATGAACAACTGCTTGCAAAAAATAATGGTTGATCCTAGTCTGCCTGTTAAGGCAACAGAATCACCTCACCCCACCCATCCCCTAAATCTGGGGAGGATTGGAATGGATTCTGATTAGCACCTAGCCTAATAAAAATCCTCAATGCAATGGCAGAGACAGCCTGTCTCAACTATTGCAGGGTAAGACAGCACCTTTTCTGGGTGTTTCTGACTTGCCTCCATCAGAGGCAGCCTGAAACACCCTTCACCTGATTCACATAAGGTGAGGGGGCGTCATTGACAGGTCATTGACAATTGATACTGGCCTGTCACTTTAGGCCTGCCCAAGGGACAGACCCGGCTGCCTTTTTTTAATTTATTTTTTGCTTTCCTGCATTACCTGCACACGTGAAGCTTCCAGAACAGCTGAAAATAGTGCTAATTGTGGTGCAATTGCCACAATTGTGCTGTTTTAACGGCAGCCAGTAATGTACGGGCATTGTCACCAATGCACTGCATTGGAAGGCCATACATTTACGGTACTGTCGTGCATGGGATAAACAAACAAAAAAAAAAAACACTTGGTGCTTTACATATGGCCTAGACTCACTTATGGCAGTTACAATGACTTAACATCAGCAACTGTAACTTAGTTGTTTGATAGTTAGGTCACATCAAGTTTTATTATAGACAAAATGCTCAGTGGTTTATGAAGAAGGAAGCTGTTTGGCTTTATCACACACAGATCAGAATATATACATGGGCATGAATAGTTAAACTTGTGATAACATCATTTCAGATATAAATACACAATGCATTTTCATTTACATTTACATTTTCCCTCATAGAATATTTACAGAATAACTACATAATTATATGCAATATTCAATGCTTGCCATAGTCAAATTGTATTTAGACTGAAAGGAACAAGTTGGAGTTCTAACAACTTGATTTTATAAATAGATTAGTACATTTCTGTTTGTGTTCTCTTCTGGAACAACAAGCAAATTTAAAGTAAAGGGCAGGCAACCTATGGCTTACAAATTATCAAACCGAACACACTGCACTCTTTAAATTGAATATATATGAGTTGTAATTCTGGCTGGGTAAATTAAATTTAATTTTGATAAATTACAGTTGTATCCCTCCATATTTTGTGAAACTATAACACAGCTAAAGGATGCATTAAATAGTTTTATTTTGGATTAGAAAATAAAGAAAGAAATGTGAAAACTCGCTATCTGTGTAATATGGAACATGGTTTGCAATCTTGTATGCTATCTGTATTTGCCGGCCATTTTCTCTGCTACCAATTATAGAACTATTCCATTAATACACTTATATAATCATACCATGTATTAACACACTGAGGTAGTCATTAAATGGCAAATATGAACTAAGGCCAATATACCATGCAAAGGCTTAGGTATTGGAGCTGGACGTTTTTTAATATTATGAGGTAATACAACAATAATATAAACAATCCTATTGAGGCATGAAAAGACCAAGTGAATATACAGCATTTAGCTCATTTAAGGTTGTATTGCACTTTGGGAGAGATCCACCCTGACACTTTACACAAAGTGATGGGGGACTAATTTTTTTTTATTTAATTTTTATTGAATCGCACCTATACAAAATGTTGTTTGTGTACAAAAATACTTATCTACAATTATAATATATTAATGTTTTAAATTATTATAGTATGTTTACATTAATATAATAATTTTATCATTTTAATACACATTTTTATGTTATTTTATGTTCATTTACTTTATTTTTGTGACTTTTAAGGGAGGTCCTCTAGAAATGGTCCCAAAATTAGCCGAAATCCCCTCCATAGAAGTATATGGTGAGGGCCAATGCTACCACTTTCAGTGCATTTCGGCTGATTTCACTGTTGTCATATCAGCGTGTAATTGATGATGAGTTCCGAATTGCAAACATCAGGAATACCTGGGAAGCTTGACATTCGGGTCCAAAGAGGCACCATTTTGAGGGCGATTATTAGTGCATATTGAGACAACCCTTCAATCTCTCTATTTTTCAATCTCTCTCTTATTCCGAAAATTTTAAATATATAGTAACCAGAAAAATCTTTGCTCTTGCCTCTTCCTCCGGATGCCCATGCTTGGAAAGCATAGAAACATTACATCTGGGTGAGAACAGGATAATGTAGTGTAATATTGAGTTTAAATCATTAAAAAAGTTATTTTTCCTGGATTGTTTCTGTTGACATTACTTAAAGAAATATAACTCAGTGATTCAAAGGCTGTACTAAATACATACTCATCTTCCCTACTTTACGGGACACTCAAGGCATCAACACAACATCAATTCATCTGGTAGTGTTTAAAATGTACATTGTACAGAATGAATTGCACATTGATGCAATACATTCTCTTTGTTTAATTGAAAGATAAACTGTGTCCTTTTGAATTGAACACTAACATTCAGTTTGGAGCTGATTACTACTTTCCTATTTCTTTTCAGCAGTGGGGGGAGTGTAACGTAAGTGTGCGATGTCACTAACATTCTGCATACTCCATGCATCTCTTTGTTTGATTGGCTCAAGATGCTAGGGACATCCATTTGTCAGATCAATACCAAAGCCTGCAAACGATATGTTTTCATGGCATTGCAAACACTAAAAACAAAATATTTGTTTTCATTTTTATTTATACTTTGCATTGTTTTTCAAAATGTCAGTTTTAAATTGCAAAGGTATGTGGCATAGCCAATTGATTTAGTCACAGGCTGCATATGATTGCTATGATTGGTTATCAGAGCGATCATATGCCCTGTAAGAGTTACAAGCAGGCTCCTGGGAGACTGCCTTTTCTCAAGGCAATGTCCTGTACCAGGAGCAAGTTATTTTGAGCATGCTTGCTAGTCATTTAGATTACACAAATATAAGTCTGATTAGTCCAAGAGAACCATTTTTTTCAGACATATATAAATATGGCTGATTGGGGGAAAGTTAATATAGGAAAATGAAACAATGTAAAATCATTTCTGTATGTTTTCTATAACTTTAGGAACTATTAATGCAATTACACATTAGTGTTTATTAAAGGTCATTATTTCTTAGAATACATGTGTATTGCATAACTGTTTGTTGTTTAAAGGGACAGTCTAGTCCCCAAACTCTCTTTGGTGCAACAAGAAAAAAAGTAAATTCACTTTTACTCAGCTAGTGTGGACAGTCCTGGTTTCTTGAAAACTGCTCTAATTTTACAATTTCATCTAGCTGTATTTTCAATTTTAAGCACTGCAAAAAACATGCATATTTAAGTACTCTGAAAGTACTTTTAAGTGAGGCCAATGAAGTTGTTGTTAATTGTTCTCATACATATAATTGACAAAGTATTATTGAACCAAGTATATGTTCAGCTATTGAACCACCCATGTTCAGTGTGGAATTTAGTGAAGCCACTCTGATACCTCTAAATAAATTCAAGAGGGATATTTGTTTTTGTTTTGCAATTACAAGGATTCTTGTTTAGATAATTTTCCACAGCATTGCTTCTTGCATCTTGAAAATCCTTTATGCCATTTTGATAGCTCTTTTAATTTAACTGTAATTAACTTAAACTCATTTATTCTTGTGCTTCCCTCTATTCAGTAACAGAGTTGAAAGCATTACATTGTATTGTTTTCATGGTGACTATTAGCAACATGATTAGAATGCATAATGGTAAGTAAACAAATAAAAGGAAAGCCTTAACCAAAATATTATTTACATTTTCCAGCTTTGTAAATATCAAGCGGCTTAGAACTTATGCACACGTGTAAAATAAGCAAACAATGCATTAGGCCATTTTAGACAATTTAACAGCAAATCTAAACAGAATAGGTGCTGTAAATGCAAATAATTGTGCAGTTTAAGCATAATTAGCTGAGCATGATCTGACCATGCATGAAAATGCTAAAATACATGAATAGAGACCAAAATTGTTTATGGTAGACATTTGCTGGTCCTCATGAGAGACAATTTAATGATGTTCTTTGGACCTTCACAGACCTTGCTATAGGCACACAGAAACAAAGCATGTGTTGGGAGATAAGAACCATTTGGCCTGTATAGTCTGCCCAATTTTCTAAAGGCTTGCATTAGTCCTGAGTCTTATATTATATCTAGGATAACCTTATGCCTATCCTTTACTGTTTTAACCTCTACCACTTCCACTGAAAGGCTATCCCATGCATCTACCATCTCAGTAAAGTGATATTACTTTTAAACCTTTTACCCTCTAATTTAAAACTATGCCCTTGTTGAAGTTGCTTTTAAATATACTTTCCTTCTTTACTCTGTTGATTCCCTTTATGTATTTTTGTAAAACATATCTGTATGTCGGATCCCCAATGTCTAGTCTTTCCTGCAAGCTATACATGTTAAGATGCTTTAACCTTTCCTGATTAGTTCTATCCTTCAACCCATGAACCAGTTTAGTAACCCTTCTCTGAACTCTCTCCAAAGTATCAACATCCTTCTGGAGATACGGTCTCCGGTACTGCGTACAATACTCCAAGTGAGGTGTCAACAGTGCTCTGTTCAATGGCATGATCATAGAAACATAGAAACATAGAAACATCTCTTTCTACCTATACTACCTATCTCTATACAACGAAGCATTCTGCTAACATTTCCTGCTGCTCTATTACATTGTCTACCTACCTCCTTGTCTTCTGAAATAATTAAACCTAAATCTTCAGATGTTGAGGTCAGGACTTTAACAAATATTATATACTCTGCCCTTGGGTTTTTACACCCATGATTCATTATCTTGTACATATCCACATTAAATGTCAGTTAACACAGCTATGACCATTTTTCGAGGACTGCACTTCCCATTGGAGGTTCTCATTTTGCGAAAGTTCTTCTAGCCGGTCAAAATTATGTCATCCTCTTCTCGCAGCACATGTTCCAATCCATCTCCTCAGAAGTCCTACCATAAGTCCTCTTACCTCCTGCCCTCTATACAGTGGGCAGGGTAAAAAAAAAAAATGATTACCATTCAATGCTCCACTTGTTTAGTTGCCATGGCAATATCAAGTTAAGGGACCATGTGTGTCACCGCAAAGAAGGGTGTAAGAATACAAGAAGAAACATATATAAATGTAAAATCATATTAAACAAAACACAAACAATAAAATCAAACAATCACAAATGTATATATTTTACAATATCCCTTGGCACTGATCATAGAAGCAGATAACACGTACCGAGCACCAGATCCATAGAAGCAAGGATCTACCACACCAGGCAGGATCCAATGTGCAGACTGTGTAGCAAGACATCTGAGACAGTTTAACACATAGTGGCAGGGTATAACACATTCCAGCCATGGAGAGGTGAAAGAAAGCTTTGTTTATACCTTTAAAAATGATTCCTTTCCAGCTACAATAGTCATTTACAACATTCATTGACAATGTCTACACTGTTTTTCTGATCCATTTGATTTTATTTTAATGGATAAAATTACCTTTTCTTTCAAAAACCAAACAATTGAACAATAGTGGATAGTGTCTGTAATATACAGCTGAAAAAATTGTGCTGGTTTTCTTTATACTCTAAATCCTTTCTATTTTAATATTTTATGTTCTAAATAAGGTAAAAGCGCTTAGACAAAACACCAAATGTGAATAAAATATACAGTAATTGTTAATTAAAAAAAAGGATTGAGACTTACCAACCCCTAATAAAGGGTAAAAGATAACCAAATATAGAAGCATCCTATCCTTCAGAGTATTGCCAGACCATGTTTAGATAATAAACGTCATCTGTGATGAGGAAAAAACTAATCATAAAAATGGACAGCGCTAATAAATCTAAAAGTTATGGGCAATAAAAAAATAAAAAATACATGTATTTAAATATACATAAAACAAAACTACACATAAAAAAACACAAAGCAGACATGCAATAATTATTTAAAGTAAAATAATGCCCCCAATGGTCTGTTGCTCAAAAAAAATTGGAAATTTGCAAGTAAGAACTAACGCACCATAAAATAAAGACAACCTAAATTTGATCTAAAAACCACCTCAATACGTTGGTCACACAAATGCCCCTACAGTCCCTCTGTACACCTTTCTCAAGTAGGTGTTATGAAGGTGAGTACACCCATGTTGCAAATCTATTATTTTACCTTAATGTTATATGTGCAATTAGCTTTATTACAAGTTGGTAATGTGGGGTAATAGAATAACATAAGAAGTTGGTGGCGACAAAGCTCCATTTCATTATCATACAAGCTCCAGAAAGCTTAAAGTAGTGCCAAAAAATATTATTTATAAAGCTACTTGTGCAAAATAACATTGTCTAAGCAAAGAAACATGAAAAGGAAGTGCCAACTTTTGCGACACATTTCAATTTTATTTTCATCAAGCTTGAAGTGTATCCTATGTCTACCTGATTAATTTTTCTCTATAGATTCCAGGGGGTATTTTACTTATTTTTTTAAAAATGATACTTGTGTGGGAAAATCACTCTTGATATACTTTGAGATTCAGTACTAAAGGATTGCTGCTGAGAAACCTTTTCTTGTGATTAAGTCACTGTATCACCACTTTGATTTGATATGAATAATTAATTTTACCCATAATAATTGTCACTGTGTTTTTTATATTATATCTTTAAATTAGTATTAAGCTTTTAATTGGTTAAACAATAAATGCATTCACAAGTATGAGATATGGATATAATGTATGGATATATGTGTATAGAAATGTGATTTATGTATGCCAGCTTCAGGCTAAAGAAATTAATGATAACTTTGCATAAAATTAAGTAACAAAGAATGAATTAAAGTGATTAAAAAGCAAAAACGAAATAGAGCATAAAAAAAGATTTAAAAACAATATATCACAATAAAATCAAATGAAGCAAGCATGTGTCCTGGAAAAAAAAATTCAAACTAATAAAGAAATGCCTCCAAATTCACATTTAATTACCAACACGTTAGAAGTCAAATACATCCATTTTCAATATCTATGTATATATCTATCTATCCACATATACACGTAAAAAAATGTAGATAGATTACACATTGGACCTTACCTGAATGCTGATGTAGTTGACCTGAATATTGGAGAACACTGACTCAGAAGGGATGTTATATGACACCTAGTTCAAGGAGGAATACTAATGCATTAGTTAAGTAGAATATAAATGTATTAATTCCTACTCATGTGTCAGTGGCTGTTTCAGTGGAAACATTATGACCAGTGACGGGGCAGCATGAGGGCTTGGGCAATGTTCTGCTGGGAAACCTTGGGTCCTGCCACTCATGTGGATGTTTCTTTAACATGTACCTAAGCATTGTTGCAGATCATGTATACCCTTTCATGGAAATGGTACTCCCTGATGGTGTTGGCCTCTTTTAGCAAGATTATGCCGATAACTTTAACTTAAAATGACATATATATTCACCTGATTTTTTGTGCACTTTATATAAAGTTTGTTGAAACACTTGATGCTAGGCTTGAAAAAAACCTGTGAGGGTTGAAACATCACCTGCATTCTGAAGTTCTCATTTTCTCACTTGTTAGCTAGGCTCTGTATTTATTCCTTTCTGATTGTGGAGACTAGGGTGTTATCTTTGTGCCTAATTGTGTGGATCTGAGCCATTTTCATTATAATTGTTTTTAGCATCAAGTCAAAAAGTTACTTGTAATATAAATAATGTTTTTATAGCACTTGACCTGTACTTTCCACTCACAATATAATTCACTGTAGTCTTTGAATTGCAGTACTGCTTAGTAGCAGAATGATGTTTCTCCATAATGTACTTTGAAGAAAAAAAAAATCTTCCTATTAAATGAAAGCTGTGCCATTTAAAAGCATTTGGGTTCTATGGTGGTGTCAGAGTTGAATGACTCCATTAACTATTACTCTAAAGAGGTCATGGTAAAAATAACAAAATACATCTTGAGTCAGTAACATAGATAATTGCTTGTAGAAAGATGCACAGCAAATCTTTAGTTTAGTAACCTGTGCACATTATTATATTTTGTTAACTATATACATTGTATTTTGAGTTACTGTTAATGATAGTCAGTACAGACTCATTCTGTTATGCTTTACAGGTAATAAATATAAATATTAGTGTGCAATTATACCTGCTACTGTGTGATGTTATAAGTAAATACAGTGCATTAATTATGTTTTGACAGTTTCCATGTGGCTACGCTGGTTGTTATTTAATCCACAGAAGCCCATTTAATGTTTTACCCTTACTCTACAGTATGACAAAACAGTATACATGTCTCAAATACACTAATTAAAGTGAAACTTCAATATAGAATTAGAAAAATAAGTTAAACAAAATTTAAGTATGTGAAATGTAATATATTCACAGCAAAGTACGAATTGACTATCTCTGCATTGTGTGATACATAGATTAGTAGAATTCACAAATAATATGTTCATTGCAAACCAATATTATGACTGGGACATTTATTAAGTACAAGCACTACATACAATCATCACATTTCTAAAGTGGAATCTTATGTATCCCAATACACTGTTTAATTATTTCTATGTTTAATAATTGTATTTAAGTCAATAACAACAGTTGTACTTAATAAAATGTAGAAAATATATATAATGGCTCTATAAATGCCACACATTAGGCCCATTGTAAAATATGTGTATCATTATTATTAATAATTTTATGGACTCATTATTCATGTACTGCTTCACTTAAATCCACTCTCTAAAACTGGTCCTCTATTTTCTAATTTGACATTTCAAGGTCAAGTAAAAAATTGACATCCCTAGCATCACCTAGGAGCCAATTGGAGGTCTCTCATAAAGATGCATGGGGTTGCACCACTGGCATCAAGCAACTGTCCCATACTCCCTATCACTGTTTGAAAAATCAAGGAATCATTTACTAGCTTTAATGTGTTGGTCTCTGTACATGTTCATATATTTCCTGCTCTAGCCCTCCAAGTTCAGATGAACTGTCTATTGCAAAGTAAACAACCTTCTGAAGCTAAGAATGTATAACTCTGTTAAGACCATTTATTAACCCATTCATGTGGTCCTAGTCTAGCATTCTAAAAAAAACCAAAAAAAAAACCTAATTGTAATGTATGTTTCTTTTATGTGTCCTGATTTGTCTATGTTTTGCACGCCATAAAATCATTGAAACAAATAAACAATATACATTCATGTTGTTTTATTATAGTTTATGTTGTCTAGCCATAGAAATAACTGGATGGTGCTTTACAACAAGGTTTTCGATATTAACTATCATCATATATATTTTTCACAGAAGCTTCTTTTATTTATTTTGGCTCACATATCTATAGAATTCTTTAATTGGTTAGATACAGGTTATTTTTTTCTATAAATAAATATAAATATATCAACATAGGCACTGAGTGGATCTCAAGGAGTGGTTGTCAGACTACAGAGGATTGATGAGGATAATGGGATTTTGTAGATCAATAGCACCTGAAAGCCACTCTGCATACATAACTCCAGCATGCAGCATAAATCACCTTGGATCTGACGAAAATGTTGATAGTTGCAGTATTTTACATTTTGCCTCTATAGATAAAAACAGTTAGGAAACAATATAACATATTTTAATCCATCTTTTCACCTTAGAAACAAGTAATGCTTGCTTTAGTACTGGTAGGATTAATTGAAGTGTCAGCAATATGGGGAATGATGTGGAAAAGGTATATACTTTGTAATGGCTGACCAAACAATGAATGGATAGTGTTAAAGGTTGCCATCCATAGAGCGATACAAGGTACACCTCACTGCCTTGGCCCAGGACAAATGTATATCTGGTGTTTCTAGTACACCTGTATAAAAGGGACATACCTTGCAATGGGCTTATGTTAATAATAAGCACATTTTGTACTGTGTAATACTTAGTTATTAATTAAAATAGGAAGTATTAAAGGTATTTATGAGTTGGCACCATTAATATAAAATAAGCCTATATACCTTATGTTACAGAAATAAGTGCAATGACATTGAAATCATTTTTACAGTAATGACAATTGTGCCAAATACACTCTTCTTCCCAGTTAAAATGGACTATATTTTAGAAATAGAACTGTGCTGCAATATTAATAAATATTGCTAAAAATATTTCTTCTTGACAAGAAATGTTTTTCCCAACTGTGAGCTCAAATTATTTCCGATATATACTATAAAAAGCTGCTAAATCTTTGACATGTCACTTAGATATCAACTTTTGGGTTGTTAGATGTTTGCCTAAATAAGCAGTGTTAGCAGATGTACCTTCATAGTAATATATACATATTAGTACTGCCTGAAACACAGAAATGATGAGGTAATTTAGGCCTGGAAATCTGAAATAGCTTATTGAAAAAATGAAGATGTTTGACCGTTGTTGCTCCCCTTCACTTACCTGTCACAATGCTAGTTTAAGGCACTGATATATAATTGATATAATTTCACCCTGCATTTTAAACTCCATTTGCATTATATTTTCAAAATAAATAGTTTTAAATACCTCACTTTGAAATTTGACAAACTTAAGCCATATATATCTGCAGAGGAAGTGTCAGTTTTATCCCTCTTTTTCTTGCAAAACCTAAGGTATAAGACATATATACTTACACTTCAAAATCAATTGTAGAGTTGGGCATTGTTAAAATGTTGCCTGCAGGACTGAAGAGAAATTATGATTTTTTATTTGTTGAATTAAAGATATTATGTGATCCTATTCCTAATGTTATCCAATCTGTGCATATGTGTCCATGGGGAAAATATGAATTCTTATGGGAAGATCAATGTGTAGATATCATTCTTAAGGATAACTTTTGTGACTTGAAAATTAAACTTACTTTTCACATGAGTAGATATTTCATAATTTCTAAACCAACATTTAATCAGATTTAAAGTTAGTCTTATTTACTTAAGCTACAGTAAATAACGATTATTATTTATATATTTCTGTGCGTGCTACTTGTCACAGTACATTTTAAAGGATGTCTTCACATGATGTCCTTTTTTATTTTTGACAATGCATTGATATTGTCAGTTTAGAAAGTAAATCATATAAATCTTAGATATGTTAAACCTTTTGTTGTTTTCTGTCAGTCTATTGAACATCTGCAATGTTTTGTAGCTAGCACTGTGAAATTGGCCATTTTATTCTTGGAACCATTTCATTTTTAGATTCTGCCCTACAGGATGCAGAATTCATATGTGTGCTGAACAGATTAATTCATTTAATTAAAGAAGAGGTCTCATATAAAACCATCGTTATGAACTAACTGATTTGCTTCTGAACACATTGGCAGTTATTTAGAAAAGTGTTACCTTCAGCATGGCATCCTCAGTTAGTATAGGACATCCACGCATTGTGGCTTTAGTCCTCTTTCCTCCCTGGCATCCCAGATCTACTACCACAAAACACAAACACATTTCCTCCTCACAACTCCTACATGGCCACCGCATGATGTTTGGTCTCCAATATGGCTGCTGCATATGTTCTGGTCTCCAAAATGGCCGCTGCATGCAGTATGGCCATTGATGATCACAATAGTATCTTGCAATTGTAGATTACTGTTCAGCCGTCTCCTCTTGTATTCATGGGGGTGTGGCTCCCTCTGCTTTTTGTATAAATAGCTCTCAGTTGCTTCCTCTGTTGCCTGTGATAGCTATTGTTTTCTGTCTCAAGTCCTGACCTCGACTCATCTGACTTCACTGCTCTCTAATCCTGTTTCTGGCTTGTCCTACGCATTTGTTGTTTGTCTCCAGTCCTGACTTTGGCTTGCGTTCTGACTTTGATTTTGTCTCCTCCTAGTTCTAGGTACGGTAATGCACATGTCCCTGGTGGTTTGTATCCTGGGCTCAACCTTCAGTTGCTTGACTTTCAGGGTGAAAACCACCATCCTGGTTCTGGGTTCCAGGAATTCTTCTTTGGCACTGCACCTTCACCACTGCTTTGATGGTCCCACTTCCAGTGGATATGTTACAAAAAGTAAATTTTAGGCAAAGTTCGAAAAGTGGAACAATCACAAAGGAAACCAATTAAATGTTCCTGTTTTGTAGATCACTTTTAGAAACCTTAAATTAGTGGGTTTATTTTATGGAGCGGCAGTAAAATGTGTAATGACGCATGGTCAGGAAGAGAAAAAAATTTATCCAGCATGGCAGTGAGGGAGGTATGAGCTACTCTAATGCTCTCCCCCACACAAGCTTAAACCTGATTCTGGGATAATGTCCTGGAAGGTGGAAAGCTCTGTGTGGGGAAATTAAATAAAAAAAGCAGGAAAGCAGCATAATAACAGTAACACAGCCACGGTATTTACGCCTCTGCTTTCCTTCAGGCTGGGACTCCTGTCACATGTTGCATGCAATATTTGTCAAATCTATCTGCATAGTATTACATAAGTCTGCTCTTCACTTCCTGAACCCTGATGGAAATCCCAGGCTTTGGCTTACTGGGGATATAGTGATACTAGCACTGGTTCAAGGAACCTAATTATTAGCTGAGCTAGCTAAATACCAGCCAGGTGGCCACCCTAACATCCTAATATTTGTAACAAGCTCTGTGGTGGCAGTGTGACACTGTAAGAAGCTCTGTTGGGGCATTGTGACATTGTGCGTAGTTATGTGGGGTACTGTGGCACTGACTAGTACTGTGGGCAACATGACACTATAGAAAGTAATAACTGGAAAAAGTGTCAAACTTTTTGATGTAGAGTTGGAGTGGTTGTCAGAGAAAAGTGTGTGGCTATTTATTGTAACAACTGTGTAGAGTAGTAATTGGTGGTAGAGCCATGTACCTTTAGGGTCACCAAAAATATCCTGCATCCAGGTGTCAGTGATCTTAGGTTTGGCCCTGTCCAAGCTTATAATGTACATGTAAAAGAAAGACACTGTTCAGTAATGTAATACTGTATAATAGAGCATTCATCTCCATTACTGTTCTTACTAGCTAATCTATGTGTAATGCATATTATTAAGTGCAATCTCCCCCTCCCTTTATAAAGATAAATGTTAATTACCATATATTGTGCATGTTTTACAGGTGGGGAAAATAATGTTTCCCCAGTCTCTACTTCTTATCCTAATCCTTTGCATAAGAAATGTCAAGTACCCAAAGTAGTGTGCCTATTATCAAGTATATGAATGTGTGATACATGGTAATTGTCCCCTTGTACATTGTCCTGAAGATATGTTTGTACAGACATTGACAAAATCTGATAATTCTTTTTTTTTTTCCATTTGTCTCTTTAAATGGTTTTGTATCTAATTCCAGGGACCCCAGAATGGGTATATCGTTCTGTTTACTACAATTGTTTCTAATCTGTGAAAAGTCTAGAACCAAATGGTTTCTATCAAATAAACTGTGTAGAAATACATTGTTATACTTATTATTAGCTCTGTTAGCTTGGAAAAACTAGGCTCTGTTCTGCAAAAGGGTTAAATCAATCAACACAATCAGGAGACATTTACTTTGCATTTCACTGTATTAAGATCTCACTAAACACCCACATATACCTGCATTTAATTTTTTCTGGATGTCTTCTTGTTATAACATATTTCCAGACATTCATTCTACTCTCAGCAGGAATCCCCATAAAACTATCAAATAAGTTACTAGCTAACAAGAGCAATGCTTAAAATAACCTCTTACAATGTCAAAGGCCTAACTTCTGCATTTAGATAAAAATGTGCACTTAAATCATTAGAAGAGATTAAAGGAATGATGAGTGTCTGCAGGTGGCTCATTTTCGTAAAGAGAGATTTCCAAACAAAGTTGATCTGACAGATTTTTTCCCTTGTGAAAGACAGTAACAAAACTATGGGATTTTCAGAGCTAAAATCGGACCCCCCAAATTGTGGCCGGTGGTACAAAAACTCCCAAAAAGCATGCCATTCAAGAATCACTGATATGCCTCATAAATCAGCTATGACAGGCAAATGGAGACCGATATGATCTTAAATACATCCGTAAAGGACCAAAATGAGTCTTAAATTCCCCTCTATACCATATGGGAGGTTTTGGAGATGGAAAAAATAGCCTCAAACTACAGAAATTCATCTGAACTTAAACCAAACTTTAACAAACCTACCATAAGAAAAAACCCCAAGGTCAGGAAATGTATACAGAGTAATGAGTAATGTTAGTATAAATAGTGAGCACATGGAAGACCACCTTGTTATTGCAGGATTAGAGGCAGCAGCAATTCTGCAAATAAAATAAAAAACTTTGTTGCTGAAAAAATGACCAGCAGTAGTGGGGGAGGGCTCTCCAGGCATTGGTAAGGACTGGATATAGGGTCGGTGCCAAGACAACAAGCCAGAGGAGGAAGAAAAGCTCTGGTAGGAGGTCATGGATGAAGTCAATGCATTGTTTGCCAACAACAGGTCCGAGGAGGTGGTGAAGAAATGGTAAGTGTTTTTACACTATAGTCCTCATGTTAGATTGTACTACACACATACCTTACACACATGTAGTTAATGTAACACATGTATTAGTTGTGTGAAGGCCTCTAGTATTTTACAGATAGGGAATCAGGAAATGTGGCTGTAATTGTTAAAATGACTGCCACACATGTAGAAATGTTAAGGGTTTGTGTATAGAACTGTAACTATAGAGATGGTGGTTAAACAGCAGGAATTAGCATATAGAAATTCATTCTGCAAGTAGCTAAGGTACTGGGAGTTGCAGTCCAAAGTTGCAGTGCACATGAATGTATATGTATTCGTATATCTGTAGCTCATTTTTAACCCATAAACATATTAGTGTGTATATATACACATAAATGTATGTATAAATACATGTATGGTTTTGTATTGATATATGTATTGATAAGTATCGACAGATGTATGGATAGATGTAAATTATGATTTATAGGGTACCAACAGGAATGTTCTTATATTTCAGATACTTGCATACATACTCCAACAGCAGATGAAAATGAAAATATCCAAGGCAACCCCCACCGTCAGACACACTGGCAGCAGTTCTCTAGAGCTGGCTGACCAGCTGGACTATGGGGAGGAACTACTGCATGTCATGGGAATCAAAATTATCTTGAGGGTATAATTGACACAAAATTACCTGGTTGCAAGTAATGAACATCTCTTGTATGTCAAATACTATGTATTAACACTGTTCTCTCACTTTACTTCTAGCATCTGCGTCTGTGTTGGCATCTACCCTCGACCCCTAGTGAAATCAGAAGATGAGGCCTTATGTCCTGCATATGCCAAACAACATCTGGTTGGTCCTTCTCAGAAATCACCAGGTGGGGCAGAATGCTAAAGCATAAGAAATGGCAGGAAATAGGAAGAGGAGGAGATCAAGGGTTAACAATGTAGCCAGAAATGTTAATAAAAGATAACAGTATCTGCTTACATGTAAAATTGCAGTAATAAGCCTCCAATGTATGTTGCAGCGACCACTCCAAATGGATTGTAGTCCTTCAGTGTCTGTAGCCGATCTTGACTCCCCTTCTGGTGATCACACACTTCTTCAATAGCTTCATTAATGTTTACCTTAAAATTCAGTTCTCCCGTTAAAATCTGCTGAATTTAAATGGACAATTTTCGCAAATTTTATGCGTATTAGCCAGTAATCCTATATTTGTAATGACAATATTTGCTCGTTCTGAATGCTTCTAGTGGGTTGTCCCAAAATCGGCCAAAACAGTAAATTTCAGCCCATGCAGAATAGCCAAAAGACAGAATTTTCCGGCTATTTCTGATGACCTGGTTCAATTTTGGACCAGATTTCACTATACTGATTAGATCCTATGTTTTCAGTAATATATGTTAGTTATTAATATAAATAAGTTTATGCATGTATGTACATGTACTGCATTATCAAGCTTATTTCCATCTATTCAGACCAGCTAAAAGCACATGTGTAATGTATTCAAAACAGAATCATGATAAAGAAGCAATGGTAAATCTGAGAAAGAAGACACAATTTAGCTAGAAATAAAATAGCAAATGTTTAGCAGTAGGTTAAGAGATTAAATGTGGAGAAAGTACCACCGAAGGATGTGACAGAGAATTATAACATTATCAAACACAATTAAAACATACACAATAATAACATGTAAATGAATGTTAAAAGTGTTTTTAACATTGGCTACATGACTCAAAGTTCGATTCTGTCCTTTTTATGACATATGCACTCTTGGCGCAAAACTTGTTGGTACAGAGAGAGTGATAGGAGGGTTTCCATGAATGGTCCCACAATATATGCATGTGATTGCACTGCTGATCATATCTTTAAACTACCATGCTTTTGCTAAACCTGTAACATATGAGAAAGCAGGAAGGTCTACCAGCATTTATAATTGAAAAGCTGCACAGATGTTTAATTTCTTCAGTGCTCTTCAATCCAAACACCATGTTGAGTATACGATTTATAACACAAGATTACACGATTATCTATTTTAGTTTTTTTCTGTGTTGGGTAGTTTAGATATTCCTTTTAATTATCTTGATTGAACAATGTTTTATTAAGTGATCAATCTTGATGGCATTCCTCAATGGACAGCAGAGTCAATTTCATTACAGTGTTTGATTGAATATCTGTGGGTGTTCGTTCTAATTGCGTTTTCATCTTGTTCCACCAATATAACATGGTTTTCACATGCTGTTTTTTTATGTTATGTTGGCAATATCTTCAGATATGCAAGAATAAGACCCCTTGATGTTAAATGTCTTGTTATTGTGGCAGGCTGTTGTCTCTTCATACATGTGCTGACATTCTGGGTGACAATGTTTGTTGGGTAGTTCGATTTCATTATCTGTTTTCTCTTTTTCGGTAATCAGTTTTCTGTTGACTCATGTTTGTTTGACAGCTGTTAGAATGGAAAGATTGGGTATAAAAGACACACAGTACATCATTATGTAAGAAACTATCTTTCCAATGCTTCAATCTTTCATTGTCCTTTATCTTTGCCATTGTGAAGAATAACGTGTGTTACAAGCATTGTTAAATTTTCCTAAATACTATTTCAGACATTTGCAGTTTTGTTGACATTTTCCTTTAAGCTTTGTGGCTATTTTATATTTAATCAGAAATGGATTTATATTGTGAAAATAAGTACAGTTGCTAATCTGACCTTTAAATATTTTTTTTTACATTTTTATATTACATCTAAGTATAGGGGTATTGAATACATATGAATGAAAAATGTAATTGTCTTAGGTGAAGATACCTATGGAATGCACTACTGATCAAACATTTGGGTCACTTAGAAACATCCTTGGTTTTAAATTCTGTCCAATATATTAACATAAAATGGAATGCAATGTGTAGATATTGTTAAAGGGGCTGTCTAGTGACCAAAATGCAAAGTCCAAATATTAATGCATATTAATGTGCTTTCAAAATACTTTAAAAAATTCATGTTTTATATTTAGCTTTGTTTACAATATAAAATACTTACAGCTAGTTGAAACTGTGAAATAGCATGCGTTAGCAAGAAACCAGGACTGCCCATACAAGCAAAAGTATAAGTAATTTCCTTTTTTTGGCTGCAGGAACCAATGAGAATAAGGTCATTCAAATAAATGAAATTTCCTGTCTCTAGAGATGTTATCAGCCAATATGTTGCACTGTTAAGAGATCCTACTGTGTACAAGAGCAAGGTTCACACAATATAATCAAATCAAAGGATAAAGGAAGTTACTATAAGAAAAAAGACTTTATATCCTCAGTGTATATGTATGTATGTATGTATATATGTGTGTGTGTGTGTATAAAGCTGAATGTTTTGACTGTATTTACTCCTCAATTTTAAACATTTTATGGACGTTTTCAAGCAAATCAAGGGAATTGTTAAGTGAGCCCAAACCTTTGAACAATAGCGTATGTGAACATGCACTCTACATACAGAGAAGAAGGAATAATTTCACAAACAGATAATCAACCCTAACCTTTTTATGTCTGGATTCAGAAACTTTCTCTAATCTCATGAATAGGTCAGAAAGCACAGTATATATTTTATTTCCATCTCTGGTCTAATATATAGTGTTGTCTGAGAGTCTAACTATATATTATGGCTGGCCTCCAACTATGAAATATATATCTCCCAACTCTTTCTATAACAAGTCAGGACACTGGGGGTGGAGATTGGGATGGTGTGTGTTACTCTAACTTGCAGAATTACTGTGCATGCACAATGACCAGAATCCAGTGTCCCTGCCTTACAACATCGTGGAAGTTCTGCTTGGGAGGCATGTCAATGTTTTTCTTATTAAAAGTAGAATAATCAGTTATATTAAATAAAGTGGAATATTTGTCAATTTTGGTAAATTCAATTTTTCAATTCACAAAAAATATTAATAATAAGCTCTCTAATGAATTACACAATCAATTGCAGCTTGGTTATTTGTTACCTCATCTGCAGAACATTCTCCTTCTAAGGATGAAGCAGTCTTTCTGGGACTAGGTCCCCCCTGTGTAGAAAGGCATTAGTGCCACAGAACGGACCAAAACAAGCACTGAAAGTGATTTTTTTTTCACTTTCAGTGCTCAAACGGTATTGCTACAATGCTGCCGTGTGGAAGCATCATGAAATACTAAAAAAACCACACATCGGCATTTCAATCACTCCTCAGATCGAAATTTCCTATGTCTCTGTAAGTGTTGCTGACTTGCCTTGCAAGTCGATGCAATCAGCAACACTAAAAAAAGCATGATTTTTGTCACTGTGTGACCAAGATGGCCCTGCCCTTCTTAGGGCAAGAGCATAGGAAGCAGGAAGTAGCTGCTTCCTGTGCTCTGAGTCTGTCACACGATTGCCTTATCACAGAGGCAATCTGTGACTGCCAGACAGACTGTCAGGCAGTGGGGATTCTCAGATGAGCCTGGTCAGATCAATATTAAACCAATATTGATCTGACCACTTTGGATCTGCCTCCCTCTCCTCACATTTTTTTAGTGAGGGAGAGAGACAGATCAAAGTAGTATAAGTTAAATAAATAAAAAAAAAAAAATACAATACAAAATAAATTGAGATCCAATGGCTATTATAAAAGCCATTTCCTGCATTTAACCCCTTCCCTTACATTGATCATTTGTAAGCTGTGATCTTGCACATCAGTGCATGTTTTGCACTTGCATGTTTTGCAATTTTTTTGTACTGTAATTTATTACAGTACTACAAAGGCTCTTCTAAGAGCTATTAAGCTATTGTCTTGCTGTGAACATTTACATTTTATTTTCTTAAAATTCCAAGTTGGAACACTGAGATGCGCACCTCACAAATGTTTCCTTTTACCCCTCAGACAACCCAAGAAACCTATACATGGATGGTATCGCTGTACTTGGGGGATGTTGCTGAACACATATTGGGGTGTTGTTTGGCAGTGACATATACCAGAATCTGCGAATTCATGCCTGAAGTACAATGTATCTGGAAACAAAACTCAAAGAATTTACTTCCACAAACATTGACAAAGGCTGGTGGTAGAATTAGTACATATATAGTATTAAAATACCACTGTTTGATATACCTTAGGATGTCTATTTTCCAAAAATATATGGTTTGATGGGGTAAAATAAATTGGGCGGCTTCAAAAATATTCAAAATGGAACATGGGCGCAGGCTGACTACATGTTAAAATTTCAAGTTGGAAATGTGCACATATCAAATGTGGCCTTTTAACTCCCAAACAACCCACCACACCTATGCATGGGTGTTATCCCTTTACTCAGGAGATGTCGCTGAACACATATTTAGGTGTTTTTTGGATCTGTAAATTCATGCCCGAAATACAAAGTATGTGGAAACAAAACATAAAAAAACTACAAAACATGTAGTAACAAAACATTGACAAAGGCTGGTAGTAGAATTACTACATGTAACGTGTTAAAATACTATCATTTGAAATTCCTTAGGATGTCTAGTTTCCAAAAATATATGGTTTTGTGGGGTAAAAAAAACTCCCAGATGGGACATGCATTTGCATGCATTATGCATTTAAAAATGGTCTGGATGTTTTTTTTTTAGAAAAGCAGAACATACAGGGCTATTAATAATAGAACAAGCATTAATAATAGAGCTTATTGATCCAAGGAGAAATCTGAAAATTCAAAATAGCTTCCTTAGGGGTGTTTGCCTTCTTTTGGATCAAAACACTGGAATGATAGGTAGATGGGTTGAACTTGATGGACTTTCAACCTAAATTACTATGTTACTATGACATGGATGCAGATTTTCTGCATGTCAACATTCCAAGTTGGAAAACTAAAAAGTGCACCTCTCAAATATGGCCTTTTAACCCCAAAAGCTGACCAACCTATGCATAGGTGAGATTTCTGTACTCAGGAGATGCTGAACACATATTGTGGTGTTATTTGACAATACGACTTCACATTTCCAGAAAATCCTTACCTGAATTGCAATCTGTGTAAAAAAAATCACAATTCTTTTTTTTTTACTGCAAACTTTGGCAAAGGTTGGTGGTAATATGGCTACATGAAAGTGTCAAAATACCCCAAGTTAAATGCTCTGAGTTGTCCAGTTTTATAAAATATGTACATGTGGGGGGTCATTCATATATTTAGTACAGATATCAGTGCTACAATGTCACTGTCGCTAATTTTGGGGAAAAAACATAAAACATGGGCTATTTCTGAACTCAGTACAAATATTAGAAACTAGCAGTGGTTTTTTTTGTTGTCTCTTGTAGATTGGTATAAGATTTTTCAAATAAAAGTCAGAAAAGTTTTATTTTTTTATGTTTTCCTATATTTTATTTTTTTTTTATTTCAAATTATATACTATTATCAAATTAATGGTATCGCAAGAAAGCACTTCCTATGACAATAAAAAACAATATATAATTTGTGTGGGTACACTAAATGAGAAATAAATAAATTACATAAACACTGAAGAAAAAAAACAGCCCATGTCACCAAGCCTTGGACAAGCCAAAAAAGTAATGTCACTAAGGGGTTAATATGATACACAACTAAAACTGACTTACATTGTGATCTTTGCATAGTGAACAGAGAATGTTACAGAAAAGCAAAATCATGTACGATAAGTAAGACTAAATCTGTATAAAAATATCAGATAGTTCTCCAATTTAGAACAAAACAAAATCAAATATGCACTTCACAAACTAAACAAACAGCTACAAACACCAAAGACAGAACCTTATGTCATGAGGATATGAAGAAAAAAAAGGCGGAGGATGTGAACATATAGTGTACGCACAACTTAGTACAAATCTAAATCAACATGTCAGATAGCTAATAGGAACACTTTTGTTTTTGAGGGAGTGGTATTTTAAACGACTTAAGCGACATTGGATAGCTATTTATTGTGGCAAGTCATTAAGAATAAAATTAAAATATTTAAAATACAAAATATAATATATAAAAACACTTACTGGAGTTTTAACTCGTTATAGTAAGTTTTATGGCTGTGGAGCTCTGTTTTGGAGTCAAGAAGGAATTTTTCCCCCTAGTGAATTTTACTGTGGTTTTTATACTGTATTTTAATAATATCTATGCTGCAATAGTAAAAGAGCTCACACCATTTTTTCTTAGTTCCTCAATCAAGGCTGTTCAAAAATATCTAGAATTTAGGATCCAGCTTTTTTTAGTTGCCATGAACGAGTAAATCTTTTTAGATTTATCTGAAATAACACATAAATGAAGTACATTTTAGATGCTAAAGATAAACAATAAATTGTACTTCCCTAGGCTTACAATCTTGGTCCTCTGCTATTTCACTCACCATTTGGAGGTCCACTCGGGTCTGTCTATATCCCTAAGTTACCGAGCAGAGAGTGAAGTTCATCTCAACAGCCCAAAGATATAGTGGACACAGTAATGGTTATCTCTGCAGCCCTTATGTCCAATACATACAGTAATTTACGTCCCATATTAAAATGTATTCAATAATAAAGCAGGCAATGTGCCTGTGATATAATTTAGCTGGTAAATGCCCTAACTGCAGCATCTCCCGATATAAATATCTGTGTGTGACAGCAAAAAATCTGCTGAAAATCTCACTTTCATTTTTCAGAAGTAGATGATCAGATCCCATGCTGAGATTTCCTCCCTTGGGTGCTTTCCCTGTAGTGCAGAAGCTGTGTGGGCCTCTTTTTGAATCTTGTAAGTCAGTTCCTTTAGTGAAGTGAGATATATGTCTACAAATACAATGCACATTGATCTATTACTATGTCGGCTACCTAAAATTCACAAACAAGTTGGAAAGGGTACCTTATTATTTACAAAAGGATTTAACCAAATGATTATTTCCAGATTTATTTATTTGAAAAATATAATTTATATTCAAGAAAACAAGAGTCCATGAATTAAACCAAATGCAAAATAATTTTGTACATGTGACATATAGGTATTAAAAGCAACATTTATTCACTCTGCTTGACAGTTTTTTTCACACACTAAAAATATTTTATACATGTAGAGTACATTTTTAATGTATATACATATATCTACAGTGTTGTGTTTAGATGCATCATTTAATTGCTATAATGACACGGTCAGCTGTGACATGCAAGTGAGGAATATGCCAATGTCACAGAAAGTCAGTAGTCTAAATACATCAAGCAATGTGTATTTATCTCATGACACAAGGAAATAGATAAACTAATAAGATGCATTGCCTAAAAACGGACAAACATTAGCCTAGCAGCACCAACTTCTGTTTGATTAATTTGCCAGGTTGCCCCTTTCAACAGCTGTGACTTTGCCACAACTGGAAGTCAGAAGACTGAAAGTCCTGCTGCTTTTCTTCCCTGTAGAGACGTGCATAGAAAGTGTTTCAAATACAAATATAGCCAGCAAAATCACTGACTTGGGGTTGAATGTAATTGCTAATGTAGTTCTTTAAATGTGAAGGAGAAATCATAGAAGAAGGAAATGATACTGTTTAGATAAAGAGCAACATATTCCTTTATTTTGAGCTAAGAAGCTCCTGTATCATTTTTTTTTATAGTTTAAGAAGTACCTCATATATCCCCACATAAGAAGCCTGTAAAGCCTTGATACAAATGTTTGCTCTTGTCTTCATGTTCACTTCTGCCCTCTGCAAAGGAGTTTGAAATCTCATCACTCTAACTTAGATGCAAAAATGAACAGCAGCCAATTTGTTTTGTACTTTGTAAAATTGGTAATAAGAGAGAATAAGCATGACTATAGAAAATCTGTTCCTTGAACTCACTTCACATTTGAAATATCAGTTTATGTTTCATGCAGTTATAAGGAAGCATCTCAACAAACTGCAGGGATTTAACTAGAAACCACAGGGCACTGATGTGAAAATTGCCCGACGCCCCTCCTGACCATGAGTGCAGAAGTGAACATGAAGGCAACATGTCCCACAGTGCAGTCTTGCCACAAGAAAGTTTGGTGTTAGTTACTTTGTCCCCAAACAACGTGCCAGTGCTATATTTGTACTTAAACAATGTGTTAGTGCCAATTTTGTCCCCAAACAGCTTACCTGTGTGTTATCTTAGCCTACAAACAGTGGATGTGTGCCATATTACAATAGCTTGTATGTGTTATATTTGCTCCCACACATCTGCCTGTGCCATCTGTGTCCTCAAACATCATGTATGTGACATATTTGTAAAAAAAATAAAAAAACAGCTTTTATATACCAATATAGTTCACAAACAGCTAGTTAGTGCCATGGGTATCCTCAAACTTATGTGTGCCATATTGGCCATCAAACATTTTTTATCTGCCATATGTGTCCCCACACAGTTTACATGTGCTAACTTTATACCCATGTAGCTTATGTGTGCCATATGTATCCACAAACAGCTAATATATGCCATGTGTGCCCCCAAACATATTGTCAGTCATATGTTGTATGTCATATTAACATACAACTTTCCTAAGTCATATTAGTCCCCAAATAGCTTACATTTGCCATATTTCCCCAAAACAGCTTGCCTGTGCCATCTTATCCCCCAGTGCGTATGTGCTATTTTGACCCCCAAGCAGGTTGCCAAGATAGGTAATTTTAAGTAAAAAACAGAAGGAACATAATAACTAATCCTTTGCAGGCTAAAAGATGGAGAGAGCATTGACAAAAAGTAAGATTATTGAAGAGAATTTTAAGAGCAGGTCGTCAGATTGTGATTAATATGTTTTCTAGAAACAGTAAGTGGTTTGAGGAAACAGTTATTGAGTTAATGTATTGCTCCAAGGTAAGAAAAATAAAGATTAGGAGCAATGATCTGTGGCTCAGAGTGCTATCTAAATTGTTGATGTAAAGATTGTTGCAAATTAATGTAGCTAATATTTCTATTTGCACAACTTTGTGTAGGTGTTTGCAGCAGAGTGAATGATGTTGTATTAATGAAGGCTTGATAATGTGATAACGATAGTCTGTTAGGTAGGAAACAAGTTAAGTTAAATTGATACCCTCTATTGGCATACTGGGGAATTGATTGCAAGCTTCAAGTTGATAGTTGTGCACTGAATAAATTGAAGGGGTTAATGTATTAACAAATACATTAAATAAAATACAATGTATGTGCCAGTTAATTCCTTTAAAACTCACCTCTGTAGTGTTAATGGGAAATTTAAAAATATGTTTTTTTCTTCTACAGCTTATAGTTTTTGTATATATATAAACAAAGCAGTTTAAACAAAATATTTTATTCTACTAGGAACACAAAAACTGGGGGCATATTGATTTCAGCTGATATAGGATAAAATGATATGCTTGTTAGAAATAGTCACATCAGGAAAGAGATACCAATAACTGTACATAATAATGGGCCATATGTATTCCTATAAATAGCAAAATAGGTACAGTGAGGGAAAAAAGTATTTGATCCCCTGCCGATTTTGAACATTTGCCCACTCACAAAGAAATGATCAGTCTATAATTTTAATGGTAGGTGTATTTTAACAGTGAGAGACAGAATAACAAAACAAAAATTCAGAAAACCGCACGTCAAAAAAGTTATAAATGTATTTTTATGTCAGTGAGTGGAATAAGTATTTGATACCCTATCAATCAGCAAGATTTCTGGCTCCCAGTTGTCTTTTTTACAGGTAACGAGCTGAGATTAGGAGAACTCTCTTAAAGGGAGTGCTCCCAATCTCAGCTTATTACCTATATAAAAGACACCTATCAACAGAAGCAATCAATTAATCAGATTCCAAACTCTCCACCACTCTCCAGAACAAAGAGCTGTCCAAGGATGTCAGGGACAATTGTAGACCTACACAAGGCTGGAATGGGCTACAAGACCACCGCCAAGCAGCTTGGTGAGAAGGTGACAGCAGTTGGTGCAAATGGAAGAAACACAAAATAACTGTCTGTCTCCCTCGGTCTGGTGCTCCATTCAAGATCTCCCCTTGTGGAGATTCAGTGATCATGAGAATGGTGATCTTGTTAATGATCTTAAGGCAGCTGGGACCATAGTCACCAAGAAAACAATTGGTAAGACACTACTCCTTGAAGGACTGAAATCCTACAGCACCTGAAAGGCCCCCCTGCTCAAGAAAGCACATGCACAGGCCGTCTGAAGTTTGCCAATAAACATCTGAATGATTCAGAGGAGAACTGGGTGAAAGCGTTGTGGTCAGATGAGACCAAAATTTAGCTATTTGGCATCAACTCAACTGGCCATTTTTGGAGAAGGAGGAATGCTGCCTATGACCCCAAGAACAACATCCCCACTGTCAAACATGGAGGTGGAAACATTATGCTTTGGGGATGTTTTTCTGCTAAGGAGACAGGACAACTGCACCGCATCATAGAGACAATGGACGGGGTCATGCACTGACAAATCTTGGGTAAGAGCCTCCTTCCCTCATCCAGGGCATTGATATGGTTCGTGGATGGGTATTCCAGCATTTCAATGACCCAAAACACACAGCCAAGGCAACAAAAGGAGTGGCTCAAGAAGAATCACATCAATATCCAGTCTCCAGACCTTAATCCCATCGAAAATCCATGGAAGGAGCTGAAGGTTCGAGTTGCCAAATGCCAGCCTCAAAACCTTAATGACTTGGAGAGAATCTACAAAAAGGAGTGGGACAAAATACCTCCTGAGATATGTGTAAACTTGGTGGCCAACTACAATAAACGTCTGACCTCTGTGATTGCCAACATGGGTTTTGCCACCAAGTTCTAAGTCAGAGGGGTCAAATACTTATTTAACTCATTGACATGCAAATCAATTTATAACTTTTTTGACATGCGTTTTTCTGGAATTTTGTTTTGTTATTCTGTCTCTCACTGTTAAAATACATCTACCATTAAAATTATAGACTGATCACTTCTTTGTCAGTGGGCAAACATTCAAAATCAGCAAGGGATCAAATACTTTTTTCCCTCGCTGTAAGTCTGTAGAAAATTACTGACACAGACCAGCTGCATATACCGTATATATCGCCTTATGATGCCATTAAGCAAAACACAGACACAAAAAAGTTTGCACATCATCTTCCTGATCCCAAATTAGAGTTATAAACATCAACACACCAATTTTTTAATATTGTTGTGTTTTCATTCCTCCTTTCAATATTTCATTAAAATAGTTAGTTGAAGAAATACATATATATATATATATATATATATATATAAATATATATATATATATATATATATATCCTTCATAACTAATTATGCCTATAATGCTCTGTTAGAGATTTCATAAGACATGTACAATGATATATTTTGATTATTATAGCAATACAATTGTATGCAACAACTTCATAGTTGCCAACATTCTGTTACTTCATCCCAACTATGCATAACCCCATGGACTTAAGCTTCAGCCTACCTGGTACAGGTCCTGTGGTATTTGGAGCTTACATTTTTGCACTTTTAGACAATGTACAGTATGTCAAACAGACATAGTAATGCAGAACATCCCTGAAAGGACCCACAAAATGTGACTATGTAACATACACAGTCATCTTAAATATGCATTCAGATAGTTCAATTACATTGTTTTCTCTTGTGTTATCTTGATATGTTCCATGTTTCCTACATGCCTACCTTTCCATCTGAGCCATTCATGCCTGAGCTATGCTTTTTTTATTGCTAGTTCAGGCTTTTTCGCATAATATAAATCACATGATTCGTTATTCTAATGTTTCCATTATTGTGTGTACTTTCCATATGTTGGTACTAGATGCACAACAATCTACATATTTCTATTGGCTATTTGGATCTCGACAGCCCTTATGGGTGGGAGCAGTCTGATATGCTAATGGAGAGGTTTCCTCTGTAATGGTGCAAGCGAGCAAAAAACTGTGATTCCTCTCTCGAGTAGGTTACATCCTATAGGGCTGGCTATTTCAGCTTTTGCACGTTCTCGCTGAGAGGGATCCCACTTCTTCGTTTTTGTCTTAAAGAGTTACATCAAACACACTTCAGACATACTACATTCATACAGGTGGCAAGCTTGAGGAGTTTTTAATTGTTGAGAGAGTGGGAAACTACGTATCAATCAAAAATTTATTTGAGCAGTGCCGTGAATATCTCCTTAGTTGAGTCATATAAGCAGACATTCTCTCGTACCTTAGTACATTAACCTGCTTTACTTTCAATTAACATAATTAGTATTTCTGTCCTGTGCCACAGCTAAAATAATTTAAACCATATACACATTTGTCTTTTTTTAGTATTGCTTCAGATAAGTGGGATTCTCTACATCAAGCCTGTGCACTGTTCTTCAGATAAGTGCATCTGTTCCTTAATATCTTGAAGCATCACATTTATTTAGAACGTGTTTTACCAGGAAGAGTACATTGAGATTTCTCTCGTTTTCAATTTTGTACATAAAAGCGCTCATGCCAGAAAGCTATTTCTTCCACCTGTACTTGCGACTGGAACAGGCAGAATAGCCTTTTCTATATTGTGTTCTAGATTAGCACAATCATTGTATAACTTATGTGCATAACTTATGTTGGGTTTCTACATCACCAGATTTGTATATGGTTGCCCCTTAGCCTGTATGTTAATGTCAGGCCATTAAAAAAGTGACACAAAGACCCTTTTGAAGGTGGCAACTCTATATAGCTTCATATATAAAATTGCCCTCTAAAATCGGAACAGTTTTTGTTTAATTTTGTGTGTTTTTGTTTCTTATTGCACCAGTTTTGATAATCCCCTGTTCAGTTTTTCTTTGGGGAAGGGAAGGCAGCATATCACATAAAGTTTGGTAGTCTGATGTGTAACTGCATACAGTGTTATGTAATGTATATTGGTTTTGTAACAGAAAAAGCTTATTTCTGTATAAGAGATAATAAATAAGGCTTTTATTAAGTCATTCTAAAGTGTCCCCACCCACTTTTCAGTTTGATAAAAGTTAGCTTCCTTAATATCACTTTTCAAATGCAGCAAGTTTTTGTGTGCTTTTACAATAAACATTTGAAGTGCACTTAATACAGCTACCAATGCTATCCATTAAACCTAGTGAAAATCATCTTAAGTGCCAATTTGAAGTCAGAATGTGTCAAAACACATGTTTGAATGGTTTGTTAAACCTACAAATAAAAAAAATATAAATCACATAGAGAGTATTCAACTGGTTCTCAAACTTTTCAGTTCAGAAGCTAATTAAGTACTGAACTTTACATTGTATGTCAAACCTATGCATGTACAGTACACTAATATATTTAGAAAGGGAAACAATTGTAGTAATGTATCCCTTAATACCATAGATTTTCATTTGATTCACTTTGCTGCAGCAAACATGATCAGTTGGGCAAATCATTTGAAAAATGGTTCTAATAACTCTACACTATACATATACAATGATGGGGAAAAGATGTGTGCTAACACAATGCTAAGGAGTATAGACATCAGAAATGATCTTAGAGAAAATATTGTTGCTGCCCATGAAGGGTTACAGGACAATTTAAATTCCATCATTCTACAGTGAGAAAGATTATTCTAAAGTGGAAAACATTCAAGACAGTTGCCAATCTACCCAGGAGTGGACATCCCAAACCAAACACAGTCTAGCAGCACAAACACCTCATGCCAACTGTTAAGCACGGTGTTAATTTTTGGCTCCTTTTGCAGCCACAGGACCTGGGAACCATGCAAACATTGAGTCGACCATTAACTCCTCTGTATACCAAAGAATTCTAGAGTCAAATGTGAGGCCATATTTCCGACAGCTAATGCTTGGTCAAAATTGGGTCATGCAACAGGACAATTATCCCAAGCATACCAGCAAATCTGCAACATAATGGCTGAAGAATAAAACAATCAAGGTGTTGCAATGGCCCAGTCAAAGTACAGACCTCTGACATGCTGTGGTGGGACCTTAAGAGAGCTGTGCATAAACAAATTCCAGCAAACTTCAATGAATTTAAGCAATGTTGTAAAGAAGAGTGGGCCAAAATTCCTTCACGGTTATGTGAGAGACTGATAAAGTCATGCAGACAACAATTATTGTTGCTAAACGTTATTCTACGAGCCATGATATCATAAGGTGTACTTCGTTTTTCACATCTGGCTTCTCCATTTTTGCTTTATTTTTGTTAATTAAACCATGACATGGTCTAATATGTGTTGTTGTGCCTCTGAGATTGTATTTAGCTAATTTTAAGACCTGCTAAGGAACAGATGATTGTTATTATATCCTGATATGTAAAGCCATAGAATTCAAAGAGGGTGTACTTTCTTTTTCCCATGACTATACGCTGAGTACAGTGGGAACATTTGATGCACTGTTATGTTATTACAATGATGATACGTCACCATTTGAGTCTTTACAGTCTTTCTACAAACTAGTGACTGCTGGTCAGCACTGCCATGCACCTCTTTGGATGTGTTGCTGATACATCACTTTAAGAAGTAAACTGAGTTTACTATTGTGCAAGCTCCCTTGGACATAGTTTTTAAAAACATGCAGTTTGGAAGTGGTGACACAGACAACCTTTGGGAAGAAAGATTTTTTTCCCCTTTTGGATAACATTAGACATTTTTGTTTTGTTTTCTTTTGGATCAAAATTCAGGTATGTAGGTTGAAACAAGACATGCATTTTTTCAGCCAAATTTTTCCATTATTTCCATTTCCTTATTTGGACTTTAGCATACTTTGTCTCTTGGTTTGGCCTCCACTTGTGTTTAATTGCTGGGACACATTTGTCTGAATGGGTACAGCATTGTCACTGGATTGGTCTTGCCAATGAAATCACTGGAGAGGTGATTTCACAATCGTGCTTCCTAAGAAATGACACACATTCATGCATCTCCATTTGAGTTGTTAGACTTCAGAGGTTTTGATATGTTATGCAAATAACAACGGACTTGCTGTGTGCAGTATAATTTATAGACCTCATTTCGTGGGGCTCACAACTGCTGCCTTGCTTTTATCCAACATGAGAGCTGCACTTTTTAGAGGAGACTGAAATGCCACTTTGGAGTTTAATCTTTGTTATTTTTTTCTTTAGGATACCTAAATTAAACTTATGTTTCAGGTCCTGCTTAAGCCTTTTGAATTAACCCTCTAAAAGTAAGATCTCTCTTGGAAACCTTTTCTAAAACTGCCAGCAAATATTCCTCGGATTACATTTCTGCATTATAAGAACTGTACAAATATCTACCTTGCTTTTTAATTGCTACATATTGGAATCGTGGAATCACCTACCTTGTTTCTGTGATAATAAGTGCTGTGTGTGAGAACTGTGGCTATGATTGTTGCCTATAAGCACTTTGAAAATACCTAGCTTATTTCTGTGATACTAATGCCAGCATGTAAGAACTGTGCTTGTCCTGTGATAAAAAAATATGGAATATAATGAATTTACAAATACTCATTATCTACAAACTCACATCACAATCTAAACTAGATCACAACTTTAGTCCTGAGATCTCACTAAATTTAATGTGATTTAATGTGGAAGTTGTAGTGAGATCCTGTGACCGATGTCTTTAAGGGATAACAGGGGCCACATTTAAGTAGTATATTCCTACTTACCTCTATTTTGTCTTTAAAGAAGCAAATAATTCAAAGCCATTGTTTGATTCTGCAGTGTTGGTAATAACTGTAATTAACTCACAACAGTACTGCTAATTATGATGATGAACAGCACGTGTCATATTGCCTTTGGTATGGACAAATGAGGTACAAGTTTAGCAAGGTATTATAACATTAACTGATAAAACGAGCACCTGCATAGCAAACTAGAGAAAATAATTGTCTCCTTCATAACATTGATTGTTCCCTTACAAGCACATCACACGTTAAAAATACAGAGTATCAAATTTAAAAGCAAATAAAACAAAAGCAAACAAAAAAGTTAGCCAATATTTCATTCATAGAGTTGACATCTACAGCACCAGAGGTGTTCTACCTCCACTAATTTATTGTTATATATGCTCTAAGAGCTCTTTATTCTATCATTTTTTTTTTTGTTTCAGCTTCCCTCAGGGGTTTGCGGCACTTAATGTGAATGGTACACCGTTTAACATCTGGTAACATAAGCACCTAGAATGATTGATGGTTGCACCACTCGTGATTTACCATCATTCTTTGAATATGTGCTAAAAATGGAATACAAAAGTCAAAAATATCCCAAGCAAAATGTGAAAAAATATATAATGACAGTGAAAAGTGGTATCACTCCTTGCATGTCAGATTTCACTATTGGTAAAGTGAAAATAAGATTTATCACTGTGATTAAATGTACAAAAAAAAAAGCCAACTGACATTCATTGTAGTATGAAATATTAAAATGAGCTGCAGTTTTAAAGCTTTTGGATATAGCAAATTCCTAGGATGTAGCTCCTTTTTTGATTATTTCATTGTTAAGTTGTATTAAACTCAAACATTTCATAAATGTTATCAAAACTTTTCCACATCTTTTTCCAAAGATGTGTTGGCTTTGAGAGGCTAAAAGCTCATATAGTCAAAGCATCAAAACAATAGCATTTGTAGCCACTATACATTGAGTTCTGGTGAGTTCTGACCTTAGTATACCTCCCTTCTCCCTCTTGCAACTCCCAGATTAAATATCAGGAGTACTATAAAAAAAAAAAATGAGAGGAATAATTATTCAAAACAATAAATTCATATAATGATTAAACATAACTATATAATGTATAGAACAAAACACCAACACTTTTTTTTTCTGGAAATTTAGAACTTAAATAGTATTCTACAGATAAAAATAAACAACATCAGACTAACACAATGACACATAAAATACTTTGCCATCCAAGTTCTCAGGTGTATACAACATGGTGATCCTCCAATTCTACTCTTTCCCAAATAAGTCAATATACATCTAAAAATCATTCTGGATGGCTACTAAGTATAATTTTATTCCAAAAGAGAGAAATTTGTGCAAATCAAATAAGTTAATCACAGAGGGGGAGAAATGAGATTCAATATTAACCCTAAATTCTAATATTGTTTGCATACGTCATTACCCACCATCGTGCATATCGGAATATTATTTGTAAAGAAATTTGTATATTTTATTGAGCTGAAATTAGTGATAAACGTTGTAAAATATAAATGGTGTGATGTAGCTGCAGAAAATATCAACTTAATACAATTACTTTTTCAGAACAAGTGGCCTTTACATTCAGAATACATATTATTCAATCAAGCAACATCATGTAAAACAAGAATGCACAAATACAAACAAAATGAAAATTTGTCAAGTGGTTATTGATTGAACTTAAATCAAATGTACATGACTGTGGATTATTTCTTTAAAATGATTTAGTATTATATGTTTAAGTTGGATCATTTGGTCTGTACTGTCAACTTAATTTAGATGATAGGACAAAGTTGGACTAAATAGATAATTTGGAAATATCTCAGTTTTTGCTCTTTGATTATATAATGTGTTTATTTTCAATAGAAAGTTCAATAAGTAAGTGATCAATGCATTTGGATGCATGTAATTTTATTGACTAATTAACACCATAGAGTAAAGAACATGCTGCATCACACATTGTATATTTCACATATTACATTTTTTGTAGCTAGAAGGGTTAACATTACAGTTTTATTAGAACAATTGACAAAAATAAACACATTTTTTATTTATTTTTGATGAGTATATAATTTATTTATTATGATTTTATTTTATTTATTTTAATATGCCTTTGTATGCTTCTTCTTCTTCTTTTATTGTTGTAACAATAAAAGACGATAACATGCATTAAATGTATATTTGGTACTGTGTTACATGCTTACATGTTTACATATTTACAAGTTAAAATATCAAGGATATTTTTCTTCCAGATATTCTAGTTTTTATTAGATTGTTTTGCCATTATTATGGATTTTTATATGCAAACGTATTAAACACAAACGTGAACATTTAATATTATTAGTTAAATACTTTTCTGCTTTCGAGAGCATGTCTATCTCATTTTCATATAAATCAGATTAAACCTCTTTATTAAGTCTAAGAAAAAAGCTAAACGCCCTATTATGTTGTTAAGGTGTTTATTACCATTTTATCTCACAAAGTCTCTTTATGTCCAAGGTTATTGATTGCATTTGTTCATAAGGAGATTATAGTTGGAATATGCAGTGAAAAGGAACAGTCTTTTAGGGCTCTCACATAATAGAAAAAATATTTCAGTAAATGTTTTACAAATAAGAATTACATCATAGATTAAATAATGTTACATGAGACGACTTGTAGAGATGAAAATAACAAAACTGCATTATGATCATTACTCCTAATTTTCTTGTTAACATAGTCCAATTTTCATATGCACACACAGATCAAAAAGTGCCTCCGTTATCATGAAAAGTTCCCTTGTAGCATTTGGAGAATGGACAATGCAAAAAAAAAAAAAAAGGCCTGGGGAAACGGAAAAAAACTGATCATTTTAAAATGGAGCAGCTTCAAATACCTCAGCGTGTCCCTAAAACACATCTAGAAAAATGGCTAATAGTAGAAAAAGGGTATGAGAATTAGACATTTAGTAATTCAAATATGCTTAAAGAGGCAAGGTGCATAATATAGAGTATTGCAGGGAAATTCTCAGGGATTTTCAAACTTTAGGCCAAAGAAGACGAGTTTGAAAAATTCTTCCATACATAAGAATGGGCACATTTTTCATACTCAATTACTTTGTCCTTAAGTTTGAAATGTCCTGTTCAATCGCCATCAATCACTTCTCTATCATAAATAAATCCCATAGTAAAAACCTTTAGTGTAATGTTGACCTATTGGCAGTAACGCATTTTCAACATACTTTTTTTTTTTTTTACAGGAAGCACATAAAACAATCTCATAAAAAAGTCTGTTTATTACGGCCTCTGGGGGACATCAGGACCCTTTATTATTCACAAACCTGAGCTTTGTGTAGTCAGAGTGGGTAATAATACGCATGAGCACAATTTTAAATATTTATAATTGAAACTAAACTTTGCATATTTATTTATGGATACATGGGCTGCATCATCTCCCACAGTTCTAGATTGAAAACTGATTATAAATATTTATTAATGATAATATGTATTAATTAATAATGCATCTGTTTAGGAACCCCCAATACAAATGTATTTTTGCTAATATTTGCTTCAAGCACGTAAACAGTTGTATTTTTGAAACGTACAATTGTGCTAACGTCACTGAGGAATTGCTAATACTTGAGTAATCTGAAAAAATGATTATCTCATTCATTAAGAAAAAAAAAACATGGATGTAACTCCACTGATGCATTATAAATAATGTTCACTATGGGGTTTTAAAAAAAATAAAAAAATAAAATGCAGTAACTAGTTATTAATTTCAAAAAATTGCATTTTTTTTATAGAGGCAATAAGTAATCTTTCCCTCTAAAAGATACATTGTGCATGTTTTAGTGCCCCAAGAATCCTAACATCTTCATGAAAAGTAGACTGTATATTTCAAGAAACATATCAGATATTTTCTTTATTATCACCACTTGGTCTATGTGTTATCTCCTTTAATGTTAATGTTACAAACCATTGTAAATCCAAAAAAAGTAAGCATTAAATTAATTGGTATGATTATGTGATGATGACTACTTCCAGTTTTAATGCTTTTTGTTGTATATTTAAAAAAAAAAGTCTAGAATGTTAGTATTTTTTTATTGAGTAACTTTATTGGTAACATAGGTTTCACATGATTTTTTATGTGTTTTATATTTAAGGGCAGGAGATTTCAGTGTCTTTCAGTGGCCGGGTGAAAACCAATTAATGCATATTTCCCTTTTTTGAAAAAATTGATAATAGATTTATTTTTCAGTTATGCTAAATCTGCAATCATGAAATTTATTGGGCTATGGTAATTTCTCTAACACTGGTTAGGGTAATATAGTGGCACAATAAAATAAGCCCCCAAATCAATCAGTGTTTGCCTTACATTATTGTTTTTTTTTACTGTTGGTTTTGTAATTGAACTGTAGGTTATTTGCTTTTGTTTCCTTCGTTAATAATAGCAAATGACGATGACTATATCTCTTTACATGGGAGGTTTAAATAGTGTGTAATTAGAGTAACATCTATCCCACCGTGAGAAAGGTGTTTTACACTCTAAAAACAATTGGTGTTATGCTGCCCTGGATTTATGATGTTAACTGTTATTAAGTGTTTTGAAGATTTTAATGGACTGAAATAAACATCTATACTACATGGAGGAGTGAGATGTGATCTCAATATATATCTAAATGGAGGATTGGTTATATTCATTTTTATGTATTTAGAAAGTCTTTTACCAGGTAGAATACATTGAGATTTATTTTGTTTTCAAGTATGTCCTGGGGACCCAGTCCAGAATAGAATTATAGCTGCCATTTGTATATGCACAAGTATCACTGTTACAGTTGTGATTAAAGTATAGATGTATTGGACTCACAGTCACACCATAGCTCCCAACATATTTCTAATAGTTGTTTTATGTGACAAACCATGGTAAAAAGTTTAAAGAGAATATGGATACATTTCCAAGTCATTTGATGTGTTTGGTGTTGCTTTCAGCAATCCAGGAGAGTGCTGGGAATTCTGGCAAGTTCCAGCATTATACTTTTCTAAAGCGTTATCTAGTAAATGTGGTCATAAATGCCTGTGACTCAATGTATGTTAAACTTTACTGTGGCGACTGCTTCCCTCATGCAGGGGTGCATCTGTCTATTGAGATTGCTTGTTTTGTTATTTTACCAACACAACATTAATGGATAGCATAATAATACAAGTCCTGCTGTTTACAAATACGTATTCCATGCACACAAGCTACCAAAAACGCAGGTAAATTACTTCTGAAGTGTGATACATTCTATGAAAAATAATTTACTCAAAAGCCGCCAAGTGTCATTTACATATGACCTACATAAGGCCGAATTACTTGCAAACAAGTTTTGATTATTTTTACGTTAATTTCTTTTCCTTTACATGCACAGCTGCATAGCTACATTTAATGAATAACCAACAGGCTCATGCAGTTACTTGACTGTTTGTCCCATTTTTAGATTATAGATTCAGCAACCCCTCCATGATTTCACAACTGGTTTTATTTTGTTTGTGTGTTTACACAGATGTTTTCAGATCCTTAACCACCACATCTATTGGATGAGTCACAGTGTGGAGGACATTCAGCTCTGCTTCTTTTGTTGTTTTTCTTCTTTTTTTTCTTCTAAATGTTTGTTGACCTCTTTTCCTGTAATAGCTTTAGATCACTCAAGTCTTACACTTGAGTTTCAGTTTTCTGTGTTTCTTTAGCATGGTTTTTAAAAGTTTTTCAGGAGCAGATTGGAAATAATTTTAATCTTTATATCAATAAAGCAAAACCTTTTTATTTTTTACATAAATCACATAAAACAATACCATATAAAAATATATATTTATGAACTCTGGGAGTATTTTTGCATCACATCAAACCCCTCTATTATTCATGATTGTGTGCTTATCGTAGTCAAAGTGGCTTTAATGACTAACTGTTTTAAGCTCATACTTTTTTCTAAGAGGCCGGGGCAACGTGTCCCAAGTTTAGTACAACCCAGAAAAAAAAGCTAGTCAGTGATAATGAATTAATAAACAGAACCAAAATCCTTAACCTTGGTAATACTCTCTCACTTGGCAAAAAACATGTTCTCCAAGTTCAGCACAAGCAACAACGCTTCAACAAAAGCCACTGAGTGCAATGCAAGTACGATAATTCACATAGTTATAGAAAACTGAATGCCAAAATGAGGTAGCCTGGCAACCTGTCTCAAGTTCAGTAATTCATATCTAAATTATACATAGCTAAATGAGAGTGTAAGTCATGCTTCAGATGTTTCACACTAATTTTGTACGTGACATAATTCACACGCTCACATAGCTATGTATAATTGCCTCTATATCTATATCTAAGCTAATATTATCTTTTTTTTACTTAACATATGGATCTTAATTACTTCTGAGTTCTTGTGTACTTGCTGCCATTGTAATATTTATTTTACCATGAAATAGTACTGTACGCTAGCATTATTGGGTATACAGATAACTATACATATAGTCTGTTGTTAAATAATAGAATGTTTGCCAAATACAATGAAAAGTTTGGCTTATATTAAGTAACCAGCTATGGGTTTTAGTGGAGACAATTTGCAGCATTTTGTATCTAGGACAAATAATACAAAGTAATGCTGTTAACTAACTGCAACAATAAGTCAGGATTTGAACTCTGGCTTCTGTGTTTGCTGATCCATGCATCCTATTCTGTAGACCACCTGCAGGTATTATTCCCTGTTTTAGCAGTAGTTATTCTATGTTGGTTCCCCCTCTCTCTATTATCTACTGCTATAATGTGCCCTGGGGCTATATGAACCCCATCCTCCCAGAAATCAGAGCTGGTACATTTTGCTAGCTGTCTTGTATATTTGCTTTTGCCTTGTGTTGTTCCTTGAATTCAGATTATTTCCTGTCCATCCAGTTTTTTTTCCAATTCTATAACCATGCTTGTTTCTCATCCTTCTGAATTCTCCTATCCTGGTCCCTGACTTTCCAGCCAAGTACCCTGTCCTCCTGTGATCAGGAGTGGTTGTGGTATTATTCATCTAGTCATTATATTTTAACTTATGTAGATTTTATTTGTTCAGGTCTGACTAATCCTGTTTTCTTCTCCAGCTTCAGGAGTCCCAATATAGTATGTGGGTACATGCATACTATGGGTGGGGACAGTGAAGGGGCAGTCCCTGGCTTCCATCTTGCAATGGGGTGTGAGAAAACTTACACATTTTTTATACATTTATATTTTCAAGGGAAGGAAGATCTCCTGTCAGTCTGTCAGTGGCCCGGTGAGAAGCAATTAATGCATATTTCCCTTTTTTGAAAATTGATAATAGATTTACTTTTCAGTTATGGTAAATCTGCAATCATGAAAATTACTGGACTATGGTCGTTACTCTAATATCGGTTAGAGTAATATAGTGGCACAATAAAATAAGCCTCCAAATCAGTCAGTGTTTGCTTTATATTATTGTTTTTTTTACTATTGGTCTTGTAATCGAACCTTAGGTGTTTTGCTTTTGTTTCCTTCGTTAGTAATGGCAAAGGAGAAAGAGAGAAATTATTAGGGTTTAGAAGATTAATGTTTGTGCGTCTGTGTTTAATGATATTAGATCAATCCATAAATACATCTCAACAAAATATTTCTGCTACAAGAATTTGTCTGTGAAATTCATAAAACACACTATTTTAAATTGTATAAATGAATATACTTTCAAGAAAAAAAAGAAAATTCCTTATCCAAACATAAATACATTGGACTGTTACAAGGATGGAAATATTGCTTGGTTGTAGATGTTTGTTAGCCTACGAAAACATGCATACAGTAAAAAGTGCGAAAACTAAGTGTAACTAGTACATTCATAGTGCATGAGTATCATCCTTTGGAAATGACCAGTACATCAAAGTAAACGTTTTAAATTGTTCTCATTATAAACAAAATGAATTCCGTTTATTAATCTCTAAGTAACTGATTTGGCAGATCTGTCGTCATCATGTACTTTCATTGACATATCAGGAATATATTGAGAAATGATTGTATTTTGATAATTACATTCTATTCTTCTGTTCTTCATAAATGATGCCTGCACCACTTTTCAAGTTTTATATCTATTATAGATAAAGCTGATTCAATGGTATTTTATTTGTATTATTTCATTAAATAATTTCTATTTAAAATGTCTTCACTTGATGTAATCTTTCAAACATATTAAACTTGTTTTTTTTTTGTCCTAGAACTATTTTCAAATAGATATGTGACTTTTTAGACAAGCTGTTGGCTAAACATTTAGGCTGTAGGTATGAAAAGTTGCAGGTTCTGCCCTTTTTTGGTGAGAGGCTCTGGGATCTTCATGTGAGTCCTCCCATGAGAGCTCAGAACCATCAGACTGGGTATCAGGTGTGGCAGTTGGAATACTCAGAGGCCACCTAGTAGGTCTCATGAGCATTGCGCCTATACCAAGTTATTTGTATCTGCTTTGGTTTATCTCCTTTCTTCCCTTATTTGCCCATCTTGTGTAGGGAGTCTTGTCCACTGTTTTTCATAAAATTCATGGGTATTATTGCTGTTATATACCATCAATGATCCATTATCCAAATGTTTTTCCACAAATTTCAAGTTCCACATGTACCTACATGCAAGCGCACAGTAGTATATTCAGTGTCCATACCCCTTAAGCTGCTATTTAGCCTTTCCATACATGCTGAGATTCCTCCACACCCTGTAATACAGGGTGTATATACAGGGTATAATACAATGTGCGTACTGAATGTGTCTTGATGAACTGTACGTGTGATGTGTAAATCACCACACTGAACGTCTTGCAATGAATCGGCCATGAGGAGGCATTGCTACTACCTTATTTCATGAGACTTTAATATATCTTATTGATGAAAATGATCCATTATGTAAAATGGCCCATTATCCAAAATACTTCTGTTCCTAAGCATTTTGGATATGGGATACTCAACCTGTATCAATAAGTGAAGGAGTTGAGTTGTGTGCAGGAGTATAGTATTCTCAGTTAATGTTGTTACTTCTATGTCAACAAAACAAGTAACGATTAAGTTCTGACAATTTCTACAGTGTGGCTGGTCATTTTCTCATAATACTCACTAATCTACTCACTAAACAGTGACCTGAGTTGAATTGACAAGTGAACTGCACAGAGAAGGCCAAACTAGTTATGTTGGAATAATAAGATCATTTTTTTATTTGTGCTATTTTCGTATGATATCTATCAAACATTTGTCACACTGTTTGCGGTGTAGTGAATATCCAAAGACTTGGCAGAAGGAATGACTACATAATTATTATTACTATTTACATTTATCTGTGGGTGTACCTAACTAATTACTTACATCATGTATAGATACAGAATGTGGGAAGGTTGAAAGAAGAAAAATAGACAAACAGAAGAATAGAACAAAATGAGACTAGTATTTGCATTTTGTACAACTTATGGAGTATTTCCAAGGTCGTAAAATCAGCACGCATATATCTGTATGAAAGGCATAATAGAAATGCAAAAAAATATGCATAAATATCCTAGATACCATTGAAACAATCAGAGCAATAAGAACATAATAGCTTCTTCTGTTCTGAAATTGGCATGTGATAATTATGGAATTTCCTGATGTATACCGTCATTGTCCATGATAAACGATAAGCATACTCAGCAACTTTTTCACATCCGCATCACATACATTACTTTTACTAATAAAGTAAGAACCAAATGATTGCCCAATGCACACATCTTTACCCTATTTTGTAGGAACAAGTTATGGTTTGTTTTTGTTTTGATGACATTTAATGTTGACAGTAAACATAATTAATTAGTGGTTTTTATAGTGATTTACATAAGTAGATTTGAGACTTTGTTATGGGTTGACTTCCAAAGCTTTGCACAATTAAGTTGTTTTTTTCCCCTCATATTTGTAAAAAAAAATGTGATTAGTCTATTGAGGTAACATACAACCAGCAAACACACTATGCCGATTAATGTCTCTTGGGGTTGCAGCAAGGTACACATTGATTTTGCAGCTTCAAGTACCAATTTAGACTGAGGAATGTCACAGTGGAGGATAAAGAGGAAAGAAATATACAATACAAACAGTTCTGCTAGGCAATAAAGAGACTAATTCATAAAATGGCATATTTTATAAATAGATAAATATGCATTTTATACTTGAGAGAGGCTTATGGGCTTTATAGAAACTGTACTGTGAGTTATGGTAATAGGAATGTGACATTGATTTCTCCACATTGAGTCTGGATAAACCTACACAATGCAAACTTATAGAAAATATAAAATTGCCATTGTGGATGAGGTTCTACTGCTATATCATTCTATGAACCAAAAATACACATTGTCCTAAACTCATTGTTAACACTGAGTTTACACATGCTAACATTTATTTTTGTGAGACTGCATCCTTACTGTTCTTTAAGATACGCATTGCGCAGACATCCACCGGCTGTTAGCAAGGGGGATCCAGGTCCCTTGCAGCTCTGCAGTAGACCTGGATTCCAGTCTTATAGTTTGACCTCAATTTGAGGTCAGACTATAAGATGACGTTGAATATAAGACAAGATGTCTTTTTCAGATCATTTGAGCAAATACACGCACGGGTCTTAATGAAGCAGCAAAATATACCTAGATGTATTTTCACGAAATCACATGCTACCATAGCTACTGTAGCATGTCATTTTGTGGAGAACAAATCAGTGAATATTTTGCTGCTTCAGTAAGACCTGAGTGTGACTATTTTTTGGGTGGTATTTTAAGTGATGTCACCGCACCCAGGCATATAGTTTGTTTTTGGACGGCTGATTGTGTGGACCGAAACGTTGATAGTAAACCCATGTTAGAGCTTGTTTGCCCATTGAGTGATTAAATCATCAACTTTTTGCTCAAGCTTTCTAAATATCTTTTGTATATAATTTTATTTGTAATAAATAATGTTTATTTTCATTTACCAGATATCCAGCCTGCTTTATTTTGAAATGCTGATGAAAAACAATTATTTTTGTTTTCTTCTTTATTAAAATTTGACATACTATTTTGCTAATAGATTACATGTGCAAAATGTTTATATTAAAACAAGAAACACCATTTGAATACATACTAAATTAAACTGTGTCTGAGTTCAGTATTATCCTATGTCACCATCACTTTGTCCTCTTCATTAAAGTGTGAGTGGTTATGCCTTGTATGTCCCCATCGCATAATATACACTAAGTCAGTGCTGTCAGTGAGCCAGTGCCACACATAATGTGAAGTGCAGCGTGACTGCTATCAATTAACCTTGCAACAACCTGACATGACCTTTGCATAAATCTTCTTCATGCTTTACATCAATTATTATGAGACCATGATTTGAATGCAGTGTTAACTTCTTTTCTGCAAGAGGCACAGGTTTTAGCCTTTTATAATCAGTCAACTTTCATCAATTTATCCCTCAGGGTACATGTCAATTAGAAATAATCTAATGGTTTTCTCTTAGTGGTACTGCATAGGGACTGCTTTCCAAACATATAAAAAGTGTACTGTTCCATGTTTCAAGATTATTACATTTTTGCTGAACAAAAAAAATAAAGGGGAAGTTCCACCTAGTATTTTTGTAGGTTGTACACGTTTTATATATATGTTAAGACAAATTACAGTTACCCAGTGATGTTATATTGAAAACAAGGAAATTTAGTGGCATTAGTGATAGGAAGTGCACAGGAGGCACCGTGACATCAGTGATAGGAAATGCACTTATGTCAGTGATAGGGAGTGCAATTAGTAGAGAGGGCTAATCACTAAAAGGTGAGTTGATGAGAGAGGAGATGAGCATTTAATGTTAACAATTTAGCTATACATTGTGCAGGGACAAACCTGGTGAGTTTGCTTAGAGTGGGAAACTCACCAGGTTTGTTCCTGCACAATATATAGCTAAATTGGGGAGATGAAATAGTCATCTCATTTCAACTCACTTGCAATTCACATTTTAGTGAATAAACCCCAATGTTTCTAGCGGTTGGAATAGGTAGTTGAATTCAGACAGTTTTGTGTGCTGTTATGTAGTACAAAAAGTAGGGCAGTAACTCTTGTAAAATTTAAATGCAGTTTTTTAAAAATATTTTTACCTTTTTTTAAAAAAAATGTTCAAAGTTTTGGTAGTATTTAAGTCCCAAGCATACACATGTTTATTCTCTTTAATATATGCTATCATGTTAGCTTTGAATAACAATTTATATCTATCTTACACTGAGTGGGTTAAAACCATTGGCCTCCGTGTTACTTTGCTTGCCTTGTTTCTTTTTTTAATTAATAATGCATGATTGTGTATCCAGTCATTAAACATCATACTTTTGGCCTTGTTTTTTTAGCTACATGCACAAGCTTTTTTTCAATTGAAGCAAGTTGTGCTGTATTCCTGATATCACAACAATGCTTTTTGAAATTTCCAATGTCTTCATTACATTATCAAGAGGAGAATTAACAATGGTGTAGTACATTCAAACAGCTCTCTCTGCTGTGCCTTTTCATGTCTGTCTAATTTAGAAAAATCCCTTCAGACTATCCTTTTGGCTTCAGAGTCTGATCATAACACGACTGAACACTGTAGCTGAATCCTTTCTCTTTTCAAACAGTATTCAACAATTACTCTGAATACTGCTGCACCTAAAAGAAGATGATTGTCAGAGCATTTGGATATTTTTGAGCATCATGTTGTCATAGAAAGGAGATGATAGTAGTGTATTTTTTTTATCCTTATGTTATGTGTTGTTTTAGCTCTCCGACTATATGTATTATGACCAGTAGAATAATATATCTGTTAACCTAAATATATCATATTTAGTGTATGTTCTCTATATAATTTTTCATAAAATGTATCCCATATTTGTATTGGGATTAGGTATGGCGATATAATAACAATAACATTTACTTTCTTCATCCCCTTCCAACCTTTTGCTTAATATCCAATTCTTAGATAAGAGGGGATAATACCCTTGCCCGGAAGTGAAAATGTATTATATGTATCATAGGGGCACCTCTTTACATCTTTCACTATAATAACAATGAGCTAATTCTGAGATTGTTTAGTAATATATTTTACCACTGTTTATAAAGTGAAAATATCATGACCTTGATTGACTTCAAAAGACTCTCTTATGAGACTTAATTCACAGTTGATGGTATTATTAAGCATTCCTAAACTAAAAATATTATCAGTGAAATATACTTGTATATATACTATTAAATCCCACATAAAAAAAAATTATATGTTTATTAGAGATGTCCCGAATAGTTCGCCAGCGAATAGTTCCCGGCGAATATAGCGTGTTCGCTTGCGATGTTTGGTCCGCCCCCTATTCGTTATCATTGAGTAAACTTTGACCCTGTCCCTGTACCCTGTACCCTGAACCGAACGTTTACTATTGGCTTTCACTACACGAGACAGAGTCTCCATTCATAAATTTATGAATGAAGACTCTGTCTCCGTGTAGTGAAAGCCAATAGTACTATTACAAATGGCGAAAGTTCGGTTTATAGAATAGCAATAGGATTACATGTATTCCATAAACCGACAGCCTATAAACCGAACGTTCGGTTTATAGACTTTCGGCATTTGTAATGCATTAGTCCGAAAACGAATGCACCTGTCTAAATAGTACTACTTAACACACCTTATAATAACGCAGAGAGAGGCAACGCAGAGAGAGGAGTCTGAAGAAGAGGAGTCAGAGGAGGAAGGTGGCTTTGAGGAGGTGGAAGACCAAACACAGCAAGCGTCCCAGGGCGCTTGTTGTCACCTTTCGGGGACCCTTGGTGTTGTGGCTGGGTGGAGGAAGAGACCTTCAATGACATCAGTGAGGACAAGGAACGGGACATGGCTAGCTTGGTATCCAACCTTGTGCAAATGGGGAGTTTGCGGTTGTGCAAATGGACTGTTTGCGGTTGTTTGCGGTGCGTTAAACGGGGAGTTTGGTCTGTCACTGTGAAGTGGGCGTAACCCTTACACTACCTGATCGATACAACATCATACCTGATTTTATTCCAAACAATTTAGGAATGTTAGGTGATTTATGCCCTTTATGGATTAAAACCAGACTCTGCATTAACTATGTAATTTTCCATGGGAGTTTTGCCATGGATCCCCCTCCGGCATGCCACAGTCCAGGTGTTAGTCCCCTTGAAACAACTTTTCCATTACTATTGTGGCCAGAAAGAGTCCCTGTGGGTTTTAAAATTCGCCTGCTCATTGAAGTCTATGGCGGTTCGCCCGTTCGCGAACATTTGCGGAAATTCGGGTTCGCCGTTTGCGAACGGAAAATTTTATGTTCGCGACATCACTAATGTTTATATAAGCAGTAACTTTATTTTGTAAAAATAATGCTAACCCTCAATATTCATATTATTAGCCACACTATATTATTTGAAGTTGAGTAAACATCCATAACATTGCCCAATGTACTGCAGCTTCTATGTCACTCACAATTTATGTTATGACATAGCACCTACAAGGGATATAACAGTGGACTCTTAAGCTCTCTTGGCTATATCAACTTCAAAGTGCAAGACTTAAAATAAATCATTACATTTTGTTAACCTAGAAATCTCAGTTATGTACTCTTCAAGGTGCCATGACATAAAATAAAGCTTGAATTATACAAAAACTACAATACACTTATACTTTTTGGGATGTTTATTCCACAAATATTGTTCTGTAGTGTCATGATCAGCAGGGATTTGAACCCTAACTTTTTTGCTGCTACACGCTTCTGTTGCAGATGCCACCTGAAGGTTTGATTGTCTAATTTAACATAAGTTCTAGTTGCTGTATTTTCCCTCTTTCACTTAGCCTACTGCTCAGGTGCTGATTATTGCCGTGATGAGCCATGGGACTATATAAACCCCATCCCCCCAGCAGTCAGAGTTGGAATATATTTTCCTAGCTGACTTGTTTTTTGGATTTGCCATGTGTTGTTCCTGTATCTGGCTTCTTTCCTGACCATCCTGCTATTCTCCAGTCCATTGATCTCAGCTTGTTTGCAGATTATCCAGATATTCTGTAACCCATTAATCACATCTTGTTTACAGACCATTCCGAACCCTAGACCCTGACTTTACTCCTGTTATTTCTAGTACTCCTTTGCCTGGTTACACCCTGTGGGAAATCTAAAAAAGGCCTCTAATTGTGGGTGCTCAATGCCAGGGGCTCGAACCCTGGTAGAAAGTGCTCACCATGTGCATCTGGACTCCAGCCCATACTGGCACTGAACCCCATTACAAGTGGTTTGGAGAAGCCATTGGAGGTCCATGACTCACATTAGCTAATCCCACTCAACCGAGTTGCATATACATTTTTGCTGAGAGTGCCTTTTTACAGCTGTCATTCATGATATTGCTCACCTTTTCATTCCTCTATCACAGAGGCAAAAACAAAGCCTAAAACAAGTGTCAAAAACAATCAAACAAACAAAAAAGCTAGCTATAGATAGCCAAGATACATGTGATGAGGTTTATATTGCTGGGATGGCATATATTGGTTTGACACTCAAAGAGCTAGGTATTGAAATTTGTAGGTGACCAATGTTTTATTTAAAAAGAAGTTAAATATTTGTGAAAGCCCCATAAGACCTATCCACATCAAGATATTTTTTAAATAAAAAAATGCTACTTTCTTTATTGTTTACTGAGTATCAAAACAGCAGGAAACTAAAAAATATAATGTTTCCATGATTGTTGGGGAAGAAATGAAACATATATAACACAATTTTATATAATTTTAAAAGACTGATAACTTTAAATGTAACAGTTTGAAATATTTAATAATAACATTTTTCTTTTTACCAAAATGTGAACATGACAAATTAAAGGCCTTCCCAATCAGCACTTTTATCACTGTGACATACAAATCAATATCTGGAATTTGTCCTAAACAGTTAATTTCAAAGCCAATGCAATTCAAGTTAAATAGGTTTATTCAAACGCTGACATTTTAACAAAGTAGGGAAATGTTTCTTTAGCGCAATAAAACATGCCCCATAGTGAAAATGACAATGTAAGAATATTAACCATTAGGCTCTATTATCTATCATGTATTTTTGAATGTAATATAAATGATACTTTAATAAAACATTGTGCTGACCTTTGCTCTGATTGAATCAAATCTAATATAAGTAGATTTGCTTTCTATATATATATCTATAATTTAATTTGTACTTCAGACACAAAGTAGTCAATACTTTGCAGAGGATTCTGAACTTTGCTTTATTAAAAAATATATTTTTAACTGTTGATTTTTATGTCTTTTCTACATCTCCCCCCCCCCCCCCCCCCACAGTATAGAAGAGCTCTCTTTCCCATGTATTCCTCTCTCTACCATCTGTCTCTCTTTTTATATTTTCCATCAGCTTCATTCTAGTAATAGTTTTACATATAAGATATATTCACTTGGCACTGGCCGTCACTAACATGTCAGACCATTATCGTTTTTCTCTTTTTTTGTTTCCTTGATACCTTTCAATAACAATGTGACATAATACTATCCAAATATATATTTTAATCATTGAAACTTGGGATGTACAAACAAACAAAAACACTAAAATATTATAACCTACCCATATGTGTAGTAAATGCATCTGTTTATGTAAATGCTTCTTATATTAAGGATCTATTCTCACATGCACTGGACTCTAGAGCAATGAAGGAAAATTAGTAAATTGGTATAATACTATAAGACATTATGTTATTGTACATTATAGCATTTCATTAAAATGTATTCTATTATTAAGCTACTCTTTTAATATACATTTCTAGAATAATTATCTGTGAATTATTACTAGTATTAAGAAGCCAGTAAAATTCACAAATTGTTTACTAAGACATCATATTACATATAAACATAAGGCATGGAAAGCAGTATGCATATCGATAAACATGACAAAACAGTTTTCATTAGAAAGCTCCAAATTAAGTGTAACTCAATAAATATATGTTTTAAATCTACGAGCAGACACAAGGTCTGCCCCAGGGGGTGGTCCTAGGCTCTTTGGGCCCCTAAGCAAAAAAATCAGATGCCTCTTCACCATAACTGTTAGGTGCTGAGCAAGTGAGCCACTAAGCAAGTGAGGTCCCTAAGCAGTCCCTAAATTTGGTGGCACCAATACTGGTCAGCACTGTCAACATATCGGTATGCTTTTATGTCTAAAGAAATCACTTGCGCAAACAAGAGGTCCATAAAATAAAAACAAGCAACAACAACAAAAAGGCAAAACAATGCCATTTAAATGCTTTTGCACATCTCTAACATTTAAAATAAGACTAATGTGACCATATTTCTTTTTAATCAACCTGGGCTAATATCATGATGTATTTTAGTGCCCATCTGTATGTAGTTAAAGAATTGTTGTGATGTTTAATTGCTGATCAGTGCGATCTGCAGAGTAAATGGTGATGATTTATTGAATCCCAATATTAAACTACTTTGTTTTCGTGACAGGCATCAATCTTGTGAATGCATAGGAGATGCTCTTGAAATTGTTGTTAGCTTGGAACATGTAATTTTGTAAACTTTACATCAGTTTTTATACTGGCAGCTTTCCACTAAACGAAACAGTAATTAAGAAACAGTATGACTCTTGGCACAGATTTACTAAATAACCAGGTTAAAGTGCCAATAGCACAATAGTAATATTGTACATAAACAAGAACAAATAAATAAAATAATCAATACAACTGCAGACAATAATCTTATAAACACCATCCGATAATCATTTTAATCATTGCACATTTCACAAAATGAAGTCTTCTCCTATAATATGCAGTTCTGAACATCCCTTTAGAAATGTTGTATACCTCCAAACAGCTCTGTGGGCTACTTCTACATGTGTAATTGTGTTGCTTTATATCCTCATGGCATCCATATTAAACAGACTATTATCTTGACAGCCAGGGACCTCACCTGTCTCCATATTTCTTTTTTAATGAACTTGGACTAATATTATGATAAATTTTACTGCCCATCTGCATGTAGTTAAATAATTGTAGTGATGTTTAATTGTTGAAGCAGAGTGATCTAAAGAGTAAATGGTGATGATTTTTTGAATACCAATATTAAACTACTTTGTTTTACTATTGACAGGCCCCAATCTTCTGAATGCATAGGAGATGCTCTTGGGTTGTTCATATTGTCAACTTTCCATTAGACTAAGCATTTATTAACCATGCTGTTTAAATGTAATAGTATGCAAATGGAGCAAGAAAAAGTATGAATGTTGCACCTGTTTACTAAGTAACCAGGTTAAAATGCCATTAACACAGTAATACAGGGCCGTCTTTAACGCGGGGCAAACGGGGCAGCTGCCCCGGGCCCATTTATTCCTGCTTACTTTTTTGTGTTTCGGGTTTTATTACTATGCGATGCGCTTGTATGCATCGCATAATAATTTGTTTCTCCTCCCCCGCGTTTGCGTGACGTTTCATACGTCACGCTTGGGGAAACACGCGATAGAGGAAATGATTGCAGCGTACGGAGGGAAGACTGACACTGACAGTGTCAGTCTCCTCCTATTCAGCAGTGCGGTACCTGGACGACAGCAGCCCCCATGTAAGTTAAAGCGCATCCAAATTGAAAACCAGTCCCCCCACCCCCAGAAGCCCCAGACATGAAGAGCCCTTCAGCCAGCATACAGCCCCCAGCTCCCAGCCATAGATAAAGTGTCCTGCTCCAGCCCAACCAGTTATAAAGTACCTTCCCCCCAGAGACCCAGCCACATATTATATATATATATATATATATATATATTAGCTGCTTTATATCATAGTTATATTATATATAGATATAAATATGATATAAATCAGACATACATATCTATAATAATGAAGCCATTTATATTCTAAAAATCAGTCATATTTATGTGTGTGTGTGTGTGTATATATATATATATATATATATATATATGTATGTGTGTGTATATGTATGTATGTATGTGTGTGTATATGTATGTATGTGTGTATGTATGTGTGTGTATATGTATGTATGTATGTATGTGTGTGTATATGTATGTATGTATGTGTGTGTATATGTATGTAGGTATGTGTGTGTATATGTATGTGTGTGTGTATATGTATGTATATATGTATGTATGTATGTATGTGTGTGTATATGTGTGTGTTAGTTTGTCTCTCTGTGTGCAATTGTACAGCCCCACCCCCAAGCTAAATAAATATATATATATATATATATATATATATAATATTACATGTCATATGGTTAGTTTATATAATATTTCATATAATTTAGTAATATACATATACACACACATATTTAATGTAAATATTATATAAACCACCTATACATTATATATATATATATATATGGTTTTATATAATTATATATATTTACATAATATATAGCATATGGTTTATATATTATTTCATTTAAATCTGTTTTATATATATCTACACATTATTTTTTTGTAGGGAGGTATTAGGGTGGAGGGTGTGATTGCATGCCGGGGATGAGGGGTGGGGTCCAGGGGCCCCAAACAAATGTTTGCCCAGGGTCCAATCACTGTTAAAGACGGCCCTGCAGTAATATTGTACGTAAACAAGAACAAATCAATAAATTAATCAATAAAACTGCACCAAAAATTGTGTAAACTGCATCTGATAATTATTTTAATAATTAAACTTTTTAAAATTAGAAATTGCCAATGATTAGGGTATCTATTCCCATAATATGCAATGCTGAACATCCCTTTAGAAATGTTGTATACCCCCAAGTTATGTTGTTTTTATATCCTCTTGGCATACACAATAAACAGACCTCAACTCACCTGCTAGTCACTTCAGCTCACCTTTTAGTGAATAGTCCAATTAGTGTTGTACTGTAGCCCTCTTCCCACTTACCCATCAACAGTTAGCTACTATTCCCATAATAATCAGCTAGTAATGTTGTATGCTCAATATTGTGGGAGTTGCAGTCAACAAAAGATATTGTGTAGTGTAGTGTAGTGTGGCAAACATTTTGAGGTTTAAAAAAAAGGGTAGTAGACATGAACATAAAGGCTTGGATCCAAAGTAGGACACTTGGTAGTTATGCAGCAATGGTGGCTAACCTTTGGCACTCCAGGCACTGTTATTACATTTCTCATGATCTTCATCCAATGGAATGGTTGGCTGAGAATAACGAGGGGTGCATCTGTCAGCAGCTGCAGCACTAATCCATAATTATATATTACATAAAATTTGAATACTAACTGTCTCTGCTTTGTGACAACAGTCTCGTTAAAGAAAAATTATCAAACTTCCTCAAATGGAATCCTAGTGGATCTATTGGCTTCAGTCATTTACGCCAAAGGGTTTAAATGAAGACTTTAATTATTCATTGTTTATTTAGTTAAATGTCTTTTTTTATTTCATCTAGTACTAATTGGTTCATAATTATACCTTGCTTTGGACTTCGGGCAACCAAACTGATAAAGGGTTGTTTGTATGATGGATATACTGTATATATGGCCAAAGCATAGGGTTTCTGTGTTTCGCATGTATTTCAAAAATAAAAAAAGCTTTACTTTATAATAAATATAAGCCTTTCTTAACCCTGTATATAGGCAATGGCTATCTTGATTTTTTCTAATTACTCATTGGTGTACAATATGAATGGATATGAATAAATTAAATAATTAAACCTGTAAAGAAAATCCGCCCTGTGAGTGCCATGAGGGTGGGCAGTGATGAAAAATATACAATTTAAAAATGTCCAGCAATGATCTGAGATGCCTTCGATCATCATCTTTGTCCCAGGGCAAAAGGGCAATCCAAAAATAAAAATGAATCCATCTATTCTAACTAAAAACAAAATTCTGCAAAACTAAAATCCCAGCTGCACCTTACAATACATCTGTCCTCAGTGGAGAATGGATGCTGGCCAGTAGGGTTGGGATTTCGGATTGCTTCACTTTGTCAGCCAATCAGAAGCCTCTCTGTTTCCAGCTATACCCTTGGCTGTGTTTCAAAACTTCTTGCTCCTAGCCCAGTGTATTAATAAGGGACCAGGCAAAATGTCCTTTACCTCAAATATATAAATTCAACTCTTGCTGTTTTTGACATTTGCCCTGACAAAGTCATTATAGGTGAAATGCGCACTGGGCACTGTGTCTGTATCTCTGCTTCCTACTTGAAAATACTGTAAAAAGAAAGTAAATCACTTTTTTAATGTGATGTAGTTGTGATGTGAAACATCATGGCATCATTCGGAACTTGCCATTGGCGCATCCGGACTGCACACGTGCCATTGTATTACCCTTTGAGGGGGAATATGAGCATGCAGCTAAGTGGCTGGACACTGAATAAACTGTTATGTGCTTGCATTCTTACAGGTGTGTGTGGAATTTGTAACTTGTGGCAAATTCTGAAAATAAACTAGTAGTATAGCCAAATGCACAAGCAAAAAAATAGTTTCTTCCACTAGGATGTAAGCAGACATTTCTCTGAATTACAATATGTGATCTCTTACCACTTTCTTGCTGTTAATCTATATAGATCTTTCTTTACTTCCTGTTTTCCAAGCATACATTTTGTCATTTTGTAAAGGACAAATTTACATTTTACATGTTTATTTGCAAAACAAATATTTTATGTTTTCAGCAGGAAATACATTAATTAATCATGGCAGTTCCTTTGGGATCCCCTCATTGATTAATTTGTCACCCCTGAAAATACATGTGTTCTAAATTCTACAGGGGTACATGTAAAAGTTATATGGGTCCTGCAAAGAACCTGGCAGGTCTGATTACCTTAACTCACATGATGGGGAAAGTTTGCAGATGTTCTGTACAGGCTTCTGTGCAATAAATGCATGTGCACATTGCAAGTATAGTTAGCATTTGGGAAAACTTTCTTTTTTGAAACATATTTATGTTGCTTTTTGCCATTACATGCTCCAGCCAAATGCTGCAGAGCTCAGTGGATAGGTCAACAGAAGAGTTAATCTAGTATGTGTGAGAAAACATGTTAAAAACACAGATATTACATTTTGAATAAATTCACTTTTTTTAAATAATTATTGAATCTTAACACGCTCATTTTCAAGTTGCAGTATTTCTAAAAATGTCTGTTAAGTCCGTTAAATACACAGATACTATTCAAGTGATTAATATTTAAAAGATACATAATTTATATGGTAGAAAAAAGTTTGCTCCATTATGGTCAGGTTAATTGATTTCTTGTCTCCTTGAAATTTAGGATAATAGGTTAATTATGTTTTGCATCAATGCCATTTCAGACTGTGGGTTTTGTATTTAATTATTTATTGAATTAGAGAATTAACTACATAAACCAATAATTGAAAGAAAGAAACTTCAGAATTATAATATTAAAAATGCTTACCTTGAGACACATAAGACTGACATTCAAAATCGAAGTGAGATATGTATGTTTGAATATTGAAAAATACAGACAGAGACATTTGATATCTGTCATTTAACACCTACCCACAAAAAAATATCTATCTCTTAATTACATTATTTTATGATCAGATGTATGCAGAACTGAGTGATGGCATGCAAATGCAAATATGCTAAATAATTTAATGATGACAAGTAAATATGTTGCCCCACAAACAATGTTGCCATTTCTCCAGTTTACTCTTTTGTTTAACCCCTTGACGACAAAGGACGTGCCAGGCACATCCTGCAGTGAATGAAGCGGTTTTCGCGATCAACGATCTCGAAAACCGCTTTAACAGTGCTGGTCTATTGCCTTGACATCGAGGCAATAGCCAGCACCGAAATTTCTATTTTGGGACCCCCACGATCGCCCCACGGAGAGATCGTGGGGAGCCATATTGACGGAGCATGCTGCTCCGTCAATATGGCTAAGCCCTCTGCCGGTCTGAGCTTCAGAAGTGAAAGTAACTTCACTTCCGTCGCTCAGAATATGCTACTTGACTGCCCCTAGTGGTAGTTTAGTAGCATTGCAATGGAAAATATTTAAAATACATATTGAATTAATTAAAAACAGGTTACTTAGCTATATTAGCCTATAGGGTTAAAATTAAATATTTTTTAGCATAAGGGATAGGGTTAAAATTAAATTAAAGTTAAAAAATATTAAGGGATATAATAAGGATTAGAGTTGGGGTTAAATTTAGTGTTAGGGTTAAATTTTGGGTTCGGGTTGGGGTCAAAAGGTCAATATAGGAAAAAAACAAAAAACACTATTTTTGGTTTTTGCCCCATAACTCGCAAAAAATACCAAAAAATATGGAAACACATGCATATTTTTGAACTTGGGAGAACATTTAGAAACTATTTAGATGGGGTCTTTTTTAATGATTTTATTTGTGTAAATTATATTTTAGGTCAAAGTTAAAAAAAGTGGTTTTTTTTTTATTTTTCATCATATTTTATGATTTTTTTTGTAGTAAATTATAAGATATGATGAACATAATGGTATCTAATGAAAGCCCTTTTTATGACGATAAAAACAACATATAATTTGTGTGGGTACTGTATGTGAGAAAGAAAAAAATTACAGCTAAACTCAAACACCCTAGAAATGTCAAAACAGCCATTGTCACCAAGGGAAAGTCAAGGTGAAAATGTCTTGTCACTAAGGGTTTAAGCATGTTTGTTTCTTTTTTTCCTCATACCTCAATGTTTTTGTTTTTTTGGTTAAACGGCCACTCCAATTGTTTTGCTATTCTATTTAAGTATAAGCACAGGTTAATTATTGGAAATTATGAAATGCATTATAGCATTATTAACATTGTGGAGGAAAATGCATTCCAAAAATTCCATTTAACTTTTCTTTATACTGATAATTTTTTTACAATCTGTGTTGAGAAGACATGTAAAATGAATCTGAGTATAACAAATCATTTAATCAGCAACATCTTTTTGATATTATTTTAGAATTAATTAGTTTACCCATCTCTTAAACTCATTGTCATCTGAAAAAAAAAGTCACTGCGGTGGCTATTCACTAAAACTATAATTAGTTTCAAAATGATTGAGCTGGGAGGTCGATTTTGAATTAGTTTCAAAATTGAATATGACCTCCCAACTCCCAACGACCTTGAGCTATTCACTAAAATAAACTTCTCCTCCCTCTCTATGCCCCTCAACAAAGTCCCATCTTGAAGGCAACCTTTAATGAATGCAATAAAGATTGTTATTCACGAGAAGTGAATAAAGTTCAAGTTGAGAATTGAGTTGGACTTCCACTGACCAAATCCCCAACTCCATTTGCAGAAATACAGCTGCAAACTTCACCTTCATCACTTCACTGTTCCTTGTAGACACTCATTCTTGTACTGCCCTCTAGCCCTTCGGTGAAAAAACTGCCTTCTGATTGAGCCAAATATTTAAAATTGTGACTCATCACGCCAGTGCACCCACTGCCATATTTCTGCACCCACGCTGCCATGTTTTTATGCAATGTTGAGTCACTTGGCCTTGTTACCACAACAAGTTATGGCTTTTTGGCTACCAGACAGGATACCAGACAGTAGATGGGTGTAACAGGGTCCCAAACATTTCTGCATATTCTTAGCTTGTTGCACTGCTGGGCATCTTCTGATTGCAAAGGTAAATAAACATGATGTGTCTTTCATCTGTTGAACTACTGCATCTATTGTCTTCAATGTTTGTGTCTTGAAAAGAACCTGGACAGATCATCTGAAAACCCCTGATGGCTTTGAAATGTCTGCCCAGCAGAGACCTTGCTGATGTAGTATAACTACTCTTTTGTCTTTTTTGTATGCTCAGTCTTGCCATGGTATATTATTTTTATATTAAATTGTCTTCATCAATTTCACCTTATTAGCTGATCTTGGCTGTTCCTCATCTAGTTTTATTCCTCCTCCATAATTGTTTCTGTTTTAGATAATTATTGTGTTTTAATCTGCATATTGAATTGATCAGTGCAGTTGACCATTAGCAGCTATTAAATGGCTGGTATAATTGTTTAATGATACACCTCACTACCTGTTTACAAAATCCCAGAAGAATTGAAACACCACACTATTTACCTCCTAGAATGAACGAAGGCACCTGAAATTCTATGGGGGCTACATTAAACTTGTGCAAAACTTTAAGCTAACATTGTTCTTCAGGCACAAACATCTTTAACAAAAACAAACAACATTTCAGGTCAATCTTCCTCACAGGCCTGCGCACATGCCATTGTATTACCCATTGTGGGACTGTTTGTGTGGGGGAATCTGGGCATGGATGGAAAACATATATATCACAGAGCCGAGGGCTGGATGCTGAATAAACTTCTGTGCACTTCTGACAGGTGTGTGTGTGGAATTTGCAACTTGTGGTGAAATCCCAAAATTGTGTTTGGATAATGGATCATTTTGCATAAAGTAATTTCGCATAAGGGATAGTCAAACTGTATTAGATAAATCTTTTACTAAATAAAAGAATAATGTACTTACATTTACACCAGTTTCTCTAGCTGTACCAGAATGCTTCTGAAGTAATTTGTATAAATACATCTAATGATAGTTTGGCCCACTAATACAATGAAAACCTCAGTTTCTAAAGGAAATTGTTTAAAAATGGGATATTGAATGTTTTTCATTGAGTGCACAGATTATTCATGATTCATTAAGTTTCCATGTCTTGATTATGCTTAGGTCACATTAAGTAAACTGTTTCTACGTACTTCATTAAGTAATTTGTCTGACACTAAAAAAAAGAAACTAGGACAGTCACAAACTGAATAAGAAGCCATTAAGTAGCATGCATGTTAAATATACCACTTAATGAAATGTTATCAGTGCATTAAGTAGCTATCTTTTGCATTACAAAATATGACTCTAATGAACAAATATAGATTTAAAAAATGTAATTTAAAAACATTTTTTGTTACTGCAGTTTTCAAAATATTGTACATTCCATAAATGTTAGCAATATTATAAAAGTCATAATATTTGTTTTCATATTCAGATATAAAAAAAAAAAGTTTATACATATACATAATACAATTTTGTGTATATCATATAGATAATTGACCCAGGATTGTTTAGCTTGAGCAAGCTACCTTGGCACCCATTCTGTATATTGAAATATTGAAAAACATGGAAACATATACTCATTTCTTAAGCTATTGCATATTGTGGTGAAAGATGCTGAGAAACATTTGCCCTTATCAAAGCAGTGATTAAAATGACCTTTCCTAAGACATTTGTTGCATCACACAATGCAGTGGCCAGTGATAGATGCTATGGTAGAGTTGAAAGGTCTGCATAAGAAGAATATTTGTGTCTCTTTGGGGGCAATATATGCAAAAAACAAAAACTGTCTGCATTTCTCACCCTAATAAAGTTGGCAACAAATATATAAACATGATATAAATGAGAGGTTTTGGTTAAATGAATTTATAAAAGCATCATTAAGCTCACCCTCCATGTCAAGGGCCCACCACATATGGAGATATGTTCCTTCATGCTATTTACATCGCCAACATGCGGGCCCGTAATCCGAATACATGTTGTTCATCTCTGTTGGTACCAGATAAGAACTGCAATTGAATAAGATTCAGACAATCCACATTTTTCTTAGTGGATGGAATAATTTTCAACCTGTGGGTGAGATATTACTTTCTAGGTCATTTTCCAATTTTTTTTATTATCCCTTTTATATCTTCAAAAATATCCTTCCTCTTTTCTGAAAAAATGTGACTCTTTAAAAATGCACTCATTTTACAATTTTGAGTTACCATAAGTCCCAAACCATTAATGTCTTTATCCTTCATATAATCTGGAGCCTGGGCTACAACGTGTGGAAAGACAGGGATGATAACTCCGGAGCTTCGGTATCACAAGCAGAAAAAGTGAATGATCCAAAGTAGACAGGTAGACAAAGCTGCCCACGCTTTAAGCTTTGTGTACCTGTCTGCTTTACTCTATGGATTTGTATATTCCCATGTGTTGATTTTAACTTTTGGATAATAAATTCTACTTTTTATATGTAACTACGTTGTTGGATGTCCTCCGTTTGCAGCTTTTGGATTTGGTATCACTCACTTTACCCTTCATACATTTACATATACAGATATAATTTTTCATTATCAAGAATTTAAAAATGTCTTTAGATGTCAGTTGAAACTCTTTATGAAAGGGTATAATATTCTGATCATCTATAATATCTGAGATATTGTAATTGTAATATTCCTTTTTGGCACCATTAAGGTATATGCAGGTGTCCTATGTTATACTCCAGTAATTTTATTGAGCTTTCTTTCCTAATAGTTATTCCAGTTCAATTTATTCTGGCCTTAAGTTTCCGCCCAAGAAGTTTAACATTTTCTATTCTTTATAATAGGTTTATCTACTCCAAACTCTCTAAGACTGACCCAAGTTAGAAGAGACAGGTCCGAGATCTTGATCATGTGACTCTCTATATTAGGCCAACCCTCCAAATCTTCTTCATCAAACCATTTACATACATGTTTAAAGATTGAGGCATCATAAAAAAAATTTTTTTTAACATTTGGAATGGATAATTTAAACACCCCCCACATAAGAGACTGTGTTTTATCCTCTGTTGTTTCCCACTTCAAGTAAAAGTTAAGGAACATTGCTGGAATCTCTTTGAAGTGACTCCCTAAGAGACAACATGGAAAGGCACTGAGAAAACAAATACTGCTGAACTGGCAGATGTTATCACTGAAACTGAAAAGTCAGTATCTTATCAAGAGTCAAAGAGTCATAATAACATTTTACAAAAGACTTGTTGTCTCTGAACTAACTAGCTAAAGAAACAATATAAGAGCACGTGCATATTTAAAATTCATAATCTTGGTGTAAACATTCCACGGAATGGTTGAGAAAAAGGGGCATTGCATTAGAGTTAATTACATTGTCAACAAATGTAGCTCCACAGGGGACATAACATGTAAATGAACAAGCATTCAGCTGTTTTCAGACATAACTAACATACAGCATAGTTTGCAAGGGGGAAGCAGTATCTCTCCCTGTAAAAATAGCCAATGGCAAGATATCACATTTCCCATTATGGGGCTATGAATAATGTGTGGTTAATAATTGTTATGTTTTAATAAATGTATGTATGTCTTCATAATTTTGTATCAGTACTGGTGTTGAATTCTTGGCACACACAGCTTGTTTTGCTGTTCAAGAGCTGGCTTGAATTATGCTTTGCATGCTTTGTCAGCTGTTAGTTGTAGAAAATGTTATACTACCAGACCGTGTGAGTTGTCACAAATTTTCAGTGCTTTATTTTGTTTCTCAAATATGTTTTAGTGTTGACATGTAATTTCCATACACTATGAATTATTATGCCAATACTCACTCATTTTGCAAGTTTTAGAAAGCTATAATGGCTTAGATGAGTATAACCATTCTTTTGATTTCATTTTTAACATTTCACACATTACTTGGTTCAATGTGAAATATCAAGATATTTTGCAGTGAAGTATTGATATTTATATCAAAATAATCACTGGACTACAGAACTGCCTTTTGATGCAGGGATGAGGACAACACACTGTAAATATGACACAATCAAACTGTAATGTTTCTGTTCAGCAACATGAATGAGAAACTAGCCTAGAACTTTACTAAATGGAAGAGCAGATGAGGAATGGTGGATGCCAAATAGTATGCAGTGACAGACTGTGATACTCAGTTCCAATTTCCTTAGTTGCATGTGTTATGCTGCAAGGAGAAGTTCAACTCATGTGTAGAGTTGAGCGGACACCTGGATGTTCGGGTTCGAGAAGTTCGAGCGAACTTTGGAAAAAGTCTGAGTCCGTGCTCGAACATGACCCCGAACCCCATTGAAGTCAATGGGGACACAGACTTTTGGCCACTAAAATGCCTATAAAATAGTCATGGAAAGGGCTAGAGGGCTGCAAAAGGATTTAAAATGTGGGTAAGAGTAGGACAAATTAAAAATACTGTACTATTTAGCACCCAAAACAATTAGAATTAGGTTCTATTTGACTCTCAGATGTAATACATGTAATGCTATTGCTATTCTATAAACCGAAATAGAGTCCCCATTCATAAGAATAGGTCAATTGACCTTATGAATGGGGACTCTATTTCGGTTTATAGAATAGCAATAGCATTACATGTATTCCATAAACCGAAAGTCTATAAACCGAAAGACATTCGGTTTATAGACTTTCGTTTTATAGAATGTCTTTCGGTTTATAGACTTTCGGTTTATAGAATACATGTAATGCTATTGGCTATTCTATAAACCAAAAGTCTATAAACCGAATGACTTTCTGTTTAAAGACTTTCGGTTTATAGTCGAACCTCGAACTCCAACATGGACATACAGTGAAATGTCTGGGTTCGGGTTCGTGGCACGGACACCGCAATGTCCGGTATGAACCCGAATAGTGCGGTCCGGGTTCGCTCAACACTACTCATGTGCTACTCACCTCAACTCACTTTTTAGTGAATATACCCCTTAGACAATTTAAACCAGTTAGTAAGCAGTGAACAGTTTTATAAGATCATAGAAAAAATATCATAGAGTCATGTTTATAGTAATGTTTTCATGGATAACCATTTTATACCCTATACCTAAATGAATAGTGGCAAGGATGAAATGTGTTTAAGCCTTGATTATTTTTAAGATTTGATTTCCTTTCATATATTTTTTTTCAGCACAAAAAAAAGAATGTGCTAACAGCAAAATAATAGCAAAATAAGAAATTATGTAGATATACATATGGTATAACAGGGCAGTCATTAACAAATCTGTTAAATATATATATAAAAAAAAGAGTTGAAGAAAGAATCAATTGACATTTCAAAGCAGATACAAATTAGGAAATCAAATCAAATGAAGCATCTGGCTCCAGTGACCTTTGCCTGAGAGTTCTTAGGTGCTCATTTACATGTAGTTATAACCAGATCATTATATTACTTATTCAAGAACTGAATCCAGCTTACATCCATAAATATTTTAATAACCTAGTTCATACAAAAGTACTATCACACAACTGATATAAAATGGTGTTTTTCTTATAATACACAGATTGTAAAAATGTATGCTGGAATTGCTGATTTAGTCAAAGTAGGTGATGTGAATTGATTAGACTTATCTACTATCCACTAAAGTCAGGAAAGATTTCTTTGTGAGGAATAATTGACAAATGCTTCCTTTGGGATTTCTTTTATCTCTTTGTTGGCCAGCATGAGTGTTTATTTAGTAAGTATTTAGTATTGGTTGGCTTAATTGACATACACGTGTAAATGGCTTTATCTAACAGTGGGAAACAAAACCAAGTACTTCAGAATAAGAAGTCTGGCTAAAACCTAAACATATACTGTGAAATGATAGACAAACAAGTATAAGCATTTTTTATTTTTTTATTTAGCTGACTTTTCAGTATCCTCAAATTTCTGTGAATAAATGGATCCTTCAGTTTAATGAAACTAAACTTTCAAGACACACACATCTCACAGGAAAATCAAAATATTTAATGTAATTCCTTAGTAAACATTTTCTAAAACTACTCATCTTCTAACAGGCCATTTGAGGGTCGACTCAATATAGAGCGATTTTGCCTGAAATTTATTCGAAACGGGCAACAAATTTCTTAAATAACCTCTGAATAGGCTCTGAATTCAGGTAAAATAGGCTATTTAGCTGGAGAAATGAATAGCAAAGTAAACATATATATTAACATAAACATATTTATATACTATCATAATATATGAATGTTTTATAATATTATATTTGCATTTAAATGTTTAACAAATTATGTTCTATTATTATATATTCATTTACTTTATTATTATGCATTCCATTAGTGTATCATCTTATCTTTATATTTAATTATTTTTATTTTATTACACCTCTTATTGACTTCTATAGGAGGAATTCAGATATATTTGTAAAAGGTGAGGTCCCCCCGATATGGCCCGTAAATAAGATGAAGTTCTCCCTACAGAATTCTATGGGGAGGACAGAGGCTACTCTTGATTTCTGTACATTTTGGGTGCATTTGGTATTGGGTGATATTGTCTATGATGTCCGTAATTCAGAGGTACCATTTTGGTGCCTAAAACTGCAGATACCTGAGTCAACCATTAAGTGCCCCACGATTTGCTGCTAAACCCTTTGATGTCAAAATGTGTGATTCTATAACATGATGCCATATTATAGAATCACACCATTTTTTTAATGGCCTGATGGTGAAATACAGGGTTGGTGGCAACCCTACTAAAAAATGAATTGTATGTGTATACATACACAATGTTGAATATTAACAAACATAACAATTTGAATATGGGTAATTAATTAGGAATCATCACAAATATAAAAAATGTATATAATTCATATATGGGTCCGACCAAAAATGCCCATATAAAGAATTTGTTATGTATACAGAGAGTAGCATCTTTACAAAAGTAAATACAATGCAAAAAATATTAATACAGTAATAATTTATGGAAAATAAAAGATCAAACGATTAGCAAAATAGTCTAACAACATGATACAATATCAATAGATGTTAATCATAATTCACATGCATGACTTATAACAGATGTAAATAAGATAAAACATGAATTATGCATCTCTGTAGCTGTATAATTTACTATGCAGTTATGTTTCTTACCACAACGTGGCCATGCATTTTATTTAGATATAACCACACCTACGCTGATAATGATTAGTAGTTAAAATAAATAATGATAGTACACCATAGTTACCTACAAATTACCAGCATATACTCTTCTTAGGTAAGGTAATATACCCAAGTCATAGAACTACTCAATGTATGCTTTCTATTTTAGACTTTAACAATAAGAACAATAAGACATCAAAATATACTCTAAAATTTTAGCTCAGAGATTGAACCAGGTTACTATGGGACTGGTCACTTCAGACCAGGTCAACATTATGCTAGGTAGATCATGTGAAGATAACACCCACAGGGTACTTGGCATATTAGAGATAATACATCATGAAAAAACTCCCTCAGTCCATCTCGCGCTTGACGCCATTTGGAATTATATGTTGAGTACCCTGCGAGAATTTGGTCTGACTGGCCGGTTCTTGGATAGAACTCTGGCACTCTACTTTAATCCCAGGGCCAGGGTGGGAAGCTCATCCATGAATTCAACCTTGTTTGGGATCAGGAATGGGACACGCCAGGGATGCCCGCTGGCTCCACTTCTGTACGCACTTTCTATTGAACCACTTGCGGCAGCATTCCGCAACGCCACGGATGTCAAGGGAAAAGGTCCCATACCATCATGCTATACGCGGATGATGAAATGTTTACGCTTTCCTCCCCACTACGATCAATACCCGCAATGCTAGAGGTGGTAACAAGGTTTTCTGCCCTCTCAAACTATTGACTTAACCTAAAACTCATGTTATTTCACTATATTCTGATCCCCAACAAGGGGATATACTGGAAGGCTTAGGTCAAAATATACATAGTACAACTGCCATTGATTACTTAGGAATTAAGATTACTCACAACTTGGAAAATGTTATCCCTGTTAATTATTCAGTTCTGCTGTTGGAAATTAAGAACACCTTAAACACCTGGAAGATGCTTGAATTGTCATGGTTAGGCCGGCTGAATATCATCAAAGCATATACAATCCCAAAAATACTCTACCTGCTGAGAGCTATCCCTTATAGAGTTCCTCTAGAGACACTGAGGCAGTTTGAGAAGGAATCTCTGAGATTTATCTGGTACACCAAGAGGCCCAGGATAGAAAGCAGAGGAGGACTAGGCCTACCTGACTTAACCAAACTCCAGAATGCATCCCAGTTGGCACATCTGCTGGCGTGGAGGGTAAGGAGACAGGCTGATCTGGGCTGGTTCGACATCGAGAAAGTAGCGATGGGAGGTGCTGGCCTAATCCTTTCAATGGATGGATCCAGCCCACTTCAGAAAACTGAGACATGAAAATAGAATCGTCAGAACACTAATTGAAAATGTGCACAGAACTATAGGAACCTCTAAAATGATGACTCAGGACACCCCACTAGAAATAATCTCAATCTTGATCCAGAATATGTCTTTATCTCAATGGGGAAACAGTGGGATAGTTTACATCGCGGACCTGTTCATAAATTATAGTTTCCTCGCTTTTCCAGATCTACAGACGCATTTTGGATTGCCAACTGCAGAAGTATTTACATTCTTGAGAGTAAAGCACTTCCTCGGTACTACTGACATCCCTCCTACTGATGCCTTGGGGGACTTTATGGGGTCGGCTCTCTCTGCTCCAAAGAGAATAATTTCTAAATTGGTGGCCTTTCTTGAGGAGCTCCAACCACAAAGGAAACCGGTGGCAATACTTAGATGGGAGGCAGAACTCATGCTAGATGAAACTCATCAGAAATGGTGCATGGCATGACACTCCACCAGAAAGGCCACCCACTGCGCAAACTTACAGGAGCAATATTTTAAACTGGCACACCGCTGGTACCTTGTACTATTTAAGTTCCATCAAACACCATATGATTTGTGCTGGAGATGCCGTAAAGATCAGGGCACTCAGTTACATGTATTGTGGTAGTGTAGTACTTTAGAGGTATTAAAGAGAAAACTAGGGGACAAGTGTGAGGAAGCTTTGGGTATACCCTTTCAGTTGACACCGCAGATATTCCTGTTGGATATACCAGGTGGAGATAGGCATACTAAAATATTCTTAATCAATATCCTAATGGCAGCAAAATGGTGCCTCGCCAGGTACTGGCGAAGAGCGGAGCTACCCACCTGGCCAGAAATAGAAATCCAACTAACTAAACAAGCGGGTGCCGAAAGGCATTTCTATAATAGAAATAAAGAGACTAGGGAATCCTACCTAAAGACCTGGGCAAACTGGAAACCTGAGAATGAAGAGGGTCTTGCCTCATAGGATATGAGCGTTTTAATGCTCGGGGGGCTGTACTTGCGGGCGGACGTGTCACCCCCGCCGCTCGGGGACGGGTACAAGAGGAAGGAGTGTATGAAGCTCGCTCGGGTCACGTTATGTTTACAGGCTAATTTTTTTTGTATACCCCCCTGCCTAGACCCCAGGAATTATGAAACAAGATTGGTAGTATAAGGAACAATATTAGCCCCAAGGGGAACGATGAGCTAGACTCAGACAAATTGAACAGGGAAGTTGGAACAAGGGGCCAAAAAGATTATTGTGAGTCAAATTGGTTTCTGAAATAGACTAACAAATCCCCCCGAAATATAATTGGGGAAATTGGGGTAATTTTATGTAACAATTTGTTTTCTAATAATTGTATTTACATATTCTTAAATTACCTTTTATATTGAAAATTAATAAAGATGAATACATATAAAAAAAAAAAAAGAACAATATGAATCTTAGATAATCTATGGAGATTGGAGATTACATATTTGGGTGAATAGCAAGACTATAAGAACGTATGATCCTTGATAATATCAATAGGATATTCCTCTGGCTTCCTTCTGCAGAAAGCACGACAGATAAACACCACACTAAAACATATAGATCCCATAAATTGTTGGAATTAAGTTTAATTTACCCAATTATATATGCTAATTACATCCATAAAAATTGAGATTATGCTAGAAACAAAATACCACATTTATAAATTATCGGTAGAGATTGATATGCAGTTAAGACTCCTTCCATTGAATAATTATATGATGGGCGTTACCCATGAGACTAAACTAAACACTATGTGTGTGCCTCATAGTCCTGAGTTCTTCCCAGAAGGAGAGGGACTCAGCCCTTTTCTAAAACATTCCCATCTCTCAACCCACTAGTGTATGGCAGCAATCCACCTCTTCGAAGAGGACTGTCTCCTCTCTATACCTTCCATTCTCAATTTATCAACCAAACCTTATCTCAGAGTCACACCCTGCTCTCTGTAACTTTTAGCCAATTAACAGTGATGGGCATGTTTAATTTAAATGTCATGATTATAGTTGAGCGGACACCTGGATGTTCAGGTTAGGTAGGTTCGGCCGAACTTCAAAAAAATGTCCGGGTCCGTGCTCGAACTTGACCCCGAACTTGACCCCGAACCCGAACCCCATTGAAGTCAATGGGGACACAAACTTTTGCCCACTAAAATGCCTCTAACAAAGTCCTGGAAAGGGCTAGAGGGCTGCAAAATGAAGTAAAATGTGGGTAAGAGTAGGACAAGTGCCCTGCAAGCAAATGTGGATAGTGAAATAACTTAAAATAACATAAAATACATACAATTTACAAATACAGCTGAGCCATAAAATAGCACTAGATGGAATCTTTGATTTTAGCTTTGGAAGAACATACATCTAAATCTAAAGCATGGCTGCCAGGAGGATCAACAGAATTATCCATTTGAGAGAGGGTTGGAGTGCAGCGTATTCTCTTTCAGTTTATACTAAGTGACCCATAGGTTGAGGAGGCGGTGACCATGGCGGTGTAGGTGGAAGCAGCGCTGGAGGAGGAGGAGTAGGAGGAGGTAGCCAGAATTTTTCAAAGGGCACTGTAAGCACAGTATTGGACTGTTCGATTTGACTCTCAGATATGAAGTGCACCACAAGATGCAAATGTACTATTTAGCACCCAAAACAATTATAATTTTTCAAAGTGCGCTGTAAGCACAATATTGGACTGTTCTATTTGACTCTCAGATATGAAGTGCACCGCAAGACGCAAATTTACTATTTAGCACCCAAAACAATTAGAATTTTTCAAAGTGTGCTGTAAGCACAGTATTGGACTGTTCTATTTGACTCTCAGATATGAAGTGCATCGCAAGACGCAAATGTACTATTTACCACCCAAAACTATTAGAATTTTTAAAAGTGCGCTGTAAGCACAGTATTTGACGGTTCTATTTGACTCTCAGATATGAAGTGCAGGACGCAAATGTAATATTTAACACCAACAAATTGCAGTATTTAAAAATGCCTAGAAGTTGCCCACTGAGCTAACAGAACAGGATTAAAGTCATGTGCCTGGTACACATGCAATTGCAAGTGCACTGCTCTCTCTGTGGCACTGGGCTCAGGGCAGGGTACAAATATGTAGTATAGCTCCCACACAATATGACAGGATTATGCCCCTCAATATGCCAGGATTATGCCCCTCAATATGCCAGGATTATGCCTCTCAATATGCCAGGATTTTCCCACACAATATGCCAGGATTATTATGCCACCCAATATGCCAGGATTATTATGCCTCTCAATATGCCAGGATTTTCCAACACAATATGCCAGGATTATTATGCCACTCAATATGCCAGGATTTTCCCACACAATATGCCAGGATTATGCCCCTCAATATGCCAGGATTATTATGCCTCTCAATATGCCAGGACTTAGCCACCCAATATGCCAGGATTATTATGCCACTCAATATGCCAGGATTTTCCCACACAATATGTCAGGATTATGCCCCTCAATATGCCAGGATTATGCCTCTCAATGTTCCAGGGTTTAGCCACCCTCTTCCTCCCCCCTTCCCCCTTACTTACCTCCTCGCTGCTGCTCTGTCTCCCGGTGCTGCAGGTCCGTGGCTGTGAGGGAAGCGTTGTGCGTTCCCGTCCAGCCAATGCGCATTCAATAAAGTTTGTTTAAAAAAAAGTTTAAACAAATTTTATTGAATCCGCATCGGCTGGAGGAGAGCGTACAACGCTTCCCTCACAGCCACGGACCTGCACCGGGAGACAGAGCAGCAGCGAGGAGGTAAGTAACGGGGAGTAACTTCTGCTTTATTCATGTGTACCAGTCTCAAGATTACTGTTCAATACCTCTGACAACAAAGAGGCTTTATTCCATATCCTATGTGATAAGCTACTGTGCTCAGAGGAGGGCTGAAAACTGTTGGTTTTTGTGAGTATTCTTTGCTGTTATGAAGATCGCTGGTTTTGGTCAGGTATAGTTATACCAAAAAAGTAAGGTTTTGTGGAAAAACAAATCAGTCTTTCATTGTTCAAGACCTAAATTGTTTATACAGCCTTCTTTACACCACACAAGTGCAAATATTACAGTTACTATAGTTACATATTCATGGAACCTAATTCTCACAGAGGACTTTGTCAGCTCAAAGTAGAGATAGATATACCAGGGAACACTAGAAAGTTTAGCGTGTGATAAACCATAGTGGTTAACAAATTAAAATTTGAAATTACATGGATTCATATGCATTGTTATATAATATAAAATTGCATGTATAACCTGAATACAGAGTATTGAAAGTATTTAATATTAAATGTATTTGATTTAAGTGTCAACATAATCATCCCTACTGTACTAACCGAATCTTGGCAAACAAAAACATAATCATTGCCTGTCTAAAACAATAAGTTGCATTCAGCTTACAAATATATAGATTCATTGCTCTAGATTGACATTATGATTTTTTTTTTCAGACTACTTGTTGTTATTTTATTTTCTATCTTGATAGCTTTTTCGCACTTTAGGTATTTCTCTGGGGTCCTTTAAAATGCACAATGCATAAAGCAGCTGCTGTTTATATCAAAAACTCTGAGAAATCAATCTATTGTTTATACCTTTTAATGTTAGGTAATACATTTGTGCTGTAATAAGGAACAATAAAAATGCACCAATAAACTCCTTTGTACAACTACTATTTCTTGTGGATATGCCACACCAACTTCCACTTGAAATGATAAACTTTAGTTCTTAATATGTTGGTATATAGTTACTTTGATAGTAAATTTAACATGGTTGACATTAATACATAGAACACATAGCAAGCGTGCAAAGATATATGATATTTCCTGAGTTTCTGATTTCATTATTTCAATAACGATTATACCTCTGACTATTGTAAGAATATTTGTAACAAAACTGTAAAAAAATATTAGTAATCCAATAGGTCCATTTAGATTTTTGTTTAAATAAGAATGCTTATGTAAATAAGGCACTTGATCCCAGTAGCGAAAGAATTGTGTACCCACAATACTGGAGTGGTTTGAGAGTGTGGAGATGGTCCACTATGTGTTGGAACTAATCCTGAAGTTATTTTGGTCTTATTGAATATATATAAGAGTCTCTACAATGGCAACACTGAGTTGAGACTTTAAAAATCGGGGATAACCTAGATATCAGCAAGGACAAAAGAAGAGAATATTTGAAGTCTCTGATAAACTAAAACTAGACTTGTAAAATAACAAGACAGTGTATAAGTGCAGATAAAGGTGTAAATGTTAAAAACAATCGAGAATAACCCCATGGTTAAGTCTATTAATAGTGAAAATCAATTGTAGCTTCACAATAAGTAACTGGGATATGTATTGGGCAGTCACAATCATCAATAGACACAATGTATTCAAATATAATTGGATGGAAACTAGGTCCATACACACATACACAGCAGAAAGAAATTAGCTAAATAGCTATGGATTAATACAAGAAGTAACTATAGAAAAAGTCACTGTATTAAATTGACAAACTTTCTTGCTCTAAATAAACATTTATCCATTTTGTGTTTGTATTCAAATTGCTACATGTAAGCCACTAAACCAAATCACTTTTGTTGAGGGAAGATGCAGTTTGCATAGCCACACCTATGTGTGTGTCAACAACTGTTAGAAGTTGCATTAAGGGAGTTATACTAGTATATACATGTGGCTTCCCACTATTAGTATGTAGTGGATGTAATGTATAAGACTAGTATGTCAGGGAGGTAGGGTGAGCTTAAGGAACAGAGCATAAGTGTCAAACACCTCCAATTTATGTATAACAATCACATTAAGTCAGAATTACCAGTCTGTTTACCTGAGATCAGACCTAAGGCTGTAAATAAAAAAGGTTATTCCACTGATTGATATTAATGTTCTAGAGATAACACGCACTTGCAATAATGATATAAAGTTATAAGTGGCATTTATACAGCAGTGAAGCCACTGTTGGGGTATAGAGGAATGTGTCTAATAATTGGCTGTCAATCACTGCTGCTAACACACCCACTTAGGTCGGGCATTTGGCCACATGACTAATAATGGACCAATGTGCTTCGAGCTTTGGGGCTACTCCCACCCTGTCTTTACTTGGATTTAAACTTTAGATTTTTTCTATAGTTACTTCTTGTATTAATCCATAGCTATTTAGATAATTTCTTTCTGCAGTGTGTGTATGGACCTAGTTCTCAGGAGTTCACATCCAATTATGTTTGAATACATTGTGTCTATTCATGATTGTGACTGCCCAATATATACCCCAGTTACTTATTGTGAAGCTACATTTGATTTTACTCAAAAACATTTTAGGAAACAAATCCCTATTTGAATATCCGTTTCTTGTACCAAAAATCATATATTTCTTTAATACATTTTTTAGTTTGTCTCTGAGCAGGTTGTAGTTCCATTTTGTTCTTTTTTTGTACTGGTTCCAAAGATACACTGCATATTCCTGATGTCATCTGTAAAATGATTTATAATGAGACAGAATGATGTTCTGATTCACCTTTTAATACATGCTAACAACTTGCTTACTTTTGCCTAAGATTGAGCACAGCTGTACAGTTTATTTTCAACAAGAACAAACAAATCCTTGTCAAACAAAGTATTACCCAACAAACAACCATTTAGTGTATAATCATCATTCTTGTTTTTCTTACCTATGTGCATAACTGCCTCCACTTAAGAACCTTGTCCAACTGGAAAACATTCCATCTCAGTAACCCATTGTGTGGCAGAGTATAAAAAGCCTTTGCAAATTATAGGTGTATACCATACACTGAATTACCTTGGTTCATATTGAAACTTATCATTTAATAGAAAGCCAATAAGATATTTTTGACATGACCAAACAAAAAACATTTTCTATTGTCTGTTTGCATCTGTCATCTGTATGGGAGTTTCTGTAGGTCTGATTACAGCTCCCTCATTTTTTTTTTCTCTTTTAATTATGTTGATAGAGTTGATCTTATAAGAAGAAAACTACCACAACAAGTTGATGTAATCTTAACATTTTAAGAGTAATATCAGTCAAAGTAATAAAATGAAGTAATAAAAGAAAGTAATAGTATGATGTATTACTATACTGAGAGGATAGTGGATGCACGGAATAGCCTTCCAGTGGAAAAAGTAGAGGTTAACACAGTTAAGGAGTATAAGCATGCTTGGGATAGACATATGGCTGTCCTAGATATAAGATAAGGTCTGAGTCTGATACAAGTGTTTAGAAAATTGGGCAGAAGAGAAAGGCTGACTGAAAATTGGGCAGGCTAGATAGCCAAATGTGTGTCGCTTCCTGATCCTCAATGCCATTACTATAACATCCTCACATGGAAGGTATCCACTAACGGGGTCAAATGTTACAGAAGAACTGGCTGTCAGTGTAAGTGTTAAGGTGTATATATGGATGTGAATTATCCTATTAACAAGTACCCCTGGGAGCTCATTTCTGGAGACAAGACACTCCACCATATGCCTGAATATCCTGGTTAATGTGTGAGTGCAAAATTCACAGAATATACTTACATCAATGATTTGTGTAATAACATATTACATTATATTGGGGTTGTATGTCTTTGTATTTTATTTACATGTGCCATTTTGAATTCGAGCTACCCATGCATCAGACGACAATCCTCTGTATATCATGTCTTTATATTACTTATGGTTTTATATGCACTTTTTTAAGCACATAGCACACTGTCACAAAAAGGGTTCTTTCTCTTTATGTTCAAGCAGCAACTGTAGGTAGCTGCCAGACAGATTGTGGCTTGTGTTAATCCCTAAAGGCGCTACATCATCTCTTATGTTTTGTTCCTGAAGAAATGATCTTATGTTGCCTTGAAGATACCATATATATATAACATTTCTATAATATTAAAACCTTTACAAAAAGTTTGATTAGCAAAAAAAGAGTACTACAGTTTACTGTCATGTTAAATCTAAACTACTCTTGAGTTGTTTACTATCTTTATACTCAAGGTAGCATACATCAGCTAAACATTAATAAATGATTATTGCATCGGGTAATTACTAATGGGATTTCTCATTGCAGGAATCTTGCAGTTTGACTTTCCACTGTGACAAGTTCTTTAGTGGTATTCCTGTGGCGATATACTAGCTGTATGAATGCTGAAACTACCAAGATTCATGTGTCAACAAATGTAGCATCCGTCAAGAAGTAAAAGATGGAACTGCATTTAGTTCGTATTTGATACATATCAATTGACAATGACAATTATTTGGAAAATATTATATAGAAAACGAGACAAAAGGTGGAGTTTAAAAAAATCAAAACAGTTTACAATAACAAGTTGTAGAAGTTATTTCGTAGAAATCTTTGAGGACAAAAGTGTTTACCCAGTGGAATGTTTCACAAGTGAGTAATGGCAGATATATTATAATAATGGTTAGTCACATGAAACCCATTGGAGACCTTACAATTGTGACAAAAGTTAAAAGATAGCATGGTGACAATTTATAAAGAGAGTACAAAATCAATTACAAAGTTGTCAGCTATCATTGATTTATTATGAAGCAGTACACAAATGAGAATCAGGAAGGTTGAAAACACTTGTAAAATATTGGTACCCATGTGTCTGTTATAGCTGGTGTTAGCCAGTAGTATTCCCATGCATACTATCTTGTCTGTCTTTGCACTCTGTACTGTAGTAAATCTCATAATGCAAGGTGTTTCTCATTCTAATTACATCCCATACAAATCATTCCAGAAATTTGCTGAACATCTCAAAATTCAAATAGTACAACATGCCATCTATAATGGACTCAGAGGTCGTACTTTCTTCTAATATACTAAATGCCTAGTCATTAAATGAAATAATGTGTCATTACAGCTACTTCTTTTATTAAATATCTCTATTGCAATGTCACACGTTTTAATGATTGCATTCTCTTCCCTTCTTTCATCTTTTTATGAATTTAAATATATAAAGAACATGTTAAAATGTACTTGTACGTTATGAATATGGTGAACATGTCTTACTATCCTGTCTCAAAAAACAACAATCAAAGTGTACCAAATGAACCATAACTTGCAATATGTTCATCTCATACTTGCCAACTTTTGGTAAGATGGTCCTTGATTGTGTGACCCTGCAGCATTATTCTCGGTTAAATTTCTCATCAATTATTAATAATAATGACAGCGTCTTATCATCTTCTATTTACATAGGGCTTAGTGGTAAAAGTCTACTCATATCTTATTTTCATTACACAGAGCATGCATCCTCAAGTTTATTCCACCTGGTGGTTACTAGATCGTGCAGCTTTTTGCATGAATTTTACATGCTCCCAAACTTTTACATGCTCCCAAGCAGAATTTGGAATGTATGTGTATCCATGTGTAACCAGTTAATTAATCGAAGAGTGGACTACTTTGATTAATTCATGTATTTCCTTCTAAACACACAAATTATACATTGTGCAAAGGACCATGTTAAAGTTATATATGTTGCTCAAAAACATGGCTTACTGGAATTTCGACAGCAAGAAATTGGAGAAAGTGTGATTGCGAGGCCTTTATAATTTGGGCCTTTATAATGCATAGTATACTTGCTTCACAGAACCCAAGTTGCCAGTGGTGTCCCTATATTAAGAAACATTAAATGTTCCCTTATTATTACGGAAACCAAAACATTTTTTTACAAGATGAACCAAGTTAAAAATGGTGCAATAATATGAAATTTCTATTTTAAGCTAATTTGGCTCATCAACCATATACTTTATAAAATAATGTCATATCTAGATCAATCCCTAAATTGTTTTTAACTACTACAAAACTTGTGCTGTGTAGCACCAGTGTTAATGAATATTAAAGGTTACCTACTTTTATTAATGTATATGCTGTTAATCACTAAATTAACGCAAAACATAAAAATAGAAATGAATAACATGGAGATATCCACAAATTATAAACATTTTTTCTGGCCACAAATCTGCAATACATACACTATTGTTCAAACATTTGGGGTCACTTAGACATTTCTTTGTTTTCCAAGAAAACATACATCAAATGAATTGCAAAATGAATAGGACATATAGTCAAGACATTGACAAGGTTAGAACTAATTACTTAGATTCTAAAGAAGGGCAGTTTTATTGGTTCAGGCAGCCCTGATATAAGCTGAAGTCCTCCCCATGAATGTCTACATGGGAGAACGTAGCTTACATTTGAGAAATGTAAATAGTTTAAGTCGCGGCTAGTCCTCTCCATTCGGCATTTACTTTCCTGTGGCAGCAATATGAGTAAGCACAGGTCGCTTAGTATAGAGATTTGTGCTTGTAAGGTTGAGTAAGGCTGAGTGTTGGGGAAATTAGGGGTCATGAATGAAGGAATGATTGGGGACTGCACCGGGTGGGGAGAGGGGCGCGGGGGTGGCAGGTGAAAGGCAAATCAACAAAACAATATGTTAGCTCATTTTTTGTCAATTAATGTCAAGGGTCTAAATCTCCTCATAAAAGAGGTTCATTATAAACCACGTTAAAAGAAAGAAAAACTGATATAGCATTTATCCAGGAGACCCATTGGGTAGAACCTGCTACTAAAGTTTGGAGATTTGTTATGTCTAGAATTGATCAGATATCTGTAGGCCATTTAATAATGGGTGGAGATTATAACTGTATCCTCAAACCATAAATTGGAAAGAAACAACTAAATGGAGCAGAACGACCCACAATTATTTAACAACTCTCAAATAATGCAGACATTTCTACACAGAAACCAATTGTTTGACAGCTGGAGGGTAAACCAACCAGGAGAACATGAATACACCTATTTCTCCCAGGTACACTCGAATAGATTACTTTCGGACAAAACCTAACACTCTTGAACTTATTTTGAAAACTGAAATAGGATCAATAACTTGGTTGGACCATGCTCTGATTTTTTTTAATTGTCAAAAATAATCTAGATTATAAAATAAGAAACAGATGGCGACTTAGTGAGAATCCCCTGACAGAAAAAGAAAATGTGGATTACCTGGCCTCCGAAATCCAAAATGTTATGGACATAAACGATAATGGAGAGGTACCAGATGCGACCTTGTGGTATGCATTTAAATGTTATGTGAGTGGACTGTTCATAAAAATTTGAGCTAATACTAAGAAGCGAAAAGGTGAACCACTAAACAACTTATACATATAAATCTAGCTTAACGTGAAAGAAATCATAAGAGATGTCTTTTTTAATTGGTTTCTGAACACCAACTCCTTTCAATATTTGCTGAATGACGAATTCTTTAAAAATTGGCTTTTTCCCCATTTCTTTAAGAAAAAAGTAAATACCCAATAATGCTCTTTTTAAGACATACTTTAAAATACCCGCTTGAAATTTACAGGAATTGGGCCATTTACATACAACATCATTAAAAGCCCAACAAACTCCTTTGGGGCGTAACTGCAAAGAACTACTTGCAGTCTGTGTCCTATACTGACTCTGGGGTTTCCTACTGGGTAACATCATTCTCACCCAGGAGCCTACATCTTTCATTCCCCAATTTAAATTCTTATGTACAGATAATTACTGTTTCAAAATTCTATTGTAATAGAATTCCCCAAATGAAATCCAAGAGTTGAAGACTCACAACCCATGGCTTATTTTAAACAAGCCTCAATAATAAGGGAATAATAAAAATATTTTTTTTCTGAAATAACTAAATTTTTTGTAGCCTGTGAATTGTATGAGGAATTACCAACCCTGTCTGGTAACCAAGCCTGAGCCAGACTACTACCCTAATTCCGAATAGTTTGCAATAGGTTTCCTAGCAACTCACTTAGCTTTAATTGTTCTGAAACCCCAGGGAGGCACTCACCCATCGCGCCGTCCACTCCGCCATCAGGGCCATTTTTTGTACCAGCTTGTTCACTGGTGTCCGCCACCGGAACTTGCCCTGGTGCAGAATTCTGACAGGATTTCTTCTTTCTTCCATCAGCACTTCTTTTCATCTTGCTTCCACTAATGGGCGAAGGGGAGAATATCTTTCTAGGTCTGGAAACTTTTCTTTTTTTTTCAACGAAGCGCTCCCGTCACTCAGCCTCATCAGACATTGCTCCTCCCCTGAATCTTCCCCTCTGGCTGCCTTTTCCGCCTCAGGTTCAGCAGAACAAGGGGTTGGGCACTGCTGGAGGCGGGGATCTTCACTGCTGGATGGAGCTGTCAGAAGGCACTTCATCAACCAGTCGGCTCCATCGTTACAGCAGGCTCTTCCCTTCATCTCTTCCAGAAGCTGATCCATGGCTTGAAAAGCAACAGTTATTCACTCACCTCAAGGCTCCAAAGAACACCTGAGGTAAACTGGTAAGTATTTATACTTTTAAACTTTCTGCCGACCAGTGCCCTCTTGGACAAGTGCTCCAATCAGAGTACTGACCGCTTGGGCACAAGTGCAGCTGTTGTCCATGAGGGCATCATGCCAGCAACAGCAGATGCCCTCATGGACACACTGAACCACCAATCAAATATCTACATGCTTTAGCGCGAGGGGCACATTTAATAAAAGCGCGAGCACATTAACATTCTAACTACATGTTCATACTCAACCTTTTGCATGTTTGTCACTGTGGTCCTGAAGCTGTACCCACATGTGTATTGTCTGATGACTTGCACTTAACATGTCTCTGTTGCTTGAGACTTGACGATCACCTCCTCTTGTATATGCTAAAGTAATTTCCACAATTGCCCCTGTACAGTTTCCATTATATACTGTTGTGAAATGCTATTGTTATAGCATTATGTTGTGTAAGTTTTGTGTAAGGGACCAATCTTGTATATTTATTGAAAACCTGTGGTAAAGAAAATATTATACAATGAAGTTACTTGTTTTTCCTTTCTCACATGTCTTAAAGACCAGTAGCATCTACAAAGTTAGTTTGTGAATAACCTTCATTGGTTTCCATTTTTATATGTCAGCACTTGTATGCAGGGTGTTTTATGTGTTTCTGCAGCACCTATATATTATGGTTCATTGACTCAGAATACATAGTGACCTGTGACACCCATTAAAATGTTGCACTTGTAATCACTATTTCTGTTATAGCAGTAACCCTTGCTTGTGATCTTACTTTCATTGATCTCTGGCAGCCTGAATCCAAAAAATTCAAACACACTCTACTTTCACATACAACTGACATGTCCTTTAAGTCATATGCTTTTCTGTGACTTGGGACAATGTTAGTAACAAAATATGTGATATATTACACAACAGCAACACAAATCACTTGAGTTATTTCTTTTAACTATGCATACATTTTACAATGTCATAACTCCAATAAACATAATATTAGGAGTTTGTATGATAAGGAGAAATGAGATGACAGCACTATAAACAACATTGCTCCATTTGTACACTTTGCAATATTTCACCATTCTCCCACACTGTCAAGTGCTTCCAAGGTAATCTAATAAAATTAAGTTATTCTGTTTCCATTCTTTTTCAATTTATAGCCTCATGCTGTGCAATATGACATCTACTGGTTGTAGAGAAGCTGTCTCTCCAATGAAATTAGTCACTTGCATTTTAAGCAGAATTTTTATTTTTGTGCTTTTAATGCCAAATTAACTACATAAATAAATAAATATATGTATTATTGTTTTCCCCTTTTCAAATAGTACAAAGTAATTTGAAGATAAACACAGAGATACATTGTAAAAGGTTAATGAAAATGACTAAATCTTAAAGGTCTACTCTTTTTTATTTCTTTTATATTACAGAATATTTTCAGACATCTTCATAGGTTCATAAGTGAGCGGAGCATTGTACAGCATTGAAAAAAAGTGCAGGGCCACGCAATGATCACTCCACAGAGTGACCGTAGCTGCCATTTAAAAAAAGTGCTTAGAAAGTGAACAAAAGTTTGCTTCTTAAGTACTGATGGTGTTGATAAATATGCCTCGCTAGTGAGGCACTTAAGAACACCAAAGTATCCCCTCTCAGATCCGATGGTGGTCGCTCTCCTGTATAGGCAGCACTTCCCTTCTACTGGTAAGGGCATTAAAAATGATTTTTTTCACTTCCATTGCTTTAGGGGGCGCTGCTGAATGCTGGCACAGCAGATCAGTGTGATCTGTTTGCAGGCATGTATGATAAGTGCTCTGATGAGCACTTATCATACAGTCAAAGGTAATATTGACTAATATTGCCTTTGACAAGTGTTGATTTGCCTCCCTCTCCTCACTATACTTTTAGTGTGGGAGAGGGACGGATCAGATATTGTAATAAATTAAATACTATTTAATACTATTTAATAACCAAGGGCTTTTATAAAAGCCATTTCCAGTGTTAAACCCCTTCCCTGTCATTGGTCGCTGTGTACGTAGCGATCTTACACAGCAGCACATTTTTTGCTGTCTGTTTAATTTATTACAGTATAACAAAGGCTCTTTTTAGAACTATTAACCCCTGGCTTGCTGTAGATCACTGCCTAAGCAGTGATCTGCAGTGAATTTATTTTTGTTGCACCACTAGGGGTTAATTATACCTGCTAGTGGATTATATTTAATGTAACCATTTATTTTTGATGTCTGAGCGCATGTATAGATGAGCATCACCATGTACCTGGTCAGATCAATATTTGTAAACATTGATCTGACATTTGTAGATATGCCTCCCTCTCCTCACTTGAGTTTTAGTGAGGGAGAGAGACAGAGCTGTATAATGTAAGTTTTTAATTATAATAGAAAATGCGTACGCAGTGATCTTACACAGCAGAACATTTTTTGCTGTCTGTGCATTTTTTATGACTTCATTTTTACTGTGATTTATTACAGTATATCAAAGGCTGTTTTAAGAGCTATTAACCCCTTGCTCGCCATAGACCACTGCCTAAGCAGCGATCTGGTGCAAATGCAACGATCTGGCCACAGAAGTATATATATATATTTTTTTTGCTATCAGCATTTTTTTGTTGTCGCTAGGAGTTAATTCTACCCACCTGGGGCTTATGAGTATTTTTTTTTTTAAAGCTGTGCATGTATAGCAATCAGTAACAGCCGATCAGTGGCAAAGGCAGTTTGGTGATTTCTCAGATAAGCATCACCATTCACCTGGTCAGATCAATAGTGGTAAATATTGTTCTGACCCATATGGATCTATTAATACACAGTGTACCCTGTGTATTAACCCCTTCCCTGCCACTGATCACTGCACAGCAGCACATTTATTCTTGTATGTGCATTTTTAGGGGTTAATTTTCTTGTACAGTAGTACAAATGCTCTTATAAGAGCTATTAACCCTTCCTGGCTCTACATGTCAAAATTCCAAGTTGGAAAATCAAAAAGCACATATCTCAAATGTGGCCTTTTAACCCCCAAACAAGCTGGCAAACCTATGCATAGGTGATATCCCTGTGCTTGGGAGATGTTGCTGAACACATACTGGGGTGTTATTTGGCAGTGACAAATAAAAAAATCTGTGAATTCATATCTAAAGTACAATGTATGTGGGGGGAAAACTCAATAAAATTACTGCCACAAAGCACGACAAAGGCTGGTGGTAGAATTGGTGCATGGAAATTGTTAAAATACCACAATTTAAAGTAGCCCCAGGGTTTAAACATTTACAAAACATATGGGGGGTTTTGGGGGTAAAATACAATGTTCGGCTTCAAAAAATCCCAAATGAAACATGGACGTATGCTGACTACATGTCAAAATTCCAAGTTGAAAATGCACACCTTCAAAATGTGGACTTTTAGCCCCCAAACAACCCAACAAACTTATGCAGAGGTGGTATCCCTGCACTCAGGAGATGTTGTTGAACACATATTGTTGTTTGACAGTGACACATACCAAAATCTATAAATTCATGTCTGAAGTACAATGTATGTGAAAAAGAAAACACAAACAAATTACTACCACAAACTTTGACAAAAGCTGGTGGTAGAATAAGTGCTAAAGTGTTAAAATACCACCATTTGATATAGCCTAGCTTGTCTACTTTTAAGAAAAAAATAGGGGTTGATGGGGTAAAATACACTGGCTGGCTTCAAATATGTCCCAACATGGTTGCAAATTTCTAAGTACGAAAAGCAAAAAGTGCACCTCTCAAATTGTCATCCCTGTACTCTTTGCTTTTGTAGATGAGGAGAAGATGTTTCAATTAAAAGTCAGGAAATGTATGGGTTTTTTTCATAATATTTTATTATTATAGTATATTATAGGATATGATGAAAATGATGGTATCCAAAGAAAACTTCTCTCTTCCCAATAAAAACAATATATCATTTGTGTGGGTCCAGCAAATGACAAAGAAAAAAATTACAGCTTAACACAAACAGCACAGAAATGTTAATATAGCCATTGTCCAGAATGGCCAAACATTTTAAATGGTCTGTCCTTAAGAGTTAAATGACATTAATTCTGCTTGTGCATAGTTCAATGCACTGTACATAAGCAATATTAATGATGATGAAAATAGGTGGAAACTCACTTAAAGAAGAATTTAAAAAGTGAATGGATAAATAAATATATTCTATCATTGTTTCATTTAGAATCTTTACCATAAATATTATGACATGCTGCATGTGCATAATACAATGCACTGTACATAGGCAATATTAATGCTGGAACAAACCCAAACTTGATGGGACAGGACCCAAAAATGTGGTATTGATGGAAACTATGCTTTTTCTTAAGACCAATACAATCACTTGAGATATTACAGTTTGGTTTTAACTGCAGATTAATTATATGTTAAATAGCCAGTATAGTTTAAAAAGGAGTGTTGCTTCTCACTTTTCTAGACAAAGTATACTACTGTTTACTGATTGCTTGTTTTATTGGGGTTTCTTTTAAAATCTTTTTGTCTATCACTTTTTTCCTCCATTGTATATTTCCATCTGTAAAAATATTATATTGGGAGTGGTGACTTGCTTGTATAAAAAAATAGTTACCCTTTTCATAAAAAATATTTCAAAAAATGCAACACACATATATGGTTTTTTGATCACAAAAATCAGCTGGGGGTATATGGAGGAGGTGCTCAGGGCCTTCGGGTTGGAGGGGAATATTCAAAAGGCGATAATCGCTCTGTATTCCTCCCCATCTGGAAGGGTCATAGGACCTGGAATTACTTCAACATGGTTCCGAATGGCTAATGGTACAAGGCAGGGATGGACATTATCGCCCCTGCTTTATATCTTAACATTGGAACCACTGGCTAGAGAAATAAGAGAAAACCAAAGTATAACAGGATATGATGGGGAGGAAACACAAAAAATCATGCTATTTGCAGACGATATATTACTTACTATAGAGAACCTCACTACCTCGGTAGACCAAATTATGTTAATTATCAATGAATATAGTAGGCTATCTAATTACAAATTAAATATTAACAAGTCAAAAACAATGCCACTGAACATGACAAAAACACAAATTTCATATTTAGAGAAAAAATATGGCTTCTCCTGGACACGAGAACACCTGACATATTTAGGGGTAAAGATCTAAACAAATCTGGAAGAATGGGTGGAGATTAATGTGTTACCCCAAATCAAAGATATGAACAGGCAATTTTCAATATGGAAACCCATGTACATATCCTGGTGGGGCAGAATCAATATAGTGACGGCTTATATCTTACCCAAATTTACGTATCTTAAATTGGGGTACCTACCCCATGGCTAGAAATGATACAAACAGATTTCTCAAGATTCATGTGGAAAGGGGGAAAACCAAGAATGGGCCTCCAGTTATTATCTAGGAAGCCAAAACAGGAAGTCTATGGATACCGAATATCAAAAATTGTGCAGAAGCCGCCATATTGTCCCAAGTCATAATAACATATTCTCCTGAGGCCAATAAAGAGGGATGGTATCATTAGGAATTAAAAACAAAAAAGGTGGCCACTCTCACTTCTATATTCTGGACCATAGAAAATTCCAAACATAAAGCGCTAAGAAGCGAGATGAGTACTCCCCTAAGTAATTGCATCCAGATTTGGAAAAAGTTAAGGAAAAAGATGGGACTGAAGAACAAGATTGTTGCATATCTCCCTTTAATATTGATTAATGATTTGCTGGAAAATATAAATGTTAAACCATGGGTTGCCAAGGGAATTAGAAAGGTGGAAGATTTTATGGACAATGGGGTAATCAGACCTTTTGCTGACCTTAAAGATAGATATGATTTGAAGGGACAAGATCTTTTTAAATACCTATGAATAAAAGGATTTTTGGGTAAACATATTTTGAACCAAGATTCTAAATCAATCGATCAACTGCAGAAGATCCTGCAACAACAGGGTAACAAAAAACTACTTTCCAGGGCCATAAAAATGATAGAGAGACTCAAAGATACCCCAAGCCCAAAAGCAATAGCCAAATGGGAGAAGGATCTCCAAATAAAAATAGAAGAAAAAGACTGGTGTAGGGCATTAGATATATGCTATACAGCAGTCCGTTGCCTAAATCTGAATGAGACACAATATAAGGTAGCAAGCAGATGGTATTTGGTTCTTTCTGGGATGTGTAAGATGTACCCCAACTCCTCTCCACGATGTTGGAGATGTGGGGGGACGAGGGGAGATTATGTCCATATATGGTGGCTACGTCCACCCATAAGGCTTTTCTGGCAGGACCTTTCACACCGGCTAATGCATATTTTTGGCAATAAGTGGACCCTATCTCCCGAAAGGGCACTTCTTCATTTGAACCTCCCAGAATACAATAATAAATACAAAATAATATATATTATATGTATATACATGTCCTTACTTTGGTAAAATTGGAGATCTCTAGAAATTGGAAAAGTGATAAGATTCCAACATGGTCCAAGATACTTACCCAAGTTAACTATCAGTGCAAGATGGAAAGAGGAAGTATAGAACAAAAACCAGGGAACAATCCAGATTACCAATATTGGAATTTTTGGATAGAAAAAATAGAATCTGGGGTCCTCTAAGGAGAACCAATTAATCACTTGTTAAGCAGGAGGTTTTAAATGTTGAAATTGAGGACTAAGATCAATAAGTTTAGTACTCCCCCCCCCCCCCCCCCGCCTTAGGTTCTGCCAAGTGTGTTTGAATCAACTACCGTTGTAGAGATCCCATACTGCACCCGTATGACCACACTATCCAACAGGGAGGTTCTCCAGAGGATTAAAGGGCATAGAGAGTAAACAAGGAAATTTGGGATGTATTGCAGTGGAAGAAACAATGAAAGAATGGTATAAATGATACTGGCAATAAGGCAGTACAAAATAAGGGAAAACTATAACACAGAAGTTTTAAACTAAATGTAAGGTATATGTATTTCCTGCTTGAAATAACATATTAACAACTTCCCCTGTATATACTCCAAAGACATGATCAAATTGTCCTTGGAAGCTAGGGTTCTCCCCGGGGGGTTAGGTATATATGGCTTGTGTAAATATACAGAAAGTAAACTCTATACATGCTACCTGAGCTCCAAGTAGACTCCGAATCAGTTTTAATAATAGAGAAAACGAATTAAGGAACTCACAAGAGGTAATATGCAAGAAAATGTAAGAAAGTGAAAATGTAAAGTTAATTTTTAGAAATGAATGCTTTATGTTGTTTGTAGTTTGTATTTTCATAATAAAAAAAATGCAACATTCTTATATGGTTTTTTGATCACAGGCACGATTACCGTATTTGCTCGATTATAAGACGAGGTTTTTCTCAGAGCAAATGCTCTGAAAAATCCCCCTCGTCTTATAATCGAGATCGTTTATAATCTGACCTCAAATTGAGGTCCCTGCGCGGACCAGCTGTCCGTCATAATAGACTGCCGTGTCGGGCAGCATGGAGGATGTCTGCAAGTATCGTGCAGACATCCCCCGGCTGCCCCCACTAGCCACCAGGGATCGAGGTAAGGGGGAGGGAGGGGGGCAGAGAGACAGGGGGAGTGGGGGGACAGAGACAAGAGGAGGGAGGGGGCGAAGAGACAGAGCAACAAGGGAAGGGGGGGGACAGAGCAGGAAGGGGGGAAGAGACAGAGGGAGGGGGGACAGAGCAACAAAGGGAGAGAGGGGGGCAGAGAGAAACATGCGGGGGGGAGTCAAAGGGAGGGGGAGTGAGACAAAGCTGGGGACAAGGGAAAGAGAGAGGCAGCATTGGCACATAAAAGGAAATAAACACAAGAAATGCATTTTTTGATATAATATTTTATTAAAAAAGCAATTTACATGTGAATATATACAAGGTTAACTTTTTTCCTATAGGGTAGTCTTATATTCAGGCTTTTAGTTTTTTTTCTAAAGGAATATCCAAAGTTTGGGGGGTCGTCTTATAATCAGGGTCGTCTTATAATCGAGCAAATACAGTACTTTAACTCTTGATGATGCCTCATATTGCTCCTGCAGTGAGGCATGTCAATGTTTACACAAGATCAATACAGGAGAAGCATTAAATATCCACACTTCAGATAATGATGTTTGCTTTAAACAGGGTGTAATTAAGATACATTGCAGCTTGTATCTTAAAAAGTTCTCAAAGTTTCTTAAAGGTCTAAGGGTGTTTGAAAAATCATTTCTCCTATTGAAATATGCAATGGTTATTTGTAAAGTTTAGTGGCTTTTTCATAGATGCAAAATAAATTTCAGTCATTAAAGGTAAAACCAAGATACACAATAACACTCAGAACTGAGTGTAATATTGCTGTTGAAACGTTTTTTTATCTTAAAGTTGGGTGCTGCTCTTGCTAAAGTAAATCGATAAACCGTTAAATATCACTATGCTCAAATGTTTAGTATGAATCAGAATAAGCACTTGTAATCAGCATTAATTTATAAAAGTATTTTGATTTGAACAGAAACAGGGAATCCTGAAAATGCACTAAACATTTAAGTATTCACCTTTGCAATAAAAACATAATAAATGCATCCAAACAGCTAGCAGATTTATACTGGTATGTGCCTTTGCTGGCCATAGTACTGAATTAAAATTGGTAGCAATACTTAAAGTGATCTCATATTATTTATTTTTCATACAATATATTTTTTAAGGCATTGAATTGGTAATGAAGCAGTGTTGAAACTTTAACCATAGGTTCGAGGGTCAACTAAGATATGAATGTTGTTTTATTGCTGTGTATAGTACTGAGAAAATGTCAATACATAATATATTACATGAATATAAAAAGCTGTGTATCCCCTGAAATAGCATTGATATGAGAGTCAAATGTATAAATTGAAGCAGTCATACTGATCTTTTATCAGCTCAGATAATTATTTACTTATTATATTCTTTTGCAACAGGAAAAACTAATTTTATTTAATATTGAGCTACCTAATTATTCTTTTTTTAATATACAATAAATCATGAGTGGTCCTGCTATAAATCCACCATTCTCTTGCCAGCTTCAAATAGTAGAAAAATGTGTTTTCCCATAACTTGAAGACTACATATGCACAATCCTCCGTATATCAATCAATACCAAGTAATAAATGAAGGCATAACTGTAAAAAAAAAAAAAAAACCTTTAGGAGTGCTTCTATAATGTTACACCAATAAACTTAAAGGACCACTCCATGAATATTAAAGTCCAATAAATATAAATACATACTTGCCAACTTTTATGATAAGGTGACCACATTCTTGTTTTTTTCAGGGACATGTATGCAAAATGCATAGTTTGTGCTGAATTACATGCAGACAGGTCAACATTTAACAGATTACAACTCTGGAGATTGTATTTTAATTAGTGTCCCTGAATAAACTTGGAGTGTATCCAGGGGGAAACAATTAATTATTGAAGGCGGGGATTCATTGCAACTACATTGATTAATTAACAGATTGCCCTTTGAACACATATGAATTATTCATAAAAATGACTGTGCATACATATGTATACTTGTAGAAGTTATGACTTAAAGGTGCTGTTTAAGTGCAACCTCATGTAAAGGGAAACTAAAGAAAAAGAGATCTATCATTGTATTTTGTTTTCTAATGTTCCCTGTCCCATGCAAAAATTAAGAAAAAGAAACAAAGAATTTGCCTGGGGTTGCTTAGTCCTGTCAGTCACCCAAAGCCTTTCCTTATCTATGACATCACAGCAAGGAGACCACTTCTCACCTATATAATATATTTAATCTTTTCTCATAATTCTTACTTTTCATTGTATACCTGCATAACAAATCATTACAACAAAGCAAACATTTGTTGGATCGGGTGTACATTTACATATTGCACATTACTGTGGGGTTTACTGATACTCACACACACTGCACATTAGTGATGATTTTATTGCTGCATACCTCCCAATGGTGGGACAGTCCCGATTTTGGAGGTCTATCCTGCTGAGCTCTACCTGCTTTTTAAACAACAATGAATATATTTAGTCCACTTTTTTATCCCGGCCGGGTCTATTGTCTGCATAAAGGTATACCTATGTGTTCTTTTATTTGCATTTTTTATGGATGTTTCTAAGATTCTCTTTAGTACTGGTGTACCCCTGTGTTACATTTGTTACATATTGATGTAAGAACATTTTTTCCGACAACCTAAATGCGTTTTTTCTGAAAATATCATTCAATTCATATATGTGCTTTACTTGTTATATCCATATTTTTTTTTAAACAAATTATTTATCAAATCTTAAATTAATAAAAAAGATATATATTACATACATTATTTGTGTTTGTGTGTTTATATTAACATTTATATTGTGTACTGTAATTTTTTACTTATATGTGTGAAAAGGTCATGTCACTAAGGGGTTAATTTGGTTTGGAATATCTCAGAAGAAAACAAATTGAGTCTATATATATATATATATATATATATATAAAATATTTTAAATAAGTAGTTACAGATTCCATGTGTGTTCTCTCTCTCTCTCTCTCTCTCTCTCTCTCTCTCTATATATATATATATATATATGAGGATAGGAATTTGTGTTTTGTCCTAAAGCCTATTACACTATAAAAGTTTATCACAACACCACATCTTCTTTGAAATTAAATAGTTTTTACATTTGTTTGTAGATCTGCTAGCTGTGCCTAAGCATCCATATGCTGCTATGGAAAACTGGGGCCTAAGTGTATTTGTGGAGCAAAGAATACTTCTTGATGCAAGCATTTCTTCAATTTCCTATCTACTTGATGTCACAATGGTTATTGTGCATGAGATTTGCCATCAGGTATGTAAAAATAGTATGTCATGTGATTAGTTGTTAATGTTAAATTTAGCAGTGATGAAAAGTAGATTTGCCTCTGGCATTAAAACAATGCATTTTCACATCTCATGCAATACTTTCATATTATTTTTTTTTATATATAAAAATCTAAATCCAGCTATCACAGCAGTATGTAAAAGTGTAATTTCTATATGTTTCTATTTTATTGGATGGTAACTGCAATGTTACAAAGCTATTGTAACATTGCTCACGATTTTTAGTATGCTATGCTTTGTTATCTACAGTGCCCTCCTCTAATATTGGCAGTTCGGAAAATAAGAGCAAAGAAAGCTGTGAACAATTGTATTTATTTTGTATCCTTTTGATCTTTTCTTAAACAATGCACAGGCATACCTTGCTCTCATGGAGATCAAACAATTGCAAATACAACACAGGTTTATTAAAAAAAAGAAAGAAATTGTTAAATATATAGTGGCACAAAATATTGGCACCCTGTTAGTCAGTAATTTGTGCTACCACCCTGTTCCAAAATAGCAGCTCTGAGTCTTCTCCTATAATGCCTATAAGGTTATAGAATACATAGCCCATTCCTCCATACAGAATCTCTCCAGATCTTTCAATTTTGAGGTTAAAGCTGGTGGACTCTCCTCTTCTGTTTACTATGGAGAGCAAGTCAAGGGACTGGAATGGCCATGGTAGTTTCATTGAATTTGTGGTGAGTAAACCATTATTGTCCTGATGGAAGATCCAACCATGGCCCATTTGAAAATTTATGGCAGAGGCACGTGTTCATTTGTTATCTCTTGATATCTGATAACGTTCATGAAGTCATGTATCCTAACAAAATGTCCTCTGGCAGAAAAACAGTCACCCCCATATTTAATCCTTGGCATGAGGTACTTTTCCATATGGCTACCTCTCAGTGTAAGCCAAACCACCCTCTAATGTTAATTGCAAAAAATCTTTATTTTAGTTTCATCTGACCATAGAACATGATCTCATTTGTGGTGTCTTGCAAACTGAAGATAATTGAGTTTGTTTTTGGATGAGAGTAGAGGGTTTTTTTTTTAAAATTCTTTTCTATAGTAGACGGGTTTTTTTTAATGTGAAATCCTTGTGGTGATGTAGGTAATGCAGTTGTGTAGACTTTCTGACTCAAAATTGTAACTAACTTCTGCAATACTCCATCTGTGATCCTTGGATATATTGTGGCCAGGGCCGGCCTTAAGTGTTCCAGTGCCCTGTGCGGGATTCCCCCGTGGCGCCCCCCCCCCCCCCCATGTATGTATCACTCTCCCTTCCCATGTTTGTCCCTTTCCTCATCATTGCCCTGTCTGTCTCTCTCTAACTCCCCCATACCTGTTCTCTCTCTCACTCTGTTCTGTCTCTCTCCTCCCCTTCCTCTGTTCTGTCTCTCTCTCCCCCCCGTTCTGTCTCCCTCCCGTTCTGTCTCCCCCCCGTTATGTCTCTCTCTCCCCCTCGTTCTGTCTCTCCCCCCCCTGTTCTGTCTCTCTCTCTCCCCATTCCCCCTGTTCTGTCTTTCTCTCCCTCCCTCCCCCTGTCTGTCTCTCTCTCCCCCTTCCCCCTGTTCTGTCTCTCTCTCCCCCCCCCTGTTCTGTCTCTCTCTCCCCCCCCTGTTCTGTCTGTCTCTCTCTCTCCCCCTTCCGCCTGTTCTGTCTCTCTCTCCCTCCCTCTGTTCTTTCTCGCCGGTTAGCTCCACCCCCTCCCCGGATCTAGAAGAGCATGCCGAGCAGAGGGCTGGTGAGATCTTTTGATCTCCCCCAGCCAGTGCCTCTACCGGCTTTTTTTCTTTTTCTTTTTTAACTTTTTTTTTCTTTGGGCTGGAGGGCGCCCCCTGGTGTGTTGCGCCCTGTGCGCTTGCACAGGTCGCACACCCCTAAGGCCGGCCCTGATTGTGGCCACTGTATCTATTCTCGTAACAGTCGATTGAGAAAATAAACACACAGGTCCACTTCCAGATGCATTCATAACATTTCCAGTTGACTGGAACATCTTATCAAAGCTTTCACTATTTTTCTATACCCACTTCCCACTTTGTGAAATTCAACAGCCGTTTCCTAGAAACCCATGGTTGAACTATTTCCTGTCCCAAGTCACCAAACATGTAAAATATAAATGGAAATGTACAGCACATACATTTTCCTATATGAATTTATAGAGATGGCAATAATTGTGCCACACATATATTTAACATTTTGTTTTGATAAACTTGTGTTTGTAATTGTTTGATATCCATGACAGCAGGATATTTTGAAAAAAAAAAAAAAAAAGTTAAACAATAAATAAAAATGTTCACAGCCTTCTTTGCTTATATTTAGCAAAGGTGGCAATATTAGTAGAGGGCACTGTAATATGTACTCTTGGGGACAACTTGAAAGGCCACATATTCCATAACAACAGAAATTTTCTTCAGCACTTTGTTTGACTTGCTGTACTGTAATTCCAAAGTTGGACAGTTTGCAAACTGTATAACCTTTGCTCACAAACACTTTCTCTTTTTTTTAATACATGTGAAACTATAGGGACTACTCAATGAACAGAGAATTGCAGGGAATTAAGATGGGAATTTTAAACTTTAGGCCAAAGTACCTGAGTTGGAAAAATTCCCCAATGCAGCTGAATGGGAGAGCTACATTGGCCTAAAGTTTGAAGTTGCCATCTCAATTCCCTGCAATGCCATCTTTATTGAGTAGACCCTTGTATGTAATACTGACTGACTTCTCTATAAAAAATTTTTAAAAAAACAAAGTGTTCTATCCACTAACAGTTTATCACTTCCCTTAATTATTGTTTGATTTCTTTTATATAGAAATAGTGAAGTTGAAAATAGTGTATTTACTCCTTAAGATTGACCCACCCATCCTATTATTTTCCAGTTACAGTGTATAACAATATCACCATGGGCTTTTTTTTTATCTTTCATTTAAAACATAAATAAATTAAATAAAGTATTTGTTTTGCCAGTATTTTATAATCATACCTGGGGAAAAAAAGGACATCAAATATAATTGTTAATTCATTTTTAAACTATTTCACTGAAGAATGTAATAGCTCTTCAGGAAGATAAAGTGTCTGTGTTAAAATGAGAATGTGATTGAATTACTATGCACCAATCCCCATGGACTTTAATCAATACTCTTTTAACTTTTTTTTTCCAATTACAGTTCTTGTGTTTGAGAAAGGGTATGGAAGTAGCCTACGAAAATGATTTATTACAACACTCATGTATGCTAGCCAAGTTTCATGTACACGTCAAACTTTGTTTTGGCTGAAATCAGTTTGACATCAACCCATCCTCAAAGCACAGATTTATGTTACATTATTATAGACAACATCCAACCCCCATCCATAATTGATGGACACCATTCTTCTGTATGTACAGGATGTTCTGCCTTTGACAGTATGCACGTTTTCGAAACTTTAGAAAAGTAATGTAACACATTTTAGTCTTGTTCCTTTTAGCCAAGTAATTTCATTTTACTCTTATATTTGGAAATATCTAATTAAACACTAATGTTATTTAGATAGCCAAAGAGATGGAACACTTTACATTTTTTTTTACTGACAGCTTTTTAAGCTTGCAAAGAATGAAACCCTACTGTGCAATCAACATGTCTTCCATATTTGACTATAGACAGAATACTTTGAAAGGAGCCATTGCAAGGGATTGTCACAGTTTTATATATAAAGAAGCACAGACTCTGTATTTGCAGTAATTTCACACCTGTTTTGGTATTTTATTTGAATCTTTTATTAGCTTAGCGCAGCAACATATTTCTTTTCATAGCTTGCATATTGTTGAGGGTTTTGGTTCCTCAGTCTGGTTGCATCTTGCTGTACACAAGTTAAATGGGGTGGCTTAATAGTACGTCCCAAAAACAGATGAAGACGGGGTTAGAACTATAAAATGATAATACATTTTTTTAACACAATGGCAAGAAAAACAATACAGACTCTTTTATAAAAATGTTATAAAATCAAACTGGGTACAGACTTTTAACGGATACATTTTTGAATATTTAATTTGGGTCAGATGAATGAAGATCTGACCCATCTGACCCAAGATCCTAAACAACATGTCTGCTTCTTGTTATGAATATTTGGAGCAGAGTTCTCAATAAAGCACAGTATTTGACAGTATTTATTTGCATTCAGAAAAATAGTAAATTGAACTGAACACACTTTAATAATATATACCTTAATTACTAAGTCTTTGAAACAAAAGTAATTTAAACTAATGCAAAAAAACTAATAAATGTCGATTTCAAATGTTTTAATGCAGCATTTGGTAGCTTTTGTCAAGCGATAAAAACTGTATCTATAGTGTTTAAACAAGGATTATAATAGTCAAGCATATTTTGTGCATAATATTCTTGAATAAATAATAGTGCCAAACTTTCATGTGTGATTTATCAAAAAAAAAAAAATTTAGACAAAATGTTTACAGATTATTTAAATTAATACTTAATCCATTTTTTCTTAAATTTGTTTTGCAGTGGTTTGGAGATCTGGTGACACCAGTGTGGTGGGAAGATGTGTGGTTAAAAGAAGGGCTTGCTCACTATTTTGAATTTGTTGGTACAGACTACCTCTATCCAGGATGGCATATGGTAAGATTAATATTACACTCCTTGCATATAATGGTGATATTGTCACTTACATGCTGTAAATTCTTGATTCTATCCAGGATGGCATATGGTAAGATTAATATTACACTCCTCCTTGCATATAATGGTGATATTGTCAGTTGCATGCTGTAAATTCTTGATTTACTGTGCATTACTGTATTGTAAATAGCGATGTCCTGTTAGGAATAGGAATTTGGTATCAGTGATCACCACTCTAGGGACTCTATTGACCACACGTCAGAGTGTTTTGATATATAGTCACACTACACAAAAACAAAAGTTTTACATTTAAAAAAGAACGACTTTTCTAAAATAAAATGATGTGTAAACAAGTCATTATAAGACTGGAGCTGTTAAAATGAAGTCCAGGAGAATTGGAATTATTTAAATGTTGCATTATTGAAGAAAACAGAAATTTGTATATATATTTCGTAATTATAAAAAAACTAAGGAGCATAGGCAGATCTATAAGATAAGAACAAGAGATCTTAAAGCATATACAGGAGAGCAAATAGCCAAGTCAGTAAAAAAATAAGGATAAACCATTTTCTACATACATAAATCAAAAAGGAAAGTAAAACAAGGATTACTTAGAGTAAAAATAAAAGAAAAAAGGTATGGTGAAGAAGATTAAGGTCTAGCTGACTGCCTCAATGATGATTTTTGTTCAGTGTTTACAGGAAAAAATGAAGGAAAGGACCCTCAGTTAGGAAATAAGACTAATGAATCATTTGATACATGTGTTTACTGAGGAAGAGGTTCTATTGATACATTTAATCAATCACTGTTAACATGAGTAGTTCCAGAACATTTGAAATTAGCGAATGTTGTGCGATAATGGTAGTAGGGAGGAGTCGGGAAACTATAGGCCAGTAAGTCTTACATCAGTAGTGGAGTCATCAATGAAAATCATGTTAAAGGATAGAAGTGTTTAATATATAAAATCACATGGATTGCAAGATCAGAAACAACACAGGTTTCCTTCAGGGAGATCATGCCCAACTAATCTTATAGATTTTTTCATTGGGTGACTAATATGATCAAGGTGGTGCAGTAGACATTGCTTATCTAGATTTCAGTAAGGTTTTTGACACTGTCCCACATAGAGGGTGTATCAATAAAGTGCAGCTTTTAAGTTTGTATTCCATTATTGCTGAATGGATTAGGCAGTGGCTGAGAGAAAGACACCAGAGGGTTATAGTCAGTAGAGTATATTTGGAGCAAGGTAATGTTACCAATGGGGTACCTCAGGGATCTGTACTGGGAACATTCTCTTTAATATTTTTATTAGTGATATTGCAGAAGGTCTTGTTGGTAAGGTATGTCTTTTTGCTGATGATACAAAGATTTGCAACAGGGGTGATGTTCCTGGAGGGTAAGCCAAATGGCAGATGATTTAGGGAAACTATAAAAATGGTCAGCTGTCGGAACTTAGGTTTAATGTATATAAGTGCAAGATAATGCACCTTAGGTATAAAAGCTCAACGACAGAATATGCAATATTTGAGACAGTGCTAACCTCAACAGCTGGGCAGAGGAATTGGGTGTAATTGTTTTAGAGGATGTGGGCAGCCAATGTAATAAAGCAAAAGGCCATACTTTCAAAATGCATGGTTTTATAGGCAGAGGCATTAGCAGTAGAAAGAGGTAAATGCTCATACTGTTGTACAGAGCAACAGAAGATACACAAGTGAGACCTGTATGCAATACTGGAGACTGTATTTTCTTAAGTTTACTTTGGAAAGTATCCAGGGAAGGGCTACTAAACTGCTCCATGGATTGCAGGATAACATTTACTATGAAATGCTGAAGGATTTTTAGGGAGAGGATGCATTTAGCTATTCATCTAAAAGTGAACTTGGACAAAACGGTTACTCTTGGTGAGGGGACCCCAGGCAACATGATCACCCAACTGACCTGGAACTTCAAAGCCCTGAACTCAAAGAGGTACAAAATCTTAAAGTGCTGATTGATTCTGTCCTGTCATTTAAACAGTTGATATCAACCATAACAAAATCTGCCTTCTTTAATCTTCGAAACATAGCCAGGATATAACATTTCATGCCGCCGAATGATATGGCAACATTAATTCATATATTTGTGACCTCTCATCTAGATTATTGTAATGTACTTTACTTGGGCCTTCCAGACAGTACTACAGACAGTACTATTGACCAATCAAACTCACTCATATCACCCAACACCTGTTCTCCACTCCCTACATTGGCTTCCAATTAAATGGTAAACATATTTAAAACTGACCTGCTGGCCTTCAAAGCCTTAAACTATCAAGGCCCACTGCACATGAAAGGGCTCCTAACATTCTATATTCAATATAAAATGTAATGAATGCTCAAAGTAAGTACCAGCTACATTTTATTGAAAAAACATGCAATCCATAGACTGTCCTGACAGCTACAGCTCATCACGGCTCCCCATGATAAGCTGTGCTTGATAAGCTGTGCTTATCAAGGACTTGCAGCAGGATCCCCAGTGTCAGATGAGGCCACTATGTGCCTATCGCAGTATGTTGGCAGGGACCCACAGAGTCTGTAGAGACCCTAAATGGGTCTCTGCTTCTATGTTCCTAGCTCCTGATCACGAAGCACAAAGACGCATTTTTGGTGCTTTGGCCATTGAGGACCAAAGCACCATCCAGCGTGAAGGGGTTAAGGAAGAATAATACAACATTGATATATCACTATAGGGCAGGGGTGTCCAACATGTGGCCCGCGGGCCAAGTGCGGCACGCTGGGCATCGAGGTGCGGCCCGTCTGAGCTCTGCTATGGTAAGGAATGAAGTTCCCTACACAGAGTTGAGCTGCTGTTGTGCACAGAACCCCTCCTCTACCCTGCACGTGAGGTCATGTGCAAGGGTCAGAGGGAGGGAAGAAGCACACCAACAGCATGAAGATCACGGAGCCACAGACTTGGGGAACTTCTGCTACAGGGTCTAGTCAATAAAAAAAAATTAGACTGGACTTGAGATAAGAATTTCAAACTTAAAACAAACATTTCTGAGTTGGAAAAATTCACCAGTGTAGCTGAATGGGAGCATTTTTCCAATTCGGGTACTTTGACCTTAAGTTTGAAATTCCTAACACAAAAAACATCAAATGGCCTCACTATCATTTTGTATCTATGTTTTCAGATGGCCTGACACTGATCTTAGAAGAAGACTATCACCTTGATTTTATTCTATGTGCTATTGCACATATTGTTTATTATTAACAACATATTGTGTAATTTCCCATAAAGCCCAGTGATTTTTTTTTTGAAAGAGAGTGAGCTTTACATATGGAAATAAAATGAAATACTCCCTAGCAGTGAACGCTTGAGCGAAAATGTGCTGAAAATCAATCTATCTGCACTGCTGCTATGGAAAAATAGAGCAGCTCAATTAAGGTAATGAGGCAGGAGGGAAAAATCATGATTTCAATATGAAATCACCTCTGCACATTTATGTATTATTTTATGTTTCCATCAAACTTATCTGGCACCGACATACTTGGTTTTCACAAAAGAGAATGTACTGGAATCTATTGGAAACAGTGAATTGAGGCAAATATACTTTGAATTGTGAAAGACAGGTAGATTTAGGACACATTGTGATTGGTTGAGCACCACTGTCACAGCAGAAGATAACCTCTACTGCAGTTGCAATGCAACTGTGTTCTTGCATCCCCATTGTGCATGCTGACACCATATCACCATAGTTGAGATTGAAATTATGACAGTTATGAACCCATTCCACTGGCCATAGGATGCATGAAGAGGAGGGACAGCTGCTGCTCCCATGATGCTAATTACACACAACCCAGCGAGTACCCACAGTTACCATAGAAACATACCACCTAACCCACCGCACACAGGTTATATGCACCACATCTCCCCTAGTTTGGGGGAGTCCATGGGTGTCTTATTTATATTATTTATTACATTACATTCATTTTATTTATTTCTTATATGTTTTGTTAAGGGTGTGGTTATGTACGTACATAAACCTGGAAAAAACCTTGTTTGGACTCACCTCAGTTTCTCACAGCTTTGAATATGAAAATCTGCAGAGAACAAATGGAGGATAATACCGAGAACAGAAGCAAATATATAATAACTGATGTGCACAATGCATCCACTGATTAACAAATAAACCTGACTTCTGTCTTTTGTGAATAATAGCAAATTCTATTTTTTTAAATATATAAAATACATTTTTTATCATTGTATATTGCACTGTTTATTAATTAATAAATGGGAATTTATTATTCTGTCAGCCAGACGTGAATGAGTAGTTATGGGCCTTATGTACAATTTTTCTGAATATTTTGAACCATCTAGGCTCAGTGGTAAGATGGCTACATTCTATTCCCACTGTAAGTAATGTTAATTAGCTGCCTCCCATTTATTTTCATAGACCTAAGCTAACAAACAAAACATAACATTTACCTATTCTATGAATGTCAACCCTGCTGGCACAGACCCCAATTCTGTCAGAAGAAAATTAAAATAAGATATGTTTTGTATTGGAGATCTATTTGCCTTAATAGCTAAAGAACGTTTCCAGGTCTTCACTATCATTAGTCTAAAATGACAAACACCAGCTGCTAGCACGTTTTTTCTTTCTCTCACGAGGAAACATCATGAATAACATAATCTGGAAGAGCTAATACACATTTATTTTGATCAAAGTTAGCATCACTATGATGCTTACAGAAATGTGTTCTGATGTTCCCTGATTATAAAGCGTATTAGGAAAAAGGTCCTAATCTTAAGAAACAATGACTGTTAAAGCTATTTCTTTATTCCACATACTCCCCAGAAACCGTATGTCCTACTAGTTTACAAGTAATATTTATTATGAATTATATTCTAGTGGCTCACATGTCTTATACATCTAAAAGCCCTAAGACCTATTCACAGCAGTAGGGTGAGAACTGATATCAGGATCTTAATTTATATTTCACATTACATTATTTACTCGATGTCTGTATTTTTAGTGTTTTATAATGCTTAACATATCTTTTTTATGGCACTCAAAAAGTCCTGCATTATTATTTGATCAGGTAAGTCCAGCAGCATTGGTAAATCCATGTTCAGCGAACTCCAAGATCCAACTATTGAATCTGTTCAATCCTCAATGTTGCAGGTTCATTTCCTGGCAGGATCAACTCCAAAGTTAGACGTTCAGCAGTGCTGCATTTGTATAATTCTTAAGATTTTACATCTTAATGGTTAAGTAAAACATGAATCAGGATTTGGGTTAATACCGTCTTATATTTTAGTAATAACTGAAGGTCAACAGCATACTGAGGATACCACAGTTTTTCTCCTTTGAGTGAAACTACTTATTAAGTCTGCTTGACTGCTGTTCAGAAAGCAATGATGAATTTAATTATGTGGCATGTATGAATGCCTGAAAATACATAGTGTCTGGATCAAAGACAATGGGCATATCATGTTCTGTAGGTTTAAGTCATAAAACCTGTGTCTAGAATAAATTAAGTGCAAATTCAGCAAGTGACAGAGTAGTTTAAGCTGGCTGGGATCTGTTGAAAAATAATAAAAAACTGCTATTCTGCAGATATATTCGGTATTTTAAAACTACATATATATATATATATATATATATATATATATATATATATAAATGCAAACCTAGACAATGTAATAGAAAACTAATTCATGAAAATGTATTAAAGTCATACAATGGAAATTGTTCAATTGATATGCATTTGAAGTTTAACCTACTTGTTAGCCCTTGTTTTTATGTGTATTTTAACACAATATCCAAATTATTTTTAAAAATGACATTAAAATGTCAAATAGTTTTACTGCACCATTCCATCTACATATACGGAATGTTACAATATAACTAAAGAAACTGAATTTATTTATATATCTAGTTATATACATAGATATATAAAGAAATTCAGTAAAACAAAAGTGAACATAAATTACACTGTACAACCTTGGATAATTGAGCATTTGAACTTTAATGCCATTTCTCTGTGAGGATTGATTTCTGATCTGCGTTATGACTTTTTACATTTTAGGTTTTATAATGATTTATAATTAGATTTGGGAAAAAAGCATTAAGGATTATTACATACCATATCATCAGCAGATATTCTAGGTGATTGTGTTTAACTTTCTGAAGTTTAAATATTACTCTTGTCCATTTTATAGAGAACAAATCTTGAGTTACATTTTAATCACTTCAATTCTCAACATATTACAAACTGCGGATTGTAGTATTACATTACTATGAACTTAGCTTTTAAAATAAAAAAAAAATAACCACTGAAATCTGAAAACATGAAAAATATACTTTTCATTTTTAAAGATAAATAATGACAACTCAAAATGGGAGCTGCTAAAGATGTTAATATTTGCTAAAAAACAAACATAGTATTTGAGAGCAGATCAATACAAATGAACTATAGAATCTAACCATAGAGAAATTAACATTTTCATTTGCTGCAATTCATAGTAATATAATAAACATAAACATGAATATAGTATTTCATAAAATATCGAATGATATGCTTTTATAAATTCGCAGGACTAGAAAGTTTATATCACGATATTACGGATGCAGTGCTCTTCAACTGCTGACTTCTGATAAGCTAAGTCTTGGTTTACTTGGCACAGAAAGTAACAGATGATAGAGAGAAATCTTGAACACTAAAGTTGGCTACATCTGTAGCAACAAGATGAAAAATATTTCATACTTTCACACTGTTAGTTTTTCAAATGTTTTAGATAATGTCAAAATTCAGATTATTTATAGAAAACAATTATGAAAAGTGCACAGAAAATGTTAACTCTCAGGCAGAGGTGCAGATGCATCTACACCTTGGGAAATTGAAAATGGGGGTAAAAAAATTGGGTCCTTTCATGTCCTTGTATCTTTTTATTTTCAATGCAATATGTTTTCACAACAGAAATGTGAAATGCATTGGTATATTTATAATACAGCAGTAAATTATCTGCTTTGTTGCAAATGCAGAAACTGCAAAAAATGCAGAAACTTCGTCTAGCCTTATGTATTGAAAAGCAGGCGTGTACATCCCAAAACAATGTATAATTAATATTGTATTATCAGTGCTGGAAAAGTACTGGGAACACACAGGGTGTTCCTCGTACATTTCTGAACCTTTGAGATATATACTAAATTATCTTTGACAACGCCTATGAAAGGGATTATAAAAATAATTAACAACTTACATTAGCAGTAAGAGTTTATCCCTACAACAGTACTAAACTATTCACTAAGGTTTGCATTTGGAGACTGATGTTAACACTAATCTCGAATAGACTCTCCCCCCTCTCAGTTGCCTCATATCGACATCATAAAAGGATATTCATATTAACAGGAGGTGAGAGGATGTCAACCTTGACCACCGAGAATAAGGGCCTAGCACCTCCACAAAGGGCTACTACATATGGTGAGCCAGGTCAAGTAGCCCTGTCTTCCTTTGATTAAAATGGTGCAGAGACATGTTGATGCTCCCCTGCACCGTTCATAAATATGTGGGACCAGGCAAGGTGAGCCTGGCCCCCCTGCTATCATTAATGGGGCTGGTAGCCTGTTAAATAGCTCACAGTCCCCTGTTAATATTACCAGGGCTGGGAGTCTGCTAAATGACTCAGAGCCCTGAAAAAATGAATGGGCCAGGCACTTACCCCCACAGTGATGCCCACAAGCCCCCAGAATATTAATAATAATACTTCCCACATAAATAATATCTGGGGGCTTGCCCAGTTATAAATAATTTTAAAAAATAGTGTTCCCCCTATCCAGGGGCCCACATAAAATATAATTAATACAATTAAATACAATAGAAATCTACCATACCTGCCCCCACACCTCTAGCTTTGGCAGGTGTGAGTGGGGGGTAGTCTGGTATTTAAAAAGCCAGTAGAAGGTATCTGATTGGCAGGCTCACATCCTCAGTATTTTTTCTTACATAGGACTTGGAGTCATATGGTAGGCTCCAACCCCTGGTAATATTAATGGGGGGCTGGCTTGGAGTCATTTGGTAGGCTCATAGCCCTGATCTTAATTACAGGGGGCTGGCTGGGAGCCAATAAGCAGGTTGCTAGCTCCATTAATGATGGGGAGGCAGGGCCACTTGCCCTAGCTGTTTGCTTTTATTTTACATTTTAATAATGGGGAGGCAGGGCTATTTGCCCCATATGTGTTAGGGGTCATGTGGAAACTTTGTGGGAGCCCCGGGACCCATTTTTGAGTGGTGCCAAATTATTTTTTTAAATTATTTATTTTGGGGTTTTTTTAGACTTTTTTATGCAACTAGCCTCCTATAAAAGCTAGTTGCGCGAGGGAAGTTGGATGTCAAAGTTCAACTCGCCTCCCAATTAAAACTCTCTACAGATTTTTAGTGAATAGCAATTTTTATTACTTTTCACTGACGTGAGTTCAAAATGGGAGATTTAGATGGACTGTGCAAAGTGGGGTGAGAGAGAGGCTGAGTTTCCTTTAGTGACACTCCTTGCATTATACTCGACTTCTGGTGAGTAGTTTTAGTGAGTAGACCCCATAGTGTGCAAACAAGGTGTAATTGTTTTCTGCAGTTGAGTATATGGTAGATTGTGGGAATTACATTTTGAACTGTACACATGTTGACACTTCCTGCAACAACTGCAAACTAATTATAACACAAATACTGTTCTGAATGCCAGAAGAAAAATTTGAAAGCAACTTATCTATAAAATGTGTGGTAGCCAGAAAACTGGTAATTTTTCTGAACTTCAAATGTAGCTGAGTTGCATTTTCTGCCTTAACCTTGTGCTTATCTTAAAAGTTATCCTTGACAAATAAAAATCAGTAAATTGATAGACAAATTGCCCAGATGAGCTGGTAATTACCTAGAATGAGAAGAGCAAGAAAATGGAAAGCAGGTAATACAAATGTATGTCACAAGAACACTCAAAACACTGGATGTCAACCTTTATCTAACCCTTACATTCTGGGAACCGACTATGGTGCAAATGGTAGAAGAAGAAGATGGTCTCTTTTGTGGCTTCCAAGATGACTGCATCACTTTACAGCTGCTAAAAACACAAGGAATGTCTAATGCCACTTACCTCACCCTATCCTTGCTGAGTCCAAGAAAAAAATGTAATGTCTTGCTTTTAGTGTTGGATTTATGCTACCATGAAGGCCAATCATTTTGGCCCAGAGGTTTACCATATATTGAGCAGAATCCCTAGTGGCTGTTACTTAGACATAGTATAATGAGACAAAACGCTGGGTCATAGCAATACCAAGATACTATTTGTAAAGAAAAGACAGAGTAGGCAAAAGTGGGGGTGAGGAGTAGCTCATAGTAGTGAGCTGAAAATAGTCAGTTTGGGTTACTCTAAGTTGTTAATCATAGTCATCCGTTTAGGTGTGATTTATAGAAGACCTGCACAACTAGAATAGTTAGATACTTAGAGAAAAATATAGTTAGCGAAAATAGCCAAAATGACATTAAAATTTCCCCTGATAATGACTTCTCCCTTCAGTCTACATGATGTAAACTGGATAAAAAAAATGCAGCTGGTGTCAGAAGTACAGGTTTTCTAAACTCCATATGGGATTGTCTCTAAAACAAGTAGTAAAGGAGCCTAGTCGAAAAAAAGACAATATTAGACAATTTGAGATCTAGTGATCACCAGTCACTGCAGTTTAGCCCTTAGTGACAGAGTTCTATGCTGCATTTGATGTGCCTTGAAGACCAGAATTCCATTGTTTTTGTCATACATTTGTGTAACTGTGATTTCTTTTTTCATGTTTAGTACACACACCAGTAGTGTATCTTGGTTTTGTGCTGCCCTAGGCAAACAATATTTGGGCACCCCCCCACCCACATTGCACACCTACGACATGCCCCATCACCCCATTACATTTCCCATCACCCACATTGCACACACACTAAATGCCCCATCACCCCCATTACATGCCACCATCACCCAAATGTCATACCCCCACACGTCTATTACATGCCCCCATCACCCCAATTAACTGGAAGGCGCTAAAGCGTGCTGAACGGTGGGGGAGGGAGCAAAAATCTTTCAAGCACTAGAAGTGTGGTTTAACACCCTCTGGGAAAATTCTGCCCTCTGGCAAAGTGCCGCCCTAGGTGAGTGCCTTGTTTGCCTTGTGGAAGATACACTACTGACACCTGCACAAATTATGTATAATTTTTAAAGGACAGATGGGGCTTTCTTTTTATATTATTATTTTTATCACATGATATAATTTACTATTAAAAAATATATAAAATATGATGAAAATATGGCAAAAAAAACTTTGACTTGACCTAATTTTTGTTTTTTACACAATTACAAACTGTAAAAAAGACCCCGTCCATAAACAGTGTCTTTTTTACAGTTTGTAATTGTGTAAAAAAATGGGGTCCTCTAATATGGCATGATCGCGGTGCCCATGGGTGCAGAAATGGGTGTTGCATGATGCCTTGATTGAGGCATCATGCAATACCTTTAACACATAGGCAGTGATCTGCTTTCACTGCCTATGTGTTTGAATGCATACAATCACATTCGTGGTGATCGTATGCACGGGGATGGGGTCGCGGCAGGGGGACCGAGGACACTCAGAGGCTACATTTAAACTCAGGATGTATATATATACACACGTCCATATGCGTTAAGGGGTTAATAAATAGACAGTGAATGACACCACACAAAAATGTAATTTTTAGATTTTAGGAAAACCAACTTTACTAAGATTAGTACATGTATTATCAAGACATTATCAGATTGGGGTTGGATTAAATGGGGTCCAGGAGAAATAGGATTATTTAAAAGATGCTGTATTGAAGGCAACATAAAATTGTATTAGTCAAAAAAACTTGAAGAAACCACTGTGGTACTGCACAGAAGTAGGCAACAAGGTAAAAAAAAAAACTAACAATTAGCAACTATATTAAAAAACAAAACAAAAAGAGAATAGACAGATATATGAGACTGAAAGAGACTAAGCAAGTTATATGTATATATTATCCCAGGCAGTACAAAAAGGGGGATAAAACATTGTTTAGGTTCATAAAACAAAAAGGAATGTATAAGAAGGAATTGTAAAAATAAAAGACAGAATTTATGTAGATGAAGAAAAAGAAGGGATGAAACTTTTTTATAAAAAGACAATGGAGTCACTAGAAATGTGAGATTATAGAGTACAAAGTTATACTTTGGTTGTCTAAATTAAAGGTAAATAAATTGATGGGTCGTGATGGGATAAGAATATTAAAAATAACTCAGTGTGGTATTAGTAAAATCACTAACAAATTTATTTAACCATTCACTGTTAATGGGATTATCCCCAGAATATTGAAAAGTAGCAGATGTTGTGCCCCTTTACAAGAAGAGCAGTAGGGAGGAATTGGGCAACTATAGGTCAATATGTCTTACATGAATACTAGGGAAAGTAATGAAAACAATATTAGAAGACAGGATTATTACATATCTGGAAGCACATGGATTTCTAGACCATAAATAACATGGGTTTAGTTCAGGGTGATCATAACAAACAAATTTTTGATTGGCTGGATGACCAAATTATAAATCACAGTGGTGCAGTCAACATTGCTTATCTAAGTTTCAGTAAGGTATTTGACTCTGTTCCACATAGACAGTTTATCAATACATTGCAAGCTTTGAGCATGGATACCAATATTGTAGAATGTATTAGGCAATGGTTGAAAGACAGAAAACAGAGGGTTGTAGTCAACAGAGAACACTTGGAGCAAGTTCTTGTTACCAGTGAATATCCTCAGCAATCTGTACTAGTACCCATCCTCTTTATTAGTAACAATTAGATTGTAATAGGAAATATTACTTTACTTAGAGAGTGGTGGAGGAGTGGAATTGGCTTCCAGCAGGGTTCATTGAGGTAGATACAGTGAAATAACTTTAACTTGCATGGCATAGGCATAAGGCCACCCTACACTGAAGATAAAAACACATTCTATATTTCTGTGTAACATCAAGAATATTTTTCCTTCAAGGAAAGAGAGCTGCAAATGGTGGATTTATGATATGCCTTTGTTATTTATTTATTTTTACATAAAAATGCATTTGTATGAATTCTTAGCCAGTCTGGACTTTGCTTTTCCTTGCTCTTAACTAGAAAAAAGTTGTTCTTACAATAGTGCTTTGGACAAGTATATCTCTAAATAAGTGGGATTATGGGTTCATTGAGGTAGATACAGTGAAATAACTTTAACTTGCATGGCATAGGCATAAGGCCACCCTACACTGAAGATAAAAACACATTCTATATTTCTGTGTAACATCAAGAATATTTTTCCTTCAAGGAAAGAGAGCTGCAAATGGTGGATTTATGATATGCCTTTGTTATTTATTTTTTTTTACATAAAAATGCATTTGTATGAATTCTTAGCCAGTCTGGACTTTGCTTTTCCTTGCTCTTAACTAGAAAAAAGTTGTTCTTACAATAGTGCTTTGGACAAGTATATCTCTAAATAAGTGGGATTATGGTAAAATAAGTTCACATAGTTTGCAAATTCTATTTGTTTTTGCACTTTCAGAAATTTTTTGAACCTGTATTTTGCTACATGGCATCTTTGTAACTATATTATAATAATGTAAACCTATAGATAGCAAATTACTTGAAGTAGAAATACTTAATAATATGCAGCTCTCATATTTCAATTGAACCAGAAATCTAATCAATGCGTCTGCATTATATGTTTTACATTACAAAGGAGAATTGCTGTGAATATTTGTTCAATTATTTCAAAAAAGCATTTCATTAAAAAAACGAATGTTACATTTCAATGTAAAGAAGAGAAGCAGACTGTGTAAATACCGGATCCTTTTTCTGAAGTTCAAGCTGTGCATTTCATGAGAATTTCTTTTGTAAATTACTGGTTATCAACTTATATTTTAGATTGCTACAGTATTCTTTAGTTATGTCATGCATTTCTAATCAAATGTTAACAGGCACACATTTTTTTCATTATATTCATATTTTCCATTTAATTTCAGATTTGAAAGGTTTTGTATATAGGTTTGAATGTTAGTGAATGCAATATCTTCTTAATAAAGAATATAAATGAGAAATAAAAGAAAAACCATGACTAGAATGAGTAAATGCTTTTAAAAACTTAAATTAATGATTGTTAACCACAAATCATAGTGACTATCAAATGAAGGAACAATTATATAAACATAATGGTTAGGAATAATTATGAAACAGATTGGGTTGTTTAGTCATAAATAAGTTTTTAAAGATAGTGTATATATATATATATATATATATATATATATATATATATATATATATATATATATATATATATATATAGATATAGATATAGATATACAAATACACACACACACACACACACACACACATACACACACACTCATACAGACACACTCATACACACACACTATCTCCAACCACTAGATAGATATTTCTAACATTTTTATGAATTTCTGAAGATGATTAACAGAATAAGATTAGCAGGAGTATGTACAGGATCTCATTTTCTTTTTTCTTATAAAGGTTGCTAGTGTTGTTAAGGAATGTAGTTCGAGTATTAAAGTTTAGCTTGGTAAAGCTTCTCTAGGGGACTGTAATGTTGCTCAGTCTGTGAGGGATCTATTAAAGTGACATTAGCCATTATCTGAAAGTATTAAAGTGACAAGCAAAGCTTGTTAAAGGACCAAAACATTGCCCAGTTTTAAATGGCTTATCACCTTTTCTAAATCAATTCTTCTGTTGCTCTACTGGGACCATGCTTGGACATGTATCATTAGCTTCAGGCAGTGGGAACATATCTACATCAGTATTCTATTCAACATTTTCTATTACTTTTTTTCATCTAATGTATATATATATATATATATATATATATATATATATATATATATATAACTACTAATATATATTGGCTGGGAGTTTGAATGCAAGGTCTCAAGTCTAAGTTGCTAGGTCCCATACTCAGATATTATCTACAAACTTGGTCTTGAAAGCTTGCAATCAAACTCTCAGCCAATACACTGTGTAATTTTAACCAGTATTTTCACACTATCCTTTATGGATGTTGCAGACATTTAAGTGATACTAAAGGGTTTTTAAGGGTTTTCTTGCAGCAATTGACAGTCAGCAACTGGATCAATTTAAATGTTTCAAAGTGAAGTATAAAGGCTGGCAGTCAGGCTAAAATGAGATGTGCATATACATTCCATTTTATCTCTATACTAGGACCACTTTGCTTGTGCTTATATAACAGTACAAGTGAAAAAAAAAAAAAATTATTAGCTTTGTAACTTGGTCTAAGTAAAGGCATCTTAGTCTAGTAAGAAATCTCCATTTGCTTGCATTTGGATTTTTGTTTACTTGGCACAAAAGATTGCAAACTCATAAACAATAGAGGCTGTTAGTCACATAAACTGAACTGATGAGCAAAATGCAAGTGAATGGAACAAATCATGCATTAATGGCTTAATTGGATATATAGGCAAGTTGGATCATTTTACGAACTCACCTATTAATGCCTTATCTTGCAGTTCACTTGTCAGTTCAGTTTTAGCGGATAGCTGCCAGAATGTGTTGGGAGATAAGAGCTATGGATTTCTACATACTATAATATCCTAATAGCTTATTTGGTGCTTGCTATTATCTTATGTTCAGGATAGCCTTGTACTTATCACATGATTGCTTAAATTCTTGTAGGTAAGAGGGAAATCATGGACACAAGTGGAATTTGCTATCTAAGCTATTGTTTGCATATTTAATAGTCATATCTGGTAGCGTGTTATTTGAAAAAGCATCAATTTAAGTACCATGTTTTTGTGTTATGTATTGTTTACAGTATGTGTAAAATTGATAACAAGTGAATGGGCATGTAGCTCCTAGGGAAAGTGCAGCTTAAGCAAAAGGGGCCTTGACGGGGTTAGGAATAAGGTTAAATGGCCTAAGGGTTTCTACCGGTCTATTAGTGCTAGGAGTGGGGCGAGCTTAAATAAATAGGGGTCTCCATCTTACCTAATCAGCCATTTTAGTTTGGAACACATTAACTTGATCTTCACTGCCACCCTCCTTTTTTAGATAGTTCTTGTCACATCTTAGTATGTGCAACTCTTACGAATGTTATGCAATCTTATATTATGTCATGTTTTCATTTGCAAGCTTTGCTATTTCATATTAGAACATAGTACCGTTTGGGGGTGTCATTGCCATGTGTGTTAATAAAGATGGTTTGTTACCTTATGACAATCACATGTTTTATTCTTATTTATAAAAGATGTGACCATAATTGTTCCCAACACTTGTTTCTGTTGTTATTGAGGTGGGTATCAAGGGTCATTGGCCTGGACATTGACTGTACCACGGTCATGTGTGATATAAGTTAAAAATGGGGTGTTGTTTCAACACAATGGAAACTCAACCTATTCATACAGATTAATCTACAAAAATGATTTTGCTATATATTGTTCTGTCACATTAATAATAATATTTATGTCTTTTCAGGAAAAGCAAAGGTTTTTGACTGATGTTTTACATGAGGTGATGCTACTTGATGGATTGGTTAGTTCACATCCGGTTTCTCAAGAAGTTCTGAAGGCTACAGATATTGACAGAGTGTTTGACTGGATTGCATATAAAAAGGTAGGAACATAACATGACACAATGTTGCTAAGATTTACATGTATTATGTTTAACTACAGAAACCATTTAAAACATTCGCATTATTAAGACTACAAAATGACATGTTAAACTATGTTGTATAATTATACAGGTTATTTAGAGTAATATTTCGTTATAAACTAGTGCAGTGCTTTAAGAATGAAGGAAAACAATTGTGTTTTGATTATATAATAAAAGCAATACTTATTTGAACTTTGATATCGCTGCATAACACATTTCAGTAGTAGTGGCTATTAGCAGTTCTTTAACAAGCTTTTACAACGAAAGGTGTTTGAATAGCATGGCTACGTCTTGACCTTTCAAGCTCAGATCATGTTCCTATTTTTAATAATGATATCACATAAATAATCATCAAACACATATAATAATGTTATAGGTAAAGAAATGTATACACAATTCATTTAAAATGCTTGTTAAAGAACTGCTCCTGGAGTGTATTATGCAACAATTTCATAGTGCAAATATATATTGCCTCTATCATATACTCTTATTAATTTGGATTTTTTGAAAATGAGTGAACATTTTGCTTTCTGTTGGCAAGATCATTGTTTTTTAACTATAATATGATGAATAAAAATATTTAAGTACCATTCCATTTTACTTACCAACTGTAACCATCACTATTCCCATTTTCAGGGAACTTGTTTTCAGTTTATATTCCTATAAAACCAAATTAGCCCAGATTAATTGTTCTATAATATATTTTTAAAAAGTATTTGATTTTTTGATGTTCTTTTAAGAAGTATGGTCAGTACTTCTAAAAAGAACAGTGGCATCAAAAAATCAAATACTTTTTAAAAATTTGGCTATTAAATTATTTTTCAATCTGTTTAATAGTTATTGATATATGTAATGTACAGTTTGAGTATGTGTGTCACCATTTTGTGGTATACATAGACTTACATGACCTCCTCCCAGACCTTTATTACACTCTATGACTCTGGGCTTGTAAATTACTTTTGCTTGTAAGGTGTTTGACTAAGAGATGTAACAGCAAGGTAGCGACATACTGGGGACATTACAGGGCTGACACTAGTTTTTAAAGGACAAATACACTTTATTTTTCACTTGTGCTTCTACAATAGAGTGAAAAAAAAGTTGTTCCTAGTCTGAGGATAAACTGAACTGACCAGCAGCTGCTATACTTCCAGGCCCCCCGATCTTGTACTCTTTGTTGATTCCATGCAAAACTGAGGGTTTCTCTCTGCACCCACACTCATGAGACCCAGATCAAACGAGTAGGGAGAGCTCTATCTGTGATTGGCTGAGCGCATGCACACACTGTCAGCACATGAGGGCTCCAGACCAGCTATTGCTGAACTGTGAGATACAACAAAGATTAAACCTTTGTGTATTTATTAAGATACATGTCAGGTTTACTTAGGAAATGCAAGACATATTTTTAACCCTGCTTCCTTCAAGGCAGCAAGAGTAAAAAAAAAAAAAAGTGTAATTGTGCTTTAAAGCAGGGCTTATAACCTGTTACCTACCTAATGACACTACTGGGTCTATTCACTAAAATGTGACTGTTTTTGTTTTTGCATTTGTCCTTTGTCAAACTCATGTTCCGAATTTGACTTAGGGGGTCATGTACTAAACAAGTGCAGTGGGAAAAAAGTAGGTACAACATGAGTAAGGAGCAATTTGTAACATTTTGCGCCTTTTTTTCCTGAATTGCGCCTCTTACGTTTATTTTTATTTAGCGGGCATTTTTCCAGTTGCGTAAATAAATTTCAATTATATTTCTGCATGCTAAAGAGTTTTGCGAATACTTTGTGAACAATAATTCTTATTTACATGTGAAAATTACACCAGCTTTTAGCAAGTGCTATCAAAAGAGGTAGAAAACATATTCGCAAAAGGGCCTGTTTTTATTCACAATTATTCCAGTTTTTATTCACAATTTACTCGTATGTACTATTGGAGTGTTACATGTTTAGTACATTGTAAAATCAGCAAAGCACAAAAATAGTTTTGCACATAAAATATATTTGCGTTTTTTATTATTACATGCCCCTCTTAGTCTCAAAAGTTTATCTCTAAAGTCAAATTTTAATGCATGGACCCATATGTCTAGAACTCTCCCCACAGCTATAAAGTGAGACCTACATTACTAGAAAATATAAAAAATGGGTGCAAAGGATAAACACATATTTCTGGCATGTAAAATACATGCCTGAAAATCCTGGCATGCATTTTATATAATTTTACTTCAAGTGCACAGTACATCCAAGTATATTGGTGGTTGTTTCCCTATAACTGTACATAATTAACTGTACATTTGCTAAGCCTTTTTAGTTCATTTTCTTCTGAACTTTTTCAATACAGCTGTTGTTTCAATTAATGAAACATTGTGGCCTCCATTCAATGTTCCAATTTAATTAATCAGCTATATCTTATTTTATTCAATAGCCACTTATAAGTGATAACTCATTCACCAGTGTGAGGCAGCATACTTGTAATATAGAGGATGGCTGACTCCACTATGCCTGTTTAACTGTGACATCAGTTATCACTTTTATTTCAACTGAAAACTCATGTAATTGAGCCCACTATGTGTGTAACTCTATAGGGTGTATTCAAGTGTATTTCATCTCACAAATTAAGTTATACACAAAGCAACCTGGTGAGTTTGCTTAGTGAGGGAAGCTCACAAGATCTGTTCCGTGGGGGTCAATTCACTATAGTCTGCTACGATTTGAATTATACTCAAGGTGGTCGAGTAGGGAGGTCAAAATTTTATTTAAAAATTCAATTCGACCTCCTAGTTTGAGCACCTTGAGCTATTCCCTAACCTTATGTCACCCTCCCTCTGACGCCTAAAACAAAATCAAACCCTAAATTTTCATTAAATGCAAGAAAAAGTTCGGGGAGTTCGATTTGGGGAAAGTTGAACCTTAATGTCCAATCCAACCTGTGCAACCTTCCAGGTGGCAAGTTGCACTGAAATGACTGAGGGTGCGGTACAATCAGCCCATGCATACATAGTTAACAATAAAGTGTAACTTGTATAACTTTTGATATGATGAGAGAGATGTTTAGATAGCCTTTCAGACTACCACTATGACCTTAATGTCCAGTTTTACCTTTACGACTCTCACTAGAATTTGTGAAGATGGACTTCATAGGTGTCTGCTTGAAAAAAATCTAATAATCAATATCCTTAATTATCATTGTATATCAAATCAATGTTTAATGATAACAAAATGCAACTTTTATTATATTTATTTTAGCTGGTGTTAAACAAATGTTAAAGAACTTTCCTGTAGCCATTTTCCTATACTAATAGACATTTTCTACAGTCCGCGTCATTTATTTACTAAGGCTTCTCATGTTTAAAATAAAAATGTGCAACCCTGTTGACTTCATGCAAATTGATTTGTGGAATATACAGTGGCCAATGTTTCTATCTCAGTTTTCTGATTGGGAATATATAAAGGTGGAGAAAAGGTCATTCTGCAAAATTCACATTCATTTTTATTGTACATTGGATTTTTGAGAACTAGATCAAATAGTGAACAGCTGCCAAACTGCATATCAATTGATTTCGGGAATTTTGATGTTTCACAGATTCCAATGCATTTGTACACAGTAACTATTTTAAATATACTATCTTGAAGCAACACAACTAAAAGCACTAACAATGAGTTCTGACCCTGCCAAATTAGAAAATGTTAATATAAAATATACAAAAGATATGTATAGATATTTGCTGCTATTCAAATATGTCCTGGTGTTATTACTTTTTAACAACATCTACGAAATTACCCAATTTAATGGTACTCATTGTATTCACGTCAGAAGGATGACGGGCTGATTCGACCCCAGTGGACTTTGAAGTTTCAACCATGAATGTTGAATAGAATATATAGATGGTGCATTAGCCCATTGAGCCCTATTAGGGGCTTGATACATAGTTTATGTTTTATTTATTAATAGTGTAAAATCTAACAACATGCACATATATTGCTCTGTGATGTCTGTGCCATCCAACTAAAGCAGGTTATTAATAACTTATTTTGCATTGAGAATCCATGTTGAACTTCTCACAACATGAAATCAAATAAGTAGTTGTGAACACTATTATCAAAGGTGCTCATTTTAGACTGGTAAATTAGGAGGTTTATAGTAGGCACCTAGTCATGAAGCAAAAAAAGGTTTTTAGTACTTTAAATATAATTTATTTTCAAATAGAATTTACTTACAATATATCTAAACAAGCCATGCAATTTAAAAGGGTGTGCTGCCTACACAGGTCTTGGCTGATTGGTTCATATGTTAAATGTATACGCTATGTAAATGTTCAAAGATCACTTTGTGTTCACTTATAATTGAGTGTGTCCTATTTCCTCTCCATGTTTGCAGATTTGTCAATCAGTAAACTTCACATTTGATTTATGGAACTTCAGATTTTCGAAATCCATGTTTTTTTGTGCAGTATGAAAACAGGAGACTGCATGGCACTTATGTGGCCTGGTGCCCTGCTGGGTCTGCTGGTATGATGGTATCACTTAGGTTCCGAGAAGTGGAGTGGTGTGTAGGATGGGAGTCAACATTGATTAGTTGGTGCTCAATTCAGGGGTTGCATTTTTAAATACATATCCACAAGGTCTTGTGAGCTGTGCAGAAGATGTTTGGGCACCTTGGTTTTATCACTAAGAACTTTTTCTTGGAGACAGGAGCCACTTATGTGGGTAATTAATGTAGGTAATTTATCCTGACTCTTGCTTGAGTTAGATTATAGACCCATCAGGTAAGTAAGAGGCCGCGATTTTTGTAGGTAGACTCAGTCCAGGGCTATTAGGCTTGAAGTGCTAAGAGCTGGTGGCCATTTTTATCCGAAGTCATGTCTCTCTGACAAAGTCTTCTTTAACTTGGTAACTAAAGTGGCAACTATAGGGGCTATTGGGATATTGGCAAAAAATTCACCATCGATAAAAATAATAAAATTGACAGTAATATTGCTAAGTAAAATCAGTTCCAGATAAACTATTTCAGCAAAACAAGCATTAAACTGATTTGTTTTCTTGGTTTATTACATTTAATACAAGAAAACTGCTAAAAATGTGGTCGTGATATATACTTTTCTTCACATTATTTGAGATTATAAATACATTAAACAGAGACAACATAATTGAATAGAGTTATTATGTAAAATAATATAAAGAAAATTGGATATCATTTTTATATTTCTTTTTTAGCAATTGTATATTTTTTTTAGACAATTTTAAACTTTACAGGCTGTGGTGTAAGTTAGCAGATTTACCAGAGGCCATGTTATGTATTAATAATTAATAACCAAGAAATTAAGTTAAAAATGCCCTATGTAGTTCGTTTATTTACTTTGGAGAAACTAGTATACTAAGGAAAAAGTTTGGAGCCTAGCTGCTGAAGACATTACAGGAAAAAGGAAAGAAATAGTTAACAACATTACAGAATGGCTCCCTACTGGAAGGAACTGGGTATTATAGCGATGAAATAATTAACACTCCTTAATAGGAAAAGCTAATTGTGAGTGGTTTCATTGGAAATGACTATAACCTATACCAATTAACAACATTTTTATTCAATTCAGATTAACTCTTGCAATATTGTGACATTAACTTTAGAGGAAACAAATCAAACCAAATTGAAACCATTATATATTGTCAAATCAATAAATAAAATTGCAGCCATAAATATAGCTCATTTATTCACTTCTCAAATGCCCCTCAGAGAAGACTGGTTAATTAATTATAAGCCAGGACAATTAAAGTAGCGTAGGAAGAAAAATAGTTTACACAGGAAATGTCTTATAGATCCACAAACTTTAGTTAATGAATCAATAACATAATAATCTCGAATGGAACATAATTTCACGTGATACACTAATCATTTTATGTGTGACAAATGAATAACTCTTTAAGTAGAATTTAGGAAAGACATGTAAAGAGAAGCGTAAATGTCTAATATAAAAAATGTTGAACAGCTCAAATGAAAATTCAAACAATGCAAGAATAATATTATAAATAATACATAGTTACATAAGCCTCATGCCGGTTTTTTTTCTCCACTAACAAACTCTCATAGTTCATTGTTGCTAACATTTCTCTTTGAGTAGTGTGATCACTTCTGGGGAAAATGTCTCTAGAAGGTCATAAATAAATTAATGATCTAGCAAAATGAAGTTACTAAATTGGTGAATGTTCCCATAAAGATAATCCATAGAGATACACAAATTATCCAAGTGACCTGCAATCTGCAGATGGTCAGAGTGATTTGTGCATTATAGTATAACAAAATAAGGACACATACATGAATAGTGCTTGTTCTTTTTACAGAAAATAAAAGTGATTTCAAAACTAATTTATATGTTTATGGAGTACTTGTTAAATAAAATAGTAGTAAATATGTTAGTTAATATAGAGGTTAACACAGTTAAAATTAAAAAAAAAAAATCAGAATAAAGGCAACATAGTTTAATATTTATTTTTTAATTCATATTCTAAATATTAGAATATAGACAAAAGTGGCAGTATTTGAAGACTCAGGCCTTGATATACGTTGTCAAACACTATGGTCCTCCAAGAGTGCAAAGGTGGAACCATTTAAATTATGTAATGCTTTCCAATTGCCACACGTCAGTTGTTTTGTTCAAAGAGATAGGGGAAATGTGACATGATTTCTGGCAAGTGGTTATATTACAACTGGCATTTATACAAATGTGTTCCCTACCTTTTTATACACAACATAACAAACAGATTAGGCTCAAGAGGTGTCAAGGTGACTGTTATAGTGAGGTTGGTGTTCTCGCCAAATGGCCAAAAACTACATCAGGCTCACTCTGCATCATCATTAATTTTAAATATCTCCTTCTGTTGCTGTCTAAAAACAGCTTGCAGTATCCCTCTGTACAGATTAAAATGGTCAGGAACAGCAGTACATGGCAGTGACAAAACCAGCTTGGAGTTCATCTGATGAAATACATCTTTAGTAAAGCTTTCTGCAAGGCATGAAGTATGGATAAGATGTTTGTATGACAGGCAGTAAAGAAAAAAAGGTTTATATATGATACAGACAGGTGATATGAAAATTACTGCTACCTTTAATTGTTTTGCATTGTCAGGGCAAAACAAAAACTTAGTAAAAAAGGCAAACCATTCAACAGAGTTTATTGCTATGGCAACTATGATGGTAATTGTCATTAGAAAGAACATTTTGGTGGAACAGAGACTAAAAAAAAACAGTGTACAAGTACGTAGATTATTAGATAATAAGTATAATAGCAGGCGTTTGAATGTGCTATTTTGTGTGTGGATATGCATGTGTTTTTGTTAATTGCCAGTGATATTCATAGCAGAGCACCAGTAATTCTATGGAATTCAACATTATTAACAATGTTACTATGTAGCATTAACTAATTCTAAATTCAACCACATTATCCTTAGTAGTTTTGCTATAAAAAAAAGTTTTTAAGTTTATTTTCTTAGTGCAGGCTATCCTGCCTGTTATTGGGTTTTTGATTTATTTCTATTTTCTCTACTTTTATGGTATGTATTATGAAATCCTAATGCAATTATTGGAAACAATGTTCTTGTGTTTACTGTAGAGCAGGAATATTAAGCAGTGGAAACATAACTATATCATTATATATTATTAAAGTCTCAGCAGTAAAGCACAACACTTTTCCTTTCTTGTTTGTATCAACCAAAGTTTTTTTGTGTTTTGTTAGTTTAAATCTACAAATCTGGTGAATATAAAAAGCTGGTTATGGATTATTTGTGCTCAAGCCTGAAATGGTTTAGCCTCATACTTTCCTCTGTTAAAGAAAGCATAAATGTGGATGTTATCCTAACATTTCTACATCTAGGTCAGTTATGAAGAGCTTTGTTTTTAACTATAGATGTCAAAGGTTGCAGATATCGATGGTTACATACTTTCCAAATGGTTTAACAAACTTGCTGTCTCTTCTATACCTATTTCCGAAGTATTTTGTTCCCCAAACAAAAATATTTTAAATCAATAAACTACATTAGTTCATATATAAAATAAGCAATTGTGGCAAATAACCAATAAACTCCATGGAATGTTCTTATTGTTAGACGAACGTATATAAACTTGCCTCAGAATTACCCTTTATATAACCCTCATTAAGGGTGTTTTTAATTATAATAATTATCTGATGGTGATTGTAACGGTCGTGTTCAGGAGATGGACCACAAGTGTAGATGAGGCTATAGGGTCACTCACTAAGTACCGTAGGTAGCAAGTATTGGTCTTCACCTTAATGACTACACACCCTTGGTTGAGCCGCCGGTGGTATGTCACCAAGGATTTTGCTGGAACACTTACTACCGGATACTCAGCAAGTGGAGCCCATATAGGATCGTACAGGAATACAGGCAAACGGAGAGTCAGGAGACAGGCCAGGTCACGGACAGGAGAGATACGGATAAACAGGTCACTAGCAGAAATCGAGGCAGGCGGCGGACGGAGAATAGTCAGGAACAGCAGGGTCATACACAGAATAATCAGGAATGCAGGAACAAACGGATGGAGAATATAGGGACGAACCGGGTCAGCAACAGATAAACGGAGTCAATCAGGAGTCAAAACGCTAGTGAGATACACAAGGCACTATCACAGGCAAAGGTAACCTGTGAAATGACCGTTTAAATACACTACCAATTGATCAGGACACACCTCTGATCAATTGGCAAGGGAGGGGTTAATTTAATAAATAGCCCTTTAACTGGGCTCATGAATATTCATGAAACACCCGTTCGCGCATGCGCGAACGGGTGCGTGACGTCACTGAGCGCGCGTCTCACTGGACGCGCGTCTCAGCATCAAGGGAAGCTGGGGCTCTCACTCTGAGCCCCAGCCGACGGGATGGCGTCCTCCTGATCCGCGATGGCGGCGGATCAGGAGGTAAATCAAGGTAGGTGACACTACCCCTCCCCCGACGGGAGACATACTGGCTACCAAGACCCGGCTTGAGAGGAAACTTGGAATGAAAAGATCGGAGTTTCACAGGAGCATGAACATCCCTAGCCGGCACCCAGGAATTCTCCTCAGGACCATAACCCTTCCATCTAATTAGATATTGCAAGGAACCGAGAATCCAAGATAGACTGAACTTCGTATTCTTCATCCCCCTGGAATAAAACGGATTCGGGAACTTTGAGCATATGAGAGTATTTGTTAGTAATGGCAGGTTTCAATAAGGACACATGGAAAGAGTTGTTAATGCGTAACGATTTGGGAAGACACAAAGAGAAAGAAACGTCGTTGAGTCGAGATTGAATCTTATAGGGTCCTATATACTTTGGCCCCAATGTTTTGGCAGCCTGACGAAGGCGGAGATGTTTTGTAGACAGCCAGACCAGTGTACCAGGTGTAAGGACAGGACCCACCGACCTGTGTTTATCTGCGGCTGTCTTCTGTTTGACCTTGGCTTGACGCAAAATATTGGCCAGGCGAGACCAATGGTCTCGGATAGATAAAACTTGGAGGTCAGCGGCAGGAACCTCAGTGAGAATGCGATCCTGAGGCCATAAGGTGGGTTCATATCCATGAACGGCCTTGAAAGGGGACATCCGGAGAGATTCATGGTAAGAGCTGTTATAGGACCACTCGGCTAGGTATAAAAGATCAGACCAGTCAGATTGGTCGGCAGACACATACATTCTCAGATATTGTTTAAGAGCTTGGTTTGTACGTTCAGCCTGACCGTTGGATTGAGGGTGGTGAGAAGAAGAAAAATGAAGTTCGATATGTAGAAGTTTGCATAACGCCCTCCAAAATTTTGAGACGAACTGAGGACCTCTGTCAGAGACAATCGATTGCGGAACTCCGTGCAGACGAATGATTTCTTTAAGAAAAATATTAGCAAGCGTGCTGGAGTTGGGTAACTTGGGGAGTGCGATAAAATGAGCCTGTTTGCTAAATAAGTCGACGATGACCAGGACAGTAGTGTACCCATGAGATATAGGTAAATCGGTAATAAAGTCCATGGCTATATTAGTCCACGGTCTGTCGGGTACAGGTAAAGGGTGTAGTAATCCAGAAGGACGAGTACGAGGAATTTTGTAACGAGCACAAACAGGACACGAGTGGATGAAAAGAGAAATATCCTTCAACATTGAGGGCCACCAAAAATATCTCTGAAGTAAGAATCGTACATTCTGTTTGCCCCTATGACCTGCCACAGGGGATTTATGACCCCAGGATAGTACTCTTTTTCTGAAGCGGAGCGGAACGAATAATCTGCCAGGAGGTGATTGACAGTTCTTTGGTTTATTTCCTTGTGACTTGGATATCCACCATATTAAGGAACTTTGTACAGTAGCTACCATCTTGGATGAGGGTATGATGGTTTCTACAGGATGCTCGGTTAACGGAGTCTCAAATTGTCTGGATAAGGCATCTGCCTTAGTATTTTTTGAACCAGGACGGAAAGAAATTATGAAGTTAAAACGAGTAAAAAATAGAGCCCATCTAGCTTGACGTGGGTTTAATCTTTTGGCCTTTTCAATATAAAGCAAATTCTTATGATCAGTGAGGATGGTGATGGGGATCTCTGTACCTTCAAGTAAGTGACGCCATTCCTCCAAAGCTAATTTAATGGCTAACAATTCCCGATTACCTACATCATAGTTCCTCTCTGCGGAAGAAAATGACCTTGAAAAATAGGAACAAGGGTGGAGTTTATTGGTTTTCTGATCCCTTTGTGACAATATAGCTCCTGCTGCAATTTCCGAAGCATCGACTTCCAATACAAATGGTTGGTTGGTTTCTGGTCGTTTAAGTATGGGTGCAGAGGTAAAAGCCAATTTCAATTTTTTGAAGGCGGCAGTAGCTTCGGGTGTCCAATGTTTGGGGTTGGCTCCTTTTTGGTTAGTGCAATGATGGGGGCTATGACACGAGAGAAGTTATGGATAAATCGTCTGTAGTAATTGGCAAAACCTACGAATCTTTGTACCCCTTTGAGGTCAGTGGGTTCCTTCCAATCATTAATAGCTGAAAGCTTGTCTGGATCCATCTCTAATTGACCAGCAGAGATAATGTAGCCTAAAAATTTTATTCGGTTGGATTCAAATTCGCATTTCTCTGCCTTGGCGAAAAGGGAGTGATCCCTAAGACGTTGCAACACTTGTCTGACATGACTGCGATGTTCTTCAAGGTTTTTGGAATATATTAAAATGTCATCCAAATAAATCATTACGTGGGACAGAAGTAAGTCCCTGAAGATATCATTCATGAACGTTTGGAATACAGCTGGCGCATTACACAACCCAAACGGCATTACCAGGTACTCATAGTGGCCGTATCGGGTATTAAATGCCGTCTTCCATTCATCCCCTTCCTTGATGCGGATCAAGTTATAGGCCCCCCGAAGATCTAATTTAGTGAAAATCGTGGCATCCCTTAATTGATCATACAGTTCAGTGATGAGCGGTAGAGGGTATTTGTTCTTGACTGTGATCTTGTTAAGTCCCCTGTAATCAATACAGGGACGGAGGGATCCCTCTTTTTTAGCCACAAAGAAAAAACCTGCTCCTGCTGGGGATGCTGAGGGTCTGATAAATCCTTTATTTAGATTTTCTTCTATGTATTGGGCTAAGGCCTGATTTTCTGGACTTGATAAAGGATAAGTATGACCTGTGGGAGGACTGGATCCACATAATAATTCAATAGCACAGTCATATGCCCGATGTGGAGGTAAGGACTCTGCTTTCTTTTTAGAAAATACATCTAAGAAATCCCAATATGGAGATGGTACAATTTTCCGGGGATCTTCGGTAGGTAAATCAAGAACAAGATTGACTTTATGGAGGGTTATACAACAGGATGTTTTACACCGATTGCTCCAGGAAGTAATTTGTTTGTTTTCCCAATCAATACAAGGATTATGGAGTTGTAACCATGGCATCCCTAAAATGATAGGTATGTGAGGACTCTGCAATATATCAAAATGTAATTCTTCAGTATGACATATTCCTACTACAACTCCCAGAGGTTCAGTCTGTAAAGAAATGATTCCTGTACCCAGCGGAGTCCCATCTAATGTGGCGACAGCTGTCTTTTGGGTTTTGTTATTTAGATGGATCCCTTGACGAAGAGCCCATGTCTCATCAATAAAATTCCCAGCGGCCCCTGAATCTATGAAGGCTTGTGTGGCCATTTGGTGGCCTCTCCACTGGAGAGTAATGGGTACATACATTCTTTGGTTGTCTGGAGGCATGATCATAGAAACGCTCAGTGGAGAACCTCCTGACTCCACCAAGCTTAGGCATTTCCCGATTTTTTAGGACAGAGAGCTACCAAGTGACCTTTTTGGCCACAATACATACACAACCCTAGAGATCGTCGGCGTTGTTTTTCTTCTGGAGTTAACCGAAGAACTGGGCCTATCTCCATAGGTTCTGCACCGGGAACATTACTTTCGGTTGTGGGTTTGGGGTAAGGTGAACGAAATGGACGAGAAGGTTTTCTCTCTCTGTCTCTATCTTTCTCCAATCTTCTTTCTTGATCTCTAGCTTCTAATCTTAGGCATAAGGCAATCAGGTTTTCTAGATCGTGTGGTATATCTCTATATGTGAGAGCATCTTTGATGGATTCATTTAAACCTCTGCGAAATGCAGCCCGTAAAGCGCTAGCATTCCAGTCGGTCTCGTAGGCCAAAGTGCGGAACTCCACTGCATATTGAGCTACAGTTCTTCTCCCTTGGAGAAGTTCCATCAGATTTGATTCTGCAGCTTCACGTCGACCAGAGGCGTCAAATACCGAGCGAAAAGCAGCTGTAAATTCATCTGCATCTTCCAGAAGTATAGAGTTCTGTTCCATAAGTGGGGTGGCCCAGGCAAGAGCTTCTCCCTTTAACAGGTTGATAATAAAGGAAACTCTGTTGAAGTGTGAAGAAAAGGTCTGTGGTTGTGTCCGAAAATGTAAAGAACATTGATTTAGAAAACCCCGACATAATTGAGGTTCACCAGAATACTTCTCAGGAAGTGGCATTTTTGGTGGTTTCACCAAGGAAGCAGAATGAGTAGCGGTCTCGGCCATGGTTCTGGAGGACGTAGACGGACCAGTCATTTGACGTAGAAGATCTGCAACTTCATCCACTTTCCTCTCAAGAGACTGGAGATGTGTAGCATGGGTCATCAGGACTTGATCATGCGTGTCCTGTCTGGACGAAATCCTCGCCATATCTACGGGATCCATATTTAGGGCCTGTGATAAATGTAACGGTCGTGTTCAGGAGATGGACCACAAGTGTAGATAAGGCTATAGGGTCACTCACTAAGTACCGTAGGTAGCAAGTATTGGTCTTCACCTTAATGACTACACACCCTTGGTTGAGCCGCCGGTGGTATGTCACCAAGGATTTTGCTGGAACACTTACTACCGGATACTCAGCAAGTGGAGCCCATATAGGATCGTACAGGAATACAGGCAAACGGAGAGTCAGGAGACAGGCCAGGTCACGGACAGGAGAGATACGGATAAACAGGTCACTAGCAGAAATCGAGGCAGGCGGCGGACGGAGAATAGTCAGGAACAGCAGGGTCATACACAGAATAATCAGGAATGCAGGAACAAACGGATGGAGAATATAGGGACGAACCGGGTCAGCAACAGATAAACGGAGTCAATCAGGAGTCAAAACGCTAGTGAGATACACAAGGCACTATCACAGGCAAAGGTAACCTGTGAAATGACCGTTTAAATACACTACCAATTGATCAGGACACACCTCTGATCAATTGGCAAGGGAGGGGTTAATTTAATAAATAGCCCTTTAACTGGGCTCATGAATATTCATGAAACACCCGTTCGCGCATGCGCGAACGGGTGCGTGACGTCACTGAGCGCGCGTCTCACTGGACGCGCGTCTCAGCATCAAGGGAAGCTGGGGCTCTCACTCTGAGCCCCAGCCGACGGGATGGCGTCCTCCTGATCCGCGATGGCGGCGGATCAGGAGGTAAATCAAGGTAGGTGACAGTGATCATGTCACTTTTCATCCTTGAAGTGCATATTTTTATATAGGATAGATAAATCTAGAGAAGGTTGGTATAAAATTGTGGAATACAGTAATTCTGTGCATTTGTGCACATTTCTTTATACATTGTATACATAAAAAAACACTCTCCACTAATAATTAGATTGTTTTTGTTATGTTCACACTTGTTCCTTTTTCTGTTAGTGTTTCTTTTATAGATAAATATTTGCAATGTTGATACTGATTGTGTTACCACTGGACTACTTGTCTTACACACTGTCATGAGTCAACCCATGTGCAGGCTTCTCCAGGCTGTATCCAGTTATTTCTGTATCCGTTTTTGTTTTGCTCTGCTTGGCCTGGTCTGCAGCATCCTGCTTATACTGTCAGTGGTGGGATGTCCAATGCCTGCTCCAGGGTATCTCCAGATCCTGTATTTTTTGTCATTTACTGGATACAGAAGCTGCTACTACAAGGCCCCGGAATATGGAAGAAACCTGGGGCCTCGAACTTCCAGGGGAGTGTGGTTATCCTGCACCTTGCCCTGTTCTTCCCTGTCTGCACTGCAACTCCTGAACTCGGGCTCTCAAGGTCCCATGCCACCTGGACCCCTCTTGTTGCACACACATTCATGTATCTTCCATGTTAAGATCTATAGTTAAATGCCAATTTTTCATAGAATGTGATACAAAAATATGGAGAAAAACATTATTATCCCAGGAAATTAACTACTTTATTGGTAAATGGTTCAAAAGCATTTATGTATCTTTTTGGCAGAATAAGGGGCTACACATGTGACTGCTTTATTTTTTACAGTGTGTAGCATTAATTACATAGAAACATAGAATGTGTTGACAAATAAGATTCATTTGGACTGTCTAGTTTGTTCAATTTTCTTAATACTTTCATTAGTCCATGGCCTTATCTTATATCTAGGATCGCCTTATGTCTATCCCATGCATCCACTACCTTTTCAGTAAAATACTTATTTTTAAACATTTGCCCCTCTAATTTAAGACTGTGGGGTTCATGTATAAATATTGTGCCAAATAGATGCACTATCGGCATTTGCGCCTATATATAAAGCATATTCTCAACTAATTTGAGGAGTCTGCAATTCCTCTTTCAGTTAAGTTCTTTATGGCTGTGCCGGCACAGCCAATGTACAAATAATTAGGAGTTGAAAATTGCCTGATTAGAGTCTGGGAACCCATGTCAAACACTGTGGCAGAGGTCCATATCCTGCACTGACAATTGTTGGCATTTATAAATAGGCGTAATCACTGTTAAAAATAAACAGCGATTATGCCTTTTATGCCCTTCTCGATACTTAATCCATGACCCCTATGTCCTCATTGTGGTAGTTTTCCTTCTTTTAAATATAATCTTCTCCTTTACAGTGCTGATTCCCTTTATGTATTAAATGTTTCCTCCCCTGCCTTGTTTTTCCCCCAATATTCATGTATGTGTATAATTGCTGTAGATGTGAATCTATGCACTATAATTTGTGAATAGCTCGAGAAGGTCGACTTTGGAGGTCAACTTTCATTTTTGAGACTAAGTCAAATTCGGCAATTAAAATCCTTCTGCGGCCAGATCACTCCATATGCGCTGCTTAGGCAGTGATATACTGCAAGCAAGGAGTTAATAGTGCTTAAAAGAGCCTTTATTGTTCTGTTATAAATTACAGTAAAAAATGTAACCCCCCCAAAATGTGCTGCTGTGTAAGATCACTGCGCATACAGCGATCAGTGGCAGGGAAGGGGTTAAACACTGGAAACGGTTTTTATAAAAGCCCTTGGTCTCTAAAATTATATTAAATATATTATAATTAAAAACTTACATTATACAGCTCTGTCTGTCTCCCTCACTAAAACTCAAGTGAGGAGAGGGAGGCAGATATACACGGGTCAGATCAATATTTACAAATATTGATCTGACTAAGCAAATGGTGATGCTCATCTGAGCAATCACCAAACCGCCTTTGCCACCGATCATCTGTTACTGATCGCAATACATGCGCTCAGACAGCTAAAAAAATGTTTACATTAAACATAATCCCCTAGCGGGAATAATTAACCCATGACGGGTGTAATAAAAAAGTAAAAAAAGAATGTAAAAATGCTTCTGCAGCAAGATTGCTACATTTGTGCCACATCGCTGCCTAGGCAGTGGTCTATAGCAAGCAAGGGGTTAATAGCACTTAAAATAGCCTTTGTTATACTGTAATCAATTACAGTAAAAAAATTAACCCCTATAAAATGCACAGACAGCAAAAAATGTGCTGCTGTGTATGATCACTGCGTGCACAGCGATCAATGGCAGGGAAGGGGTTAAACACTTGAAATGGCTTTTATAAAAGCCCTTGGTCTCTAAAATTATATTAAATATTTAATTTTATTACAAAAATATTTGTTTTTACATTATCTGATCTGTCTCTCTCCCTCACTAAAACTATAGTGTGGATCAATACTTGTCAAAGGCAGAACTTTTCCGTTCAGAGAATGCATCTATCGTACTAATTAAAACCTTATTGGAATTTTGCAGTATATAAAATTATACTTGTTTAAGCTAGTGTAAAGCTTGGGAAAAACATTTTTACGTCAATGCTTGTCCTTCATAGTATCTAGATCATTTTTAAAAGTTGCAGAATGATTACTTTATTGACAAATTATTTGTTAAGTTATGCTATTAACTTTTGTGGGTTTTTTCAGTGAGTAAAAATAAAATCTTAATATAAACTTAACTGCCGAGACAGACAATAAAGAATGCATTGTCTCTTGAAATTGCTATTGATTTTTAGACTAATTGATTAATTAGGTTAATAATTGCTGCTCTACATACAATGCTTGCATTAAAAATATGTTTCTTCCACAAGCCTTTAGCTCTCTTCAGAAGTGAACAAATATTTGAATTATTCTGAATGTATAATGTATGATGCAGTATGCATCTGAAATCAACAAATCACTTCTCAAGGTTAAACGCAAGCTGGTTCGCTTTCAAGAATAAGATGTTTTTTATACACAGTGCAGGTAATTCTGCACACCTCCTGTGCCTGAAGTTTAAAAACATTTCAAATGTAGATAATGATTTTGTTATGTTAAATTGTAAGTGTAATTTTAAATCGGTAATGTAAGAAAGGATGCATTGGCAATGGACACATATTGGAGTCCATTCACTACCCCCAGGTATTATTTATTGGAGGAGGACAGGGGTTGTTATTAGAGGAGGGTATTTCTTAACAGTGGAGGAGAGTAAATATACCTTGGGCATGTTCCTAACCCATTCATTTTAAAGAGGGCTGTGAGCCATTTGGCAGGTTCTCAGTCCTGATATTAATAACAAGGGTACTGGGAGCCAATAAGTAGGCTCCCAGCCTCATTAACCCTTTAAGGACCATTGATTTTCCTGGGCCAAGGACCAGAGCGTTTTTCAATTTTTAATACGCGTTTTTTTAAACATAATTTTCCTCTCTCTCATTTAATGTACCCATACAAGTTATATGTTGTTTTTTAAAGGACAGTTAGAGCTTTCTTTTGATACCCTATACATAAAAATGATTTACATTTTAGTATTAAAAAATACATATAAAAGAGGAAATTTTTGAGGAAAAAAACAAGTTTTCCCCCAGTATTTTACCAATAATAAGCTACACAACTAGTGCAACACTAACCCACTTATCCCCTCTAATTAACTAACTAATAAAAAAGAAAAATATTGGTTCCCAAACCTCCTAAACAAAAAAGACAGAAAAAAAACTCTGAAGAGTGCGATGTCAGATCCGTAAAAATCGTGCAGGTTTTTTTTTTTTACCTCTATGTATGTTATTTATTTATTTTTATTTACAGGTCACTCTCTGTGCTTTACTATAAGAATGTGAAGCACAGAGAGTGAATTAGAGGCAAAGTCAGTGTGTGAACACACTGACTTTGCATCTAATTTGCATGTTATCGCGGTGATCACTCAATCACCGCGATCACATGCCAGGAAATCCACCGATCAGGTCCAGGAGCTTTGCCTAGGGTGCGAGGCTTAGCCCTGGACCCGTTGCAGACTAGCTGGCGGTGCACATGGAGCGCACCGCCGGCTAGACTGCATGACGAGTTAACTCGTCATAAGGTTTCTAATGCTGCGGCTCTCATGACGAGTTAACTCGTCATAAGGTCGCGAAGGGGTTAATAATAGGGGACACTCTATATTTGTTAGGAATCCATTTGGGGAGCCTCCTGGACCCATTTTTATCAAGGGGGATTTTTACTCGACCTTCAATCCCTCCCAGACTTTGGTGAATAGACCCCACAGAGTTCTTTCATTTAAACCAGCACATTTCATTTTGATTAGCAGAATATCAGGATCAACTGTATCAAAGATCTTTGCAAAGTTTATGAAAACTGCCTCAGTAAGCTCGCATCCTTCCATGCAAAATACTCACACAGTTGTTCATGGGCACACATGTCCAAGACTTTAGAGAGCATAGCCGTGAAATACCCCTGTAATTTGCCACTATGTTTACATCACTATTTGTGTGGATAGGGACAACTCTAGCTGGCTTTGCGAACATAACCAGATGACATGCATGGGTTAACCCCTTAGTGACAAGACATTTTGATCTTGACTTTCCCTTGGTGACAAGGGCTGTTTTTACATTTCTTGGGTGTTTGTGTTTAGCTATAATTTTGTTCTCTCTCACATACATACCCACACAAATTATATGTTGTTTTTATCATCATAAGAAGGTCTTTCATTAGATACCATTATGTTTATCATCTTATAATTTACTACAAAAAAATGATAAAATATCATGAAAAAATAAAAAAAAAACACTTTTTCTAACTTTGACCTCAAATATAATTTACACAAATACAATCATTGAAAAAGACCCCTCTAAATAGTTTCTAAATGTTGTCCCAAATTCAGAAATATACATGTTTCCATGTTTTTCTGCAATTTTTGCAAGTTATGGGGCAAAAACCAAAATTAGTGTTTTTTGTTTTTTCCTATATTGAACTTTTGATCCCAACCTGAACCCTAAATGTAACCCTGAATTTAACCCCAACTCTAACCCTTATGCTAACCCTTAATATATTTTAATTTAAAATAAATGTTAACCCTATCCCTTATGCGAACACTAATTTAACCCCTTAACGACAGATGACGTGCCAGGCACGTCACGGCAAATCGTGGACTTGCCGACAGCTGACGTGCCTGGCACGTCATGCACTAAATGGAGTAAAGAAAGCGACCAGCGGTCGCTTTCTTTACTCTAACGGTGTTGCTACAATGCCTCTAGGTAGAGGCATTGTGCAACACCCCCCAAATGTGCAGGGGCGCGCTACGATCACTCCACGGAGTGATCGTAGCAGCCATTTAAAAATGGCTGCGCCCGCTGCACACATGTGCTTAGAAAGCGAACGATCGTTCGCTTTCTAAGCATCTCCGGTGTTGTTAAAGTGCCTCGCCAGCGAGGCACTTAACAACACCATGCTGCTCCCCAGAGCCGATGGTGGTCGCTCTCCTGAGCGACCCCATCGGCTCAGTAGAAGGGAACGCTGCCTGTACAGGCAGCGCTTCCCTTCTAATGGCAAGAGCATCGAAAGTGAAAGTATTTCACTTCCGATGCTCTAGGGGGAGCCAATCGATGCCGGCACAGCAGATCTATGTGATCTGTGTGCAGGCATGTATGGTAAGTGCTCTGATGAGCACTTACCATACTGTCAAAGTCAATATTAGCAAATATTGCCTTTGACAAGTATTGATCTGCCTCCCTCACCTTACTAGTTATAGTAAGGGAGAGAGACAGATCAGATAAAGTAAAATAATAAAATAAAATAATAAAAAAAATATTTAATAAAATTTTAAACACCAAGGGCTTTTATAAAAGCCATTTAACCCCTTCCCTGCCATTGATCGCTGTGTACGCAGTGATCATACACAGCAGCACATTTTTTGCTGTCTGTGCATTTTTTAGGGGTTATTTTTTTTTACTGTAATTCATTACAGTATAAAAAAACTTTTTTTAAGAGAGATTAACCCCTTTCTTGCCGTAGATCACTGCCTAATCAGCGATCTGACGCAAATGCAGCAATCTTGCTGCAGAAGCATTTTTCATTTTTTTAAAACTTTTTTATTACACCCGTCACGTGTTAATTATACCCGCTAGGGGACTACGTTTAACGTAAAAAAATTTTTTTAGCTGTCTGAGCGCATGTATAGCGATCAGTAACAGCTGATAAGTGACAATGGCGGGTTGGCGTTTGCTCAGATGAGCATCACCATTCGTCTGGTTAGATCAATATGTGTAAATATTTGATCTGACCCGTGTAGATCTGCCTCCCTCTCACTTGAGTTTTAGTGAGGGAGGGAGACAGAGCTGTATAATGTAAGTTTTTAATTATAATATATTTAATAGAATTGAGACCCAAAGGCTTTTATAAAAGCCGTTTCCAGTATTTAACCCCTTCCCTGCAATTGATCGCTGTGTACGCAGTGATCTTACACAGCAGCACATTTTTTGCTGTCTGTGCATTTTTTTAGGGGTTATTTTTTTTTACTTTGATTTATTACAGTATATCAAAGGCTCTTTTAAGAGCTATTAACCCCTTCCTTGCCGTATATCACTTCCTAAGCAGCACATATGGTCACTGCCTAAGCAGTGCATATGGTCACTGCCTAAGCAGCGCATATGGAGCAATCTAGTCGCCGAAGGATTTTTTTTTGCTATCAGCATTTTTTTTGTCAGACTCACTAGGGGTTAATTATACCCACTAGGGGATTACGTGTATTCCTTTTGAAGCTGTCTGAACGCTTGTATAGCGATCAGTAACAGCCGATCAGTGGCAAAGGTGGTTTGGTGATTTCTCAGATGAGCATCACCATTTGTCTGGTTCGTAATTATTGTTCTGACCCATATGGATCTGCCTCCCTCTCCTCACTTGAGTTTTAGTGAGGGAAAGAGACAGATCTGTATAACATAATTTTTAAATTGTAATAAATTAAATAAAATGTTAATAAATTGTGAGTCCCAAGGGCTTTTATAAAAGCCATGCCTTTTGTATAGTGTAGTGTATTAACCCCTTCCCTGCCACTGATCACTGCACAGCAGAACATTTTTTCTTGTCTGTGCATTTTTAGGGGTTAATTTTTTTGTACAGTACTACAAAGGCTCTTATAAGAGCTATTAACCCCTTCCTTGCTCTACATGTTCAAATTCCAAGTTTGAAAATCAAAAAGCGCACCTCTCAAATGTAGCCTTTCAACCCCTAACAAAGCTGACAAAGCTATGCATGGGTGGTATCCCTGTGCTCGGGAGATGTTGCTGAACATATATTGTGGTATTGTTTGTCAGTGACACATACCGAAATATGTGAATTTGTGTCTAAAGTGCAATGTATGTGGGAAAAAATACACAATAAAATGACTACCACAAACTTTGACAAAAGCTGGTGGTAGAATTGGTGCATGGAAAGTGTTAAAATAACACCATTTAAAATAGCCTAGGGTGTCTACTTTTACAAAATATATACTTTTTGGGGTAAAATACACTGTCCTACTTAAAAAAAAGTCCCAAATGAAAGATGGGCTCAGGCTGACTACACGTCAATATTCCAAGTTGAAAATGCGCACCTTCACAATGTGGCCCTTTAGCCCCCAAACAACCCAACAAACCTATGCATGGGTGGTATCCCTGTACTCAGGATATGTTGTTGAACACATATTGGGTTATTGTTTGGCAGTGACACATACCAAAATCTGTGAATTTATGTCTAAAATACAATATTTGTGAAAAAAAACCACACAAAAATTACTACCACAAACTTTGACAAAGGCTGGTGGTAGAATTAGTGCATGGAAAGTGTTAAAATACCACCATTTGAAATAGCGTAGGGTGTCTACTTTTAAAAAATATATGGGTTGATGGGGTAAAATACACTGGCTGGTTTCAAATATGTCCCAAATGGGACATGGGTGCAGGCGGTCTGCATGTCAAAATTTTAATTTGGAAAACCAAAAACTGCACCTACCAAATTTGGCCTTTTACTCCCCAAACAACCCAACAAACCTATGCATGGGTGGTATCCCTGTACTCAAGAGATGTTGCTGAACACTTATTGGGGTGTTATTTGGCAGTGACACATACCAAAATCTGTGAATTCATGTCTGAAGTACAAGGTTTGTGAAAAAAAACCACAAAAAAATTACTACCACAAAGTTTGACAAAGGCTGGTGGTAGAATTAGTGCATGGAAAGTGTAAAAATACCACCATTTGAGATAGCCTAAGGTGTCTTCTTTTAAAAAATATATGGGTTGATGGGGTAAAATACACTGGCTGGTTTCAAATATGTCCCAAATGGGACATGGGTGCAGGCGGTCTGCATGTCAAAATTTTAATTTGGAAAACCAAAAACTGCACCTACCAAATTTGGCCTTTTACCCCCCAAACAACCCAACAAACCTATGCATGGGTGCTATCCCTGTACTCAAGAGATGTTGCTGAACACTTATTAGGGTGTTATTTGGCAGTGACACATACCAAAATCTGTGAATTCATGTCTGAAGTACAAGGTTTGTGAAAAAAAAACACCAACAAATTACTACCACAAAGTTTGACAAAGGCTGGTGGTAGAATTAAAGCATGGAAAGTGTAAAAATACCACCATTTGATATAGCCTAAGGTGTCTTCTTTTAAAAAATATATGGGTTGATGGGGTAAAATTCACTAGCTGGCTTCAAATATGTCCCAAATGGGACATGGGTGCAGGCTGTCTGCATGTAAAAATTTCAAGTTGGAAAACAAAAAACTGCACCTCACAAATTTGGCATTTTAGCCCCCAAACAACCCAACAAACCTATGCATGGGTGGTATCCCTGTACTCAGGAGAAATAGTAGAATCTATTTAGCATGTTTTTTCGTTCGCTATTGTCAATGAGGAGAAGTTGTTTCAAATAAAAACAAAGAAATTTGTGTATTTTTTTTTTTTACCATATTTTATTATTTTTTTTAATAATATGATAAGATATGATCAAAAAGATGGCATCCATAGAAAGCCCTTCTTGTCCCGATAAAAACAATATATAATATGTGTGGGTATGACAAAGAAGAAAACTACTGCTAAACACAAACAGCACAGAAATGTTAAAATAGCCATTGTCCAGAAAGGACAAAAATGTTTCAAAGGCTCTGTCCTTAAGGGGTTAATCTAAATCTAACCCTAATCCTAGATTTAAGCTTATTAAGTTTCTTTTCACTGCAATGTTGCCTACTTGTGTCTAGGGGCAGTCAAGGAACATATTCAGAGCGTCGGAAGTTAATTTTTTTTCCCTTCCGAAGCTCTGACCAGCTTATGCACAGCCATATTGCCGGAGCATGCTCTGGGTGTCCCAGAGCCCAAATTTTGGTGCTGGCTATTGCCTCAACATCGAGTCAATAGACCAGCACTGTCAGAGTGGTATTCTAGATTGTTGATTGCGAAAACCGATCATTTCACCACAGGACGTGTCAGGCACGTCCATTGTCGGGAACAGAGTTCCTGGCTAGATGTGCCTGACACGTCCATTGTTGCGAAGGGGTTAAGTAAGCAATGGGATGGTCAGCTATCGCTGCATCCTACAAAATAGTTATTGAATTAATTTGCTATTTCCATTGGAGAATATGGAACTTTTGTATGTTCTTATTGTAGTGGGTTGTGTATGGTTTGGGGGTGCAAGGTGATACATGTTTTAATAACACTTCAAAGTTGGTCAGATTGACTTTACCATATTTCTATTCAGTTTGTCAGTCAAAAAAGTTGTCTTGGCATGTTTATTTTTCATTAAGGTGCCAATAAGCAGTGTGACCATGCTCTGTACCAGTTTGCTTACATTTTTACCATAGAATATTCCTAAAATGGAATGACTCCAGGATGTCAGCAGAGACTCAGATTAGATGCTCTCCCCTTACTCTCACCCTAGAAACTGAGCATGCTTATCACATACCTACATGAATTCAGACTGGAAATATACAATTGCAGAGTCCAGATCAGTATTAAGATTAGCTTAATCCACAAATAATTGTTTGCCAATAAGAAAAGATTGGACAATAAACTTCTGAAAACATTGTAATTTTAGGGGCTGATTTGATGGGCCACACACAGTACACCAAGCAGTGAGCACTGAATACACTGAAGGGGTGCTAAACTACTGGATTGTTTAGGGGCTAAGATTAAAGATCAGTTTTCGTATACTTTTAGTGCTTGTCAAATTAAAACAGAGTGAGTGACTCTGTTGCTGAATTTGCAGCTGCCGTCGGCCCCTCGGATGTATCTCGTGTATTTCCGGGGGTTTGTGTGCTGGAAATACATGAGATACGTCGTGCCCCTGAGTGACAGGCCTGTAACTCAGGGGCGCGAAACACCCCTGGATAGATGTCAACAAGGACTAAAGAGTAGGGGCTTAGTTTTTTCCCCATCTAAAAATCCAAAAGTAGAGGGGCACTTTAGGACTGTGACATTTAGTGGCAACTTTAAATAAATAACAATATCTCCAACTCTCTTACTTCTGTCTTTTCTTAAGATGACATATCACTTTATTTCATTTGCAGAGTCTAGAGTTATGGGGCTCAACTAGTATTCAGTGATGGCTAGTATATTTGCTTTGTACTCCTGGAAACATGCTCTGAGTTTATCTACTTTGGGTACAAGGCTGTGTGTTACAATGAAAACAGTAGAGGCCCATATTGAAGGTGGAGCTGGCAATTGTACTAGTATAGGGGTCTGGGATAATTTCAACATAATTTTCCAGGTAAATCAGAAGAAAGGGTGAGCAGTTTGTTACGCTCTCTACCAGCACTCAGTAGGAAGTGCACACTTGTCATTATCGATCAGTGTGCTACTAATAAAACATAATTATCACTTTTACTTGAATATTCATTCTAGCAGTATACCGTATAATACTCTAATAAATAACCTCCTTATTATGAATAACATAAAAAACATAATAAACATAACTTTTGACTGTTGAGCTTCTCACAAAGTGGTTGGCAAGCTTTTGTTTCTAGACAAAGTAAATGTAAACATGTCAGGGCCTTGACCAGGTCAGGTAGGAGATTTAGCGCAGGGATAGTGGAGGTGTCTGGTTGCATGTTATATATTGTGCAGAGGGAGAACAGATAAAGAAACAAAGAGCTAGGTATTGGAATAAAGACTGAAGGAGAGACAAAAGGGAATTTAACAAAGAACTGCAGAATAGGAAAAGGGTTTGAGTAGAAACTGCAGTATGAACAAATAGCTATAGCAGGGACTGTAGGCAAAGCAAAGGTAGGGGTGGAGAGAGTTAAACAAGGGGATATGCCAGAGGTAAGGGTTAAGGCCAGAGGTAAAGGTTAAGGCCAGAGGTAAGGGTTAGGGCCAGAGGTAAGGGTAGCTAAGCAGGACCACCCGAGAGGGGGTGAGGTCAGAGGTTGGTAGCTAAGCAGTAAGGAACACCCTAGTGAGGGTGAGAAATGAGAAGGGTAGCTTTAAGGGAACAACTTAGCTGAAGAAATCTTGATGTAGACAGAGGGTCTCAGGAGATGCTGAAAATAATCTGAGCCACTCAGGTTCAGATTCCCAGTTCCTGGACAGGGTCACAATTCAAATGGGCTTTAGGAAGAGGATCAGGAACAGAAGCAGCAGCTCTCAGAAATCAGGCATCCAACTTCAATCCAAAAGCACTGTTTGCCAGAAACTGCAGCTATTTGACCTGGGTGTGAGCAAAAGCTAACAAGCCCACCTGACACCAAACAGAGGGGAAGGAATACAAGCAAAGTAAGGTAGGGAGACCTCTAGAGGAGGCAGGAGGTATATAAGCACATAAATAATGACTTTAAAATGCATGAGTCAGAAGGTCAGTGTTGAACCCTGACAAAACACAAGAATGGGAAAACAGAAGTTATCAGTTCCTAATTTAATGATCTTTGCAATAATAATGTGTATATACTTCTGTAATGTTAGTTAGTTAAATTAAAAGTTGAGAGGTTCCTGGGTTCTGGAGGAGTTCCTGGAAACAAACAATTTTGAGAATTTCACAAATGCTGTAATTTCTGCATTTCTATTTACATAACAAAGCAATGTTTACTTTTCTTAGAACGGATTATGTAATACTGCCCTGTAAGTAAAGTCTTAGATTTATATGCAATGCTGTACCCCTCATTAACGGAACACAAGTGATCCATTACAAGTTAAGTTAAATAAATTGAATCCAAGCTTATTTGTTATTATTGTCAGGTGCAGAGACAATGATAATCTGCATTGTTTTGAACTAACAAACCATGGCATGCAAAGTGGACTTGATAAATTGTTATGAATGACTTGGTTTAATCAGACATTCTGTATTGAGAAAGTGCCAGATTGACAAAAGAAATTAATATCTGCTTTCAAGTGACTAAACCTTTCTTCATTATAAAAAGCATATATTAAATAGCAAATATTTGTGTTTTCTCATCAGAGAAACTTGACGTGTAGCTTTATATATAGAAACGTTTTTATTCTCAGCTCTGCTGGGTGGGATTTTAGTGCATGCGCAGCCAATCAGCGTGGAGGCTTGCCCAGCACATATTTCTGAGGTTGAGTCTACTAATCTTATATAAAATGAGAAAGTCGCTGACCAGAAAAGCTTGCCTGCTTTACAGGAAATCATGGCAGCTGCCAGTCTAAGGACAACTGTAGTGCTCTCTTGAACTTACATACTTTAGATATTAGAGAGCATTACAGATGTATAGACTTTAAAAGTACATGACAGTTCATCCTTAAACGCACTTTAGTGTCCTCTTAAGAATGATCACAAATTGTCTAATAACATGCAAACTGTAAATAGTGTAAGATTTTTAAAACGTAAGCTTAGATTAGCTTGAGTTGACACCCCCTCTCTTAGTACTTATTGCTTCAGTAAATGTTGGCACCTGCCTCCAGTTAGGTCTTTATATTGCTTATACTCTGCAACAAGCATTAAAAAAAATGTTCAAGCTAAGAAGGGTAGCATAAAAATACAATGTACTGTATATGTTAAGCATTTTTGTGTGAAAATTGAACTCTAATATTCTTTAATCAGCATATTTAAGGTGTTTTGTAGAGCAGCAAACACCATTGTTATCTTTTGTTACAATTCACCTGGTCTGATGTCATCTCCATCTTGAAATAGGTTTTACTATCCAATATCTCTGCAGGAATCTGTATAACTAACCAACATGCATCATGGAATTCGTTGTAAGAATGCCCACAGGGTATAAGAGTCACAGCAATCTATTGCATATGTGTTCTGAAATAGAGCCAGCTGTGTTTGCATTTTTATAAAGGAATAGATTTGATATATTGTTTTCAGAATACTGGATATAAAATACTAACTGGTATATTTTATCCACAGGGGGCAGCCTTAATTCGAATGTTGGCTAATTTTATGGGCCATAAAGTTTTTCAGAGAGGATTGCAAGTAAGTCAAAAGTTTTATTAATGTATTTCTTGAGCATTATAATGAAGAGATGTATTTTAATTAAATTACGTTTTGACTTTGTGAGTTACACAGCTTTATCGATGTTATATTCCAATATAAGTGTACATTATTATCTGTTACTCAAAGACACCTGCATCTTGAAATTATTATTGCTATTTTATAAAGAAAATGCAAAATGTAAGTTTCAGATATCCTTGCAGGTAAACATATTAAATGTATAAAATATGTATTGCACTATGGAGGATGGAATGTTAAAATATCTGTAAATATTATAAATATCATACACACATCATAAGCATACCTTTTTTTTAACTTTTTAAAAAAAATAGATTATAAGTTTTCATGAAAAAATTACATACAATATATAAAATATATATATATAAATATAATATAAAAAACAATAAACACATCAAAATTAACATGTTCATATTACAATGTTGGTTGCTTCAAATCAAATAAGTATACATATCCATCTTTATACAACTTGTAAAGTTAAGTATTTTCAATATACTTTATTATGCACCTATGCATTATTTTAAGGACTTAGCTGTACACCCACTTAATTCTAATACATATTCACCAAAATTCAGCTATGTTTGTGACTAATTTAAAAAAAGAATTAAAAGGACTCCTTCACTTAAACATTGTTTATACAGTAAATGTAAAGATTAACAAATGATGAAAAGTAGTATATAAATGTTATTAGCGGAATGTCAAGCTAAGGCATAAATTAAGATTGAAATTTGTTTTAAATGTACCAGTGGTATCTTCTGTTTATGACATTACTTGAGGCTTGATGTCATAAACAGGAGATACCAATAGACACCATGTATACACTTAAAATACATTTTTCTGTGCTTTTATGACTTAGCTTGCAATTATGCTAGTAAAATGTATAGATAATAAGATCAGTGAAACTAGCCGTATTTCACAAATCTTCAAAATTCGGCTATTTAATATGTATATTTGGTTTGAGGATTCGGCCCTGTGAATCCTATGGATTCACCCTACTCAGTACTGGCCGAAATCCCCCATAAACAACCCAAAATAGGTAAAACAGCCGAATTTCAGGCCTGTGAATTTTCTAGTTCTTAGCTGGAGAGTTGGAATGAGCAGGGGATGTATGCGCGATGAGCGCACACTACCCCTGCTGCCGCCCGGCACAACCGCCGGGACTTCTATGATGAAGCCGAGTACTTCCGGCTTCGTCATAAAAGTCCCGGCTGTCGTGCCGGGCGGCGGCAGGGGAGGTCTGCGCTCATCGCGCAGACATCCTCCGCTGCACCCTAGCCACCAGTGAGAATCGGGAAGCCGGGGGATGTCTGCACGATACGTGCAGACATCCTCCATGCTGCCTGACACTTCCATCTATTATGACGGATCAGCTGTCCGTTATAATAGACGGAGGTGTCGGGCAGCATGGAGGATGTCTGCACATATTGTGCAGACATCCCCCGGCTGCCCCCACTAGCCACCAGGGACCAAGAAACAGGTGAGGGGGAGGGGGAGGCAGAGAAAGAGGGGGAGGGGGGGGTAGAAAGACAAGGGGGGATGGGGACAGAGGGGGGGGAGAGACAGAGACAAGGGGAGGGAGGGGGGGGAAGAGACAGAGACAAGGGGAGGGAGGTGGGGCAGAGAGAAAGAAGTGGGGGAAGAGACAGATGCAAGGGGAGCGAGGGGGGAGACAAAGGGAGGGGAAAGAGAGACAACACTAAGGGGGGGAGAGAGAGAAAGCTTGGGGCAAGGGAAAGAGAGAGGCAGCATTGGCACATAAAAGGAAATAAAAACAAGAAATTCATTTTTTGATATCATAATTTTTTATTAAAAAAGCAATTTACATGTGAATATATACAAGTTGAACTTTTTTCCTATAGGGTAGTCTTATATTCAGGCTTTTAGTTTTTTTCCTAATGGAATATCCAAAGTTTGGGGGGTCGTCTTATAATCAGGGTTGTCTTATAATCGAGCAAATACGGTATTGAAAATTATTATTGAACATTAAATAAAAATGTAGCTCCTGTGGGGCCATAGCCTCCCCCCCCCCCCAAACCCCCAGCCTGGTCACTATTTAAATGGAAAGTAGCCCTGACCCTCTCCCCATCAAAAACAGGACTGGGAGCTGGACAAATGATCTCAGTCCCCTATATTATACACATGCAAATAGTCCTGGCCCCATTGACGAATATTGGGGCCAAATGGCTTCCAGGCCTCAGTTACCTACATGTAGCCCATGTATATAATATAGGGCATGAGAGCATTTACCCAGCTCTCAGCCCTGTTGATAGGGACAAGGTCAGAGCTCTGTCCTCCCCATAGAAGTCTATGTGGAGAATAGTGGCTACTATTTTGGTGATACAAACTCCAGAAGAGATGCCACTTTTCATGCCAATTCAGGAGTATTTTGATGCTTTCTATTCTATTAGGTCTTGATGGAGGGCTTAAATACAGAACATACCAGACCATTCTGTCCTAACCTACTGATACCAAGCAAAGACTAACGTGAATAAGATGGCTGCCAAACTTACCTGCTGGGCAATTTAGACATTAAAAGACATGCAGGCATAATCTATTGACTTGGTTAGAGAGCAGTCTTGGCGGATAATTGCCCTCCACCTCACATTACCAGCCCCCCTTGACTGCAATAGAAAAGTGTCAGTTAAAAGCCACTTATAAGTCATACGGGCATTAATTAGAAGCCCACTTTCTGTGGATAACTTTTCTCTGATTATAATTATGTTCTCATTTCACTGCCTGTTTCTGAAACAAATTTTTTTTTTTTTTTATAAAAAAAAAAGATAAGAGCATATGTAGCTACAGGGAACTACCAAATTATCTCATTCTTCTGCTGCATGTCAAGTTGTATAGACATTTATGTTTTACTAAGTCTAGCTCATAGACAATATATAAAATAGAATAGGATGCACTAGTGTTCTTTAAAAGTGTGTGGCTATTTCCGATGCCTCAAACTGAAATCTTGAACAGATATCTCTTAGTAGCAGTTGCTACAAAGCACTTTAATTGTTAATGTAAACTTGTTTATCACAGTTGTGGGAGACTGGAAACCATTAAAAAGCAGCTTAACTGCATATTAAAGGACTTTTTAAAATTCATATTTCAGACAATAATCTACTAGCGGAATGTATCTACATGAAATTAAAGTGCTGTCCAGTTTGGCTGATTGTATATATTTGTTGGAAAAATATAAAGCTGATCTCATCAAATAAGTAAATATTCATTGTTTTTTTTGCTGCTCTTTAATAATACTATTTTAAATATTGAGACGAAAGGTATTTTAAGTTGTACATTTTGGATTTTCATTTTTTTATGATCTACCTATATCATATTATAACATCTGTATTCAAAATAATCATTGGGTTATTACAAGGCAAAGAATAGTCTAAAGTTGTACATCCCTCCACCGTCCCCCTGCTCACCCGGGCCCCACTCAGGGTCGATGGACCATCTCTCAGTTATCGTTAAATGTTTGTGTAACTATATCTTTGACGTTCCGGATTTAAGGGCAAAAGAAACATATATACCTAGATTTGTTACAACAATATGCTTCATTTTCATTTTCTTAAGTTCAAGTTATAACATCCTAACAAATTGTCCTAGAATCAGGTCAAGGTTTATTTAAAAAAAAATCTGAATGTTTAGTCTCAAACCAACAATTAAATTAAAGAATTAAATATATAACAAAGAAGACAAATAAATGGGATCCCTCTCACAAGAATGGACAAAATCTCAAATAGTCAGTCCTAAAGGATGGAACCTACTCAGGAAAGGAATCACAGTTTGTTTGCGCGCTTGCCCAATTACAAAGGAAACCTCTCCATTGGCATATTAGAAAAGTCCTACCCATAAGAGAAGTCCAGATCCAAATTGCCTTGCAGGTCTCCTCTGCATGTGGAACACAGCAACCACAGATGTACATTTCATCCTTTATTGGCCTCATCAGTGTGGTATGGTTGGTATCCCTCTAGGTGCAGTGAGCGGGAACCCATAATGTATGGTCATAACCCTATAACTCATGGAGTCAAACAAAGAAGTGGGATCCCTAATTTTAAGCACAATTTATTAGCACTTTAACCTCTACCTTTCTCCCCCGCCCCCATTTTTGGAAAGAACAAACATCATACAAATCTCCGTCCCGCTGCAAACCTAAGAGGCTCCACCATGAGCTTTTGTTAGCTTAGAAGGTGCCAAATGGCGCCGATGTTATTGAGACTGTTTAAGATGGTCTCTTGTCTTTTATGTTCGTGTTTTTGTATTGTCTATACGTGTGTGGGGGGGGGGGGGGGGACCAGTGAGCACCCAGGACACTTCAAAATATGCAGTAAAGAATATGGTTAGATTCACATCATTAAACACCCAAGGGCTCAATATCCCTCAAAAAAGATGGTACCTATGTGATCTGTTCCAGAAAGAAAAAATTCACGTAGCAATGGTCCAAGAGACCCATTGGAGAAAACAAGATAAATTAAGATGGAGAAACACCAAATACCCTACCGTTATATATGCTTCAAGAGAACAAGAAAAAAAAATGTGGAGTAGCAATCTTCTTCGCAAACACAGTAAAAGTAGAGATAAAATATCAAGACCTAGACGAAGAAGGAAGATACATGATACTAGTCTGCTCAATCAATGATCTTTGGTATACTCTGATAAACGTATATCTACCCAGTAAGCACCCTGTAGGACTCTTGAATCAAATATTAGAAAAGGCCGAACATGCCAGTTTGGGAGAAGTAGTAATAGCAGGAGACTTCAACTTTTTACCGGATGCGGGAATAGATAGATACAATAAATCTAAAGGAGACTCAATAGACACAGGAGTGGCGAAAATAGCTAAATCCTTAATCTCGACAATGAGAAAGTTCAACCTGTACGACATATGGAGAGTTAATAACCCAATGATCAGAGACTTTACCTTCTTTTCATGGCCTCACTCCTCTTATTCCAGGATTGACCTGTTTCTGGGACGTTCTAATTTATTACATAGAGTCAATAAAGTTACAATCAAACCATGTATATGGTCGGACCATGATGCGGTGATTCTGGAACTTAAGGAAGAGCAGGCAACTCGTACACAATCCACCTGGAGATTAGACGATTCTCTTCTCCAAAATAAAGAAAACAGAGAATACTTACAAAAAATGTCTCAACTATTCTTCGAAGAAAATAATAAAGATGATATAGATCCTACAGTTATTTGGTGCACCTAGAACGCTGTAATGAGAGGGTATTGTATCAAAATAAAAGCTAGGGAAAAAATAAAAGCTGGATTAACATTGGAAAGATTATATATAGATTGCTATAATTTAACTAAAGAATCAAAAAGGCATCCAACATTAGAGAAACAAAAAGAAATTCGGAAAATCCAAGAAAACATCAAAATTATAACCATTGAGAAAATTAATAAAAATATGGAACGCCTAAAAGTTAAATTCTACTCTACAGAAAATAGAGCAGATAAAAATCTAACAAATAAACTAAAGAGGAAAAGAGCTGTAAATAGGATTGACAAAATAATTGATGGAGAAAGAACCCTCAGATCTCCTATTGAAATAGGAGAAGCCTTTAATACATTTTTCAAAAAACTATATAATCTACCAGGGAATGATAAAGAAGAAGAGATTAAATAATATCTTGCTAAAAGTAACATCCCTAAGATATCAATCAAACAAAAAGACGGGTTAAATCAAGAGATAACAAAAGAAGAACTAGTCAAAACAATAATGAAGTTAGTCAAAAACTAAACACCTAGTCCAGATGGGTTCACAAATGGGTTTTATAAAACAATCCTACCTAGCCTGTCTAGTCAGTTAACGAATACATTTAATCAAGCAGTTAAAAGAAGATCTTTTCCATCAGAGATGCTAACTGCCAACATTCTACCAATTTTAAAACCTGGCAAAGATCCAACTGAGATAAAAAATTACAGACCTATTTCTTTGATTAATGTAGACGTAAAGCTGTTTGCCTCCATCTTAGCAGAAAGACTGAAACAGGCCCTGAACAATATAATCCATCAAGACCAAATAGGTTTTATCCCAGGTCGATTACCAAGTAATAACATCCGAAGACTGATTGATACCCTGGACTCTGCATCAAAAAGGAAGAGCCCCCTCCTGACCCTGTCATTAGACGCCGAGAAAGCGTTTGACAGGGTCAGCTGGGGGTTTATGAGTCAATCCTTAAATGCTTTTGGCTTAAATGGCTGGATCCATACAGCTATTATGTCATTGTATAAATCCCCCTCGGCTAGAATAGTAGGTGAAAATATTTGGTCTGAATGGTTTCCGCTCACCAACGGAACACGACAAGGATGCCCCTTATCTCCCATACTATACATCATTACTGCTGAAATTTTAGCAATCAAGATAAGAGAAAATAGATGCATAGAAGGCTATCAGATAGCAGGTGACACACTAAAGATATCATTGTATGCTGACGATATCTTAGTTACAATAACAAATCCGGTCGTATCAGTTGATTCCCTATTAGAAGAAATCAAAAACTACAGCAACCTTTCGAACTATAAGTTAAATCTGACAAAAACTATTGCACAATTTAATAATATTACTAAAAGAGATAAGGAAACGATTCAGCAAAAATACAACTTTAATAATCCCAAAAATTTTCAATATTTGGGCATTAAAATAACAAAGAATGTGGAGAGGATAGCAGAAATACATTTTATATCACTTCTAAAACAAACAAATATGGATCTCAAAAATTGGCGCAATAAGGAGATATCCTGGTGGGAAAGAGTAAATACCTTAACAGCATATGTCTTACCAAAATAGGATCTATCTCTTCCGAATGATCCCCCTCAAATTCTCCAAAAGCTGGATACAGATGCTACAAACAGCATTTACAAACTTCGTGTGGCGAGGTAAGACACCAAGAATCAAAAAGCAAACAATTTCAAATATAACGAAAAAGGGATGGATGGGTTGCCCTCAATTAATCGACTATTATGAGGTCATGCATATTGCGCAAACCCAAATAGAAGATAATCTCTCAGAAGGCTGGTATAAAATAGAGGCAGACCAATGCGGACTAAAGAACTTAAGCTCGTTGATCTGGAGTCCAATGAAAGGTGAATGGAAGAATAACATAATATTAAGACAAATCATTCCAATCTGGGAGAGTATCAAAAAAAGACTAAAGCTAACTGATAAAGTCCCGAATTTCCTACCTATTGAGAAATTATCCAAATTAAAGATCTAATATTGGAACGTAAAATTATACCCTTCCCCACTCTAAAAAATTAATTCCAACTCCAAGATAACAAAATATTTACATACTAAAGGGTGAAAAATTACCTAGTAAACAACATCATCCTCGAAGAAGGTGAAATACACCACCAAATGGAACAGATTTTCAATAAGAATGCTAAGAAGAAAACTTTAGCTAAATGTAGGAAATTGATTGATCTGATTAAAGAAATAGATGTCCCAACAGCAAAAAAAATATGGGAAAAAGATCTGGGAATCTCTATTACCCTTACAGAATGGTACACTATTATGAATAAAATGGGAAAAGCAATCCATAGTTTACCTTTGCTGGAAACTCAATATAAAATCATGAATAGATGGTACATAACCCCAGTAAAAATAAAAAAATGTTTCCCTCGGGAGAGGACACATGTTGGAGATGTGGTTTAAATAAAGGAACTTTCCTCCATATATGGTAGCAATGCCCCAATCTAAATAAATTCTGAAATGAGGTTCTCTCCCTAATAGAAATAGTAACCAGAATCAAAATACAAAAAGAGCCACAAGTAGCTCTATTACACCTAAATTGGCCTGTCATGGACATCAGTCAATTTACATTCACAATTCACTGTCTTCTAGCTGCTAAAATCACTATAGCCAGAAACTGGAAATAGGTTTCAATACCATTCTTAGGAACAGTCAAAAATCAACTTACCTTCCAATTAAATATGGAAAAAGGACTAAAAAAAGCGGTGGAGATGAGAGAAGACCCCATAAACTGGGATGAATGGATTAAAAATATAAATTTGGCTACAACCCCGAACACGGGAGTTAAGTAGTGGAAGCCAACAATATCGAAGAAAAGAAAGAGAAAGGGATAAAGCCAACTTCTGGGTGACGACAACACAAAATATATTAAATTAACCTATTCGAGGATGTAAGCCGGTCTCTGGGTGCTCACTGGTCATGGACCCCTATGGCAGTGGGTCCCCAACCCTACAATGTAGAACGCCTGTAAATTATAATTCCCTCCCCTTTTTTTAAGCTCTTAAGAAGTATTAGTGGGATAGACTAAAAGAGGGATCAGATCAAGATAAGTGGACAATCATAAGAAATTTGATCGTTAAATAGGACCTTTTAATATATAGATATATATGTAGTCAATGGGGTCTTCCCTCTTCTAAATTCATTATAAGGGCGAACAAGTTTTCTGTTTTTTCATTGTCTCGTGCTGTCTATTTGTAATAAAATAAAATTAAAGTAGGAAATTTATCTTATAAGATTACCCGCCAAAGGATGATATGCTTATGAAGACGATACAATATTCTTACCTTAAACAGCGAAATCTGATGGCATTAAAAAAAAAATAAAAAAAAAGAAGTGGGATCCCTTTCAGCGAGAAGAGACAAAAGCTTGAATACCCAGTCCAATAGGATTTAACCTACTCAGGAGAGGAATCACTGTTTTTTGCTTGCTTGCACTATTAAAAAGGAAACCTCTCCATTAGCAGTCCCACCCATGAGGGCAGTCCAGCTGCTCACTGCCTTGCAGGTCTCCTCTGCACGAGGAACACAACAACCTCAGATGTACTTTTTGATCTTTATTGGCCTCATCATTGTGGTATGGCTAGTATCCCTCTAGGTGCCACGATCAGGGACCAACTGCTGGGAATACCCATATAAATCACAAAAGAAGTGGGATCCCTCTCAGCGAGAAAGGACAGAAGTTCAAATAGCCAACCCTAGTTGGGAGAGGAATCACCATTTTTTTGCTTGCTTGCACCATTATGGAGGAAACCTTTCCATTAGCATATCAGACTGGTCCCATCCACAAGGACAGTCAAGGTCCAAATTGCCTGGCAGGTCTCTTCTCCATGAGGAATACAGCAAACACAATGTACATATACTGAAGAAGGGTGATTTTTCAGAGACAGAAAAGTTTGAACCAGAACTAGGGAAAGGAAATCATAATATTGAGTTTCTTTATTCCTCCAAAAAGGCAATTAAATGGTTTAAATACATTCACCATAGAACTAAAAGTGACTGATAACAGTGACAAAAATAAAAATATCAATCAATATCAATGTAAGTCTGATATTAAATATAAAAATAGTGTATTGGCTATAGGTTTCTTAACACCTTCGCGACAAAGGACGTGCCAGGCACGTCCTGCGGTGAATCAAGCGGTTTTCGCGAAAACCGCTTTAACGGTGCTGGTCTATTGCCTCGATGTTGAGGCATTAGCCAGCACCGAAATTTCTATTTTGGGGCACCTGCTCCATCAATATGGCTAAGCCCTCTGCCGGTCTGAGCTTCGGAAGTGAAAGTAACTTCACTTCCGTCGCTCTGAATATGCTACTTGACTGCTCCTAGTGGTAGTTAAGTAGCATTGCAATGGAAAATATTTAAAATACATATTTAATTAATTAAAAACAGGTCATATAGCTATATTAGCCTATAGGGTTAAAATTAAATATTTTTTAGCATAAGGGATAGGGTTAAAATTAAAATTAAAAAATATTAAGGTATATAATAAGGATTAGAGTTGGGGTTAAATTTAGTGTTAGGGTTAAATTTTGGGTTCGGGTTGGGGTCAAATGGTCAATATAGGAAAAAAACAAAAAACACTATTTTTGTTTTTTGCCCCATAACTCGCAAAAAAATACCAAAAATATGGAAACATGCATATTTTTGAACTCGGGGCAACATTTAGAAACTATTTAGACGGGGTCTTTTTTAATGATTTTATTTGTATAAATTATATTTTAGGTCAAAGATAGAAAAAGTGTTTTTTTTTTAAATTTTCATCATATTTTATGATTTTTTTTGTAGTAAATTATAAGATATGATGGACATAATGGTATCTAATGAAAGCCCTTCTTATGACGATAAAAACAACATATAATTTGTGTGGGTACAGTATGTGAGAAAGAAAAAAATTACAGCTAAACACAAACACCCTAGAAATGTCAAAACAGCCATTGTCACCAAGGGAAAGTCAAGGTGAAAATGTCTTGTCACTAAGGGGTTAAAGCCATATTTTTCTAATATCCGAAAATGTCTGACTTGATAATATGAGATTTATTATTGTTTATATTATTGTATTCACATATTCCAGAATAACCTAGTCAGTGGGCACTCATAGAGATTAATGATTCTGCTCAGATTGGATGTGCGCAACAGCTGTTTTTGTTGTTGTTGTTTAGCTGTATTATTTTTCCCTTTTTCATTAATGAAACATGTGTGGCAGTTGGTAGGATGTTCTTTGGGTGATGTTCTATCCTTGATGCACATTTGGAAAGTGCTGAGCATCAAAAAATACACAACAATTGGTTAAATGTGTTACATTTGCAACAAAGACCCTATTGTACACTATTGTCCTTATTAAATCTTATATCATCCATTTTTCCTATATTGAACTTTTGACCCCAACCCGAACCCAAAATTTAACACTAAATTTAACCCCAACTCTAACCCTTATGCTATGGGTTAATATATTTTCATTTTAATTTAATTTTAACCCTATCCATTATGCTAAAAATGATTTAATTTTAACCCTATAGGCTAATCTAACTATTTAACCAGTTTTATACTAATTAAATATTTATTTTAATTATTTTACATTGCTATGCTGCTTGGCTACCACTAGGGGCAGTCAAGCAGCTTATTCAGAGCGACGGAAGTGAAGTTACTTTCACTTCCGAAGCTCAAACCTCAGACTGCCAGGCACATCCATTGTCGGGAACGGAGTTAAAAAAAAGGGTTAAATAGATTGTAGGGAAGAAAGATGAACAAGACGTAGGTCAGTTAGGAGAGTATTACAGTAATCAAGATGAGAGTTCACAAGCGAGGAATGGATGAATGTGCAAAATCTGCAGAGGAGGTCATTAGTGGACAGAAAGACTCTAAATGTGAGTGCAAAATCTTCTCCAGCAACTTGGATGTAAAAGAGGAGACAGGAGATATGACGGTAGTTTGACAGGAGCATGGGCTCTAAAGAAGATTTTTTTTTAGCATAGTCATGATTTGGGCATGCTTGAAGGTTGATATAATTCCTGAGGCCAGAGAGAGGTGGGTTAGGGTTGGGCAGAGGAGAGGTGTATATGGTGACATGGGATGGGGTCTAGCGTGCAAGTAGTAGATCTCAAAACTGCAAGGAGTACATTTATCTCTTTCTCAGCTACAGGTAGGAGTTATTTCGAGTGGGTATGGAGGAGGAAATAGTCAGCAGGCAGATGTGGTAAGTTGTAAGAGGTAAAGTTACACCTGATTGCATCAACTTTTCTTTTGGATTTGGATGGACGAATGGATCAGATGGACAGAGGAGGGTATTATATATTTAGGGGACATTTGGGGTTTGATGATTGGGTTGATATAAGGGTTGAGAAGTAGTGTTGCTTGGACTGATAGAAAGCAGAGTTGATAATGAAAAAAATCCTCTTTGCAGTGTGATTTTCTAAAATGCCTCTCAGCAGTACGGGTAAATATTTAATTATGTTTCTAGTGCAGCTGTAAATAGTAGGAGGGTGCAGTTTGATAAAAATGCATGTAGTCCCATGGGCTCAACTTGCACATTTTTCTTCTGTCTCTGGTGCCTCAACGGAGGAATATTCCCATATCCAACACATAAGTAAACAGCAAAAGAATTCCATGGACCAATAAAATGCTTAACCCATTTTGCATGCTTCTGCTTTGTCAAAAGCTGGAGTTTGATAGTAATCTTTTCAACTGAGCTGGATGATGATGTGAGGTAGTATGCTGATGTAGAATGGGGTACAATGTTACAATAAAGTAAATTACTTAGTGAATTTCATTAATTAATGTGGATACAAAAGGTTACATTAATAAGGGAAAACATATTTAATTTGTACTTACCTTGCTAGTCTATTCCATGGAAAAAACAGATGTTGCTAACGTACTGTATAACAATATTGTATTGTGATGTCTATCTTTCCTAGCCACTCGGTGCAAAAAATGATATAATTCAGAAGTCATATCCTCTGACTTCCTCTAACATGAAAGAGTATCCTGAATTACTATTTTACTATTAAGGGTTCTGAATGTAAATTTTATAAATCAAGAATAAAATGTTTTGACAAGGAACTTATGTTTCACAAAAATCACTTGAAATAATTTCACAAAATATGTTCTGTTTTACAATGTACATATTAGAAATAAAAGTTAAAAAAAATCAGTTACTTTAGAATTTGATGAATAATAAAATTCTCTATTTAGTCTATTCACTAAAATGTAAGAATAGTTTGAGGAAGTCAACTTTGGGGGCCAATGTTCAATTTAATACACCCAGAGAAAATAGGAAAGCAGCACCCCAAAATGAACTAGGCAGGGCTCCACAACCCCTAACAACAGGGAAAAAAACAGACACGATGCTCAGCACTTGAGTGAGATGAGGTTTCTAATCCAACATGCATGGCAACTCTGGTGTCAAATTTGACATTGTCTCAGACAAAAAAAACCCTCAGGTCTGAATCTTTCCCATCAAAAGTAATGGGATGCAAAATGATCAAAGCTATTTTTGAGTCTAACTCGGGTGCTATATTTGACTTTGTCAACCTCTAAAATGTTAATGAACAGGCCCATATCTGTCTTTAGGTGTTTAATTTAAAACCTCTAATGGTATAACAGTTTTCATTATATTTACAGCACTTGGGCAATGCAGGCTTATGCAGAGAGTTTGACTTTCCATGCGCAGTGAGAGTCATACATATTATAAGCTTCTGCAGTCTATCTTTAAAAAAAAAGCTGCCTGTCTCAGTTCATCTCCTTTGAACAAAACTGAGATATTGAATTATAATACCAAATATGTTGTGTTATGACTCTGTCTTACACTGCTTCTGTCATCTTTTGTATTTCACTTAACACCACATATGACCGCCAGTATCTCCCTTCTAATGTCTTCCATTAGCAGGGCACTTAACCCCCAGGCCAGAATTATGCAAGCAATTAATTGCAGAATCCATACAACATAGTTGATACCATTTGTGTATCAACGGCATGTGCTGTGAATTGATAAGCAATACAATTCACGCACCTTTAACCTTGAAACACTAATTATGGTGTTTGCAGGAGATACCTAGAATTTTGTAATACTAGAGTGTTTGAGAAAAGCTCAAACGACAGACAGATATTTTTTTCTATTGAATAATACCTACTCAGACCATCCAAAATGTTGTTATGCTCACTTATGCTCACTTATGCCATTACATAAGGAATATCGTCATGAATATATCACTACTTAGGTTGAGGTGTATAAGGCACTAGACTCAGATGCACAAGTTTGTCCATTAAATATGCTATAGCCAGCTTGCCAATTAATAAGCCACAGCTAATTTGCCCAATAATATGCCAATATTATTTTGTCATTAATAAGCCAGTATTATTTTGTCATTAATAAACCAATGTGCCTATTATTATTCCAGTGTTATTTTACCACTAATAAGCCACAGCCAATTTTCCCATTAATATGCCATTATTATTTTACCATTAACAAGGCGGTATTTTTTTTTCCATTAATAAGCCAGACAATTCCCACGAATATGGCAGTGTTTTTTTGCATTGATTATGGCCCAGCTAATTTGCCCATTAATATGCCAGTATTATTTTGCCATTATTATGCCCCAGCCAATTTGCCCAGTAATATGCCAGTATTATTTTTCCATTATTATGCCCCAACCTATTTGCCCAGTAATATGCCAGCATTATTTTGTCATTATTATGCCCCAGCCAATTTGCTCAGTAATATGCCAGCAATATTTTGCCATTATTATGCCCCTTCCAATTTGCCTAGTAATATGCCAGCATTATTTTGCCATTATTATGCCCCAGCCAATTTGCCCAGTAATATGCCAGTATTATCTTGCCATTGTTATGCCCCGGCCAAATTGCCCAGTAATATGCCAGTATTATTTTACTATTATTATGCCATAGCCAGTTTGCCCAGTAATTTGCATTATTATGCCCCAGTCAATTTGCCCAACATGTCCCCCGGTGGTCTCCTCCGTGCAGTCACCAGATATGACGTGATATCATATCTGGTGGCACTGATTTTTTTTTTTACCCAGAAAAAAAAAAAATCAACAACATACCCTTCATGGTAGTGTATATTGTTATTATTATTGTGTATATTATGGAAATCCATACTTACAGTCAATCTACAATTAATGTAAACATATACAATATAATTCCTAGATATGTGAGCATTAAGGTGAAATATAAAACAGTTTCACAAACATTTTCCAATCTTCATTTAATAACTGTTAATCAATGATAATAGAAATATGAGAAAATGGTGAAATACATCCATCTCTATGACACGCAAAATATATTTGACCGTTTTATTTTCTTAACGTCTGACATCTGACAGCAAAGGGAATTAACAGGTAAGATCAACCAGATCTGTTGTATTCCTAAAACAAAATAAGGCACACAAACCTACCCTTTGAACACTGCTAATCTCAGTCATGTTTTGTCTGGTAGTTGGAATTGCTATGTTATGCCTCAGGCAAGGGCTCATATTCATTTTTCACTTGGCTTGGATTCCCACATGATTTTGTCTGACAGTGTAAAAGTTGTTCTCTGTCCCTGAAACAGCCAATCTAGTGTCACCTCTGGGAGTGAAAGAGCATCGTAAGAAGGTTCAGTTTTATATTGCTTTTACCAAGGTTAAAAATAAAGACTCCTGGGATAATACTGCAACATGGGAAGATCCCTTATTCATGTGCAGTAGGATAGCATATGTAACATTTTCTACATACATCTCTATCCTACTTTTCTAAAATTTAAAGGAGAAATGAACACATATTTTAACCTTTATAAAAGTGAAGGATGGTAATATTGATAAGTGCCAATCTATACTCTGCTTTTAAGGTTTGATAAGTTTATAATACTGGATCTGGCTTATGCTTATTAATATGCATATTCAAACATAATATTATGTAATATTCAAGAAAAACTCTAAACATCTTTTTAATTAGATGAATAAATACAAGTATTATTCCTGGTCAGACAGAAATACATTGTATATCTTTGTTGGAGTTACATTATAAAATTATAAACCAATGGTACATACCAGACTAAATAGAATATCAAATACAAACTCAGACCAATGTTGGTGAAGTTTTCAAGCAAAAGGCTATTTATATTGTGGGAATGTATCACTGTTGATAAGTGAACTGAACAAGGTGCTAAAGTTCTTATTCTTTTTTATTTTTTACTTAATATAGATTTACTACATGTTAACATCAATCCAAAGAACCTAGCAATCTATACACTCTTTGCAGTGACCATATATTTAGCCAGGAACGGTAAAAAACTGGAAGCCATCATTGGAGGACAGTAATAAACCAGATAGAATTCCAGCACGTTATGGAAATGGGCTACTACAGTTGTACGGGGCAATTAGACACAAACACAGGGGAATTTTGTGAGATTTAACTGACTGTAAAGTGTAGGCAAACCTGGGAAGTTCGACAACTGTCCTGTTTTTCACTTTTGAATACTCTCTTTCTCACTATAGAATGATAAACTTTAACATGTTTGGGAATGGCCTTATAAACCCTCCCAGTATGTATAGAAGTGATTACTGCTTCTTTAAGATCATTGTTGATGTATTTCCTCCTTGGCTTTGTGATAAAACCTTGGCTTTTATAGAGGTGGTCACAGTGGTGTATCTTGATTTTGTGCTGCCCTAGGCAGACAAAATCCGGGCACCCCCCTACCCAAGCTGCACACCCACGTTACACACCTAAGACATGCCCCATCATTCAGACTCACATCAAGCTCATACTCCCATCACACTCAGTCACACACTCCTACTCCCATCACGCACACTCTGACTCCCATCACACTCAGTCACACACACTGTCTCCCATCACACACACTCTGACTCCCATCACACTCAGTCACACACACTGTCTCCTATCACACACACTCTGACTTCCATCACACTCAGTCACACACAGTCTCCCATCACACACACTCTGACTTCCATCACACTCAGTCACACACAGTCTCCCATCACACACACTCTGACTCCCATCACACTCAGTCACACACACTGTCTCCTATCACACACACTCTGACTTCCATCACACTCAGTCACACACAGTCTCCCATCACACACACTCTGACTCCCATCACACTCAGTCACACACAGTCTCCCATCACACACACTCTGACTCCCATCACACTCAGTCACACACTGTCTCCCATCACACACACTCTGACTCCCATCACACTCAGTCACACACAGTCTCCCATCACACACACTCTGACTCCCATCACACTCAGTCACACACACTGTCTCCCATCACACACACTCTGACTCCCATCACACTCAGTCACACACACTGTCTCCCATCACACACACTCTGACTGCCATCACACTCAGTCACACACACTGTCTCCTATCACACACACTCTGACTTCCATCACACTCAGTCACACACAGTCTCCCATCACACACACTCTGACTCCCATCACACTCAGTCACACACACTGTCTCCCATCACACACACTCTGACTCCCATCACACACACACACACACACACACACAGTCTCCCATCAGCACTTACCTTTCTTTGGTGCTTAGTGGCAGGCAGCATGGTCCCTCCATGCTGCCTGTTCGGCTTCCCGGCGATTGTGCCGACAGGTCACGTGACCGGGCGCGCGTATGACGTCCCGTCACATGACTGTCGGCACTTCCGTGTCGGCACACTGCACGGGGAGCCGGACAGGCAGCACGGAGGTTTCTCTGTGCTGCCTGTTCGGCTCCCCGTGCAGCCTGGCAGGCAGAGCGATGGTGAGGGGGGATCTTCCGTTCCCCTCTCACCTCCGTCTCTGCCTGCAAGCGCGGTGGGGTTTTTTTTTTTATTTATTTAAAGGGCCGGATTTTTTTTTTTTAAATTTTTTCTTTTTCCAGTGCTGGGGGGCGCTGCCGCCCCCCAAAATTTGCCGCCATAGGCATCCGCCTAGGATGCCTCGCGGTAAATACAGCACTGGGTGGTCACACTTGCTGGTGATCAATTAATTAAGGGCATTTGATTTGCATCACATGGCTGTTATTTAGCTTCTTAATTCCTATAGAAGCAGTAAGAGTGTACTTAGTTTTTCCCACATGGCTTTTCCATTTTGGCTTTATTTTTGTTAAATAAATCATGACACTGTGTAATATGTCATGAGTTGCTGTTCATCTGAGGTTGGATTTAACACATTTTAAGACCTGCTAAGGAACAGATGATTGTTTGCCTGAAATTGCAATGCATTTCCGAACATGTACATGTTTGGACATGACATGGTAGCTTCTATCATTGGGGATATGTATTTGCCTAGAAATAACTGAAACTTAAAACCAGACTGTGGGATAAAATAACGGCCACAGCACTTTATTTACATAGTCATTGCATTACATTATAAATATATACATTCCACACATATATATCCGTATTATACAATGACTAAACATAACATTCCATATACAGAAAAAACCGACCAAGCTTGCACGAGTATCCAGGTGGCTGCCGAATAAGTCCATGTTCTGGGCATATACCAATGCCCCCAATACCTGAGGTTCGAGGTACCACTTTCCCCTCAAACCTCCCACTAGAGTCCCGATTGACTCTCCCCAATCCATTCTTCCATTAACCCTCCTAGATACCCTGCAAGCTTCCGCCAACACTGTGACATGTAAATAAATAAAGGCTCATTAACCAGAAAAAATTAGGGAGGGTGGGTGGGACAACAGGTAGGGGAAAAAACTTTCCTAAAATGTCGACCAAACGTCCTGTTCCTAGCTTTTATAAACTCCCAATTCCTCCTACTAATTCCCACTATAGGCTGAACATATCCCCTCAGCACCCTGTCATGATTGCCCCTCCCCGACCTTGTCTGGGGGCTACATGACATGGTAGCTTCTATCATTGGGGATATGTATTTGCCTAGAAATAACTGAAACTTAAAACCAGACTGTGGAGTAAAATAACGGCCACAACACTTTATTTAAATAGTTATTGCATTACATTATATATATATACATTCCACACATATATATACGTATTATACAATGACTAAACATAACATTCCATATCCAGAAAAAAACGACCAAGCTTGCACGAGTATCCAGGTGGCTGCCGATTAACTCCATGTTCTGGGCATATACCAATGCCCCCAATACCTGAGGTTCGAGGTACCACTTTCCCCTCGAACCTCCCACCAGAGTCCCGAATGACTCTCCCCAATCTATTCTTCCATTAACCCTCCTGGATACCCTGCAAGCTTCTGCCACAAGCCCATCATCCCGGATGGGCTCCCCCCCCCCCCACACCACACTGTGGCCATCTCAATCCCCCCTTGCAGCGCTAGGTTGATAAAATCCAACCCTAGTTCGTTCGGGTGTACCCCGTCTGCCCTGAACAAACCTCCAGTCTTACCCTCTAAATCAAAGTGCTGCACCACCACCCCGCAATGCTTTCGTAAAAAACTGTCCATCAGCTTGTTTACTTTTCCCCGGCGTGCCTCCAAACCGACCGGGGAACCATCTCAGACCATACGATCCTGATCCCAGGGAGAAGATCAAGCAAGCGGAATACATCCCGCTGCATGATCTTCACCAACTCCCTCTGCGGCACTACCCCTAAATCATTCCCCCCGGCATGAATAAGGAGTATGTCGGGGAGGCAACCCCAACCTACTCCTTGCATAACAGTACTTACAACATTTTTCCATAACATCCCCCTGACCCCAAACCACTTCAAACGAACCCGATCTGGAGGAAAGCCCAGCTGAATGAATGGCCGACAATCCACACTTCCACACCGGCACCTGGAACAGAAATTACAACATGAACAACATTGCACTTTTAATTCCGCTCACACGTACCTAGGTACACCAATCAACCCAAAAAACTCATTTTTTTCTTTTTTTTTTAATAACATTCGTTTTTTTTTTGTAAACTTCAAAACCAAACAATTTTTTTTTTTTTTTACTTACAACAACAACCTATGAGGACGAACATAGGATTTAAAACGTCTCGATTCCCATCGGCCAATCTTCTTAACTTAAGCCACCCCCAGGCCTAGCCGTGAAGCCTCTGTGGCAGCCCCAATCTGAAAAGAACGAGTGCCGAATTCCTGAGCTGGCACCCCCAGGCGACTCAACGCCATCCTCATTACCCTGAGGAACTGAAACCGAGACAAACCAAAGAAGTTTGCGTGGACCAGGAGGGACTGGGACCCCTGCGCCCGCACTGCCAAAAACTCCCTGATGCAACGTACCTGGCACACCCATTCACCTGGTACCTGAAACAGTTCAACCATCCGGCCCCGCTTGGCCATATCCATTTTGGAGGACCTGAGCCAAATCAACAGCTTCCCTGTCTCGCATACCACATCCGGCGCCCAGATGCCACCCAACCAGGCCCTGGAGGGACTAACTAGCTCCGATATACGGAATGTTCCGAAAAATGCCAGGGAAAATGCTGCGCTGAATAACAGATACTCATAGTCAGATATGCTCCTCCACCATATTACGCAGCAAAGCAACCGACACTGGGCGCCTAACGTCAGCCTGTCGTTTACCCTTCCGAAAGCCCTTCAGCGCCTGCCTGACCAAAAAATTAATGCAAACGTCGACCCCCTCTCAATTTAAACAAAAAGTACAATGCCGCCACCGCCTTTTCTAATTTGAAAGGGGAAGCTCCGCCAGACGAAAGCTGCACTAAAAACCAAAGCAATGCATTGAGCTGCGACTCCTCGGAGAGGGGTCCACCCCCGCTACCCACCAGAGCTTCCCAGTCCCGCCAGACCCTCGCATACGCCGTCCACGTGGAAGGAGCAAGCGACCGCCTTACCCATCCCGGAAGCACTCCATCCCGATCTTCCACAGCACCAACGGGCAATCCTGCCCCATCTTGTCCGCTCCTGGAGCCTCTGCTCGAAACCACTCCCACAGGAATCGAGAAAGATCATCCGCTATAACGTTTAAGTGTCCCGGTACATGCTTTGCACAGAACGAGATGTTCAGTTCCATGCAAAGCAGTACAAAAAGCCGCAAAAGGCTGCTGACAGGTTGTTCACTGAATGCACGACTGCCAGGTTTTCAGAAAAAAAGACAACCCGACGGTCCCACATGCACCCCCCATAACGTTAAGGCCACAAGCAAGGGGAACAGTTCCAGATTGAACGACTTTTTGCCACTTTCTTAACCACCCATTTGAGAAATGTGCTAAATTAGGCGCAAGAAACCGAACACCCCATAGGTAAACATAGATCCATGTAAAACTCTTGTTCAAACCAGCAACCCAAAAGGTGCTGACAATCCGGGTAGATGGGAAGGAGACGGAAGGCAGACTCAATGTCCACTTTTGCCATCAGCGCCCTGGCCACCGGGTCGCGGACCAAGTCTACTGCCTTGTCAAATGATGTGTACGATACGGAGCAAAGCTCCCTATCGATGTCATCATTTACCGACCCTCCCTTAGAATAAGACAAATGATGGATCAAACAGAATTTCCTGGGCTCCTTCTTGGGGACCACCCCCAAAGGAGAAACCCAGAAATTCTCCATCGGTGGTTCAGGAAACGGGCCAGCCATCCTGCCCGCCTCCAGCTCCTTATTAAGCTTATCCCTCACTACCTCTGAAAATTGAAGCACAGACTTCAAGTTCCGCCGGGAGATGCGGCCCGGAATGAATGGAATGCAGAACCCGACCCGAAACCCGTCATTCAAAAACTTTGCGTCCATGCGCCTAATATAGCGCCTTAGCCACGGCAGCATCGCGACTCTGTTCACTGGTGTTTTCCCCTTGAGACCCAGACTGCCCGGCCGAACCCCCTGACTTACTGCGCTTGAAGCAGCGGGATGCGCTAGGGAGCCTCCGCAGACCGAGCACTCGTGACGGAACTTGCAAGAGGTACCCCATCTGCTCGGCGCGCTTTTCACCTATGACGTTAGCCAGGATGCAATAGGACCGCAACCAGTTTTCCGAAAGATTTTGGAAGCTTCCTCTTTCTCTCTTCTTCCTCCTTTTTCTTCCTATCCTCTTTTTTCTCATCCTCCTTGATGTCAATAGACTCTTCCAAGGGAAGCAGAGAAAGAAGCTCAACATACTCCCCCTTCCAGATCTTCTCCCGTACCTCTACCTTCAAATGCACGCCTAATGGACGCATAAGAAGAGTATCGCGCCACCTCCGCCACATTCACCGACCCTGCCTCCGTCACCCGTGCGTCGCTGCCCAAGGAACCCCACGCCACCGCTGACCCGTGCAAACCCCCACCCAGGGATTGATGCGGATCAACCGACGGTTCCGCCGCAGACCTGGTCGCTCTACTAGAACCGCCGCTCACCGGGGGAGGGGACACGGGAGGGACCCAGGCAGACACTACCGTTTCGGCTACTACTGTGTCATGTCTACTTGCTCACGAATCTAAGAATATCAGCAAGCCCCGAGCAACTCTGCCTCCCCCGTCTATCAGGAGAAGGGGTTACAATTAACTCACTGATCGGCTAGGCCAAGCCGCTCTGCTGCTCCGGAAGCTGAGCCTCCCCCGCCGAATGCGTCCCACCGGCACTTGTCCTCCTCAAGTCCCCTGACTTGTCTGTGCTGCGGCAGCCTCCAGGCCTAATGTCAGCTCCCATACGCTGCCGCTCCCTGTCTTGCGGATGCCTAGAAGAGGAAGAACACTGGGAACTTATCGGCGAACCAATCAACCTGTCAGGAGATGGGGGCAACCCCTGCCACCGCGCCGCCCGCCGCGCTGCACGCACCAGCCCTTTGCCGGCCACAATCCATGGGAGACGAGGACCTACTGTCTGGAGACTGCACCCTACGCCGAGACCTACAGCGGCTGCAAACTTCCTGCCGCCTAATCTGTACCCCCCCGCTCCTCCCGGACCACATTGCATAAACAACAAATGCCCCATCACATGCCACCATCACCCTCATTACATACCCCCACCATGTCCTTTACATGCCTTCATCACCCCAATTAATTGGAAGGAGCTAAAGCTTGCTGAATGGTGGGGGAGAGAGCAAAATTGTTTGAAGCACCAGAAGTGTGCTTTTACCTCCTCTGGCAAAGTGCCACCCTAGGTAAGTGCCTTGTTTGCCTTGTGGAAGATACATTACTGGTATTAGGTTTAGGGGTTAGTATTATGGGTTAGGGGTTAGTATTAGAATTTAGTTTTGGGTTAGAGGATACTTTTAGGGTAAAATGTTTTTTTTTTTTTATGGGAGATTAGTGTAAGGAGCTGATAGTTCAGTGCCAAAATAGCTGCTCTGGATTGTCAGCACTCTAACTGCTGTGGTGAACTGGCTTCGAGTGTCCTATACCCTTGTAGTTATGCCAGCACTGGCTCAAAAGGCTGTATTTCTTCCTAGGTACCCACTGAAAAAGCCAAAAAATGGAGTGCTTTCTTATTCCTGCAGCACACCATCTGCTTACTTTAAAAAAAAAAAAAAACTAATACATGAATGTTTTTATTTTATTTTCAATTTGATTTCCTGTTTACATCAACTTCATATTTAAAAGTTAGTTTTGTGATTGTGATTTTGCAGGCATTTTTTTCATATCCAACAAATATATTTTAACCAATTTCAAACCAAACAGAAAGAACATTAAAAAATAAACAAAAACAATGAAAGTCATTTCTTTTGTTGTAATCAGTTTTTTTGGGAAATAATTTTATAGGCAGCAGTGAATGATGAATTATTTATAATGTGCTATGCTACTTAGAAATGTCCCTTAAAGTAAATTGATGTTCACCTGAAACACAATTATGCTAAGATGGAGAGAGCAATCAATCTTATCTGTTCTTACCAAGCTTTTCATTTTGAAATTTAAATAAACTACATCTGGGTTTAGGTCACATTTCAGTGCCCTTATTTTAGCCCTTAAAATGTATTGTAATGCAAAAATAAACAGAAACGGATAAAATGTCATTGTGATGGGAATGCCAAGAACACACACAAAAATGATTCAATATGAAAGACAGCTCCTTGTGTGAAAACAATTTTATTATAATTTGCTAAAACTGTTTTTGAATTGCTAACCGTAATCTCTTGGAATACATTGTAGTGATTGCTATATAAATCTTCTTATTAGATGTTTCCCAAAGGGGGCAGTAGCAATAAGCATCTCTGATAAGCTAAGCCTAATTAAAGCTTTTATAGTCACATAGCATGAGAGTTACACTGTATTGTAATGTTATACTAAATCCCATAGAGCATACTTGTCTCCCATCCTAAAAAGGTTAAAACTACAATAGAAGATGTAGTTTGGCTTATTCCCTTCTAATTTAAATCTCTTTCAGAGTATAGTTCATACTTTATTCAATAGGATCAGAATGGAAAACAATAAAATTGTAGTGTTTTAGTCCCCATCCAACTGTGCGATTAAGTCGGTTGTGTGTGAGGGTATGCCACAAGTGGATAAAAACAAAATTTAAGCAAGGAATTATAATTTAGCATGATAAAAGGCTCTTGTGTGTAATTAAATGATATAGTCCTATAAATATTAATTAATGGTTTTGGATTATCTAATGTTAATTCTGTCTCCAGATGTAAAATAATACCAACAAGTCATCGACAATAGATGAAATTATGTGTTGGTGTAGTGGATATATGGAACAATGGGATGGGGAATAAATCTGCTAATATTTTAGAAAACCTTAAAATAATGAACTGATACAAGCAAAGCCATTCCCTAAGCTAACCATTTTGGGATTTTTGATGTATCATTGAATTGTTAGTAACAACAGAGAAAACTCAGTGTGCCGTTAACCTGTGGTGTTCATGTCAATACACAATGTCATAAATCACAGTTCATTACCTAAATTAATGTTTAAATGTCATTGTTATTAATATTGTTCCCCAACTGGTTTAGTCTTTTGGGATATGTGTTGATTAAATTGTGTGTGTGTGTGTGTGCCCAAGGATTATGTATGTTATGTTTGTAAATGGGAGTTACCACAATTTTATAAACGTGTTGTTTTTTCAGTCCAGCATTTTATTTGTTTATTGCAACTTATATAAATTTGATTCAGTTATAAAATTGTAAACTTAATGTATGTGCATTGTTCAGAATGTTAATACATGTTGTGTGTTTTTTTAATAGAATATCCTTTCACTTAATGGTGTTTGTACATATCACTATATGGTGCTAACCCCAGCTAAATACTTTAAGTCCAGAACAAGAATGCACACCAAGTTATTCTTTTCAATATACACAAGTCAGCATATACCAGGATTCACATTTCCTAGCTGGGAGTCAGAGCTGAATGTAAACCTGATATATCTTTTAAAGAAGCAAAAGGTTTTTTTTTTTAAAAAGTCTAATGTCCCTTTAAAAATGATTTTAGCACTGTTCCAGCCATATATCAAAGTGGTCTCACTGTTTTATGAGATAAACAATGTTATGCTAATCATTAACTATCTCACATCACTTGGTACAAATACAGATCACTGAAATATGAAAATGACTATACTATTTTATAAACATATATTTCAAACTACCGGCATTAAAATAGTATTTGAGATTACCTGCAGATGGATTGTTTTATATATATTTGCATGAATCTGTTTGAAGACCTACTACACATGGCACAGGTAGTGGTGAATACACAGGTGTGAAACATTAAAACATAATGGTTATGATCTAATTCCTAACTTCCCAACTGTCAAATCAGGACAGCAGGAGGGCAAACTGGGAGATAACTTGGGCTGTCACTCAATCTGCATGTGCACAATGTGCAGTATGCCTTCTCCAGTGTCCCCATTTCCATCAAAATCATTGTGTTGGGTAGGAGCAAGCCAGATGAACTGGCCCAAAAAATGTAAGCCTAAAACATCATTATTTATAAGTGAACAGGTTTGAATCTAGAGTACAAACCAGTATCTAAGATTGTATCTTCTCTCCCATTTGAGCAGCATCCCTAAAGATAAATCTCATGTAGCAAAGTGAGAGATTATCTGACATGGTATAATTAATAGTGATAAACCAAGAATGGACAGCGCTGAATAGCCTGTGCTATAGGATGGTACCTACTTATGAGGATAATCAACCATTTTTTGCTCGCTGTCACCATTACAGAAGGCAGTCCAGACCCGAAATGCAGGGCAAGCCTCCTCTGCATGTGGAACACAATAAACAGAGACGTAGGTTTCGGTCTATCATAGTCAGTGTGGTATGGCTGGTGTGAGCCAATCCGGATAACACATGGAGACAAAAGAAGTGCGAATCATGTCTTTATCGTGTAATTAATAGTCGTATGAGTATCAGAAATTATTGCACATCACCTTGAGATTAATTATTCTTTTGATCATTTGTAATTACTTCTCAATCATGGTGTAAGGTTTTTTTCCCCCTTTTGATGAGGTTTTCTATCCCTGGAGATGAGAGACATATTCTGTTACCAATTCACTATTCTTTTAATGAAATACTTGGTAGTAACTATCCTATATCATTATTAAATAGAAGCTTCTGAAAGAGTAATATTTCTCTTTATCTTTATTGATCTTTTATTTTGGTTTAAAATGATTCAGAAATTGGGGATTGTAACAGTTGGATGAAAAATAATAATGTAAGCTTGCAATTTAATACATCAGTCTAACAAAATGGCGATTAATTATCTTGTTGTTAGGCTGAATGCAGGTCAGTCCATGAGAACAGAGTAGCTTCTGACATTTACAGGAAACCTATTTTTCTAATATGTTGTTACACAAATCATCTTGACATTCAAATAACTTCAAGACATATATTCCTAAGGGGCAATTTAAGCACCTTGGTTAGCTTAGCAGAACAGATTTTCAACTCCAGTAACTGTGTCTACTGAAAATTATGTATGCTTAACAAACTATCATAACTAACATTAACACACTGTATATTTTGTAATATTTTATTCTAAAAAAAATACATATTTTTTTAATCAGTGGGAATTTCGAAATATCATTACAGCTTTAACTACTTGAAATATGATTAGTGTTGAGCGAACCCGAACCGCACTGTTCGGGTCGGTACCGAACATTACGGTTTTTGGACCCCGGACCCGAACACAGAGATTTCACTGTATGTTCGGGTTGGAGTTCCCGGTTCGGCGATTTAATGGCGCTTTTTGAAAGGCTGCAGGGCAGCCAATCAACAAGCGTTTGACTTGTTTGCCCTTAGAACCATCACATGGCTGTGATTGGCCAGTGCAGCATAAGACGAGTTTTTTTTCCAGAGCAAATGCTCTGAAAAATACCCCTCTTCTTACATTCGAGGTCGACCTCGATTTGAGGTCAGACTATAAGACTGGGTTCCAGGTCCCCCGCAGAGCTACAGGGGACCTGGATCCCCTGCTGCTGCCCGGCAGGACCGCCGGGACTTCTATGATGAAGCCGGGCGGCAGCAGGGGAGGTCTGCGGTCATCGCGCAGACATCCTCCACTGCCTCGCTAGCCACCAGGAGAATCGGGCAGCTGTCCGTCATAATAGATGGAGGTGTCGGGCAGCATGGAGGATGTCTGCACGTATCGTGCAGACATCACTTGGCTGCCCCCACTAGCCTCCAGGGAAAGAAACAAGGTGAGGGGGAGGGAGAGAGGGGGGGAGACACACAGAGACAGGGGGAGGGGGGGAGACACACACAGACAAGGGGAGGGAGGGAGCGAGCGGGAGACACACCCAGACAAGGGGAGGCAGGGGGAGACACACACAGACAAGGGGAGGGAGGGAGGGGGAGACACACACAGACAAGGGGAGGGAGGGAGTGGGGAGACACATATAGACAAGGGGAGGGAGGGGGGAGACACACACAGACAAGGGGAGGGAGGGGGGAGACACAGACAAGGGGAGGGAGGGGGAAGAGAGAAAAGGGGAGGGGGATAGAGAGAGACAAGGGGGGATAGAGAGAGACAAGGGGGGATAGAGAGAGACAAGGGGAGGGGGGAAGAGACAAGGGAGGTGGAGAGAGATAAGTTTGAGGGGAGGGAGAGAGAGACAACGCTGGGGGGGGAGAGAGACAGCTGGGGGAGGGGGAGAGAGGCCGTATTGGCACATAAAAGGAAATAAAAACAAGAAATGCATTTGTATAATATCAATTTTTTTTATTAAATATTAAAAAGCAATTTACATATATACAAGTTAAACTTTTTTTTCCTATAGGGTAGTCTTATATTCAGGCTTTTAGTTTTTTTCCTAAAGGAATATACAAAGTTTGGGGGGTCGTCTTATAATCAGGGTCATCTTATAATCGAGCAAATACGGTATAAGCTGGAGTCACGTACGCGCACATCACATGAGCTCTTCTTAGTGTAGGGAGAGGATGCTGCAGCTGTGAGGGACAGATTAAAAAAAATTCTGGTGTTGAATCTGCAAACTACAGCGATTATTCAAATTACAGTGATTATTTTAATGGGTGCTATACTATATATTTGTACCCTGCCCTGAGCCCAGTGCCACAGAGAGTGCAGTGCATGTGTGCCAGGCACATGACTTTAATCCTGTTCTATTAGCTCAGTGGGCAACATCTAGGCATTTTTAAATACTGCAATTTGTTGGTGTTAAATATTACATTTGCGTCCTGCACTTCATATCTGAGAGTCAAATAGAACCGTCAAATACTGTGCTTACAGCGCACTTTGAAAAATTCAAATAGTTTTGGGTGCTAAATAGTACATTTGCGTCTTGTGTTGCACTTCATATCTGTGAGTCAAATAGAACAGTCCAATACTGTGCTTACAGCGCACTTTGAAAAATTCTAATTGTTGTACTAAATAGTACATTTACGGCCTGCACTTCATATCTGAGAGTCAAATAGAACCGTCAAATACTGTGCTTACAGCGCACTTTGAAAAATTCTAATTGTTTTGGGTGCTAAATAGTCCATTTGCGTCTTGTGGTGCACTTCATATCTGAGAGTCAAATAGAACAGTCCAATACTGTGCTTACAGCACACTTTGAAAAATTCTAATTGTTGTGCTAAATAGTACATTTACGGCCTGCACCGCATATCTGAGAGTCAAATAGAACAGTCCAATACTTTGCTTACAGCGCACTTTGAAAAATTATAATTTTTGTGCTAAATAGTTAATTTACATCTTGAGGTGCATTTTTTGCAGTCCAATAAACAAAAAAACAAAAAAAATACAAATAAAAAACAGTGTTGGCTACCTCCTCCTCCTCCAACGCCGCTTCCACCTACACCGCCACAGTCACCGACCCCTCCTCAACCTATGGGTCACTTAGTATAAACTGAAAGAGAATACCCTGCACTCCAACCCTCTCTCAAATGGATAAATCTAAAGCAGCCATGCTTTAGATTTAGATTTATGTTCTTCCAAAGCTAAAATCAAAGATTCCATCTAATGCTATTTTATGGCTCAGCTGTATTTGTAATTTGTATGTATTTTATGTTATTTTAAGTTATTTCACTATTCACATTTGCTTGCAGGGCACTTGTCCTACTCTTACCCACATTTTACTTCCTTGTGCAGCCCTCTAGCCCTTTCCATGACTTTTTTAGAGGCATTTTATTGGCCAAAAGTTTGTGTCCCCATTGACTTCAATGGGGTTCGGGGTCAAGTTCGAGCACGGACCTCGGTCCAACCTGCCAAACCCGAACATCCAGGTGTCCACTCAACTCTAAATATGATCATACCACATTTGTTTACTTAAGAATTTACATTAGGAAGGAGGAACACTTTCCCTTAGTTTTCAGAAATGCAAAATATATTAATTGTCTTCTGTTTTACTTCTTGTTCTACAGCAATGCCCATTTACCACTTCAACTTGTTAAGATGATAGCACAAACACCATATAATTGTATATATAGACGCCGTGATTAGAACTGTGCTATATTTCTCCTCCTAAATGCTTTGTTGTCACATTTGAACATACATCGAACTAACCATTACGGCTTGAGTTCCTTCCCTGTTTGAAAGTCTAAGGTCGTCATTTTACAGACTGGTCTTCACAGCATATGATATTAATTTCACACAGAGAGCCAGCATACTTTTCTCACTTCCGCATAATAGCCATTGATTACCTTCTAAATATACCCTAACTAATTTGTGTTAATACCAATTTGAAGTTGTATACAGCCAATTTCCCATAGAAGTATCTACATATACCCCTACTGTATCCTCCCCGGCAAGCTCTCCTGAACTTTTGTTATCAATGCCATCACTGGAGAGTAGCCAACCAGACATCCTACTAATGCAACCGCCATCCAATACCATAGCACAAGAGGTTTACAAAGCCCTGTGGCCACTCATTAATGCCCGACTCGAGATAAAGACCTCTATTGATAACACCTTGGCACAAATAGCCGCCAATGCCACATCTGTTAAAGAGCTGGAAGTTAGACAGAGCCAAGTGGAAGACACAGACCAAACATTACAAAACAATATTCTTCAGCATTCACCAACAATCAATACCCTTCTGGAAAAGATAGAAGACCTAGAGAACAGAAGCCGTCGCAACAACCTTAAACTTCTAAACATGCCAGAACATATTAAACCATACCAGTTACTAAAAAAAATCCAAAGATGGCTACCTACAGCTCTGGATCTTAATTACCCCGATGAAAATCCACTCCTTATCTAACGAGCACACAGGATTGGGCCGGAACGCAAGGGATCGGATAACAGACCAAGACCAGTAATCTCCAAAGTTTTAAACTTCTACAATAAAACAAGAATTCTAACTGCCTACATAACAAAGGGAGACCTACTATATGAAAATCAAAGTGCTCCTTTTTCAGCACTATTCCCAACAAGTGTCATTGAAAAGAAGAGAATTTACGCCGCTGTGCAAATATCTCCATGAAAATGGCTCCAGATTTAGCCTTATATACCCAGCCAAACTTAGGCTAGTTCACGAAGGCCATACTTACCTACTGGAGCACAAAAAGCACAATTTTGTTTTATCAGAGCTCGTTCTGTAGCTGGAGGGCCATGCGGGCATTTCGGCATATAGTTTTAGCGAATAGTAAGTTAGAGAGCGTTTTTTTGGGCCATGGCCAACCGTTTTTGTCATGGACGGTTACTGGTTATTAAGCTGTATGGTTCCCATAATATACGGGTATAGTTTTGCTGTCTCCCCCCAAAGGTTACCTGGGATCACCCCCGGCGCTGGGACAGGGGGCTTCCTCACAGGGACTATTCCATCATTTTAATTCAACCTAATTGGTATTGGTTAAGTTGCCCAGTCACGAACCTTCAACAGATAATACCTAGAATAGTCAAGGAACAACTACCTCTGGGTTTTAAAAGTCATCTCATGGAACGTAAATGGCCTTAACACACTTATTAAAAGGAAAAAAGTTCTGAATAGACTACATGCCCTTAATCCCTCTATTGTCTTCCTAAAGGAGACACACTTGAAGTCAGGGGATAAAATCACATTGAAAGATAGATGGATAAAAAAATGTGTCTCTGCGCCCTATAAATCCAATGCTAGGGGTATAGCAATCATATTTCATAAGTCATTAAGTTACAAAATCATAGCTACAACTATTGACCCAGAAAGTAGATACCTCATTCTAACCGTGTCTTTAGGGACGAAGACCTATCTACTGGTAAATATATATGCACCCAATGCCCCAAACATCTCATTCTGTGGTAAACTGGTGGAAGTGCTTTCTGACTACCCGGAGGCAAACATAATCCTGGGGGGAGACTTTAATGCATTACAAGATCCTATACTGGACATATTAGGGCCTACATTACATTCCCCTAGTCGACCGCATGAGGGACTAACGTTACTGACTGAACACCTATATCTGAAAGACCCATGGAGATCTCTCAACCCCTCTGTAAAGGATTTCACATTTCTATCTAGGGTGCATAACTCAATGTCTAGAATTGATTTTTTTTCTTTTAGCGCCCCATCTATTACAAACTGTGAAAACAACTAAGATCCATAATATTCAAGTCTCAGATCATGCCCCAATAGAATTAACGCTGTATCTCCATTCTCCACTAGAAAAGACACAGAGATTTTAAAAGCTTCATGGAAAATACCTGGGGAAACTTTTTAGATGACAATATTGAGCATGTTAATGACCATTTATTGTTTTGGGAGACAGCTAAAGTAGGCATCAGAGGCCACATCATGTCTTATACGTCTAGGAAAAGAAAAGAGTGGCAACATTTGAAACCCACAATACCCAGGTCTCAATTGCCTTTAGACAATTCAAATCTGACCCATCTATTTCTAACAAAGAACACTATATCAAAACAAAAGAACTTCTGGAAACCTTTTTACTGTAAAGGGCACAACATCAACTTGATCACACAAAATACAATATTATAGATGGGGTAACAGGCTGGGCAAATTACTAGCCATTCTGGCAAAAAAGAAATAACCAAGTTATAACATCAGTCATATAATAGTTCCCCTTGGTAAAGCCGTTACCGACCCAAAAAAACTATGTGAACTATTTCAACAATATTACCAGAAATTATATTCTGCAATCCCAGACGATAATCCAAATGGAATATCCCTCCTAGAGCTAGCTAAATCCCCTAGATTATCCAACGAACACAGGGAAATATTGAATGCTCCAATAACAGAACTAGAAGTATCCTTGATTATCAAAAACCTGAAAAATGGTAAAACTCTGGGGCCTGATGGTTTTACGAATGAATTTTACAAACTACTGAAACCACACTTGCTTAGTCCACTTACACGATTATTTAATGAGATTTACCTGGGGGATACACAACTTAAGACTCTTACTGACGCACGTATCCTTCACGAACCAAACAGCCGCATGAGTAAATCATACGAATCCCAAACCCCCAGGTACGAGACCAAGCTCCGTGTTGAGGGTTAAACAGAGATCTACTTTATTTGTGTAACAACACAGACTTATAAAAAGACATGAAAACATGACATCACAGACATTAGTATACAATGGGGGGTGGGGGGTGGAACTAAACATAGTTCTCCAACTAACTGGGGCTAGGAACACATTAGACTTTCAGACTGCAACCAAATTACCATACAGTGAGTACACCTAATTGCAAAACACACAGTAAGAGACATAATGAACCCAACATAATCAGCTAATCCAGTTAATACATAACAATGGATGTTCGAGTAAACTATCCAGGATTGTCACTGACACATTATAAACCTTAAGAATGGTCTACTCACAGAATTAAACATTACACGTAAAGCAATATGCTCACAGAATGTGAATAACTAACAATATTGCTAACTTTCAAAATATGCATCACATTCCCCTAAAACATACTTTTTTCAGAATCAGACAATTCCACCCAGTAGTTTATTCGATAATTGAAACCTATGATAATTCATAGGGAGGATTAATTGTATAAATGATTACATAAGGTATATTTCATTTTTATGCAGTGTACCATAAGGCTCTCTGTCTTGATAAAATAGGATTGATGTACCATATGTTATATCTCATATGTCTACTACTTTTGATTAGCCAACATAAGTGAGCCATGCTGCTATACTTCAGTTTTACCTATTAATGATAAATTATATACCTGTGGATATATTATTGATTTTCTCTTTTATTTTGACAATATAAAGAGAGCATTAAGTATAGTGCTGTTACTGATGATTATTTAACTTGTCTTGCAAACACCATTTTTTGTTGCCTAATTTACTACTTTATGTATTTAAAAAGGAAATCACTATTTTACTACAATCCTCTTTACTTTAACACTGATATCATGTATTGACGTATATGTTTTACACAACACCTTGCTTATAATATACATCAGTGGACCTTTGTCAGTAACAAGGATGTCCAGAAAGGTCTATAGTCACTAATCCATCAGCAGCAATATTGATGAATTATGCTTAGTCATCATAATGTTACAGGCTGAAGAGTCGGTGGTAGAGTAGGTAATTGGAAGCTACAGCTGGTGGGCTTCTAATATTTGAAGATGAATTGTTGTATGCTATAGGGCTTTGTAATACTCAGGATGGAAAAACTATAATATGTTTTGTTTTGTTTTTCCCACTAGCAGTATGTAAATATGCTAAGTTAAAACAACAAACAATCAAAACAAGAAATCTGATAGCGGAATAATGTACTTTATAGGCAATTATTTCCTCAACTCTCCAGTACTCTTAGTTATTTTTTAACTGAAAGGATGATTTTTTTGACAATTCATTTAATAAAATTAAATTGAATTCTGCACAGCTGGATCAATCACACAGTGTTATCAAAGGTATTGTTAACAAACTGTGATGACTTCTTATTATTCCAATTTGAACTTAGCCTGCTCTCTATGAAGGGACCAAAAGCAACAGATCAGCGGTGCATGATTATTAATCTTCTTTACATTTTCTCGCACTGTAGTAGACAATTGTGAAGTACCTGCAGGGTCTGGCAATTCAGATGAGATGTGTTGCTCATCAGGGTCACTTTATTCATTGTCACTGTGTAAAAGCAGAGTGTAGTAAATGTCAGCATTCCTGATTGCTGGGGAGGAGAAAATGATATAGTTATAGAAGCCATCAGTCAGTTACTTGGACTCAGTGCACTGCCCTTTATGTTCTTGAACTATAATAGATAAATATACAGCCTCGATGGGGATAACTGGTACTCATTATGCCAATCACAAGCAGTTTGCTTGAAGCACCACAGTAAATTCCAATTCTTGTCTAAAGTACCAAACACATCATAGCATTTCTCACTAAGAACTCATGCTCACTTCGTTAGGTTCACGGTGTATTTATTTTTTCTGCATCCTTTTTATTGTGGTTACAGCTTTTCCCCCATTCCTTCAAATTTACAGTATATAATTAGTCAATAATGCTGAGCAAATAATTGCAAATGTTGAATAAAGATGGACGAGCTGAATGGAAATAGGTTCATTATGTATTTGCATGCAAAAGAGTGAGGCTTGTGAAGCAAATTAATGCTGTCTTCCCAACATCAGAAGAGTCAATTATGGTTTGCTGCTCAATTCAGGTGTACATAATTAAGATATTATATAGTAGTGTGCAATGCTGCTCGGAAACAAAGTACGTGTACCAGAATCTGCAACAAGCATCTGCAATATGAAAGACTGCACTGTGCCTATGATTAAGCGCCTCTAAGTGCGAAACACGTGTAGCAGCTGGCATTCTAGGTCTCCTACCTGCCATGCAATTTTTATATTTTTGCACGTTATTACCTTTGCTGAAACAAATATTGATTATATAATTTTTTAACCTGAGAGCACCTTTCTATTTTTTTTGTCTACTTTGAAGAAATTATGGAGGTTTCTAGGAGGTGGCAGCTATGGTTTTTAGGAGGTATGTAATCTATATGTTTCCTATATATTCAATTTTTTTGCCTTTTTTTAATATGAAAGACTAGCTCACCCTGATAGAGACAAAGAGAGTTATATGTGTGCATGAAAAACACCAACCAATGAAGGCGTTAATTGCAGTCTGCAATGGGAAATTTTTGCTTTTGCTGAAGAAACGGATTGCACCTGGGCTGGTAGCAAAGTTTGCTTTCTGTGAGAAATCCACAGTAAGCACCTGTGTCGGCAAAAGGAACACAACCTGAAGTGAAAAAGCCACTGCAGCAAATTAGGGTGTTAAATCATCAAGTTCAACATTTCCATTTATAGTTGTTGATCCAAAAGAATTTTAAAAAATGTAAAAAAAATGATTATAATTTCATCTCAAAGGCAAAAATAATCTTTATTGAATTCAAGATAGACTGATGTTTCCCTAAACTAATATTACATAATGTATATGTAGCCCTGTATGCATCTCATTGCTAGAAAGGTATCCAATTATTTTATTTAATGTACTGATTGAATGAAAGCAAACTCATTAGAAGTGTAGTGTACAACCCTAATAGTAAATAAACAATTAAATATTTCAGACAATAGTTGTTTCTTCCATGGTATTTGGAAATTGGTCTTTTTGGCATTTTTGGATTTCGGTATTGAGAGAAATCGGGAAGGAAACGTCTATTATGTTTGAACTGCGGACATATTTGGAGGCATATCGTGTCTATCTGAGTAGTTTAAAATTCAGACACCGATTGTAATCCAAATATATCTGCAATTTGGAGGCATCATTTCAATGCTGAAAACCAGAACTACCTGAGTCGATCCTATATAATTTGCTTAGCGGCTGAGCACCATAAATGTTGGCTACAACTAAAATTAGCTACATTGCCCTTGGCTGGTTTTGGTTTTATTACATGATTTATTAACCTTCAATTTATTTTAGATGGTATAGTGTTCCAGTGTGTTTTATTCATATTTGTTGTATGTTTTGTTTACTAAATTGTACAGCTAGTTCTATTTGACCTATCTTTATATTGCTATTACAAATATCAATGAAAGTCTATTTTGTATTTCTCTTCATCGGATTATTGAGAAACATAGCTTCAGATGCTACACACAACTGTGAGGGTCACATTATGATATGTCATTCTGACACAGTTTTCTTCATTGTCATTCTAGTAAAATAAACTTATAAATGATATACCTGCAATACATTATTTTATGTGACCTTTCTTATTTCACCAAGAGTGGCAACATATCAGTGCTAACTTAACCTTTGTCAAGTCTGTCATCATAGTCACTTGAAATTAATGGAAAACACTTCACATAGTAATGATGATAAAAGACAAATATACAAAGTTCAGCTTAATTTTAAAATCACCTTTCTCTTATTCATTTAAAGTTGTTTATCCATAAATGCATTATTGGGAAAATCAAAATCAAAATATCCAACTGTTTCCAAGTGCAGTCTGCTGAGGTATTTTGAGTGTAAATACATCAGAGTCTCACAATAAAGATATTTCCAGCTTTTGTCTTTGTCACAAAAACATTGTGTTTTGTTTTTGTTTATTATATGTCAATTTGATAATGAAAATGGTGCACAATATATTGAGAAGACTGGATTGCATAAAAGTCGATTTTTAAGATATAAGTACAGTTGTCTTCCAAAGTGGTGTATACTCTGGATTGGGATGTGTGTGCTTGATTAGGGCTGTCTATAAAATGTAATCTGTTACTGAACCCAATTTCTGCTAGGATGTTATGCTATAACCACCTGCTACATTTTTTTTTTTACTTGTTTTTATTAAATCTGCTGTATATTCTGTATTGTTTTGGTCTCTCCAATTTTATTCAGCTCTATTTGTAATCTATGTACATGTAAATGGTGCATGTAGCATCTGTGATGCATTCAAACTGAGAGCATCAGCTATATTTGAAATCTAACATGTAAATGATGCATGTAACATCTGTAATGAATGCAAACGGAGATATTAGATATTACTTCCCAAATCCCTCCCCAACCCTCATTAAATGTCATTACGTCTCCCATTCATGTACATAATGAAGGTTATCAACATAAAATGTTTGACGTAGACGGAGAAAAAACTGTTTGGGGATTTGTTCTAAAATAAGTTTCTTTCAAAAGAAGATAATGACTTCTTAGTGGCTGTGTTCAGTCTAAAGTAATGGCAATGTTCTTGCATATCATATTAGTTATATACCTTGGGTAGAGCAGTGTCTCACATAACCTCCAGGACCAATCTCTTATCCAAGTGATGTTACAATTCCTACCTATCAATAGAGGACCATACATAAGATCCTGTTTCCAAAAAGGGATTCTTAAGACAAGGGTTAAACATCTACCTTCTCTATCAGTATGTGTATGTTACAACAAATGGGGATATCTATTTCAACAAATGTAGCGCTAGATAATTAAGGCGTAGTATAAGTACAGCAGATATTGCAAAAATGCTATATTTTATTTAATTTAGTTTAAATTCCTACTTTAGGTCATTTTTACTTCACACTTTTTACCATATGTAGCTACCATAACATCAAACAAAACCTATGAGTAGAATAGATTTGGTTTATTAACAAACATATTTCTATGGTTTACAAGCTGTTCTTCAACATTGCTATAAAGAAAACATATTTTTGATGATGGGATTTCTTATTGCAAATGGAGCAAGAGACAAGACCACATATATGTTCAAACAGAAGTACCGTCACAAACCATTGGAGATGGTAACAATGGCAGCAGAAGTGAATATGCACGAGGGCAATAAATACAAATTTTGGGAGATACAGGGATGAGGCAGGAGATGAAGTCAAGGATAGCTCCTTTTTACATGGGATTAGCAGAGGGAACCTTAAGCAGGTCCTTTCTTCTGAATAACAGCAAGAGACTCCTGCTAATTTAGCCCTGCTCTAGTTGGGCGAGTGCATGCTGAAAATATCAGTGTGTACCAGCTTCAGATGAACTCTGCCTCAGTTGAGACCCAAAGAGCAGCATAAACCCTGTAAAGATACATGTTGGGTTTACTTTGGAGAAGTTTTTTTGTAACCCTTGATTCCTCATTTTAGAAATGTCTATCCTGGAGAACATATGTGTAGGGTGACAACTTGAAGGCAACAACAGAGTGTTACCCACCAAAAATTCTATGTTCTAAGTAAGCCTGTGATCTTATCACCAAAATAGGTGCACAGGATGAAAAGAAAAAGTTATTTGCATATTATATTGATTATTATTTAAAAGATCAACAAAATCCTCCTCCAGATGCCCTGATCATATAAGAATTAGATTGTCAATATAGTGGCCATTCCATTGGAAACTATTCCTTAGAGGGTTTACCATGTTCAACGATGTGAACATGTTCCCATCAACCCCTGCACAAGGTTGGTGTATGAGATACAATTCTTGTGGCCATGATTTATGCCTTTTGTCATGCGTGGGGTCCAGGTGGAACTCTGAGTGCTGAGTTCAAGAGTTATTGTGCAGATAATGGAGACAAAGTGCCTGGTGTAGGGTAACCACACTTACTAGGACATTTGAGACCCCAGGTTTGTGCGGCCACATACCAATGCCCTGTGGAAGCATCTGCTGTATCCAGTATAACCAAGGCTTGGGCAGAAGATACCCTGCAGAAATCCTGGAGCAATCATGGAACATAATAACTGACATGATAAACAGGATGCTGCAGGCTTTGACAGAAGTAAACCAAGAAGAGAAGAGTAAATACAAACAGAGCAAAAACAGAATAAGCTAAACACAGGGCTACCGGACAGACAAAAGGAGAAAAGGCAGAACTGAAACATACATGAGCAGGGCAAAGCATAGGACATAACTACAGAACTAAAGAGACATTAATAGGCACATGCATACGTAAAGGACAAACAAGCGAAAGACAGTAAGGAGACATTACAAACATAAATAAATTCATTAACTAGCCTAATACTGCCAACCAGAAATGGCAAGTCCCTAACACTAGAACTGACAAAAAATGAGTAATTAAATATAATAACTAAACTATATTGAACTAAACAGACACACAGGAATTACCTGAAGCAAGATTGCAGAGACTGGCAGCTGAACCACTGAGCAGAAACAGGTGGGGCACATTATAAAGGAGCAGAGAAATAAGGTAAAAAAGGAAAACCAGGAATGGCTCAGAGGAAGAAACATTACAAAGCTAGCACAGGGCAAAAGCAAGTATAAAGCATTATATTATGGAAACTCAGCAAACATAAAGGGACACAGCGAGCATAAATTGACACATCAAGCATAAAGGAACACAGCTAGATAGGAGAACAAGGAGATACAGAATAATAAGCCAGGATGAGCCTTACATAGCATGCTGAATGTTGAAGTCTAGATGAGCCTGACACCTTTGGAGATGTCAACCCCTATCAAACAAAAAATAATATACAATAGTGAAAAAATGATAGGTGCTTAACAGTATAATATGTGGACAAATGCAGCAAACACTAGTGTGACTTCCCCCAAAACAACACAGTATATACAATAGTAAAGTGGTGAAGTGTTGCGCAAAATTAAACTAGGGAATAGTGAAAGTGGAAAACAATAAATATGATACTTATCCTAAATAGCAGACAGACTCATAAACAGGATATATGCAAAAGAAAAAAAAGACAAAAGAAAAACAATGGTGTAGTATAAAAGACAATAACGGATGTATCTGTAGCCGTGACGCCCAATGGTATAAGACTCACGTGGTCTAGAGCCTCAGAACCGGCTCTAGGTATATGTAGCAGAAGGACTAAAAGTCCTATAATCCACAGCGTCAAAAAATCACTCTCCTATAAGCAGTAGAATCTTAGATGTGGAGTTTATCTCAGAAGGGAAGACAAATAGGCCCCCTGTAATCTTGAGGCTTACATTAAAACAATAGAACAAGGGTATATAAAATCACCAGTCTTGAAATACAAGATAGTAGGTCCGCTTGGGAAGAAAGAAACGGGAAATCCACGTGGATAAAATCTGCAGAACAGCAGCAGTAAAGCAGCAGGACGGTAGATAGCAGCTGTGAAGTGAGGTAGTCTCGTGTGGCTTCACTCCTGCGACGCGTTTCGCCTCTATCGGCTTCTTCAAGGCAGCCTCAAGATTACAGGGGGCCAATAAATTTTTCCCTATTGTTATATACTTCACTATGTTTGGTTCCTATTTGTCTTCCCTTCTGAGATAAACTCCACATCTAAGATTCTACTGCTAATGGGAGAGTGATTTTTTGTCGCTGTGGATTATAGGACTTTTAGTCCTTCGGCTGATTATACCTAGAGCCGGTTCTGAGGCTCTAGACCACGTGAGTCTAATACCATTGAGGGTCACGGCTACAGATACATCCGTTATTGTCTTTTATACTACACCATTGTTTTTCTTTTGTCTTTTTTTTTCTTTTGCATATATCCTGTTTATGAGTCTGTCTGCTATTTAGGATAAGTATCATCTTTATTGTTTTCCACTTTCACTATTCCCTAGTTTAATTTTGCGCAACACTTCACTTTACTAAACAAAAAATAATGGTGTAAAGCAGATAACTCACAGAATCCAATATGAGCATGTTGAGGACCTCTGAATAATCTGAGACTCCCAAATCATGGGGTATAGTGCAATATAGGTAACTCACATCTACCATGAAGAAATTGGACTGCCTGTTAATATGGTGTATGTGTTATAGTTCATGCTCAGTGTCTTTTTAAATACCATTTTAGATTGTAGATTGCATAGTCATTTGTCTGAATCTGCCTCTATCTATCAATCTGGATCTCTGTTTATCGCCATTTATCTATGTCCATGTCTCTCCTTCAGTAACTGTTATGTACTTTAAATGAATGCATATCTGACTTCACACTGGTTTGCCTGCAGGTGCTTAATGCTGTAGATAAAATGTATTGTTAAAAATTGAAAAAATTATTCATCAAAATGAAACATATTGCTTCCCAATTAAATTAATCTGTCTCACTTCCATAAACCAATCTTTAGTAAATATTTTACTAATGGTTTCACAGCCTTGTTTGCAATTGATTCATGTGATGGCTCATATACAATGTACCAAAGATAAACTATTCTTCTATACTCATTAATCCACATTCAGTGTGCTTGTTTAATCTGCTGTTAGTAATACCAAAGAATCTAGGATTTAATTATTATGTCTCTATATTAAATGCCCTAAACATTTAAATCTACTTTCTTTTTTGTTGTTGTTTTATGTGCAATTATTTTAAAATGTATAATGAATGGTTAAAGATATCCTCTTTCTCAAAAAAGTAAACATATCGCCTTTTACCAAACAGAGTAGAATAAAAACTTATTCTCACAAAAAAAAAAGTTTTTTTGGGTTTCCAGCATTGCACATGCATACAATACATAAGGTGAATGTATTCAGTATTAGTTGGTCGCTCTCTGGGTACTCCTTTTCTAGTAGGACATAACTTTGCAGACCTTTGGATTCTTATCCAGCCCATTATGCTCGGTCAATCCTACCCTGGTCAAGCATAATGGGAAATGTAGTACACATAGCTACAGACAAAGCCAAACCTTAGCCTTAAAGCCAGTGGGGAGTACATTTCCAATAATGGTCAGCCAACATCTGACCTACTGGGCAGCATGGTACTGTAGTACAACACTTGCTATGACACAGGTCAGTTACCATTTGCTTAAAAATATTACAATGCTGATTTGGAACTCCAGTTGATATTCACTCCAATTTCCATGATGATTGGCTAGCAGGACATCATAGAAACTGAAGTCCACATCATTTGGATTTCCAAAGGTCAGCAAAAGCTGCCAACTTTTCTCAACCTCATCTTTTAGGGTCTGCCCACCACATGAAAACACATGGTGGTGGTTTAGCAGGGAGGAGATGTCTGTATTGAACTCCCTTTTGTAACACACCTCTCCCAATACATGTCCTATGACACCCGCCACTCTGACTCCTGAAATGTGCAGAGAAATGGGGAACCAAAGGAAGATGTGTGTCCGAGGGATTCCTCCATTGTTGCTATTGGGTATAGCAAGAGTTGCTTCATGGATATCTCTCCCCCTCCTAAGCATCCTGGAGCTAGGGGCATAGAGGGTTAATTCTTTACTGGCACCATGCCCCCTTACTTGAATACTGCCTATACACCTTGTCTGACTTGTACAAATGTAAGTATGATATGCACACTTGACCATTTACAACAGTGCATCCTACCAGCTCAAGCACACGTGGTTGTTTATTACATAAAAAGAAACTGTATAGAATATATAGTATTGTGTTGATTTGCTATGCTCATTACTTAACAATTACAGTTACTTATTTTAATCAATCTACTGCTTCCTTGTAAAATGATGATAATAAGTTTGGATTAGTACATGGATTTTTGTCACTTACAACACTTTCACGTATTTACGTTTTGGTCAATGATATCGGAACTTCAGCATCAATAATGAGCAGAATTTAGTTGGATTAGACATGTACAGGCAATCCACTTACACAATACATTTATGTAAATTGAAATCTCTAATGGCAGTTATGGAACAACGCTTATTACTGGCAACGAATCTGGCAATATTTTAATACTATATTGTAGTTAATGATGTGTTGCGAATTAACTGCAGAGTTATAGTTTAATAAATTACTGTCACCTGACAGACATATAGACTTATAGATGCTGTTATTGATTATGATTTGCCTGTTGTAATTGTACTTTTGTATAATGTTTAAAAATGAGAGCATTCCAAAAAACATAATCCCTTGTAAACACATTGGAATATAATAAGATGTACAAATCAACACATCAGGCATGGATATGAAATACAATAAAGAAAGGACAAGTATTGGATAAGAGGACATGGTTAAGAAGAATAAAAATACTATATGAAAAAAAAATCAATGTTTCACAGATTGACCAATAAGCTCAGTGTCAAATTATAACCTCATAAATATTAAGGAATATACCCTACCGATAATATGAATACATCATGTCTTTCCATATTTCGGCATTTGTACAAAGAACTATAATTAAATGCGGCTTTAAGTAGTCTTCTATTATCTTGATCCAACATAGACATACAGTATGGTCCAAAAGTCTAAATCCACCAGTACCAACTGGTTAATTTGATAATTTATTAACAATTAGTAAAATATTGTAATTAATGAATACTTATTATTTTAAAAAATACATTATTAAACATGGAGATAAACCATGCTTTGTTTCTTTGTAAATCTTTATGTACAATTGCCATTGATATAAATATCCTTTTCACACACCACACTTACTTATCACTTTTAGTACTGAAAATGTAGTATTTTGTCTGGGAATTACCATATACTGGGTCAGCTATGCTAGTTTTTGCAGAAATGTTACAGATTCTAAAGCCTTGTTATTCTTCGTCAAAATAACATTTTCTGTTTCATTAAAAATAGTCAAATATGGCCCACGGGGAGTCAGACATAAACGTATGTATAGTTTGTGTACCATAATTATGTACTCAAAGCAACGGAGAAAGTCACCTTTAGGAGCCTTACATTTAATGCATCTTTCATTGCCTAACAGGCCCATCAAATTCAAACACGTTGGCGAAAAATATACCTTATGTAAAATCTTTAGAATCTTTTCTACAAATGATGGGGATGCACCTTGATTAAAGTGGAGAAACCGGGGAAATTCTTTGTATCCAGGTAGACCATCATTTAGTATGAGTTGTTAAGTTGCCTGTTGTTCTAGTAAGATGGTATAAAATTGCTGCTGACTGAGTGGTAGTTTGAATTGAACGTGTAGCTAAAAGGATTGGAAACATCTATTTGTTTAAGAGAAGAGAAAATAGAATGTGTATAACTTGTTAGTTGAAGATACTGTAGAGGATGAAAGACGGACAATTGAAAATGTGAAAGAAATTATGTATATAATAGCAATTTATTAGCGGATGGCTTGATAAAGTTGTATTGATACAGCCTTTACCTTCCTGAAATTGTGGATTTGTAAGAACAGGTAAAAATTGTGATTTACTATGAAAAAGCACGTTAAGCACAGTTGGGGGTTTAGTTTAATAGAGTCTGGGAGGATGGAGAGGAGTGAAGTTAAATGAAAGTAAATGCCAGTCATAGCATGTTTCCTGATCAAGAATTGGTTCCCACCCAGCTGGTATTTTACTGGCAGACTGGTAAGAAATTGGCATCACTAACAATACAATTGTAAACATAAATAAATTTTTATGGTCTATATGGTCAAGCAATCCTACAGTAAAACTAGATCCTGACTTGTGTGCCTGAATTCACTACTATTATTATGTAAATTCAGAACAATATATCTTTAGAAACTTCCTGTTTGAATCTAGAGCCAAACATTATGTTATGCAACATTTGCTTCACTCATTTTAAGACGTGTCTGCACTGAATACATTTAATCAAGTGCTAAACACTTTTTCTAAATGTTTTATTCAGTCCCTACTGTATTGGATCATACCTTATGATTTATGAGACTGAGTACACTGGCTTTTCAACAGTTTCTTTATATAGTGAATGCACCAAGATAGATGTTTTGTGTGCATATGCTTAATTTTTGAAGAACCAACGATGCTTTACCAAACTGCCATCATAATCTGAAATCAAAAGGCCCATTCCTACCATCAGGCAGTTTGGTTATTTATTACCGCACACTACAGAATAATTTGATTGGAAATTAGTGGGATAAGGTTCAGAGAATAATTACTACATGAAAAAGATAAAAAAGGTAATGAAATCCTGTCAAGAGTTATACAAAATGTAAGTCAAAAATGCATTTTTATTAGATCACTTGCTGTCATTGAATATAGTACACGAAAGACCACAACACACTACTGTGCTACTTGCCATTAATGAATACTCAGCAGAGTTTCTGGATCGGTATCTAGAATATGTGTGAGCCATTTCAAGTTAGAGAGTGAAAGACTTATAGAAAATGTGAGAAAATATTATTTTATTGAAAAGATAGTGGATACCCAGTATACAATTCCAGTAAAAATATAAACTGTAATGGAATTTAAAAATGCTTGGGCTTACATAACAAGATAGATGGACGATTTGTATCTCTACAAGAGTTAATAATCGGCCCGAAGGGGTGCCAACGAATTGCAGATGGATTCAATTGCACATTGGTGACCCTGAAAAGCCCCATTATATCCTATGTGAGATTATGCACACAAACAAAAATAGCCCAAAAATACAGAAAATGATATGAAATTCAACCAAAATAAACCAAACCTCAATTGGAAATAGGCCCAGCTTCAAAAAATTGAAAGAAAATATTGATAAAATCAGCTTACAGCAGTCACTGTCACGGATCTGTAAATAAATACTGTGCACAAGGCAAGACCACCATTTTGTATATATATATATATATCTTAGTGCATGGGTACACCTTCCCTTTCATTGTGGTTCCACATTGGTGTGTATGCTTGACATGTATTTTGCTGCATGAGACCTTTTTTTATGTGTTCATATATGTCTAAATATGATACATTTTTACAAATATCGTAATGCTGAATATTTGTATCAGAAATGATTTTAGAGCATATATGTAGGCATGTCCATGTGAAAAAAAATCACTTGAAAATCTTTCTTAGTGTACTTTAGAGGGCTTTGGAGTTGAATGCTCCAGCTCAAACCAGGAGAATTGAAATGGGCGAAATCCACTTATGTTAACAGAAGTTGTAACATTTTTGGGAATGGTCGAGCGCATTGGATTGTCAAAAATCCATGGTTTTCATGGCACAAAAATCCCCATAAGAAGGCCACAAATGCTTTTGGTTTCCAAATGGCCCTGCTGATTCAGATCCGAATACTGAGTAGCAGCATTTCGGAGATTTGTGAATTTTTCTCAGTTCTATCAGCTAATTAACAATATTGTGTGTCAACCAAATGACATGAGAAAATATGCTCACTTATAGTAAAAAAATGATTTTATTGAAATCCTTGGACAGAAAATAAAAACCAAATCAGAGAGAGAACCTAAATGTGGAAAAACAACGGCTAATGCTTAAGAGTACAGTAATGTTGATTATCAGGAGTTGGGATTGCGGAATGGATCCTGTTGGCAATGCCAGACTCTGATCAGCATATATTCATGAACATTTATTGAGGCTGAAGCTTGCACCCTTTTGCCTTCCTCTTGTATCAGCTAATTAAACTGACTCAATAAAGTTACTACTGTTTGAACTTTTTTTTATAGAGTTGAAAAATATAACTAATTCAAACATAACTGCATCAAAATTTGCACTTAAAGAGTGTAGCCATAAAAATACAATCTTATATACTACTTTTGTTGTACAAAACTACTAATTAAAGTTCAACTTGGCTATCTTATGAAGTATAGTACCAATGGTATAGAGAAAATCATATTATTTATTCTAGATATACTTACCAAATATTACCAACGCAACTAATGTTTGACCACATATTATACATGCACATATAAAATATGTATAAATAGGTATACTGATTATAGTTTATGAACAAATGTATGCAAACACCTGACCATTAAATATATCTATAGACATTGATATGTAGTTGATCCCACCTTTGCAGCTATAGTACCTTCCACTCTTCTGGAAAAAGTTTTCCACAAGATTTTGGAGTTTCTGTGTGGGAATTTTTACCCATTCATCCAGTAGAGCCTTTTTGATGTCAGGCACTGATTTTGGATGAGAAGACCTGGCTCTCAATCTCTGTTCCAGATTATGCCAAAGTTGTTCATTGGGGCTGAGGTCAAGGCCCTGTGCCGGCTAGTCAGGTTCTTCCACACCAACCTCATCCAACTATATCTTTATGGACCTTACTTTGTGCACTGGGGCACAGACATCCTTCCCAAAACTGTCCCCACAAAGTTGCAAGCATAGCATTGTCCAAAATGTCTTGGTATGCTGAAGCATTAGGATTTCCCTTCACTGTAAGTAAGATTCCTATCTCAAAACCATGAAAAACAGCCCCATACCATTATCCATCCTCCACCATGCTTTACAGTTGGCACAATGCAGGCAGGTAGCACATCGTTCAATCCCAAATACACCCATCAGAATGACAAACAGTGAAAACTCTACAGAACAAATTTACACTGCTCCGGAGTCCAGTGTTAGTGTACTTTTTACCACGCGATCCAACGATTGGTATTGTACTTGGTGATGTGAGGTTTGCGTGCACCTGCTCGGCCATGGAAACCCATTCCATGAAGATCATGCTGCACAGTTTTTGTGCTGATATTAATGCCAGTAGAAGTTTGAAACTTTTCAGCTGAGGAATCAGCAGTGCAAAGGTGACTTTTATGCACTATGCACCTCAGCACTTGGCGACCCCGCTTTGTGACTTTACATGGTCATGCGCTTCATCGCCTAGTTACTGCTGTTCATAAATGCTTTCATTTCCCAATACCACACACAGTTAACCATCTAATATCTAGCAGGGACGAAATGTCACAAACTGTCTTTGCAAAGGTGGCATCATATCACAGTACCAACCTTGAATATATTAAACTCTTAAGAATGAGCCATTTTTTCCACAAATGTTTGTAAATGCAGACTGCATTACTGGGTGCTTGATTGTATATTCCTGTGGCAATAATTCATAGGTGCGTCCCAATACTTTTGTCCATATAGTTTATCTATATTTAAAGTTATATTTATATGGTGTAACTATATGTATGAGGGTTTATATATTAATTCGGTTTTTAGATTGGTTTTCTTACTTCTTATAAATAACACTGGTTTAAGCAAAATATAAAGTTGTTTTTGTTCATTATAGAAATTTTGGAACTAGCTTATCACTGCTTTAATTGTGTCTTCTTCTTTGGTTGAAGTGGCACATCTAAGTGCTGACTGTTGTTTATTTCTTGTTTCATCCTAAATCCGATTTTTAAGCAATATGGAAATCCAATTTTATGCACAAGCTTATTTCAATAAGGAAACATAACAAAAGTGAAGTCCTATTGTTTGCAAAAGCTAGTTTCTTGTAAGCGGATTACAGCTAAAATTGCATAAGATAAAAATGAAAAATATACGGTCCTACTAATACATAAAAAACATTTGCTGTAATTTTACTGGAAGAAACAATATGCAGTGATTAACATTGTAAAACCTGAGTACACAACGTGGAGGCCATAAAATAAATTAACAGAATAATTACTGGAACATTAATAGGAATAAAATGAATACAGTTTAGATTCCACTGTAATCATAAAATTATTGTTCAAATCAATACTAATTTCTAAGAGAAAAGCAAGTCGGTATATATATATATATATATATATATATATATATATATACTTTGATAAGTGTACACGCAGATGCAGGTTGTTTCAAACTTTTTGTATTCACTAGCCACGAATATTGAATATGTAGCTTTCCTTACATGATGCATTCATTACTGGTCATTATATTTGAAGCTTGTGCTATATTTAAAAGCTCTAATGGGGTAATTATCCAAAAAGAATCAAAAATAAAATCAAAATGTATTACTCTAGAGATATACCAAACAATATAACTGTATCTGGAGCACTGGGTATAGCAACGTCTCCTTGTCGCAGAAAACTCCTTACTGGCATTCTGTGACAAGATATGAAGGCCTAGCGGATGTGTTATTTTCCTTCCACATAGTGAACCAGTCAATGGGGTTAGATTTATGGAGTGTGTGCCTAGACCATTGTTTTGTACACAGCATAGCGAACCAGTCAATGGGGTTAGATTTATGGAGTGTGTGCCGAGACCATTGTTTTGTACACAGCCCCTCCATTTCTGGTGGCCCTGAAGAGCCCAAGACAAATGTTCTGTAAAGAAGCATACATATATGTATGTATATATATATATATATATATATATATATATATATATAGTATTTTATGGGAACACACACATATATATATATATATATATATATAAATATATGTGTGTGTGTATATCTATACATATATACAGATAGGTGTGCCCATAAAATACTTAATGTCCGCTTAGTTAAAGGCATGCCAATACCATGTTCATACACTAGTTCTTAGTCCTTTGTGGGAAAAGAGGCGAAAGCATTCGACATAATGCATAGGAGAAGTCACCAAAATAGAATATAGATACTTACCATGATTCCGCACAGCTCACAGCTTCATTTTCCCTCTCATAAGCCAACTCTTCCACTACTAAGAGCAACAACGTACTCCACCTTCATCACTCCTACGCCATGGATTCTAAGACAAACCTAGTAATTTATATTTGAAAAAATTGGCGTGTTTGAATTTAAGAAATACGGGATGTATATTTTCTTACATTGGGGGGGTTGACTTCTTTCGGCTTAACAGTGGTAAACAAAGAATAGGAAAAGGGTTGAACTTGATGAACACAAATCTTTATTAAACCTAAACTACTATGTAACTATGTACATGCCGTACTGTGCAAACGTTATAGGCAGGTGTGAACATAAGAATGCTTTAAAAAACTAAACATGTTAATAGTTTTTTTAATAAGTAATAAAATGCAAATTGAGAGAACAGAAGAAAAATCTACATCAAATCAACCCTTTGCCTTCAAAACAGCAGGTTTGCACCAATAAGGACTTGCTATGTACTCACATTGCACTCACTAGGACTTACCATTGCAACCATAAGAATTTGCTATACACCCATATTGCAACTACATGGACTTGCCAGACAACCATATTGCACCTTGGGGACTTATCTCTGGTGCCTAGTGGGGATTTCTGTGTACTGCACAAAGGAGTGCCACAATGGTGGGTCACATGACCCCAGAAGCACCCAGTGCTATGCACCCACTAGGACTTGCCACTGCCCCATGATAACTTGTTAGCACCAATATTGCACATGCTAGGACTTGCCAGACACCCATATTACCACTTGGTGACTTGCTATGCTGCCCAGAGCATTTATCTGGTGTCTAGTGGGGATTTATGTTTGCATCCCAGGCACAAAGACATTCTCTCTGGTTGTGTCAGTACCGTAGCATCTGAGTAGTTGGCATGGTAGAAGGTCATGGGACTCCAATGCTCCAACTTCTGTTGACGTTCCAGGGAGATATTGGGAGGCAGCTGGAGAGGATGTCTGTGCACAGACACTGAGGTGCAATTAGAAGGTGACATTAGCCCTAAAGTCTCTACATGGGACAAGTACCTGTGAGCCTGGGTGCTTCAACCCTATTTATTGCAACAATTCTCGGCGTCAATGCATTTATAGCATTTGTGAATCCATCTCTCCATCACCCTAATTTTAGTATATTTCCTTTATGGTCACTGGCTTGTCTGTGACAACAGTTACTCACCAACTGGGTTATGCCACAATTTATCCCACTATCCTGAGCAATGTTTTCTAAATATGTTTAATTTACTTAACAAACATAAACATGCATGTGCGATCATGCACAATCTGGGTGTCAGGGATCCTCCAAATTGCATTGCTGACACAATGTTGAAATTCATAGCAGGGGATTGGGACTGTATGAATGAATGAAATAAAGTAAGTCCCCCAGCCCCAAAATAAGAATGAAAAAAAAAAAAACAGTTTAGTTGTCCTTGAAAGGATCTGCACCTAATGTCTTGGTGCCAGATAAAGAACACCTTCAGATGTCTAGTGGAGTCCATGCCTAGATGAGTCTGTATAATATTAGGCAGGTGCTCATAATGGTATGGTTGATCAGTGTTTATTGCTCAAGAGTCTGTATTGAGCACATATGCAGGCTTTTTCCACCAGTGGTTTGCCACGTCAGCCAATATTTTGCTGGACCCCTACCTTTTATCCTACATGAATTTAGAATTTTGAAAATCCAGGCACACCTCATTAGTGAATCTAGATTGCTGCTCTCCGTGTACACTCCATGTTTGAATATATGATTTTATTCTCTATAAATAACGGTGTTAATATTTTTAATTTAGTGTAGACATTTGTTTGAACTCCCTGCGGTGCGCCTGGATTTGCACAGTTATTCTATGTATGCCAATTTTATATGGTGGGGAACATTCTGCAGGTTGAACGTCGAGGGACAGACCAGTATTCGGAGGTGTTATTTATATACTACAAGGATCTTTTGCTTTCACATTTAACTTTTTATCAATTCTGCTGCAGAATGTGGAATCCACGTGTGTCAATGGCACAAACAGATAATTATTCAAAAAATAGATCCTATAGAAAATGATTGTATATATTGGCTAAAAGCAAAATGTATTACATATTAATGCTAGAATTAGGTTCCATACAGCAAGACTAGGGTTACATGTTGGCATATTTTATGCAAGAAAATGGTACTTGAGAGGAATGGTTGCTTAGGGTACAAGTAATAAAACAATGATAAATTTTTTGCTTGGAATGAGCCGTTAATGAATGTGTTTGGCACTGCAGTTTTATGGACTAGGATAGGTAGCTAGAACACAAATCCCTGTGTGCTCTTTATATAGCTTAAATGCACTTTTGTCAACTAAATATTGCTTATACTGTGAATCTAGAAAAAAAAATCTATACATTATGTTGGTACAAAATTATGAAAAATATGTGTCTTATGTTTATGATATCATAAACCCTTCATATCCCTATAATGAAATACTTTTAACAGAAATTTGTAATTTGAAATTCTCTGTATAAAATATGGCTAAGGAAGCATATTTACTCAAATCTGGCTTAAACACTGTCTTCTACACATTGTTTATACAGCAAATAAAGGAATATGAAAGGAAAATATAATCTATAAATCATGTTAGAATTACAAATGAAATGCATAAATCTACAGAAAAAAATATATTTTAAATGCATCTATGGTTTTTCCTGTTTATGACCACTTTTTTTCTTTGTCATTAGTTGTGATTAGCATGCCACATTCTATGCCAAACATATTGACAATGTCAACAACATCCTTTGACAGCTGGCTGCTGTTGATTTTTTTAAAAAACAAACATTTTTTTTATTATATAGCTTACATTATATGTTTAGATTTTATTTAGTTTCTCTGATAATGAACTGTAGTAAGAAAAAAGACTAAAGAGAGGAAAAAGAGAGTAAATAACTATAGAGGAAAGAGCCAAGAGAGAGAAAAGAAAGAAAAACAAATAGAAAATAAAGAAAAATATATGCTTCAGCCATTTCGGTACCACTTATTACATGTTGCGATTAAATTCAAATGAAGGGGGTGATAAACCATGATGCTTTGATCTTTTAATGAGTAACTTAATTCTTCCACCAGTCTGGCTTTGCTTTCCTTACCCTTTCAGAGATAGATGAAGGGGTGGGGCTTTTCCAATTAACGGGTATTAATGCCTTAGCAGTGTTTATTAAATGTATAGTCAGGGAGTGCTTGTATTTATTTATTGGGATATTAGTGTGGTGCAGAAGGGGTTTTTAGGAAATCCTGAAGGCCTACCTTACATATCACTTCTAGGACTACGCACCAGTCTAATATCTGCTGCTCTAATAGCAGGATCACCAGATATGTAAGTAGTCTCCTTCTAACTGACTGGATCACCAACATCTATCTGAGATCTGCGGTAAGAACCTATGTAGTTATGCTGGTCTCTTATTAGCAATTTCTTGGGTGCTACTCGCGATCGAAATTTTTTGATTTTTTTTTGAGTTGGTCATCTGAAAGGGAAATTTCAAAGGAGACTTAGCTGTGCATAAAACTTTAAATGCTGTCAGTGCTGTAGGTAGAGGAATAATTAATTTTGTTAATGGTGTTTCCAATGTTAATTTAGCTAGAGTTGTAATTTTGGTGTCACTGTAATATATGGCCTAATTTAAGGGTTGGTTCTCCCTTGGGTAGAATAATGTCAGAGTTTTGTTGTCGTCAGGTCTGGTTGAAAGTCCCTTTTATTGGTAAGTGGGATCAGTAAGCCAGGGGAATTCATCAGGAGGGTCTTCATAGTTAATTCCTCACACATTTGTAGTGTATTTGGCACCGTGGGGTGCAGAGGGTCTAGCACTTGTCTTTGATTGGCTGTTAACCAGGCAATATCTCTTATTGGGGAGGCTAGCACCACTTATTTGAGTGTGACCCTAGCTTTTCCCAAGAGAGTTGACCACTCTGCTATTCTGAGCAGTTTGACCGCATGGTAAAAATCTTTCTACATCTAGTAGTCTGACGCTTCCACCACCTTGTGTCTTGATATGCAAAAAAGAAGTTTCCCATTGAAAGTAGTTAATATGCATATCAAGACACAGCAGATGTCATAAACAAGAGATACCACAGACTCAATTATACAACAATTATATCTTGATTTTAAGCACACTATATAAATGTTTTTAATATGTTTTATTCTCTACATTACCAGTGCAAGCAATGTTTAGGTATAGTAGTACATTTAATAAAACATAGTTAATGCATTTATAGAGGGCAAAACTGTTGAATCATGTTATGTACATCACCCTTAATTAACCTTGATATTGTTTTTCAAAAAAGAAAAGTCATCTTCTGACAAAGACAAGAATATCATTCTTTCTCTTAACTATTCATGTTAATTACATCAACTTTTTCCATAAAACAGTTTTCTTTGATACTGAATAAGATATACATGCTAGCATTGCAGAAGTAACAGTATGAGACCTAGATCAGTCACATTTCCATGCAGAGCTACTTATTTATTGCATTCATAGACACAGCGTGGACCCAAATAAAAATATGTCTTGTGAACCCTACTACTGAGACTCTATAAGAATAAAAATAAATAATTACTGTCAAGCCGATTTTTTTAAACTTGCAATTATGTTAAAAAAGAATTTGGATTTTTAATTAGCGTGGGACCTTTAAAATAATTAGTATTTGTCATTATATGCAATATATATTCAACCAAGTCAAACACATTCACATATTTTTAATTTAAGTTTATAAACAAGACACACAGAGAAATAATATTAAAAGACAGATAAAGTGTATAAAACAAATGAAGCGCTTATTCTATCTTCTTGGATGATGCAAAACCTGAAAATAATACGTTCATACAATTGCACCCACAGGATTTGCCAGAGCACAAAGAGATTGCAAACCCAAGACATACCCCAGCACCTCCATTACACACCCAGGACCCAAATTGCACACCTAGGACTTAGCCCTGCCAGCACCCAAATTGCATCCACAGGAGTTCTCCATCACCCATGCTGCATCCTCTTGTGTCTAGTGGTGGGAAGTTGTATGTTTGTGCGCTGCCCAGGTGCACAGATAACCTCCCATGCTGCCCTTAAAAGAAAGTGCTTACTATTCTGAAAAAATAATATATAACTTCTCTGTGTACAATAAATAAGAGAGGAATGTTACAGCTAAACACATTCACCACAGAATTGTCACAAACAATACAACATGGCCAAAACAGTCCAGTTATGAAAGGGTTAATACAGTTCACCAATATGTTTTATTACAAATAGTATTTCTTCCTGCATATTCTAAATATATCTTGTAAAGCAGGAAAAATACCAATAATTTGATAGATAATACTCATCCATAGATGGCAGTTGTTGACATTGATTATCAAGTATCACGCAGTACAAGAAAACAAATATGTTTACAATGCCTGTGTCTCGCTGACACAGATTTAGAACATGTGGCCTAGAAATATTGAATGCCGTATCACACATCTACAGAATCATTTTTCATAAATATGTTTTTATTAGCATGTTTAACATGTAGAAAACATAAAAATGTGTGACTCAGTCTGACAGAGAAAATGTAACTGATGCTCAAAGTGGGCCCTGATTATATTTCACTAAATCTCGGCGAATGGACAACCTCATTAAATGAAAATCTACTAATCTTAAGCACAATTGTAAATAACTGTTGTCTTCTACAGTATTGTTTTTTTTATATACAATCCACTGTGCTGATAATTGGTGAAAAATGTCATCCTTTTTCTTATTTCTCTTATAGTCCTAATCAATCACAACTCTTTCATAATAATAGCGATGTCCCAATAATACTGGCATATTAATGGAAAACCTAATGCTGACATATTAATAGACAAATTGGCTGTGGCATATTAATGGACAAATAACACTGGCATAGTAATTGGCACATTGGCTGTGGTATATTAATAGGCAAATTAGGGGTAGTATATAATGAGCACAGTGACTTATTCTTTAGGTGGCAGTTCTGTGGGACAAAGTGACACTGTGGTATGTGGTATACCATACACTGTGGTATGTTCTGTGGGGCATTGACACTGTGGCATGCCAAATTGTGTGGATGCAATATGGGTGCAATATAGGTGCATGGCAAGTGCTGTGGGTACTGTATGGCGCTGTGTTGTTTTTTTAGGTGTAATGTTGGTGCCCAGGAAGGGAATAAAAACAAAAAATGCTATTTTTTTAACAGTTTTATTACATATGAAAATAGTTGAATATAATATTAAAAAGTTCATATAAGTTCATATACTAGTTCATATAAATGCAACAAGAGAGAGAGAGATGTCTGTGTATAAATATTTATTGATTTAGAAATGTACAATTGTCACCTTGTGGGGGTCCCGTGTGTCGCATAAATAATGGGGGTCCAATATCTGTCATATTTATTAGGCCACCAAGTGTGGGATAATTAAGGTGCTCTTTTGTGTGGCATAATTATGGGGCTCTTGTGTGTGGCATAATTAATGGGGCTCCTGTGTGAGGCATAATTAATGGGGCTCTGGTGTGGCATATTTATGGGGCTCCTCTGTGTGGCATTATAAATGGGGCTCCTGTATGTGGCATAGATAATGGGCTCCTGTATGTGGCGTAATTTGTAAGGGTCCTGTATGTGGCATAATTTATGGGACTCCTGTGTGTGGCATAGATAATGGGCCATCTGACTGGCATTACTAAGGAATCTGTTTGGCATGGTATTGGAGAAAATACAGGGGGGTGACACCAACCCTAGTAACACCTCTGCAAACTCCCTCAGAAAATAGAAGAGACATGGATGACATATTAGTCTATTCTTTTTCAATAAAGTCTGAGTTTGTAGTTTGAGAGGAGAGCTCACCTTGAACTCCAGACTCCAGACAAATTTGGCCACCCCTGCATGCTCCCAACATGACCTCTCAAAATGCTATTCACAAAGCATGTTTGTGATGCAGTGAACGCATGTGGAATGGAGGGGTCAAACTTGCCTTCCTTTCAGTTTTATGAGGGTAGGGGAAAAAAATTGGTTTTCATATCAAGTTGGACTAAGTCTGAACATTTGAACCACTAAAATGAATTGCCTTCGGTTTTTATAGCGTTAAATCAATTGTTACAGCACCAGATGAAAAATTCCTAATGGGTGCATTAAAAAAATGTACCTCCCCATTGATTGGGTGGATTTTTGGGCAGTTCTCACCCCCATTAAGTACAGGGTATTAGGGACCCTAATATTTATTAGTGGGGCAGGAAACATTCAAAGAGATCTTACTCTGCTGTTTAAAAAGGGGAGGATAGTTTTTTTTTCATGGAATTATTTAACAGGTGAGGTAATTTTACTGGCTGCAGTAGAAAATTACTGAACTAGATATGGCGAGTTGCACAAGTTAATTTGTTAAAGTCGCCTCCACAATTGAACTCCTATCATTTTTTAGTGAACAGCAATTTGTTTTTGCATTTAGTGAAGGGGAGTTTGAGATGGGAATCTAAGTTGGACTTTGTTGAGGAGGGAAAGGAGAATGAGGACACATTTGTTTAGTGAACAGCTGAAGTTGGTCAATGTAACTGTGTGTGTCTTGCCTTGTCCCTGGCCTTTGTTCCTAATAATCAGTTACTCTTCAAATCTTCACAGAACAGCTCACATTTGTCCCGTCCAAACATAAACTTGACTACTGTTCTTGCCCACACTCAAATTATCTTTAATCCTTGCTATTTCAACCCCTCTCAGCTCTTTAGTTCACCCGGTTTTACAAAAACCTCTCTAGTCTGTCGATTATTAAACTGGCTGTTAATATCCTTTAGGCGAACATGTGATATTCAGGTTCCACCAAACAATCTATCCATAACATCAAATTATATTCCATCCCTTATTTCCAGATGAACCATTTTTTGGCCCCTCAACTCTATTTAGTCCCTTACCTGTATTCTGCTTTATCAAGTTTCCCACACTGACATGGAGGAGTCTTATCAGACAGATTACACCTATTGGAATTCCCAGGATTTCGAAAATCCCTAAAAAGTTACTTATTCCTGAAAACATAGCAATTAGCTTATTAACTCCCTCTCCTTTAGCTATCTACTCTGGGCAACTATGTTTAGGCAGTGTATTTGTGTCCCTAAAAAAATCAGTACATTACCATGAGTGTTACTGCTTGAGAACTCAGTGTGATACACACAGCACACATGGATGGAAGGATTTGCATTAGATAGAAATATTTTGAGCACTGACATGTTTCTTGTTTAAGAGATTTATCGCACCAGGTTTTAATTGGCACACTAGTTCTAAAATGGTATTGGATTTTCTGTGATGTGTATAGGTCACAGCAACATACTAATGCTGAGCAGAATAATCCTGTATTGCTCTTAATATTCTAATGCTGTTCTATTGAGCACTTGAATACATAGTTAATTACATCAGTCCAGAAATGCAGCTAGACATTTAATTACTATTCTGGAAGAGTCATTTTGTACATTCATTAGGATTGTATATTAAACCAATTTAAACTATTTAGTCTACTGTTGAAAGAATATCTACAAAGAGTTAAGATTGGGGAGTTAACTCTCTAGAGGTATTATATGAGGTCAACACTAGTTACATGTATGATTTAGTTACATATGTATTAGCATTTTAGGCCAGTTGAGTATGAGTTTATGGAAATGTTATCAGTATGTCAATCTATATTTTTAAATAAAAATAAACAAAATATATGCCTGATTATTACTTTTCACCATTCCAGGGCATTTAATTCTGCAAGTCAAACTACAAATAAAATGTTTCAATTCATATAATCTAATGTTTATGATCGTCATCCATATATTAATAGTAAATTAAGCTTCCTAATAGTTTTGGAATACATAAAATTGTTAATTACAGTCATTTGTTTATAGTCTGAGTAAAAATACATTTTGTATCTTTTATTTAAGATCCTAATTCAGTTTATTTTCATGGGATGTTTGATTTAGTCTTTGACTTTCCCAAGCTTTAATTATCTTGGTGGATGACTTAGTTAATCCACAAAGACATAGGTGACAGAAGCACCATCAATAATGCATTTTCTTTTATACAAAATGTATCAAGTACAATGAGTATTGCCTGCTACTGGACAAGGATAAATGTATATCTGATACAAGTGCATTGATGTCTTGACCAATCTTTTCACTGATTTAGAGATCTATTTTAAATGTGTTGGTATATAAAAATGTACTGGCATTATATATGCCATTAATTGTGAACTTGCCAAATAAGACCAGAATAAAATATAATGGTACCCAGGAGAACCGAAATGTCGATGTTATATGACTGATACCTGATATTTAATATATTGACTATCTTTGATACATGAAGCCCTGTGAGTGTGTGGTCTTTTTTTGTTTTAGATTCATATATTTAATGCGACACTGCATCCAGGCAAAGTTACGTATTACTCTTCAAAGATGATTTGTTATTGTTATTCATTGTGATCTTGCCAAATACGAATACAATTAAAATAAATAAAAAAAAAAAAATATATATATATATATATATATATATATATATATACTCTTCCCTACCAATGTTTCCCAGGTTGCACAACAGCAACAATTGAAATAATTTAATTGTATTTCATCTAGTTCATTGTGAACTTGCCAAATACGAACAGAATTTGTGTATATATATATATATATATATATATATATATATATATATATATATATATAATACTCTTCCGTCCTAATGTTTCCCAGGTTACACAACAGCAGCAATTTAAAATGATTTCATTGTATTTCATCTAGTCCACATCTGTTGTGTCTGTGTTTATGTGATGTTTTTGTGTCCACTATTCACCACAAATTTCTGTTTAATGCTATTGCAGGTATCCGGTGTTTTCTTTTACACAATATTTGTTTACATTATTTATCATGTTTAATTACAAAGTCATTCTAAATATGTAATTGCAAAAAAGGTGTTATGCTTGTGGTGTAACAATGCGTCTTGATGCAACCAACGTTTGCTCTGTAATTGTAGTTCTAGTCCTGATTTCAGCAAGCAACATAGGTGCTTTTTTTCATTAGATTCCTTTTTTTACATGCAATTCTAGTTGAGGTGATGTGAGCAGAGATTATGTCGGGGAAAAGGCGACAGCATGCTCTAAGCAGCATTTTCTAACCCTAATACATTTTTTATGCTCAGAAAATGCTTTGTAAAGTAAAGATTTGTTTTCCCAGTGTACATAAAATATAAGATACAATTTGATGTAATTCAACATCTGTCTAGGTATCAAAGCCATTGGCATATATATTTTCGAACATTTCCAAAATGCTCTTAGTTTTGGGAGATGTAAGAAACAAAACCTATTGAATTTTCTTTTTGAAGTAAGCTATTTCTCAAGTTACCCTTCCAAATAGCATGAGTAATCTTCTCTGGACCCTAGGCTGATATTAAACCAGGATTACTATTGTAACATTCTCATTTTAGAATCTAGGCTTCTGAACACTGAAACCAATGAAAAGATTACCACTCTGATTCCATATTGAGTAATAGTACAGTTTTATCTTTGTGTACTGTTACTTTCTGTTACAATTAAACCCTGAAATTTATTTTTGAAGCAAACAAAAAAAAACATGAAAAACAATTAGAATATTTTCATTCAAACGGCCCAGTGTAAAAAGAATAAATAAAACATATAATATTTTCTGCGTTGATGTGAAATGATAGCAAAAAGTAGACATTTTCTTCAAGGATTTTCATTGTATGGTTAAAAAGCATTTTTGGTGTTTAAAAATTTACTTTTTTAGTCCATTTTTTAAGAATAATTAGTATTGTAAGCCCTATTGATACTAATATCGCTATATTGTAATTTTAAAATGTATTCCACTCAAATTATATTGTATAATTCATATTATTGTTATATTAGGTGAGATAAGCAAAATGATATTGCTAAATTTTCCCTGCCATTAAATTACAACAAAACAATTCAGCTAACATTTCTTTAGCAAGGGAATTAAGTTTGACTACAAGAATTCAAGATTGTATTGGTGTTTTGTAATAGCACCACCATATGCCTAAGAGGTGTCTACTCAGCTCCCCAACTGCCCATTTGGCTAAACAGTTAATTATGTGGATGATTTTCACAATTCCTCCCTTTAGTAGGATTTACTAGGGCCTCTATAAGAAGGTGAATTGCCTCCATATAGACCTTCCATCTTCTAATAGCTGTTTCTGTGCTAAAGAATGCCTGTGTTGGACAAACATCCTTGATGTTTAAGGAAGATTTGGGCATATATTGTTGGGTTTTACTTGTACCTGCACTACACATTCAGTACAGCAGAGTACCATGGCAATATCATCAACCTTTAGCTAAAGCAGACTCACAGGAGATATCTGCAATATCAAAACATATGGATGAGGAACCTGGTAGCCTGCAGAGAAGAAGTCAAAATAAAGACCTCTGTTGCTCTAATTTGACAGTCTTGGTGTCGTAATAGGTTTAAGATATTAGATAAAGGAGTGATGAAAACATTATGGTACACCAATGGAAGGGTGGACTTGAAGAACTGCAGCATTCATTTAAGAAGGGCATAGATCTCTAGCATGTAAAAAACGTCTTCCTAATTATAGATTACTTTACGAGTGCTTCATTACTACTAAAGCAAAATGGCTGCACACACTTACCTTATCTCAGTTATGTTGACTGTATGCATGGACCCAGTTTTTTTTTATATTCACCCAATATATGGGTTTTTCATATCTGCCCATGCATACATACATCCTAACATTCTGCCTCTCACACATGTTTTCAGTCTAAGTGCCAGCAGGTCATGTGACTCCTGGCAATCTAGGCTGGCAAGATTGGAGTGGGCCCACAGGACTGCTGGGCCTCTTACCAACCTCTGGTAGCACCCCATTATGGTGGCCTTGCTTACCAATCTTAATTATTATAGGTAACCATTATTTTAACTTTTTAGAGCTTTCAATTATAATAATGAAAGTTATTTTTAGCACAAACTACCATCTATTTAATGGGTTAATCTCAGACCAATAAGTTATTTTATTTTATCCATTTTTGGATTGCAAACATGTTTATATTATTTCACACTGATCTTGGAGACCACATGTCTTCAGTAGTATATTCCATCTTTTCTTTTTATTACAACAACACAAGTTGATTTGACTCAGTACACCACTGAACTAGAGGGAATTAATTATATACGTTTCAAGCTATTACTCTGGGGAAGATACAACAGCTTCACTTGAGAAGCCCTAGTTTTGTTTTTATATACTTATAGTCTTTTTTTTCTTCTAGTGTACACCCTGAAACAGAGTATTCACAAATCCTTTAGTGGTTAACAGTGGGAGATGTTCCAGATTTTTGTTTTTAAGTTCAGATGATATCAGTCAACATGATGAATAGTTACCACTGTGCACTGGGTGGTTTGATTGATTCTCTGCAGTACAGATAAGCCATTGTACCCAACATGTGTTTATATGACAGCTGCTTTCAGGGGCACTGCAAGTTATTCTTTATTACATACCTTATTTATAGTCTCACTGGACAAAAAGGAAGAAATTATTTATGATCACCCTCATATAAACAGGTTAGCTAGTATTGTAAAAGTTCAGTAAGAAAACTAGTATAGGAGTCTATTAAACATTTTAAGGATGTTCAGACAGCTACAGTAATGCTATTTTTGTTGGAACATTTTAAAATAAAATACTTTATTTAAATATGTTAATTGCAGGATAATAGCACACGAAACATAATAATACAACTATACAAAGATTTTTTTTATTTTTTATAATAATGCAAATTTCTTTCCTGAATTGAAAAACTAAATCCTAAAACAGTTAAATCAGGCAAAATACTACTCATGTCTGAATAAAACACCTATTGAACACTGTTTCTACACATATGTGGTTTTCATTGGGAGTCAAAATAAACATTCCAAAACTACAATTTTATACAGCTGAATAGATGCTGATACAGCTGTTGAGTGTGAGGTGCAATTGATGTGTATTAATGGTTGAGGAGAGAAGGAGAGAAAAAAGGAGAGAAAATATTAGCCCTGGGCTATTACATAGATATGTTTTTATTAGACTTGCCATGTTACACTTACATTTACAACACTGTAACACGCCTGTCAGTAAGTGCCATGAGGCTCAGCTTCTCCACTTTGCAGACAAGCTATGCCAGCATCTTCCCAGAGAGTGCTACAAATCTCTTTCCCTGGAAACAGTCTGCTGTTACAGTAACATGGACTACCAGTTTTTCAACACATGTATTGTTGTGCATGTTTCGTAATGCAATAATGTTCATACTCTTACGCTGCTGGTCCAGGAGAAGGGAACAGGTTTCTCAGAGTGTTGTGAATGTAAGCATAACATTTGGTGTCTAATAAAACATATATTTGTACTACACCAGGAGATTAGAGTTGAGCGGACACCTGGATGTTCGGGTTCGGCAGGTTCGGCCGAACTTTGAAAAAATGTCCGGGTCCGTGCTCGAACTTGACCCCGAACTTGACCCCGAACCCCATTGAAGTCAATGGGGACACTAACTTTTGGCCACTAAAATGCCTCTAAAAAAGTCTTGGAAAGGGCTAGAGGGCTGCTGAAGTAAAATGTGGCCTATTCGTATGAATGGGGACTCTATTTCGGTTTATAGAATAGCAATAGCATTACATGTATTCCATAGACCGAAAGTCTATAAACCGAATGTCTTTCGGTTTATAGACTTTCGGTTTATGGAATACATGTAATGCTATTGGCTTTCTATAAACCGAAATAGAGTCCCTATTCTTGTGAATGGGGACTCTATTTCGGTTTATAGAAATCCCATAGCATTACATGTATTCCATAAACCGAAAGTCTATAAACCGAAAGACATTCGGTTTATAGACTTTCGGTTTATGGAATACATGTAATGCTATTGGCTTTCTATAAACCGAAATAGAGTCCCTATTCTTAGGGGGGACTCTATTTCGGTTTATAGAATAGCAATAGCATTACATGTATTACATAAACCGAAAGTCTATAAACCGAATGTCTTTCAACCCGAACATACAGTGAAACGTCCGTGTTCTGGTCCGGGGTCCAAAAACTGTAATGTTCGGTACGAACCCGAACAGTGCGGTTCGGGGTCGCTCAACACTACAGGAGATGTGTTTTCTTTCATTTTATGCAGCACTATACACTGATATTGGAAGGCGAAAAGCTATCCTCCATCTTTATCAATCATTATACCACCACATCTAGAAGCACCCATTAGAGTGATGGAAGTTTGTGTTTGCTGCCTTTTGGTTTGTTTATGTTTGGACTATCACCTACCTGGGACTGTACATATGATTAGAGGTGCTATATTTAGTGATTTTAGATATCTTAACCGTAATCACCATATCTTGAGTCACTCAGATAAGGACTATCTAAGGACCATAATCATCATATGTTATCATTATGTTTCCCGATTCATATTAATATTGCGTAGAGCTTACTTTATTATAGTTTAGTCTTTGTTTGGATGACGGTGGATCTTTAAGAAAATATTTTTTCCTGTAGACAGTTTTATAATCTTTCTATTAACATATAGCAAAGTTTGAGGGCTTACTGGCACCATGACAAACTTGCATACATTGGTTTGCTCATCCCTAATTTAATCTCTTCTACTTTATTATTATTTTCACACTTTTAATAAAACCCAGTATCTTTAATCCAGTTCTTTACTTGCTCTTAATTTTATATGATCCCCCTGTGGGACTTTTTATATTGATTGTGACACAGCTGTGTCTTGTCTTCTTGAAAAGCAAATTACCATCATGCAGGTGAGTTGCAATTTCACTTTGTGGATGATGTAGAATGTTATAGAACAGATGAACTAAGTAGGTCAGCTTTTACTAAGGTTGCTAAGTCACAAATAACCTTGAAGTTTGTTAAATAATAGATTTATGGAAAAAATATTTACCATGAGGGATGCTTTAGACATGCAGATGTGCACACTGGGAACAGCTGCAGCAGAGTCCATGTTGCCTTTCATTCTGTTCTTTGTCCTTGATATTATTTCATTTTACTCTATCAAGTTTAGAGTCCATAGGAGACCATGCTCAAGGGTGAAACTAGAGAAATTAAAAATTACATTTGTTTCAAATATTGCAGTAGATTATTTTTTTTTATAAGAAACATCTAACAAAAAAGTGAGCAGTTACAAGGATCTGGGCTGTAGTTCAACCAAAGCTTAGCATAATATGGAGATTTATTAACAGTGTATTTTGTTTTAGTGCCAGAACACTGCATAATGCATTGTGCAACAAAGTGTTAAATAGGGCAAGGTCATAAGAGTTCTGAGATAGTTTGAACTGCTTATTATAATGTAGTTAAATAAATGTAAGCTCAACCAATGTACTAGATTTATCAATTGTTCATGATCTATGACAAATTATAAACTGCTAAATATGCTAACTGTTCTCTTTGATTGGCACGTATACAGTATGGAGTTACATATAGAAACCAACATACTAAAGTAGAACAAAAGTACAATCTCCTGATTCTTTATCCAAACTGTGCAGACTCCCGATAGCTATTCATATGCTCATTGTTTATATATGACCCATTCTCAATGACAAGTAAAATGAGGAGATTTTGAATTAGTCTTGTTACAAAGACTACTTTATAAACTCCAAGTTTATTCTTTCATTATGTATAAGTGAAATAACATCTCCAATTTTCCATGACGCAGAGTGATTTTCTTTACGCTAAAGGGAATTTTACACGATTTAGCAAATTAACTGATAGACATTATGGTTTCAGTCTTAGACCACTAGTGCAACCTTGTTTGACTGTTGGTATGATGTCTTATTGTGGAATGCTGTGCTAGCTTTACACCAGATATCATGGGATCCATTTTTGTCCAGTGTCCTTCTATTGTGGAATCGTTAACACTGACCTTAACTAAGACACCTCTTGCGTCGCCTAACGCAGCTGCGAGACCCTGCGGGAGGTGTGGCTTCTGTGGAGGTGGCGAGAAGTCTAACAAACTGCTGCTGCAGTTGCCTGCCACCATCTGTGAGGGTTTCAGCCCGCAGGGCAGCAAGGATCTGCTCGACCTCCATGTCTGGGCCATTAGGGACACTCAGGTAGTGCAGAAAATGCTACTGAGCTGGTATTTTTTATCAAAATGGCTACCAGGGAGAGGGAGCCCGGGACTTTTATCCACTACCCTTTGACTCCTCCCCCTGGCAAGTGTCAGTCATCTAATACACTCCTCCATGCTCATACATGCCCTGTCTAATTTATTGCATATTTCCCAGGTATCTGTGCTGTGGCCCATGGTCCGTAAAAGTCGCCATTGCTATGATGAAGGGTTCAAAACGTCCATTGGCATAAATATCAGAAAAAAATTGTGCATTAGGAACTTCATGGAATGGGTTTCCATGGCTGAGCAGCTGCATGTAAGACTCACATCACCAACTGCAATGTCAAATGGGAATCGATTGGTGTAAAGCAAACTGGACTCTGGAGCAGTGAAAACATGTTCTGTGGAGTGACAACTAATGTTTCACCGTTTGGCAGTCTAATGGGCTGGACTTGGCTGGGTTTGGCAGATGCCAGGAGGATGTTACATTTCTGAATGCAGTGTGACAACTGTAAATTTTAGTGGAGGAGGGGTAATGGTATGGGGCTGTTTTTCAGGAGCTTAATGTTTCAGCATGTCAAGACATTCTGGACAATGCTTTGCTTACAACTTTGTGGGAACCGTTTGGGGAAGGCCCTTTTCTATTCCACCATGACTGTGCCCCACTGCACAAACCAATGCCCATTAAGACATAGTTGGATGAGTTTGGTGTGGAAGAACTTTTGGGGTGATACCTTTTATAAAATTGGTCATTGTTACTAACATTTGATAATTTCGCAATCACTTGTTATCCACTAACCATTTTTTAAATGTTTTATTTTTTTCTATAACACTAAACTGGGAATTTAATAAAGATGCCATAACTATGCATTTTTTTTTAAATGTTGCATCTATTTGTATTATGATGCTCTATAAATTCAATATCAACAAAAAAACAAAATGCAGCCCCTTTGAGAATTTAAATGGTTAATTATCCATAGTTTCTGAGCTGGCTAATTGGTATGTTTTGGCTGTATATCCCGCCTTCCCTAGTCTTGTCTGCTAGTACATTAAAAGTGGGTTTTAGTCATTTACAGCCTGCATATGTAGTTACATAGGGGGAAGCCAAAAGATGTCTTATGTGTCAGTGTAAGTGTCAAGATCAGCCTGAAAACTTGTAGGGCTGCAATGTCGGGATAGTCTACAGCAACCTGCCTGGCTGGATTAGGCTGAAGCTACCTCCATCTTTCCTATCTTTCTGTCTATGGCATAGATGTAAACATACTATTTACTTTTGCCATCCCTTTATATGTAATACTTATTTAGGTACACAAATAAGAATTTAATAAATGCAAATCTATATATTGTCAACCTGGGTATGCAAATATTTTATTACAATCAGTAGGGGATCTGTGTATTAATCAGTAGGGGATCTGTGTATTATCTTGACTTCAGTCAATCATAGATTTTGCCTGTTCTCAATCATCGGTTCATGGTGGAATATAACAGAACAGGAAATACAAGCTGACAGTTATTAAAGAGACTATCACCCAAGGGTTGTTTTTACTGTAAATGTAGAGACATTTATGACATCACCTTTGGTTTGATCTACACCCATGATTTAAATATTCATTAAATATGAGTTGCTGCAGTTTTACTCTTTAAGCCCAAATATGGTATGTTGGATGTGTGAATCTATTGGGTCTATTCATTAAATTTTGACTTTAGAGGTCAACGTTCATCTAGGGTGCCTTGGTCTCAAAAATAGTTTTGATCATTCACAAGAACCTAGGTATAATTCGGGATTTTATTTTTACCTGTAATGTTCCTCACTGCCTCTAGAGTCAGTCTAGCAACAGCAACAGATCAATGGAAGATCACTGATCACTTCCAGAGTCCTTGTCAACTACAGGGCAGCTCAATATTGAAGAGACCTGAGGGGGGGGGGGGGGGGGTTTGTGTTGCTGGATGCCTCAATATTGAGGCATTACAGCAACTCTGGCTAAGCATAGGCAGCACCCATTGATCTCTGCCTATGCATGTTTCACCGCAAGGTATACAGGTACATCATCTTTCACTGACTGACAGCTTTTCAGGGACATGCCCTATAAGTCCATTTTCTTGAAGGGGTTAAGATCATAAAAGCCAAATCTTTTAACATATTGAACTATTTGCACATCAAGAAAATTGCTATTACAAACAGTAATAAACAAATGCTAATCGTGTTTTTTTTTTTAATTGTTCAATTTTTTGATAGATATTTTTTGTATGGTGTCTTATTTTTGTAATATTTCTTTATTTCAGCAGATTAAAGTATATTACAAATACATAAGAGTAAAATATATATACATTTTAGCATTGGGGAAAAAAAGAAGGTAAAATAAAAAAAAAAAGCATTGTATTAGCTACTGATTTTACTTTCACTGGTATAAATTTCCCACAGGAATACCATAAATGATTGCTTAGGGAGTGCAATTGGTCATATATTGTCTTTATGGATCACAGTTACGACACTATGTGAAATGTAGTATGTGTCTTACATATATCTAAAATATAGTCTACTGTAGACAGTAGACTTAATTAAATGAAAGCTCGGTCTTTTGTGCCATTGAGCCCTAAATTGGCCTGGGGAATAGTGTGATAATAGGATTGAATCCTATTTAGTGCTTTAGTAGCCCACATGTGACACTTCTCTTAGAACTACAGTACATATCTTTTTTCTATGATAGCCAGTCAGTTTGCCCTTTGCAGAAGCACAAACTGCTGCTGCGGAAAGTGAATTGTTTTTTCAGTGCTTTGATTCTCTAGAGACTTTGTCTCCTGCAAATCAGCCTGAGGTTGATGACCAAAATGCTCAGGGAAGTTATTACAATTGCTGAAAAATAAATCAGTGTGCTGTGTTTTATGGCTTATTTTTAATCTTAAAGATGCAACACTGTATAAAGCAAATACAATGTCTTATTTTGCTTGCATAAATTGTGTGGATCAATGTTGGCTTTTTATTATTATTAAAAGTGCTTCTCTATTAAGAAATTATAGTTAATGTGATCCTTGGTTTATTGCTGCTCATCAATATTTAATGAGAGTTATTTATCTGAAGTTGCTGCAGGTATTGTAAGGTATATCAGTCATTTGCAGTGCATGTTCTCAACTCTGGTATAACACAATTTGTATAATTCCAAAACTACACAAGCAATGGAAATTCCATAGGGTTTTTTTTTACTTAATCCTCTATGTTAAAGGTAATCAGAAAGGGAAAGATTTTTACCTCTTGAGAATGGGAGATGTACAAGTAAACATTTTACAGCTCATGGTGTTAGGTTATAAAACTAGATGGCAACCCAGATTCCATTAAACACAAATTATTTTTTTTTAAATGCAAAAATGCAATGTGTTATGCATATGGTGATGCATAGTTTCCCTAAGTATAACGTGTACCATAGACATACACACACAGTGCTGCTTGGCATTCCTTAATCTACTGTGTGCCAGATATACAGGGAGTGCAGAATTATTAGGCAAGTTGTATTTTTGAGGATTAATTTTATTATTGAACAACAACCATGTTCTCAATGAACCCAAAAAAACTCATTAATATCAAAGCTGAATATTTTTGGAAGTAGTTTTTAGTTTGTTTTTAGTTTTAGCTATTTTAGGGGGATATCTGTGTGTGCAGGTGACTATTACTGTGCATAATTATTAGGCAACTTAACAAAAAACAAATATATACCCATTTCAATTATTTATTTTTACCAGTGAAACCAATATAACATCTCAACATTCACAAATATACATTTCTGACATTCAAAAACAAAACAAAAACAAATCAGTGACCAATATAGCCACCTTTCTTTGCAAGGACACTCAAAAGCCTGCCATCCATGGATTCTGTCAGTGTTTTGATCTGTTCACCATCAACATTGCGTGCAGCAGCAACCACAGCCTCCCAGACACTGTTCAGAGAGGTGTACTGTTTTCCCTCCTTGTAATTCTCACATTTGATGATGGACCACAGGTTCTCAATGGGGTTCAGATCAGGTGAACAAGGAGGCCATGTCATTAGATTTTCTTCTTTTATACCCTTTCTTGCCAGCCACGCTGTAGAGTACTTGGACGCGTGTGATGGAGCATTGTCCTGCATGAAAATCATGTTTTTCTTGAAGGATGCAGACTTCTTCCTGTACCACTGCTTGAAGAAGGTGTCTTCCAGGAACTGGCAGTAGGACTGGGAGTTGAGCTTGACTCCATCCTCAACCCGAAAAGGCCCCACAAGCCTCAACCCGAAAAGGCCCCACAAGCTCATCTTTGATGATACCAGCCCAAACCAGTACTCCACCTCCACCTTGCTGGCGTCTGAGTCGGACTGGAGCTCTCTGCCCTTTACCAATCCAGCCACGGGCCCATCCATCTGGCCCATCAAGACTCACTCTGATTTCATCAGTCCATAAAACCTTAGAAAAATCAGTCTTGAGATATTTCTTGGCCCAGTCTTGACGTTTCAGCTTGTGTGTCTTGTTTAGTGGTGGTCGTCTTTCAGCCTTTCTTACCTTGGCCATGTCTATGAGTATTGCACACCTTGTGCTTTTGGGCACTCCAGTGATGTTGCAGCTCTGAAATATGGCCAAACTGGTGGCAAGTGGCATCGTGGCAGCTGCACGCTTGACTTTTCTCAGTTCATGGGCAGTTATTTTGCGGCTTTGTTTTTCCACACGCTTCTTGCGACCCTGTTGACTATTTTGAATGAAACGCTTGATTGTTCGATGATCACGCTTCAGAAGCTTTGCAATTTTAAGAGTGCTGCATCCCTCTGCAAGATATCTCACTATTTTTGACTTTTCTGAGCCTGTCAAGTCCTTCTTTTGACCCATTTTGCCAAAGGAAAGGAAGTTGCCTAATAATTATGCACACCTGATATAGGGTGTTGATGTCATTAGACCACACCCCTTCTCATTACAGAGATGCACATCACCTAATATGCTTAATTGGTAGTAGGCTTTCGAGCCTATACAGCTTGGAGTAAGACAACATGCATAAAGAGGATGATGTGGTCAAAATACTAATTTGCCTAATAATTCTGCACTCCCTGTATATATACAGTACTGCATAGCTTCTCTAAGTACAGCCACATGGTGCCGCATAGCTTTTCAAAGTATCCAATCTCTGTTTTGACTCTGTCTCTCTTCCCCATGTGCTCTTTGTTGATCTCTATCCCCCAATACGTTCTACCCTGTTTTTTCCTGCCTTTCTCCTGCCTAGTCTCTCTCTGTCTCTCTCTGTCTCTCTCCTCCCATTTTCTTGTCCTGTCTCTCTCTGTCTCTCTCCTCCCCTTTTCTTGTCCTGTCTCTCTCTGTCTCTCTCCTCCCCTTTTCTTGTCCTGTCTCTCTCTGTCTCTCTCCTCCCCTTTTTTTGTCCTGTCTCTCTCTCTCCTCCCCTTTTCTTGTCCTCTCTCTCTCTTTCTCTCTCTCTCTCTCTCTCTCTCTCTCTCTCTCTCTCTCTCTCTCTCTCTCCTCCCCTTTTCTTGTCCTGTCTCTCTCTCTCCTCCCCTTTTCTTGTCCAGTCTCTCTCTCTCCTCCCCTTTTCTTGTCCTGTCTCTTTTTCTCTCCTCCCCTTTTCTTGTCCTGCCTCTCTCACTCCTCCCCTTTTCTTGTCCTGTCTCTCTCTCTCCTCCCCTTTTCTTGTCCTGTCTCTCTCTCTCTCCTCCCCTTTTCTTGTCCTGTCTCTCTCTCTCCTCCCCTTTTCTTGTCCTCTCTCTCTCTCTCCTCCCCTTTTCTTGTCCTCTCTCTCTCCTCCCCTTTTCTTGTCCTCTCTCTCTCTCTCTCTCTCTCTCTCTCTCTCTCTCTATAAAATATCTAAATAAATATCAATGTCTATACGAAGAACATAGCTCTCTATATTCTCTAGGCCTTTTAACCCCTTAAGGAATGACTGTTTAGAACATTTTGGCCATTCTGGACAATGGCAGTATTAACATTTTTGCTGTGTTTGTGTTTTCTCTCACTTAATATTCCCACACATGTCAAATACTGTTTTTCTTACCAAAAACAGGGATTTCTTTTGATATCATTATTTTCGTCATATGCAATAATTTACTATAAAAAAATTTGAAAACTATGATTTTTGTTAACTTTGACTTGAAAAATCTTTTACACAATTACAAACAGTAAAAAATACCCCATCAAAATATTTTTTACATTTCCTCCTGAGTTTAGAAATATTGCATGATTACAGTTTTTCCTGTTGATGTTTGCAAGTTATAGGGCTATAACTGAAACTAGCTTTTTTGTTTCCTAACCATTTCCTTCTACAGTGACCTTTTGAACCTAACCCTAATCATCACCTTAACCCTAAATTTAACCATAGCATTAACCTAACCCATCTGTAACCCTAAATGCAACTCTAAACCTAACCCTAGATCAAGGGTTAATTTAGATCTAGGTATTTTTTTCAATTTTTTTTAATGCAATCCACTAGGGGCAGTCAGTCAACAGAAACAGGGCATGCTGTGCTGAATTCCATAGCCTGATTTGCCTTACCATAGAAAGTCCATTCCACTGAGTGGGTGACATCTTGTGCTTTGTACTGTTCTGATAATACACAGGTGTTACAGAGCCCTTTTTATGGGCCTTGTACGGCCCATAAAAAGACACTGTTTGTCTAACATCTTAGGCTTTCTTCATAACTAAAACTTCTATTTCCCATATTAATTTTGTAGCCTCTGCACTTTCTGTATTTCCATAATGTCCTTTTTTAGACACGGAACTGCATCTTCAAGGCGGGGTCTTTCCGTTGAACTGCAAAGAAGTAGAATAATACCTTCCTCCTGTGAGTCAATATCCCTTTTTATAAGTGTCAATATTTCATTGGCCTTTGTAGCCAGACAGCTGGTATTGAGCATTACTGCTAAAACTATTGTCTACAATTGCGCCCAAATATTTTTCATTAGTAGATTACCCCAAGGATACACCATTAAACTATATGTTACATTTGTATTATTTTACCCAAAATGCCCAATTTTACATTTATCTACATTGAATCTCATTTTTCATGAATCTGCCCATTTACCCAAATTGTCCAAATACTCTTGCAGTGAAGACACATCTAGTTCAGATTGTATTACCCTACTTAATGGTGAAACACTGCTCACATTCAGGCTTTTATGGTGGATTTGAACCTGCTGCAAATGGAACTTGGGCTCAGAATAACAATATAATAAATTTCAAGTTTGGAAACATGTCACAAATTTGTGTCTGTGCCTTCCACCCAAATACCTATGCAATGGTGGGCAGGGGCGTACCTAGAGCATTTGGCACCCGGGGCGGACCCCGAGTGTGGCACCCCCCCCCCAAAATAAAAATGCAAGAAAACACCCACAATTTTTTCAATGTTTGAAAATTGTACAATTATAGTTACCAGGAATAGTGTGCCAGTCAGATACCAGTAATATTGTGCCAGTCAGATACCAGTAATATTGTGCCAGTCAGAGCCCAGTAATAGTGTGCCACTCAGAGCCCAGTAAGTGTGCCAGTCAGAGCCCAGTAATAGTGTGCCACTCAGAGCCCAGTAATATAGTGCCACTCAGAACCCAGTAATATAGTGCCAGTCAGAGCCCAGTAATAGTGTGCCACTCAGAGCCCAGTAATAGTGTGCCAGTCAGAGCCCAGTTATATAGTGCCACTCAGAACCCAGTAATGTGCCAGTCAGATACCAGGAATATTGTGCCAGTCAGAGCCAGTATTATTGTTTGTGCTAGTCAGAGCCCAGTAATATAGTGCCAGTCAGTGCCCAGTAATAGTGTGCCAGTCAGTGCCCAGTAATAGTGTGCCAGTCAGTGCCCAGTAATAGTGTGCCACTCAGAGCCCAGGAATATTGTGCCAGTCAGATGCCCAGTAATATTGTGCCAGTCAGTGCCCATGAATATTATGCCAGTCAGATGCCAAGTAATTTTGTGCCAGTCAGTGCCCAGGAATATTATGCCAGTCAGATGCCCAGGAATATTGTGCCAGTCAGTGCCCAGGAATATTGTGCCAGTCAGTGCCCAGTAATAGTGTGCCAGTCAGAGCCCAGTAATAGTGTGCCAGTCAGATACCAGGAATATTGTAACAGTCAGAGCCCAGTAATATAGTGCCAGTCAGTGCCCAGGAATATTGTGCCAGTCAGTGCCCAGTAATAGTGTGCCACTCAGAGCCCAGGAATAGTGTGCCAGTCAAATGCCCAGAAATATTGTGCCAGTCAGTGCCCATGAATTTTATGCCAGTCAGATGCCAAGTAATTTTGTGCCAGTCAGTGCCCAGGAATATTGTGCCAGTCAGAGCCCAGTAATATAGTGCCAGCCAGAGCCCAGTAATATTGTGCCAGTCAGAACCCAGTAATATAGTGCCAGTCAGAACCCAGTAATATAGTGCCAGCCAGAACCCAGTAATATAGTGCCAGTCAGAGCCCAGTAATATAGTGCCAGCCAGAACCCAGTAATATAGTGCCAGCCAGAACCCAGTAATATAGTGCCAGCCAGAACCCAGTAATATAGTGCCAGTCAGAGCCCAGTAATATAGTGCCAGTCAGAGCCCAGTAATATTGTGCCAGCCAGAACCCAGTAATATTGTGCCAGCCAGAACCCAGTAATATTGTGCCACTCAGAACCCAGTAATATAGTGCCAGTCAGAGCCCAGTAATATAGTGCCAGCCAGAACCCAGTAATATAGTGCCAGCCAGAACCCAGTAATATAGTGCCAGCCAGAACCCAGTAATAAAGTGCCAGTCAGAACCCAGTAATATAGTGCCAGTCAGAGCCCAGTAATATAGTGCCAGTCAGAGCCCAGGATTATAGTGCCAGCCAGAGCCCAGTAATATAGTGCCAGTCAGAGCCCAGTAATATTGTGCCAGTCAGAACCCAGTAATATAGTGCCAGTCAGAACCCAGTAATATAGTGCCAGCCAGAACCCAGTAATATAGTGCCAGTCAGAGCCCAGTAATATTGTGCCAGTCAGAACCCAGTAATATAGTGCCAGTCAGAACCCAGTAATATTGTGCCAGTCAGAACCCAGTAATATAGTGCCAGCCAGAGCCCAGTAATATAGTGCCAGTCAGAACCCAGTAATATAGTGCCAGCCAGAACCCAGTAATATAGTGCCAGCCCCCCCCCCCCCCCCCCCATCACTTACCAAATCGCTGCTTCTCCCGGACGGACGACTCCTCCGTGCATCCGGTCGCTGTGATTTTTTTTTTTTTTTTTTCACCCGGCGGCCGCATCCAGATTCGGCCGCCTGAGAAAAAAAAAAAAAAAAAGGTAAGCAGCGCGGGGGGTGCCGGCAGCACCGGTGGCACCCCCCTAGTCAGTGGCACCCGGGGCGGGCCGCCCCCCCCCGCCCCCCCCACGGGACGCCACTGATGGTGGGTATCACTATAGTTTGTAGGAACTTTGCTTAATTTGAAATACATTGTCATGTCTCTTTTGGAAAATGTATGCTTTGATTGAATAATATTTTGCATGTAGATTACAAATCTGTATACTAACATGTATAGCTTGGAGGAAAGATGTAACAGGGTGGATATGATAGAAACATTTAAATACATAAAGGGAATCAGCACAGTAAAGGAGGAGAGTATATTTAAAAGAAGAAAAACTACTACAACTAGAGAACATAGTCTTATATTAGAGGGGCAAAGATTTAAAAGTATTTTCAGGAAGTATTACTTTACAGAGAGGGTAGTGGATGTATGGAATAGCCTTCTAGCGGAAGTGGTAGAGGTAAGCACAGTGAAGGAGTTTAAGCATGTGTGGGATAAGCACAAGGCTATACTAGATATAAGATAGGGAACGGTGGACTAATAAAATTATTTAGAAAAATGGGCAGACTAGATGGACTGAATGCTTCTTATTTACTGATACATTCTATGTTTCTATGTTTCTGTCCCAAACTTGACATGAAACCAGAAAAGATATCTGTCCCTATTCCAAATTAGGATAAAAAATGAAGGTACTCACAGGTATTCCAAGAATGATTAGTTCCAACAAGGTTACATACGATGAATAATTCCAGCTCAGATGTATGTTGGCGATGCTCGTCAAGTCAAGGTCATATTTTTGGAATACCAATTGCAGAAACTCTTAAAAAATATAATAAACTTCAGACAAATGTAATTGAACACATATTTAGAGCAATAACAATTACTATGGCTAGGAAATGGAATAACTCTAATATTTTAAATTGGAACAAGGTACATAATCAATTTGAATACTAACACAGAATGAAAATAAGATTTTACTGCACAATAACATTTTTCGTGAAACATGGCTACCCTGGAACACTTACTTGATGGCAAACTCATGATTCCCCATGGGATTAGCCTTCTTCTTTCAGGCACATCCAAAGTCTTAGATAACTTTGAATGGGGTATGAAAGGGGTTTAATGTGCATTGTTGTTATTCACTAACTTTGCAACATGTTGTTATGTACACTTATTATTTTCCTTATTATTATTTAATGCTATTTTCTAAAAAATATGAAAAATCACATGACATTTTTTCATACTGTAATTAATATATAACATTTTAAAAATAATTTTCTTTGTGAAATAAAGGATTTAAATATAAAAAAGGAACATACTTAGCATTCCAATATAACTTTGCTCTGGTTAAATACATCATAATGGAATGCTGAGTACCTACATTTTTTATCCTGTATTATTGGGATTGTTTCTCGGTTTTTGATCATACAGTAAGAATAGCTGACAGTATACAAATAAGGTATATGTGTCCCATATTTTCACATTTTATCCTTTTCACAATATCATTTTCAATTTAACATCATGGCTAAAATAACTAAGTTTGAATATAGTATTTTACCTTTTAAGATAATATAACGTTATCTTTTCTAAATCTTTTTATGATGATTGTTGTTTGGACTTTCACCTTCCTTCCCCCTCTACTACTTATATTTTCTAAGGTGTGTGTGAACCAATGTGGGGGTTGATGTGGATTTAATTCCCTTCTGATCATGTGACATCAATGTCTATGTTAAGCTGTGTTGTAGCGAAACGCGTAAGGCATTGCAATCTATGCTACTCTGACTCCTTTAGATCTTAATTGCACTTCAATCAAGATCAACATTTTTACAAAGATTATTGAACCGTGAAACCTTAATTGGATGTATAATACTAGAAGTGTTCCCTCTGCTTTTTCTATCTGCTTATGTGGAGTTTCATACCCTTATTGAGAGTCCATTTGTCCTACTTCATTCAGGGCTATTTTGTTCTGTTCATTCTGTTCACATTTATGCTAATTTGACAATTAGCTGGCCTAACGGAGATAAACATCTTTAATAACCATGAATTGTAATCACATTGCATCTAAAAAGTAACAAGTAATAGAAGATTTAAAAGTAATTAAAGGGACTCTCTCTGTCACTTAAAAAACAAACATAAGTTTGTGAGACTAGCTTGACTGAGGACATTCAGTGTTAAGATGTCATGCTTTGTGTTATGGTACTTGCTTGTGGAAAGGGTAACATTGTTTGCAGAGGAATCCTTTCTATGCACACCTTTGCCTCACAAATGATGCAGGCAATCTCAAACATATTATGTGGCCTTTATTTTCTCATCAGTGGTCAGAGAGGTCATGAAGGCCATAAGAACAAATTTTGCAAGATAAACCAAGGTTTGTGAAAACAAGCTCAAAAAAAGGGTGTCCAGTGATAAAATATTCTTCTAATCTAGGAGGAGTTTGCAAATTTGGGTCATTGAGGATGTTTTTGCTTACTTGTTTTAAAAGTTGATTGTTCTATTACAGTCTAAATTGCTTAAATAGTATTTTATGTGTAGTATAGATGCTCTAGATCAGGACTTCCCAAACTTTTATGGGCCGAGACCCACTTTAAGGAATCATAATCCTTCACGAAACACTCGCTTGCAATGGTTAATTTATATCATAGCAATCCGCTTTGGATGCATACACTTGGCACATCATGGCAATCTGCTTTAGATGCATACACTTGGCACATCATGGCAATAAGCTTTAGATGCATACACTTAGCACATCATGGCAATAAGCTTTAGATGCATCCACTTGCCATTCAGCATATCCTTTCTCCAACCCCAAGTCTGTCTTTCTCCTCTACCCCTCCATTTCCCCCATGCATTCTCCCCTTCCGTTTTACTTTGGGAAGCCGTGGTCAGCTTCAGTTCTGTGTGTTCAAAACACACTCTGTCAGTGCTGACATGTGCATAGTGATGACTCAGAGAATCATATTTCTGATGCTCTGAATCATTACTGGCCCTTCCCTCAACCGGCTTGTTAAGCCACTGATGGGGAGTCTTCCCGAGCAGTGTAATCAAGCAAAAAGTAGTGGGCCACCCAGCAGTGGATCACAACCCACACTTTTCAAACCCTGCTCTACATAGTTAGTTTCCATAATTTTCTTCTCATACTGTAAGTTTTTGTAAAAAAAAAAAAAAAATATAGACCCACATGCAAGTCGATGCACATTACATTTCAGTATATATTTGATTATTTACATATTTGTAAACCAGAAATGCAAGCAAAAATGTTGATTATGAGAAACAATGAATTTTAAATGTCTGCATTGTATGCATATTAAAGATAATGATAATAATTCATTTTAATGAGCATTTTTTAAATTGTGCTTTTGTATGCCCAACGCTTACTGATAACAGAAATACTAAATGAATATTCTTTGTAACTCTTGCATTCAGTCAGTGTTAACTGTCAGTTTGTGACCTATAAACAGATTTACTATGCTTGTTAATTAAAGACTGTATTTTGCATTACATATCACTTCATGACATATTTGGAGTTACTTATGGCTGTGTGAAATATATTTTGGGTTACTTATGCACTAGTGACATTTATTAAAAATTAAATCTCACTAGAGAGAGAATGAGAGATAGACAGAAGCCTAATGTCAGCAGGTAATAAATATTTTATATGTATAGGTTTAGTGTAACTTTGTGCTGCCCAGAATTCTCATGGTATGGACATTTTTCAAATTCAAATTTTTGGTAATCAGACTTTTTATTAAACATTTAAAAAAAAAAACACTGAAACCCTTGTAAGCTTCATTGGGCCTTCAGTTTGCTAATCAGCAAAGATCAAAACATCCTGTCTAGACTAGTATTTTTTAAAAACAATATATTCACATGATCTTTATATATTTATACATAAAACAGACCTTGAGGACAACATTAACATCCTTACAATTACATACTAAATAAGCAGTTTAGAATTCTGGTTCTAGAGGTGTGTCTTAGTTGTGGTTAGATAACTTAATTGCATTTTTTTTACCATAGTTAATATATTAAAGTTACTAGAGCATTTTCTTGTACTTGGAGGGCTTCATGTGACAGATCTGACAGCAATGCTATGAGTCGAGAGTATGTCCTCTGAATGTGTCAAACTTCACAACTCCAGCTGGAGCTAAACATTTCATGTCAAAGGTTGATTGCCTTTTTTACATGGTAACATCATTTGAGATGCAAATGTCTTTTTGGGCAGAAGGTGTGAATAATGGCACATTTAATCATTACTGGGGGTCACAAAGTTCCCTAAGTAAGCAATATTTAAAAAAAACAGAAGCTCTGATTAGAAATAAGTGCCAAAATGAAAGTTCATGGGCTCTATTCAATGACTATCACTTATCACTGGTTTATAATTCAAAATTTTCTATTGCAATCTATAGTACTAAATGTCCTGAGATACACTATATGGACAAAAGTATTGGGACACCCGACCATTACACCAACAGGGACTTTTATGATATCCCTTTGTAAATACATTAACATCTAGCTTGTCCTCCCTTTGCTTCTATTTTTCTGTGAAGGCTTTCCACAAGATTTGGGAGTGTTTCTGGGGGATGTTTGCCCGTTCATCCAGCAGAGCAATTGTGAGGTCAGGTACTGATACTAGATGAGAAGGCCATACCCTTATTCCTCCTCCACCAAAATATGCCTTACACCACTTGATCCAGCGCTTGGCATTGTACTTGGTGATATGAGGCTTGAATGCAGCTCCTCAGCCATGGAAACTTATTCCATGAATCTCCCGCTCACAGTTTTTGTGTTGATATTAATGGTACTGGAAGTTTGGAACTCCAGCTATGGAATCAGCAGAGCATTGGCATTGTTTATGCACAATGTGCCACAGCACTTGGTCGACCCCGCTTTGTGACATTACATGGTCTTCCACATAGTCTTCTGTCATTCCTAAATGCTTCCACCTTCCAATAATACCACTTGCAGCTGACAGTGGAATATCTACTAGTGATGAAATGTCACAAACTGACTTATTGCAAAGATGGCATCCTATCACAGTACCACGCTTGAATTCACTGAGCTCTTCAGAACCCATTTTTTTTGCTAGGGCCTTGATTTTATACACCGGTGGCCATGGGTCTGACTGAAACACCTGAATTCAATAATTAAGTGGTGTCAATACTTTTATCCATATAGCGTAAATTAAGTCAGGTCACTAGTTCATTGGATCAAGCCCAAAATCTAATTTTACGATAGAAACAAGATTCAAAAGCATACTAATAACTTTAATTTATTAGATGAACATATTTTATGTTGGTTATTATTAAATAAAAATACTTAATGCATATCCTGTGCTCCTTAGAACTATTTATATTTTGTGCTAAATGTTAGGTATAAAGTGTTGCTCTTTTTATATAAATTGTATTGTTTTTTAATTCCAGGATTACTTGACAACTCATAAGTATGGTAACGCAGCAAGAAAGGATCTGTGGAACACACTCTCAAAGGTAAAGCTAAGATATTGTATGCAATCCCATGCTGCCCTGTTTCAAAATACTGTTTTGATGAAATAATTTGAATATAAGGTTGTTTTGCATACAACAACAAGTATTCTAATTGTTTTGAAAATGCTAACATGGTTTCAAACAACACTATGTTCAAATCTATTTAAATAACTGGGAATGCTTTATTTTTTCATAATCTTTGTCCAATAAAAGCTGCATAAAAGGTTTGACTGAAGATCCTCATAGCATTTAAAAGGCCTTTAAAGCACTGACAATGATTGGATTAGGATTCAATCCAATATGTGATACAATGGGGGTCATGTATAAACATGGCGCACATGCATATAGAGCCAAATAATGGCACTATTGACCTATGTGCTTATGTATAAACCACCTCCACTGGTTATGTGCTTTCTGGTTGTTACGTACTTTCTGGTTGTGCCGGCATCCATTGCACTGGTGCAGCTGATGTATAAAAATCAGGTGCTGAAATTAGATTAGTCTCTGAGAACCTCTGCCAAACACTGTTTTGATAAAGGTTTCTGTCCCACATTGAAAATTGTTGGGATTTAAAAAAAAAAACCCATCACAATTACAGTTCTACATAACAAACGGCGATTATGCCTTTTTGTACTTTGTACCTTCCCGACATTAGTAAAGACAACTTCCTAAATATTAAATCTGATTTCCTTAGTAAATACATGTAATAGTGTTTAACAATAAAACTGCCTAATATTTATACATTAGCTCTGCACAATCTCTGTGTGGAAGTATAATCAGTCTTCTACACTGCATTTATAACATAATTAATCCTTACCCTTGTGCTTTCCATTGAGCTATTAATTGAGTTCTTCATTTTTGGTTAATGTTCCACAGGTTTTAGAAGGAGGAGTAAAAATTATAATGGTTGTTGATTAGTAAAGTTTGGTATTAACTTGGATTACTGTTTTATACTTGTTTTTTTTTTGTACTGTTAGGATAATGAAGATGTGCATTCCACAGCCACAAAAAGTTGTCATGGCAGATTGTGTTGACACTTTTAAAAAAATAGATAGAATAAAGAAAACCATTTCTTAGCATGAAGGTTTATAACAATTATATTGATTACTATAAGATTGATTAAGGAAAAAAGAAACAGATACCTGTGAAGTCGAGAAAATGTTTCTTATTTATTTGAGAGAAAATGTAAAAGATTGTATCCTCTTTTTTTCTATCTTTTGTATCAAAAATACGTGTTTGAATGTAGTGTTTTTTTAACCTAGTTTGCTATATTAAATACAATATCATATTGTAGTGCCAAATGTTCAAAACCAATTTTTTTAAAACAATACAAAAACCATAAACTTTAGGTAGATTTCATCTGTATGTGTACCAAAATTTAGATTAAACAAATTTAATTTAAGAAGCCTTAAGTTGCTAGAACTGGTGCTCCCTTACCAAGCTAGATATATTATGGGTTCTGCACAAAATAACACCCCATGCCAAAAGTTTGAGTCTTTCATTGCAGTCTGTCATCAGACAGTTTAACCCTGATGCTAGGACGTTCTGATTTTAGAGTACCTAAAAGACGTTAGGACGGCATAGCATGTCCATCGTTAAACAGCTCATCACGGCTCCCCATGATGAGCTGTGCTCGGATCCCTTTGCAGGGACTTGCAGCGGGATCCTACCTGTCAGATGAGGCCACTTTGCGTGGTCTCAGTCTGACAGAGAAATTGTAGCAAGTGCTCAAAGTAAGCACCAGTTACATTTTATGTAATCGCACTGTGCCCGAACTTCCGGAATTGGGCACTCCTCTGTGACGTCACACGTGACATCCAGAGGTATCATGATCTTTTGGCTGGGACACACAGAGTCTATTAAGACCCTGAATGGGTCTCTGCCATAGTGTTCCTGGCTACAGATCACCTTTAGATCGGTGACCAGGAATAAAACGTGATGTTTTGGTGCTTGTGTCATCTGGGAGGCAAGCACCATGCGTCACGAAGGGGTTAGATAGGATTATTTAGAAAAGCTGATTCTGAGGCAAAGTACTAAATGTGGTCCAGACTTCAGAAACATTACCTTTGTTTCCACTTTTCCCAAAAATGTAATGTACTATTGTCCTTGTGGAATCATGGTTGCACCAAAATTATAGAAAGTTAATCTTTCAATTCATATCTTGATAAAATGTTGGGATTACACTTCACATTTTAACCCCTTCAGGACAATTGTTTTTTTAATGAGAGCATTTTTGAGACTTAACTCTTTGTGTACTGTATACAATTTTTTGAAGCATGTAAAAATGGGGAAAAAAAGTGCTTTTAGTGTATTTCCCTTTTTTTCTGGGATGCAGTATATCTTTCTCCAAAATGAAAGAGTTTCAGTGTGAGAGAGGGAGGATGTTGACAGTCTACTGTTCATAGAACGCTGATTGCCATTTATTGTATGTGATCAGTGCGATTGGTTATCAAATTGATCAATACAATAAACACAAAAAATAATAGTTTATCATGGTCTGCCCATCTCTTAACCATCTTGAACCAGGATCCACCCACCTCTCAAGGAGCATGGATGGCAGTAGATTGTGACAAGCCTCTAAACTGATCTTCTCTACAATTGCTAAGGCAGCTTGCCTCAGACCCTTTTTTGAGTGTTCTAGGCTTGCCTCAATCCAGAGCCATCCTAAAACACCCCTCATCACTGGCTAGTCATTTTTAACTACCCATCATTGTGATTAGGTGAATGGATAAGCCTTACTAGCTTCCAGGAAAGTTGTGATGGCGCAGAGTGCAGCAAAAAGTCAAAGCAATTGTAAAGCAGCCTGTACATGTATGGCATTGCCACCAATGCATTGCATTGGGTACCTATACATGGATGACCATTGTCATGAAGTGGTTAAACAAACTTTGATATTTATAGACATATCACACATATCAGTTGATCAATTCACGTTCTGGCTCGCTTTTTAAATGTTGTTGTGTGGCATCTCACAAGGGAGATAGTTCAGTTGGTAAACTACAGTAGTTGTTCAAACCTCATGGTTGTAAATTTGACCCTAACAGGATCTACTCAGTCCTACTTTGGGTAAAATGCAAAACATTTGAAAATAATTTCATACTACATTCCTAGCAAATAAAGAGTTGTTGTTTTACCCATAGCTGTTTGTGGATGTAAATGTAGATTTCTCCGACAAACATAATGACACTGTTTCTTTTTACCAAATTCATGCTCAACAGTTATGCCAAAGTAGATGTTCTGCATTATACATTGTTATAAAAGTGTAACTTAATATATTTTTTATGAAATATTTGTTCCATAATTCTAACCTTTACAATTTGAACATAATAATTATTATTGTTGACTAATTTTTTGTTGATTAATGTATTTGTATTCCTGTTATCTGCCTTGAACATATTAGAGTAATTGCCACAAATTCACCTACTGTACATTATCACCAGTGTCAGCTATTGATACTGCACAACTTGCATTGATGTAAATAATGTGTTAAAGTTGACAAGCTGTGCATGTACTTTATCACAGGACTAAGAATAGATTGTATGGAACTTTATAATATTACTACATTGCTTCATTTAAGGCTTTGAAGAATGAAGGTAAAACTGTTAATATCCAAGAAGTCATGGATCAGTGGACACTTCAAATGGGCTATCCTGTAATAACTATCCTAAGGAATGAAACCACAGATGATGGAATAACAATTACTCAGGAACACTTCTTATATAATGTCGATGCAAATACCAGGGACCCAGAGGCCAGAAATAAGAGGTAAAATGCCTCTAATTTTCATGTTTATTTGATATTATATGATGTTATTGTGCATGTTTATTGCTCTAAGGTTACTGAAGTTATTATTAATTTCAGAGAAAGGATTCTAGTAATGTTTTTGTGTTTCATCATTTCTTGTTCATTCATGTAACTTAACTGGGAGTATTAAGATTTTTCTTCTTTTATATTAGTTTTATTGGCAAAGTCACATTGAAATACAAATATACATATCATATACCATTAGCCATTTGAGTTTTTAGCACAAACTTTCTGATATATAATGTACAGTTTTATAATTAAAATTGTCTTATTATTCTAGACATCATATTGTTGAAACTACTAACCAATACATAAGGGAGCACTTTGGCTTCCTCAGGGGAGACCCAGTACTTGAGGTATAAAAACATGACTACTATAAAGACTATAAATGCATGCAGTGTCATAATGATGGTCTCATTTCTACTAAGAAGTTACATGTAGGTTCCATAGCCACTGGGCAGTGCCATCTGAAGGCTCTGTTAGAACAGGAATACAACAAACTGTATATATATATATATATCTGTGTATATATATATATATATATATATATATATATATATATATATATAGTCAGATTCAGCTAAAACTGCTTGTATAATAGAAATGGTCATTAGGCTAGACTGGGGTGCCTCTCCTAGGGGGTAGCAACAACTATACAACAGATTGTGAATGCAGTCTAATTAAACCATACATAAAAGGTTTATTGTTAATGTAAAAATGGAATGGAATGGAAAGTGTAATAGAATGGAAAGTGTTATAAAAAGGAGGAGATAGGGTGGTCTAGGACAGTTCAGCAAGGCCGTTCCAGCACTGACAGTTCTGTGCAGAAGTTGGAACGCTGTACTGTCAGCGGTGAAACAACGCAGACTTTTCACCGTGGCAATGTAAGCGCTGACAGTTCAGAGTAAGCACCCCATATAAATTAACCCTACCTAATAAATGACACCCCCTTAAAAGTTACCCCTCCTCGAACCCTAATGCTAACCCTCCCTGAACCCTAATACAAACCCCTTAACCCTAATATCCCTAATGCCATCAAAACCCCGTAAACCCTAATACTAACACTTAGCCCTAATACTAACCTCTAATCCCCAAAATCAACCCCTAATCCCTAATTCTACCACTAACACCAAGCCCTAATACTAATAATACTCCCCTTGTATGGGATCCCATGATGAACTGTCCCACTATGAACTCTCTAAAATGACCTGGCTATCGTGTGAAAGTTTGCGGTGAAGCGGCTGCAATGAAGCAGCCACAAAGAAAAGAATTGTCCCATCCCCGTGATAGGGTGCAGAAAGACGAAGATATAAAGAGATCAGAGATGGAAAGAGGAAGGGGGAAGAATGGTGTACCTCAAGAGAGGGGTAGCTGGCAACTCAAGTGATACCTGCTCAAAATAAAGTCGGCCCATGAAAGTGGACCATCATTATGGCAGCTAAACAAAAAAGAACACAGGAATCTGAATTGGATTTGGGTAAGTGGCCTGAGGTGGAGGGGGGGGGGGGGGGGGGTCATGCAAATAGACAATCATCAGAAAAAAAAATCACATTGTGGAGTTTGGTCTCTGTCTCTAAAATGGAATGATGTAGGAGACTAGATCAAAAGAGGGATATTCTGTAAGGCCATATCATAGGTCAAAAGAAGAGAATATTCTGATAAATTAAAACTTTAACGTATTATGTCCATAGGATAAAATAAACAAATAACAAGACAGTGCATAAGTGCAGATAAAGGTTTAAATGTTAAACACAATTGCAGTTTGCATAGCCACACCTATTATAGTGTGTATGTCAATACAACAGCTGTTAGGAAGTTGCATTAAAGGAATTATACCCATGTATACATGTGCCTTCCCACCATTAGTATGTAGTGGAGGTAATATAAGACTAGTATGCCAGGGAGGTATGATGAGCTTTAGAAACAGTATCAAACACCTGTATGGCAATACACTAAGTCAGAATTACCAGTCTGATTACCTAAGATCAATCATAAGGCTGTAAATAAACAGGGGTTAGTACATTGATTAATATTAATGCTCTATAGATCACACCCACTTGCAAAAATGATATAAAGTTAGAAGGAGTATTTATACAGTAATAAATAATTGGAATAAGTAGTAAAAACCAACCCCCTCTTCATTTTCCACTTGACAAGGCAGTTTGTTAAAAGGAAACCTAAATGTAGCCAGCTCCACATACGCTGGAAAACCAAGCAGGCAGGGATAGTGATTTAGGTCCAATAATATAGTGGTAAAAGCAAAGTGGCAAAGCAGCAACAATTGGTATGCAATTGTGAATGGCCCTTCACCCGACACATGTTTCACCACGACAGTGGACACGAAGCGTCAAGTGGTCTGCAGGTTACAATTCAGCTTGGTTCGATGGGCATTCCTGTGTGACTGTCAGTGGTGGAAAACTGAGAGTTTCCAGAAACACAGAGATATCATCCGGATGGTTGATCATCAAAATTGTATCTGCCTTTGTAATGGTTAAACTGTGAAAAACATCCCACCTATACCGGATTTCCAGGCCACATAGATGCAATGTGAGTGGCGACATAGACCACCGCTACAGTATAGTACAGTATTTTATCAGTAATTGAGTAATTGTAAATTGGTGAGTATAAAGAGTACAAAGAGTATATGGGCATGCACTTGGATCCTGAACTCAAGAATGGCAACAGGTTGAGGGCATGTGAAAGGAGGTCGGTGTGCCCCAACGACTCCAGGATCACTCTAATCTGGAAGTTGGTATGACACTGCTTAGCATCTATAAGTGTGACAAGAAGACTCAGGGACTGAACCTAGTAGGTCAGGTTATCAACCAGGTTTGGAATTGTAGATTGCACACATTGTATCTCTGTGGTCATAGATTCATAGCTCGTGACTTTAGTTTGCATCTTTGTGAACTCTGTTTTGATATGTGCTGCTTCAGCTTTCCATTCTCGTAGCTCTTATATCAGCCTAAAGAAATCTCCTTTCATTGCTGCAGTTTCCTCATTGGCTGGAGTGGTATGGGAGGCATGTCTGCCATGTGGCTGTTCTAGAGAACTATCGGAGTTTGACTCCATCTCATAAGCAAGGGGAGGTTTCAGAATCGATTGCGGTGATAGCTACGAGGACACCTGGTGCCTAGGCTGCCATCAAAGTAGGAATCCAATATAGGAATTCTGCCACTGTAGAGGTTTATTCCCCCCCTCTTATACTTATGCCCCATGTCATCATCCAAGTCAGATATAGTTTTTTTTTTTATCTTTTTGGCTAGGGTAGTCATGAGAAAGCAGTATTTTATAGCTATATTTTACAGAGCTCCACTTTGACACGTCTTCCCCAGTAGACATCAGACTCTGCCCCCATTAAGACTTTTTTAAACTCCATTATACAAAATGCCAAGAACATCTATCTTGCTACTAACTGTGAAAAGTGATGGGCATTCTTCCCAGCTGCATCTTGTTTTCAATGCTGTCTAGAAGACACAAATTTGATCTACAAGAAAAAAATGAAAATTGAGGAGGTATGCATATGCACTACTTCAGTACAAAACTCGTCTTACATAATCTGACATCTCTTCTGGGTGTGTTTTCCTTTGTTTCATGGACACATGTACTGCCTAAAAATGACACAATTTCAAAGACCTCAATACAAACAATTATTGTTTGGTGTGTTTGTTTTGCCTTACTAGTGCAATAGTTAACCCTTTTTAGTTATTTGACCAGTATTTTACATTTCATCATGCAGACCCAGGATTTCCCCTCTGTTTTTAGTATAACCCACCTGCCCCTACTAGGATGTATGTACTTTATATGTTAGGAAGTTTCCAATTTGAAATTTTAATTTGTGTACAAAGGATAGTTCAGGCTATTTACTGCATTGTTCAGGTGTATAAATCTTGTCTCATAACAGCATATATGTTAGAACCAAGAAAAAAGAGATCACAACTAAATTGAGTTTTGATTATTTTCTACCAATGACAGTAATATTAGTAAAAACAAATAAGCGATTTCAGTAATTTGAGAAAAGATACACTTTTCATTTCTTAGTAACATAATAATTTAGGTAGAAAAAAAGGCCATGAAGTTTAAACTTTCTACCTATCATTCTTGCTTTTGATCCAAAAGAAGCTAAAACAAATCACACCAAGAATCTATTTCAAATGTTGCAGCTTATAGGCAGTGGTGTATTTTGGTTTTGTGCTGCCCTAGGCAGACAAAATTCAGGAACCCCCTTACCTATGCTGCACATGCACGACATGCCCCATAACCCACATCACCCCATCACATGACCCCATCACATACCTCCCTCACCCCCATTACATGCCCCCATCACCACATTACATGCCCCATTACTCCATTACATGCCTCCATCACCATCACCCCCATTACAACCCTCCATCACCCCAATTACATCCCTCCATCACCCGATTTACATACCTCCATCACCCCAATTACATGTCCCTTCACTTACCCTGATCTCTGGTGGCTAGTGGCAGGCAGCATGGTGTCCTACCATGCTGCCTGTTCAGCTCCCCGTGGTGAGTGTAGATAGGTCACGTGACCGGTGCATGTCTGATGTCAGAGCACTGAGCCACGTGACCTGTCCTCTCTTCCCCGCCCCTAAGAAAAAACATCACGGGTAGCCGGAAGCATTGCTATCGGGCTAATATTGCTGGGGTGGGTGGAGGAGCACTGGTCCAGTGTTGGGGGGGTACTTTTTTTGCCACCCCTAGAAAATTTTCTGCCCTAGGCATCCGCCTCGGATGCCTTGCAGTAAATACTGCACTGCTTATGGGGACACCTCCTTCTTGACTCTAAAAGACAATCCAATTTCTCCTTGGATCAAGAAGCTCTAAAATATGATGAAATATTAAATAAATAACATATATGTCCATAAAAATGAATATGTGAACTCTATCCCAAATAGAAACATTTCCTTCATTATAATGGTTTAAGGTTGCTATTTACAAGATTTTATGGCCTAGCATGAGTCAGTCTGCTTGAAAGGTCATTGATAAACGTTAAAACACTGTTTAGGTAAATAATTTGTTTTATGTACAAGTATATGATTTATACTCATGTACATTTTAAGTTGAAAACCCCTCATACCTTGTGGGGGTTTTTTCAAACAGCAAACCTTATTAACATATCTCCAGTGCTAAAATATTTAAAATATCAATTAAATCACACATTTGCTGACCTAATGTCATGTGTTTCCATGCTCTAAAATAGTACGTGACAAGTTGATAAATAAGTTACAGCTCAAGGTTCATGTGACATACATATTAAATAAAATAGACAAGGCAAGCATATATATTAGCAAATACTTCAACACCCAATTCAAGCTGTTGTCACACATTGTATCAAGGGGAAGATTTCCAAGATAATCTAACAACAACCAGAAGTGTTCGTATTTAGTGCCATAATGATCTCAATTTGAAATGTAATTGAGGTCCTGTCACTTTCTTTTTAATTAAGTGATAACATAATTGGATATTTCAAGTACAAAGAAATTCCAGTCTTGATAATGATCATGCAATATTAAGAAAACAATCTCCATAGTGTCAATATCTTGGGGGAAAAAATAATAGTCACTTTACTCACTGCACACTACTTGTAATAGGTTTTGTCACAAAAGACCCAATCACTGATTTTGAGCAAACTAAATAACGCTTTTAAGAACTCCTTCTGTCTTAAATGTAGTTAGTTATTCTTTAAGGACAAAATGATTTCAATTAAGGTGTATTTTTGCTTTCTTAAGGAACAGTAAATATTAAATTAAACTTAACAACAATATAACTGACTAAGTTAATTGTTAATAAACATTTATAGAAAGCAAATGAACCATTAAAATCAATAATAATGTGCCTGCAAACAAAAACCCCAATATTTTAAATAAAATGTCTTGTTGGACAAAAATATTTGGTTTTATAAAAAAAAAAAAAAAGGATTACATACTAATAACCATGACGTCTGGCTTATACCACTACAAAATAGAACTCTGAAAATCCATATTTTCTCCTCCTATATTTTACTTATGATTAGAAGTACAGAAAATTATATATATATATATATATATATATATATATATATATATACACACACATATATATATATATATATATAATTTCCTTTATAATTTTCCTCTGAGCCAATTTCCAGAATATATATATATATATATGTCTCATAAATGCCCAAATGAAGTATTGATCTTGAAAGCCTGTATTTATATGTTTAGTTGGACAATACAAATAAAAAAGTAACTTTAATTTATTCCACAAATAACATACTTCTGTATTTTTTTGTTGGTAATTGAGAGGTCAAATTGAAGACTCCAACTGTTAATGTACTTTTCACATATTCTTCAATAATCCTCTTAGAGTGACAGTTTGACACCCATACCCTGAGTCACGCTACCACAGCGATCAAAAGATGGTAGAATACAAAAAGGGAGGACTGCAATATGTTTGAGAATTTAAATAGTAATGGGAAGCACTCTATGTGTCTTGACACATTTATAGTCATGGTTTCTTAACATATGTTTGGAGTTTTATCTTCTAAAACATTTCTGTCCATTTAGCTGGGTTTTCATAAAGTTAAATTAGGTTTTATATGGCAATACTGGATGTGTCACTGTTCAAAGTTAAAAATGTCCAAGTATTTAATGCTACTTCTAAGAACATCTGTGTCTGTGTTGTAAAGGTTGCTGTTCATAGATTCAACCCCCTCCCCCCCCACTAACATCATCTGTACAAATTGTATATTTCTTTGTATCCTTTACTAATCCAATCTTTGACACATTAATGAATGTGCAGAAGGGAATTCTTTTCTTCAGTGAAATAACCTATTATAGTTTTTTTTTTTTAATGAAACTATTTCTGAATAACCATAACTCTATTTTGAATTAAGTTTATATTTTTTGATCTGCAAATTATAATTTATTTTGATTCATAGTTATTTGGCAGTATGTCTGTTTTTCAATTCTGGTGACAGCTGTATAATGAGTGCAAGACACATGCCTATGACTTAGCTACAATGGATTAAAATAAACTATACAGCCATATCACCATGGTTAAGGACAATCTAATCTCCCTTATATAGACTAGCTTATGGAACATGTATCCACTTTTTGTTGCAGGGATAATTCTAGCCTGATCAACTTTTATAATGGGAAATTGAGTAAACCAAGAATACTCTTGCCAAGAAGTCTTCTCGGGATTATAAAAAGGCATTATAATGTTAGATGCAGAAATAGTGGCAAATAGTGGTGTTATCTCAACTTGCAGTATGATAGAAAGTGTCGATATAGAACAATTACTAATTTATCATTATTGATAAGATACTGACAATTAAACGTTTTCTTATTATTACACACTTTGATTTGCAGGACTCTTTAACCTAACCAATATAGTGTTAAATAGTAGTGCCTCCCCCCAGTGAATAACATGGCTGCCAACTGTTCTGCTTTACGTGGGACAGTCCTGATTTTGGGAGATCGTCCTACCAACGCTTTTCAGGACAGCAGTAAAGCTTAGCAGGATTCAGGTGTCACTGGGAATTTGAGTGACAGAATTACTGTATATACACCGTAGCGCTGACACTCAACCTCCTAATCTCTGCCCCCAGCTTACCAATTTGCTGTCGGCAGAAATTTGGAGGTATGGAATTATATGTTTTGCAAGACTTCCCACACTGGAGCTCGGATATAGATTTGGTTTAACTGAATGTGCTTGAACAGAACCGGTGTTCTGACGAATTACTGGAGCAAATTCTCCTGCGCAATCGCAGGAGAATTTGCTCACTGCGCATGCGCATAAAGTTACAGCTGATAACTCAGCTGTAACTTTATGTCCACCGCGCATGCGCGAGCTGCGCAACCCACATCCCGCCCCCCCGCACACCCCTTCTCACCAGCTGATCGGACAGCGGCGGTACACAGCGCATGCGCGTGGCTATCAAGCCGTGTGGGAATGCGCTGTGTCCGTGGCTGGATTCAAACAAAACGCTGGTAAGTAACGCTGGTAAGTAACACGGGGGGGGGACATAAGGAGCCAACAGAGAGGTAAGCACCCTGGTGAGGGCTGCCTCATCTTCAAGGGAGTTGTGATCCTCACGGGGATCACAACTCCTATCAAGATGAGGCAGGCCTCACCAGGGTGCTTACCTCTCTGTTGGCTCCTTATGTCCCCCCCCCCCCGCGTTACTTACCAGCATTTTGTTTGAATCCAGCCACGGACACAGCGCATTCCCACACGGCTTGATAGCCACGCGCATGCGCTGTGTACCGCCGCTGTCCGATCAGCTGGTGAGAAGGAGTGTGCGGGGGGCGGGATGTGGGTTGCGCAGCTCGCGCATGCGCGGTGGACATAAAGTTACAGCTGAGTTATCAGCTGTAACTTTATGCGCATGCGCAATGAGCAAATTCTCCTGCGATTGCGCAGGAGAATTTGCTCCAGTAATTCGTCAGAACACCGGCCCTACATTTGGTCAGAATGCCACTTTGCTTTCAACCGTGTCATTCATTGTTTTATTGTGTTTATATGTGTCTTTCTTAGTCCCTGCATTGGAAATAAACAGGCTTAATGCTGCATTGAAAAAAACATTAACCCTATTACTTTGACTATCATAACCTCATAGTAAGAAAACAACCAACACTCGAAAATATTCCTAGATGACATTCATTAGAGCCACCAATTTCCAAGTCACATTGTTTCATTATTTCATTATATCAGCATCTGTTTTAGTAATGAGTAATGTATTTACATATTCTATAACTTGATAGACAACTGCCATTTAATGTTGCACCCACTGGAGGAAATGATTATCAAACATGATTCTATCTTAATACTTAATTGATCCGCATCTCCAGTAGGTTTACACTTTAGATTTTAATAAAACTTAAGCACACAGCAGTGATTAGAATACCCCTACAAAGATGACTTAAAGTGTGAAATTGAATTTTGTGAAAAGTATTATTGCAGCAGTCCTTCGAAATGGAATTAGCAACCATACTGTAAATTAACTTTGATATATTATTGATTTCCTTTCACACACTGAGCTCTGTCTCATTACCATCACTATGTTGCAACCTATCTCTGCCTTTACCTTTACAATACAAATCAAGAATTAAAAATTGATCAGTGAAGCTGATCATAGTTGTGTCAGTTTTCTGTTCCTGTTTATCTTTCCCCCCCAGACAAACCTGTGCATGCGTTAACATGCTATGTCTAGGCATATAAGCTTATCCGTAGTTTCTTTTCTTTTATAGTTTTAAACATATAACTTCAACACGGCATCTTTTAAGATGTTTTTTACATTGTCATAACAGCAACCTCTTTTAATACCTTTTCTTTTTGTCACATGACAACTGGTATCAGTACCACCATTACTCAGTAACATTAGGAGTTCCCTCCTCTATGTTGGCAGTCTGGACTGCCCATTTTATACAACTATTTACCCCATATATATGGCCTATACTATATTTTTATGAGCACATTAGTTCTAACAGCTTGGGTCTGAAATTCACTAATAACATCCAGAGCACTCACTCTACCATCATTACCTCTATGTTTAGGAAATCAGTAGCCACTAACATGCTGCCAGTTGTCATTACCCTAATTGGATATGTAACATTATTGTGGGGCAGCTATACAGATTGAAACATAACTTTATGAGAGGGCAGTCTTATGAAGGGTGTTTGGCCGCACTTGTGGATCAGACCTATCACAGGGTTCAACATGACGATAATCTATTATAATCAAATAATGGATAGTCCAAGGGGATATATATATATATGTATATATATATATATATATATATATATATATATATATATATATATATATATATATTTCTTTCTTTCTTATTATTTGTTTTCTGTGGACACTAACGCTAATCATTAGCATAAGATGATACTAAGCATTGTTACCATGAGAATGTGTATGTATTTTTATATATGCATATTTTAATGAGAGTATGTTTTATTGCGAGTGATTTAATTGATCTTTCTGCTCATATATATAGTTAGATATTTGACTTGCTCAGAACATTGTTTATTTCATTGTGTGTTCTTAGCCTTGTATACCCCATCTTTTTACATAATTTATACTTGTGTACACACATATATTCTTTACATTTGTGGATGTTTTTTTTTTTTTTGTTGGATGTATAATGAAATGCTCTTATTGAGTAATTGATCTTAAACTGTCCTAGTTAACTGTTTCTTGTTTACATAGGAAGTATATAAGGTACTATCTCTAAAAGTGCCGGTCAGTCTTTGACAAAGTGGCCGCGCGACGAAGCGCTTAAGACATGCAGATTATAGAGTTCTCATATTTAGGTGGTGGAAGTAGATGGGAGGAAGTCGGTTGAGTCTCTCTTTGGATTCCAACAGTGGAGTGTTGATCATGGGATCCACAGTGTCCTGATTTTTGCACACTTCTTTTGGCTTTTGGCTTAGGGAGTACAGCACTGCACACCCCTTCTTTTATTGGCCCATTTTTAGTATTTTTTAATTATCTTGTGAACTATATTTGGAATCATGACTATTACCTGCATTCTTATTACCTCACCAGCAGACCTATGTTTGACAGTGCAAATAGGTTACTTATTTAAATGAAAGTGTTTTACACATGCTTTTTGCCTTTTTTTCTAAGCAGGTAGTAGTATCAAATGTCAGTGCAAATCACATGAAACCATACATTTATCCTGCCTTTCTATCAACATTACAACATGTTGCTAGTGGTATAGTGGTGTACACCATTTGACCATCAATTGAATGTGACAACACACCTACTCATTGCTGTAGGTCAAATGCATTCTTTAGTGGCCACAATGTACCAGCTCCATAAGATCACATGTCATAAAGTACATCTTGAAAGGGTTCCACAAATGTGAAATAAATCACCTTTGGGATGAGGTAGAACAGGTGTGAAGTGAGTGTGGTTAAAATGATGCATCACCTTCCAGATGAATTGATCTTTTGAAGAAGTAATTCTTGTAATCTTTTGTGCTGGGGATATAAATCCTGTCCTGATATAGCTGTAACGTTGAGTATAGTTTATATTAAAAAAAGGAGTGCAGACAAACAATCTTGTCAAGGGAAAATGTAGTATATTGTATTGCCATAGCATATAGTTAATTTTTTTTTAATTTTTTTAGATGATGCAAGTGTATTTTTAATATAGCCAGTGGTTTACTCTGAATAAGTAGCACTCTTTAGTGTGAAGCTGTTGTTGTTGTTAAGAGAAACTGTTTTTGTCTTATCCAAATATATTTTTTGTTGTCAAAATATTCCGATTCTCGCTATATTTAAATGTTGGTTCCTTTGAGGCTCAAAATGAGAGGCAAAATAGGTAGGATTAGAGGAAACTGACTTGTGTTCTAGTTGAGATGGCTTATACCTGTTTGTAAACTTTGTAAACAGTTAACTGTAAGTGGTTCTTAACTATTTTCATAAACTAATATATAAAACTCCACCCTCAAGCATGAAAATCTTCTATAAATATATTTACTGAATGCTTCATTTCAAAGCATATTCCAATGTTTGATAATTTTGTCAAGTGTGTCAGTCTATAAAATGTCCTTGTAAGTCAGTACCATGCAACAGACATCAACAGCTTTTGTATCAAAACATGGTCATTGGTGCAACTTCAAAACATAAGCTAATAAATTGCATTTCACCTTCCACTTAAAATAAATAAATAAATAAAGATAGATCTTCTGGGACTAGGCAACAAAGAATCATTGTTGGGCCAGTGAAAAGGTAGTAAAAACATTGAGCTCAATAAGAGAAATGTGCAAAGTTGCTAAATCACAGGCTAAGAAATAACTGCTTATCTAGCATGGGGCAAGCTGGATTGACTTAGCCAAGTGAAGTTAATAGTGGTCATTGTTGATCTACCAAACACAATTCAAAAATAGATAATCTCACAAATAGCAGCTTAAAAAATGTAATTAATCTGTGCTTAGATAAAGAACAGAAAATTACAGAATGGCCGTGAGGTCAGCCAGGATCAGGAAAGGAACACTGGGCATAGGAGTGGCTCAAATTGTGACAAATTATTTGTAGATCTGAAAAAAACAAACTGCTGATATAACAACTAGGTGGAATACGGTTATTTCACCTACGGGTGAAATCAATTGCATTATATAGAAATAAGAGACTTAGAACCATTATGAAGCTAAATCTATTTAAGGACATTGTTGAATTCTGTCGGATATCAGATAAATTCCTCAATTAATGTAATCACATTCTATTACATTGTTCCCTGAAATTGAGTGATGTAGTGATTAGGATTAGATAGGAGAAAGAACAATTGGATAAGATAAATATTTCATCACTTGAAAGCAGGGCTGAAGTAAGGCCAATTGATGTCCTTAGGCACAGCCCAACAACACACCCCTTCCATTGCCTAACTGGCAAGACATTAATATGACATAAGTGCTAATTGTGAAATAGATAAAAAGTGCAGTTTTTGTTTGTATCCAGGCCCCTTAGCTATATTAAATATAATCTTTAAGTTTAAAATCTATAATTAACCTTTTCAATACTATAATATCAAAAGTATACAGTAATATTGTATTATTATTATTATTATTATTAACATTCATATACCTATTTTATTTGTAATTTATTGTGGGCACACTTTTTGTAGGCTTTGGTTCAACTGCACCACGTGCCCTGCTTTAAAGTTAGAATCCCATTTTTTTGTTAACAACACACAATGTACAGCAGTGAAAATCAGAATTAAGTTTAATACAGACATATAAAGGAACAGAAAGCAAATTAAAATAAATAACCTAATTATACAATTACCCAATAAATTCCAAGCAGTAGTAGCAAAAATGTATAAATGGGCGAATTACAATAAAACAGTTGTTGAATTAATCTACTATACATTTACAATGTGAAAAAGCTTTTTAGTTCTAAAATGAAATGGTAAAGATAGTCAACACAGAGACATACAAATTAGGTAATCACTATGTCTCATTAAAAAACAGTATATGGTTTAGATTTTTTGAATGGATCAATCCTGATAATTTGTTTAGAATCTGCTTTTCATTTCCAACACCCAAAAAACATTCTCTAAGATGAACCAAACATATCCTACCATGAAAATAAAGGCTGGCATTCAATAAATTGAATAAAAAATGACAACGCTTGCATTACTTGTGTTTGTTGCATTTTCATAAGTAGATTTTACTAGCATTTTATTCACTCGTTTTTGATAACTACTATTTAGTAGTTGCTTTATTTTATATTCATGTCCTTTATACAAATACGTTTTTTATATGTTGCTTGATTCGGAAGTGTAATCATGTATTCCTCCAGCTGGTGAAGGAAGACAGTTAGTTCAGCTCAGTAGAAATATAGTATGTGCAATTAAAAATCTTGGTTAGCCAATTCAACTGATAAAGTTGAATTCCTTTTTGTTTGTTTTTTCATTTGTTTTTTTGTTTTCTGGTTTTGAGCCACCAAAGAATCTTTCAGGTCTTTATCTTTTCATTTTTATAGTTCATGCTCTTTAAAACCCCTGTCACTCCAAAGTTAAATAGAAAAGAGTTCTTTCCTCCTTTCTTGGAAGATCCTACATGTCTTTCTAATATGACATTACTGACAGGAGCAGAGCAGGAAGCAGGTAATTTAAAGTTACAAACGCTCTTTGTAGAGCTTATTTTGATGATTTTTTTTGTACCAGGAATTGAAATGTTTTTCAACCACAAAAATGTTGCCACCACCAACAGTAATACGGTTAACACATATCTGATATCCATTAATAAAAATACATATTTTATATATGTTCTAATATATTTATACACATTGTGTATTTTCAAACTACTGATAATTTCATGGTTGGTGTAGATTTTTAGAAATAATTAGTGTATACTTATAAGTGTAAATTAAATGAATCTGTGAAGAGACTTCAGTGCAGTGAATTTTCCCCCTTAAATTGCAATATTCTTTTTAAAACAAGTGCCTCCCCCCCCCCCCCTTACCGAGACTTTCAAAATAAAAAACAATTTTATTTATCAATTTAATTAAACGGTAATACATCTCTACAAAATACGATGCATAGTTTAGTATAGGTAAGGAGTAGTACTGTGTTAGCCGTGGAAAAACAGGAAACTTGTTTCCTAGTTTAGTATACAATGTGATAATTATATGTATATTACTGTGCAGGGCCGATCCTAGGGTCACGGGCGCCTGGGTGCAGGTTTTCCTTTGGCGCCCAAGGGTGGGCGTGGCTATATTATGAACTCCTCCCCTTTAGACATTTCTGTTCCAGACATGCCCATTTCAATATTGGGGAGAGGGGGAGGGAGAAAACTGTATTTTAATGTAAAGGACCAACGTTTATTTTAAATAAAGATATATATTTTGCCATAATACTGTGTAGTGGTTTTATTTATTTCTATGATGCTCAGCCAGCAACATGGGAGACTTTTTGCTGGCTAGCAAAATGAGTTTTAACTACCGTTCCCATGATTCCCAACCAGCCAAAGTCTCTCATTAGTCTGGCTGAGCATCATTGGAAAAGAAGTACATAAGGAGTGATAAATAATATTCCACCAAGTTAGTCACTCACGTGTCTCTCTCTCTCTCTCCCCATAGCCTCATGTCTGTCTGTCTCTCCCCATACCCTCATGTCTGTCTGTCTCTGCCCGTACCCTCATGTCTATCTCTCCCCATACCCTTGTGTCTGTCTGTCTCTTCCCCATACCCTCATGTCTGTCTCTTTCTCCCCATTCCCTCATGTCTGTCTCTTTCTCCCCATTCCCTCATGTCTGTCTTTTTCTCCCCATTCCCTCATGTCTGTCTCTCTCCCCGTACCCTCATGTCTGTCTCTCTCTCCCTATTCCCTCATGTCTGTCTCTCTCTCCACTCATGCTCCATGTCTCTGTCTCTCTCTCCATTCATGCTCCATGTCAGTCTCTCTCTCGCCACTCATACCCCATGTCTGTCTCTCTCTCGCCACTCATACCCCATGTCTGTCTCTCTCTCTCTCCACTCATACCCCATGTCTGTCTCTCTCTCTCTCCACTCATACCCCATGTCTGTCTCTCTCTCTCTCCACTCATACCCCATGTCTGTCTCTCTCTCTCTCTCCACTCATACCCCATGTCTGTCTCTCTCTCTCTCCACTCATACCCCATGTCTGTCTCTCTCTCTCTCCACTCATACCCCATGTCTGTCTCTCTCTCTCTCCACTCATACCCCATGTCTGTCTCTCCCCTCATCCCTTATATCTTTTTCCATCTCTATCTTTCTGTTCTCCATGCTGGACTCTTGTACACACAGTCATACATAAACACACACAGTCACACAAACACAGTTACACACTTAGTCACCCTCACAGACATACATTTACACAAACACCCTTATACACACTGTCACACACATACATAAATACACACAGTCACACAAACACAATTACACACTTAGTCACCCTCACAGACATACATTTACACAGACACCCTTATACACACATACATAAATACACACAGTCATACATAAATACACACAGTCACACAAACACAGTTACACATTTAGTCACCCTCACAGACATACATTTACACAAACACCCTTATACACACTGTCACACACATACATAAATACACACAGTCACACAAACACAATTACACACTTAGTCACCCTCACAGACATACATTTACAGACACCCTTATACACACATACATAAATACACACAGTCATACATAAATACACACAGTCACACAAACACAGTTACACATTTAGTCACCCTCACAGACATACATTTACACAAACACCCTTATACACACTGTCACACACATACATAAATACACACAGTCACACAAACACAATTACACACTTAGTCACCCTCACAGACATACATTTACAGACACCCTTATACACACATACATAAATACACACAGTCATACATAAATACACGCAGTCACACAAACACAATTACACACTTAGTCACCCTCACAGACATACATTTACACAGACACCCTAATACACACTGTCACACATACATAAATACAAACACAGCCACCTTTACACACTTAGACATAGGATACACTTGCACAGACACTCATGTACACACACTTACACAGACAGTAACACACACATAGTTATACACATTGACACACACATACACACTTATACACATACACACACACTTACACAGACAGTAACACACACAGTTATACACATTGACACACTTATACACATTCACAGACACTTCCACACTTTCTTTGTTTTTTTATTTTATATTTTAACACCCCCCAAACCCCCCCCCCCAACTGTTATTACCTCCTCCTTCTTGTTAGTCCAAGCACAGAGCAACGGAGGAAAGCTCCGCCCCCGTCACGTTCTGAGATTGGCTGCAGGGAGGAGGATGTTCTCTATGGTGTCTTGGCAGCTACTCTAGAGAACGTCCTCCTCCCGGCAGCAGCCAATCACAGAACGCGACGGGGGCGGAGTTTACACCCGTCGCGCTGTGCTTGCTTTAACAAGGAGGAGGACGGCAGGGAGAGAGCTCCCTGCTTCAGCGCCTCTCCTCCCGTGCGCCTGGGCGCGGTGCACCCCGTGCACCCGCCCAGGATCGGCCCTGTTACTGTGGTGTTTGTATGTCATAAAACCAATGCTATCGGATTTGCCATTTACAGTGGTGCTAAGTGAACAAACACTATATATTCAGTTGATAGATCCTCCCCTAGACACAGAATTATTTCAGAAAATGGGACCAGAAGATTTCTGCTATGAATATCATCCACTATATGCTTTACTGTGATAACACCCAATATTGACCTTACATGTTTAGTTTTTTTCCTGTTGGTGATATATAGGATAGTGTGTTTAAGCTCCAGTGAGTGTCACCATCCCACTTTGTATGGATACAAAGCACAGTTAAAGGCCATTAAAAGGTGTATTGTACCATATTTGCTTCAATTGAAGACAACCCTGATTATAAGACGAACCCCCAAACTTTGGATATTAATTTAGGAAAAAAGTCTAAATATATGTCAGGTGAGGATCTCTTACCGTATGGAGGAGTCCAGCAGTAGGAGATAGTCCGTACACACGTGCAATTTAAAACACCCACTCACTCACTGAAGATGGGGACAGTGAGCTGATCGGTGAGTGAGTGCACGAAGGCAACCAAAAATAATCCAAAGGTGAGGTACACAGGGATGAGGCAAGAAGCTTGGAATGGTGGAGCAGAGGTCGGGGTCAGCAGCAAACTCGTAGTCGGCATGCAAGCAGGGGTAAAAAACACAGGTTATCAGAATAGCAGACGATAAGGCACTGTGTGGGGGTTCCAGACCCCGTTTCCCACAAAATCGGGGTCCCTTACCTGCACCCACTCCCGTTGCTGCCCGACGGAGGGGAAGGCCGTCGCATGGTAGGCCGCATCCCCGGACTCTAGTAACTCGCGTCCCACGAGTTGCTGATGCTTCTGTTATTCGGATGGCGGAGGGGCGTGGCCTAACGCGCGATGGTGCTATTCCATTGGTGGAGACAGCGGGGGAGTGGAAAGAGGCTGACACTCACCTTAGTGAGTGTCATGCTACTCTATGGAGGAGGTGGGTAGGTTCACCTGACAACCCTTAAATACCAAGCACTGACTACAATCAGTGCTTGTGTATTGAGCTGCTAAGTGGTGTATACCCTTGGTTCCTTTTCAGAATCCTTTATCCCTGTGATTCCTCCTCTACTTATTGACCTCCCGGATTTTGACCTTGGCTTCCCTCCTGGACATTCCGATTTCTCCTGCCCATTGATCCTGGCTCGAACTGTTTATTCCCTGGTTACTCTACCTTGTACCCCGCTTACTGCTGCTCCCCTGTGGCCACTCACTACCTTCCTGCCATAAGCTCCCAGCCCCAAATCTCACACACTGTAGTGAGGAGTACTTGAGTACTGGCAGCTTCATTAATCAGGAATCAAAGATGGTTTTGCAGAGAAGGTTTATATAGGGTGTGTTCTACAGGTTATCCTGTTGCCATGGAGTTGGAATGAGTCTTTGTGTGGCCATGCCCCCTTGATGACCATGCACCAATAGGAGGAGAAGGGGGTGTGGTCATGTCTTCCCACTGTGGTGTCTGGAATGATTGTTTTGTTAAGCCCAAATGGGAGTGTCAGGAGTTTGATTGGGCTATGACTGAGAGTTGCCATCTTGGAGGAGGCAGGTGGTGGAGATGGTGTCCACCATCTTGGTTGAGGTGTGTATCGTAGCCACCATTGTGGATGTTGTTTGGGGCATGATTGCGCCAGACAGGGACCCCGATCCACGTAGGAATGACAATATAAGACGACTCTTTTTTTCATAGTTAATAAAAATGATGAATGAAAAAAATAATTTCTTGTTTTTATTTTCTTTTATTTGCCAGTGCATCCCCAGACTTACCAATCTGCATCCAAGATTTACCAATCTGCCCTCTGAATCCAGACTTTCCAGTATACCCCTCAGATTTTCCAAAATTTCCCTAGACTTTCCAATGCATCCCAAGACTTGCCAATTCATCCAGATAATTGTCAGTGCATCCCCAGACTTTCCAATCTACCCCCAGATATGCCTGAAATATAAGACAAGGGGACTTTTTCAGACTCTGAAAAAAATATTTTCTTACATTTTAATACTCTTAGTAACCTGACTGTGTGTTTTATAAATTGTTTTACCTGTTGTCACAATCACTGTTTTAACATTACTGCAGTGTTTGTGTTTACCTGTAATTTTCCTCTTTCTCATTTAATTTACCCACACATATTATAGATTGTTTTTATCACCATAAAAAGCCCTTTCCTTAGATACCATTTTTTTTATTATATAACATAATTTACTATATAAGAATCATAAAATATGATGAAATTACAGTGTCCGATATATGATGATCATAATGCGGGGGGTTCACAACTGAAATTAATAATGTTATTGGCTGAGTAGCAGTTGTTGAGGCTACTTGTACGATATAAATTGTTATTGTTGAGGGCATTATTCCTCTTACAAAGAGTGCAGTCACGTTGTTTGTCCTCTGACTCCCCGGGACTGCTTATCTGGGAGAAAAGGCCGATCGTCTGTGAGGGCTCAGAAGCAATGCTCGATATAATTGGCAGACTGTTTACTTGAACGGGGGAGTGATTTAATTGTCATGAAGTTAGTACGTGTTGTGAATAACATTCCTATGAAAGGGACACTGGGAATGAGATTATACTGATTATTTAAATACTAAGTCTGTTTAGTGTCCATTTAGTTAAATTACATCCTAGACAAAAATTATATTTTATTGATTATATGAAAACCTCTCTCTCTGTGAATAAAAACTCCTGCTACTCTAATATGTTGATGTACATCAATATCAGATAACAAATACAAATAATTATTCAAGCCCTCAGGACCCAAATGCTGGATACTAAATCAAACAGACTTTTCTTTTAATATTCATTGTCTCTATCACTGGAAATATTTTCCTTCATTTGAATATTAAGCCTTCATGCTGTACTGTATGTGTTTGCTGATTATATATGGTTTTAACTAAAACTAATAAAGATTGAATGTCCTTTATTATATATGTAAACATTTACTAGCAACCTATTGTTTGGACAAGTCTTTTCAAAATTAAAGGGAATAATATCCTACTTAGGAAGCTATATTTAGGAGAACTATATATGTGTAAACATTTATAAAACTAACTTTTACATTAAAAAATGGTTACAATGACCTCATCTAAATAGTTTCTAATTTTTGTCTTGACTTTAGAAATAGCAAATGTTTGCATAATTTTTTTTAAGTTAAAGGGCAATAAACTAATGCAGCATATTTTTTGTTTCCTTACCATTTTCTCCTACAGTGAGATTTTGAACCCAACCCCAATCAACACCTAGTCATACATATATCAGTAATCCTAGCATTAACCCTAACCCTCTACTGAATTCTAACCATAGCTTTTACTCTAACCCGATATCTAGGGTTACTTTGGTCTATTTATTTGCCTTTAATGTTGCTGAATGTTTCTTGAAGCAGTCTAACAACAGCAACTGAGTGACTGAAGTGATCAAAAATGTCCACAAAAGCTCATTGGGGGTAAAATTTGGGATTTGCTTGGTACTTCGATAGTGAGGCATAACAGCAAAACCAACTAAGCATAGATCAGGGCGGATCCAGAGTCTGATCTCGGGGGGGGGCACATGTTCGTCTGTCTTTTCCTCTCTCCCATGTCCGTCTGTCTTTTCCTCTCTCTCATGTCCTTCTGTCATGCTCCTCTCCCTTCCCATGTCTGTCACACTCCTCTCACTCCCTGTGTCCATCTGTCTCTCTTCCTTCCCATGCCCGTATCTCTACTCTTTCTTCCCATGTCCGTCCTTGTATCCTCTTCTTTCCCATGACTGTCTGTCTCTCCTCTCATTTCCCATGTTGGTCTGTCTCTCCTCTGCCATCCCATGACTGTCTGTCTCTCCTCTGCCATCCCATGTCTGTCTGTCTGTCTATCCTCTGCCATACCATTTCTATCTCTCTCTTCTCCTTTCCCATTTATTTCTCTCTCCTCTCCCTTCCCATGTCTCTCTATTCTCTACCTCCTATGACTGTCTCTGTGTCCCTCCTCTTCCCCATAGCCCTACGCAGACAAAATTTGGGCACACCCACGACATGACCCATAACCCACATTGCACACCAAGGACATGCCCCATCACCCCATTTACATGCCCCATCACATACACATTGCCAATATTATTTGCCATTAATATTCCCCAGCTAATTTGCCCAATAATATGCCCCAGCCAATTTGCCCAATAATATGCCAGTATTATTTGTCATTAATAAGCCACAGCCAATTTGTCCAATAATATGCCAGAATTATTTGCATTTTAATATGCCCCTGCCAATTTGACCAATAATATGCCAGTATTTGCCATTTAATATGCCTCAGCCAATTTGCCCAATATTATGCCAGTGTTATTTGCCATTAATATTCCCCAGCCAATTTGCCCAATAATATGCCTGTGTTATTTGCCATTAATATTCCCAGCCAATTTGCCCAATAATATGCCAGTGTTATTTGCCATTAAAATGCCCTCCAATTTGCCCAATAATATGCCAGAATTATTTGTTATTTAATATTCCCCAGCCAATTTGCCCAGTAAAATGCCATTTGATAAGAGCCCAGCACTTACCTATTCCCTGGTGGCTAGTGGCAGGCAGCATGGTATCCTCCACGCTGCCTGTTTGGCCCCCCAGCGGTTGTGCAGCGAGCCGGTCACGTGACTGTCGGCACTTCTCTGTCACATTGCACGGGGAGCCGAACAGGCAGCACGGAGGTTTCTCTGTGCTGCTTGTTCGGCTCCCTGTGCAGCCTGCTGGCAGGCAGAGCGATGGTGAGGGGGGATCTTCCGATCCCTTCTAACCTCCGTCTCTGCCCGCAAGTGCCCTTCTGTTTTTTTTTTAAAGGGACGGGGGGGGGTACCCCTCATTACCGCACCGGCTCTGCTCGGGGGGGGGGGGGGGCAATTGCCCCATTGCCCCCCCCCCTGGATCCGCCACTGGCATAGATAGCCACTGCTAATCACTGCCAATGTGGGTTTCACTGCAGTATGCACCAGGGATGTCAGCTGCCATTAACTGAGAGTTTTTCATGACGTAACTGGTACTTTTGTTGTCATGAAGGGGTTAAAGCATCTTTGAAGGACTGTTATCAGAAATATTCTGAGACGGATTATGCATCAATTAAAACAACTTTCAGGAATATACTATTGCTTTTGAGCTTTGTGTGTAAGTTATTTTTCTGCCAGTACTATGTACTTTAATCATGTGCTGCCTCAGGCATACTACTAATGCTTAATTTCCTGTTTTCTTAAATTAATTCTAGCAGAATTCTTGATAGACCAAACAAGTTATTTTTATTTTTTGTTCTTAGATTATTTTCAAGAACTTTATGAGAGTCTGAGCATAGCATGACTTCTTTATATCATTCTGATTTCTTTAGAGATTATTTCTCTATTTTGTTCTGTAAGTTATTAGGTGCTTTTTTTTAAAAACTCATGAGTGGGTACATTTTGTCACAAAATCAGATTTCTGTTTTTCTTGTTTTAATGCCTACTAAGAGAAATCACTTTTTACTTTTTTTTTGTATTTCAGCTACCTTTGGCAGATTCCATTAACAATTGCAGTGGGAAATACAAGTCACATCTCTCCACAGACAATTTTATGGGTGTCTAACAAATCAGGTGAGAACATATTGGTGTATCTAGAAATGCAAAAAAGCAATAAAGAGCAATATACAATTGTTTACTGAAAATGTTTATGTAAATCTTAACTTTCAACCTGAAACAATTTCAATTGCTTGCAAAACACACTAGAAAAACATGTTTTTTTTTAAATATGTTTGCAAATTGTAAGGACATTTTTTCATAATAAACTTATCAGCACATTTAGTCTAGACTTCTAGTTCGAACTTAGTATTCATTTTGTTTATATAATATCTCATAATCCTAAGAGATGTGTAATAGAAGGCCATGTCTGACTGATGCAGGTTCTATTGAAACATCTTCAACAACATGATATAGACAAAGAACCATCAAGATCTGTTGCTGGTTGCTGAGTCAGGGAGTACTGATTACCCAGACCTCAGGGCGGTCATTTTGATAAACACATAGTAGGAGTGTAGTGTGAATATGTAATTTCAGCCAACCTAACCCAGGGATGAAGCAGACAAGATCACCCCTAACTAAGTTTACTTCTCCTACATATGGTCTCCAAACGCTTTGTACACAGTTGAGACTGCTACGGTAATAGCAATAGAGATTATAATTAACAGCCTTGAGTCTACAAACATGTCATGTAGAACATTGTATGTAAAAGCTGGCGCAAATACAGATCATGCATACATAAATTTACCAAACAATTTACAAATAACACTTTTCACACTAGGGATTAGCATTATATTTACATCCCAATGGACTTTTTAAATTCGGAATGTTTGAAATAAAAACATCAGTATATGTAAATGTTAATCATTAATATAGATTTTAACTAATAAGGAACTATAACTAGTTAGCTAAAAGAAAACCTATGTTGCTGTTGTATAATGCCTATGGATCTAGACTATGCATGTAGATTCGTTCAGTATCAGCTTTACACTCACTTATGACATTATATATGACTCTCACTACGTATATAAACTTACTTAACAGTCTCATATTCTGCTTGAAATCTATGTCATTCCATAGATCTCTGTATAGTATTTTGTCAATAACTGCTACTTTAGTGCTATTTTTCTTTATTCACTTGCCTGATGATGCCACCCAGCTGGCTGAATACTTTAGGAATAAATTCTAATCAATGAAGGCAATTTCACACATTTTGATGTAAACCCATAAGCGATAGTTGAGATGATTCAAATCTGATTTTCTTGCTCTCTAAAAATACATAAATAAGTAAAAAAAAAAAAAAACTGTTAAAAATGTATTTTACTGAATTTCATTGACTTCTGCAAGTAATAATGATGTCATGTCTCTAGTAAGTAAGTATAGTCTTCACTCACTGGACAACGATAAAAGACATACAGGAAATTGCTCTTGATAGGTATACTATCAGTCATTACCTCCACACCAGTGCTTACCAGACGTTCATTATCTGAGCAGCCCTATCACGTTCAAACATTAGTTAGAACAGTATTTTAACAACATTATCATGCTAATCCGTGAGAGCTGGAAGCTTTCCTGTTTGACTGAATGGCAATATACTGACTATAATTAACATCCCAATATACTGGTTTCTAAGTGCTGCTAATGGATTGATGCATGACTTGGAATTGTGCCAGGACTTGAATATATTGATCTCTGTGTTATTTTTTTAAGTCACTTAACAACACAGAAGTAGTCCTCCTATAAATTGACATTTTAGCTGTTTGCATTGAATGCATTTTTTCCTTTTAGTTTTGTCTCCAGATTTAATGTTCATTGTTGTTTATCTTTTTTACAATATTACCAACTGTGGATCTGTTTTTACTGATTTTAAACTCCATTGAGGTATTTAGCCTGTATTCTGTTGGCAGGCAATGAAAGTGAGCAGGATGTTTTTGGATGAAAATGGAAAATCAAATCAATCCTTGTTTAATAAACAAAAGAGAGTATATTATAGTGATCCCACTTATATGCAGGAGTTGCAGTGATGTCTTGCTGCTCTAAAAAGAGGGAAGTCTTAAGTGTCTATATAACCCTTGCTGGTAGCCTAAATCCAATGTACCCAGTTTTATTCATGGTCTTTCCCAAGTCTATGGGTCATAGAAGCTTGGTGTAGTACAGTTGACAGGGTGCAAGAGACTGTTTATAATAGATGAAGAGTTTTTGTATTTAGATACAAGACATGTAGAATATTCTTTTATAAAAGGTTCTGGAATGCCTTATACTCTTTCATGACGGTATGCTCATCCATGCTGACTTGCTTTACATCTTAGAAGGAGGTCCTACTGGCATCAATTTCAGATCTTACTACCAAAGTGGGTGTGTATTTGTAGACAATCATTGTGACAATTAAACCATGCATTCACTTCCTCTACTATACAAACAGTGAGGGTGTGAAAAACATGCAAAAAACGTATCCTCTGGTCTTTAGTAGTCTGACTTACTACACTATAAGTTCCTTTTTATTTATTTTTCCTTCGCAATTTTTCTTCAGAATATATCTACTGAAGGCCAGAAGATAAGTCATTTGCATGTTTCTTTGTACACCCCTCTGTTTGTAGTTTTGATCTTGGTTGGTACACTTTAAGATGGCTGTACTAGAGTGGTTTTGTCGCAGCCCCAAAATCACTACAGAGAACCATATTCACTTATCCTCTGTTTACTTCCTCTACTATCTCATAAAGCTACAGTGTATTAATCTTGCTTAAGGCCCGTTTTTCTATTTTTTCATCACATGACATGTCCTTTTACTGATTATATATATTACGTAAAAAAAAAAAAAGGTTAATAGACAGGTTAATGCAAACTGCCAAAGGCCAGACAAATTGGGATAGTAAAGTTTCCGAATGTTAAGATGTACACAGCATTTCTTTTTGCATATTGTAGAAACTGGATCTAAAATACAGATATTCACAAATATTGGAAAAGAGACAAAGGATTTTCACCACATACATCAATAGTGTAACGCACAGGGTCCAGGATGGTAAAGGGACCCTGAGCACCCGAGATCAGGAGAAACATTGCAGGTTGGAGACACAGGACCTAGTGCTGGGTAACTGCAATCCCTTAGAGGTTTGGGAACCTAAGTTTTTGCAGCCACAACCAAGCCTTGTGAAGGAGCTGCTGTATCCAGGTGCCAGGGCTAAGATTAAATGAACTAATGACAACTAAGCAGAGCTGAAATAGAAAAGCAACAGGACCTTCAGCATTACATAAATTATACCCCTCCACCACTGATAGATGTTGGAGGTGCAAAACACAGAAAGGAACTTTCTTACACATATGGTGGGAATGCCCCATAATCAAACCATACTGGAACACAATACACACGATAATAACCAAAATAGCAGACGACTCCTTCCCATATACACCACAAGCAATGTTGCTACACCACACCACACTATCGATATCCAAATACAGAACATCCCTCACGATCCACCTCTTAAACGCTGCCAAAACCCTACTTCCCTGTCAAAAAAAACAACAACCCCCCCAACGATGAAGCAATGGATTTCCACGGTCGAGAAGATCCGTATCTCAGAAGACCTCCTCCTCTCCACTCAGGGGAAAAGCGAATTGCACCGACAGCAGTGGTATCACTGGATGGAATACCTAGAAAGCGAGGAATGCCCCCCACTAGTATAGAGACCCCTACACGCCCCCGACTGATCCACCCCTAGTTTAGCTAGACTTTCCCCCCCTCCCCATTGAAGAAGTGCTATGTTCATTGTATCATTTAGAGATATTCCGATTATCCCATCATTTGTATAAGTATAACATGCAATATAATTTTCGTGTATATTGTATACTTTATTACTTTTTATCTTTCTTTTTTTTCTTTTTACTTTCTATTTTATTTCGAATTAAATAATCTGTATAATCTATATGTTAAAAACCCAATAAAAAGATATTAAACAAAAAAAAAAAAAGAAAAGCAACAGGAAAAGAAATACAGAGTACAGGGCTACAGGACAGAGGCAAGACAGGAGATAAAGCAGAAATTAAACTATACAAGGCACAAGGTTAGGGAACACAAGAGACACATACAAAGGCACAGACATAAATACAGGAACGAACCTAACACTAGAGATGGTAAAGGTGGAGGTTTGGTTCACCCATTGGCCATTTAGTTGTTAGCTTGCCACATTTGCCTACATTAGGCAAGTCCCTAACTAAGACATACTATTAGCAAAGCAAAAACAAATAATAAAATCTAAAATACATACATGGAATAGACACTTAGACACAGAGGAAATACCTGTAGACTGCACTACTAAGGACTGAACAGAAATGGGTGTGGTTAAAATAGAAGTAAACTAACAAGGCAGAGGGAATGAGAGAAAACCTGGAATGACAAAAATACAGGAAAACATAACAGGAATACAGGGCCAGGAATAAGCATAAATAATAAACAAGAAAGCAAAGCAATAAGGATACAGAAAAGCCTGAATACAGCCTGGATGAGCCTGCACAAGGGTGCGTGGTTACAAATAGCAGATATTCCATCACACTCTAGAGCCAATCCACTGCTCATGTAATCAATTTTGGCATGGGAGCAGGTGAGGAAATCTTCCCTCTTTAACACCATTCTTATTAATCTAAACTTTCAAAATGCAGAAACAAACTCCAGATTTCATTCATGCACAAATATGAAGCTGTTTAAGCAAAACGTGTGTCGGGCATTTCAGGCCCGCTATACATCTGTCCTCCACCCCTGCCTATGTTATATTTTTTTGTCGGGTTGGGGTACTGCTCTAGCTAGTGCAATAGTTTAGGTAGCATTAACGCTTTTCAAAGGCGACTGCTTTTCATCCCTGGCCGAATAGGGACTAGTATACAGACAGGTATCTTTCGGCAATTACACTATATATTCGTTCATTATCTGTGGTACCCAATTTTTTCCATTCATATATTCTTTTCTTTATTATTTTTCCTCCTTACAAAGGAGCTTATTAATATTGTTCTAAGTATGTGACTATCATTTAACTTTTAACTGGGTAGATGCCCAGATTAACCTCTAATTTCAATTGACATTTGGGCGGTGCTCCCTGGAACTTCAGTTCTTTTAAGATATGTGTTGTTTTACAGTAACTAAACACAATTACCAATAATGATATCCAGATAACCTTGACCAGTGTTGTGACTGCATATTTGTCTTTATCTTATTATGTATGTGGTTTGTTAACCTAAGTCGTCTCTTTTTGAGGGGTCTTGTGGCATAACTTCACACTTTGTGTTTTTAAACAGATTTTTAATTAAAAGTTGCAATTTTAAACCCATTTCTTTAGCTGTGGCAATACTGCAGCCACCAGCTAATTGTTTTACACTTTGTTTCAAGATGCACCAATAAAGGAATAAATGTGGCTGAAGACTTATTTAACTTTCCCAAACCTTTAATTCAAATATCAATTTCCCAACTCCCACATGTAGGATATTGATATGGAAATCGATTATCCAAATATAATTCTGGGTATTTATGATAATCACGATTATGTATCCACCACTAGATTAATGGATTTGTTGAAGTACATCCTACAGTGCTAGACTGACTCATCATCAACTACACTTGAATGAGAGCTGGTATCAGATATACATTTAAAATTCAAGATCTGGTTAGAAGTTGAGGCTTAATAGTAAATCTTAGTCTTTACTGATTAGAATTAAAAGCACTGACATCCAGCAAGTATTGTACACTAAGCAGGGTTTCCAGAATCACAGATCCCTAAATACAATTATAGGGCTAGAGGCTAGTAAGGAAAAGTGTCTTCCACGCAATGTGGCAATGGCATGTACTGGTATATTTGTGAATATACCATTAGCCAAAATATTCAGAAAACACTATAATGGGAGAAAAAAACCCCCATCTTATATATGGTACTAATCAAACAGATAAATATAATAAAAATGCCAACTATGTTAATGTATGAGGTCACAGGTATCTGGAAAAACTTAAAAACGATAAAGTTACATAATTTTTAAAAATATATGAGATTAAATGTATTTTTTTATGAGTCTCTCTAGTTCTACTCCCCCTGAATACAGTGCTTTTGTGAGGGCATTTCTTTTATTTGAATACAGTGGGATGAAGTGGGCAAATGGAGATGACACTGACAAGCTATTTGGGGGCAAATATGTCACTGATAAACTGTTAGAGGACAGACATAGCACTGATAAGATGTGGGGGGACATATATGGCACTGAAACATGGTTGGCACTGGCAATCATTTTGGGAACAGAGGCAACACTTGGGGACAGAGATGGCACAGTTTTTACATTTAAAGACAGGGAGGGTGGCCCACTCTTGGTGTCAAATACTCTAGGTTTGAATGTTTATTCGAATGTTAACAAAAATGAATACCCTTACATATTTTCTGATTCTGCATATCTGTATTTCTTGGTATGTTTTATTGAAGGAAACATAGCAATAAAAGCAGCAGTAATTAGGCAAGGTCAAATAGTTTCTACGTAGATACATATAAAACACAAAATAAAAAACTTTTTAATTTTATCTCATTGGTCCTATTTATTTTTTGTAGGTTTTTCTCTCTCAATGACAGCTATAGTACATGGAAAAATAGTTTCCATAGCAAGACTATGTGGGAGGCTGTTTATGTCATATTCAGAGACAAAACATAAGGGTAGATGCAACTGTATAATAGAAAAGTTAAAGTGAGGCTAATATAACACCATCATCGCTGCAATGTAGAATCATTTTCCTGTAAACTGTTCTATCAGTAATTTTATAGAACTTTTTTTGCTGATATGTTGGTAGAGAACATTTGTCTGGTGTAAGTAGGAATACTTATAAAAGTTTCACAGGATCAAAGTTTCATTGGAGGTTTTTGTAAAAATGTATAAAGGTACAATAACTGCAAGATTCAAAGAAAATGATAAGTAAGGGATCATTTAATTATTGCATCATTGAATAAATTTGTATCTTCTACTTAGCTTTTACTTATTCACATATTGCATCCTTTTAATTACTCACATATTACATCCTGCATGGATATTTTCTACATGCATAGACAGCGTAATGTAAAGCTTTTCCAGTTCTTTTTATACAGTCAGGTGTATGTACAAACATACACGTCTATACTGCAGGTGGGCTTCTACAGAGAGGGGTTAGCAAGATGTGGACATTTAATTCCCCCCTTGAAATCCAAACAGGACCATTGGAGTAACAGCAAGGGATGGATAGTTTGTATACTATTTAAGATCAGTTTAGACAACTAAGAAAACACAGATTATACTTATTAGCCTTGGCTTCTTCTCTGCATCATGTTTTTTTCATTGTCTACATGGGCTTGGTTGCTCGGAATTGAGAGGACATGCCAGGTACAAGCTTGTGAGAACCATTTAAGTCCCAGACTTGAGGATAGGTTAACCTAATATAGAGATGAGAAAAAAGAACATTTGGCAGGCAGGGCAGTGTAGCAAAATATATTTTATTTAATCTAAACGAGTTGTTTGGTCTGCTCTATTCCTCACCCTTTTAGTGGTCTTTTCCCCATTCACTCATGTTGCCACTTGACATAGATGGAGTCCCTGCTTGGGCAGAGATACCGTTTGCAGGTAGTTTATTACAAACATGTATTGCACAGGGGGTTAGCTAATAGCCGGCTATTGGGAAAAGGGGTTCAAAGCAGCGATATATTTTTCCCTCCCCCCTGGAAAAAAAATCTTTTATACTCCCATGATCCTGTAAACTAAATTTTAGCACAATAAATAAGGTATTTTCTATATATTTATTCCCAGCTATTATATATTTAATTTCCAGATTACTATATATTATATATTTTAGATTTTATTATAAATGTATTTCCAGCTGATTATTGAAAGTAAATACATAGTCGTAGGGAGAGGTAGGGAGAGGTATGAGTTGGGAAGCAGGAACTACTTTATTACACATTTTCTGAAATAGGTACCATGATGTTGGCCACAAAATAGATTCTACTTCTCAATATACTATTTTCTTCAGGAGCAGAACTTTTATCTCTCTCTCTCTTTGGAAAGGATTCTAACATCAGAAAGAAAGTCCTTCTTTTATGTAACAGCAAGATTACTTTTGTGGTATTTCCTGACCCAATCTTGGATCAAAGGGTCCACTTATTTGTTTCAAAGGCAGCCTATGACAATGACTTTAAACACCTCCTGTGGGTGCACGGTAAAAAATAGCTTAGTAAAAATGTGCTGCATAAAAGTGCAGAATGAGCTATTTTCCAATAAATATGTTAATATTTATTATATATTTGTGATACATAAAACTTTACATTAACCTTTGTAATGCCTTCACTAAAGTAAAAAGTTAAAATAAAATCATAATATTGTTATCTTAATAGAAAGTTTGTGTATCTTTTTTCATGTAAAAAGGTCTTACATTTGAATAGGATATAATAAGTCATTTTTGAATTTTATTTTTGCATAAACATAAAGGCCTTAATTTCTCTTTTTCCCCCCAAATCTTCCATGTTCTCAAAATGTTATCATTTTACATTGTACTGTTTTTATTAGGAATTCTGAAAGCTATTCAAAACCTGTAGTCATTAACTTATAAATGAACTGTGGATTTTTCAAACACATTTTTGTTCATGAGTGATGATTTATAAACATATAATACTATATACTGTAAGAAATAAAATATAACACATACTGTGCTAACTAAAAAACTTAGATGCATTTCTGTTATAAATGTAGGCTCTTGTAAAGTGCAGCATTCAAGACTTCTAAAAAGTCTTGGTTTTTAATGTTAAAAACATTATTTGCAGATTTTTATTTTTTTCAAATCAAATAACATATAATTGTTATGTGTGGGGTTTTAGTTTGTAATGTTACACTTTTGTTGGGGGAGGTTAATAAGGTCTGCATCTCTACAAATTGGAGCCTCAGACTCTTACATAATATTACTTTTTGTTCCTTGGGAAGAAGAGGTGAAATGAAAACATATATGTTGGAAATTGGTTAAAAAAAAATAGGCAAATTCATAAATGAGGGTAATGGTAGTATAACAGAAAAAGGCCAAGTATAAAGGAGGAAGTACTATTTCAATGGCATTCCACATTCATTTGTTCCACTGTTGGGTGTGCAGTTGTATACTACCAAAGTGTGCATTACCTGGGATACCAAATAATTCTAAAGAAAATAAAAGTACCAGAGAACCAGGGCTGGAATCATTTGTATCCTGTTGGTAACTAAAGGTCTTTTCACTTGGCATTTTCCAGGATAAATAAAAATATTAGAAAAAAAGGGGAGAATGCAAAGCTTCAGTATAACTAAAATAAGAGCCAAGAACATTAAAAACACTAATGCTTTATTAATCTACCTATGTTTTGGCTTAGTAAATTTGTAGGGATGCATCAATGTTGTTTGGCTAAGTTCTATCAACATATTACTAGCTTATGAAGTGACTTGAATAGGGATTTGGTTGCATGAAATAATTTTTGGACTTTTTTCAAATTAATAATCTGATTAATGTGGATAGTGCAGAGTAATCCTGAAAATGGAATTTCAGATTATGTGCATGAATTCCTGTGTCCAGTGAACTAAACAAAAAAACTCATACTTAGTTCTATATTCAAAGTAATTGTCTTTATTGTCAGACATACCTGACCTCTGCTTTTGTGTTCTAATGATGGAACTTTGCTTAACTTGACGCTATATATGGTGGCAGAAAAAGCATCAGTTCTCTGTTTTTTTTATGATATTTCTTATATGCCTATTTGTTAGGCTTGTTTTACATAGCCCTACATATAACGAAATACCACTGATATTACATAGATCATGGATGGTCAAATCACACATAGTTACATGCAATGTCTGCAGTTAAGCAATGGTGAGATAAGCATCCATTATCTTCTCTGATTTGATGGGCTTCATGCATTTTAGGAGACTTCTGGCATTAAGATATTCTTTGCACTTTGGATGCTTTAAATTGTACTGAAGAATATGGCTTGAGCTAAGAACAGTTGATTTACAATCAAAGAAGGCAAATGCCTGACTAGAACTGATAGGCAATTCTGAACTGAACCCGTTTCAACAAGCACTGAAGAGAATACAAATGTGAATATAACTTCAGCCACTGGCAGTTTTATCATGCATTTCTAACTTACATGTTAACTTCTTCCAGGACCGATACACTAGTCAGGTTTTAAGGGGGAATTTATTGTGCTTTATTGTACTGTTTTTATTTTTTTAAATTGAACTCAATGAAGGTAATGCCTGAGGGCTACTGAAATAAGACTTTGCATATATATGTTCTTGGAGAACAAGGGAGAGATTCCTGGACTAGAGATGGACATATTCACCTGTGTACATTATTACACATTAGTGTTCATTAATTTTAAAATATGTATGCAAATGATGGCAGTTTATAGAAATGTAATTGACTGTGAGATAACATCATGCACAGAGAAAACAAAAACTCTTATAGTCTCGATTTAATTTGATATATTCGATAAAGTATATGTGAGATAATTAGTATAGAGTGCATTAATAAAAAATAAAAGTCAATTAATATTACATATTATATATGAGGGCAGATGCTACTAAGCATATAGTTTTGTAAAATATGTTTGATGATGGAATTCCAAAAGATAAACAAAATGCTGAAGGCCCTTAATAAATATTTTAACTTATATGGAAATAAGGCCGAAATCTAGCTAGGTTGCTGATCTTACTCGTTTTTCCCTAACGCAGTGTATATAGCTATTCATATTCATATTTGTCATTGATGCTTGTTGATTCGATCTAGGCCCCTTGGCTATGACTGGGGGGTACCTTGGAAGTGATGTATAACATGGCTAAAAGTGAGAATACATTATAATATATTTGTGGTGTTTTGTGGTTTATAACCTGCTGCGTCAGGCATCTTGCTGGTATTTTCATGTTCCCCTTCCTTCCCTTCCTCCCTTCCCATACCCTCCTCCCCCCTTTTTTTCTGTACCCCACCCTTATACCCCTCCACCCCTTTTTTCATTTATGTGTTATTCATCAAAAACCAATAAAAACCAATTTACAAAAGAAAAAAAAAATAAGGCCAACATTATGTGTAACAAGTTACATAAAAAATATTATTCTGTGGACATAAATAAATAGATCTACCCATAAGGTTATGCTTCAGCACTAGATGCATTGTATCAGAATAACCCAAATAGAAGCAATGTTAAGGGAACTATATGCGAGCCCTCTAAAGAGAATGATTCACCAGGGTGAAAAACACTCCACAATCTGACTCTTGTAGTGTCATCATCTTGAGGCAGTTTCCTCACCGTCTTTTCCTGCAAAGCAGTACCGGAAGTCAAATAGAAATCATACATTTGATACACAGAGGATATGTTCAGATATCTATCCAAAAAAAATATAACCCACTTCATTAGTCCACAATAACATTTGAAAAGGAAGGGTGGAAACACAACATCAGTGTACATTTTAACATATACATGTTATAATGTCTCACAATGTTACACAATATTTATACATTATTGAAGCCTAAAGTTGGGAAAAATGTAGAGAGACACAAACTAAAATACAATATACAAATATGTGTGCAGGTGCATGCAAAATACACATGCTAAAACACAACTGGAAATATGTCACATCATAAAAATGCACATAAGGCACTTTGCGGTTGCATGTTAATAAAGACTACTGGTTTGATGCTTTTTGCTGCTCTTTTTGTCTGCTATTCAATGGCATATTAGGTATAATTTCTTTTAAGCGCTTATTCTTATATTTTGTATGTATAATGTAATAAATTGTGTGCATTGTGTTTTTCTCATCTTTACTTTCCAATATATGCTGTATTTTGGAAAATATTAATATACGTTTTCTTGTAAAATTATTTTCTATAAATATTCTTCCTAATATGCAAATCTTTTATATCTCAATCACACACTTTATCTAAAGATTGCCATTATCTGACATTAATGATTTTTTCCAGTCACTAATCCATTTAATGACTGGTAATTATACAGTATTAATTTTTTTTTATCACTCAACTAGTTTTGTAATGATTTAATACAGAAATAAATATTAATATCAAAATGACTTAAATGCTATGTCAGACTAATATATCAAGTAAGATTCTGGAATGATTGGGAATACGTAAGATAATAACATAGTTAATAATATGGCTACAAAATAGAGCACATGTCTAGGTATTTATATTTATTTCATTCAAGTTATATTCAGGGATGCATCTGTTTTTGTATTGTAAAATTTGAAGAGATCATTTTGATTGGTCTTTTGGCAGCTTGTATGTCTGTTTGATATTGTTGGCGATGAAGAGATTTCATCACTTCAATTTTGGGTATCCGAATGGACCTTTAAATAAATCTACTCATGCATCACCAAAATACCTCTGTATAAACAAAGTTTGAATTTCTTAACTTATATTGGGGTTCTAACTGGCATACAGGATGCATGTGTGTTTAAAATATAACATTAAGAATTACAGGATGATTTGTGTGGGAATTGGAAGTAGTGTAACACATAAACTGGGGTGCTATGGTATACTTTTCCAATGATATTGAAACATCTATTCAGATGCTAAGCAACATGTCAACATCTGTAACTGCCAAACTGTAGATATGGACTACATTTTTCATGATATCAAAGGATGCCTGATCATTAAGCTCAAGGGACAAGAAGATTAATACCAGTATGTATGAAAAGAGAGATATAATTTTAGGATTTTTCTAAGTCATGACGTAAAGTCATAATTTATAAATATATGGAGGCGAGTATTATGAATAACTCTTCCTTTAATTCCCTCAGCAGTAGTGTTGAGCGAACCCGAACCGCACTGTTCGGGTTCGTGCTGAACATTAAGGTTTTTGGACCCCGGACCCGAACATGGACATTGCACTGAATGTTCGTGTTGGAGTTCGGGGTTCGGCGATTACATTGTATGTAATGCTATTGGCTTTCTATAAACCGAAATAGTGCCCCATTCATAAGAATTTCTTATGAATGGGGACTCTATTTCGGTTTATAGAAAGCCAATAGCATTACATGTATTCCGTAAACCGAAGGTCTATAAACCAAAAGACATTCGGTTTATATACTTTCGGTTTATGGAATACATGTAATGCTATTGCTATTCTATAAACCGTAAGTCTATAAACCGAATGTCTACGTGAGCAGATGGCACCCATTCGGTGGATCTGGGGTGTAAAAGTTGCTCAGGATCGAATAGTGGGTTACCACTAGGATCCAATACACCACCACCAGCCTGTAAATGGCTCAACTCAATTGGGGTATCCCCCTCAGAATCATAGGGCGACTCTAGAGTTACGCCAACTTCCTCTTGGTTGGAATAACGTGACCCCTCTGATGCCCCCTCTGAAATGGACTCTGAGTCCTCATCTTGTAGGGCTTTAGCCATTTTCCATGATCGCATCGATTTAGCCTGATGTAAGGCTCTTTTGCGCGGTAACGCGCCATCTGTGACATGACGTACCATGTCCGGTGGTAAGGGTTTGAGGGCATGTTTCACCTTGGCCGTGACCTTACGGCCCACCGCCAGTTTGCTGGATTCCATATCTGACAATTCCCCATGAGATACTGGGTCCTGTGCAGCCCTTAGGACTGAAGAAATAGAGGATGCTAAATTGGCAGACATCTGACCCATTGCTGATTAATTGGGGAAATAAGTATTAATATCAAAATGACTTAATCACGCAGCTGTAGTACCACCAACTGTCTCCTGTGCCTCTGGGCGCCAAAACGAGGGGCAGGTCTGTTGGGAGGCTGGAAAAAGCTTCCAAGCCTACAGCAACATGGATCCCAATGGAGCTCCATGTGTATTACATACACGGGCTCCGAAAAAATGGCCACGCGAGCGTCGCGCATGCGTGATTGCTCCCGGTGCACTACACAAAGATGGCCGCCACGCTATTAAAACTAGTGCTCTGGTTGAGGTAATAACCAACGAAATGGACAGGCAGTGGGAAGGCAAGGAGATCCCCACTTACACTGGCCATCTAGCGTCCCAGAGGGAAAACAATTCCTACCCACAAACGGGAGGAAAGGAAGGGGTGTAATCACCCCAAACAGAAAGGGAAAGTAAATAAACTACCAATGAAGTAAATAAATACATAAATAAACAATAAAACCATACATAGCAATTACAGTACAGGGGACAAGTCCCCTGTCAAACAGAAACAATTATAACAGAAATATATTCATTATTAAGAAATATAAACATGTATTAAGAATAATAAAGGTTCACTTAGTTGAGGGAGCAGCAAAGAAAGAGGAAGAACTATTCTGGACATTGGCTTTTATACTGGGAGGGAGGGGTTTACGTTATGGAATTTGATTGGTTTAAATTTGTTTTCATATCTTTACATGTTATTTCTAACTTTGCTGCTGAGGGAATTAAAGGAAGAGTTATGCATAATAGGAGCCTCCGTGTATTTATAAATTCATATAATCTACCTTTAGTGAGCCGTATCCCCTTCTGTATATCTCTGCCTACCTCTGTGTCTGTCTTTCCCTCTGCCTTCCTCTGTGGGTGTAGGAGAGGAGTATCATTCCTGGTGATCTTCCAAACAGAAAAGGACATCTGTGCCTTCCTTGACAGTCAAAACTGTGTTCAAGCTTCCTTTTCAAGTCACAAAATCTCCTTCAAGCTTCCTTTTCATGTTACAAAATCTCCTTCAAACTTCCTTTCAAGATCACATTGAGCTGCACTCATTCAGGTTAGCATTGATGCATTTTTTAAGTGTGTAAAACAAATACAAAATTTATATATTCATAAAAATACAGGTACACAGAAAGAACATTTTGCTTAACAGATATATTAACCGAAAAGATTAAAAAAAACTCTCCTGAAATGATTTTTTTTTACTTTTTTTTGGCACAGAATTTACATTTTCCATGACATTACCCATCATTCAATTTTTATGAACGAAACATTCTGTTTAAATTAAAAGTACCAGAAAGGTAACAGAATTTGCCTAAATATGCTCCATTGTGTAATTAAAATAAACAATGACAAAAGTAAAAAAAAAAAGTAAAGTAGATTCATACTTTCCATATTTTTTTGGCCAGTTATTATGGCAACATTGACCAACAAATTTGGTGTAGCTTTTCCCTTAATCAGAATAACCCCCATATGCCTAGATTGAAACCAGTGTATAGCATTATTCCGGAGCTTTACTGCTGAAGAGGCTTAGAGTGTAGTATAGTAATAGCAAAGTCCCTGAAAAAAAACATAAACAATCAAAAAAGCTTCCACAGCTTAAAAAAAGTCAATTATTTTGACTGAGTCTTACTCCAAATCTAATGTTATTTGTGGCAAGCTATAGTAAAAAATAGCGTCTCTCTTTTTTCTTGAATGAACTAGGAAGATCATTTAAATTATCCTATGCGTGTATTGATCTTCTAACACCGTAATGGGAAGAGATCTTAACAACCTTTCTCTGCAATGAAATTAGAATAGTCTTAAGAGTTTAGGAGAAGAAATAAAGTCACTGAGAATAAGAATGTTAATCCGACTAGGGTATGATAAGGCCTGCAATCTCCTGGTAGACCTCTTGTTCCCTTCAAAATATGTACATCTCCTATATTTAAAAATAATTGTTCTATATATAAAGTAGAGCTCTATATCATGATATTTAGGCTAAGACATGATATAATGAAATGGATTGGAAGGGTGATGTAGCACTGGATGACAAATGAAAACATAAAAACACAAAGGAAATCATAGTGTAAAGTGTATTGATAACAACAATATGAGTATTATGTGGTATTGTGAATATAAAGCCTCAATGTATAGTTGGTATGGACCTTCCCTTAATCCTGGAGATAATATTCTGTGTAGAAAAGTACACAAAAACACAGAGTGATATCAAGTGGGTAAAAAAGACCTCCTCTGCTTAATGGAGCATCCTATAGGATAAATAGATCCAATTGAGCTAAAACATCAGAACAATACAGCTGTTTAAAAGCAAGGTCTGGACAAGTTCCAACCTGGATGCAGAAGTAAAAGATGCCTCTTTACATGTTTCATCAAGTGATGTTTTGGGTTCCTCAGGAGAGTTCGCGAAGTTCTGTCTCAGCAGCATTTGGCAAAATCTTGCCAAAGGCATCTTTTACTTCTGTATCCAGCTTGGAACTTGTGAGTGTGATAACACATAACACTCATATTGTTTATATCTATACACTTTACCCTATGATTTTCTTTGTGCTTTTTATTTGTAATCCAGTGCTACTTCACCCTTCACCCTACTGTGAGAAGTACTTTGAAGCAGCTGCGTTTTCACGTATGATATTGTTAATTGTACAGTGTTTTTACTTCACATTTTCATAAATTTTACATTATATAATGAAGCACAAGTATATTGTAATTGGACTTTGTCACATGATACAAAATAGAGTCAATTTAACCAAGGTTTTCTCCCAAACTTAAAACTTTGTAAGTACATACACATATCAATGTGTATGTTGAGTGTATACCTTCCAGCCACAGCCTGCTCCTTCTTTGTGCACCTGAAGGTATGGTGCAGGTGTGTGGTGTGGTGCCATCTCTTAGTGTGAGGGGGGACACCAGACATCAGTGTCTTGGGCCTCTGTCTCTTCACTCCTCACTTGCTAATTTCCATGGCAAGGAGGTGGTGGTGATACCATAGGGAGTGGGGGAGCTTCGGTCTTTTCCATGGCAAGGAGGGTGGTGGTGATATCAAAGGGAGTGGGGGATTTTTTGTGTCTTTTCCATGATATGGGGGTGGTGGTGAAATCAAAGGGAGTTGGGAAGCTTTGGTCTAGGGTTTCTGCACAGCTGCCTTTTTCATTTCTGATGATGGCGTGCATGGTGATGGGACTTGCAATGTCACACATGATGTTACACCAAAATGAATTATAAAGCTCCTGTGTCCCTCACTAACAGTGTTAAGGTATTCTCACAGCAGCACTTTGTTTGAGTGACTCTGCTGCAGTGCTCTCAGCCTAAACATCTGACCTCTTTCTGATCCTTTGCTCATTTTTTTTAACATTTTCCATTGCCCACTGCCTGCCTCTTGACCCCCGGACAGTTTTATGGATTACCTTATTGCTTGCTGCTTGCCTTTTAAACGTACCACATATTACCACATATTAGGTTTATAGCATAGAAGTTACATATTGACAGGAAATTAAAGACTGCTTGCTTATAATTAGGTGCTTACAGTCTGCTCTTGAGTTAAAAAGAGCCCTCTACCAAACTTACAGGGTGGATAAAAATGCTTCAGGTGAAGAGAGGGAAAGAACTCCACTGAATCGGCCAGCTGAGGACCAGGCAAATCACAGAGACATGATAAATTACCACAAGTGGGGTGCTTCTGTCAATTACCCAGGACAGGGACAAAAATACTGCCTAAGCTGTCTATTTATAGTGTTTGTCTTTTGTTCCTGTGAGCTGATTAAGGAGGAACAGTACATATAGAAAATGTAATACTGCCAATGGTTCGGGATAAACAAAGAGTTAAATGCCATCCTGTTTTAACAGTGGGTCATGTATGTGGATTATTTGACCCTTTACTCATCACTCTTTTCAAATATTTGTGGTTACTTTTAATATATTAATAAATTACGCCCAATCAAATAGTTCACGCGGTTAACTTTTTTTTTTGTTTTTGCAGCCTACCAAAAATTAAGCGTGATCAAAGTGTTTGTGTTTGCTTTTAATTCCCTGGGAAGTGAGAATCATCCAACCATAATAGCGACACATACTATCACATTACTTTGCTCTCCTATAAAAAATAAACCTGAGCATTAATGTTGTCAATTCTGCTTCTTCATTCAGGAGTTGTGGATAGAGTATTCACTGTTGTGATAGTGAAGACAGCTGCCGTATAAATGATTTCAAACATACTGTTATTTGGGCTGAGAAAATTTCCTTCTTAATGACTAAGTAATTAACTTAGACAATTAGTAAGTTTAATGAGCATAAAGTACTGTTAATCATCCATTTTTTGTTCCTAATGTAACATGTTTTCATTAATGGTTTAGAAAACTGTAGGTTGGAAGGCACATCGAATAAATTACAATTTCCATTCATTTCAGAATACCACAGAATTCCCGCTCTGGATGAAAGTAATTGGGTGCTGGGAAACATTGATCAAATTGGTTACTTTAGGGTTAACTATGATGTCAAAAACTGGAGATTACTAATTGACCAGCTAATGAGGAACTCTGAGGTACTGTAAGTTCATGTTAAGTTTGTCTTTACAAGGATTTGTTTTGATCAAAAGCTCCCTACTGGCATTGTCTTTCTAAATGATACCGTTTTTCTCATAGGTCATTTCTGTCAGTAATCGAGCAGGACTAATCGATGATGCCTTCAATCTGGCAAGGTATGTTTTCTTGCAAATGTCCAACTTAATGAGCAGTCCTGTCAACTATTACTTGACATATTCTTTGCGGAAAGGGGTTTGCACCTCTTTTCCTTTCAGTTCCTGTGGAGGAGTTTCACACTTGAAGAGACAAGTGCTTACTTTAGGCAGTCCATGCATAACGCTTTCTTTTTTTCACTCTGCACTATGCTACCACAGTCTGAAGCCCTATCCACATAACTGATCAATAACGGCTTCAGGGTATTTCTGTGATTGCAAAAGCTTGATCAATTTTTTGCAGGTTTATTCTGAAGATTAATGATCAACTCTGTTTTCTTTCGCTAATGAACTGCTTTAAAAATGACCGTGCTGCCATATTACATTTTTCAGTGAAAGCACCTTCAAGCTGGGGTTATTATATTTTGTCTTTGCATAACATATAACTTCCTAAGACTGATTGTTTCACTGGATTATTAGAAAGCCTAAAAACATAACAATATGTTGTAAATGATCAACAAAAATGGGCTAATAAATCATTCAGGGGCCTTTATGAATGTGTATTTCTTACAGGTTGTTGGATATTTTGACATTTATTTAGAGTAAATAAAAGACAGGAGGACTGATATAGATATTACAGCATTTGTGTTTGTGTATGTGACTTCTATACGTAATTAGTGTTACCTTGTTTTCTCAACAGATTTAATAATAACTATTTTGTTTCGTTTCCACTCCAAGTTTCAAAATGCACAATGAATAACATATTATTTCTGTGGTTGGATTATTATAAGCCTTTTGAATAGTGGAATAGTTAAAGCCATGTATTACTCCAATGTATTACTCCTTCTTCTGTTAAACAAAAGGGTGAAAAAACAATACATTTGGGAGCCAGACGTGCATTAAAAACATTGCTATGATGCCATTACATGAAAACTCCTATAGTACAAGAAATAATTAGAATCTTTTAATCAACTGGAAAAAATATATTTGCATATAGTTTTTTACTCTTTTGTCTATTTTTATCACTATTGGGCCTATTCACTAAAAAGTGAATAGTGGTGATCTGCACTGAAAAATAAATCAGGCATTAATAATGGAGATGGAACATGTTTTCCAGTTGTTACCTGTTAATGCCTGATTTTGGCAATCCAATCCACTTTTTAGTGAATTTTTCCAGCTTAGCTGTTAATACTTGGTTTAGCTGTTAATACTTGGTCAGTTCACAGTTGTCTTCGTATATAAAGTGCAAAATATAAAGTGCATAAATAGGTATAAACGTGCAGAAGTCTTAATATAAAGTGCATCAAGTAGTATGCTATGTGCACAATATTTCAGTAACCAAAAAAATGAAGGCATGAACAGTGCAATAGTATGTATTATGGGACTTATCCAGACCACTATCTGATAGGAAAGACTCAGTCCAAGGCAACGTTCAGTACTTTTGCAGAAATGCAGTACATTCCCCTTTAAAATCAAATACAGTCTCTCCAATCAGTGGCCACCAGACTTCTACACTCAATATGGATAACTATCGACTACTGTCTGCAGTTTTCACCACACAGTGGAATCCTCAAGTTCTATTTTACACTGTTTTATTGCTCTGTATTTTTTTCAGAAAACAAAGCTGATTTTGTGAGTACTTTTCTTTATTTGCTATTAAAATATGGAGCTTTTTTAAAAAAAATGATGCCATGGTCTTTTCCCTTTTATGTGGAATATTTGTTCCAGGTTCCTAGTCCTTGGTTGGAAGATATTTCTTATCTGCATGATTGCTGAATAAGGACTTTGAGAGAATCGGTATCTGATTTAAAGGATACAGTATTGCTTTCCTAGACAAGTATCAAAACTTACCTTGGACTGAGTTTTTTCTTATTGGAGAATTACCCATCTCTGTTTAATGTTGGTTATTAACATTTCCTCTGCTCTTATTTCTACCATTCCACCGCCCTTAGAAAGGTTTGAGTCTATGCTCTCGTATGTGCATTTACTAATATATCTTTGCATATTTTTTTGTTTCACTATATTTTTCACCTACTGTTTCTGATTTTAAATTTTATGCTGAATTTTAATGTTATCCTTACTTCATCAAATGGATGCTCTAGAGGATTCTTTTTGGAATTATTAATTCTATTTTAGTTATTAGATGTTTTGTAGCTTTGCAATGTTTGGATTTTGTATGCATTATTTATTTTTATCTACATAATTTAACTAAAATAATATATTTTGTTAAGAGCAGGTACATTTTTATGCTTTTCTGTAATTCTAGAGTATTGGCAACTGTAACATTGCTGCGTTTTTCAGGCTTAATAATTGTTCTTGTATTTCTTAAGATGGTCTCAAATCTGTAGGACATTCTGCAATTTGTCAGCTAACATTCCAGTATAACAATTGGGATGAGAGACCTAATGAAGGATTCATAGCTTGTTGTGCCTTCACATAGAATTAGAACAACATTGCTCACTTTATACATGCTGTTTCATGCTAAGCAGTAAGGTATTGAAATTATACATGATAACATTCAACCATTTCATCACATGTCAACAGTGCAGGCTGCTGGTGGTGGTGTAATTAAGTTTATTATATCTTTTTGACATTTGAGCATCTTTGGCTATTATGATTTTCCCTTCATGGCAACATAACTGTGTTTCCATTTGCAAGTTAATGCATTAATCAGGAAAATGGCACATGCCACAAGGATAGGTTTGTCAATGGCTCCAAAAACATGAGAGTGAATTTAGCCTACGTTAATGGCCTTTCTGGTCACAAAGCCTCAATTTATTTAAACAACTGGGAAATGAGAAAGGACGCATTTATGACTAAATTTGACTCAATTATGAGAAACAGAGAAATCAGCCATAATATCTAGGGATATATCTGACACTTGATGGAGTGTATGTCATTATGAATGAAAGCTGTTTTCAGGACAAACAAAGATGCAACTCAGTAGGAGGAAGGTGTTGATCATATTTTGTACCCTGAGTGTAAATAAATAAATATATTCCTCAATGTTATCAAGAGTAAGGTAGTTGGGTGCCTGTGAAGAATAGCAGAATTGTTGCATTTTCCAAGAGAAAATAAACATGATTAAAAATAATCACAGTCATTACATTGGTACACAGTAGATATTATGCAACTATTAACTGCTGAGAAAAGCAAACAAAAAACTGTTTTAAATGACTCCTACTAGATACAGTTCTTTCAGCTACATGCCTATATAGCCATAGAATCTCTTTACATAAACGGCCATTCAGCTTACAGAGGAAAAACAAGCAGTTAGACATCTAAACATGTCTATCTATCCACCATTTGCTCTGAGGTGGATAGGTTGTTATAGTACAGACTGGCATTTTTTCATCCAATGTTTATCAAAGTAATCTACCTTTATGAATTGATAGTGTTTTATCTGAGAGTTAATGTGTTACTATCATTACATTAATTGTACCCAATGCCCACAGAGCAAAGGCTAGTCATGAGTCCCAATCCTGCTCCTTCTTGGGTTAAACTCTTTAAATATTTAAAAGAAGCAACGTTCATATATTGTAATTAATGTGGTTCACTACTGCTGCAGTTTTAGTTAGTGTTTTAATTATCAGCATCTGACAAGGGCACAGCAGGCTGAGAATATAGATCTCTAACTTTCTCACGCACTTCCATTATCCTATTTCTTTTTGTTTAATGCGCAGTTGTTTTGTTTACCAAGGTTGTTATCTTACGAGTTATGTGTGTATCACACTATGAAATGCCCATGTGAATAACCTTTTCTACTACTAAAGTTCACGTTTGCATTTTTTTTACTGGCTAGAAAAATAAAAAATGTTATTATCATAAATATTTTGCTAAAATTGGAATATACTACTATTTGCATTTTTTTTCTTTTTTTTTATATCTTTTTTTTTTTCCTTTTTCAATGAAAAAGTCTATTAAATGTATAAATTGAATGATGCTTTTTTATTGTGCTGACCATAGTGGACAAATCAGACCTTATTTTAAACATGTTTTCTGTGAACAAAATAAAACAAGTTAATGGAATTGTAAGGTGGCACAGAGCTCCAATGGGATATTTTATTCTATTTATTTTTGTGTGATTCCTACATTTCAATATACGAGACATACACTTGTAAGCAGTAATGAAAGGGAAATTACTTAAATCCGTTCTTGTTAATGTCATTCTTCTGCAAAAGATTAATTTAATTTCATGTTGAGACTGAGGAAAAAGCAGATTATTACTGTCATAATTCCATTACTGCTCTTTCACTTCAACTTCTTGTTAATCACTTTGTAATAAGAAAAGGTTATTGAAAATAGTAGGAATGCAACTGAAAGTTCACAATGAACTATATAGTTTAAAGAGCATATAAAAGCATTAGCTGTGGCTTTTCTTGGCTAAGTTCAGTTACCTCGATCATGCAACAGATAGTGGCGGTTGTTTCATTTTAGCACTTCAGGACCTCTGTGCAGCATTCAGCAGTATAGGTTTTATTAGAACATCTAAATAACTACCATTGTCTCAATAAATCTCTAAATGGCATGTGCACTGCCATGAGAATAGTATCTCACCTTTTATAAAGCCATCTTTCCTCTCTGTTCTTATTGTAACCACATTTTATTGTAATGCATCCACTTCCGTTTAAGTAGGCAGAACAGTACAGTGATATAACAGATTATAGGCAAGCACGCACTTTTCCTACATATTCATGAACAATACCTAAGAAACCAGCAACATTTCTGCACTTTGATTAAAGTGTTACATTTTTATTTAAAGCAAATACAATATTACTTTTATTGGGGGAAGAACATCAACATTGTCCAGTGCGCTAGTTCAACATTGGTTAATCTTTAATATGGACTTCACAAATTTTTTAAAATTTCCTATCTGGGGATAAATGTATACTTACATTATGCAACCTTTATGCAAAAGTGTTATGCTGTTGCGGTCATGGCCTGTTGTATGCTAAATTATGCTAAATAATTATTAATAAAATAATTAATTAATATGTATTAAGACAAACAAGACTGTACAACAATAAATGTATTTGATTCGAGAGTACAGATAAATTATGTAAAGATGAATACCAAGAGATATTATCATATATAGTGACACACTTTTTTTAGCGGTAACTAAAAGGATATCACAAACAAAGTTAGAAACATACATCTGTTATATTCTATATAGCATTGTATTAATTATATAATTTGTGAGCTTAACGTCAGAGAGGATCAGCCAAGCACATAGCTGTGTCCAAAAATGGCTCTTGATTCCAGGTTTATAAGGACAATTTTGATAGAGGTTCTGCAGCAGTTACTTTCTACTTTTAGTTACAGTACTAGACACTAAACGAAACCTTAGCTTCTTGGCACTTAAAATAAGCCCAAGATGAAAGCACAGCTTCCTATTTTTTTCTTTTAACTAGCAAAACCTTTCAGAGCTCTCCATTCCTCTGTCCATGCTGCTTCCTCCTCCTTCCACATATGTTGTCTTCTTCCCCCATTCCCGAATATTGCCCAGTCTCTCCTCCCTTATCCCAGAAAGTACCTAGTGGAACAAAAGGTCATCACTCCCTAGTGACACTTGTTGGTAGGAGTAATTCATTGCTAACAATGCTACATAGAACACATGTTAAATTAAGTTAAATTCACAGGCATGGTTATACATGTATATTGTTTGAGTTTATTGTGTAGCATAGTGTATGTGAACATTCTACTTGTGAATCTATTCTATCAGTCTATTGTTAGGGTTTGTTTCACATTCTCTGAATTTATGGAACAGATAATTTGCATCTGAGTGATAATTTTCCCTTGGCAATTATGCCACCATTTGGTACTTTTTCCCCAGAGGGAAAATGCATGCTGAAAAATATATCCCTGAGTTCAGCAGCCTGTTTTAAAGAACAAAGCAAGGTCAAAATGCTGTAGAATATATTGAGGCTTAATTCTGTCTCTGTCTGTCTCATTAGCAGCTCACGCAGTTTGAAAATAGCATGCTAAGAGGTCAAGTGTTTCTAGAGAAAGCACCTTAGAAGCAATTGTATTTATAACACTCTTTTAAACATAAAGAGTATTCTGTATTTTATACCTTCTAGCTTCTTTGGGAATATATTACCAGAATAATGTGCTGGCATTATTGATGAAATGTGCACACTGTCATGCAAGAAAGTTATGTCACTATTCAATGGCATAGTTTCCCCGAAAGCAATGAAATATTTTTTTTTCCCTTTAGCTTGCTACACAATATTATATAATGCAAATAGTGTGGCAAATAAAAAAAATATTCCTGCTATCAGTACTTTCTGAGAATTCATTGGCTTTATTATTTTCTATACAATAAGGGCTATGTATTTTCACATTTTCCATATTTCATCATCAAAAATAGGTGCATTATATGTCATACAGCTTGATGGTTAATCATCAAAGGTAAAACTGGTATTTTTCTGCTCTCTTGGTACATATAATCCTTGACCTGGCATAAATTAAGTCTGTTTTGAAGTATATAGAACAGACTTTGGGAATGGTATGTAAGACTGAAGTAATATTGTGTTCTCGGTTTTTATGCCTGCATTATATGTAAGAAATGTGCTCATCACAATTAATGCTGCTCTTTCATAATATAAATGGAATGATGATGTTTTCAAGCCTTTTCTCATAATTGCATCCTATTTGTATGAAAATGAGCTAAAGGTTTGTAATAGCTTTAAAATTGTTCATTCCAAAGCAATAAAGCTCTAGCATTTCAAAGAATGACACAAAGACAGCTCTCTTAACATACCCTAGGATTTTGACTTCAATAAGGTTTACAAAGACATCAGAAATAGACACTCTGAAAATCACATTGTTGCAAATCATATACATGGATTTATGCAGTTTGTCTTTATTTTATTCAAACATTATGGCTTTTGTGATTGTGTTTCTGCATTGAATCTATTTGTTTGTAGGGTAATATGCAAACTCTACAGCTTGCTATAATTCATTCAGGAATACTTTGAGTTATACCAATTCAAGATTTTCAAACAGTGGACAAACTTTTTTTAACAAGTCTCTATTTTATTGGTTTCAATTGTTCTTCTCTGATGACCAGACAAAGCAATACATTATATGAGGTTTGTTTTTAATCTAACCACTGTCACCTAAACATTGGTTACTGAACATAAAAACAAAAGGAACATTATTTTAAAGTTGGTATTATGCATGAATACCACGACCAGCTAAGATGTATTGCCCACATATACGTGATCTAGTTTGATGACCACTAATTTCCAGCATGCACCACTGCCTAAAACAAGTATGCAAAGCAAAGATCATTACACTTGAGAATGTGTACCATGGTAGCTACTGTCATATACCATTTATTCAGGCAAGTCACAACACAGAAACAAGTGATTATGCTAAGTTAACTACTGAGTTGAAAAAATTAGGCAAAAAATGGTTTCCTTTCAAAAAGAGGTTACTTGAAGAATTTTATTTATGTATTTGGACCTGATTTTTGCAATTCAGTTGTCAGTTTGCTTTTTACTGAATAGATGCCAAATGTTTAAGAGTTCCATGTTGAATCCATCTTCTGCACCTTTAACTGACAACACAATCTTCTGGATCTAATGTTACTGCATGCAAGGTGGCTTATACTCCAAAACTCCAAGGTTGTCTTCTTAGTATTGAATGAGAGATAAACACATTGTTCAGCCAATCCCATGCTACAGAACAGACCAAATAGTACACTTGGGAATGGGGGAAAGCCTCCCTTAAATGCATCAGAATGACATAAATATAGAATATTTTCTCATAAAAGGGATTGTATGCTCTAAAAATGGTTTGGTTTAGATATTTAATTATAAGATTTTATTATATGCCCCTGTCCCTTTGTTCTAATGATGGTTAGATTTATTTCATGTTAGATTTTACATCTATTTTCCCCCTGACAATAAAGGTCTCACTTTTAATTATCTTGGCAACTTACTTTTGAAAACAACATGAATTTCTTGCAGGATTACACATCCATATGAAGAAGATTTAATTAACACTTTTATTTGAATATTACATTCTGTAAGTTGGTTGGACATACTTAAAAAATGAAACAAGCTCCCTCATGAATTATAGAAACATTCATATTTCACAGTTCTAAGAATTATCACTAAAATAGTAAAAATTGCATAGCCATATGTGCGGAAATTTAAATATTAAACATTTCCTTATAAAACGTGACTTAAAAAATAAAATGAATATGTTTGGAATAATATTTTAATCTAGCCACTATTTGAACGTGTGACTGTAGTTTATTGTTAAGGGGAATGATGTAGCATAGCAGTGTAATGTATAAACACTGTGTTTTACATTTTCAAATAAGTTACTGATTTAAAAAAAAAGCCACTGTCATCAACCAACTGAGATTCTACCATTTCATTTTGTAGATGAGTGAAAATAGAATAGTTTCATGAAGCATAAAACTCAGTGTGGTCACACTAAAAGGACAATATTATATGTTTTTTTTTTATATCATTACATTATTTACACGGTTTGAAATAATTTAAAAGACACTCTTTAATGACACTTACAGGGACACTAAATGTTATTTTTCACTTGTAAGAAGCACAAGTGAGATTTTAGTTGTCCCTAGTATGAGGATAAACTGGTGTGTACTTTTGATCAGCAGGGGGGAACCTTAACTAGGGTGAGCACCCGCTCTGATTGCCTGTGCATGTGCTGACATTTGTCAGCACGTGACAACCGAGATCTGCTGTGTCTTACATATGAGGCACACACGATAGTAAACCCGGTTGTATCTATTAAGATTCATATCGTGTTTACATAAATGTCCTGGGACATGTTTTGTTAAACAATTCCTTTAATCCCAATTCATGACCAGAGGTATTTGACACCCTGAAGACTAGAACTTTTATGTCCTCTTAATCACATTTTCATTTTGAAAACCAGCCAATAGTAGGGCTATGACAAGGAGGATTGAAATTGTCTTACAAGTTCAGCAAATCAGATAGTTCCTTTCTTTAATTTGGAATTCCCACCCTACCCGTGCTGAGATTCTGCATCCATCCTCTGCTGAGGTCAGGTGCTTAGATATAGAGTTGGGGCACATTTTTATTTTTAGCTTTGGGGTCGCTATGGAAATGTATAGTATATCTAATGGTTCATACATTTTATACATGTTATACAAAGAAATGTACAGGCCATATGGTTAATGTGCTTATCATTTCAACTGCTGGCAGCATATGTGAATAAATCATTAAAGAAGAAAGATATTTTGATCACCAAATATTAAATAGAAATGAGTCATGACATGGAAAATTGTCAAATTTTTTTCAAATTGTTTATTTTTAACCCCGCCATGACCAGACTTTTTGAAAACAATTGTTGTGCTAGACAATGACTGATTTAACAATTAGGCTGTGTTTGTGTTAATATGTAACTCTCCTCTTTCTCATTTACTGCACCTATAAGCTGTTTCTTTAGATACTGTAATTTTGATCATATCCATATACCATTAATTTGATCATAAAATTTACTATAAAAAAGAACTAATTCTGCTAGCATAAGATGGATTAACATCATGGTAACCAGGTCAACCCTTAACAGCTAGGTATTGTCAGCAGATATAGACTCCTGGGACCAGAGGCGTATCTAGAGCCCCTTGCACCCTTGGCAAGGAGCTGAATCAGTCCCCCCCTCAAATGTGATTTGCCACAGTACCCAGATTGTACTGATTGCACTCACATGACTTGCCCTGCCACCCATATTGCACCCAGGGCTTACCCCAACACCCATTACTTGCCCCAGCATGCAGAACATACCCCAGTACCGAGATTCCACTTCCAGGACCAGCCTCTGGGGATGGGACACTTCATCGCGGCTGCATCAGCGCAGCCACTTCACCACCGTCTCTTCACCACGCAAGAGCTTGTTGCGGGATATTCCATTGCTGGACATTTTATCGCTACAGGTGAGTTTTAATGTGTTAGAATTAAAGTGAATTTTAGTATTGTGGTTTAGGGGGTTAGATATAGGGTTTAGGGGGTTAGAATTAGTATTTAGGGTTTGTGGTTAATTTTAGTATTAGGGTTCAGGGGTTAGTATTATGATTTAGGGGGTTAGTATTAGGGTTCGGGGGTTAGTATTAGGGTTTAGGGGGTTAGTATTATGGTTCTGGGGTTAATTTTAGTATTAGGGTTTAGGGAGTTAGTATTAGGGTTCAGGGGTTAATTTAGTATTAGGGTTTAGGCGGTTAGTATTAGAGTTCTGGGGTTAATTTTAGTATTAGGGTTTCGGGGTTAATTTAAGTATTGGGTTGCGGGGTTAATCTTAGTATTGGGGTTTGGGGGGGCACTTTGGGGGGGATTCATTTATTAAGTGGATTGGGTTATTTTATTTTAACTTGTATGTTTGTTAGAGCTGACAGTTCAGCGCTGAACTGTCAGCCCTTACATAGCCGCGTCCGCGATGAAGCGGACGCGTTATTCTTCATTGCTGACAGTTCAGCGTTCTAACTGCTGCGCTGAACTGTCAGCGATGAAGCAGCCGCACTGAACTGTCCTAGACCTCCAGCCCCCATACCCAGATTGCGCTAACAGGACATGCACCTGCACCCAAACTGCATTCCCACATTGATCCCAGATCTTACCCCAACACCCAGAACTTACACCATCACCCATGTTACACTAATTACAGTAATTGTCCCAGAACTCAAACTGATCAACGGTTATTTTTAAGGTTCGTTTAAGATTAGTATTAGAGGTTAGTTTTATGACTAGTTTTAGGGTTAATTTTAGTGTTAGTATTAGTACTCTGGGTTAGCTTTATGGTTGAGGGAAGACATAGAGGTGCTACTACTTTATATTTATAGGCTCTGACAGTAAAGCACTTAAACTGCTGTTTAAGTGCTCTGAAACTGCCTCGCTGAACTGTCAGTCGTGAAATGGCCTTGCTGGATGGTCATACACCCACCCCTAGTGCCTACAATGCACTCAATACTTACCTCAGCACTCAGATTGCAACCAGGACTCATCCCGTTTAACACTTCAATTACAGAATACATTATGCAGAGTATTGATACAACAGTGGAATGTATTACACCAACTTCATTATTTACATGAACATCTGTAACCATATACATCAATGTGTACTGTATAATCCCCAATAATCTTATAAAGCACTAAATAATATTGGTAACAAATTGGACACTTAGTATTTAGTATACACTGATTTCTAACATTTCTTTTATTTTTTATGTATATTTGTAATTTTTTTTCAAACATTGTTTTTAATCTAATGCTATTTGACTGCTGCACACATCCAATTGCTGTTATTGGTTGTCACAGTGACTGGATGTGTTAGAAGGGGGTTTCTGCAGGCACAGTTGGAGTGCCTCAGTCCTGAGGCATTCAGCCATGTCATTACAGCCCGATTGCTGGATACCAGCGGCCCTATCGCGATTGGATCTGCATGACATGACAGACATGTCTATTGTCATGAAGGAATTTAATATAAGCTTGTCTGAATGCATGCTGTATTGTTGGGATAATAATAATATTAACAAAGTGTTTAATCAGAAAAGTTACTTTTAGATAGTGTCTCATTTTAAATAATCACGGGGGATATTAATGCTTTTACTTTTGCCCAATATCCAGGGATATACCTTGTTTAAGTAGATGTCTAAAATAAAAAATATATATTCAAAAGTGTATTTTACATTTTAATTCTAGTTTCTACTGGGATATTTGTTTTGCATTTGTATGTTATAAACCTTAAAACAAGCTCAAATGTATTTACAGTAACAATGCTGTTTAACATTCAATTATTTTTTAATTTTACAGAGCTGGATATCTAACACAAAATATTCCCTTGGAGATTATAAAATACATTTCTGAAGAGAAGGATTTTTTACCCTGGCATGCTGCAAGCAGGGCTCTTTATCCTCTGGATAAACTACTTGACCGAACCGAGGACTACAGTATATTCAGTGTAAAAGATAAACTATTTTCTTCAATAAAATAATAACCTTAGTTTTTCTCATTTAGAAAATAAAACTTCTAAATTCTCTGCAATTCTATTTTTAAAAGACTCATTTTACAGCAATTATGTACTTTAGGAACACTAGTTTTTTAGAACACTAATCCACATTTTACCTGACCAAAGTTCAAAACAGAAGTAACCTAAGACAATACCGTAACCACACAATTTATTAACTATACGAATTTGGCATAACAAAGATAGTATAAGTAAAAATGTAATTTCAGTTAAATTATATGGGGGTAAATGCAAATGCAGAATTTATATTTAGCCTCCAGGCTTATGTGTTATTTAATAAAGAAAATTACTGTGTGATATTAATATATAATTTTTTTTTTTTTAAAAGGACATTATTATCCATTTCATGGTATTGTCCATAATTATTTAAACTAACATATTTAGCACAACTGACTGTGTTATATTCCCTAGGCAACATGTTCCACAAAGCTAAGGCCACAACGTTCTGAGGTTACTGGAAAAGTACAACTTTTTTAATTCTAGATTTTTTTTCTCTCATTTTGCAGAATATTATTTGGACAGCATTAAAATGAAGCTGTCATGCAAAACTGTTTGAGAACAGGATTACAGGGATTGAAAGGCAAACAGATTGTTTAACAGTATATTAACACCAGGGCTGTGTGTGTGCTGCAGGGGCCTAAGCATTGAACATAGGCTACAGATACTGTTTCTTATGCCAGGCAGCTGTAGTGTTTTTCTTAAAAAATACATCCAAACCGGTAAAAGGGCACATGCTATGTGGAGCTGGCCTGGCTGCAATAGAGTGCTTCATAGATCAGGCCTATAATGCAAAAGAAGACAACAAAACTGTTATGGGTAGAGAGTCTTGTAACACTTGGATGTGAGAGTGGGGTTTTGAATAGAATGGGAACTGTCTAGAGGAATAGGAAATGGGGATGGTAGAAAAGCATGCTGACTGTGATGCCGGAGTGGGAGTGGAGACTATGCTAGGAAGCAGGAGTAAATAGAAAGAGACTTTTATTCAAATAACATGAAAACAGTGCTGAGATGTAGAGTAGACAGAGTTGAAGTCCAGAGAGAGTAAGAAGGGGCGTGGAATGAGGGGTTCAGGGATGTAAGAGGGAGTGGATACATAGAAGTGGTGAAGAAAACAAGGATGTTTGGTTTCCATTAACATTAAGGAAGATCCCAATTTTAACAGATCCACTCTAAACTTATTTTAGACATAATTTGCAAATTAATCAGTTTGAGAGCAACATTGAGCACTAGATTATAATATCATCCCATTATGTCATGTGCACAAATAAAAATATATAGTAAATAAACAAATAGCAAGCCTCTATTAAAAACATTTTTGCAATGTGATTTGTAGTGGATGTTTATACATTTGTGGGGAAACCGTTTTAAATGCATGTATTCAACGTGAGTATATTTTCTACATGCTTATTTGCCTAATCTTATTTGATGCAACTCTCCTTCTTGGATATTAACAAGTTCCTTCCTAAACTTAAAGCAGCAAATATGTTTATATAAGTTATATTTACTACTTGGTTCCCTATTAGTGTTCTTTGGACATGCACATTTTTATCCTTTTGGCTTAAAACATTTTACTATTTCTTAAAATTAAACATTGAGTTTTATTTAAAAGTTAAAACCAATCGTTTGTAGCAACTGACATCATTGAATGAAGCCTATTAGATCTGTTTTTATATTTCTTTGTTTTCATTCTTTGAGCTATTTATTCTTAAGCATTCTATCCACATACACACAACAGCTAGTTATTAACACACGTTTTATGTTCTTTTCAGGAATACATATTAAAACAGGTGGCAACAATGTATTTCCGTCTTGGATGGCCAACTAATGGACACAATGGATCAATAATACAGACCTCCTACCAGACTGAGTATTGATATTTTTTTTTTCCATCCATACATCCATTTTTATCCATTCATTCAAAAATGTCTTGTTTCATTTCTGAAACTTGTGTAATTAACCAAAGGGTGCCCAAATCCATAGTTACTTTCAACTGTTTACATTTCCTGGTAAAGCTGACTTGAGCAATTGGAGTTTAGGCTGCCGGCTATTCACCCTTCAATAAATGGATCCTGGTGTCTTCTGCCATGCCAAAATTGCATTTCATATGAAGTATTTATTGTACACTAAAAAATTCATCGCATTCTCCCTCTTGACTCTGATATTCTCCTTAATATAACACTCTTTTACTTCATTCTTTGCTATTTATGTGGTAATAAAATTTACAAGCTCAAAAAAAAATGTTTTGACAGGATTCGTCAATCGCATTCGTCCATCTCTTCCTGTGTTTTGTTCCCTTATTCTTAGAGTCACACATTTTCTGCTGTAGTTACTCTTCTGATTCCTAAGGGAGTTTACTAAGCCATACAATGCAGCTTCAAAAGAATAGAGCTCTATTAGTGTTACACAGTGTGACTGAAGCAGCATGAGCCACCTTTCGCCTGTCTTTCCTGTTTGATATTTCATCTCTCCAAGGCCCTGCATCTTTGAAATTTATATTCCTCTGCATGACATTTTTAAAGCAAACAATGTTCTGCTTATCTCTCAAGTTATGAACTCAAAGTGATATTGAGATTTGAGCCTTTGCTTATCGGTTAGTACCAGGATGCTTGCACATGTAAAAGATGTTGCCTCCCTTAAAAATTCTTGAAATGTTTACTTTTATAACTCCTATTGTTTGACTGACCTATGAATTTCTCCCTTATATCTTCTGGTTCTAAAATTTAAGATTTTTGAAAATGAGAGGCTTAGATCAATGTAAACCACCAGTCACTTTTGTTACACTAGCTTACTATAAAAGTTAATTCATTATAAATGTATGTTATAAAAATTGGTTACAATTCCAACCTAGATTTTTTTTTTTACCTATTGGTAAATATACTCCATACTGTGCATTCAGCTAATGATTCTTGATTAAGTTAGAACAATGTATTGAACTTATTTTTTTATGGCTGTGCTTGTTAAATTAATTATTGTTATATAATGACAAACTTGCATGCATACTTTCTTTGAACATATTTCAACATTAGTGAAGCAAATAATTAAAAACAATATGATTCATATGCTTTCATTTCCAAGAGGTTCATTAATTCTTGTTTCTTTAGGTGCTAATGTTATGTGCATGGCCCTATGGTTAAAAGTTGAATAAGCTAATTAGACATTATGCTGCATAAATCTAATGTGAATATATATTCTGACAGTATTTGCATTGACATGTAACGGTCATTTAGTACAGTACAATATCTTAATTTAACTCTCAAATTGAAATAATTTCATTTTTGTAAATATATTTATGTAATCCATTATGGCCCATTGATGTTCCATTCTATTGTCAAACTACCAATCCTTGGTCCCAACTTGTAATAATTTTAGTGGAGTCTCCTTTGCCAGCATTGAGTCTGGAAGGCCCTAGTTGTGATAACTATAGGTTGGCTCTCCTTAAATAGTAGGCAGCGAGTGAGTGAGTGAGTTATGTTTCACTCTCATCTGCCTGCCTGACAATAATTGCCTTTGTTCATGGTCCATCTCCTCTATTCAGTTTGATTAGATTCAATAAATTCTTAAGAATGAAGATCTAAAATTTACCAAACTGAACAGAGATGACTATTAAGCCATTGAAAAAAAGGTAAATATAGACAAATGATAGCCAAGCACCCTCTAAAGACAGATCTCCCAAACAGCTCTTGGTGTTGTCCAATGTAGAAACCAGCTGACAGTTCCATCAGTAATTTTCTGTGGAATCATTACCTAATAAATATTAATAAACATGAGCAGGTATAAGGTAAAAAAAGAGAGTGAGAGCAGAGTTCCCCATGTTTATCAAGTTCTTCTTATTTTCCAATCCATTCTAGTTAGCATGATGGAAAAATACTATTCCCATAACAGTTAGCATGCCCGAGGCATGTAAAGAATAAGGAGCAAAGATTTTGATCCCAACTGCCCCGGTTATTGGCTATATCTTGTGAAGGCCTTTTTGCTTGTTTTAACACTTTAAATCAAAATATATATTATTTTTTTACACATGGGACTGAATTAAGATTGCTAAGTTTTTTTGATGCAAACGTTACTGTTTCGTAATTTGAAGAATGTTATGTTAAATGTACTACTTTTTTTAGATTCTCTTGCTTTTAAACCAAATGTATACATCGTCAAGTATGGTGGTATGACTTGGTTAAATAGTGGGAATATGGATCTACACGTCATTCAGTGAAAGGCAGAACGATAGGCTTTGTTTTCACTCCACACACATTCAAGTCTTAATGGAACTACTGCCTACGTACATAAGTTGCTTAATTTTCTCTGATGTTGCTTTCAATACATATTAGATATGTACCTAGGGGCATATTAAAGGTAAATCAAACTCTCTCTGTAGTTCTAATTTCCTTTATTGGAAATAAAAATAAACATTTTTTTTTAAATGTGCATTTGCATTTTCAGATAATACTGGCACTTAGCAAACACATTTTTTATCAACGCTGTTGTCTGGCAAATAGCACATTTAGATTATAATAGAATGCAATTAAATTCAGAGTTATGGGTTTATTGTGTCATAAACTGCAATTTAAATAGTATACCTGTAAGATTCATAAAATGCAAAGTAATATCAAGAGATAAATATATTAATGAAAATTGTAGCTTGCTGCTAATTGTTAATTAAAAAGCAGCCCAGAATACACAAACTAAGCAGCAGATCTTTTTTAACAATAAAATAACAATATCAGAAATAATATAAAACAATGTTAGTATAATGTTAAATGCATAACACAATGTTTTTTAAAACTGTATTTTATCATTCCAACTAAGGTAGTTTTATTTTATTACATTGTAGAACATTACATTAAATACAGTAAACTTTGCAGAATTTTATGAATTTCTACCAAAAATAAATCTCAAGACTCTTTTTCTTTCTTTCTATTTTTTCTCATGTTACCGTAGAGAACTCAGACGTGAAGTTATTATGTTGGCTTGCAGTTTTGGCAACAAGCAATGTCACCAAAAAGCAGCAACAATGATCTCAGACTGGATTTCCAGCAACAGGAATCGGTAAGTGAATATACATATTAGTAAATATATGTATATATGGGTTTATTAATAGATTGGAGAGGGTGCAATTAACATGTTCTGTTTCCATAGTGTTCAATGTGCTACTGCTTTGTTCAATGATTTTTAAATAAGCTGTCTTTTTTAAAGGAACAGTAGTGGTGAGCAGTCAAAATCCTTCACCTTCAGCTAACAAGGGACGTAACACTTCAGATAAACGATCAGGCAGAAGCCTACATCTCTCTTGGTAAAGAGGCCTTTCAGCAATTTTTCTCTGGAGCACTATTCAGAAGTGATCACTATTTGTTTTGGAAGTCAAATAGTGACTTCAAGGCTATCATGTTCTAAACTGAATGCCGTCTATGATATTATAAACAATATAATTATGTATAACATAATAGGTGATGGAACATATGTTTGGCATCCTCTCCAATTTTAAAATATAAAAAAGTGCTATCTCTTTACATTAAATATATACCGTATTTTCCGGCGTATAAGACCACTGGGCGTATAAGACGACCCCCCAACTTTTGAGAAGATTTTCCTGGGTTAAAGTTATCTTATACACCGGAAAATAGTATCTATATTTTAACTTTTGAGGTTAAAATATAGAGTTTGGGACCCTCCTCCCCCCTTCCCCAATCCCCAGTACTTACCTACTTTCTGCTCTGTCTCCCGCTGTTAAGCCGGTTCGTGGCTGTGAGGGAAGTGTTGTGAGCTCCCCTCCAGCCGTGCGGTAAAAAAAGTTTGTTTAAAAAAAAGATTAAACAAACTTTATTGACCGCGCGGCTGGAGGGGAGCTCACAACGCTTCCCTCACAGCCACGGACCGGCTTAACAGCAGGAGAGGAGACAGAGCAGAAAGTAGGTAACTAAACCTTAGCATTTCCGGTGTATACATTTTGGGAAGATTTTCCTGGGTTAAAAAGTCGTCTTATACGCCAGAAAATACGGTATATATATATATATATATATATATATATATATATATATATATATATATATATATAAATACGGTATATATATATATATATATATATAAATTACCTATAAACACAAATTCATATTCAAGTCATTCATGTTAACCTTTATCATGTTGACCAATCCATAGCAAGTGCAAACTTAATACTGCAGCATGCAAATTTCTAGTTGGTAACCCCATGGCAACAGGAGAGGTGCAATATCATGCATATAATGTGGAACATTATAAACGATAGATAATGAAAATGTGTATGACAGCAAAAATTTGCAAACTAATTATTGGTTCTTTTTGCAACATATAAGGTTTCTGACCAGAAAACCATTGTACAAACAGAAATTGGAAATTAAGAAGTAATTTAATAAAATGTGATATTCAATATTAGCTTCACCGTGCTGAGAGAAACTTCTCCCATTGCTACATCGTACAACACTTACTTGTTTTGAAAGTTCCTCTGTTTAAAGTTATTGGGATAGTAATTCTGTAGCACCTTTGATCAATGATGTAATGGTGCCGATTATATTTTGTTTAAAAATATAAGTGCAAAAACTGTGGAACAGAAAAAAAACCATGAGTGGATCTAATGTGAAAGCTATAAATAGCTGGTCTAATGCGACACATATTTCATTAAGCTTTCAGTGTGCATAGGTTTATTATAATATATACAAGGTGTGATTAAACATAATTACTTCAAATATTTAAGGCTAGTGTAATGATGAACTGTTCTGTCAAAGGTATTTGCCAGACTATGATTATAATTTGAATATGTTGTTCTTTAACCAAGTGTGCTGTTTCTAAAAAAAAAAAAAAAAAAGGCTATCTTTTCCACACGCTCAATTAATAACAAATGGATAAACAAAATAGTCATATAGATGAATATATGTGTTATTCAACTCTGTGTATTAATAGTCACCCCGATTCATTTGCTCCAAGATGAGTCGATTTTAGGTTGCATGAACTTGAAAAATGGCAAAGGGAGGAAAATGTAGCTGAACGGAAAAACTGAAATGAAATAACAGGGAATAAGGGAATGATCCAAACAACTGCAAATGAGGCAGGGTATCTAGATGTATACTGAACAGCTACAAACCTGGTTATTACATTAAAACACCAATCAATATAGTCAATTACTGCCCTTGGAGAACCCAAATGTTTTTAAAGAACACATTTTTGCAGGGATCAGGCAATGTCCCACAATAAATTACTAGCACAATTATTTTTAGTATAACGTACCGTGGCTTTGTTTGTAAAGATAATGTAGTGTTAATGCAAAAGAACTACAGTACTACAGTAGAGTAATTGATACAGTGGCAAATGTGTATTATAATTATTTACCATTAATTATACTGTGCACACATCATATGCCAGTAATTGTATGAGTACACAGGATCATACCAAATCAGATGGTGCATGTCTAATTATTTAGATTGTGAGTTCTCACATTGAGTTTTCCAGGGCATTCAACTATTTTACATGTTGCCAGGTGAGTGAGCCGAATCTCAGTGATAGATCTGACTGAACTGGTTGTTATGCTTTTTTGATATTCACTTATTTCAGATTCTGAGGATGCGGGAGAGGGGTGGGAATAGGGGGTCTGGGTGGGTAGGATAGGGGAAATGGAATTTTATGGAATGTTAATAACTGTGGCAGATTTTGTTGTGTTCTAAGGGAGAAGCCCTAGCTTGGGTTATTTTGTATCATAGCTAAACAGCCATTTACGTCAAGAAATTCAGAACCAACTTTTCCAAAGCACCAATTGGTTCTCCTCACAAATTTTGTTGGGCCGACATCCTATTCCAGGAGCAGCCACCTCCACTTAACAATCTTTGTCTTGTATATAATATGTTTTGTTAAGAATATGATGCAAAATATGAATGATGCATAAGCGGGTGTACAACGCCAGAAACAGTGGTGAGTCGTATTGCTCTTCATTGTATGTATTATTATATGTTCGTAGAGATACCCTTTCGCTATTAATTATACTCATTTTGTACTGCTATGAGTCCAGTAACAAGGTTATCTTTGTTATGTATGCACTCTCACGTGAATAAAGAAATAAAAATAAAAAATAAAGAAATTCAGTACCATAGTTTCACATGTGCCAGGCCTCTATCTAGACTTGTGTATAATAGATCCTCTGCTCTTCTGATTCAATTGATTCAATTGTTGCCTAGGAATACGTATTTTTGATGTGTTCAGCAACTGGGTGGTCAAAGACCTTTTATATTTATGGATCACCTGAGGTTTGTAGTGTAGGAGATAAGCTTGGGGGTGAATGGTATGACTAGGAATGTAATTGATTCTAATATAGTACTGAAGAGGGACCAGAAATTTGGGATTTTAGAGAAGTTCCACCATATGTGTAAGAAGCTGTCTCTGTATTTTCTGCATCTCCAGCCGATGACAGGTATGTGTGGTATTATCCTGTGTATAATAATTCCTCTACCAGGCTGAGTGTATGGTAATTCAGTTCTCTGGTTAATGAGACAAAATAGATTTTTACGTGTTAATAGAGGGAGGGTGTTTGAAATGAGCTGTATGGGTTGCTAGTTTGCTTGCAGTCTTTAATGTGCCTACATCTGTGAAAAAATGGCCCAGTCTCGGGAAGTGAGTGTGGTCAGTGAGGAGGTCTATCTGTCATACCTGATGGGAACTCTAGTTGATAAGTAGAGGATAGTGGATGGTTTGTTTATCAGTCCAGCTTTGTTTGTTAGTTGTTTCCACAGTTGGCACAGTGAGATGGGAGAGATCAGTGATATTTAATTGCTTATGTGCTACCCACACTGCTGTTGGTATTGCTATTATGATCAATCTTTGTTCTATAGAGACCCAGAGTTTTGGTGCTTGGCATGTCCACTCAACTATTTTAGCTAACATATTGCCTTTGTAGTAGATTTCAAGGTTAGGCACTCCCAATCGCCATAGTTCATTATGTGCAGTGAGGCAGTCATGCTTTAGTCTTGGTGTTTTTGTTTTTATGGCCCCTTTAATTTCATTGAAGAGAGTTTTGGTGATGGCAGTTGGTACAGTCTGAATGACATATATAAATTTGGGTAATAGGAAAAAAGGAAATCTCATGGTTCAGTGAAATAGCCTCAGTAAAGATGAACCTATTTGACTATGTATCCTTTAAGTGTGCAGAGTAATTTAATAGGTTTTCTAGGAGAGCAGGTCTAGTCTGAATGTGAGATATAGCCCTAGGTATTTTAATGACAAATTTGCCGATTTAAATGGAAAGCAGAGTTGAAGGTTCGTTACTGTAGGTGTAAGTAGTGAGATATTCAGGGCCTCTGATTTGGACATATTTATTTTAACAAAAATAGAGGTTGCTATAGGTCTCTTGATCTTTCTTTACATTTGGTATAGAAATGTTGGGTTGGGTAAGGGTAAGAAATAGGTCATCTCTGAAGGTTGTGGTTTTCTGTGAGTAAATTCCTATTTCAAGTCTATGTATGGAGGAGTTACATCTAATGCCAATATAAGTGGCTCCAGAATGAATAACAAAGAGTAGTGGTGAAGGAGGGCAGCTCTGGCATGTGCCATTCAACAAGGTGAGATACTCAGAGAGGACACTGTTCTTTTGGATTTGAAGCATGGGTGTGTGATATAGCATGCCTATCCTACTGTACATTGCATCCCCTAATCCTATGTGTCGTAATAAGGATCTCAAGAAATTCCAACTCACCCTGTCGAAAACACTTTTGGGGGGTATGTGGACAGGAGCATAGTGGGGATTTTGTTTTTTAGGAAGTGGTAGCTTTCGTTTAGGAGCTGTAGCACCTTCAAAATAAGTGGATATAGAAAGAAATTGAGGTACAGACATAGAAGGTGGTGTGGTTTGGAGGTCATAAAGCTAATTTTGTAGATGTGTTTGAACTACCTATAGATCTTGGACAGATTGGATTGTGTTGAAGAGCAAACTCATGATCTTTGCTAGGATCTTAACATCCACAATCAGTAATGAAATAGAGCAATAGCTCCCGCATTGTTCAAGTTTTTTCCCTGGTTTGTGAATGATTGTTATGTGGTTGAGCATTCAATGTTGCTCCGGAGGCAATTAAACATCTTAACAGGTTTGGGTAGCAAGATAACTTTACATGTTTTGTAGTAGATGGTTGTGAGGCCATCAAAAGCCAGAGCTTTTTGTTGTAGGGGTGTGTTTGAGTATCTCTGCTCTCTCTTCTAATGTGATGGGGCAGTGCCGATTCTGGGCGGGGGCACTGGGTGCACTGCGCCCAGGCGCACGGGAGGAGAGGCGCTGAAGCAGGGAGCTCTCTCCCTAGAACGTCCTCCTCCTTGTTAAACCAAGCACAGTGTGATTGGCTGCAGGGAGGAGGACTTTCTCTATGGTATCTGCCAAGGCAGGGCACTTGCATCTTGTTTCTTCTGCCTGATGTGGTGTTCTGCCTCTGCAGACACCATAGAGAAGCGGAGCTTGCCCCCCCCCCCCTCGCCTGTGCTTGTATTAACAAGGAGGAGAAGGTACTAACAGCATAAGTTGGGGGGGGGTGTTGAAATAAAAAAAAAAAAATGTGTGGTAGTGTGTGTCAATGTGTATAAGTGTGTGTGTGTGTCAGAGTGTAGAAGTGTGTGTGTCAATGTGTATAACTATGTGTGTGTTAATATGTGTGTTACTGTCTGTGTAAGTGTGTGTACACGAGTGTCTGTGCAAGTGTATCCTGTGTCTAAGTGTGTAAAGGTGGCTGTGTGTGTATTTATGTATGTGTGTGTGTGTATGACAGTGTGTGTAAAGGTGGCTGTCTGACAGTGTGTGTAAAGGTGGCTGTGTGTGTGACAGTGTGTATAAGGGTGTCTGTGTAAATGTATGTCTGTGAGAGTGACTAAGTATGTAACTGTTTGTGTGACTGTATGTATTTATGTGTGACTGTGTGTCAGTGTGCTCTTGCCCGGGACCCTCACTGCGCTCATCAATTTATCACATGGAAGGCACCAGTCCCCAACCAGCCGGCATCTATTTCCCGCCTCCTGCATTCAGCATGCGTAGAGGGAAAACTGTGCAGAGGAGACAGACGGGGACAGCAACAGCAAGGTGAGTACTGGGAAGGCAGGAGAGGAGGTAATGTTTTTATTGGGGAAACTTACCATGGCATATTGTCTGTGGCCTATTAATTGGCAAACTAGTATTTGTATATCAATGAGAAAACTGTCTGTGGCATATCAGTGGGCAAATTGGCTGTTGTATATTAATTGACAAACTGGCTGTGGCGTATTAATGGGCAAAATAACTGGCATATTAATGGGGAAACTGTGGCATATTTTAATGGACAAACTGGCATTTTTATTGGGCAAACTGTAAAATTTTTAATAGGCAAACTGGCTGTTGCATATGTTAATGGCAAAGTTACTGTGGCATGTTAATTGGTACCTGACTAATTTAATTAGTGGAGAGAGAGAGACAGACATGGTGTATGAGTGGAGAGAGAGACGGACATGGGGGTATTGGAAGAGAGAGAGAGAGAGACGAACATGAGGGTATGGGAAGAGAGAGAGAGAGAGATAGACATGAATGTATGAGTGGAGAGAGAGAGAGACACGACATGGGTGTATGGGAAGAGAGAGAGACGGACATGAGGGTATGGGGAGAGAGACACGGACATGTGGGTATGGGGAGAGAGAGACGGACATGAGGGTATGGGGAGAGAGAGACAGGCATGAGAATATGGGGAGAGAGAGACAAGCATGAGGGTATGGGAAGAGAGAGAGAGATACGTGAGTGACATGGTGAGCATGGTGGAATCTTATTTATCACTCCTTGTGTACTTCTTTTCCAATGATGCTCAGCCAGACTAATGAAAGACTTTTTCTGGTTGGGCATCATGGGAACGGTAGTTAAAACTCACTCTGCTAGCCAGCAAAAACTCTCCCATGTTGCTAGCTGAGCATCACAGAAATAAATAAAACCTCTACACAGTATCATGGCCAAATATATATCTTTATTTGAAATACAAATTTGTGTTGGTCCTTTACAGCAAAATAAAGTGTGTGCTCTCCTCCCCCTCTCCCCAATAATAAAATAGGCATATAATATAGCCACGCCCACCTGGGGGCGCCAAAAGAAAACCTGCACCCAGGCGCCCTTGACCCTAGGATTCTAGAGATTCTCAAGTGCTTTAGAAATATTACCGTTCATGTCCAATTGAAGATATTCGTAGATTTTATCACATGTCAAAAGGTCTGACGGGGAGGCAGGGTCCTTCTGTATGTTGTAGAGGTCATGGTAAAATTGTTTAAATGTTTCAGCTATTTGGTCTGTTTTGTGGAGAACAATGCTATTTTTTATTTTAAACATAAAAGTGGCTATTTGTTTTTGTTTAAGTGCTTTGGCTATATGTGTTTCTGCCTCATTTTCTGAAGTGACTGTTGTGTTTTACTGCTGCAAAGGCTAAAGATTTCAGCTCTTAAAATGGTTAGTTCCAAAAATAGAGAAGGGGTTAGTGTTATTTTGTGCTGTGTTTCTATAACATTTATGTAGTTCAGTATGTTCACCATATCTTAAGTCCTTTGTTATTTAGAATGGGAGCCTGTATTTATATGGTGTCCTCTGATGACAACTTTATAAAAGCCTGATTGTGGATGAGGAGTCTGGTGTAGCGTTTTCCGGAAAGTATAGTGTAAGTCAGACCTTTTGATGTTGGTGACACACTTTAAACATGAATCATTTTGCAACACAGTAATTCAGTTTTACTAGCAAACTGGAGGTCAAACTAACCACTTAACCCCTTAACGCATTTGGACGTATATATACGTCCTGAAAAGCATGGTCCTTAAGGACCATGAGGACGTATATATACGTCCTCCGTTTTCATGTAGTGTTGCGCTCCTTAGCGCAACACTACATGAATGCAGCTACTCCCAGAGGCTGCTTCGGATCCGAAGCAGCCTCTGAGGGCTTTCAGACCCCCCTCTCCCCCCCGCGCGCATACGATCACCGCGAATGTGATCGTATGCGTGTTACACACATAGGCAGTGAAAGCTTATCACTGCCTATGTGTGTTAAAGTGTTGCAATGATGCCTCGATAGAGGCATCATGCAACACCTTCTGAGCCCCCCTGGGCACCACGATCACCCAGTGATCGCGGGTGGGGGCTGTATTGGAGGAGCATGCTCCTCCAATACAGCGTGCCCAGTGGAGAGCGACGGAAGAGAGAAAAAAAAATATCTTCCGTCGCTCTGAAACCGCTACTTGACTGCCCCTAGAGGCAGTTAAGTATATCACAGTCTGAAAGAAAAAAAAGAATTAAATAAATAAATAAAATAAATAAATAAATGAAAAAAGCTAACCCTAGATCTACTAAACCTAGATCTAGGGTTAGGGTCATAATTAGGGTCATAATTAGGGTTACAGGGGGGTTCGGATGATTACAAGGGTTAGATTAAGGGGTGGGGGTAGATTTAGGGTTAGGGTAAATTTAGAGTTGGGGTAAATTTAGGGTTGGGTTAAAAAAGTCACTGTAGAAGAAAATGGTTAGAAAACAAAAAAAACACTAATATTGTTTATTGCCCTATTACTTGAAAAAAAAAATAGACAAACAAGGAAACTTTGGTATTAATAAACTCAGGACAAATATTAGAAATATATAGACGGGTCTTTTTTACCATTTGTAATTGTGTAAAAAAATAATTAGGTCAAAATTAGAAGAAGTGTATTTTATTTCATATTTTCATCATATTTTATATTTTTTTTATAGTAAATGATATCATATGATGAAAATAATAGTATCAAATGAAAGCCCTATCTGTCCTTTAAAAAATGATATATAATTTGTGTGGGTGGGCTGAACACAAAGAAAGAAATTCACAGTTCAGTAAACGTATGACAAAAATAATGGAATTCTGGTCTTCAAGGCACATCAAATGCAACATAGCACTCGGTCACTAAGGGGTTAAAAGAGATACAGACACATACATAAATTGTAATAACAAAATGTATGGGGACACAACCTATCTCATGAAAACCTCATGTGTAGTTTTAAAAATATATAATTTGTAGCATAGTAAAATACATTACCAAAATTCCAAAATTATATAAGTAATAATATGTAAGTATGTGCAAGAATTAAAAAATATACCACTGTTAGTTTGCCCACTAATATACCATAGTTGCCCATTAACATATTCCCCAGCCAGGTGCCCATTAAAATATGCAACTGTTACTTGCCATTAACATGTTCTCCTTGAGACTAGAAAGACTGGGAAATAAAACACACAGAACAAAACAGGTGGGGAACATATACATAATAGCACTGGAAACACAGAACTGAAGCAAATAGCGAAACAATACAAGAAGGGAAAAACAGAGAGCCCAGGTACTGGAACAAGCCTGAATATGCTATCCATGCAGGTAGCATGACAGCACTCCTTGTCAAGCAGTGACCTCACTAAGCGACCAACAGACATCTTCAGAGTGCCTACTTCAAGAAGCAATGAAACATGTCAATAAAGTCTTCTTGACTTCTTCAGGAAGCAATTAGCCATGCTGGTGGAACCATCTCATTCAGATTCCCTGGGCAGGATGGAAAGCTCAGATGCATGAGCATGAGGAAACAAACTCTAGACAGGAACACAGACAAGCCAAAGGCGTTGTCAACTCCATATGCAAGAACATGGTCCAGGTGACATGAGACCCAGAACACCCAAGATGGTAAACAGGAGTCACATATGCAGATGTGGAGTCATAGTGCCTGGTGCAGGGCAACTGTACTCCTCTGAGGAAGCAGTAATTTTTATCAAGTAAGACAAAACAGGTTCTTGGAATGCACTGTAGATACCATGGTGCAAGCATGGAAGATAGCAGCATTGATAGAATAATCAGGATGCTGCAGGCTGAGACAGGCCAGCCCAAACAAAGCAAGAAAGAAAATACAGAAAACAGAAACAGAGTTCATGGTACAGTGCACACACAAAGGACAAGACTTCAATAGAGAAACATGTAAGCCAACACAAGCAAGGAGATCAAAACAAAATGGAACATACAAAACAATGATAAAGATAAGCTAGCATAGAACTCAGAGAAGTTAAAGGTGAAGGTTTAGTTTCAGTTTGATGGCCATGTGATAGAAAGCTTTCTACCAGCGTCAAGGTACCCCACAATAGAAAGTCCTAACACTAAAACCTACCTTAACAAAACTAAGACTAGACTAGAAGGGATGAAAACACAAAGAACAAAATGAATAATAAAAGAAAAGAATACAAGGAGAAAACAAGGAAAGCCAGAATTGGAGCAAAGAGCAAACAAGAAGGAAAAAAAGAAATACCAGACACTGTAACAAGCCTGAATATGCTATCCATATGGGTAAAGAGATTCATAGATAGATAAGACAATTGTATATAAAGATAGAAAGTGCCACACACTAGAGCCTTGGGGGCCAACTGTGGCTCTCTCCCTCTCTCTTTTATGTACTACAACTATGTCTCTCTCTCTCTCTCTCTCTCTCTCTCTCTCTCTCTCTCTCTCTCTCTCTCTCTCTCTCTCTCTCTCTCTCTCTCATAGCACCTATGTTCATAATCTGTCTTTCTAATGCTTGTATTTTCCAAAGACATTGCCAGCTTTTTTTTTTTAGTTCTCAATTCTTAAAACCTCATTAGGTTGCAAAGTTCACATATCAGTTGTTCCTGAGATGAGCAATGATTAAACACATGCATGAATGCTGATTCTTATTGAGCGTGCATACAGAGAAGAGCATTTTACAGTGAACATTTAGACTTTTTGAAATTCTTAATTTCCTCTTAATTCATCACTGTTCTGTAATCCTTTCATACTGCTACTGTGACTGAGTAAAATACAGAACATGTAATAATATTTCTAGTGTCACTCAAGAACCAACATCTGAGCAAAATTGATAATGTAGTGTTGTAATATGAATAGTGTTGAGTGAACCCGAACCGCACTGTTCGGGTTCGTACCGCACATTATGGTGTCCGTGCCACGAACCAGGACATTTCACTGTATCAATTGACCTATTCTTATGAATGGGGACTCTATTTCGGTTTATGGAATAGCAACAGCATTACATGTATTACATCTGAGAGTCAAATAGAACCTTCAAATACTGTGCTTACAGCGCACTTTGAAAAATTCTATTAGTGTTGGGTGCTAAATAGTACATTTGCGTCTTGCGGTGCACTTCATATCTGAGAGTCAAATAGAACCGTCAAATACTGTGCTTACAGCGCATTTTGAAAAATTCTAATAGTTTTGGGTGCTAAATAGTACAGTATTTTTAATTTGTATGTATTTTATGTTTTTTGAAGTTATTTCTCAATCCATATTTGTTTTCAGGGCACTTGTCCTACTCTTACTCACATTTTAATTCCTTTTGCAGCCCTATAGCCCTTTCCATGACTTTTTAGAGGCATTTTAGTGGCCAAAAGTCTGTTTCCCCATTGACTTCAATGGGGTTCAGGTTCGGGGTCAAGTTCGGGGTCAAGTTCGAGCACGGACCCAGACTTTTATCTGAAGTTCGGTCGAACCTCTCGAACCCGAACATCCAGATGTCCGCTCAACTCTAAATAGGAATAATATATTTGACAGCAATCTGATAACTAGTTTATACCAGAAAGTATATATCCCCAAGCCAAGAGTTTGGGATTGTGTGAAGAGACACAGACATGTTATATGAAAATGTAGTGAAATATGTGTAGCATAGCTTTAATTTAAAAATCAATTCCATGTGTTCCCTGAACATTTGTAAACCAGGAAGACCTATTACTTCAGGGTATTTACATTTTCATCCAATATTTATTTTACAGCACAAAATTCACTGAGTTGAAGAAATTACTTTGTTGAAATTGTCTAATTAACTCTTTAATTAAAATTTATTCTGTTCATTAGGTAAGCAGGCAAATGAACACTGTAATATTTATCAAACTATGATAGCTAGTAACATTTTTTTATTTAAAAAATTGCATGATTTGTCTTGTATTTGTTTGTTTTACTTTATTTTGCAGTAATAAACAAATTAACAATAACTAGTGTCAAAAACATAAAAATAATTCTTGGAGCATAACGTAAAAACAACAACAAATTAATATTGCCTTATGATATTTTTTACATTTGTAATGTATATGATAGATAACTTAGAGTTATAAATGCCTGATTTTTGCAGTTCACTTTTATTGAATAGTCCCCAATGTATTTACACTCATTTAGAAAACTTAGAGCTGTAATTGCTTTGATGGATATTGTTTTAAACATCAGGTATTCTTTTGTATTTAACATATAGGAAGAGTACTGACATTTTTCATGTTGGCTTTATATTGATTATGTCCCGTTATTCACACTGCGTGACTTCTGTAATTCATCCATGTTCTTAAGAAAATCCATAGTATATGGATTTTTTATTTTCTTAATGTAAAGCATCATTACTCTAATAATGTAATGTAATATTTAAAAAAAACAAAGGCTATGAAAATAATACTTATTATTATGAATGTTCAGTTATTTGAAATACGAAATCCACAATACATCATGAAAGATATGTTATTAATAGCTGCCTTAAGTAGATCAGTAGATAGGTAGCCTTTTTTTTTATATTTCTAAAGAAAAATGGTTGGCTGTTTATGTATAGTATTATTACAGTTATGCATCTAACATAATGTCAGTCATTGATGCCTAAACATATTTAATGAGGTATAACATATGGTATAAAATTATGACAAAATTATTATTTATTATAAAAAGCCAGTAAATAAAACTTGATCTGAGTGTCCAAATCAGGACATATTGTAAATTCATAACAGCACTGTTTTTTTTTTAAATTATTTATCTTTTTTTTCACCAATATAAAAGTAAAATGACATTAAAAAAAGAAAATTATCAATGATACGGCAGTATAATACATATAAACATTAATAGACAAATTATCATATGATACATTCATGGCTGGCTGTATACCGTGCTTCGTTTATAGCTTAGTTAAATGCATATATATTAATACAACCGCCTTAAGAAACAAAAAGAAAATGTGTAGCTACATACAATCAGACATCACACAGGTGTACAGAGAACATAATCAGCAATAGTAATAGTTCAACGTAAACTAGCAGAGGAGTCAAAAATCGAATAGTGGTCACAGCTTGATATTATTCCTGCATACTAATCTGAGGATGGGGGCAAATTCCAAGTTTGTAATAGTTAAATCTGATAAAATCAGACAAACAATTTAGGGAAATCTAATGTTAGTCTCCTAAAGATTTACATAACAGCACTGTTTTAAAGTATTGTTTTCTTGTTGAGCATAAGATATTTTTACACTCATTGTAGAAGTGAATGGTACTTCACATACTTAAAATATTTTTCATTACATGTTTATTTAGATTAAAATCCCAGAAAATACTGAAGTCTTGATTAAATTGCCTGCAAATTTGAAGGTTTGTGACTGTGTGGACATGGTTTTGAAATAAGCGGCCAGTATTTAAATCCAGGCAGCAATATGGGAAAAACAGCAGGTATCCCAAGTAATAACAGATACAAAGGATAAAAGTCTATAAAACTGAAAATGAATTGTCAGGGCCCTTAATAGAAGGTGACAGACAAGGCAATTTAAAGCTGTGAACACAATGCCATATCCTACTTTCGGATTATCATCCAGAGTAATAGTTATTCTAGTTACCAGGTCAAAGTACATAGTATTGTAACATTATAGTACTGAAGTACTATCCACAATTATACTCACATGACTTTTTAACAAGTACTCTCTTGGTTAAGCACTACTGGGATCAACTTTAAAATTATGAGCTGGAGGCTTAAAAACATGAACACTTTGAAGATAAGAAAAACCAAGTAAATTCACGTTTTGCTACCACAGCAATGTAAACCGGTGGTAAATATCATACATAACAATTATACTACATTTAGATTGGAGAGCACGTTTATTACTTCAATAATATATTGAATCTCCCATCTGTATGTAATACGCAGAATGCATTTTCCATTTATTTTTTATTGCACAATTTTCACTCCTAACATATTAATGACCTATGTTATTCATAATTCTTATATCTGTCACTTAGTTTTAAACTAGTTAAAGAATGGTTTACAGATTAATATTTAAATAAAAGAATTTCCAGTTCTAAGTGAGTTTACAATTGTCTACTTAATTAAAGAATATTATAAAATACATTCAATTACATTTTATGAAATTAGAACACAATTTGCCCAGGAGATAAGTAATTATATCTTGTGTTTTACGAATATATTTCATATTATTGTAACTTGGTTGAAATTAAAAAGATGCAAATTAATCACCACTGTAAAGATTTGTTGCAGCTTTTCATGGTTGCCATTTTCATTGAGAAGGATCACTTTGTGCAAGATGTATTCTTCAAGGCTAAATTACATTCATTTTGGTCAGTATTGTAATTTGTATAAGAATGTGAATAACACTATTGTTTATAATGTTGTAAAGGCTGACCTTTCTAGTATAATTAATTATATTAATTAAAAGTTATCATAATGAGAGAGCATCAACCACATATATTGAAAGTAAATGATCATGCAATTCTTATTTTTTAGAATTTCACATTTCCCTTTTAAATAGTGTTGTGTAATCATATAAACCTTAAGATTAACGGTTGGAGAGGCAGAACCTGACTCCCAAATGGAGCAGACATGCATCTGAGCTCCATCTTTTAGATGAAAACAAAAATTTAAAATATAGTTTATACAAACAGTAAGAATTTTCGAGTATATTTTGCATTATCTTGCAGTAACATTTAATATAAACTATGAAACCAGGATGGACAGAGCTATAATCAGGGCTGTCCTTTAAGGTGTGTGACCCGTGCGACTGCCCTGGCTGGGGAAATCAAATGATGTACCCTCTCTCCATGGGGGGCAGTCAGCTCAATGTCTGTGCACTGCCCAGCTTTTCTGGAGAAACCAGAATGTCAGGGGACCCATGATCGCCTTGCACTCAGACACCAGACAAGCACGGGGAGCATGAGAGGCAGCCTGATAGAATGCCTGTGCACCTGATAAGCGCACAGGAATGGAGCTGACCACCACTAGACACCAAGAATGTCTAGGTTAAGTCCCTTGGATTTAATCTACGAACTGGGACATGCCCTGTGTGTGCAATCTGGGTGGTGGGGCTAGTCCTGTGTGTTTAATCTGGGTGCTGTGCAAGTCCTGTGCATGCAAAGCACTTCTGCATAACATGTATTTTCATATGTAAAAACTAGTTACGTAAAGCTGAATTTGAACAACAACAAAATAAAAACATAGTACAAATGCAATAGACAATCCTCTACTATAAATTACGATAAAACATAAGCAAATAAAAATCATAGACTGTATTGATTAAAATGTATTTCTTATCAAATGATTCACAGTTACAATATGGAGAAAATCCTTACTATACAAATCTATACAAATACTGCACAATATGGCTTAAGCAAAGATATGTCAGAACTAATCCAGCATTGGCAATTTAAATGCTGTGAACTTTCTGTACTTGACATGTAGTACAGAAGTTTATGTAAGCTGTGGTAGATAAAAAGAGATGGACAAGAAAGACTGGTAATGACAGGTTTGCTGCAGGGTTGTTCAGACAGCTGTTCAGTTGGCCTGTTATTGAATTGTAGATGGAGGCATAAGTAAAATAAAGAAAATGTTAAGGGATGGAGATTAGAGATTATGGAATGCATTTTACCATAGATAAGTGGTTATCAAAACTAACTGCAGGGTTTACAAAGTCCTAATTTTCTCTACATAGTATATTTGTAAATATAAAGGTGGAATTATTTTCTCCAAAGATTTCTTAAAAGCTGACAGATGAGATTCCTATTCTGTTTGTAGCAAAACAAATTGTTTGTATCTGTGTAGGAGTACTATTGTAAACTTTCTTTGGTCAAACGAAAATCATTGCTTTCCCCACTTTTATATACAAAGTTATTCAATCGAAGTACAAAATACTTATATAGAGTGAAGAAAAAAGATTAAAATGAAAGTGAATTTTTGACAGAACATGCGTTATAAACTTAGATTTACACGGAACCTTCATCAATATTGCAGAAGTATAAAGAATGCACAGTTCTTAGAAACAGAGTTTTGTGTGAGGACAACATACTAATAGGTAAAAACATGAACTTGAGCTGCAACACATATAAATAGTCATCATAGTATACAATTAGGATATATTGAAATGTGAATTATTGTGTATAATTAATAGCACTATAGGATGTCTTAGACTCAAAATGGTTGAAATCCCTGACATACCGTATTTGCTCAAATATAAGATAACACGGATTATAAGACACCTCCCCCCCCCCCACCCCCCCCCCCACAATTTTGGATATTCATTTAGGAAAAAATAAATAAATCTGTATATAAGACTACCCTTTAAAAAACAGTTTTACTTGTATATATTCAAATGTAAGTGTTTTTTTTTCATATTTAACCTCCCCCATACTTAGCCAATGCATCCCCTCACACAGCCATCTGCCCCCACACTTACCCAATGCATCCCCCCATAACCATCTGCTCCCCGACCAAGCCAATACTGTCCCCACACAGCCATATGCCCCAGACAATGCTGTCCCCTCCCTCCCCCACCCTTGACCGATGCTTCCGTTCCACGCACTTTACACCCTTCTGTTTGTGCCTGTTAAAATAAAGCATATTGAATATATATGCCTACACTTGCTTGGTTAGTCATGACACTACTGGAAATATCTCAAACTCACATAGAGGCGCACACCACCCAAGTTTGGACACACTGTCCTAGATTAATAAGTAACCTGTGAAAAATGCAAGCAAAATGAATGTACGAATATAATTACGTAATGTATAAAAATACTAAGCAATATTTATAATGTAATGGTACTGTGAACATATATATGTAACCATATTTAAAAAACAATGAATAAAAGCAGTATATTTAGCCACAAGGTTTCTTAGTTGTTAGATTATCTTGTACTGGTCAGAATTGTAACTTAGTATAGTCAACTTTTTTGGATTGGACACCATATGGTCTATTCATGTGCCTCCAAATTATATCTGAATTGCAGAAAAACGTGCACAAATCGTGTATTCAATATAGCGTATTTTGATTGTATTTTGGTTATTATACTCAAATGCACACAGTCAGTTCAAGTCAATTCAGCTGAAAGTTTGAAATGTGATGAAAATGTCATGTTATTCATGTAGCTTTAAATTGCATCAAAATTCCTTGATTTTACCCACATTTCAAGGATTACAATTCTCCAAGTTTGATTTGGAGAATTGCACATATTATGGCCAAAAATGAAATTTACAAAATATTGAAATGTGGTAAATTGACAAAGAAATTGCAAAATGTTGGCCTAACCAGCATCTTTGAAAATACAATAGATGATTGGAATATTTCTTCAAACTATTACATTTTTGCCTGAATCAATACATTTTTTTTTTCCCATATTAAACACACATTAATCCTACAAGCCCATATCTTGTGGAATAACAATATCGGTGATGTCATGTCAGCAATAAGATGTCATCACATCATTGGATCATGATCAGGGGCTGCTAGTATATTTATACCCTCCTTCCATAATGTAACATAAATACGAGAGTACCATTTAATTTCCAAAGTTAGGGTACCAAAATTGATTTGCAATGAAACATTCTCCACTGTGGAAATGAAAGGATATTTTAATATCAGTGAGTGAGGTGTGAAGGTGTCATGAATAAGAATGGACACACAAAGGATGAAAATAAAGAAACGTTTTAACAGAAATATTCAAAAACAATTAACACTCACATGCACTGGAGTTACAAGTGACATTTTTTTTATTTTTTCTGTTAGGCAACCTGATAGTTATGTCCGTATTCTCATCATCGTTATTACCAGGACGTTCAACCCTCTGTGCTGACCCAAACAAAACAATTAACCTATTAAATTGCCTGGCAACATACAAAACTAATTAAATACATATGTAACTTCTTCTGAGACATTTTGCAAAGCACAATAATTGGTTTAGTGATGTTATTTTCAAATATCTTTGTTTTATACAGTATATATATATTTTTTTATAAATAATCATATGTTAAATATGTAGTTATGTATGCATTGTTTTATATTAGTGTATGTTTGTATTTATATGTATTTTTATATATGATGATTATATTTTTTTACATATATTATGATATAATAAGATATCTTATTATATTGTACATTGTAATACATATATATTATAAATAAGTTATATTTTAGCTAGGCTCTGATGTTATTATTGTGACAGATTAGTGAATTGAAATACATTTTGATGCAATTCGAGTCAATTCGCATAAGATCAAATAAAGTCAGTTCGACAATGAAAAATGTAATGTCTGAGGCTATGTTTTGCCATTTTGGTATATTTCAAGACAATTCACATCTGAGACACAGCAGTTCCTGGTTGTCACGCACTGACAGTGTCCACACATATACAGCCAATCAGAGGGTGGGCTCGCCCCAGTCCATCTGCCGAAATGCAGGGGACTCTCGCTGCTAGTGCAGAGAGAGACCCTAGTTTTTGCATGGGATCAGCAGGGGGGGGGGGGGGGGGGGGACACCAAAGGTGGACCTGCTGATCTCTTGCAAAAATGAGGGGCTCTCTGCAATTGTATTTAATAATTGCTTTCATTTAATATAGCACTGTTGGTTGTTTTACAGTTTTTGGGTCACTTCATTCTTTGTGCAGTGGTTATTTTGTTCTACTGTAAATCAATATATGAAATGGTAATAGTCTAAAGAAATTTAAATTTGAATGGTGATTTCCACCAGATTTTTTGCATAGTGCAGCAAAACTCATTAAATTGTGCTATGTTTTAGCAACACAACTCTACACCTCATGATGTAACGATATCCCAATTTCTCCATACCAATGGGGGTGTATGTAGATGGTCTTTATTCAGTTACTGGTATATAGGAAATGGTAGTATTGCCTAATCATTGTGAACATATATCGTAAGCAGATAGAAATGTTGTGAAAAGAATGAGTATTTACCTAAATGACAGTGGTTAACTCTCTAGTGCACATGTTGGGTAGTTTCTTACACTACACAGTTTTATTCACACATCTGTCAGAATTCACAAATTGCCAAAATACCTGCCCAACCAGGCAGTCTTACTTTTAACAGTGACTATAGAGATTTTAGAGAAGTTGTTTTACTTATATGTTGGCTTTGTCGGTTAACTGTGGCCCACCTAGTCAGACAGGGAACACAAAGTGATCTGAGACATAACACCAATAATTTTTGAATCATTAAAAGTATACATAACATATATGATACATATGTATTAATTATAACTGTCTGTGTGTGTTTATTTTTTATCTGGGATTTGTTCTGCAGAATTCCACCAAATGTGAGAGACATTGTCTATTGCACGGGAGTCTCGCTAATGGATGAAGATGTATGGGAATTTATTTGGATGAAATTTCATTCAACCACAGCTGTATCAGAAAAGAAAATATTATTGGAGGCACTGACCTGTAGCGATAACAGAAACTTGCTTAATAGGTAAGGCGTTTACTGGAAAAAAAAAAAAAAAAACAACATTAAAAACAAATGTTCCTCTAAAATGAACTATATTGTTCCATCTGCTCTATTTATTTAAGGCTTCTCAACCTATCTCTGAATTCAGAAGTGGTATTGGATCAAGATGCAATTGATGTTATTATCCATGTTGCAAGAAACCCTCATGGAAGAGATCTAGCCTGGAAATTCTTCAGAGATAAATGGAAAATCTTAAATGCAAGGTACATACCAAAAAGTATAAGGTGGTAATTGGTAAAAGAAATAAAAAAACAAAACGTCAGAAACAAAGAGAATTCTTACCAGATGCGTTGCTAGGTCTCCAAAAGATCAGGGGCTGGAGCCCATGTCAGATTTTAAGAAGTGGAGTAAAAAAAAAGCTCATATACTTAGTGGGGCATACAGACAGAAATAGATATAGATATAGATATAAAAAATTGGTGTGAGGCCAATGTAAACTCCATGGAGGCAGTAGAATGGACAGTATTTTTATGTAGAAAAGGTGGCAACCCTAGGGGGACATATTGATAGATGTACTATTTTTGTAACTTGAGAAAATTACATTATATATATTCATATATAAAATTCACAGTAATGTGCATTGTGTGAGTGTGTCACACATTACAATATCACAATACACCATAAGACTCACAACAACAAAAAACTCACATTGTTTACTCACACTTATACACATACTTACATAGCCACAAATACTCAAACATATACGCAGCCACACATTCACACATACACCAGTCACACAGACCCTTACATAAACACCCACCTACATACAGAGAGATTTATTTTCCTCCAATCCCTGCAGCTGGTGTTTTATCAACAAGTTCCCAAGCCTTCCGGTGCTCCTACAGTATCAGAGCGTGAGGGGGCAGAGCATGCACCCATTGCGCTATTCTCTGCTGCATGCGCCCGACTTTGCAACTGCTCTAATACTGTACCCACAGAGAACTGGCCTTGTGCCATCTGAGCCCAAACAGCTTGTAACACACACACACACACACACTCACTCGGACACTCACTCACATGGACACTCAGCCAGCACACTCACTCACATGGACACTCAGTCAGCACACACACTCACATGGACTCTCAGTCATCACACACATTTACATGGACACTCAGGCAGCATACACACACTCACATGGAAACTCAGGCAGCACACACACACTCACATGGACTCTCAGCCAGCACACACACTCACATGGACTCTCCGCCAGCACACACTCACATGGACACTCAGCCAGCACACACACTCACATGGACACTCAGTCAGCACACACACACTCACATGGACACTCAGTCAGCACACACACTCACATGGACACTCAGCCAGCACACACTCACATGGACTCTCAGCCAGCACACACTCACATGGACACTCAGGCAGCACACACACTCACATGGACACTCAGGCAGCACACACACACACACATGGACTCTCCGCCAGCACACACTCACATGGACACTCAGCCAGCACACACACTCACATGGACACTTAGCCAGCACACACTCACATGGACACTCAGCCAGCACACACACTCACATGGACACTCAGTCAGCACACACACACTCACATGGACACTCAGTCAGCACACACACTCACATGGACACTCAGTCCAGCACACACTCACATGGACTCTCAGCCAGCACACACTCACATGGACACTCAGGCAGCACACACACTCACATGGACACTCAGGCAGCACACACACACACACATGGACTCTCCGCCAGCACACACTCACATGGACACTCAGCCAGCACACACTGGTCCCTGCTCAAAGAGGAAGTCCGGGCTCAGAGGGGAAGTCCCTGCTCAGAGGTGAAGTCCCTGCTCAGAGGTGAAGTCCCTGCTCAAAGAGGAAGTCCGGGCTCAGAGGGGAAGTCCCTGCTCAGAGGTGAAGTCCCTGCTCAAAGAGGAAGTCCGGGCTCAGAGGGGAAGTCCCTGCTCAGAGGGGAAGTCCCGGCTCAGAGGATGGAAAAAAAACTGTATCAGAGTCTCCATTCGGGGCTTTGATCTGGAGATTCCGGGCTTCAGCCCCAGTAGCCACCCCCTAGCGACGCCTCTGATTCTTACATTGCACTATTTATACCTGATCCCGATAGGGACAACTTTTTGGACTATACAAGTTCAAATATATCAATAAAAACTGAGAAAGCTGTAAAAATGTTCCTTATTATCAAATTGGAACTGTAGAAAATAAAGAAAACAGAATGCAATATGTACTTGTATAGACAGAACAAGACAATACAGGTTTAGTGGTATTTATGAATCTCAAAACTTTGGCATCACTGCTTTACTATACAAGTAGTAAGATATCAACAGTACCCAGCTTGATAAAGTTTAGTTGTTTTATTTATGCATTCTTGGGTAGCAGAGGGCTACATGCAAATTAATTGCAATCCTTAACAATGCCAGCTTTCCCTTTTAGGAGAACAGAAACAAATTATAGTTAATGAATAATAATTGACATGTAAATATTGAACACAATAAAGAAACACAATGCATACATCAAACTTATTTGCACTTGCAAATACATATCAAAGTAGTGGTGCTACAGATTCTGCAGCTTGCCTTTGATCAGCAGTGCATCATGTGCTGCAGTAATTATATAACTATGTATTAATATATTTCTTGTATTGTGATAATTATAACAAACATTTTAAGCCAGAAAGGAACATTCAGATTTTTTGGGGTTTTCAAATATGTCCTGGAGGTGTTACCAACAACCAGGGGATTTCTATATATTATATAGTATGTATATATATATATATATATATATCATTATGTATGAGTGATATTAAAATGTCTTAACTGAACTAATTTTTTAACAAAGTTATAAAAATACACTGAGATTATATATATATATATATTTAAATGTATATTTAAAAATACAGATATATTAAACACTGCACCAGAAAAAATATGCTAGAATCAATAAAAAAATAAAAATAAAAAGCAACCCCAAACCCTACTGGCAGCATGTATCAATAATAATAATAGGCTTACAGAATCTTGGTTCACTTCAGCAGTCAGAAAAGATACACGTTGGCCTAAAAGTATGTGTAGCATATGTCTTTAAGTGTTGTTTAAACAATGATGACTATTTTATTTTTTAAGATATGGAGAAGCATTGTTTATGAATTCCAAGCTTATTAGTGGAGTTACAGAATTTCTCAACACCGAAGATGAACTAAATGAGGTAAATGTATATTATGTATAATCTTTGCAAATTAGAACTGCAGACTTCAGTATAAAATACATCTATATCTTTGTTACATTTCAATAATGTTAATAATCAAATGTAACCTATAAAAACAATGGTTTTTTTTTTTTGGTTTTTTTACATGATTCTGTAGATATATATTGTTAAAAAATACAATACATATATTTATATTAGACAAAAAAAATTATTGCAACTTTAGGTCATGCCACAGTTGAAGATGAGCACAATACAGATGATTCCACATCCTTTAGGGATAAACTAATGGCACCGACCTACTATAGATAGAGCAACTAATGTGTTGAGTAATTGTGTTATTAGTACAGAGACAAAAAATAACCACCTATTTAAAAGGGTTTTTATTATTTAAAATGTAAGCTATACATGTACATATAATCTTACCCACTATGTAATAGGCTAATTGTATTGAAACTGTTGAGACCAGCTAGACATTAAGTAATGTGTGGTCTTGCAAACTTAACATTACTTTTGGTTCATTTAACAATAATACCATTAGATAGATAAAAAAATATTCGAAACTTTACAACAAATCAACATTTATTTTGTTTGCTAAAAAAAAAATTGTCATTCTGGTAGTTTGAAGAGAATGAAACATAAAAAGTAGGTGATAAGTGAATAATTTAACGACGTGTAAAAAAGCACACAGAGGTCAAACTTAAACAGTCCCTGTATATCTTAAAATTTCTTTTTTTTTTTAAATAAAATGCTACTATGAAGGTAAAAATACAGAAACAAAAAATGCAGATGGCATCTTAATCTCATTATTTGATAAATAATAATAATTAAGGATAGGCACCAACCTTGTTCATGGTGGACATATGCTAGACTTTGTGGCAGTGTAATGATATTCTATTAAACTGAATTCTGAGTTAAATAGAATAATCTCGTGCAGTGACATACATGTATTAAGCATAAACTACAAAATACATGTTTAGTGAGGAGATGCTACAACACAGATAAACAAAACCAATTCTTCCCTCAGTGCTAGAAAGAAACAATTAAAGACAAAGAATTAAGCACTAAGAACTGAGGATGGATTTAAAAAAAACCCCACAGAGAGCAAATTCAAAAGAAACATTAATGTTTGTCACCATGAAATCCAAATCTACAATTTAGCATTACTATCATAAATAGCTGTTTTGAAATTAGCTTATTTATTCATTTGTGCTAAGTTAGAAAACCTTAAGAATGTATGTGCCATAAAGAATTGTATTGCCAAAGCAGTTTCTCATCACTGCACATGGCATATATTTTCTTTCAACAGTTGTCTTGTAAACGTATACATTATTAAGAATAAATATGAGTTAGGAAAAGTAGAATGATTATTTTCTAAATGTTTCCCTTTACTAAAAATGAAATGCCAGTTCCTTAGCTGCCTTTTCTACTGTTTCTGTAAAAATGACTAATGGGGTAATATGTATATGAATTTTGAACAGTGAAACAAGTTTACAAATAATATATATTTCTTTATCTACTGAATATTTAACCAAGAGGATTAAATCGAGGTTTGTCTTGTTTTAATGCATGTTTTGGGATGGGGAACATGCATAGTACAATTTACATAATTTACACTTTTAAAAATGTAAATATACATTTCAAATATAATAATTATCATGTACAGACTTATTATAGATTCAGTGGAGTCTTCAATTTTCACAAATTTTAGACAAATAAAAGATTTGATCTTTATGTGAATTCTATAAAGTAAGATAGGCAGGTCCTCTTCTATATGAAACATCGAACTCTAAGCAAACAAGACTAAGTAAGTAAAATAACAAAGATTTTAAGAAATATGGAGAACTTGAGTTCGCATGCTGATCAGCTTTCATTGAAACAGTTAAAATGTAAGCAAAATAAACTGATCAGCTCATTTGGAGTTGTCATTGAGTTGTCAATTTTACTCCTTTACCATAACAAAATGATAAGTAGTGTAATAGGTAGTGTAATTACATTGGATAATAATATGGTGTAATTGATTATACTGATTGTTGAGTTTACAAAGATGGAAAGGGGGTGCATATATAACACCCTTAAAGTAACTGCATTATCATTTGTTGCATTGATCAATTTTCTTAAAATGAGGCACACTTCAAAATACTAATACTTGAAAAAAAAACAATTATTTATTAATTCAACAAGTGTACCCTTACATCACACTACCGTTTCATGTCCACAGTGTGGATGGCATAATTGATTGTTTATGCACCACTGTCCACTGTGGATATGAAAGGGTACTTCCGTATTTGATTTTTTTATACTGACTTGTATTTGTCTACCTATAGAATATTACAAATAATACAAAATTAAGAAGCAGTAAGGACTTGATTCGGGTAATACTGAGATCCAGTAATCTGAATTACCCTTTTACTCCTTAAGAAAAGACCCTTAGAAACAGTTTTGGTCATCCTGGACAATGGCTATTTTAACATTTCTGTGCTGTTTTTGTTAGCTGTAATTTTCTTCTTTGTCACCTACACTGTACCTACACAAATTATATATTGTTTTTATTGGGACAAGAAGGGCTTTCTTTAGATATCATCATTTTAATCATATCCTATAATATACTATAAAAAATAATGAAATATATGGTGGAAAAAAAAGATATTTTCTGACTTTTATTTGAAAAATCTTTTAGTCATCTACAAAAGATAATAAAAAAACCCTGCTAAATAGATTTTACTATTTATCCTGAGTACAGGGATAACCCATGTAAAGGTTTGCTGTGTTGTTTGTGGGTTAAAAGGCCATATTTAAGAGGTGCGCTTTTTGATTTTCCAACTCAGAAGAGTGAGCACCATCGTATCGGGGGGAGCCTTTTAGTGTTGCTAATTGCCTCGCTTGTGAGGCACGTTAGCAACACCATCAGTGCTTAGGAAGTGATATTTTATATATAACATAATATAGTAAAATGCATCATGGCATAATAACATATATACAATAATATCATAATAAAAAAGTATAAATACATATTATTAATATACTTAAATTATTTAACACAAGCCCATAACAATTCTTGTGGTATAACAATAATGGGGATGTCATGCCAGCTATAGGTTGGCATCAAATCATCGGTTATTGTTCTCCATCAACAGCTGTTAGACAACATGTGTGCTCGAAGCAGTGGCATGAATATAATATAATATATATTGCCATGTGGCCCTCTGACCACGTAGCACCTCATCACATGATTCCATCATTACATTGCATCTCTACTGTCCACGTACCAGTTTTGTCCACACATCACGTGCACTGACCGGTCCAATTGCAGGGGCGACCTCTGTGACCACGACGACCACTGTATGTGGCAATTCCCTGACTTTTATCGGGGTGACTAAGAGGCATATGGGATATGTGTTTGTTTTATTACATGACAGGTGGATTGAATTGGCAGTTGCACCATTTATGTCATTATAGCACATTTGCTTTTCAATTCCAATAAATTAAAAAACAAATTAGAATATATTTAGCAATTTCCATGTTATTTGACCACTTTTTCCTATACATTTTCAGTCCCCAAAATGTGAAATTAAATAATATTTGTAAGATATATCTCATCAATAATAAACAGTTTTGATAGATCCCCCCACTCTCACCCAATACCATCTTGCTCACACAATATAGATATATTAAAATTATTAATAGAATCCATTGCCATAGACATAAAGTGTAGCAATAAAAGTATAGAAATAAAACAACTGCATGTATCATGTATCTTATCCTGTGGTGTAATATATAAGGTGTTTTTAATCCCTGTTTTGCTGCATCACCAGTCAAAAATGGCCTCACACTCAATCCCCTCCATCCATTCACTTGGAGCCAGTCTTTAATATCACATTATCTTTAGTATAATATCTCATTCCAAGTTGTACTTTTAATAACTTTTATTTTTCTTCTACAGCTTAAAGATTTTATACAGCTTCACAAAGGGGGATCATCTGTAGCTTCTCTAGCCAGAGCTGTGGAAACTGTAGATGCCAATGTACGATGGCAGTTACTGTACAGGGAAGAACTATTTCAGTGGCTAAGAAAAACATTGAAACATTAAACTTTGGAACAGAGAACACTGATCATCTGAAGACATATTTCTTGGAAGAGACCAGAATGCATGCTGTAAAGTTACTAAAAACAGCAAAGATGGGGCACAAGATGCCTTTCTCTATTTTTGCACTCGGCTCTTTTTCACAACGAAAGAAACTTTTTCAATAGAAGTCATAATGGCTGTGTACATTCAGTCCTGGAAAAACATTATATAAGTAGCGCATGTTGATGTTACTGTATATTTTTCAAGCTATATGTTGTGCATGGTTGTAAAGTCTGCTTGTGTATCCCAGCATGCTTTCTTTTAATGTCCAGGTTTTTGTATTTGAACTGCTGTTACATCAAGAGTGGGCATTATGCAAAAGCACAATGACTAAATATGACAATCATTGCAAAATGAATCTGAAACAGAATGATGGAATCTACATTCAAAATACAATGTCAAGTAGACTCTTTGACTAAATGTAACTGTACAAGTAATTATAGAAAATTGATTGTCCAGCAGTGATTAATATTTCTATTAAAACAGCAACAACTATTTTGAGCGTTAAACAATGTAATATACACATGCGTATTAAATTGATTTATATTGCTTTTCTACTATGGCCATGTCAATATGTTGGGAGTAATATTACTTGACATCAACACAAAACCATCCTTTCAAGATCTACAAGAATGCTAATGCATTTTGCTTATATTTAATGAAAATATTGCCTTAAGATGTAAAATTAACTAAGGTCAATAGTCAACAATCTTCTGTTGTACTGATAGAGAATCTGAAAATGTTTTCCATGCTCATATGACACCTGGCACCGCTTGCTGTAGGAGAGTGAAGGAGAAGAACAGGAGGTGTTTGTCTTTTTACAAGAGACATTTCTGAGCTTGTTGGAAAAGTAAAAAAAAAAAAAAGTTGGTTGATCATTTCTGGATGACGATAGGCTAAGACCGTGTCTACAATGCTCAATGTAGGTACTATGTTATCTTAGGTCCCATATGCAAATGATCAGCTGAAGCTTTCTTGGTTGTGTGGATCTACTTTCTTGTTTTCACAGGATTCTAAAAAGTTCTCTCTGGACACTTATTGCAAGCATTTACCCGTACATATAAAACAACACTTTTCGCCCTTGCACTCAACAGTAGGCTACTAAACCCCTATCACTTCTGGAACTCGTGGTAATGGTGAAGGACCTTTCTCAAATTTACTCTGTCTTCAGAAGAAGAAACTGCAGAACATTGGTAGCCTGACAACCCAAATGGTCAACTAAATGTTCAGATACATTTTATTCCAACTCTTATAATGTTTGGACTGTCAGTAGAACACAATTAAAATGCCAGCATCTATGATCTTGAAACAAAACTCAGGGTCTTAGATTTTGTACTAAATATACTGCTTCCTGCATGCTGAGGTAGTGTTTCTTGGATGGATTTGCTTAACTTTGACTTGCAATAAGTTATTCTTTACATTAAGTGGGAATGGATATAAGCATTTTCAGAAGTGGGAAAAGAAGGGACTAAACTGAGGACTGGTTCATCATCTGAAAAATGGTACCCATAGAGGAGTTAGTATATGAGAATGAGTATACTAACATAGTATTGAGGAGTTTTGTGGCTAAATAATAATTCTAATATTAATCTAGCTGATATAATATACAGGTTAAAAAATCAGAATCATTATATAGACAGGTTCTGACGATAATGTTTGCTCAAAAGGGACGTAAGCTCTTTAAGATGACGGGTCTGCTTTTAATACTCAGGTCTACTATGTAGAGTTAAAGCTCTCATGAGGCGTGTATGTTGCATGGACATTAATATCATGAGCATTTGAATTTACTACCTTCTTAGTTGGCCAATAAAAGTTACATCTTTTCAATCCTTATGACAAAACTGGTTTGTCCCCTGTTAGCTCTGGTGGGGGAAAAAAACACTTGTTCCAATAAACATTTGTGGTGTTTGTTCATCAAAGTGTATAAAGGGTTTATCAACTCGGCTTTGAAAACCAATATCATATAAAGTGCAGAGTGTTTTGGCCCCCCATTTTATTAACAGTCATTAACTCACCTTAATGTTTGGTTAGTAGCTACAACCATTTTGTTTTGCGAACAAACGTACTATCTCACTGATATTCTAGCCCTGTTATTTTAGAATATTTTAGACCTTTCACATATGTGAAAATTTCTGTCTTCATAGAAACCTAAAATATGTGATGATATTCTATAATATTTTAGCATTCTAGGGAAATCAATTGTGTTTGTAATTGGCAAGCAAAGGCATACACAGCAGGAAATAGAGAGTACAAGAAAACATTCTGATCTTCCACCACAGACATTTGCAATTTAAAAAATCTTAAGTTCCATTACATTTTAGATATGTTTACATGTACAGCATGTGCGAATGTTACAAGATAATATTTGGACAGAAAAAGTTAAATATAGGTTATTGGGGCCCTTTAAAATGCACTAAACATGTTTGCTAATAATAAAAGAAAAAATTGCTCAGTACATGCAAAGCTGGCTCTGAAAGGGTATACACATTCACTCATTTTATTACAGAATTATTTAGCATTAATAGGACATTTTAAAGAGCATCAGGACTTTCATCTTGGCTCAAGGTACTTATTTTTTGTATTAAATTGTGCACTCCATTTATTAGCTAAACATGCCCTTTATGAATTGAAGCCCAGGCATAATGAGCAGTTATGCCCATGCACTAGCAGTTTTAAGTATACTAGTGTGTTCTTCACCGTCAATATAACAAGAATATAGCCTACGGGTAAGAGCTGTTAAATTTACTGAATCAAGTTAAAATTGTCTAGTATGCAAAATAGAGTGCTAGGGAATTTGAGAAAATCAACATCTCATTGTTTTTTATGATGATTAAGTACATAGAACTTCAAAACAGGAAAAAAAGATGAACCTTTGCAAATTGTGTTATTACTTTTCAGAGTTAGACTGTCAATTTGCATTCTCCAAACCAGTGATTATATGGGTGAAACGTACACTAATAAAGAAAGCATCACAGAGTTTATTGTTATCAACATGATCAGTTTTATTAGTAAAAAGACTTGTAACAGCTCTTCCTGCTATTTGAATGTTGCAGGGTCAAATTACATAATGATGCATCAAGTTAATTATTTATCTAACGCAAACACAATGTGAATAGTAATTATGATTGCATGCATACAAAGTAGTACATAAATACTTAGTATGGTACGTAATTACTCCTTAAAATGTATGGGTAGGGAATTTAAATTATTGAAAGGCTGAATAGCTTAGCCTTATGTATTGGAAATATGGATGCCACATTTTCAGGCTTAATCCCCAAACTGGAATCTTTATCAAAATGGTGGAAATCAAAATGATCCAAATAATTTATTTGGGGTAATCTAATACAGAGGGTGATACAGAGAAAAATATACTACAAGGAAAGCGTTTGGCATTAATAGCTATCAAAATAAGATATGATCTGCCAATTTAGACCCAATGTAACAGTTTCATCATCTTTTCAGTTGGTATTGCATAAATGCAATCAGTGTTTTCATGATTAATTTTATTTTACAGAATTAAATTCTACTATGTGTAAATTTTAATTTTTATCATATAACATTAATCTCTGCGTTGTGTTTAAAAAAAAACAAAAAACTTTTTAACAGTTCACCCAATATTTGAAATTCTAGATTTCAACTACACATAGGAGGCATCATCTAATGTATTCTATTCCAGGAATTTTTTTACTCTTGACTTGCTCTTAGAAATCACAATTTTCTGGTTGTCACCATGTGGCAGGAAATCCCAGTCTTGATTGCCTCCATCTCTGAGAAGCAGGGGCGTTGCTAGGTCAACAAATGATCAGGGGCTTGAGCCCAGATGAGCACAGTCGCACACAATCTCACCCCGTCTCTCTCTCTCTCTCTCTCTCTCTCTCTCTGTCTCACGCACCCTGTCTCTCTCTCCCTCTCTTTCTAACACTCTCCGTCTCTCTCTCTCTCTCTCTCACACTCTCCGTCTCTCTCACACTCTCTCCGTCTCTCTCCCTCTCTCTCTCACAAACTCTCCGTCTCTCTCCCTCTCTCTCTCACACACTCTCCGTCTCTCTCTCTCTCTCTCTCTCTCTCTCTCTCTCACACACTCTCCGTCTCTCTCTCTCTCACACACTCTCCGTCTCTCTCTCTCCCACTCTCCGTCTCTCTCTCTCCCACTCTCCGTCTCTCTCCCACAGTGTCTATATCTCCCACAGCGTCTATATCTTTCTCAGACACACACTTACACATACACAATCTGACACACACACACCCTCATACACTTATGCAAACACCCTGACACACACACACCCTCATACACTTATGCAAACACCTTATGCAAACACCCTGACACACACACCCTCATACACTTATGCAAACACCTTATGCAAACACCCTGACACACACACCCTCATACAATTATGCAAACACCTTATGCAAACACCCTGACACACACACCCTCATACACTTATGCAAACACCTTATGCAAACACCCTGACACACACACCCTCATACACTTATGCAAACACCTTATGCAAACACCCTGACACACACACCCTCATACACTTATGCAAACACCCTGACACACCCACCCTCATACACTTATGCAAACACCCTGACACACACACCCTCATACACTTATGCAAACACCCTGACACACACACCCTCATACACTTATGCAAACACCCTGACACACACACACTTATACACATTGCTTCACCCACACAGTCACACTTACACACAGACACTAACACACATGTTTTAATATTTAAATAAAAAAAAATAAAAAAACCTTATAGCGTTGGTCCCCCTCCCTGCTAAATACATCTGTTTGCAGGGAGGAGGACGGGGCACTCACGATGGGGCACTCACTTTCTTCTGCCAGATGTCACATCCGGCGCGCAGCCAGACTCACAGTGCGACGGGGGCGGAGCTTGCTCTCGTCGCGCTGTCAGTATGGCCAGGAGGTGCGGTCACTGCAGGCACTTGCCTGTGGGCCGCACCTCCAGGAGGAGGGGCCAGCAGCAGCGCCTCTCCTCCTCACACCCCGCACGAGCAGAAACCTCCGATTCTGGGACTATGTCCCAGACGGGGGAAAGCTCTGCGGGGGAGATTTTTTTTTTTTAAACAGTGATAGCCCTGGAGTCTAGGGGCTAAAGTATGCTTTAGCCCCAGAGTCTCCATTCGGGGCTATGCACTGGAGATTCGGGGCTATAGCCCTTGTAGCCCCCCCCCCCTAGCGACGCCTCTGCTGAGAAGACTTTGCGCCTGAGAAACATAATCACTATGTACAAAGCAACCAGAGTAATATGATGTTCAAGATGCTCTACCTATAAAACAGCATTGTTACTGTATCTTTCATTTACGACAATTCAGTTTATGTGATTGATAAAACCATGGCTAATAAATGCTTCAAATGTCTTGATTACCACTTACTAATTTAATAAAAACTGTCACTTGTAAAAAAAAAAAAAAAAAGTATAAATTAAAATTAAAAAATATTAAAATCTGCACATGAGCATACTTCAAAATGAATGACACATAGAATAGTTTGTATTAAATAAGAACCTGGGGCATATAACTGGTTACTATGACAAGACTGTGATTAAGTCTGCAAAACTGGGTCAGTCTTTAGACTGTAAAATATGAAGCAAAAGCAAATCCATAAAAGATGTAAAATGAGTTCAACAGTTGTTATAGAAAACAAAGAACTACAGGCACAGAGTTATAACATCCTTGGTTTAAAACACAATTAAAATACCTCAGTTGAAATAGATGTGTCTACTTTATTGTTCATGTATTATTCAACATTTCTCTTACAAAAGGACATAGACTAAATATTTTTCTACGCATAGAACCAGACCTCACACTGGTTAGTTACATCTACAAAAATCATAGATATAATGAATGAAACTTAATTGTCCTGGCTTATTCTTATTTAAAATATAAAGTATGTTCTATACCAAATTCCAAGTCTATTTTGCTGTGCATTTCTTTAAATATCATTCTCCTTATTAAAGACACATTTAACACATTTTTTCTTAACATTATGTTTTATTATTTTTGCAAGGTAGGGAGACCCAACATGCACAGTTCCATTTCTGTATCTCATTACTGCACTTTGAACAGTGGGGAAGTGAGAACTGCAGCAATAAGTTTAGCAGTTTAAATTCTGTCTGTCATCAAGATCATAAAGTGTATCTGAGTGAAACAGAATGTCAGCTATTGATGAGTTTTTTGATAAAAAAGATTAACCTATTCATTAACTCATATTCCATTAATTTACATTTTAATAACTTTCCACTTTATCACCTATTGTACATGTTGTTTTGTACTTACTTTTACTTTAACACCTTCGCGACAAAGGACGTGCCAGGCACGTCCTGGGAGAAACTCCCTTAACCCCTTAGTGACATGACTTTTTTGGCTTGTCCGACGCTTGGTGACATGGGCTGTTTTAACATTTCTGAGGTGTTTGTGTTTTGCTGTAATTTATTTCTGTCTCATTTAGTGTACCCGCACAATCTATATATCGTTTTTATCGTTAAAAGAAGGGCTTTCTTTTGATACCATTATTTTGATAAAAGCATAAAATTTGATGTAAAAAAAATAATAAAATATGGCAAAAAAATTTACATTTTTTTTTTATGACTTTTATTTGAAAAATCGTATACTCATGTACAAGAGACAACAAAAAAACACTGCTAAAAAGTTTCTAATATATGTCCTGAGTTCAGAAATAGCCCATGTTTTTATGTTTTTGTGCTTTTTTATTCATGTTACAGGGCCAGAACTATAAGTGGTGCAAAGCCATTTTAAAATCCTTTCTTTCAAAATTAGCGATAGTGACATTATAACACTGATTTCTGTACTAAATCCATGAATTACCCCCAACATGTACATATTTTTGAAAACTAGACCACTCAGGGCATTTAACTTGGGGTATTTTGACACATTTCATGTAGCCATTTTACCACCAATCTATGCCAAAGTTTGCAGCAAAAAATATATTTTTTAAATTTTTCACATATATTGCAATTTAGGTAAACATTACCTTAAAATGTGAAGGGGTATTTCCAAATAACACCTCAATATGTGTTCAGCAACATCTCCTGAGTACAGGGATACCACCCATGCATAGGTTTGTTGGTTTTTTTTGGGGCTAAAAGGCCACATTTAGGGGGTGCGCATTTTGGTTTTCCAACTTGGAATTCTGACATGCAGAAAACTTGTGCCCATGTCCCATTTGGGAAATTTTTGAAGCCAAAAAGTGTATTCTATCCCACAAAACCATATATTTTTAAAAACTAGACACCCTAGGGTATTTCAAATGGTAGTACTTTTCATGCACTAATTCTACCACCAGCCTATGTCA